>CM066032.1:429250098-430629926 GCA_033557465.1 Ichthyophis bannanicus
CTCACTGGGCCCACAGTGCTTACACTGTTTCCAGTATTAGTCTGCAAATATGCATATTGAGGAGCAAGGAACTGTGGGTATGGCACGGATAGGGCAGATTGGGCAGGATGCATCTGCATTGGGAGCAGGGCAATGGCTGGGACATCATAGTGCCCAACCACCACCTTCATGGGCAGGGTGGCCACAGCATGTCATGCTGGTAGGACACGCTCACTCTGACTGAGCAGTGACCATGGCATGGCTATGTTCCCACATAGTGCTTTATAGTATCTGTTTCTAGTGATATCTGTGTGCTTCCTGTTCTGGAACCCAATCACTGAGGCACCTGCTGGGTGTTTATGCTGTCTATCCCATATTGGGGTGCACATAGTTTCTTTGTGACATGTGATATGGACTGGCTAGCAGGCTGTCTGCAGTTACTATATGCATGGCTGCAGAACCTGGTGGGGTGAAGTAGGTACAGTCTGACTTGGTGGGGGGCATCTCAGGTTCCTTACTGCTGGGCTGCCAGTGCCTTAGTAGCAGGTATGAATCTAGTCTGACCTCACCCTGCCAACATCCTTAAGCTGTGGTTGCTGGTCCCTCCACTGCCATAATTACAAATATGTTTATTGTGGGCAAGGGACAGATGTTGCAAACAACTTTGACTCTGAGAGGGTGGTATAATAGGCAGTGCTATATGAACCTCATGTGAGCCTGCCCTGATAATAGGTGGCTATGGCAGCCACATTGTAACAATAGGTATGCATTATTCTGGGTGGATAACAGTCCACCAGGGCTGGATGTAACTGGGGCATACAGATGGACACAGGGTGACTCTAGGTTCCACTGCAGGGAACACCTGCCACAGACAGATAGTAATGGGGAGCTGCAGCAGTCTACCCCCTAGAACCACAGGCAATGTTCCTTCTAACCTGCACTGGGTCTGCCACCAACATTTCTGCCAGCAAAGGGGGGGGGGGAGTGTTCCAGAGCGATCAATGCTCTGCCCCTCCCCCCTGCCCAGATTAAAGAGAACATAGCAAGGGTGCTGCAGTGCGTGTGTTAGACCCTGTGTCTAACACATGCCACAGCACCCTCGCAATGTTCTCTTTAATCTGCACCAGGTCCTCTGTCGGCATTCCTGCCAGTGGGGGAAGGGAGAAGAGCATCAATTGCTCTGCACCTCTCCCCCCGCCAGCAGGCACAACAGCAGCAGACCCAGCACAGGTCAACAGGAACATTGCTTACAGGTACTGCGGACTTGATGCTGTGTGCCCATCCTCACCCTCAGGGTGAACACAGAACCTGTGCAGTGGCATGGTCTGTAGCTGCTCTGTGCCAGTAGAACACACTGTCAGTTCATCATACCAAGCTGAGGTGCTGGAGAGGTGTATTCTCCCTTTGGTGATCAGTTGAAGATTGCTGTTCTGCATGTGCATTGCATCATGGGTACTGGTGGGGTAACCTATCCTGACACACACAGCAGACATTTTGTGCGGTGACCTGCAGTCTTTTTGTTTCCAGCCATTGCTGTGCAAAGAGCCATGGAGGTATAGCCTACTGGTTAGTACAATGACTCCTTAGACAAGGGTCATGGTTCAATTCCACTTTGTTCTCATTTTTTTCTGCCTGTCCTACTCAAATCATTTTCATGCCTGTCACAGTCACATCTCTGCAGATCTGTGCTGCCAAAACATAACATCCTCACCTCAGTTGCCAACCATCTGTCAGCTCATCTATCTGCCTCTGTCAGCTGTGTAGAGTCCTGTCCTCTTGTGCAGGCTGCTACCCTATGTCCTGCACTGGTATCCTTTTCTGCATTGCGGCTCTTCGTGCTTGCCTCACCTGTGCCTGATCTACATGGCACCACTAATCCTCTGTTCTTGTATAATTGCAAATATCCTGCCACCTCTGCCTCCACTGAGGGACACATATTCCCATCCTCTACTACCCACTGTCAGTGCAGCACTTTACATTGCCAACACCCTGTGCATCAGTACAGCTGCCTCCAACATGTTTGTTCACTTTAACGGCTGCCACATAGGATGCCCGCAAATATGGCAGATCCAGCAGCTCCCACCTCTCCTTCCTTCCATCACCTGTTCATTGCCTTTCCGTGTTAGGGTTACACCTGTCTTTATGCCGTACAGTTCATACCTGTCAACTTGAAGCACCTTACAGCCCTAAGGCACCTTACTGCCCTTAGGGCACCTTAATATAGGGCACCTTAACATCGTTAGGGCACCATAACCTATGGTGCCCTACAAGGTGCCTTAACCTAAGGTGCCTTATAAGGTGCCTTAACCTAAGGCACCTTAGGTTAAGGCACGTTAACGCGCCTTGTTAGGGTGCCTTAATGTAAGGCGCCTTAACGCGTGTTAGAGCCCTTAAGGCACCTTGGGGTATGTTTACTAAACCGGGCTATCTGCCACTAGGTCCCATATTATTCAATGGGACCTAGTTGCAGATAGCCCGGGTTAACCGTTAGTCCGGTTTAGTAAACATACCCCCTTGTCAGCCTTAACGTGCCTTGTTTGTCAGCCTTAACGTGCAATGTCCCGTTAACGTGCGATAACTGGCCAAAGAGCCCTTTACTGCGCGTTAAACAGCCATTGCTAACTTAACGCCGGTACGCCCACTTCCTTATATGACATTGGTAACGTTGCCGCTGCACTTAATGCCAGTAACGTTACCACACCTTGTAAACATACCCCTTAGACACACTTCCAACCAACCAGATACTCTATGATTCATATCCTGAAACGCCTGAATTGTCTCCTGACTAAAGTCACATAAAGATGAAACCGTAGAAGAAAGTTTCAAATCAATATTAGATATTGACAACTATATATCTTTCAATGTTATTGCTTGAGATGGATACTCAGTCTTCTGCATTTCCTCTGACAAAATAACTTGCTTCGGGAGAGGACACTTGGTGGGGGAGGTAGGCAATATACCCAAAGAAGTATCAGAAAGGACAGTGGAAGACAAAAACAGGTTTGGTGGAGGTGGAGGAGTCCGCTCCAATGGGCTGAAAGAGACACTCCCAGTGGACAGATGCAGACTAGCTGTAGCAGCAAAGTGCTTATCCAAGGGGCCAGCTATCCTACCAACGGGCCATGCTAGAATTGGCTTGAGCAGGTTCTTTCCCTTCCGCTTCCCCATGATGAAAACATCCAAAAGGAAAAGCAAAGTAAAAAACAGTACCTTAGTTGATTAAGAAGAGGAACTCCAGCAAACTCTGATGCTGCTCCAGTGTTGTGCAAAATGGGCGCAAAAGGGACGTGGACCAGGCTAAATACCTCCAAAGGGCCTCTGTGCAGATGATATTGCCAGGAGCCGTCCATGGAAATGCTAATGTTGGCAGGCTGCAATCCCGAACTGCAGGACCTCCTCAACTCGAGTGTCACCCAACAGCAAGTACTCAGAGCATGCTGCCTTGATGTTCCCCAACATGTGCATTTTATTTTAACATTTGCTATGGGTACAAAGTACACATGGTTACTTGCATCTGCTTTGTCTGCGGTAGATCTTCACTGGAAAAATATTGTCTGCATGTCTCAATATAATTCAAAGTGCAAAAGGTGTTGCACAATATGAAAACATCTAGGAGAACTGAGAGCAGAAAACCCTATACCTGTATAATTCTGTTTGAAAGTTGCCCTTCCCATGACTGAAATTGCCGGGCTTTACATTATTTACATTTATCCACCACATTAATTTGTGCAAGAAAAAGAACTTAGTGATTGGAGAGAAGGTTTTGCTCAATATCTGGCATCTTAAAAGAAGATATTTGACTGCTATTTCATGTGGTTTGATTTTTACCATGAAGACATTTACAGTGTTCAGGAGATGTTGGTAGCATATTTTTAGCATTAATTTAATTTACACATTTATAAAAACCACTTTTACAAGTCATACTCAAAGTGGTGTATGACAAGTATAAGCAGAATAAGGCAGGTCCAAACAATCTAACAATTTAAAAAACATCTAACATAGGACCGGCCTGTCCACTAGGTGAGCTACTAAAATTTTATTTGGTCTTTTCGGAGTATATAAACTAATAAAGATAAGAACAGATTACTCCACTTTAAACTCGCAATTATAATGCAGATTACCAGCAATTATTTGTTTAAAAATTTTTCTTAAGTATTTTTAACTACTATCGAATTCCCATATGTAGTCTCAGACTTTTTGCGCTTTAAACCTCCTCACAAGTAAGGAACATACCGCGCTTGCATTGCATCAATGACTACTGGGAAAATGGATTTTTTATGTGTTAACTTTTGTTCATATATCACCGGTATTCTACCACCGTCGTGTTCTAAAATATCATTGGCTAGTGTAAAAGTTATTAAACATGCTTATCTTCATCCGTTGTTTCCCAACACTCTTTTAGTGGTTCTCTCGATCTTTGTTTAATAATTGTTAAATTTCTCTACGCCTCCTTAGGCACCTCTTGATCGTTTCACTCTTCTATGGAGTTTCATCAGGAGGATCTGCAACCAAGAAGAAAACCTCTAAAATACTTAACGCCAATCTTCCTTCTTATACTCTATTGCTCGATAATTATGGCTTGAGATTTAAAACAATTTATATCATACAAAACTGCTTTTTCTCTATTTCTTAGTTTAACTCACTGTTGACTGCTGCCCACGTCTCTCTGCTTCTTCTTTCGAAAAAACGCCGCGCATGCGGTCTTATTCACCCGCCTCCTTTTATACTTCCAGCTGATTAGTCCCTTCAAAATGTGCCGCTCTACCTGCATGTTTCCCATTCTACCGAGGAATTTAAACCCATAGGCTTTACAGTATTCACTGTATAAATCCAACGTTGCTCTTGGAAAAGCAATGTTTCATCTAAAGTCTTTCCTCTCTTCGGTACAGAAACCTGATCGATACAGAAACACCTTAGTTGCTGAAACTCATGGCCAAAATCTATACAGTGTTGAACTATGGGTGCAGTCAGGTTTTGACAATGTAAACGGCTCTTGTGTTCTTGCATTCGAACTCGGAAAGAACGGCTAGTTTTTCCAATATATAGCTGCTTGCAGGGGCATCTGATGGCATACACCACTGAAGTTGTTGCACAAGAAGTTGATTGTTTAAGAAAATACGTTTTACCTAAATATTGAAATTCTGTGGTGTCCTCTGTAATACAACAAATAGTACAAGCTCCACAGGAAGTGTGCCCTCGTGTTTGCAAACCTCTGTCATCCTTCAAGGTGGATCGTAAAATTGTCGGGCTTAATTGTTCCTTTAAATTGCTGTTGCGTTGCCAAACGCATCTAACCATTTTCTCTGCCATGCCGGGGCCATACGCGCTAAAGGCAAATGCTTCAAAACAACTCTTTGAATTTGGTGACTTAAAGGAGAAAATTTGGTAATTAAGTTAACACTATCTTCCTTCTCATTGGACCCTAAATTCTGCGTGGAGTTCACCAGCCACGTAAGATCGTTGTACAAAGCTCGCTTGTAGGCTTTTCGGGATATGGACTCTGGATATCCTCTAGCCATAAAATCCTTGAGCAGCTGTTTAGATTTCTTCTTGAATTCAGATGTTTCAGAACAATTGCGACGAAATCGAAGAAATTGGGAGAACGGGAGGCTGTTCTTTAACCGAACTGGATGCCCGCTAGAATAGTGTAGAAAAGTGTTTCAGGCTATGGGCTTTTTGTATATGGTGGTATTCCATCCATCTAGCCCCCGCTTCACTTCCAAATCAAGAAATACTATAGCAGTGGAGTCTATTGTATAGGTGAGCTAGGCAACTGCCTAGGGTGGCCGGCCTGGGTGGATGGTGGCAGTGGCACACATGGATAGTGGTGGCGGCGGGAACAGCGGCACACATGGGCAGTCACACTAGCCCCCCAGCTGCTACTGATTCCATTTGGGGGGTACAGGCAGTGACAGTACTGACGCTGCCTGCCTCCCCCTCCCAAGATGAAATCAGCGGCAGTAGCAGCTGAGGGTGAGGGCAGTGGCAGCTGGGGGGTGTCAACGGGGGGGGGGGGGGAGGAAGCAGCGAGGACAGCAGAAACCCTTGGGCAAGCCCTGATCTAACATATAAAAAATATAAATACAATACAAATGTTAAAATGCACCAGTCTAATGCCAATTAATTGCGTTCCTAAAACCACAACTTCTCCCTCTCCTCTCCCCATCAAATACAGCATGAGTCATAAATACCCAAAAGGGCAGAAATGAGAACATTGATCTGACCATTAGATGCAATAAAACATGTTGTGGCAGAACATATATAAGGTTTAGCTTTGCTTCAATTACTGCTGAAATAATTTTGTTCTACAATTCATTTCCTTACATATGCATCTTTTATTATACTGTATAAACCCTCTACTTTCAATAAATTTACTACTGCTCAAGGCAAGAATAAATTCTGGAGGCCTTCCTTCAGCCTGAATGACTTCCATTAATTCTAATAATAGAACAAATTATTTTATTTTTCTCTCATATAAAATTGTGGCAGCTATTGACTTACATACTTTTTCTTTTATTCTTATCCCTGATATTAGAATCAAAGGGGCATCTTTACTAAACTGTGGTAATGTAGCATTGGTAACGTTAACGCACGGTAACATTACCTAATGTAATGTTAACATGCAGTAAAGTTACCGGCAGCGGAAAATATCCCAGAGGGTGAAGAGAAGGCAGAGAGAAGGGATCAATGGGTGGGAGTGGATGGGGAGAATCCTCTGCTACGCTAACGCTGGAACATTAATGCCAGGACATTACCGCCAGTGAAAACCTGTCGGTAAATGCACTTTTGCAGGAGAGAGAGACCATGTACAGCAATGTACAGCACAGACAGGGAGCCCAAGAAAAGTGATAGTAGTGCTATATGTGCAGCAACAGCATAGTGCCCAAGTATGAAAGGACACTATGGTGATGCTGCAAATGGGGGATAGGGGGCTGCAGGTGGGACATGCAGTGGGGGCAGCTGGGGCACAGAGTGGACTAGGCTGTCGCCTAGGTGGCACATAGGAACACAGAACCTGGAAATCAGCAAGACAGCATCTGACCAAGGTCAAACATGCCCAGTAGTCTGTGTCCCACAGTGTCCCATCCAGGAACCACAATGCCTGTAATGGGGCAAGCAGTGCACATCTGGGGATCACTCTAACAAGGTTCTACGGACCTTCCCCAGGATACGTCCCAAAGTGTTTGTAAACCCAGCTAAATGAACACCCTTTACTACAGCCCCTGGTAAGGCAGTGCAGGATGTGACCACACGTTGTCTGAAACATGTATACACCCAGTAATCCAAACCTGGTACACTGTACCCACACTGCATGCCCTAGCCTGTCCTAGTCTACTGGCATAACACAATCTACCTACATTTACCAGGTTCACCCTAGCCAGTAGCGAGATCACCAACCTGACACCCACCCCCCCAGCCGTCTCTCCCCCATGTGGAAGGGACATAACTTTGGCAGGCGGGGATGGGGGGATGTGTGGATGTCCATGTATGCCACCCCACCCCAGACCCCGCACCCTAGGCACCCGCCTATCTGCATATTGGATGGCCTTGGACTGTGCACTACCAGCACTGATAGCATATGGGCATGTCAACATGGCAGGGAGGTGTGGGTGGCGGAGGGGGCAGAGGCACCAACCTGCAGTGGACCAAGGTTATGCCCTGTTCCAGTACGTGGTGTGCAGTGCAACAGACAAGGTCTGTGTAATGAAAAGCAAAGGTAGCCCAAGGGACTGCTGTGCCTGTGTGGCAATAATGTAATGCAGTACACACAGCCAGTGTCTTTTGGATCATAGGTTCAGGTCCCAGCTGTGGATCTTGCAAACATTTTACCCTATATTGCAGATACAACAATGACCTATGCAGTCCCCAAAGCATCAGCCAACAGCGGAACAAACATCCACACACACAGGCTCCACTATCCAAAGCTTCATGGAGAGTCAGGCTGTTGGCTCCGGCACACAGAGTAGCAGTTATCACCAGAGCACTACTACTAGCTCCTGCACACCTTAGCAATGCCTGCACTGTGATCGGGACCAGTGTGGTGGGCAGGGTTGCCAACCATCCCTATCTTTGCACAATGCTGCAATAGGAGTGGGTGGGTGTATGTCTGTCCATTGTTCTGTGGCTTCCTACTCCTCACTGGACCCATAATGCATACACTGTTTCCAGCATTAGTCTACAAATGTGCATACTGAGGAGCAAGGTATTGTGGGTATGGTCCGGACAGGGCGGATTGGGCAGGATGCATCTGCATCGGGGATAGGGCAGTGACTGGGACATCATAGTGCCTGACCACCACCTGCATGAACAGGGTGGCCACAGCATGTCATGCTGGGAGGATACTCTCAGTCTGACTGAGTAGTGACCATGGCACAGCTATGTTCTCACATAGTAGTATGCAGTACCTGTCTTTGTTTATTTCTTTTCTTTTATTTATCTGCATTTATATACTGCTATTCACCATGTCAAAGCGGTTTAACAAAAAAAGGGGGGGACAATAATAATTTTGACTGTGGTGTGGGAGGGGTGGGGGTGGGAGAGGGAGGGGGAGGAGGAAGAGTGGGGAGGGGGAGGGAGTGGGGAAGAGTGGGGAGGGGAGAGTAGGGGACGGGGAGGGGAGGGGGAGGGGGAGGAGGAGAGAGGGAGAGGGAGAGGGGGAGGGGAGGGGGAGGGGGAGAAGAGAGAGGGGGATGGGGGAGATAGGGAGGGGGAGGGGTGGAGGAGAGGGAGGGGAGGGAGAAGGGAGTGGGAGGGAGGGGGAGGGCCTGGAGGGGAGGGGTTGAGGAGGGAGGGGAGGTAGGGGGGAGGGAGTGGGAGGGGGAAGTGTAGAGAAGGGAGGGAGGGGAGGGGGAGGAGGGGGAGGAGGGATGGAGGTAAGGGAGGAGGGGGAGGGGGAGGAGGGGGAGAAGGGAGGGGGGTAGTAGGGAGGGTGGTGGGAGGAGGGGAGGAGGGAGGAGGGAGGAGGGAGGAGGGAGGGAGGGAGGGATGGGGAGGAGGGGAGGGGGAGGGGGATGAGGGGGGAGGGGGAGAAGGGAGGGGGAGGATGGGAGGATGGAGGAGGAGGGAGGGAAGGAGGGGGAGGAGGGAGGGGAGGGAGGGGTTGGGGGAGGAGAGAGGGAGGGAGGGGAGGGGAAGAGGGAGGGGGAGGAGGGGCAGAGGAGTGGAGGAGAGGGAGGGCCTGGAGGGGAGGGAGGGGGAGGGCCTGGATGGGAGGGGTTGAGGAGGGAGGGGAGGTAGGAGGGAGGGATGGGGAGGGGGAAGTGTAGAGGAGGGAGGGATGGGAGGGGGGAGGGGGAGGAGGGATGGAGGTAAGGGAGGAGGGGGAGGGGTAAGAGGGGAGAAGGGGGAGGGGGAGGAGGGGAGAAGGGAGGGGGAGTAGGGAGGGTGGTGGGAGGAGGTGAGGAGGGAGGGAGGGAGGGAGGGATGGGGAGGAGGGGAGGGGGCGGTGGATGAGGGGGGAGGGGAGAAGGGAGGGGGAGGATGGGAGGATGGAGGAGGAGAGAGGGAGGGAGGGAGGGGGAAGAGAGAGGGGGAGGAGGGGCAGAGGAGTGGGGGGAGGGGGAGGAGGGAGGGGGAGGAGGGAGGGGTAGGGGGCATCACCAGGAGGATAACATAGATGATCTGAACAGAAAGTAATAGTACTAGACAGTTGACACTTGACAGAGGTCTCTTAGATGGTAGCTGAGGAGGTAGGTCAGAGGGTCCAGGTGTACAGTCATTGAGAGATGTCTGTTTTAGGTCCAAGATATTCATGAAACAGGGTGTTTTTTAGCTGTTTCTGGAATGTGTCTTTAGTGATATTTGTGTTCTCTCTATTCTGGGGCTCAATCAGTGAGGCATCTGCTGGGTGCACATAGTTTCTCTGTGAACATGTAGTATTGATTGGCTAGCAGACTAGCTGCAGTTGGTATGTGCATGGCTGGAGTACATGGTGGGGGTGCAGTCTGACTGTGACTTCTGCTGGTGAATGTCAGACCTTGGTGGGGGGGCAGCTGACGTTTTCCAGGCCTACTCCCAGCACTATTGCTGATCTTTCTACAGGTCCAACCCCCCTGGAGGACAGCCTTTGGCCAGCAGGACTGGGGATGCTGGTCCCACAGCCATTCTTAATGGGTGTACCACATCTCCCACCACTGCCTCAATTATAAAACGTTGATTGCAGGCCATTTGGGGACATGGGGCATATACTGTAAACCACTTTGACCCGGTAGAGAACGGTATACAGACATTGCTACATAAACCTCATTAGACTCTGGACACCCCTCTGCTCTTATAATAGGTGGCCATGGTAACTTCAGTGTAACACTGGTTATGCACGAATCTGGGTGGGTCCCTGTCCACCAGAGCTAAATGAGACTGGGACATACAGATGGACACAAGGTGACTTTAGATTCTACTGCAGGGAACACTTGGCACATACTGATAACGATAGCAATCTGCTGCAAAGTCCATCACTAATACCTCAGGTAATGTGGACCTGGTGTTGGGCGCCCGTCCTCATCATCAGGGTGAACACAGAACCTGCACAGTGGCATGGTCTGTAGATGCTCTGTGCCAGTATCACACACTGTTAGTTCTTCTTACCAAGCTGAGAGAGATTCATTCTCCATTCGGTGATCAGCTGTAGACTGCTGTTCTACATGTTCATTGCATCATGGGTACAGGTGGAGCTACCCTATCCTGGCACACACAGCAGACATTTTGTGTGGTGACCTGCAGTCTTTCTGTATCCAGCCATTGCTGTGCAAAGAACTGTTGAGGTATAGCCTACTGGTTAGTACAATGACTCTGTAGGTAGGAGTCATGGATTCAGTTCCTCTTTGTTCTCTTTTTTTATGCCTGTCCTACTCAAATCATTTTCATGCCTGTAACAGTCACATCTCTGCAGATCTGTGCTGCCAGCCCATAACACCCTCACCTCAGTTGCCAACCATCTTCAGCCCATCTATCTGCCTCTGTCAGCTGTGTACAGTCCTGTCTTTTTGTACAGGCTGCTACCCCATGTCCTGCACTGGTACCCTTTTCTGCATTGCGGCTCTTCGTACTGGCCTCTCCTGTGTCTGATCTGCAAAGCACCACTACTCCTTTGTCCTCCTATCATTGCAAATATCTTGCCTCCACTGGGGGACACATATTCCCAATCTCTGCCACCCACTGTCATTGCAGCACCCTGTGCATCAGTACAGCTGCCTCCAACATGTTTGTCCACTTTACCGGCTGCCACATAGGATGCCCACAGATATGGCAGGTCCATCAGTTCCCACCTCTCCTTCCTTCCATCACTTGTTCATTGCCTTTTCTTGGTGCTCTATCCAGTGTTAGGGTTATAGCTGTTTTTATGCCTTACAGTTCATGCTTGTCAACTTAAAGCACCTTACAGCACTTAGGACACCTTATTTTAGGGCACCTTAACATTCTTAGGGCACCTTAATCTAAGGCAGCTTAATTCCTTAACACTAGAAGCCCCAAAGTGCATCAATTGACACAAATGCATCTTCAAAGTTGTATACCAGCGCCACTGCTAGAACCATGTCAGTCATGTTGCATGACTTTGTTAGCAAGGTCAAGATGTTCAAATATGTGCATCAAAAATTAATGACAGATGCACCACCTAGCGGGAAAATGAATTTATACCTAAAAGATCCAAAGTACGTCAATTGACGCACTCAATTGTCTTGGATGCGTCAATTGACGTACTTTGGGGCTTTTAGGTATAAATTTGTGTTCCCACTAGGGGGCGCATCTCAATCACTGTTTACAGTTTTACTCCAACATTACAAACAATAAACACACAATGATGTCACGTAATGACGTCACATACTGCACATATTTAACAAATAAGTAACTTCACATTAATTCACATCTGCATTTCATGCTAAACACAGTCGTTGTGATAATGCATCAATTGACGCACTTTGGGGTTTCCTAGGTAAAATTCCTTTTGGGGCTTCTAGTGTTAAAACCCTTAGGGTGCCTTAACCTAAGGCTCCTTAACCCAAGGCAGCTTAATTCAAGGCTCCCTAAGGGCTTTAACTTAAGGCACCTTACAGCCCTTAGGGAGCCTTGACTTTAGGCACCTTAGGTTAGGGCACCTTAAAGCGCTTAGAGCGCCTTGTCAGTCTTAATGTGCCCTGCTTGTCACCTTAATGTGCAATGTCCCGTTAACATGCGTTAAACGGCCCATTGCTCTTTTACGCCGGGACGCCCCCTACGTGCCCACTGCCTTATATGCTTATATGGTTTCAGGTATCTTAACGCTGCCCTTACCGCTGGTAACTTTGCTGCATTTTAGTAAAGATACCCAAAGTTTGCTTCAAAGACTTGGATATTTCTCGTCAGCATTTCAAGCCTGTAGACTCAGTACAGTTATCTGCTTTCAGGGGCAGCCCGAGGGTTTTTGCTGCCCTAGACAGACCCTCCGTGCCCCAAGACTATGCCACCATCTGACCCGCCATGCTGCCCCCCTTGTGCTGAAGCGGCAGCAACTGAAATGCCATTTCAGTGCTGTGTCGGGCCTTTAAGAGGTGGTAGCGATTCTGCCCACCAGGATCTTCCGCCCTTGGCAAATACCTGGTTCACCTAATGAATGGGCCGGCCCTGGCTGCTTTATTTGCTCAGCGTGATCAAGTTGATCCTTGTCTAGTGAAGATGATTCCTGCTGCTATTGCTCTATATACTGCCCCCCCCCCTTGCTAATGGTTATCACCACTAAGTGCCAACGCTACCCTACGCAGTGGCAGGTGCATAGAAGGGCCACTGCCAGTGGGCCGTCCACTGATGAGCCACACCTAAATTTCTGTGAATTCAGTGGGAATCTGGTGTTGATTCCATGGAACTAAACTGTTTGTATTCTGTTCTGGCTTTTGGGGTAATTGTGCTTGTAAACTGATGGTAAAGTTAGGCTTTGTGTAAATACTGGGTATAACTTAAGATGTCTGGTGCTAAAAATTGGGTGGATTAGGGCAGTAGATTTATGGTGAGGTCATAAAAACTGTAAGGATAGTAAATCTTTTTTTTTTTTTTTTGCTCTGTAGGAGATTTTTATCTACTGACATTGGATGTTTATATTCATATCGTTTGAGCATAACATCGGTATTCGCACCCTTCATCACTCAGTTGCCCCATTTTTATAAGCCTCTTCCATATAACCAATACCAGACCTAAGGGTAGTGGCAAATCTGGCTGCAGCTTTTATTAACTCTAACAGTTTACTTTATAATAACTAAATTAAACTAATGCAGCTTCATATGCAACATCTTAGTCGTGATAGTATATCCATATTGGTTCCCCAGCCTGCGGTGGAACAAGGCTAATGGTAGATTCATGAAACTAATGGAGCCTTTGTGAAACTCTCGTCTGTGCACAGTGCTAATGCCTGCGCTGCCAGAATCCATGGTTTATGCTCCAACTCATCACTTCTCCCAAGCCACTGGGGGCCAAAAGGAGACCAGATGTATTACTTCCTCCTCTACCACCACCCAAAGCCATGACAACCTCACCCTTGACTACTTATTTCCTGTGTCTGGCTTCCATTTTAATGACCTAAGGCCACTGTGAACTCAAAGGTTGAGTGGGTGGGATGCCCCGCCTCTGGCTGCCTGAACACTGCCAGATGCCCACAAAACTTTATCGGGTATGGCCTCTTATGTCCACCCCCTTTACACCTTTCTGATCTCGCCCTTTCCCTCCCCTTACTTTACACCCCACCTCTTTACCTTTTTTCCCCTGTCCAATGGCAATCTATATGAGTGAGGGGCCTCAGTCATCCTTCAGGGGAGGTAGGCATACTAACATCTGAATTTGGACCTCTGGCCACTCAGTTGCCCCACTTCCACCAGTATCTTCCATAAAACCAACACTAGACTTAAGGGTAATGGTAAACTTGTCCATAGCTTTTATTGCCTCTTCGCTAGTTTACAATAATTCAATTAAACCAATACAACCTTATATGTGACTAGATGGTAACATTGTAGTCATGACAGTGCATCCACATTGGTTTTCTAGCTTGTAATGGTACCAGGATAAAGGTAGCTTCATGAAACTAATGGAGCATTCATGAAACTCTCATCTGCACACAGCATTAGTGCCAGGGTTTCTGCCACCCCTCTGCAAACTATAGATTGGTGCCCCCTCCCCTCATTACTATTAATGCTGGCTACAATTTTCCAAAACTCCTTTCTGAACTCTTTTCACATGATGCTAGTATTTCTCCTTCAAAGCCAATGTTGTAAGAAAATTGCACTGAAGAGGCAAATGCATAGCCAGAATAAAAATAACTACTGAACAGTAAATATTTAGCATCATATGAACAGGATGTGATAGTCCAAGAGCATGATAAATTTTAGATAAGGATCAAAAGAAAAAATATTCAGCTGTATGGATAGCTCAGAACTATTTTACTCACTGAAAAAATATGCAGAAGAAAGATTTTATTTATTTAATTTATAAATTTAACAGGGGGTTTTTTTTGTTTTTTTTATACCGCTTTATCATTTTTAGTCAAAGTGGTTTACATTGTAACTTAAACTTGTACATTAAACAGGGATATTTTGTACTGAATGTAGGAATCAGCAACATGATAACTATGCATCTATATACATCTGGAAACTATAAGAAAATTAGTATAAGGTTAATGCAAGGAATAGTTGTAACATACTGTAGGCTGTCACTATAGGAAGACAGGGACGACATTAACATAACATTGATTTAAAGCATATGTGTTAAACAGGTTTCAATGACAAGCCAGTAAATTACAAGCTGTAGCATTGTGAAGAATAATTTGTAAAATAGGACAACAGTAGACAAGCAGGCCGTTAGACTGCTGTAAAATACAAAAAAAATACTATATATATATTTGGAGTGGAGGAAGAGCAGAGTGTTTAGAGCAGTGTCCTGGAGACCAAGAGACCAGCATTTGATTCCCACTGGCACTCCTTCTGGCCTTGGACAAGTCGTTTTACCCGGGACACAAGGAGGAGCTACCTCCCGCAGAGAGTCCAAACGAACACAAGGAGCAGGAGATGTTTAGAAGAGAAGGGTCTTTATTGTGCACAGGACACCCCAACGCGTTTCGGCAACGCCTTCCTCAGGGGGAGGAACACTAACAAATACAATCAAAGTGTGTACATTAAAAAACAATGAGTACATTAAAAAACAGTTAAGAAAATTTAAAAACATATTCACAAAATGAAAGCACCGGCAGGATATGAAACATAGATTATTATGATAATAATACAATAAAAAGTATGATAAAAAACACAAAGCACAAAGCAGGGCTGAGGGAACAAAATTATATCTAGAACAGTGTATAAGGAAAGAAGAGTATAACATAAAAATATAAAAATAATGTGGAAGCATGTAAACTGGAACTAATATGCTAATAAAATTGACAAAGAACAATGAGACCAGCGTACATCTCTTATAACAACTGGTGAAGCACAAAAATCGAAGGACCTGAGTGGGCCAAGTCAATTACATGTAATTATAAACAATGAATAAATAAGTAATGGATACTATCCAAATAAAACTTCGTACACAAGGACAAACAAACACCGAAGTGATTAAAACAGTAAGTATGTAATAAACAGTATAAAAAGAGAAGGCAATAAAACAAATTAACCATCTAAAAAGAATAAAAATAAATTAAAAATAAGATATTAAAAAGTTAAGTTAAAAATAACAATATAAGAAAAGTATTGTAAAATATAAATAAAAATAAATTGTATAAAGATGATACAATAAGACAATAAAAAGGTGAAGGGTTAAAATTAATAAGAATCGCAGATTTAAGTTGAACTAAGCCACTGAGACTGAGACAATGGACATCAATAAATATGGCATAAATTATGCAAAAAAGTCCACTAGAAACAAATCATATTAAATACATGTTGAGGATAAAAACTGAACTGCAAATTAAAACAAATAAAAGGGAACAAGATGAGTGCTGAACAGATAGCATATATAACAATTAAAATTGGAAGACATGCACCATTCTATGAGCTCACTCAAAATTGCAGCTGTGTACGAGAATATAAACCAGGGGGACCATGGAGTACCATTTCAAACCAAGTATAAAAACATATAATGAAAACTAGGAACCTCTAAAAAATGTGTTAAAAACGAGAATAAATGTGTATGCAATAAATAATAAAACAATAAATAATGCTAAAATACTATACAAATATGAATAAATAATGATATTAAAATTTGAAATTGTATGTGATAATAATAAATATATTGTAAATCCTGTGGAAAAGTTTTGTGAAAATGGTGATAGTATTTATTCCCCAGGCGACCCATCGCGGTGTGACAAAAGACTTATATGAAAAACCAACTGAGGCAACAAGAGTGGAACGCTATTCGGAAAAATGCCGTTTGAGCAAAACTTGTGTGCAATAGTGGCAAACCTACAGAGGTGAGAAGAACAGGAGAAATTACAAGTGTGTCCCAAAGAGTATCTGCATCGTGTGAGCAAATCGCAGAAGAGAGAGGCGAGAGGCATTGAGTGCCGTGATTGCACGGCGAACTGAAAAGTGTTGAGTGAATTACAGCAAACTTAACCTTATGAGGCCATATCGCAAGGTGCAAAGCACAAACACCAATTAAATTACATCACCACAATAGGGAAGCCGGGAATGTGACCACAGAGAGAACTTACAGAGAGTCAAAAACGGCTTAGTACTCCAGCAGAAACACATGTCCAAGAGGGAGAACCGGGAAAGATAAAAGCCATGGGGGAAAGTGCGACCACTTAGATCACAGGATCCCAAGGAAAGTCATAGGCACAACCGACAAGTGGAGACGTAAAACCAGTGGTAAAGGCAGGCTGACGCCGCAGTGTATACTAATGCATGAAGGAAGGCCGCACCGGCTCCAATAAAGTAAAGGTATAGCTGAAGGAAATTAATAGTATTAATATAAAGGAGGTACGAGAACTCACCGTATGCACTTTGGTAGAAATCCCACCAACCAGAGTAAAATGAATCGCAATGTTGCTAAAGGAAAATGATAAGCAGTCAAACCAAAAGAGAACTCAGATAAAAGTAGAAGTCTCATAAAAAATAGGCACCAACTGATGTACTCACGATCTGGCAGAACCTCAAACTGCAAAGTCAGCCGTATCAAATGAAGAATGCAGCGCTAAAGGCGCGTTCAAACCAACTGGAGAGATTAGGTGGCTGAACTGCAGTACTATTTAAATAACGATGTTGGCGCCAACTTTAAAACAACGTGACGTTTGGGGGAGGAGTCTCCAGCATGTTGGATTTCAAAAGTGATTGAAAGCAAAAGGGGCGGAGTTACTTAAATTATGAAACACTCAGGTGTTAGAGGAGATCCTCAAACGTACTGCATTATGATGAGAAAAAGACGGAGAAGATAATGATTATATACAATGAGGAAAGATGTGCTACAAGAGAAGGGTGGTCAGCCCAAAACAACTGATGAATCTACCTCTTGATTTAAACCTCCAAAATAATGAATTCGTAATTGAACAGTTGCTCAAAACTTAACAATACAATGGAAGATATTGACACAAAAAGTGACAGGAATAAGGTGATGAAAAAAATGAGGAAAGATGTGCTACAAGAGAAGGGTGGTCAGCCCAAAAAAACAGATAAATCTACCTCTTGATTTAAACCAAATGGTTCCAGAGTATTAAATTCATAAATGAACCGTTGTTCAAACAACGGTTCATTTATGAATTTAATACTCTGGAACCATTTGGTTTAAATCAAGAGGTAGATTTATCTGTTTTTTTGGGCTGACCACCCTTCTCTTGTAGCACATCTTTCCTCATTGTATATAATCATTATCTTCTCCGTCTTTTTCTCATCATAATGCAGTACGTTTGAGGATCTCCTCTAACACCTGAGTGTTTCATAATTTAAGTAACTCCGCCCCTTTTGCTTTCAATCACTTTTGAAATCCAACATGCTGGAGACTCCTCCCCCAAACGTCACGTTGTTTTAAAGTTGGCGCCAACATCGTTATTTAAATAGTACTGCAGTTCAGCCACCTAATCTCTCCAGTTGGTTTGAACGCGCCTTTAGCGCTGCATTCTTCATTTGATACGGCTGACTTTGCAGTTTGAGGTTCTGCCAGATCGTGAGTACATCAGTTGGTGCCTATTTTTATGAGACTTCTACTTTTATCTGAGTTCTCTTTTGGTTTGACTGCTTATCATTTTCCTTTAGCAACATTGCGATTCATTTTACTCTGGTTGGTGGGATTTCTACCAAAGTGCATACGGGTGAGTTCTCGTACCTCCTTTATATTAATACTATTAATTTCCTTCAGCTATACCTTTACTTTATTGGAGCCGGTGCGGCCTTCCTTCATGCATTAGTATACACTGCGGCGTCAGCCTGCCTTTACCACTGGTTTTACGTCTCCACTTGTCGGTTGTGCCTATGACTTTCCTTGGGATCCTGTGATCTAAGTGGTCGCACTTTCCCCCATGGCTTTTATCTTTCCCGGTTCTCCCTCTTGGACATGTGTTTCTGCTGGAGTACTAAGCCGTTTTTGACTCTCTGTAAGTTCTCTCTGTGGTCACATTCCCGGCTTCCCTATTGTGGTGATGTAATTTAATTGGTGTTTGTGCTTTGCACCTTGCGATATGGCCTCATAAGGTTAAGTTTGCTGTAATTCACTCAACACTTTTCAGTTCGCCGTGCAATCACGGCACTCAATGCCTCTCGCCTCTCTCTTCTGCGATTTGCTCACACGATGCAGATACTCTTTGGGACACACTTGTAATTTCTCCTGTTCTTCTCACCTCTGTAGGTTTGCCACTATTGCACACAAGTTTTGCTCAAACGGCATTTTTCCGAATAGCGTTCCACTCTTGTTGCCTCAGTTGGTTTTTCATATAAGTCTTTTGTCACACCGCGATGGGTCGCCTGGGGAATAAATACTATCACCATTTTCACAAAACTTTTCCACAGGATTTACAATATATTTATTATTATCACATACAAATTTCAAATTTTAATATCATTATTTATTCATATTTGTATAGTATTTTAGCATTATTTATTGTTTTATTATTTATTGCATACACATTTATTCTCGTTTTTAACACATTTTTTAGAGGTTCCTAGTTTTCATTATATGTTTTTATACTTGGTTTGAAATGGTACTCCATGGTCCCCCTGGTTTATATTCTCGTACACAGCTGCAATTTTGAGTGAGCTCATAGAATGGTGCATGTCTTCCAATTTTAATTGTTATATATGCTATCTGTTCAGCACTCATCTTGTTCCCTTTTATTTGTTTTAATTTGCAGTTCAGTTTTTATCCTCAACATGTATTTAATATGATTTGTTTCTAGTGGACTTTTTTGCATAATTTATGCCATATTTATTGATGTCCATTGTCTCAGTCTCAGTGGCTTAGTTCAACTTAAATCTGCGATTCTTATTAATTTTAACCCTTCACCTTTTTATTGTCTTATTGTATCATCTTTATACAATTTATTTTTATTTATATTTTACAATACTTTTCTTATATTGTTATTTTTAACTTAACTTTTTAATATCTTATTTTTAATTTATTTTTATTCTTTTTAGATGGTTAATTTGTTTTATTGCCTTCTCTTTTTATACTGTTTATTACATACTTACTGTTTTAATCACTTCGGTGTTTGTTTGTCCTTGTGTACGAAGTTTTATTTGGATAGTATCCATTACTTATTTATTCATTGTTTATAATTACATGTAATTGACTTGGCCCACTCAGGTCCTTCGATTTTTGTGCTTCACCAGTTGTTATAAGAGATGTACGCTGGTCTCATTGTTCTTTGTCAATTTTATTAGCATATTAGTTCCAGTTTACATGCTTCCACATTATTTTTATATTTTTATGTTATACTCTTCTTTCCTTATACACTGTTCTAGATATAATTTTGTTCCCTCAGCCCTGCTTTGTGCTTTATGTTTTTTATCATACTTTTTATTGTATTATTATCATAATAATCTATGTTTCATATCCTGCCGGTGCTTTCATTTTGTGAATATGTTTTTAAATTTTCTTAACTGTTTTTTAATGTACTCATTGTTTTTTAATGTACACACTTTGATTGTATTTGTTAGTGTTCCTCCCCCTGAGGAAGGCGTTGCCGAAACGCGTTGGGGTGTCCTGTGCACAATAAAGACCCTTCTCTTCTAAACATCTCCTGCTCCTTGTGTTCCTTCAAGTCGTTTTACCCTCCATTGTCTTAGAAAAAGGCCTAGCAATCTACTTATGGTCATACCTTGCCAAGAAATCCCACGGACTGTTGAGTCACCAGGAGTTAGCACTCACTCAGCGGCACACATTTGCATTGCTATGTCCAGGCAATTCACTGTTAATCTAGAGCAGGAAACCCAAACATAAATTATGCTAAAGAAATCCGATGCTTTTTTTTCCCTAAGTTGTTTTACTGTGCCATGCTTTGATAAGACAAATAGCCTTTCGCAGACTCTCAAGTGTAAAAGTCACATCCTTAAACACCCAATTGATATTGTAAAAGATTATCATTTATGACCATCTTGATCCCATATCTCTGAAACAGCTCCCAGAGCTTCATTGAGGTCATACAATTGGTTGCCCTTGCCTCTCCAATAAATCCATGCTTTCTCCAGGACGTGTTTTCATTTCTTGATTGAACCTTATTTTTTATTTATTTATTTTATTTACTGCACATTTATATACCGCTACTTCCAGCGATCAGCCAACCTGTGCTATTCTGGCTTTCTCTCACTCTAGCTTTACTTCCTACTGGTAGTCATGCAGTCAATGTACTGGCAGTAGGAAGTAAAGTTAGAGTGAAAAGTGAGAATAACATGGCCACTTTTCGGCCGGACCAGGAAGTAAGATCCATGCTTTTTCCATTATTCCTAGGTTTTCAGGATTTTCCCCCCCAAAATTCTACTTTCCTCCATAGTGAGGTGAGAGAAAGAACTCTCACATGCAGGCATTTGCATTGTCGGCAAAAACACAATGGTTTGGCACAAGTAGCATGGGTGCAACAAAAGCCACCTAAAGCGCAGTAACTGCAGAAGGATGTATCTGCCCCCCTGCAGTTAACCTACAGCCCTGCTCTGGTAATACAGTCCACACCTGTGTTACTAGCGCACAGCTTAGTAAACGTGCCGCTAAATGTGCCAAACAACAAGAGGTGCTTGGCAACCCCAACATAACTCCTGAAACTACACACTGGATCAGCATAGTGTTAATGTAAATATATATTCTGCAAAAAAACAAAGGTAATGCAGAGTGGAGGAGTAGCTTAGTGGTTAGAGCACAGCCTTTACATAAGAACATAAGACATGCCATACTGGGTCAGACCGAGGTCCATCAAGCCCAGTATCCTGTTTCCAACAGTGGCCAATCTAGGTCATACGTACCTAGCAATATCCCCAAAAGACACAGGTTCCACAATGCTTGTACTGGGTCAAGCATTGATATCCTGGGTCGCTTTTTAATAGTGGTTTATGGACCTTTCCTCCAGGAACTTGTCCAAACCTTTTTTAAACCCAGCTATACTAACAGCCCTTACTACATCCTCCGGTAACAGATTCCAGAATTTGATTATACGTTGAGTGAAAAAATATTTTCTCTTATTTGTCTTAAATAGTTTACCCTGTAGCTTCATTACATGTCCCCTAGTCTTTCTATACTCTGATAGCGTAAACAGTTGATCCACGTTTATCCGTTCCACTCCATTCATTAATTTATAGACCTCTATCATATCTCCCCTCAGCCGTCTCTTCTCCAGGCTAAAGAGCCCTAACCTTCTTAGCCTCTCTTCATAAGAGTAGCCTTCCATCCCCTTCACCAATTTGGTGGCTCTTCTCTGTACTTTTTCTAATAACGCTATGTCCTTTTTAAGATACGTTGACCAGAATTGCACACAATATTCAAGGTGCGGTCGTACCATGGAGCGATACAGAGGCATTATAACATCCTTTGTTTTATTCTCCATCCCTTTCCTTATGATACCTAGCATTCTATTTGCTTTCTTGGCCGCCGCTGCACACTGGGCGGAGGGTTTTAACATGTTATCCACGATGACTCCTAAATCTTTTTCCTGGGTGGTGGTTTCTAATGTGGAGCCTTGCATCGTGTAACTATAGTATGGGTTGTTCTTTCCTAGGTGCATAACTTTGCACTTGTCCACATTAAATTTCATCTGCCATTTGGATGCCCAGTCTTCCAATTTATCCAGATCCTCCTGCAGTTTTCCACTATCCTCTTGGGTTTTAACAGCTTTAAACAGTTTTGTGTCATCTGCAAATTTGATAACCTCACTAGTTATTCCCTTTTCCAGGTCATTTATGAATATGTCAAAAAGCAGCGGACCCAGTACAGATCCCTGAGGTACTCCACTATTCACCTTTTTCCATTGGTTGCCTTTGCAACCAAGGGGTATGTTTACTAAACTCTGGTAATGTTACCCGCGTTAAGTTCCCCGGTAGTGTTATGGAAGCCCATATAAAGGCGTGGGCATTGCATCTTTACAGCAAGCCATTAGCTAATGCACGCTACAAGGCGCCTTAGACTAACACGTGTTACAAGGTGCCTTATAAGGTGCCTTGGTAGGTGCCTTATAAGGTGCCTTGTTAGGCGCCTTATAAAGTGCCTTGTAATGTGCCTTATAAGGTGCCTCGTTAAGTGCCTTATAAGGTGCATTATAAGGTGCCTTGTTAGCTGCCTTATAAGGTGCCTTGTAATGTGCCTTATAAGGTGCATTATGAGGTGCCTTGTTAGGTGCCTTATAAGGTTCCTTGTAATGTGCCTTATAAGGTGCCTTGTTAGGTGCATTATAAGGTACCTTGTTAGGTGCCTTAAAAGGTGCCTTATAAGGTGCCTTGTAATGTGCCTTATAAGGTGCCTTGTTGTTCTTGTTGTTAAGTGCTGTCGAGTCAGAGTCGACTCATAGCGACCCTCTGGATAGCTATCCTAAATTGGGTTCGGTCTTCAGTCAGGTGGCTCATTATTGACAGACTGGTACCCGTAGCTGATGTTATTGTATCAATTTATCTCATTGCTGGCCTTCCTCTTTTGCGTTGACCTTCTATCTTGCCAAGCATGATGACTTTCTCTAATGATCTCTCTCTTCGCATGATGTGTCCAAAGTATGAAAGTCGAAGTCTTGTCATCTGAGCTTCTAAAGAAAGCTTAGGTTTGATCTCCTCTTGTACCAACTGGTTTGTTCTTCGGGCAGTCCATGGTATACACAGTATTTGCCGCCAGCACCATAATTCAAAGGCATCAGTTTTCTTCCTGTCTATATTTTCACTGTCCAGCTTTCACATCCATATGATGTTATTGAAAATACCATGGCTTGAACAAGTCGAATCTTTGTATGGAGAGAGACATCTCTGCTCTTGAGAATCTTATCTAGGTCTTTCATAGCCATTCTGCCAAGAGCAATGCGTTGTCGGATTTCTTGACTGCTTGTTGCTTCTTTATTGATAGTTGATCCAAGTAGGTTAAAGTTGTTCACAATTTCAATTTCTTCTCCTTCAAAGATGAACCTGGTGATTATGCCAGTTGTCATGATCTTTGCCTTCTTTACATTAAAGTGCAGGCCCATTTTGAGACTATGTTCTTTGATTGTGAGAAGCAAATGTTTCAGATCATCTTCACTTTCAGACAGTAATGTGGTATCATCAGCATAGCGAAAGTTGTTGATGAGTCTTCCACCAATATTCACACCTTTGTTGTCTTCATACAATCCTGCGTCTCTGATGATTTGTTCTGCATATAAATTAAACAGGTAGGGGGAGAGTATGCAGCCTTGTCTTACACCTTTGCTTATTTTAAACCATTCTGTTTCTCCTTGTTCCGTTCGAACTGTTGCTTCTTGATCAATGTACAGATTGTGCAAGAGTACGATCAGGTGTTCTGGTATACCTATACTTCTTAATGTGGCCCAGAGTTTCTCATGGTTTATACAGTCAAAAGCTTTGCTATGGTCGATAAAGCACAAATAGATATCCTTTTGGTATTCTTTAGTCTTTTTCAAGGATCCATCTAACATCCGCAATGATGTCTCTCGTTCCTTGCCCTTTCCTGAACCCTGCTTGCACTTCAGGTAGTTCTTGTTCCAGGTATGGTTGTAGTCTCTTTTGAATAATCTTCAGTAGAACCTTGCTGGCATGTGGGACCAGAGCAATTGTGTGATAATTTCCACAGTCAGTTGGATCACCTTTCTTTAGTATTGGTATAAACACAGATCTTTCCCAGTCAGTTGGCCATGATGTTGTCTTCCATATTTCTTGGCAGAGTCTTGTAAGTATGGGAACAGCTGCATCATATTGCTATAATACTTCTATGTGAATGCTATCAATGCCTGGTGCTTTGTTCTTTGATAAGGCTTTCAATGCTGCTTCATCTTCTTCTTTCATCACCCGATCATAAGGTACAGGTTGAAACGGCTGTTGGTCCGCTTGATCTTTATCATATAGAAGGCACCCTGGATTATGGAAACATAGGTTAAGGTGGCCTAACAAGGTAAAGGTGACCTAGGTTAGTGTGCCCTAAGGGCTGCAAGGTGCTTCAGGATGACATGCATGACCTGTGAGGCATAGAAACAGATGGAGCCCTAATACTAGATAGAGTACCGAGGAAAGGCAATGAACAGGTGAGTGAAGGAGGGAGAGCTGGGAGCTGCTGGACCTGCCATATCTGTGGGCATCCCATGTGGCTACCAGTACTGTTGACAAACATGTTGGGGGCAACTGTACCACAGCATAGGGTGTTGTCAATGTAAAGTACTGGAAAGACAGTGGGTGGCAGATGATGGGAATACGTGTCCCCCAGTGGAGGCGAAGGTGGCAGGATAGTTACAAAGATGGGTGGACAGAGAAGTGGTGGTGCCATGCAGATCAGGCACAGGCGAGGCAAGCACGAAGAGGTGCAATGCAGGAAAGGGTAGCAATGCAGGACATGGGGTGGAAGCTTGCACAGTCAGACAGGACTCTACACAGCTGACAGACGCAGATAGACGGACCGAAGGAATGTTGGCAACTGTGGTGAGGGTATTATGGGCTGGCAGCACAGATCTGCAAAAATATGACTGTTACAGGCATGCAAACTATTTAAGTAGGACAGGCATGAAACAATGAAGAATTGAACCCATGAACACTGCTGAGAACAGCATTGTACTAACCAGTAGGCTATACCTCCATGGGGTATCTCACAGCAATGGCTGGGTACAGAAGGACTGAAGGTCACCACACAAACTGTCTGCTCTGAGTGCCAGGATAGGGTAACCCCACCAGCACCCATGATGCAATGCACATGCTGAATAGCTGTCTACAGCTGATCACCAAAATGGGGTCTGCACCTCTCCGGTACCTCAGCTTGGAAAGACAAACTGACAGTGCGTGATACTGACACAGAGTAGCTACAGACCATGCCACCTTGAGGGATAGGATGGGCACCCAGCACTAGGTCTGCAGTACATGTGGTGCTAGAGATAGGTCCTGCTGTACATCCCCACTACTACCAGTGTGTGACAGATGGTCTTTGCAGTGCATCCAAAGGTAATTTGGTGTCCATCTGTATTCTGCAGTCACATGTGGCTCTATGGGACTAGACACCACCCAGATTAGTGCTTACCCAGTGTTAGGGTCTGGCTGACATGGGCACCTGTTATCAGGGCAGAGGGGTTTTTAGACTTGCATGAGGTTTGTGTCACAGTGCCTCTACAGGTCAAAGTGGTATACACTATATACCCCGAAGGGCCCACAATCACCCCTTTTTGTAGGTAAGCAACAAGTGCCTGAGCTCTTATGAAGCAACCTTGATCCTGCTGGTATAAGACAGCCCTCCAGGGTTGGTGGGCCAGAGCCATACCTGTGACTGGGGCAGTAGCAGACCAGCAGTAATGCTGTAGTTAGGTCTGGAAAACCTCAACTGCCTTACACCACTGTCTGCCATTCACCAGCAGCAGGCACAGTCAGACTTCACCTGAAGCATCCTACAAGGTGTTCCAACCATGCACAGACTAACTGCAGACAGCCCACTAGCCAGTACATAGTGCATGTTCACAGAGGAACTATATGCACCAAGCAGATATTTCAGTGATTGGGCCCAGCACTGGAAACACACAAGTATCACTGGAGGCAGATAGTGTAGAGCGCTATGTAGGAACCTAGACATGCCATGGTCACTGCTCGGTCAGAGTGTGAGTGTCCTCCCAGCATGACATGCTGTGGCCACCCTGTCCATGCAGGTGGTGGTGAGGCACTACAGTGTCCCAGCCATTGCCCCACACCCTGTGAAAATGCATCCTGGCCAATCTGCCCTGTCCAGGCCATACCCACAACACTTTGCTCCTCATTATGCACATATTCAGGCTAACACTGGTAACAGTGGGACATTGTGGGCCCAGTGAGGTGTGGGCAGCCACAAAACAATGTATAGACATACACACACACACACACACTCCTATTGCAGCATTGTGCAAAGATAGGGGTGGTTGGCAACCCTGCCCGCCACACTGGTCCTGATCACAGTGCCGACATTGATAAACTGTGCAGGAGGTAGTAGTAGTGCTCTGGTGATAACTTCAGCTCCGTGCTGGGGCCAATAGCCTGATTCTCCATGCAGCTTTGGATTGTGGAGCCTGTGTGAGTGGGTGTTTGTACCCCTGTTCGCCGCTGCTTTCGGCTTTGCACATGTTGCTGTTGTATCTGCATTGTACGGTAAAATATAGGGACATGCTCTGCAGGATCCACAGCTGGGATTTGAACCTGTGACCCTCTGCTTCTGGACACACTGGCTGTGTGTATTTGCACACAAAGGAACTAAAAGAAAAAGTGAGAATCACAGTGTAGTTTGTAACATAAAAATATAAATCATTTTATTTTGTTGTTATAACCTATTTTATAGTTCTTGCTTTTTCTTTTTGAACATATATTCTGCATTCACAGACAATTGGTGCAGGGAAGAACTAGAACATTCACACACAGTATTCAGTATATATATTTTAAAAAATCAGATTCTGGTCATCTCAGTAAGAACAATATAAATGTTTTCCAATACCAGGAATATTGTGAACTAATACAAAACTCTACAAATGTCACTGAGGATCTACAGAGTAAATCTACCATACCATACCAGCATCAACTTCCCAGGAAAAAGCAGCACTATAAATATTGCAGTGGGCCCAAGAACATCCATACACCTATTCGAAAAGCTGAACAAGTTAGATTACTACAGTACAGATCCCTACGTACAAACTCCATGTTAACAGAACACCTGGCCTTGGTCACGCACTCAGAACATAGACCCTCACTGAGTATAAAATAAGTGACCACCATCTAAAAATAAAAATATGCAGACAAAAATTATGTATTTATTTAGCAATGTTTATATTCTGCTTTTCACCGGGTCAAAGCAGTGTACATTCAGGTACAGTATATATTTCCCTTGTCCCTGGGGGGCTCAGAATCTGTTTTTGTACCTGAGGCAACAGAGGATTGAGTGGCTTGCACAAAGCCACAAGAAGCAGCTGTGGGACTAGAAACCCCAGTCCTTCCAGCCCCAGGTTGCTGTCCTCCAGCAGGACTTGAATCTCAGACCTTTGGGCCCGAGGCAACTTATCCAACCACTATGCCACTCCTCCCAAAAAGCAGACTCGGCACACAGTGAAAAAGCACAGAAATAGAAAGAGATGCATTTTCCTATACTATGTCAAATATAAATGTAGCGCAAATTATTTTTTCCACCTTTGTTGTCTGACCATTTTATTCTCTGATCATGCTGGTCCGAATCTGAGGTTTCTGTTTTCCTCTGTCTTCTCTTAGATCTTTTTCTACAGTCTCTAGTCCATCTGCTATTTCTTCTCTCCCTTTTTATTTCTTCATGTCTTTCCATCCTGGATATTGATCTTTTCAACTTTCTTCCATTTAATTTTAATCTCTGTCCACACAGATTTCACTACTCCTTCTTTCTATCTAGTCCTCAATCCCCCCAACCATTTTTCAACTGATACCCCAGTTCTCACATTCTACTACTACTACTCTTAATCATTTATATAGAGTTACAAGGCATACACAGAGCTTTACAGACACATATAAAGACAATCCCTGCTCATCAGAGTTTACAATCTAATCAAGACAGACAGTACAAATTATAAGAACAAGGGTAGAGTAGGGAAGGGTGATGAGACAGAAGAAGAATAAAGGAGCATGATCCAAAATGGCCTGAAAGAGGTGAGCCTTTAGCATGGATTTGAAAAGGGGGAGAGATGAAACCAGACATAAAGATAAAGGTAGTCTGTTCCAGGTATAAGGAACAGCAAGGTGAAAGGATCAAAGACTGGAATTAGCTGTTGAAGAGAAGGACATTGAGAGAAACAAGCCAGAGGATAGGCAGATTCACGATGAAAGGTAGTAAGGAGCAATAGAATAAATGCACTTATAGGTCAGAAGAAAAAGTTTGTATTGGATACGGAAATGGAAGGGAAGCCAATGAAGTGATTTAAGAAGAGGTGTTGTTGTTGTTAAGTGCCGTCGAGTCAGAGTCGACTCATGGCGACCCTCTGGATAGCTATCCTAAAATGTGTTCGGTCTTCAGTCAAGCGGCTCATTGTTGACAGACTGGCACCCGTAGCTGCTATTATTGTATCGATCCATCTCATTGCTGGCCTTCCTCTTTTGCGTTGACCTTCTATCTTGCCAAGCATGATGTCTTTCTCTAATGATCTCTCTCTTCGCATGATGTGTCCAAAGTATGAAAGTCGAAGTCTTGTCATCTGAGCTTCTAAAGAAAGCTTAGGTTTGATCTCCTCTAGTACTGACTGGTTTGTTCTTCAGGCAGTCCATGGTATACACAGTATTCGCCGCCAGCACCATAATTCAAAGGCATCAATTTTCTTCCTGTCTGTCTTTTTCACTGTCCAGCTTTCACATCCATATGATGTTATTGAAAATACCATGGCTTGAACAAGTAGAATC
This sequence comes from Ichthyophis bannanicus, assembly GCA_033557465.1. Taxonomy (NCBI): domain Eukaryota; kingdom Metazoa; phylum Chordata; class Amphibia; order Gymnophiona; family Ichthyophiidae; genus Ichthyophis; species Ichthyophis bannanicus. The sequence goes on from CM066032.1 coordinate 429,279,030, forward strand.
TTTGTATGGAGAGAGACATCTCTGCTCTTGAGAATCTTATCTAGGTCTTTCACAGCCATTCTGCCAAGAGCAATGTGTCGTTTGATTTCTTGACTGCTTGTTGCTTCTTTATTGATAGTTGATCAAAGTAGGTTAAAGTTGTTCACAATTTCAATTTCTTCTCCTTCAACGATGAACCTGTTGATTATGCCAGTTGTCATGATCTTTGTCTTCTTTACATTAAGGTGCTGGCCCATTTTGAGACTATGTTCTTTAATTATGAGAAGAAAATGTTTCAGATCATCTTCATTTTCAGCCAGTAATGTAGTATTATCAGCATAGCGAAGGTTGTTGATGAGTCTTCCACCAATCTTCACACCTCTGTTTCTCTGAAGATTTGTTCTGCATATAAATTAAACAGGTAGGGGGAAAGTATGCAGCCTTGTCTTACACCTTTGCTTATTTTAGACCATTCTGTTTCTCCTTGTTCCGTTCGAACTGTTGCTTCTTGATCAATGTACAGATTGCGCAAGAGAACGATCAGCTGTTCTGGTATACCCATGCTTCTTAATGTGGCCCAGAGTTTCTCATGGTTTACACAGTCAAAAGCCTTGCTATAGTCGATAAAGCACAAATAGATATCCTTTTGGTATTGGTTAACTAACTAGAAACACTCCCTCATGATATTTTAGAGTGTTTTGTATTCATTTTATACATTAACAGGACAATTGGGAGGCGGGGGGCTAAATCCAGTACTCGCGCTGGCGCATGTTCTTTCCTGTTCGCCTCGCCTCGTTCGCTTGCTCAAACACGGTGGTTGCGACATGAACGTTCCTGTCAAATTTCAGTTTCTTGCAAGTTCATTATTACCTTTTGTTTGCTCAGTCGTAATCCACCTTTATTCCGAAGTGGTTCACTACAGTTGTAGTTTGCAGTGCTGTGTATTTGTGATGGCTCACAGAGCCAGAGGTTGCGTCAACTCTCCGGACAGTTTTTGTTTTATTTGTGGGGAATATACCATGAAAAAGCGGCAGAGGAATATTTCTGCATTTATTAAAAAAGTATATTTCGCCTATTTCGGTTTGAAGTTAGGCGATCAAGACAAACCGTGGGCTCCTCACAAAGTGTGCAAGACATGTGAGGAAGATCTACGCTTATGGATGAAAGGTAAAAAACAAGCATTTCGTTTTGGAATACCTATGATGTGGCGTGAACAAAGAGACCACAGCAGTGACTGCTATTTTTGCTCTTGCATTGTGAAGGGATACAACTTAAAAAATAAGAACGTAATAAGTTACCCCAACCTTCCCTCAGCAATTAGGCCTATGCCTCATAGCAACGAAGTACCTGTGCCTGAACCACCAAAATCTTTGGATCATATTTGTGTGGACGGTTCTGATCATGATGAGACTCATCAGATGGCTTTTCCCGATGAGTCCAGTACTTCCGAGTTTGAAACTGAACCAGATCCGAAACCTGAACTTTTCTCTCAAGCTGAATTGAATGATTTAGTCCGGGATTTAGGACTCCCAAAAGATGCTGCCCAACTGCTAGGTTCTCGGCTTAAACAGAAAAATCTATTGTCACCAGGAACAACTTTTTATAGGTACCGCAACCGCGAGACACAATTTTTGAAGTATTTCAGCAAAGAGGAAGATTTGGTATTTTGCAACGATATATACGGAGTGATGGAAAAGTTTAAACTCAAGTATGATCCTGCTGAATGGCGGCTGTTCATTGATTCGTCAAAAGACAGCATAAAAGGTGTTCTTCTTCATAATGGCAACACATTCGCTTCAGTTCCAATTGCTCACTCTGTTATTCTCCAAGAAAAATACGAGAATTTGGCCCTGATTCTTCAGAAGATTCGTTATGATGAGCATAAGTGGATGATTTGTGGAGACTTTAAAATTCTATCCATGCTATTAGGGCAGCAATCCGGTTTCACCAAATATCCCTGCTTCCTTTGCTTGTGGGATAGCCGGGCCTGCGACCTACACTGGGGGAAAAAAGACTGGCCAATTCGGGAGTATTTGAGACCCGGTGAGAAAAATGTTCTTCATGAGAGCTTGGTACCTCGTGATAAAATTCTATTACCACCTCTCCACATTAAGTTGGGTCTCATTAAGCAATTCATCAAGTCCCTTCCAAAAGATGGTGAGTGCTTTCAGTACCTTTGCTCAAAGTTCCCCCGACTTTCTGAAGCAAAGCTAAAGGAAGGAGTGTTTGTTGGCCCTGATATAAGGAAACTCATTTCAGATGGAGCATTCGCTGAAACGATGTCTGTGAAGGAAAAAGAAGCCTGGGATTCCTTCAAGGATGTTGTTCTCAAATTCTTGGGGAACAGGCGGGATGAGAACTATAAGGATATTGTTGCCAGGATGCTCAATGCCTTCAAAGAACAAGGCTGTAACATGAGCCTGAAAGTCCATTTCTTGCACTCCCATGTGAACTACTTTCCCGAAAACTTGGGGGCGTACAGTGAAGAACAAGGTGAAAGGTTTCACCAGGACATCAAGGACGCAGAGAGAAGGTACCAAGGAAGATGGAACACCACTATGATGGCTGATTTCTGCTGGTTGCTGCTGCGGGAAACCCCAGATGAAAAATACGCCAAGCAGCGCACCAAGAGAAGCATTCGGGGGAAGAAGAAACGGGCCCACCAGGAGATTGATTGACCCAAGAATGACTTTAAAATCTAAACTGTGTTGACAAATATCGTGTTTTTACTAAACTTTGAAATAAAAATTTGCTAGTTATTACCACAGTGTCGGATCTCATTTATTAGAATTTTATTTTCACACCATCGGGTGTTTGTCTTCATGTATTGCAATGGTGCGGTTTGCGTTTTCTATTCTTACATGCATACCTGTACAACATTTTTTGCACATTTCTTTGCTTTGCTTTGTGTCTAACCTCGCTCTTATATGCTCAATGTTTGTGCACATGTATGTGGCTGTTTTAAGTGCAGACAATTTTGCTACCATCACAGTGTGTTTTGTTGACATTACTCTATTCTTATGTGCTGCCTTGTTACAATTTTCTTTATTCTTATTTGAATAACTACTAAACAATTAGTATAAAGAATTCATCCAAGAAACTTTTATCTCGATCGCACTCAATCTGAAACGTTCACCTCAAACTGCTAACCCAATGTAGCAAAAAATCTGTACGTGATGGAGCAAATTGGTTACCAGATTTGGATTCAGCGCACCAAAAAACGTAAAAATCAATCGAAACATTAGAGGCAGTTTAAAAAAATGTTTTTTTAGTGTACCTGTGTAATTCTTCCGGAGCTCTGTCATTTGTATCTAAAGCAGCAAATCAATTTTGCAGGCAGTCTTTAAATTCCAGTGGTATATTCTCAAGGTCATATTTTGCTGCATTCATGAGTGGTTTGCTCTTTTTCAACTTTAGCTTGAGTTTGCATACTAGTATTTATTTATTCATTTATTTGGTATAAATTTGTATGCCGCTATTTCCAGCGATCAGTAGCGGTTTACTGGTGGAAAAAACAAGGGAGTAGGTACAAGACAATTTAAGAATACAGTCTGATTAAAGGGAGGGGTGAACATCAACCACATAAATTACAGTTATACATTTGATCAACCACATAAATTACAGTTTGAACAACAACATACATTACAGTTATACATTAAATCGCCATATACGCAAGCATATTAACAGTGAATATATACATATAAACATTTTAAATCACCATGGATGCGAGATATCAGTGAATATAGCTTTCTAAGTCCCGTATGCTTATGCTTATTAGTAGTGGACTGATCTGTACCACAGTCAGCTCCAGGTTTTATCTTTGTTGATGTTATAGAGCTTTTCCATCGTTGACTTCCACAGATGTAGTCAATTTGATTTTTATACAATCCATTGGGTGAAGTCCATGTGTACAATCGCCGCTTGTGTTGCTGGAAGAAGGGGTTTGAGATGAATAGATCATTGGTCTTGCAGAATTCTATCAGTCTTTCTCCAGCTTCATTTCTGTTGCCAAGTCCATATTTTCCAACTACTTTGCCTTCTTTTATGTTGCCAACCTTTGCGTTCCAGTCACCCATGACTATCACAATATGCTGTTTGCATGTTCTGTCAATTTCATTCTCTTCTGCAGCTGTTGTTGGGGCATATACTTGAATTATAGTTGTGTTGCTAGGCAATCCTCATAGACGAATAGAGATTAGGCGTTCGCTGACTGCATTGTATTTCATTACAGTTCTTGCAAGTTTCTTCTTTATTATAAATGCAACACCATTTCTTCTTTGTCTTTCATTTCTAACATAGTAGACCATGTGATCTTCTGATGCAAAGTGCCCGATGCCAGTCCATTTCAGTTTGCTGACACCCAACAGATCAAGTTGTACACGTTCCATTTCATTCTTTACCACCTCCAACTTCCGTTGGTTCATGCTTCGTACATTCCATGTTCCAATGTGTAAGACATCTTTACAGCTTCTGACTCTCATTTCATGCGCAGCTACATCAGCGGTCAGACTTCCCGAGGGCTTTGATCCAACCACATCATAAATGCTGGTTTTACTCTGAAAAGTCTTCTGCTCTTCCCCAGTAGCTATTTGAGTGCCTTCCGACCTGGGGGTCTCATCTTCCAGCACCATAGCACAAATTTGTTTTGTTGTAACTATCCATTGGGTTTTCATGGCAAGATACAGAAGTAGATTGCTGGGCCTTTCTTCCGCGCAGTTTAAGTTTGGTGTTTTTGCCGTTGTCACAAAAATGTGATCCTCCGCCTTCAACACTATCCCATTTTGCTGCTGTCCAGATGGGCGGTTTGTCTTTGTCTGGCATCTCAGCTGAGACCTGTCCATCTTGGGAGACCCTGCCAGTAGTTAAACTACCGATAGTTTAGCTCTCAGCATCACTGATGCACGCAAGCCCTCACAGCACGACAAGCTGCAAACCAAGTGAGGGAAGAAGAGGTGTTATATGAGTATATTGGGGCTGGCGGACGATTATCTTTATTTTTATCTTTATTGATACACTTGATATACCACCCACATCAAGACATTAGGACGGTTTACAATAAAAGCAAAATGCTACAGAAAAGAGGAAAATAATGCCATTGTAAAATAGGAAAGAGGTAGAGAAAACAGTATAGGTCAAACAAAGACAGAAAGTACAAAAGGAAAAATACTTAAGTTGTGCTAACAATCAGGAAGCTCAAATGCCTGTTGGAATAGGTGGGTTTTGAGCAGTGTCTTGAAATTCTGATATGATGGTTCTAAACGGAAAGAGGATGGTAAAGTGTTCCAGAGTGCAGGGCTGAGAAAGTAAAACGCGGCATGATGGGTTTGTTCCAAATGGGCTTGTGAAGGAGAAGGGAGGGCAAGACGATTCGCATGAATGGAACGAAGTTGCCGGTGTGGAATATGCAGAGAGATGAGATTAGCAAGATACAGTGGAGTCAAATTATGGATTGCTCTATGGATCAGAATTAAGAATTTATACTTAAATCTATAATGGAGAGGCAACCAATGGAGATGGAGTAAAAGAGGAGTAACATGGTCATACCATCCGGCATGGTAAACGAGTTGCGCTGCCGTGTTTTGCAATTGTTGTAAGCGCTGAATTTGATAGAATGGTAGGTTTGCTAATGCCACATTACAGTAATCTAATCTATTTATAACTAGGGCCAGGAGTAGGGTGATAAGCGAGGCCAGAGGTAGCAGAGAACGGACTGCCCTAATTTGCCTAAGTGCATAAAAGGAGAGACGAGCGAGGAAAGATAAATGCTCGTGATAAGAGAGGGAAGAATCCAATGTTACACCCAAATAACGGAAAGAAGAAACTAAGGGGATAGCAACAGAAGCAAGCTGAGGAGCAATAGTAGGACAGGGAATACTCAAAGATACCCACATGACAGAAGATTTGTCAGGATTCAAGTGAAGGAAATTGGAAGAAAGCCAGGAAGCAACGTGGGTAAGACAGTCATTAAGTGGTGTGATATCCACATCTATAGGTGAAGTATGAAAAAGAAGGACAATGTCATCTGCATAAAGATAAGTGGAGACTGGGTACTGTTGGATTAAGAGAGGGAGAGGAGAAATAAAGATGTTAAAGAGCAGGGGAGAAAGGACAGAGCCTTGAGGGACCCCACAAATCATGGGAAATGAAGGTGATGACTGATCAGTGGAATAAACGGAAAAAGTACGAGACGTAAGAAAAGTGCGGAACCAAAGTAGTACAATGCCCCGAAGCCCAGAATCATGAAGACGAGAAAGCAAGATTCAGTGATCTACTAAGTGTAAAGCCAAGGAAAGGTCCAAGGACATCATAAAGGTGATAGCCCCATGGTCATGTGCAGTGTGTAGTTCATTTAGAAGAGCAAGCAGTACCATCTCTGTACTATGGCCTGAGCGTAATCCAGACTGTCGGGGATGCAATGTGTTAGTGGCTTCAACAAAGGATGACAATTGCTGGAAAATGAGTCATTCCAAAATTTTAGCCAGAAAGGGAAGATTTGAGACTGGTCGCCAGTGTGATTGGATAGATGGATCCAGAGAGAGCTGTTTGAGAATTGGGCGAACAATGGCGGACTTCCACAGACTAGGGAATAGACCTGCAGATAAAATGGAATTCAGAATAGTCAGGATTGTGGGTAACAACTGAAGAAAGGGTTCAGATAACCAGTTAGAGGGGGTGGGGTCCAGAGGGCAGGTAGTCTTCCTAGAACCAGAAATTGTCTTAAGTAGTTCAGTGGGAGTGATGGAATGAAATGAAGACCAGGTATGAGCCAACGTCTGGTTCAGAGGAGAGGAAGATGAGCCCACTGAGACGAAAGAGGAAGTGCCATGGGAAGAATCTGTTGTAGCTGGGGGGGAGGAAGAAAGTAGTGGGCGGGAAGGCAACAAAGATGGAGGAGGATTACTAGAGAAATACGAGCAAAGGTTATGAATCTTCTCATAGAAAAAGGTGGCAAGTAATGTCGGAGCTGGTACTAGAGTCCGAGAGGAAGAGCTCGCGGTGGTAGAAGAAAGCTTGTGATGGACAGAATAAAGCTGTCTAGAGGAGTTGGCAGCCTTGGAGATTTTGGAGGAGTAATAGTAACATTTAGTGGACGTAAGTGATGAATGATAGCAGGAGTACAACTGTCTGAAATGAGCTAGAGTATCTGAGGATGGGTATTTGAGCCATAACCGCTCCACTTGACGAAGCTGTGAACCTTGCAGGTGCAGACCAGGATGATACCAAGGGGAATGAACCTCATTTAATGAGGAAGAGGATGGGCGTAGAGGGGCCAAGTTATCTAAGGCAGAAGTAAGAACTGAATTCCAGGTGTAGACTTGAGCATCGGGTGACAGAAGAGCAAAGTCTGAAGGGAATAAAGTTTGTGCAGAAGGGGAAGTACGTAAGGTAGTTGAAGTAATATGGCATCATAAACGGAGAGGAGTCTGGGGGTCTGCAGGACCAATTTTGGCACCCAATGTCACCAAAGCAACAGAAAGGAGAACACAGTAGTGATCGGACCAGGGAATTGTATGTGTAGAAACTGCTGAAAATGTGAGATGTGAGTGGGAAGTAGTAAGGACCAAATCTAAAGTGTGTCCTGCACTGTGCATGGGATAGGATTAGCCGTGTAGCAAAGTTTTGAACAGATTGAAAGAGAGTAAGATGACTCAGAGGGAGACCAGCAAGGAGGAGGTTGCAATAGTCGAGGTGAGAAGTGACTAAAGAGTGGATAAGTATTTTAGTTGTGTGTTCAGAAAGGAAAGTGCAAATTTTGTTAATGCTGTAAAGAAATGACAGATTTTTTCTATCTAATGGATATGTGTGGAGAAGGAGAGGGAGGAGTCAAAGATGACTCCAAGGTTGCGGGCTGAAGAAACAGGAAGAAGAAGAGTGGTATCCACAGAGATAGAGAAGAGAGGAAGGGGGAAGAGGGTTTAGGAGGAAAAATACAAAGTTTGCTTTTGGCCATGTTCAATTTCAAATGTCAGTGAGACATCCAGGCAGTGATGTCAGATAGGGAGGCAGATATATGGGTTTGGAGTGAAAGAGAAATATCAGGTGTAAATAGATAGATCTGAGAGTCATCAGTACAAAAATGATATTGAAAACCATGGGAGGAGATGAGAGAACCAAGGGAAAGGGAGAGGGCCTGACACAGATCCTTGGGGTACACCAACTGAAAGAGGAATAGCAGTATTTGTATTTATTTTATATTTCTTATATACTGCCTTTCATGATATCAAGGTGGTTTACATTGAACAAACTGAAATTACATTGAACAGGGCATTATAACTTGGAGATAACTATTTTACAGGGAACATGGGCTATGGAGGGTTAAGTGGCTTGCCCAAGACCACAAGGAGCACCTGTGGGACTAGAAACCTCAGTCCTTCTGGCCAGAGGTTGCTGTCCTCTAGTGGGATTTGAACCACCAACCTTCTGGCCTGACATACCTTGCCCCAACCACTAGGCCACTCCTCCACTCCAGTAGAGGAAGAACTGCCAGAACATTCTCCACCTCTTCTTCCCTGGTCCATTATTCCCCAATCTTTTGCTCATTCTCCCCCCCCCCCCTCCCCACCATCCAGTGACTCTCCCCTCTCTCTTTCACTTCATCCAACATCTCCATTCTCTCTCCCCCTATCCTTCCATATCTCCCCTGTCCCTTTCTATTGCCCTGTGCTCAGCATCTCACCCTCTCCATTCCTATTCACCTGTGTCCAGCATCTCTCCTGTCTCCATACCATCCCCTCCCTATTACTCCCATATCCAGCATCTCACCATCTCTTTCTCATCCTATTTACCTCTGTGTCCATCTTCTCCCCTCTCTCCTCCTATTACCCCCATATCCAGCATCTTTTCTCTGTATCCTTCTGTTCCACCCCCCTTGCCAAGAATCTTCCCTATTCTCCCTATAACAACTCGTATCCAGCATTACCCCTCCATCTCAAAAATCTCCACTCCTTGATTCTACCTGTGGTTGTTCTCTCTATTCTCCCTTCCCATATCCAGAATCTCCCCTTCATTTCCCTAGACCCTCCCCCATCTAGCATGTCCCCTCTACCTCCTTATTCCACCCCTGAATCAAGTATCTCACCTCTTTGTCTCCCTGTGCCCTCCCATGTCCAACTCTTCTACTTGCAGAACTTTCTTCTCCTACAGGCAGAAGTGTTGTGCAAAACCATGATTGCAGCCGAAAAAAGAAGAGCCTGCCTATGGAAGAAACAAGGTTTTTCCTTGTCTCAGCCATGATCAGTGGTCTTGCGCAACTCTTCTGTCCATGGGGCTTGCTTCTCCCATGGACAGGCTCTTCCCTTCTTGCACAAATCTTCTGTATTGTTATCTTATGGTGGGGAGGGGGCACTAGCATTGTCGCCACACTGATATTGGTGCCCTCCTGCTGCACTTACCACACTTACTAAGTAGTGCCGGCCCTGATTAGTGCCTCCGTTGGCAGAATCCATGGTCTATGCTCCAAATCATCACTTTCCTCTGCTGTTGGGGGGGGGGGGGGGAGTCCAAAATGAGACCAGATATGTCACTTCTGTATCTCCCCATTCCTGTGCTGTGGCCTTAAAGGGGAACTATACTACTCCTTTCTATATAAGTAACCTAGTGCTGAAGAGATATCATAATGCCATATTTGACTGTTGAAAGTCATCTGGGTTATTAACCTCAGGACCATCAGCTACAAACAAGTTGCAGAAAGGCACCTGCCCCAGTACCCATACTACCCTATCAAGTACTGTGAAATTCCCTCGTCTCTTTGATATCTTCACCACCTTGGATTTTTTTTTCTCTCTTTTAAGGCCTTCCCCTACAAATCCTCCTGAGGAGTGACCCACAGTCCACAGAAGAAAACTTTCAGGCAGCCCTACCTGCAACAGAGACTGAACACACCACAATAGCCAGGCCAACAGATCCCACCAATCAATATTTTAACTGAATCCAAATGCCTCTCCCCTGCTGAAGAACCTGCCCTGGTAAACCATGCACTTCAGCCTAGAAAGCAGCTCTAAATCAAAAGGTGCACCTTCAGAAACATCTCGGGGTGAGCACTAGCCGACAACCACCTGCACTTGAAGCCTGCCATCTGCCAGAAAACAGGATTAAGGGTGATGAAATACCACTGTGTGACTTAACTAAATACACCTCCTCTCCATGGGAAGCACCTGAAAAGACACAAACTCAAGTACGGGATATGCAATCTGACTTGCATACTTACCCTGCTGGTCTGCATTGGAGCCAGCCTTAATAACCATTTGATCCCCCCCACCCCTCACCCACCCCCACCCCCTCCCCCTCCCCCCACTCTCCCCCCCACTCCCACCACCCCCCCACTCCCCCCCACTCCCCCCCCACTCCCCCCACCTCCTTAATAACCATTTGATCCCCCCCACCCCTCACCCACCCCCACCCCCACCCCCACCCCCTCCCCCTCCCCCCCACTCCCCCCACTCCCCCCCAACTCCCCCCCAACTCCCCCCCACTGATGCCAAATGCAGAATACATGGTTTCTGGAAATCAGCTACTAGTGCATATCCAGTGTGGTTACCATGGTCATGTGTTGTAAGAGCAGGGGTGTGTCTGGACTCACATGTGGATTATGTAGTACCACATATCATACTCTCTGGGTCAAGGTGGTAGACAGGATCTACCCCCAACAGACCCACCCTCTATATCTTTGCAATGGAGGCAGTAGAGGGGCATGATGAAGGGTTGTGGGACAAGCAACCCCAGTTCAGTTGGTGAATAGACACCATTCATGGTTAGTAATGCAGAACTGTACTTATCACATAGGGCACTGGCAGTAGGCCTGGCAAAGCTCAGCTGCCCCCCACCACAATCTGACATTCACCAGCAGAGAGCACAGTCAGTCTGCACACTGCAAGGCATTCCAGCCATACACATGCTAACTGCAGACAGTCTGCTAGCCAGTACATGTTCCCAGAAAAACTATGTATACCAAGCAGGTATGTCAGTGATTGAGCCCCAGAAAAGAAAACTCACAGATATCACTGGACAGAAACACTGTATAGCACTATGTGGGAACCTAGACATGCCATGGTCACTGCTCATTCAGAGAGAGAGTGACCTCCCAGCATGACATGCTGTGGCCACCCTGTCCGTTCAGGTGGTGGTTGGCCACTTCAATATCCCAGCCATTGCCCTATGCCCTGTGCAGATGCATCCTGCCTAGACCGCCCTGTCCGGCCCATACCCACAATACCTTGCTCTTCATTATGCACATTTGCAGGCTAACACCGGAATCTGTGCAAACATTGTAAGCTCTGTAAGGTGTAGGCAGCCACAAAACACCGGATAGACATATACACACACCCACACCTATTTCAGCATTGTGCAAAGATAGAGGTGGTTGGCATCCCTGGCCACCACACCAGTCCTGGGCACAGTGCAGGCATTGCTAAGGTATTCAATACTGTTAGGGTCACTCTCCGGTGTGGTAAACACTGTCAGAGAACAGAAAAGAGGAAATGCACTCCACATATATCAGAAAAGTTGCTATGATGAATCTCTGTTAACAAATTGTGCTTAATTTAGAATTTGTTATCTGAAATTAATCATAGCAACCTTTTGATATATATGGAGCGTGTTTCCATGTTTATGACAGCATTTCTAAGGTATGCAGGTGCTAGTCGTGGTAGCTGCTGCTCCGCGCAGGGCCCAACAGCCTGACTCTCCATGAGGCTTTGGATAGTGGAACCTGTGGGTGTGGGTGTGGGTACATGTACTCCCTTAGCACCCTTTAGTAAACATACCCCAAAGTACTTCAGTCTTTGTTTAAGAATGGTTTATCAATACTTTCAATTAAATTAAGAAAGAGGAGACATTAAATAAAGAAAAGAGTTTTAAGAAAATAGGGAAAAACATTCATCCTAAAGATTTCCAGTAGAAATGACTGGAGTAGTAACTAAGCGGCATTATCTACCCAAGCCACAAAGAATCCTGCTCTAAATAAAATTAAGGATATTCATACCTGAGATGCACAGAAGGTGCGTATAAATTCAGGCAATCTAATCTGAGGAAGCCTCATTAGGAGTGTCTATAAAGGACCTGCCTCCAGTGTGACATAAGTAAGTTAAAGAGACCCTTAATACTGTATATTGCCTATAACTGTTGTTTTTCAGTAAATCCTGAATATCTTCCACTACCTATCCATTTGAAAGGAAAACTAATTTGGGTGAATTATGCCTTTTATGAGCTAAAATTTCCCCATCCTGAATCTGACATTTAATTTCTGAATAGGATTTATTTACATCGCAGTAGGCCAACTTCCTTTCAATTTTGTACAAAATATGGCATAGATATACTCTTGCCAAAAGTCTATAAACTTTATGGATTGGCAGTAAATAGCAATTTAAAAACAAACTGTAACACCAACCTACATGAATTTAAAACAAGCATCATGGTACCTAACAATTTAGAGAAAGAGGTTCTTAGAATTGCTAATGGGTTCGTGGACACAACTTGAAATATCTCATATTGGCTGCAGTATTATTTTCAACTTATTTGCTTGCAGTATATACATCTGATTATTTTCTAGATGCCAGCACTGTATCATGTAAAATAGGTAATTTAGTGGGTGACTCAGGAAATAATGTAGAGTATACATAGCTGGCTTACCTAATTTTAGATGAAATGTAAAGGAGAAATACAGACTTGACGAAAATGATTGTAGATTGAAACCTATATCATTTTCTTGCTGTAGCATAATAGCAAGTACAGCTTGAACCCACAATTCTGCTGTCATGGTCTCTTAGCAGAATCATTGCCCTTCCTTGAAGATATGTGTCACAGAGTTAAGAAATAGTTTTGAAGGAAGAGCGTTACATCATAGCATATTACTGGAAGAGCCAGTCGCTTGAAAGTAATTTAACCCACTTTAACAGGTGCTTAACCACAATTTGCACTTTCCCATCGGCTTGTTCCTTCCATGTTAAAAAGCTGGAATCGGCTCCCTGTTTCCACTATATTATTGTCTATGTACACTATGGTGTTTCCAATAATAGCATGTCTAGCACTAGTGTTTTACATGGCTTTGGACAGTTTGCCATTTTCTATGAGCAAAGGAATACATTGTTTGTGCTTTCTCAAATGTAATTTCTGGTTAAATTAAAACTGTACATTTTATAGGATAACACAATGATTTGCGTTTCCTCCTTACTGTTTTGAGTTCAGTGAATTCAGTGTTAGGATGGGATCAGAAAGATGCATTATTACTATGGATACACTTACTCAGGGATTTTTTTTGAGGGGTTACTCAGTAGTAAGGAGTGTTAGCACCTATTTCATTGACTGCTAAAACTAACCCCTGGTCCTCATGTATTAATGAAAGAGCCCTGCATTTGAGTACTGGCACCCTTTTTTGCTTGGAAAAATGCATTGGATTTGTAAGAAGTTACAAGTGATTAGCCTGAGCTGTTATATATTCACAAAAATTGGAACCTTTGCTAGTCGTTTTAGTTTTCTCAGACCTTTTATCTGATTGTTTGGTTACTATCTTTAAATGAGTAAAATTGGTGTGATATGGTTGAATTAAGTGCTATTGCCTATGGGGGTCATTCTGAACCACGAATAAGCCACCTGTACATGGGAGATAGCCTTGTATCTAACAAAAGCGTGCAAAACCGTATTTGGAACCTTGGTGACCCTGCATGTACATGGAACTTAAATGGGGATTGCAGAATGTGAGCAGGAAGGGCCGAACCAGGGGTATGGTCAGCCACGGAGATGTATAAAGCATATTCCGGTCACACCCATGTACGTCCACAGTTGGCCCCATCCAGGTTATACCTGCAAAATCATGGAATAAAGGTAGGACTTAGAAATATTACTGTTCCTCATGCCAATGCAGCCACGTGGTGAATGGATGTCTAACCTATGCTATGCACTGGTGTGACTACAGTTGAGAAAACTACAGTATGCAATGTTACAGAACAGAAAGCAGAGGAGAGAGAGGATGTAAGTCAAAGCAGCAGAAATAAACAACCCCACAAATGTATGCAGTAGAGCACAGGTGCTCAATCCAGCTATGCTGGTATTTGCTGTGTGAGCTAAAGGGGCACAGCTAGGACTCCCTAACAATGCCCACGTCCTGGAAATGATACTGATGCTGGAGTCCTAGCACCCCATGTGAAAATTTAAGCCCAGTCATCTGTTCTATGTGCAGCGCCCAGCCAGCCAGAGTGTTGCGCTCCACACAGTGGATCCCTATAATATACTCTATGCAATGTGTAAAGTCCCCTGATGTAGATAAGACCATATGCAAATCCTATCAGAACACTATATTGGGGATATCGTATGCCGGTGACTATATGGCACATATCTTGTGCACATATCTCTGTTGCAGTTGTTTACATATGTGGACCTCTGATGTGCAATGCGCGTACTGGGTTTGACCCTTGAGGCTGATATACTAGAAGGACTGTTTGGGCCTACTGCAGCTCTGTATCTTTTAGAGGTCCACTATTGTAGTTATCGTGTACGACCTTGCAACCTTCCGCAAACTTCTTAAAACCCACCAATTCAAGGAAAATTTTGATGGGATAACATAACCCCCTTCTACCTACCCCTAAATATACCACCAGATGTAAGCAACCTCCTATCTGTACATAATCACTCAACTATATAAGCGACTCTCTAATTGTATATAGTTACGGTTTTGTGTCTGAAATAGTTTTATATATCTGTTCCATTTATAAGTGTTAACTGTTGCTTGTACACATATTTCATGCAATGTTGAATTTTGTTCCCTGTAACATGCACTGATCCTCAGAAATGTGGTATATACTGTAAGAATAAATAAATAAATAGATATAAATAGCCAAATGGCAATGCAGTGAGTAGGTATGATGCTGGGTTGGAAGTACTGCTTACTATGGTTTCCTTTCCAACAACTACAACATTCAGTGCAGGGCAATCTTTTGGCAGACAGCTGTTTCTATGGGACTGCAAGTGAGTGCACGTGCACGCTTGGCAGATACCTGCCCCAAGGGTTGTCTGCAGAATCACCAGATGTCAGTGCATACAGGCAGGAATGAGCAGGACAGTACCACAATCACTTCCCTGTCCAGACACTTCCCCGTCACTACTCAGAGGACCTCAGATGGAGTATGTGCAACAGTGTACAGCGCAGTATGCCATTTCCAGGTGCACCAGCATTGGCCTCTACAAAGGTGCACAGTTGTAGGGGGCAACAATGATGTTTCTGGGCATGTCTGTGTTGTGCTTGCACCACTGATTGCTGACATGCCAATGGTCTTTGTTAGTGCAGGAGAAATGTTTGAGTAGTTCGCTAGGGTGGACTGTTCTGCTGGAATCATGTCCTTACGTAGCACTGTACAGTCATGTTCCTGAGATGTTCATGACATGCATACATCAGGAAGTCATCTACTGCCATGTATGTAATGCTGCACTGCATCTTGTGCCAATAGGTTCACTCTCTACCTGTTTTCTGCTACATTACCGAGCACTGCAATTGCTTTGTAGTGGTCTAGGCATGCCACAGACTAGTTTCTATTTATCTAAATTGCATCCACCTATAGGTATCGCCAACTATCATTGTCATTCAGCCTCATAATAGCACTGTCTGTGCCCACATCAGCTTCATAGCAGCACGTTTTAAAGGGTGGGCCTGCCGTTCACAGATATATCATGGAGACGGGCAGGGTCACAGACATACCTCTTTTCAGAATACAGTGAGTGCAAGGACATACAAAGCCATTGTTGGGGTATACCCATTTTAGTACAACATTGTGCTGGTTGCATGCCGTGCCTAGCACGTCTGTGTGGTTGATTCTGTGCACACAGCTGCTTCTATCCCCACATGTGTAGAATCGGGTTCTATTCCTGCATGCTTCCATTTGGATATGCCCGCTGCCCGGACATGCATGATTATGAAATTGGCCTCCACAAAATCTTTCAATATTAATGGGTATAGGAATGTGGGATGTGTGGAATAGGGATGAGAATCAGAAGAAAGGCTCTAATACACACTGTCAAACACCTTGCTGGCCCACAAGGTGGGAGCCTGGGGCTTCGGTGTTGCTCCTCTTCTAACAGCAAGGACTTTATGTTGCCCTCAGGGATTTTGGGTCCCAATAGCTAATCAAAATAAGGAGGTAGTTGTGGTTGAGTAGCTATGCTTAAAGAGGTTTTATTTCCCGTCCCGGGAGAATTCTTGCAACAAATATCAAAAAGCAAATAAACCATACAGCTGGTATAACACAAGTTAGGGACTACAAATGGGAACAAAAATGCTTATTGTCAGCTTTAACTGAACAAAAAGAGGGAAAAACAGGTTTTCAGTCACACACTTTTAACTGTGAAATCTGTGCTCTCCCACAGATTTCACTCCAGCAGGCTTTCTTAGGCCCCTAACAAAAAGAGGTTATGCTATCAGAGAAAACAAGCGTACAGTCCATTTTGCATATATCAGAATTATCATCACCAAAGTCACAATCCATATCTTCAGGTGCTTCTTGATAATTATAACTTGCAGGGCTGTATTGTGGATTAGTGTTTGTTTCTCTCCTCTCGGCTGGGTCAGAGCACCACTCCCCCCTATCACTGCAGAAAGGTTCTTTACCACACACTATGGAATCTTTCCTTAGTGGGCTACACACGTCCTGACCACTGGGGGTAAAACTCAGTGCTCCTCTAGTCCAGGTACTTTGGCTTTCAGGCTGAGCTCTGCCTGGCTGGTGTGTAAACGGGAAGTGGAAACTTTTCTTCCCCTCTCTTCCTTTCACAGGACGTCTTTCTAAAGCATGGGAATTATCTCTTGGACAAGTATTCTGGCTTCCCAGGTTCCTGCTATTGTGGTTATCTCTTCTCCCTGCTCTTCGTGGTTTATATCCTGGAGTCTCCCTCTGGCCCCACACGGACCTTGGCTTAGTGCAGCCTAACTTCCCAGCACTAACCTTCGTGAACTCCTCTTGGATAAACCCCTCTGAGGTACAGATTGATTCCACGTCTGAACCTTCCAGGTATGGCTCCTGGTTTTTCTGAGTGCTGTACTTTCCTTTCCCTCGAGTCCTCTCAATGTCTCCTTCTCTCTCTGCCACAGAGACTGAGTCTGACTCCTGGCTTGCGTCTCTGTGTTTCCTTCTTTCTCCACGTGTGCCTGTACGTGAATCTGTTTGTATCCCTGTGCCTGAATCTGCACGTGTCTCTGTACGTGGCTCTGCACTGCTCAAGACTGCCCTTTTTTTATCTGCATCATTCCTTGAGACTTGAGTTAGCTCAACTCTCTGCAGCTGTCTCTGCTTTGCTGATGAGCTATGACGTAATGGTATCTCTAGGCCTTTCTCTACAGCCTGTGCTCTTGTTTTGCTTGGTTGCCCCTGACAACCCCTAGCCATGTGCTCTGCACTGCTGTTTTTAAAACTGCCCTGTGTGTTTTCCTCTACTTCCATCGGCTCAATCTGCCTTGTGCCATGACAACACACACACACACACACACACACAAACTTCTAAAATTCCAACTTGAAGAGTGTAAGTAGCTATATTGATAAGTTGTAAAACTTTTCATTTGACAAATGTGGCAATAATAAAACATGTACTCTGTGAGTTTTTATTTGGTAAACTGTTCTAAACTATTTGTGAAAAGAGGTCTGTCATCAAATGTAACAAATAAATGCTGAGACCATATTGGATTCTTTATCAAATGAAAAAAGGATCCACATTGTCTTGAAAGTTCATATGCTACATCATCGCTGGATCAATCTAAAATTATTACAAAGAATCCTGATTTTCTGCCATTGTTATAAACAGACTGTTCTTTCTTTCATTCTTTCATGGTTAAGAGCATTGACCATGTTAACAATAAAACCTATACAGGTCAGTTTTGCACATCATTCTTTGTGGTATGTTTACTAGGGAGCCTATGGAGAGGTCAGAAATGAGATGGGAACAAAGAGAATTGGTGATGGACAAGTCACATGCATATGTCACATACATGTGAGACAGTGAGTGCGTTGCTAATGTGGTAGGCAGTTGGATTCTATCAGTGAGGGGTGCTCATGCAATCTACTGTGGTGTCAATGGGTAGCATAGGATAGGGTAGAAGTGTGCCATGGAATAGCCACCTGTCTTGCTACAACAAAGGCTAACACCTTGTAATAAAGACGTGCAGTTTATTTATAAAACAATCACTTATTTGACTTATTTAGAAAGACAAGTGATTCTCTTAGTTACACATGAGTAGTTAGAAAAGATAACTAGAAAGCAATTATTTACAGGAGAATAATACATCACCGATAGATTTATGAGATAGTGCAGCTATGTACAGGAGAATAATACTTCACCAAACTGTCATCGCAGTCCTTTAAAACATCAGCTGGGAGAGAGCACAGCGAAGGCTGGAGAAAAGTCTGGGATTCTTCATGCGTTGGCATGCGCCTGGCCAAGCAGATCTACTCTCTCTCTGCTCTGGGTTTTCTCTCTATATATATAGACTGTAAGTGTGTTGCAGCCGGCCATCACATGATTCCTCACATGAGCTTATCTCTACAGTTATTCTCCACCCCATACATCTTTGCTAATAGTAATTTGACCAGTCCTTCTCCAGCCTTTGTTTACTCCTAGCCTTTGGTTTCTGGGCAGGCGTCTGACAATGCTCACCCTCCATGGTTTTAGAAGTTCAGAACTCCACAATTATAATTGATGCATATCTTGTTTACATTTGCTAGGTAAATAGTTCTCATCAATTGATCTACATCTGCTAAGAGAATTGTTCAAAGGCCAGGAGAAGAATTCTGTCTCCCTCTTTGATGTTCCAGCATCCCTAGGACATTTGCATTTGTTAGGAGAAGAACTCCTCCCTGGTCTTTCAGTATCCCTCAGGCTAGATATGTAAGCAGTTTCTCACCAGACTGCAAATATAGCTTTGGTCTCTGGGCTAGCAAGCTGGCTCAGCATGATTTCTCAGTTGATTTCTCACATGCAGAATGGCTCAAAAGTTCAATTACCTTGCAAATTTCAATGTTCCTTTCTGATTCAAATAAATCTTTAATTAGCAATACACCACCATGGCCTTGATGTAGGCATAGAAAGAATGCCTGGCGGCAGTGGTGAACTGCATATCAGCTGCAGGTGAGGTGTGAGTGATATGACCTAATAAATAAAAGCCACCATGTGGGCCAGGGTGTTGCAGTTGGCAGTAGAATACATGAGTGAACATGATAGATATATGCTGATGGATGGGCTCAAGGATGGATGGGGATAGATGAGAGTGCTGTATGGCCTTGCTGTCCCAATGTATGTGATGTGACCTCACAAATGCAGCTAACCTCGGTTGTAGTGTGTGTGAAAAATAGTTGCTCTGCCACAGGGAAGATCTAATACTATTTATTTGGGTTTCACAGCTGTCTCACTGCTCTAACCGCCATACAATCTTCCTGACACATATGCATTTAACAACTGGATAAGTAAGAGGCTATGATCTAAGGACATAGCTGTCACACATCTGCACAAGCTGCATGCAAACGCAAAGTGCTCTTGTACAGATAAGGACAACACTCATCCTGGTGCAACAAGGTTGCTCGCATGATGTTACACAACTGGCATCCACTGATGTGTCTCTGATATTGTCCGTATAGAGCAAGTAAGGAAATGTGATGATCTGTGCAGGTGGGCATCCCAGAAGTATGATGTGCCTGCATGTACTGCATATATGTGATGGAGCAAAAGATGTTCATTCACAGTTATCATGAAAGTTTCCAATCATGTACAACTGAAATGTCATGCTTCTACAGGGTGAAGATGTATGACCCTTTGCAATGTGCTGCAGCAGAGCTAATAAAGTCATACTGTCAGATGGATATGATTACAATATGCATGCATGCAGAACCAATGTGCTATCATAACACAAAAGAGTAATAAAAATGTCTGCCCTCATGCCAAAGCTGACTTTTGGGTTTTCTGAGCAATGTGACTGAAAGTATACTGACAAGCCTTTCTTCCAAGGCAATGAAGAATAAAACAACTTGCTTAAGGCCACAGGTGGGATTTGAACCATAGTGTGTTCTTTACTGAAGCAGTGTTCTAACCATTAAACTACACCCCATGCCTTTCCCTATAGCACTCTCTAGAATAAATCAGACTACAGGTCCCTGCCTGCAATGGCCTAAACTCAGGACTTGAAACAACCTGGCAAGCATATTCTGAGACAGTTGTAAACCACACCTAGGGCCTGCCTGCAGCGGTACACCTGTAGTACGGACTGCACTGGACACTCAGTACTGCATCTGCATAACAGACACACAGCAGCAGTATTAATCACCAATCCAAAGGCCAAGCCACATGTGAGGCGAGATGCCCTTCCCTCCACTGTACCTCCTAATCCACACAACATTCACACACAGAGGTCCGCTGGGCTGCAGTGCGACACTCATCCCTGAAGCAGCACATGTGCAGGGCGTGGATTCCTTTGTGACCTCCTATATACAACAAGATAAGTACATTTGTACATACATCTAACTTAAACCTTATTCATGACCCATGAGGTCCATCCGAGACCATCCTGCCCTCTCTGGGGAGCCATGCACACTTGCTCCTTCATCATACAAGACATGCAGGTACTGGGCAATGCTCCAGTGATCAGGATCAACACTATGGCTGCAATGTAGCCTATATGTGCTGGTATTGGTTAGCTCCTTTATTTCCCAGGATGCACCTCACAATATGAACACCTTTACACTACTTTTGCCCCATGGAGAATGCAGCAATCCATCACATCAGCTCTGTAATTTTCAGACACATTGTGTGCTTCATGGACATAACAGCTACCACATGTACAAGTGTCCCTTTTCACTGGCCACAATGAATGTGAGGAATGGCACTCATCACCTGATCCCCAGACCAAGTACAGCAACAGATGGTCTTTCCAGGTTATGGAGTATGTTTATTCTACTGCAAAAATGTTGTAGCTATTGTATATAGTATGTTATGCTAACAATTTTGTACTTTCTATAACTGCAGTATGCAGGAGTAGCATGTCTTGTATGACTTCCGTATCCTGCAATTGTTGAGCAGAGACTCTAGTGTAATATCTAAGGTCATGCTTGGGGCAGCTGTTTCTAAACAACCTGCGGGCTTAAGAGAGACGCGAGGGAGACTCTCTCTCCCTTCGCGTCTCTGCTGATGGGGGTGTAGGACTGATAATGGGTTATGGGGGGGGGGCTAGGACAGGAAATGGGCTGATGGGGAGGGGTTAGGACTTGAGGTGGGCTGATGTGGTTAGGACTGGTAATGGGCTGTGGGCTGATGGGGGGGTTTAGGACTGGCAATGGGCTATGGGGGGCTGACTGGAAATGGGCTGATGGGGGGTTAGGACTGGTAAAGGGTTATAGGGGGGGGCTTAAACTGAAAATGGGGTGATGGGGGTTAGGACTGGAAGTTGATTGACGGGGGGCTAGGACTGGTAATGGGTTGGGGTGTTGCTAGGACTGGAAATGGGCTGAGTGGAAGGGGAGGCTTGAACTGCAAATAGCTGATGGGGAGGGGGCTTGGAATGGAAATGGGCTGTGAGGGAAGGGAGCTAGGACTGAAAATGGGCTGATGGAAAAGCTAGGATAGGACTGGAAATGGGCTGTTGGGGGGAGCTAAGATTGGAAATGGGCTGTGGTGGGGGCTTGAATTGAAATGGACTCATGGAGGGGCTAGAACTGGAAGTAGGCTCATGGGGGGCCTTGGACTGGAATTGGGCTGAGTGGAGGGGAGCTATGATTTGACATGGGCTGATGGTGGGGCTAGGAAATGAGTAGAAATGGGCTGATGGGGGGGCTAGGATTGAAAATGAGCTGATGAAGGGACTTGGACTGGAAATGGGCTGATGCAGGGACTAGAAGAGAATGGATGCTGGGTGAGACTGGAACTAGAAGGGAGCAGATGTTGGGGGAGGATTAGAATGGGATGGGGCTGGGAGAGTAAAATGGAGAGGGGAAAAATATTTTGTGTAGGAGGGATGAAAAATCTACAATTGGCCAGGTATTGGGAGAGTAATTGGGGATTGAGGATGGAGGGGTAAAATTTGTGTGGATGAAATAGGAATGAGGAAAGAGCAAAAGGAGAAAGATTAGTATGTTAAAGCAGATGTAGAGAGAGAGAGAGAGAATGGAAAAAAAACTAGAAGAGAGAAGAAAGGACAAATGGACAGCAGACGATGGAGAGTTAGCAGAAAACATGAAGAAACCAGAAGAAGGTGGCTGGACCAATTGCAACTGAAAAAAAAATGCACAAAAGGTAGAAAGATATCTCTTTATTTTGAATTTATTAACTGGAATATGTCAGCTCTGGGAAATGTGCATCATTAACATCTGCGCTTTGTTTGGTACAAGAGGAAATTCCTATTTGACGTTGCCACTTGTTCTCTTTCCCCAGTATTCTCTGAAATGTATTGGTTTAATATTTGCAGTGTTGCCTTTTGATAGGTAGGGTATGGTGCTTTGTGAGTCCTGGTAATGCTGTCAGGATACGGCGGGTTTGCTATGGGTTCTAAATGGGCAGCATTTGTAGTAGTTCCTAATGTGCCTGGCGGTTGGCACTGGATTATAGTAATGTAGAAATCTTTTAGTCTTTCTTTATCCATACACTCATTAAGAGACATGTTTACTAAAAGTTAGTGTATGGTAACATTATGCAAATATTTATGCAAATAAGACCACTTATGCAAATGACGTGCTGGCACTTTGAGGAAATTCTTTGGTTTTGTGCGGCAGTTTGGGCACTCGGGCTCAAAAAGGTTAGCCATCACTGGTCTAGGCAGTCCCAGATAACCGCTTTGACCCGGTGAAAAGCAGGATATAAATGCAGCTAAATAAATAAATAAATAAGTTGCTTTCCTCTCTTTCTGAGATATCTATTCAGCTAGATCCATCGCAGTCAGTCAGCAGATGTTGTGCAAAACTGGGCTGTGTCAGTCATTCACATACTATCTGTTCTAGGTCTGCTAACCACAATGAAGATAGTGGCTTCATATAAACAGCATTAACATCCAGCAGTCTGGCTAGTGATTGAACTACTTTAAAGAAACAGTGCTCATGTCACTGTAGCTTGACCGTAGATAGCACTATGAGGCTACATAGCCGTGACATGGTCACAGCATGGTCAGAATGAGAGTGGCCTCACAGCATGAACAGATGTGTGCACTCAGGCTATGCTCATGTTAGATCCATATTAAGATGGCTCAGCCATTTATCTAATCTTTGACTCATGTACATCCTGTGCAAATGCTCTCTTTTAGACAATATCCAGAATCCTCTGCTCTTCATTTGTATACTCTTTTAGTTTGAACTTGGGGACAGCTAATGCAATGACAAGAGCACTGGAAAATGGCCCAGAGACAGGCTGTGAGTGCATGTTGGCCCACAATGGCCTACGTTGTCACATACCAGAAGACTGTGTTCCCCTACACAGCTTTTGACAGTGAGCATTGAACATAGTGCCATGCTCGTACTCCCATATTATGTCATGTCCCTGGTCATGGACACTGCAAAAATGGCCAAGACAGCACATGCTCTATCCCATGCTTTGGATGCAGTCCCCCTGCCAAGAGCATGTGGAAGCATGGCAGGTTGGACATGGGATTAGATGTTGATACAGTTTCTGGCTATACATACACCACCATCCACAGCCTCTTTGTACTCTAACAACATCCTTGTAGTTGCCCCACTTGGCATCCACAGAAAGTAGGTGAGGCTGCCATGCAGGGCCTCTGATGTAAAACAGGCAGAGACCGAGTAGGCCCTCAGAGCTTCTGATAACACGTCAAACTGTGGTCTTTTTCTGGAACGATTAATATCCAAGTTAAAGCAAAACACGTTCAAAGAAAACTAGTAAAGAATTGAAGTATACTCTGTATCCAATTTTTGGTGTTTTACCTCAGAGCTTCTGCACATCTGAATATAGCCTCTGGCTGGCAATGCCACCTACCAGGGGCACATTCAAAACATGTATGGTACTGTTCCTCCCACCATCATCCCAAAATTCACCTCCAGGCACTGCCTTCCCACATGGTGCCTGGCGATGCAGAGACCAACATGACATTCTGTGGCTAATTCTTCCTGCTGGAATTGTGCACACACCATTCAGAGGTCAGTGTCCCACTGTCACAATCAGGCAAACAAACACATGTTATCTCTGTAAACATAAGGCAGGTTGCTCTTTTGGAATAAGACATAATGCACTGGCAAATGCTGTGATCAATGATCAGTTGAGATAGTGTTTATGTTTATGTTTATGTTTATTTCATTTGATATACCGCCCTTCTGTGATAAAACAAGGTGGTTTACAAATTATAAAGTACAGTAGAGGCATAAAGCCAGGAGAAAGGAAAGGGAACTACAATCGTTGACAGGACAGTAAAAGAGAAGGGAAGAATAGACAAAGTATAAAGGAAACAATTACACAAAGGGGGAGGGGAGGTCAAAGGCCAGGGGAAAGAGGTGAGTCTTTAGGTTTTGCTTAAAGGTGGCATGATGGGGGTCAAAGCGGAGAGCTGAGGGAAGGGAGTTCCAAAGGGCAGGACTGGCGAAGAAAAAGGCTGAGGAACAGGTGGAGTGCAGATGGGCAAGGGAGGGAGAGGGGAGGATAAGGCGGTTGAGGTGAAAGGAACGTGGAGTGTATCTGGGAGTTTGGAAGGTGATAAGATCCGCTAGGTATTGTGGGGTGCAGGTGTGGAGAACCCTGTGAACAAGAGAGAGCAGTTTGAATTGAGCACGGAAGGGGACCGGTAACCAATGAAGATGAAAAAGAAGAGGTGTCACGTGATCACGGGGGGAAGAATGAGTAATAAGACGTGCGGCAGTATTTTGAATCCTCTGAAGTTGAGCCAGCTGAGATTTAGAGAGACCAGTAAAGATTGAATTGGAGAAGTCTACGTGCGACATGACAAGAGATAGTAACAGGGTAGTGAGAGCAGATGAGGAGAGAAAGGGGCGGATTGCACGGATTTGACGAAGAAAGAAAAAAGAGGTCTTAGTGATGTGAGAGATGTTGACCTGAAAGGAGAGATCGGAATCAAAGTATACACCCAGATAACGAAAAGTGGTGACCAAGGGTATGGGAGTGCCAGAGAAAGAGGGGGCTAGTGAGGGAGGCGGGCTACCATGAGGGAACCAGATTGCAATAGTTTTAGTGAGGTGAAGGTGGAGACAGTTCTGAGTCAGCCAGTCTGCAACGATAGATAGACAAGAATTCAGTGCAGAGAGATCAGGGCAGGAGGGAGAAGTGTGATGAAGAAGGACTATGTTGTCAGCGTAGTAAAAAGCGGCAACACCAGACTGTTGGATTAGCAGAGCGAGAGGGGCTAAGAAAAGATTGAAAAGAAGGGGAGCCAGAACAGAACCTTGGGGGACCCCACATGGGAGGGGGAAGGGGTCTGAAGCAGGAGTAGAGGGAGTGGAGGAAAGAACTGCACAAGATCGAGAGGAAAGGAAGGAGTGAAACCAGCGGTAGACAGTACTGCAGAGACCTGCTTCCCGAAGATGAAGAAGGAGGAGAGAGTGGTCGACTAGATCAAAGGCAGCAGAGAGGTCAAGAGCTACCGCCACTGAGATATCCCCGTGATCGTGAGCCACATGTAGTGCATTGGTGAAAGCAAGTAAAACAGTTTCAACACTGTGGCCTTGACGGAATCCAGATTGGCGGGGGTGTAAGAAGTTAGTAGAGTCAAGGTGGTGAGAGAGTTGTGCGAAAACAATCTTTTCTAGGAGTTTGGAAAGAAAGGGAAGATTAGAGACAGGGCGGTAGTGAGCAGGAATCAGGGGGTCGAGAGAAGGGTTCTTAAGGATAGGACGGATCAAGGCATGCTTCCAGGAGTGGGGAAAGGTCCCTGTAGAAAGACTGGAGTTGAATATGGAGAGGATGTAGGGGAGGAGTGCTAAGGAGGGAGTGAGTAGCCAGGAGGAGGGAATGGGATCTAAAGGACAAGAAGTCTTTCTGGAGGAAGAGCGGAGTTGATGGAGCGGTGGTTGTGAGGGAGAAGGAAGACCAGGTATGTGAGAGCTGGGAGGCGGGAGGAGGGGATGCGGCAGGGGGAGGGGAAAGGATGGGGTTTGGAAAAGAGGGCAGAGAGGCTCTTAAGGAGATCTTGTCACTGAAGAAAGATGCCAGCAATGGGGGAGGAGGGAATGGCTGAACAGATGTACAGAGTGTTGAGGGGCGAAGCGAGGTGAGAGATCTGAGAGTGGAATAGAGGTGTCGGGTCTGGTTGGGGGCGTTAGAGATTGCATCAGAGAAGTACATTTGGTGAGGTGAACTTGGGAGCGATAGTAAGAGTGATGTGCTTTGAAAGATGCTAGAGTGGATGGGAGGGAGCATTTCGCCATAGCTGCTCGGCTCTGCGGAGGTGAGTTTGAAGTAAGCGGAGCCCGCTATGGTACCAGGGGTGTGAGGATCGATGGTGTAGTGGGCGAGAGCGTAAAGGGGCAATACGATTAAAAGTGGCAGAAAGGGTAGGGGTCCAGAGGGTGGTCTGAGAATTGGGAGAAAGGGAGGAAAAGTCAGTGGGAAAAAGCTCGGTTGCTGGGGGGAATTGCTGAATGGTGAGCGGGGTGATGGCACGTGAGAGGCGCACAGGGGGAGATGCCAAAGGGGGAGGGGAAGGAGAGGACACTATCGAGTGGAGGCAAGAGACAGAGAGACAAAGATGGTCTCTCCAGGGGAGATGGAGAGAACAAAGATTATGAAGCATGAGAGTGGAGGAGGATGAGGTCAAAAGTAGATCGAGGGGAGAGATCAGCAAAGGCAGAGCAAGCCCAGAAATATTTATTTATTTAGGTTAATACCGCACTATTCGTGATCAACACGGTTTACAAGGTAACAACATTATGCATAGAACAGTTTACATGAATTAATTATAGAACATGTAAAAGAATTACATGGACCAGATGTACAAGGAAACAAATAACTATTTACAATAAGTGATCATTAATAGATCACTATAGTTGCCAATTGAGAATTACATGCTGTCCTAAGTATTTCAGGGAGATGCATGCACTATGCATAAACTTTCCATAGTTCACATGAACACTGGGGAAGAACACACTACTATATCTATCCTACTGTACAACAAGAATATATATATTTTTTATGTGCTGACAAGTCAATGCTGACGCCTGGCAACTCAGCAGTCCCTGGATTTTCTTGGCAAGATATGACCAGAAGTAGATTGCCAGGCCTTTTCTTCCAAGGCAACGGAAGGTAAAGTGACTTGTCCAAGGTCACAAGGAGTGCCAGTGGGAATCAAAACCAGATCTCTTGGGTGCTAGGCTACTCCTCCACTTCAACAAGAATATACAGTGGCATAATTTTTTTTGGTAACAATTTTGTTCACCCATTGTCCATAACAGCAGCTGTAGGTGGGGGATGGGGATGGACACCTTACTGTATTTATCTATTCTATCCTATGCTTATAGAATACAGTTA
This sequence comes from Ichthyophis bannanicus, assembly GCA_033557465.1. Lineage (NCBI taxonomy): Eukaryota > Metazoa > Chordata > Amphibia > Gymnophiona > Ichthyophiidae > Ichthyophis > Ichthyophis bannanicus. Next base: position 429,306,441 of record CM066032.1, read on the forward strand.
AATAAGGATATGAAACAGCACAGTTGGGATTATGGTATGACAGAATGGCACAACCCTGTTGGACAGGATGAGGTGCTAAAAGACAGGCAGTCACTGCTCCTAAGAGCTGGGAATCCACTCCTATAGGAATGTCAGACAGGCAAACACATCATCACTCTCCCTAGTCTTTTGAAGAGTGTGATCAGGTTGAGCGGGTGACCCTGAGCACAATATCCAAGCCAACACACGTGAGACGATGGTCCTCCAGGGTAGAAAGTACCTGCTGGGAAAGGCAGAATACTAAGGGGTATGTTTACTAAACTGCGGTAATGTCACTCGCGTTAGGTTCCGCGGTAAAGGTACAGATGCCCATATTAAGGCGTGGGCGGTTCATCATTACAGCAAGCCATATCAGCTAACACACATTACAAGGCGCCTTAGACTAACATGCGTTACAAGGCGCCTTATAAGGTGCCTTATAAGATGCCTTGTGAGACGCCTTGTAAGGTGCCTTGTAAGGTGCCTCAAAGGCACCCTATAGGGCTCCTTAGGCTAAGTGCCATATTAGGCACCCCTGGACAAGGCACCGTAGAAGGCACCCTGGGCTATGGAACCCTAGGTTAATGTGGCCTAACAAGGTTACGGTGCCCTAGGTTAGTGTTCTCTAAGGGCTGCAAGGTGTCTCAGGATGACATGCATGACCTGTGAGGAACAGAGACAGATGTAGCCCTAACACTAGAAAGAGCACTCAGGAAAGGCAATGAACAGGTGAGTGAAGGAGGGAGAGCTGGGAGCTGCTGGACCTGCCATATCTGTGGGCATCCCATGTGGCTGCCAGTACTGATGACAAACATGGTGGGGGCAACTGTACCACAGCACAGGGTGTTGGCAATGTAAAATACTAGAAAGACAGTTGGTTGGCAGATGATGGGAATACGTGTCCCCCAGTGGAGGCAGAGGTGGCAGGATAGTTACAATGATGGGTGGACAGAGGAGTGGTGGTGTCATGTAGATCAGGCACAGGCGAGGCAAGCATGAAGAGGCGCAATGCAGGAAAGGGTAGCAGTGCAGGACATGGGATGACAGCCTGCACAGGCAGACAGGACTCTACACAGCTGACAGACGCAGATAGACGGATCGAGGGCATGTTGGCAATTGTGACGAGGGTATTATGGGCTGGCAGCACAAATCTGAAAAAATATGACTGCTACAGGCATGCAAATGATTTGGGTAGGACAGACATGAGAGAAGGGAACAATGAGGAATTGAACCCATGAACACTGCCAATTATGGCATTGTATTAACCAGTAGACTATACCTCCATGGTGTATGTCACAGCAATGGCTGGGTACAAAAGGACTGCAGGTCACCGCACAAACTGTCTGCTCTGAGTGCCAGGATAGGGTAACCCCACCAGTACTCATAATGCAATGCACGTGCTGAATAGCTGTCTACAGCTGATCAGCAAATGGGGTCTTCACCTCTCCGGTACCTCTGCTTGGGAAGATGAACTGACACTGCGTGATACTGACACAGAGTAGATACAGACCATGCCATTGTGCAGGTTCTGAGTTCCCCCTGAGGAATAGGATGGGTGACCAGCCCTAGGTCCGCAGTACATGTGGTGCTAAATATAGGCCCTGCTGTACAACCCCATCACTACCAGTGTGTAACACGTGTTCCTGGCAGTGCAGCTGAAGGTAATTCGGTGTCAATCTGTATCCTGCAGTCACATGTGGCCCTCTGGGACCAGACACCACCCAGATTAGTGTGTACCCATGTTAGGGTCTGGCTGACATGGGCACCTGTTATCAGGGCAGAGGGGTTTCCAGATGTGCATGAGGTTTGTGAAGCAGTGCCTTTATAGGTCAAAGTGGTATGCACTACATACCCCAAAGGGCTCACATCACCCTTTTTGTAGGTAAGAGACAGATGCCCAGCCCCTGTGAAGCATTCTCCATCCTGTTGGTATATGACAGCCCTCCGGGTTTGGTGGGCCAGAGCCATACCTGTGGCTGGGGCAGTGTCAGACATGCAACAATGCTGGGGTTAGCTCTGGAAAACCCCAACTGCCTCACACCGCTGTCTGCCAGTCATCAGCAGACAAAACAGTCAGACTGCACCTTATAGGTGTTCCAACCATGCACAGTCCATAGTGCATGCTCACAGAGGAACTATGTGCACCAAGCAGGCATCTCAGTGATTGGGGCCTGAGCACTGGGATCACAAAAGTTTTCACTGGAGGCAGATAGTGTGGAGCACTACGAGTGAACCTAGACATGCCATGGTCACCGCTCAGTTAGAGTGAGTGCCCTCCCAGCATGACATGCTGTGGCCACCCTGTCCATGCAGGCGGTGGTTGGGCACTACAGTGTCCCAGCCATTGTCCCACAACCTGTGAAGATGCATCCTGGCCAATCCGCCCTGTCCGGGCCATACCCGCAACACCTTGCTCCTCATTATGCACATATTCAGGCTAACGCTGGTAACAGTGGGACATTTTGGGCCCAGAGAGGGGTGGACAGCCACAGAACAATGGATAGACATACACACTGTGATAAGGAAGCTTATCATAGCTCAGGAAGGAGCTATAGAAAAGGTGAACTGACTCTGAACAAGCAACCTGTCAGTTCTGGTAGAAATAAGAAAACAGAATTTTCCCATAAAAGACTACCAGTCCCAGAATGCACCAGGTTTCCTACAGCCATTAGAGGAGCTGAAGTGGGGAAACGTGTGTTCAATCAGGAGGGCTATGAGGTAATCCCCAAGCACTCATCTCAAAGGGCAGGGCCTGATTCAGCACAGCTGCGCTGTGCTAAGGTGGAGCACTCATCAAAGCAGAATAAAGGTAGAGTTTATTCTACAGAGAATTATCCTCATCTTGATCCTCATCCTCAGTTTCATCTGGGAGATCCTCATCATCTTGGACAGCTTCATTATCGGGAGGCTCATCAGAAGCAGAAGCCAGAGCGGACGAACAGAGAGGGCAAGAAACCCTTTGGAAGAAAGAAGAGAAAAGCATTTGGGAGGTCTAGAGGAGTCCAGAGCAGTACGTATACTGGGGGACATTCAAAAGGCCAGCATACACCATTGGACTGGGGAAAGCCAGAGGAATGGTGCTGCAGGGCTAGGAATCTCCAGACGGTACCTGTGAGGGAGACGGCTGCACGTGGAAGGGACCATAGGACCCGTGCCAGAAGGTATGTGAAGAGAGATCCAGTGTCCAGGGATCTGGATTTGAAGGCTGGACATAAGTACTGGACTACATACTGGCCAGGCTATATAGAGAGGAACTCTAACAGCAATGGGAGCTCAGGTATGAACACTGATCTATGCCCTAGCTATAACCTTGAAAGACAGCAGGGAAACAAGTATTCTCCTGAGAGTGCTACATTGAGAAATTCCTCTGTGCCAATCCATGATATTGAACCCATGATTGTTGAAGAAGGGGGAGCGGTCTTAGATACAGGCTGTGAATATATGGATTGCTCTCTGTCTAAACTCCTTTGGTAATTTACTGTTACAAAGTACAGCAACCATCACAAAGAAGTACAAACTTGTTCTTTAATCTACTCAGAAAAGCTCCTGAAGTAGGATTTGAGCCACGCAGTAGAAAGCAAGCCAGCTAAGGGGTTTCAGCTGGGTAACTGCTAGCAATTGAGCCTTACCTAATTGCCTGTGAGCTCTGAGGGAATCACTTCTGAATCTATGTGTGAAGATATAAGAAGTTAACCTGAAAAGAACAGTTTTTCCCTTCTTTGTGGGTTTTGCTTGTTGTTTGAAACACTGCTAAGAAAATATTAGCTAAAGCCTACAGAAAAGACCAGTTTGTTACCAACCAGGTCTTTATTCTTTTGCTTTGATTGCCTGACAAGTTCAACTTTTGTTTTCCTGATTTTGTTTTTCCAAGTTTAACACTGAAAGCAAGTATCCTGTTTTATGTGCTACCAATCATATCTGTGTTGGTAGAAATAACCCCATAAATAAATATCTTATTGGCTTTACACTCAAGCACAACTAATTATTGTGAGCTGGTGTGAATGAACTGCATTTCCCACAATCCCTTGCAAATCATATTGATATTTGCACTTGCCAAGACTGTGAACATTCTCACCCAGGCAGCCGTCTGACAACACACACACACACACACACTCTTATTGCAGCATTGAGCAAAGATAGGGGTGGTTGGCAACCCTGCTCGCCACACTGGTCCTGATCACAGTGCCGACATTGCTAAACTGTGCAGGAGGTAGTAGTAGTGCTCTGGTGATAACTGCAGCTCAATGCTTGGGCCATCAGCCTGACTCTCCATGCATCTTTGGATCATGGAGCCTGTGTGAGTGGGTGTTTGTACCCCTGTTCGCCGCTGCTTTGGGCTTTGCACATGTTGCTGTTGTATCTGCATTGTAGGGTAAAATATAGGGACATGCTCTGCAGGAACCACAGCTGGGACTTGAACCTGTGACCCTCTGCTTCTGGACATACTGGCTGGGTGTACTGCACCACACTGTTGCCACAGATGCATGGTAGTCCCTGGGGCTACCTGTACTTTTCCTCAGCCAGACATTTTATGTTGCACTGTATACCACGTACTGGTACAGGGCATGGCCTAGGTCCATTGCAGGCAGGTGCCACTGCCCCCTCCACACCGGGCACACAACACCTTGCCTTGCTGACATGACCATATGCTGTCGGTGCTGGTAGTGCACAGTCCCAGGCCATCCACTGTGTGGGTAGGTTGTCGCCTAGGGAGCAGGGTCTGGGGCAGGGGGCATACATGAGCATCCTCACATCCCCCCCATCACTGCCTACCAATAGTATGCCCCTTCCGCTTTGGGGAGGGTTGGCTGGGGGTATGTTAGGTCAGTGCCCTGGCAACTGTTAGCTCAGGTGGACCAGGTAGATGTAGGTGGATTGTGTTTGGCCTTTGTCAGCTGCTGTCATGCTGATTTCCGTTTTCTATGTTCCTATGTGCCACCTAGTTCACCCTGTGCCCCAGATGGCCCCCACTACATGTCCCGCCTGCATGATCATAGAGGGAAAGAAGGAAGAGAAAGTGAAAGCAGTACTGTTATAAGCAAGCAGAAAGAGAGAGAGGTGTTTCCTAGGGTATTCTTATGGGCTCCTCTAGTCTGACAATGAAGCTAAAGAGAGATGTCTTTACAAAGGGAGTAGAAAGACCTGCATCTTCCATTACAACTTTGAAAGAGCAGGTGTCGAATGTCATCTCCACAGAGGCTCAAAGGAAGATTGACATGGTGCAGGGTGGGGGAACATGAGAAATGCAGCAGATGAAGGTAGCAAAGCAGAACAGCAGATCACCATTTTCCCTGCTGAAAAATGTGTGGGGATATTCGTGGCAGACACAAAATCTGAGGGACCCACAAATGGGATTTACATCTAAATCATCCGATATGGAAGGTGTATGGCTGAAGTTGGTGTTGAAGAGGTCATTTTTGCATGCCATTTGATAAAAGAAAGTAAAAAGTGATACTTCCCTGGCTCCCTCTGAATCCCCTCAGACCGCAGCAGGGCTGTCGGGGGTTGGGGGGGGGAGGCCAAGGACTGGATGGGCTGTGACGGGGGGACCTGGACTGGAAGTGGGCCATGATGGGGGGGACCTGGACTGGAAATGGGCTATGGTGGGGCGAGGGGGGACTTGGACTGGAAATAGGCTGTGATTAGGGGGGCTAGGACTGCAAATGGGCTGTGATGGTTGGGGGGGACTTGGACTGAAAATGGTCTGTGATGGTGGGGGGGTAACTTGGACTGGAAATGGGCTATGGTGGGAGGGAACTTGGACTGCAAATGTGCTGTTATGGAGGGGCTAGGACTGCAAATTGGCTGTGATAACGGGTGGGGGGAGCTAGGACTGGAAATAGGCTGTGATGGGGGGGGGGGGCTAAGACCGGAAAGAGGCTGTGATGGGGGGACTTGGACTGGAAATGGGCTGTGATTGGGGGGGGGGGGGCTAGCACTGGAAATGGGCTGATGAAGAGCTGGAATAGGACTTGAAATGAGCTGATGGGGGCTGGAATATGACTGGAAGTGGGCTGACGAGGAGGCTAGGATTGGAAATTGGCTGATGGGGGAGCTTGGAGTGGAAATTGGCTGATGGGGGGCTGGAATGGAACTGGAAAAGACCATATGTGGGGCTAGGACTGGAAATGGGCTGATGAGGAGCTGGAATAGGACTAGAAATGGGCTGATGGAGGGAGCTTGGACAGCAAATGGATGATGGGCTAGAATAAGACTGGAAATGGGCTGATGTGGGGGCATGGGAGATTGGGACTGGAAGGGAGTGGATGCTGGGAGGGTCTAGAACTATAAGAGAGCTGATTTTGGGGGAGGACTAGAAGGGATGGGAATGGGGAATGAGAATGGAGAGGGGAAAAGATATTTTGTGTGGAAGAAAAGTCTACGATGGGCGGGGTATTGGGAGAGTAAGCCATCCATCAAACACAGAACTCCCAACTTCACACCCTACTGTCTCGACCAGCCCACGGCAGAACTACCAGACAAGCCTCCAGCAATGCCCTCACCGTCCCTCACAAAAGAACCAAATGCTCGCAACGGACCTGCAATCGAGCCTTTGAACTTTATGCTCCATCCTTATGGAACTCTCTACCGAATTGTCTCCGAAATAATGCTGATCTACTATCTTTCAGAAAACAGCTGAAAACCATCCTGTTCCAGGAATACCTTAACACGACCCCCACCAAAAAAGCGCACTAAACTTTGATCTCGCCCACCATGACCCCCCAACTCAAACCTGTACTAACCTGATCATGTCCAAAGTCTGTCCATGTCCAAAGTCTATCCTATGTTGAAATCATCAATGTCGCCTCTCCGGTGATGGCCCCGCCCTTATACTTAAATTCCCCACACACACTTTTTTATGTAACGCTGCTTTGACCCGGTGAAAAGCAGGATATAAAGACAGCTAAATAAATAAATAAATAAGAGGGGATTGAGAATTGAAGGGTGAAATTTGAGTGGATGATAAAGGAATAAGGAAAGAAATGGGGGAAAGAACAAAAGGGAAACGATCAGTATGTTAAAGCAGATATACAACGAGAATGGGAAACATCTAAAAGAGAAGAAAGGACAAATGGATAGCTCGCAGAAGACACGAAGAACCCGGAAGAAAGTGACTGGAGCAATTGCAACTGAAAAATAAAATGCCCAAACAGAAGGTAGAAAAATACTTTTTATTTTGAATTTATTAACTGGAATATGTCTGGTCTGGGAAGTGTGTATTGCTAACATCTTTGCGTTTTTGTTTAGAGCAAGAAGAAATTACTTTATAGTTTTATTTTTCCAGTGTTGTACATTTCATGTTTGGCTTTTGGGGTTCTCAGTTTAATTATTATCTTTCTATTTCTAAATTGTGATCTCTTGTTCTTTGTGTGGTGATGGTCTATGTTCTGTGTAACCGAGCTGAGGTATTCTGTTCATGTAGTTTCTGTTTGACAGTCCCACTTGTTCTCTTTCCCCCAGTGAGATGTATTGGTATTCTCTAAGATGTATTGGTTTAATATCTGCAGTGTTGCCTTTTAATAGGTAGGGTTTGGTGCTTTGTGAGTCCTGGTAGTGCTGTTATGATAGGGTGGATTTGCTATGGATTATAAATGGTCAGTGTTTATAGTACTTCCTAATGGGCCTGGCGGTTGTCACTGCAATATAGTAATGTTGAAATCTGTTAGTCTTTCTTTATCCAGACACTCATTAAGAGGCATGTTTACTAAAAGTGCATGTTAATATTATGCAAATAGACTCCTTATGCAAATGAGGCCCTACAATTAATCTCCGCACATGGCCCTGCACCCCCCTTGGGCCACCCCTGCCCTCCGGCAGCAGGAGCTGATGGCTGCTGGGTCTAAGAACTTTTCAACGGAAAGAGAAGAGAAGCACAAGGCAGAACAGCAAAACTGAAGTTTGCCAGAGGGAAAGGAACAATGTTGGGCCATTAGTTAGCATTTTGCCTGGAGGGTCCCTCATTAGACCTTACATCGCTCCCTTCATTTGGACATGGGTAAAATGTACCTATGCTCTCATCAGTGCTGCTATGTTTAACTGTAGTAAGAACTAATGATTTTTAGTGGAACTTTTCTAAAAGATGATTAGAAACTGTAAACATGCATATGAACTTTTGAAAATTACCCTGGCATTTTATTTAAAACACCTCATCTCTTCATAAAATCACCTCAAAATAGGTGCCTGCTTGACCTCCCAGCCTAGGCAACCTGTTATAAATTTCCCTCTTAATGTAATTTCAATCCCCCGTTTATCTCATGCCTCTCTTTCTGCCCTAGAAGAGTCAAAAAGGCTTTGTTCATGTTTTCCTTTTTTCATAGATCCCATAGTTAATACAGAAAACTATCAGTGCAAGACTGTTTGCAGTTTTTTTTTCTACTATAGTTCCCCTGCTGTTGGTTTAATTTCTTATTTGAGTTCTCAGTGGATTTGTGTTATAAAATTCTTGTCTAATATAGGGAACAATTTTTTTCATTGATGTTCAAACTGTCTAGCAATCATTAATTATTAATACTCTCAAGGAATTTATGTTTCGTCTTGCAACTACAAAAACAAATATCTATGTAAAATGTACAAATTTAGCTTTGTTATGATTTAAATGTTTATTTTCAGGAAATCTAGCATGACAGCGTAAAATGGCACATCTATATTGCTGCTTTATAGCTGAAATTTTAGGCCTGACCCCCTGACAGCCAAGAGAAATTGTGATAAATGAGCAGTGTAGATTTCCCTCATGCTTACAAAACAAAAAACATTGATTCAGTAGATTACTTTGCTGCAAAATATTTAGGGCATGCAAAGTGCATATGGAGGGCATTGCTAAACATTTGAGTGCATTTTAATTGGGAAACTGCATGTGCAACACAGAAATGTTAGACTCAGTGTTTTGTTTTGTTTTTAATGTCAGCTGTGGCACTTAAATATTTTACATACATTCAGTACCACTATCAGGATAGCAGTCAGCATTGAATATGCGTACAGAAGGGAACTTTAGAAGGCACGTTCAAGTGCAATCCGGGACGTCTAAGCCAGAATGTCTGAAAAAAAAATGCAGGCATATCCAGGTGCAGACACGGTTTCACAAATCTGGATGCACCCAGTATTGACGGCTCCAGGACTGTCTAAATAGACATCCCCAGAGCTGTATTTCAGAACCCTAGATATCTAGGAATAGCTTATTGGTTAGAGTAGTGGGCTAGAAACAGGACACTCAAGATTCAAATTCCTCTGCTGCCGTCGTTGACATTGTGCTGAGTACTGAGGATTGTAAAGTACCTCCTTCTTTACACCCTCTGGATGTTTTTCAGCCAAAACAAACACCTTTTTAGACATCCGTTCATGCCTGAAGCAGGTCTAAAGTTAGACGCATTGCCGGATAGCCATAATGTTGCTGAGATCAGGTGGGGACATACAGGATCCTAGGAACACCTCCACCACACTCCTGTTCAGACTTGGACATCCTCACGATGGGGAAACCCTCAAATCCTGCTTCTAAAATGGCTCTGGAGATGTCTCTGTACTTTGGGCATCTCTATGCCCATTTTCAGCCATCCAAAGCATGAATAGAGCTTCTAAAATGGCCCTCAGAAAGTTCACAATGCTGTAGCTATCTGGATAGAGGTGATAGTCATTGATATCCAAATAACTATCCAGATAAATTTAGGACAGCTTTTCATCTTGCCAAATTTATTTATTCGGGAAGCAGAATGAATATCCCCTCTATCTGGATAGCTATGGCACTGTGCACTTTATGCATATATTTAGTGCTGACCAGTCTCCAGATAGATAGATGGAATACCTACACTCTACCCTCCTTTTTTGTCCCAACACTATCCAGATTGATTTTCAGCGGCAACTACCTGGATAGTGCCAATCAAAAACTATGCATAGCACATTTAACCAGATAATAGATTAGTGCCTCTATCAGCCCAATAGGATATAATAATGACCTCTAGTGCCATTTATTATGCCATTTATCTTTCTACTGCACTACCATCGACTCTGTTTCATGTTTTGCTTTTCTTTCTCTTCGTTGCAACTAAGAATGCTATTTTCATGTTTTGTCCTTTCTTGAAGTCTATTATTAGTTTTGCCTGTACCTTCTCCACTAGAAGTCTGTTGTAAACATCCATCACTACTTTTGCAGAAATATTTAATGGTTCTATTGAGCTTATCTTCTTTAGTCTAATACCACTACCCCTGATTATAGAACTTGTTTCTATCAGAAATGCTTGCCTCAGGTCCAGCCCCGTGGCTCTGTGGTAGCTCTGTGGTGCTGTCATTTGAAGGGTCCCTGATTTAATTTCCTGGATCAGATCTTCAGCGACCTGGATTCTTTGGGAGAAGGGGTTGCTGTGATAGCAGCCTTCACATCCCCCGGGTCTCAATATTAATGATGCAATTGCCAGAAAATGAAAGTGAAAGAGAAGGCTTATTAAAGTGGGACTAAATCCCCAAGTAGTTGTAAAGCTGGAAGCAAAAATGATTTATTATTGGGGAAAAATAAAGAGTACCTATTAAGCAATATTTTTACATTTGAGGTATTTGAATGTTCCTGCGGTGGCTGATTCCTTATGGTGCACACCTGGGCTGTGGGGATGCCCAAAACCTGGACGGGGCCAAGTAATAACTGATTCTGCAACTGCAGAATCTAGACGCACCCGTGATTGCAGACTCAGCACCTAGACAGCCCAGCGTGCACCATATTCTATTGCAGGGGATGTCTTCTGGGCTGCCCGTCCACACCACACAGTGCTCTGGCTGGCATGCCTGTGCATTGGTGTTCCATTGCCATGGCACCTACACATCCAGCTGGAGTCGCTTATTGCCCGGTCCAGGAGCGGCCTCAGCACACCGCCATCCGATCCTCAGCAGGGCCCCCTGAGGCCTGGATCGGGTGGTGGCAGCTGACCCACAATGTCATGATAGGGCTAGGGGAGCTACAGCCTGCAAACACTGCAATGCCTGGAACGTCTTCCACCATCGAGGTGGAATAAGTCGGACATCCATCTGGGTGCTGGAGAGTGTACAGAAACCTGTCCTGAATAGTCTCTGTATGTCCCGGTGCCTAGCCACTTCCCCGCTCCACCCCAGCACTGCCCCTTCCACCCACATTCAGCTCTCCCTGCACAAACGCTCTGTATGTGTGGGGAACGCTGGTGGTGGAATCATGGCCAGGTTCTGCACGTGAGTTGAATGTCCATCCAGCACATCCAACCCTGCTATTCGAGGGACAGAAGCCCCCCCCCCCATAATGTCCCCCTCTTCTTCCTCTCATTTAGGTTTACATACATCTCCTAGACTCATAGACAGTGGCAGAAATTCAAATTGAGGGCCCCCAAGAAAAATATCAGAAAGAGCCTCCAAAGCAAGAGGGAATCAACCCCAGATTATATGTTAGCATCTTTAAATAGCCCCCCCCCCCCCTCTTTCTCTGGGCCCCCCTATTCTGCAGGAGTGGCTTGGGTGGAATTTACACCACTACTCATAGAGCTTGTCATATGGGCTCTCCACCATATTATTTACCTTCTTTAGATTGCCTCAACTCTATCTAATTTTGGAGATACATAGATAAGCTGCATGAAATGAATTATGCTAGGATAACGTGTACTATCATTGTAATGTGTGTTATGTTAACTTCCCATGTGCCACATTATTTGAATTTTAGTGCAAATTAGATGGAAATATTATGGAAATCAAGAAAAGGGGTGTTCCAAAATGCTAATGTGGGATTGGAGGTAAATATGCCTTTGATTTGATGTTGACTCCTGGCAACCCGGGAGCTCCTGGGTTTTCTTGGCAGTGTGGCTAGAAGTAGATTGCCAGGCCTTTCTTCCGAGAAATTAAGGGGTTAAGTGACTTTCCCAAGGTCATAAAGAGTGCTAGCAAGAATTGAACGCCAGCCTCTTGGCTGCCAAGCCAGTACACTAACCATTAGACTACTCCAAAACAGCGAGAGCAAAAAACAATAACTAAACACTCTTTTTCAGTTGTGGAGTATCTCTGTTTTGTGTCAGACAGTTTTTGGTTAAGATAGAAAATAATGTGCTCTTCTCTACCTGGCTCAACGTGGCCCCTACTCCTACTCCCAAAGTGTCCATTTGCAAAATAAATTCTTGCTGGAAATCTACATTCTTTAGAACAGGTTCTTTGCATAAGGCCTCTCTTAGACGGTTAAATGCATGATCTGCCACCCTAATCTATTGGGTGGGGAGCTTTTTATTAAAGCAGTGAAGTCAGCAGATAATTCTGCAAAATGGGGTAGAAATTTGTGAAAATACCATACCAGGACTAAAAAGGCTCGTGACTGTTTCTTAGTTTGTGGGGGTTTCACCTCTTGTATTGCCCTGATTTTGGAGGGCATTGGCCTAATCCAACCTCCCCCTACACAATGGCCTAGATACTGGACCTTCTTTTATCCCAGGGCACACTTCTTTGGATTGGCTGTAAGCCCTGCCTGTTCAAGGGACTGACAGACTACAGTTAGTTGGGCATGTGAAGTACTGGAAAAGATTACCTTGTCATCCAGATAAGCCAATCCATATGCTAAGTGTGGCCTCAATGCTTGATTCATAAATCTTTGAAATGTTGTGGGGGCACCATGGAGACCAAAGGGAAACATCTTAAAATGATGCAGGCCCCAATGAATAACAAAGGCTGTTTTTTCCTTTGATTTTTCTTTAAATTAGTAGCTCTTGGTTAAATCTAAAGTAGACAGGAACAGGGCTCCCCTTAACTGCTCAACCAACTTGTCCACCCTAGGCATGAGATATGTGTCAAATTGGGAAATGACAGAGTTCCTTAAAATCTACAAAACCTCGTGGACCCATCAAGTTTCAGGACAAGTACTACGGGCTGGCTCTCTCAGCACTGGACTCCTCGACTATCCTCAATCACAGCATTTATTTATTTAACACTTTTTTATACCACTTTTCTAAGAGTCAAGGCGGTTTACAATAAATTCTGCACAAATGAATATTTCCTGAAATGCATTATAACTTTTACATGTAACTAAAAATAGGAACAGAATATAGACAGGCACAAGAATGAAACATCTTCATAAAACTGTGAGTTTTGGTTTTACAAATAAACATAAAACAGGGGATGAAACAACTTTAATTACATCAGTGCTTGAATGTGAGCTATTTACATGTTTATTGAGTTTGGTTAGTAGCCCCTCTGCTCCCAACTTGACCCCTCTTAATTCCTACCTTGCTCAGATAAGCTCCTGGATGTCAAACCTTTTGCACCTGAATTCTGCCAAAACAGCTGCCATTTGGTTTACTTTCAGTGGTCCCAGTCCCTAACTGGCTCCTCTGCTGTCTGACATTCCCATTCCACTGGTCACTTCCCTTCAATATCTTGGCGTCACACTGGACTCTTCTCTATCATTCCATGGATATCTTTCCTCACCTATCCGCTGCTGATTCCATTCTCTACAACATTTGTGCCATTCAGGCCTTTCTGCCATCTCTTCTCTGACCATGCTCCTGCTCACTCTAGTTACCACTCGCATAGATATTGCTTTTGCTGGTCTCCCACTCTATCAATTACACCATCTTCAGTTCCTCTAAAGTACTGCAGCCTGGATCCTCACCCATGCCTCTCATACAGACCATATCACTTTTCTGTTTATACATCTCGACTGGCTCCCCATCAAGTTCTAGATTCAATACAAGATACTCATTCTGGTCCAGAAAACCATCCACCCTGGCACTCCTCAATAGCTTTCTGACCTCATTCACCTTCATGCTCCACAATGCCTCCTCCACTCTGTTCATTTCAACCACTTGCAACTCTCCCCTGCCTCCCAAGCCCACCTGGAATCTACCCATAGCTTTGTGTTCTTTTTCCTTTGCCCCACACTCTGGAATTCCCTCCCAATTGCACTCCACCTGGAACCTTCATTCAGAGATTTAAATCTATGTTAAAAACTCACCTTTCAACATAGCCTTTGACCTCCCTTCTCCTCAAGTATAACACTCCCCCCCCCCCCCTTTACTTCTCCTTTACTGTGTCTATTTTTCTCTGTCCTATCATTAAACAACATTCTTTTCCTCCTTTGGCTTCACAGCAAAATTTTGTTTTGTAAACTGCCCTGCCCTGGTATTTTTGTGTGGGTGGTATATTAAACATGTGAATAAATATAAAGATAGCATACTCTGAGTTATAAGCATAGAGGGAGGGTTGTAGGTTAGTTGGGTAAGACCTTTGTCTCATGTTGATGCTGGCTGCGGTAGTTGTTTGATGATCTCATGTCAAGATTGGAGGTGTGGGCCAAAGGATTCTATGAACAGGTATGTCTTTAGACTTTTCTGGAAGCCAGTGAGATCATCTATAGCCCTTGGCTCTGCAAGTAGTGAGTTCCAGATTGCAGGTGCAAAGATGGTATAAGTGCGGCTGCATGTGGCCTGGTTACACTTAACGCTTTGGAGTGGTATGATGAGGAGATTCTGGATGGAATATCTTCTTACCCTGTCACTTCGACTGTAGTTAGTGTTATTAGTGGATATAGGCATTCTGATGACTGCTTGTGGATCACTTTAAAAGTGGTGTCAGTGTAGTTGCTTCAGTATGGAGGTAACATGAGCATGTTGTGGGGCACTAAAGGTGAGTAGTAGTATAATGGGTACACTACTTGTCAAACTGATTGACAGGTGAGATAAGGATGGCAGGAGCCAATCAGCGTTCACGTCCGGTGTATGTCCCGCCTTAGGCCATGCCCCCTCCCATAGAAGTGAATGATGAGTTAGCCCCGCCCACTCCCGCCCCCAAAATGTTGACAGGTACCAATCAGCGCCCACTTCCGGTGTATGTCCCGCCTTAGGCCATGCCCCTCCCATAGAAGTGAGTGGTGAGTTAGCCCCACCCAGCCCCACCCACTCCCGCCCCCAAAATGTTGACAGGTACCAATCAGCGCCCACTTCCGGTGTATGTCCCGCCTTAGGCCACGCCCCCTCCCATAGAAGTGAATGGCAAGTTAGCCCCGCCCAGTCCCGCCCCCAGGCATGGCCACTGCCCCCCACTTGACACACCCCTGCCCCTGCCCCAAGGATGACATCATCCAATCAGCGTACACTTCCGGGGGTGTGCCACACCCACAATATGGCATTAGCCAATCAGCACCCACTTCCGGGTTTGTGCTATGCCCACAGCCTCCCACCCTCCTCCACGCCCCCTGCCTACATCACCGGAAATGGACTGTCCCTTTTTGCTGACATCACAGGAAACAGTGTGTCATCAGAAGAGGGACTGTCCCTTTTAGCTGACATCAGCGGAAACAGTATGGCTGACTCCGGAAATGTGTTTTTGCTTCTGCTTAATGCTGAAAAACAAAAAATGCTTTTCTCTCTCTCTCTCTCTCCCACACAGACTCAGTTGTTTTTTTCTCACACAAAGACTGATTCTTAGCACAGAGAGACAGGCAGGCTAGAATATTTTTCTTTCCAAATGCAATTAGCACATCTTTGTTAGAGGGATCAGTGCTGCCTCTCACCCTCAACAACGCCCCTGCCTACATCATCGGAAATGGACTGTCCCTTTTTGCTGACATCAGCGGGGAGCAGTGTGACTGACTCCGGAAATGTGTTTTTGCTTCTGGTTAATGTTTACATCAGCAAAAAAGCAGGAACCCTGGAAAACAAAAAATGTTTTTCTCTCTCCCACTGCCCCAGTTCTTATTTCTAACAAAAGATTCATAGCACAGAGAGACACAGGCTTTTCACTGAGACACAGACAGGATAGAAAGCTTTTTCTTTACAAATGCAATTAGCACATCTTTGTTAGAGAAACCACTGCTGTCCATGTGATAGAATTTTACTTTTAAGACCTCACTGTTAGAGAGAAGTATTCTGACAGTCCTGTAGAGTTCAGACTGAAATACAGAGAGACCTGAGTTCAAATCCCCCTAATACAGCTATTTTTTTTTTGGAGAGAGAGACCTGAGTTCAAACACAGATACAGCTATTTTTTAGTGGCTTTGAAAAAACCAATACTGAGAGACAAGTCTGAACATGCCTCTCTAGGGGTGTGGTAACACCTGATTGGTTGAAACAAGAGGTCTGTTCTGAGCATGCTCCAGGTGTTCTGAGCATGCTCCTGGTGTAAGGCTGTTTGTGTCCTGTGCAAGGGGAACATTTTAACACAGAGATTCAAAAATAGCTCTTTTTGGAACACCAAGCAGAATTTCCAGCAGGGCACACAACATTAATTATTGCCTTAAGGACCATGATGCAGAAGCAGAGGGGTATCCACCGATTGAAAATCCACTTGAAATACTGGAGAGTCCGGCAGAGCATGAACAAGAAATAACAGAGAATGTATATTATCCAGATGCCCCAAATATTTTTCGACTCTCAAGAACCCTGCGATTTTGGCACCGAACTTGACTTAACATCTGACAACACAATGGATCCGGAGGATATAGAAATATATTACGCCACTGTAGATGCAGAAACAGACTGTTTATTGGAAGA
The DNA here is from genome assembly GCA_033557465.1 of Ichthyophis bannanicus. NCBI lineage: Eukaryota > Metazoa > Chordata > Amphibia > Gymnophiona > Ichthyophiidae > Ichthyophis > Ichthyophis bannanicus. The sequence continues at coordinate 429,322,931 of CM066032.1, forward strand.
ACTAGGATCAGCAGAGGTAAGAGAAGTATTAACAGTGGTAGACATCCTGTCAAAATATGCATGGGCTGCAAGTTTAAAATCGAAAACCGGTCATGAAGTTGCTAAAGCCTTTGAAAAAATATTTAATCTAGGTCGTATACCTGAAAAAATACAGACAGACAAGGGAAAATAATTTTTAAATAGGTCCCTAAAGAATTTATTAAAACAAAGAGGGGTTCATCATTTTGTAACCAATAACGATGTTAAAGCAGCTGTGGTAGAAAGGTTTAACAGGACTTTGAAATCCAAAATGTGGTGTTATTTTACTATACACAACACCTTTAGTCATCAAGACGTATTGCAGGCTTTTGTGCACAAATTCTCTGCAGATCTGGAAAAGAGTCTATGGTGATAGCATCAATTGTGTCTTTTTAATACCACTAGAAATCCAGGACAACTGTTCAATATTTTGCTTAGATCTGCAAACTGTGATATGAAGGTTTAATCTGTGACAGAGATTATAGATCGTTCTTTAAAAAACACCAAGTTCTGTAAAAATTTACTTTTTATGAAAATGTTATGTATTTCCAGAATCTATTAGTTGAACATACAGATGAACAAAAATTATAAGTATACCTTTTATTTTTTATTTTTTTTAAACTTGTAATGCGCAAATAAATCATATCACAAGATGAAAACATTTTATTTGAAATAAAACATTTCAAACCTACAGTTTTGTGCGGTGTGTTTTAGGAATGCTTAGTTAATTAAACCTACAATGGGTTGTCTAGAAAAGAAATGGGGCATCTAGGTGTGTCCTAAACAATAGGCCATAAGATAAGAATGTGCAGAGCTCTGTTGTAGAACTAAAATCCCCTTAAGATGTCTGTGAAATGGGTGGGAATGTGTATTAGCCACATACACAATATATAGCATCTATTACAATGTACTGTCTGCGAAAAAAAGGCATTGTGAATTAGCCACGTCGTATGATAAGATTATGAGATCCAGTACATTTCAGCAGTCAGAAAAGATCACATAGTCTCTCTACAGTTTGCAACTTTTTCTTCAGACATGGTGAGTAAATATGAGTCTTACTTTTTAAAAATATTGTTGGCTATGTAATGTTTCTGTCTCTTATGATTGTCTTTTAAAAAATAGGAGCAGAAGCCGCGGGGTGTAAATAAACGTTCTCTTACAAAAAGAAGAAGGCAGCAAAGAAAGTTAAAAGGTATGCCCGGTGGTTTTTAATCCAATGGCTATGGGAGAGAAGTCTAACAGGAAAAGATCACACAGCAAAGGTTTTTCTGCCGGTGAATCTACACACGCCGGTACAGAATACGGAGGGCGTGGTGAAAGCCGTGTCTTTGATCACGGTGTTTCAGAGGACAGCGCAAATAATCATGCATTAGGCCCCGCTGCAGAATCAGAACCAGTTATCTATGTTCAGTTTGTGAAAAGGTGGGATCGTAAATTGGACAAGTTTAATGGTGTAATTTATTCAGAGGAATTTTGGTTTATTAATTTAGACAGGGTAACATCATTATCGGAGGCTCAATTCGCCATTCGGCAAGGTATCCAGCATATTCTGGATGAGGTTAGCAGCAGGGTTTCACCCGGTGATTAGAGGTGCATCTACACTCATCTCTTTTTCACAATTCCTTGTATTCTGGAACGTTAAACCTAGAAGCATTAGACGCTGACGATTTCTTAAATCAGATTGCTAAACTCCTTCAGAGTCACAGAGAAATCCAGGTTTGTGATATATTCCATGTTGTTGTACTTGTCATAAGAAATCGGGGTGGGGGAGCTCGTAGGGTCTTAAAGACTATACCATTTAGCCATATTATTCATAAGAAAAGGATGTATTTGATAGACTTGAACAACACTGATAATAGCCTATGTTTTGCAGGTAGCCTTACAGCCCTTATGTCACAGGTAAAAATGACAGATGTTGAATTGTTAGAAGGTGCTAAAATACTACATAATGAATTGGGATGGCCGGTACATAGAAAAGTCATGCTCGATGATGTAGCAATATTTGAACAGCATTTAAAGATAAACATACGCTTTGTGCTTTACACAAATTCATGGGTTTGTTTTAAGACATCAGACAGACCTGTGTTCCCTAACACTGTGTTCATTTTGCTACACGATGACCATTTCTATGGTATAATCGATGTCAAAAAATTCTGTGGGGAGCGCAACTTCTGTAGTTACTGTCAGAAACCGTACAGTCACGATCATAATTGCACATTGTGGTGCCGTCTTTGTTTGATACTAGCGTGTGCGATTAATGTTGGCGTATAACAGAGATGCCCTAATTGCAAACTCTTTTGACGTTCTAAAGAGTGTTTAGATAGACACGCGTATTTGGCTCTGAAAAAAGAAGTGGCGTGTTTATCTAAGATACTGTGCCAGAAATATGAGTCTTATGTGGACAAGAAACATAAGTGCAAGGGCCGGCATTGTAAACTATGTCGTGAACCCCTAACCGGGGATGGCGTCCACTTATGTTTTATGACCCCTATTGGTAAAACTGAAACATCTGAAAAGTATATTTTTTTATGATTGTGAATGTATACAAGAAACAGGCTGGCATGTCCTTAATTACATATATGTGTCAGACTTAAATGATGAAAGAAACAGGGAATTCAAGGGTCTCGAATGTATTTCTGCCTTTATACAGATTTTTTGTGACAAAAAATTTAAAGGCTACACCTTCATAGCCCATAATTCCAAAGGTTATGACGGAGTTGTACAATCTTCTAGATAGTTTGCAAGACAGCTGCCTGTACCACGATACATACTCTCTGCCCAGTCCAACAGCTAATTCACACCTTTTTTTTCTTTTTTCTTTTTTACAGGCAGCTGTCTTGCAAACTATCTAGAAGATTGTACAACTCCAAGCGTGCATAAGCCGTTGTAAAACATGCAATGAAAACATTGGTGCTACCCGACAATATACAGCAGTCTTTTGAGTGTCTCCAAGACACACAGGCTGTTTCATCATCAATAAAATCGCATGATGAAACCTCAAATTCAGGAGAAAACAGATATTTAAAGAGATCATCAGGTTCTCTCACAATGCTTGTGGTAGGCAGGTTTGTTCTTTGACCAAATTTACCCTACCGGGAATTTAAGAAAAGTTTTGCTATTTGACGCTTAGCAGGGTTTACATTAATCTGGTCTGCACGCAAACACCCCCCCCCCCCCTCTTTTCTAAAGAAATCATCTATGTACACATTTTGTTTTTCAGTATCATTGCACCATCGAGGGTAGCCAGAAGCCTCTTGTTTTTGACAGAGGTGCATTTTGATGTATTCGGAAAAGAGATGATCAGATTTTTGCTCGAAATGCCAGATTTCATAGATTTCAACAACCACATACCCTTTTGCAATGGCTAAATTCATCTCCACCGTATACCAAGTCCCCACAAAAGCTCTCTCCGCATCCGTGTGGGCACACATTTCCTGTTGCCATGTGTCAGCACACGTGTGACACAGTGGAAACATAAGCTTACCGCCCAACCGTATGGGTAACTCCGGGAAAAAGAGCTTTCGTGGGGGATATACTTTCGCTTTTATAAAACCAAAGTACTTTGTAGGGGGACCAAATTTGTCATAAATGATTTTTTGGATGGCCTATTGGATATTCCTTTGTTTTATTGACAAAAGGGTATAGGCTGGTAAAATCATAGTAGTGTATTTTTTCCCCAGGTCTTGTTTTGTGGTACAGACAAATGGCATTTGTTCTACCCCCAAAAAGGGCATCTCGTGGAATCAGAGGTTGCGGTAATGCGGAGTCAGCCAGGAAATCTGCGCAGCCCCCGTCATTTTCTTTTACCATCCGCTTCCACTCGTGCTCCCATAGACTTATGACCTTGAACCCACGGCTTTCCAGGAATGCAGCTTTTAGCTGTGTTTTGTAATAAAGAAAACCATAGGTCGTGGCTGCTACAGGATTCTGGTCTTTATCATTATAACAGCTCGGACAGCCGTGGTGAAAACAACCATTAAATTCAAAAGCTGTTTCTACCCCACCGATCACGGCATAGCCATCAAGAAAATAAGACCCCACCTTTTTTTCGCCACCTTTCAGAGCATGTGTGATCTGTATGTTTTCTTTGGCCTCTACATACATCAGCCATTGAATAGAGGGGGGTTGAATATCTCTTTGTCTGCCGTTGATAGTTATCTGGTGGGATGAGTGCCACAGTCTTGGGTTCTAAAAACATGAATCTGAACATAGCCATACATACAGATGCAAGGGTTATATATTGGAAAGGGTCTAAACACCTTGTTTGAATTTCTGAGATGCCACCCTGCTCTACAAACACTTCTTTCTCTGTCATTTTCATGATTTCAGCTTGGTAGAGAACACAGGCCTGTCACAAAATAGATACATCCTGCTGGCAGTAATAAGCCAACTCTTTTTGCAAATTAAAAGTTTTATGCTTATTGTCCTTGTACCACTGTAAAAATTCATCTTTTTCTTCAGGCAACATGTTACTCACACCATAATGTTCAACACCCGGCATGGGGCCCACATCATTTTGATTTTTCAGCGTATTAAAAAAGTGTGGAAAGTACCCCTTGCTGCCTGTAAAACCCATGGCTTGTGGAAGTTTGCTAAGTTTCATAGGCAGGAAATTTAGAGAGTCTATAAAACGGATAGTCAGAGGTTCAACAGTAATTTGTAAAAGTTTAGCACCTTGAACCAACAGCCCTGTGTCCATCTTTTCCTTAAGCAGTTGTTTAAGAACAAAATATCCGTCATAACCTTTGGAATTATGGGCTATGAAGGTGTAACCTTTAAATTTTTTTTGTCACAAAAAAAAAAATCTGTATAAAGGCAGAAAAACATTTGAGACCCTTGAATTCCCAGTTTCTTTCATCATTTAAGTCTGTTGCATATATGTAATTAGGGACATGCCAGCCTGTTTCTTGCATGCATTCACAATCATAAAAAATATACTTTTCAGATGTTTCAGTTTTACCAATAGGGGTCATAAAACATAAGTGGACGCCATCCCCGGTTAGGGACTCGTGACATAGTTTACAATTGTAGGGTGGTGTAAAAAATTCAGACAAAATTACTTTAGACCCTTGTGATGTAAGCGTGCTCCAGTCCATTTTGGAAGATTTAAAGTGTCTTCCAGCCTTACATTTGCCGAATCATCACAAACCCTTTCAATTGATGGTAGTGACAGGCTCTCAGGCTTGGGCGGCCATATTATTTCAGGACAGGGTTTCTACCTTAGCGTAGTTGTCAGACACTTTTGGATGTACCGAACTTCCCCTGCCTGATCTTGAGAAATTAGTCATTGCGGTTGCAGCAGCAATAGAGAAAGTTTTGTCTATTCTCACCCCCACTACCCTGATTCTCTATCAGTCCATTGAACTGAAGGCTATTCTAAACAAAGACACGTTACATTTGTCCCCGACCAAATTACAGCAAGCCTGTGCATCTATTTTGAACAGTGGAGTGATTTTCCGCCCTCTCACTGCCTCCACGTGTCCACTAAGTTGGCTACAGACAGCGGTAGATGTCCATACCCCAGTACGTGACTTCCCCTATGAGGAAATTTTATCCATTATGGTATCACCCTCTGATATGCCACCAGATAGTGAAATTTGGTTTACTGATGGATCAGAACAGAAAGGTGCTGTGGGATTTGCTGCTGTGCTGGTGACCCCTGATGGAGTGTCTGAGCATCGCTTACAGTATGCTCTGGACTCGGATCAGGGATATTCAGCACAGGCAGCTGAATTGTGTGCTATATTAGCTGTCCTAGAGGAACGTCTGGAAACGCCCCTGATTTTCTACACTGACTCACAGTATGTTAAAAAATTGTGTGGGGAGTACCTCCAGATTTGGTTACAGCGGGGATTTGTTACATCATCTAGTAGTCAGCTTGTACACAAATCATTGATTCTATACTTGTATGACCTGTTACTGCAGCGCCAGCAGAAAGGTATTCTAACCTCTTGTAAGTGGGTCCCCGGCCACTCCAGACATTATGGTTTCTTACATTTCGGAAATGCTCTGGCTGATGAAGCAGCTAGACAAGTTACAGATGCTGTCCCCATTTTAGTTACTACGAGCAAAGACTTATCCCTTACCTTCACTCTGGGATTATCAGCAGAATCTTCTGCAAGATGAAGTGCAGAAGTGGAAATTGTTAGGATGTTCAGAGCACAAACAGTTGTGGGTTCACCCGTCTGGAAAGGCTTGCATTTCACTCTGGTCTTTACAACAATTGTGTCACTTATTACACTCTGTAGCCCATGCCTCTGCCTCCAGCGTTTGTGCACAAATTTCTGGGCTCTTCTGGTACCCCCGTCTTAGGGCCAGGGTGCAGGAATGGTGCCAGCAGTGTCCCCAATGTTTAGAGAATTCTCCTGTGAAGGGCAAACAAATGCTACAAGGTCATCTCCCTGTTGTTCAGAGTCCGTTAATTTCCTGGTATGTAGATTTCACAGATATGCAGGTCCGTGTAGATGGATACAGATTCCTTCTTGTCTGTGTCTGTCCATTCTCCAAATGGGTGGAGGCTTTTCCCTGTAAACAGGAAACTGCAGCAGAAGTTTTCAAATGCTTTTCTAAGCATCTATTCCCTCGTTTTGGTATACCACGAAATGTTTATTCTGATAATGGTTCTCATTTCCGGAATCAATTGATGCATCTTTTCTCTACAGCAGTGAACCTGCACTAGAAGTATGTCTCAGTCTATCGCCCCACCTCCAATGGTCTCGTCGAACGGACCAATGGCCTGCTGAAGACTGCCCTGCGTTTGATTCAATCAGACAAAAGTTTTTCCTGGTTACAGGCCCTGCCTCTAGCTTTGTTTCAGCTCAGGAATCGCCCACTGAAGAATGTTGCTCTAACACCACATGAAATATGTACTGGCAGGCGATTGTTGCTATACAATCTGTCTGAAACGTCCGTTTCCTTACCAGACTCTATATCTCCTTACATTGCAGGTCTGCGTTTAGCCTTAGCAGAAATCTCCCGACGCTGTGCCATCCGTGATCAACATCCGTCTCTTCCCAAGGAAAGTCTGATTCCGGTTGGGATCAAAGTTTATCGCAGAAATCCTCATCGAAGTTCCTGGCAAGATCCAACATATTCAGGACCCCATATTGTTTCTGCGTCCACTCCTTTTGCTGTTCTGTTGGACTCTGGTCAAACCTGGACTCATATTGCCCACCTTTGGGTTCCTTGAACTGTGCTTTGGACTTTGATTAATCTTCTATAACATGTCTGCCTCTCCTGCTCTTAAGTATGCCTTTTTATATTGTTTCATGTTATTTGCGATTCTCCTAGCATGGCTTTTGTTTTTCATTTGTGTCCCTGCCCCTAAGTCACCCCCCACCACTACCACCTCCTCCCTGAATCGTTCCCTTAGGTCCCTCCCTCTTCCCAATACCTGGAAATCAACTGTCCTTGATGGTCATTTAGCTATGTTTTTAAATAACCAAAGTCCTTCTGCCCTTTCCCGTCATCCTAGAGCTACAGCATCTGCCTCCAATTTATGGCAATCATCTGTTCTGGATATTTTACGCTTAACTAATGTTTCTGATTGTTTAATATGCACCCCCATCCCTAAAGCTGTAAAATATGCTCCCGTAGCGGTTTATCCTTTGTCCCTCTCGGAATTAATGGGAAAGGTCTCTTGTTGGGACAACAAAAACTTTACTGCTCCATGTTTTGAATCCATAGACTGTACTGATACATGGGAGTCTGCGAATGCCTCCAGTGAACCTTTCTTTGTTTATGTTCCTTTAGAGATGTGATTTACTTATTGCCTTGTGACTAATGCATCTCTTTCATTTTCCTCTCGCTGCAATATTACTTATAATGTCCAAAATGCTTCTTGGCATATAGCTGCAGGAACTTTTGTTCCTCGCCATGGTAATTCTATGTATTTGTCACAATTTACTGATAACCCCTCCACCCTGTCCCCGGCGGATAATATCACCCTAGTGCCTTTGCTAGTGGATTCCAATTATTGGCAGGATGCCCTACTTGTGGGTCCCTATTTACCTTCTGGTCATTATGATTACTGGCTTGGAGGTAAAGTCCCTTTTAGTTCCTGCTATACTCTCCAGTCTCAGCGCTCTACCTACAGTCATGGGAAGTTACAATCTAACCTTTATTGGGGTAATATTAATACATTTCCAAGAAAATGGCGTTCCTCTACACAAATTTCTGCTTTAACAGGTCACTATTTTCTTTGTGGGGAAGCCTTATTACAGAAAATTAATATTTCTCACTTGCTCTGTACCCTTGTCCGTGTATCTCTCTATTCTGCCCTTATTCCTTTAAATGTTTCACACAAAACTCATTCACTCCTCCAGCGAGTTAAACGCTCTCTAGTAGGATCAGGTCCATGGGATGCAAAGGTTTCTGAAGATGAGGCCATACAGGCATCTTTTGAATATATTAATTCTACTTACCCCTTGACCAAAACACGATTAGATGCTTTGTCATGGACATCATGGATTCCTTTTGCTACCCCTGCCCTCACTGCTGAATTAGGAATGGCTATACGCCGGTTACAATGTTTGCTTCATGTACAAATGAAAGCTGTTACTGATTCTATAACTAAGCTATCAGGGTCCCTAGAGCAAAATACCCAAATGACCCTACAAAACAGACAAGCGCTAGATTTGCTCCTTGCTTCTGAAGGAGGCCTTTGCTCTTTTATTAATGCCACTATTTGTTGTACGGTCATAGCGAATCATTCAGTGTTTGTGCTTAATGCTATGGATAAGATACGCCACCTGTCAGATTTACATATTGATGACTTTAAGGGAGGACTGAATGTAGGTAATTGGTTCTCATCCCTTACCTCCTGGTTTCACTCGCTAGGTGCTGGCCTAAAAGGCCTTTTAATTTCTGCTGTCATCTTTTTAATTTTTGCCTTGTCCTTTTGTTGTATTGTTTCTCTTGTCATCTCCTGTTGTAAGCAACAGTGTACCAAGGTGTCTACCTCTCTTATGCCTGTTCAAACATGCCATACACATGTGAATGTTTCCTATGCTGCGGTCCCCACTTCTGAATTCTCTGACTTGGTCTTATCTCCTCCACAACAATTTAAAAAAAAAATGGGTGAATTGTAGGGATTATAAGGTTTAGGGATATGTTCCTGGTTCATAATCACTCAAGGGTCCTGATAGGTGACTGCTCTCATAAAATATATATCAACCAGTCTGTCATTACAGTGGGCAAGGAAAAAACAGGCCAGCATGGAATCATATAAGAAAAAATAAATCTTTGCACTGCATATTACTGAGCTGGAAGGCCCAGAAATAGTCATGCAAGCATGAACACAGGAAACCACAAGCAAACATGAACAAAGTATATGCTGAGCACATCAGCCCTGAAGAAGAAAGACGGTTGATAGTTGGTAGGTATGGAGTAAGAGCAAACGAAAGGAACCTGAGTGGGTATCAAAACAGGAACAAGGGGATTGAAAGGAAGTAACAGGAAACAGATTGCAAGAGGAGATGAGATACAAGGGGGGAGATAGATTTGGGAGCTGTGCACGTATACGGAAATCAGAAAAATGTATATAAGTAATATGATTATTGTATTCGGGGAGGAGGAATTCTGGAAGTGTCTGGTGTCTGATGACTGACAGAAACTCTCCTCTCCCCTGCCTGTATTTGTCCATCAGTTATCTAATAAACAGAGATTCTGATTGTACCTGTACTGACCTTTGGATCTGGACTATAAAGGAAATTAGTGATAATTAGTAATCGGTCTCTTGTGAGTAACAGGGCCTCACACAATGACGGCCCTTGCACTTATGTTTCTTGTCCACATAAGACTCACATTTCTGGCACAGTATCTTAGATAAACATGCCACTTCTTTTTTCAGCCAGATCCGCGTGTCTATCTAAACACTCTTTAGAACGACAAACGAGTTTGCAATTAGGGCATCTCTGTTGTACTCCAACATTATTCGCACACGTTAGTGTCAAACAAAGATGGCACCATAATGTGCAATTATGATCGTGACTGTACAGTTTCTGACAGTAACTACAGAAGTTGCGCTCCCCACAGAATTTTTTGACATCGGTTATACCATAGAAATGGTCATCTTGTAGCAACAAGAACACAGTCTTAGAGAACACAGGTCTGTCTGATGCCTTTAAACAAACCCGTGAATTTGTGTGAAGCACAACGCGTATGTTTATCTTTAAATGCTGTTCAAATATTGCTGCATCATCGAGCATGACTTTTCTATGTACCGGCCACCCCAATTCATTATGTAGTTTTTTAGCACCTTCTAACAATTCGGCATCTGTCATTTTTACCTGTGACATGGCTGTGAGGCTACCTGCAAAACACAGGTTATTATCAGTGTTATTCAAGCCTATCAAATACATCCTTTTCTTATGAATAATATGCCTAAACGGTATAGTCTTTAAGACCCTACAAGCTCCCCCACCCCGATTTCTTATGACAAGTACAACAACACAGAATATATCACAAACCTGGATTTCTCTGTGACTCTGAAGGAGTTTAGCGATCTGATTTAAGAAATCGTCAGTGTCTAATGCTTCTGGGTTTAACTTTCCAGAATACAAGGAATTGTGAAAAAGAGATGAGTGTAGATGCACCTCTAATCACCGCTGCTAACCTCATCCAGAATATGCTGGATACCTTGCCGAATGGCGAATTGAGCCTCAGATAATGATGCTACCCTGTCTAAATTAATAAACCAAAATTCCTCTGAATAAATTACACCATTAAACATGTCCAATTTACGATCCTACCTTTTCACAAACTGAGCATAGCTAACTGGTTCTGATTCTGCAGCGAGGCCTAATGCATGATTATTTGCGCTGTCCTCTGAAACACTGTGATCAAAGACACGGCTTTCACCACGCCCTCCGTATTCTGTACCGGCATGTGTAGATTCACCGGCAGAAAAACTATCGCTGTGTGATCTTTTCCTGTTAGACTTCTCTCCCATAGCCATTGGATTAAAAACCACCGGTCATACCTTTTAACTTTCTCTTTTTGTAAGAGAGAGTTTATTTACACCCCGCGGCTTCTGCTCCTATTTTTTTTTAAGACAATCATAAGAGACAGAAACATTACATAGCCAACAATATTTTTTAAAAAGTAAGACTCATATCTACTCACCATGTCTGAAGAAAAAGTTGAAAACTGTTGAGAGACTGTGTGATCTTTTCTGACTGCTGAAATGTACTGGATCTCATAATCTTATCATACGACCTGGCTAATTCACAATGCCTTTTTTTTCGCAGACAGTACATTGTAATAGATGCTATATATTGTGTATGTGGCTAATACACATTCCCACCCATTTCCCAGACGTCTCAAGGGGATTTTAGTTCTACAACAGAGCTCTGCACATTCTTATCTTATGGCCTATTGTTTAGGACACACCTAGATGCCCCATTATTTTTTCCAGACAACCCATTGTAGGATTAATTAACTAAGCATTCCTAAAACACACCACACAAAACTGTAGGTTCGAAATGTTTTATTTCAAATAAAATGTTTTCATCTTGTGATATGATTTATTTGCGCATTACAAGTTTAAAAAAATAAAAAATAAATGGTATACATATAATTTTTGTTCATCTGTATGTTCAACTAATAGATTCTGGAAATACATACTTTTTCATAAAAAGTCAATTTTTACAGAACTTGGTGTTTTTTAAAGAACGATCTATAATCTCTGTCACAGATTAAACCTTCATATCACAGTTTGCAGATCTAAGCAAAATATTGAACAGTTCTCCTGGATTTCTAGTTGTATTAAAAAGACACAATTGATGCTATCACCGTAGACTCTTTTCCAGATCTGCAGAGAATTTGTGTGTGTGTCACATCTACAGGCCTCGTCTTTATTGTTCTGTGAAAACTATGATTATAACTGTGCACAAAAGCCTGCAATACGTCTTGGTACCTAAAGGTGTTGTGTGTAGTAAAATAATACCACATTTTGGATTTCAAAGTCCTGTTAAACCTTTCTACCACCGCTGTTTTAACATCGTTATTGGCTACAAAATGATGAACCCCTCTTTGTTTTAATAAATTTCTTCAGGGACCTATTTAAAAATTCTTTACCCTTGTCTGTCTGTATTTTTTCAGGTATACGACCTAGATTAAATATTTTTTCAAAGGCTTTATCAACTTCATGACCGGTTTTCGATTTTAAACTTGCAGCCCATGCATATTTTGACAGGATGTCTACCACTGTTAATACTTCTCTTACCTCTGCTGATCCTAGTTCTTCCAATAAACAGTTTGTTTCTGCATCTACAGTGGCGTAATATATTTCTATATCCTCCGGATCCATTGTGTTGTCAGATGTTAAGTCAAGTTCGGTGCCAAAATCGCAGGGTTCTTGAGAGTCGAAAAATATTTGGGTATCTGGATAATATACATTCTCTGTTATTTCTTGTTCAGGCTCTGCCGGACTCTCCAGTATTTCAAGTGGATTTTCAATTGGTGGATACCCCTCTACTTCTGCATCATGGTCCTTAAGGAAGCAATTAATGTTGTGTGCCCTGCTGGAAATTCTGCTTGGTGTTCCAAAAAGAGCCATTTTTTATTTTTGAATCTCTGTTAAAATGTTCCCCTTGAACAGGACACAAACAGCCTTACACCAGGAGCATGCTCAGAACACCTGGAGCATGCTCAGAACAGACCTCTTGTTTCAACCAATCATGTGTTACCACACCCTAGAGAGGCATGTTCAGATTTGTCTCTCAGTATTGGTTTTTTCAAAGCCACTAAAAAATAGCTGTGTCTGTGTTTGAACTCAGGTCTCTCTCTCCAAAAAAAAAAAAAAAAAAATAGCTGTATTAGGATGTTTGAACTCAGGTCTCTCTGTATTTCAGTCTGAACTCTACAGGACTGTCAGAATACTTCTCTCTAACAGTGTGGTCTTAAAAGTAAAATTCTATCACATGGACAGCAGTTGTTTCTCTAACAAAAGATGTGTTAATTGAGGTTTAACATTTGTAAAGAAAAGCTTTCTATCCTGTCTGTGCCTCTGTGAAAAGCCTGTGTCTCTCTCTATGCTATGAATCTTTTGTGAGAAAAAAGAACTGGGGCAGTGGGAGAGAGAAAAGCATTTTTTGTTTTCCAGGGTTCCTGCTTTTTTGCAGATGTAAACATTAACCAGAAGCAAAAACACATTTCCGGAGTCAGTCACACTGCTCCCCGCTGATGTCAGCAAAAAAGGAACAGTCCATTTCCGATGATGTAGGCAGGGGCGTGGTTGAGGGTGAGAGGCAGCACTGATCCCTCTAACAAATATGTGCTAATTTAATTTGGAAAGAAAAAGATTCTAGCCTGCCTGTCTCTCTGTGCTAAGAATCAGTTTTTGTGTGAGGAGAAAACAACTGAGTCTGTGTGGGAGAGAGAGAGAGAAAAGCATTTTTGTTTTTCAGCATTAAGCAGAAGCAAAAACACATTTCCGGAGTCAGCCATACTGTCATTTCCGGAGTCAGCCATACTGTTTCCGCTGATGTCAGCAAAAAGGGACAGTCCCTCTTCTGATGACACACTGTTTCCGGTGATGTCAGCAAAAAGGGACAGTCCATTTCCGGTGATGTAGGCAGGAGGCGTGGAAGAGGGTGGGAGGCTGTGGGCATAGCACAAACCCGGAAGTGGGTGCTGATTGGCTAATGCCATATTGTGGGGCGTGGTGTGGGCATGACACCCCCCCAGAAGTGTACGCTGATTGGATGATGTCATCCTTTGGGCGGGGGCAGGGGTGTGTCAAGTGGGGGGCGGTGGCCACACCTGAGGGCAGGACTGGGCGGGGCTAACTTACCATTCACATCTATGGGAGGGGGCGTGACCTAAGGCGAGCCATACACCGGAAGTGGGCACTGATTGGTACCTGTCAAAATTTTGGGGGCGGGAGTGGGTGGGGCTGGGCAGGGCTAACTCACCATTCACTTCTATGGGAGGGGCGTGGCCTAAGGCGGGACATACACTGGAAGTGGGCGCTGATTGGTACCTGTCAACATTTTGGGGGCGGGAGTTGGCAGGGCTAACTCACCATTCACTTCTATGGGAGGGGGCGTGGCCTATGGCAGGACATACACTGGAAGTGAATGCTGATTGGCTCCTGCCATCCTTATCTCACCTGTCAATCAGTTTGAAAGTAGTGTACCCATTGTACTACTAAGTTGAATCAGGCAGCTGTGTTTTGGGCTAATTGAAGTTGCATTTCTGCTACTTCCCATTCCACTTCATTTTTCTTCACTTCAGGGAGCCAATAGGGCTTTTGTCTAACCACATTCTCAGGATGGTTTCTATCCAGTGGATGCCCATATGAGTGTGACCCGGAAAGGGGGAGAATGCATCTTGAAATTGATGCATCACTTGATCTAGTTGTAACTTCTGTCAGGGAGGTCAGGGACTCACCCATTTTAATGGGTTGGTCATCTCTTACTGTCCCCAGATCAGGAGCCAAGTCCTCTCCCTTATCATCAACTACATCACTAATTAACCTCTCTCAGCTTACCCATGGCTTTATCATATTTACATGGAACACCTGGTGCTTTCCATGGCCTTGATCAATCACATACATCATCAGACCTAATCATCTCCTCACTGCAAACGGGCCCCTCCACTTGGCCAATAACTTATTGGCAGAGATAGGTATCAATGCTAATACTTTGTCCTTGGACTGGAACTCTCTTTCTCTAACTCCCTGATCATAATACAGTTTATGGCAGATCTGGGCTACTTTTAGATTTTCTCTTGTGGCTTCCCCTATCCCAACTAATTTCTTCCTTAGCTCTTGTACATACTCAGGCATGGAAGTGGCCTCTCTTTCCTCACCCATCCAGGCTTCCTTTACCACTTTCAACAAATCCTGGGGTTGGTGGCCAAATATTAATTCAAAAGGGGAAAACCCCAAGAAAACTAGGAGTCCCTCCCTGTAGGCAAACAAAACATAGGGAATGATCATATCCCATTCCTTGTTATCCTTCCCCAAATATTTTTTTTTACTATCCGAATCAAACTTTGGTTGAACCTTTCCACCAGACTGTCTGTCTGTGGATGATAGGCAGCAGTCCTTAAATGTTTGATTCTGAATATCTTAAATACCTCCCCTAGAGTGTGGGAGAATAAATTAGTCCCCCTGTCAGTTAGGACCTCCCGTGGGAACTCCAACTGACAAAAAATAACCAATAACTCTTGGGCTATTACTCAAGCAGTTTTTCTTTTTTCTTATGGGAATGGTCCAGAGATATCTGGTGGCATAATCTACTATAACTAAAATGCATTGATATCCACTGGTGCCCCTTATCTAAGGGCCTGACAATATCTACAGCTTTTCTATCTAGGGGTTTTTCCATAATGAGCAAAGGAATGAGAGAGGATTTTTCTGGTATCTTCTGAGGAACTTTGACACCCAGAGCATGACCAACAATAGTTTCTCACATCTTGGTAGAGGCCTGGCCAAAAGAACTGGGTGATAAGCCTGTCCACGATTCCTGCTTTCCTTAAATGTCCCGCTAAAGCAGGGATCTCCAGCTCCTGTCATGAAAATCCACAAACCAGTCACGTTTTCAGGATATCCCTAATGAATATGCATGAGATAAATTTAAATACAATGGGACAGTGCATGCAAATATATCTCATGCATATTCATTAATCCTACTCCTCACACTTACAGACCAAGAACCCTTCTCCAAACATATAATTTAAAAAAAGATTTTTAATATATATAAATCACTTACCATGAACTTAATCCCAACTACAAACAATCAGCAGAGACTCAGTAGTGAGTAAACAAACAGAATAAACAATGGATAGGAGAAAAGCCTCAGATAACTTAACCTCCCTCTATGTTGCTACTCAAAGCCATAGGGGAACAAACAGCTCCACATCATAGGCTAAAAAACCTCCTCCCATCAACAAATTCAAAAATGATTTTATTACAGAATACTTAAAAACCTCCAAACAACATTTACAACAGAAGGTACCCCAGGGCGCCCTGACAGTAACAACCACTCAAATGGTATTATAACACCAATTCTATAGGAGCTATTCAAACTGTAATCACAGACCAACACAATGGCCATCTATAAAGGAATAAAGAAAGGAGCAGTCACAAAACTTCTCAAACACAGTTCAAAGCCTGCCCGTAGCCCTATACGTAGCTCAGGACAGCAGCTCTTCAAGTTCTTCAGCAGCTCTTCAAACTTGCAGCACTCTGAGCTTCAAACACTCCTGCACAGGATGCCTAAAATCCAGGCACCGCTGCTACACTCACCACCGAATCCACCCCTATACCATTTCTCAGAATAACCCTTAGAATAACCCTACAAAGATCTTTGTTTCACTGTGTTAATGCCCCTTCTCTACCTCTTTGTACCTTACCACCCAGTAACATACTACTGGCCATTAAGCCGGTGTTATTGGTGCTTTGCACCACATCAATTGCTAGCGGGTACTAATAAAGCCTGCTAACAGCACCTTTGCACCCTTACCAGCACTTAGTAGACATTCACCTTTGGGTACGTCTAAGTCTAAGACTATGTTTAATTAGGCCATTTGGGAAAGTGGAACCTAACTTTGGGATTTAGGGTCCTAAATTGGCCCCTTGAAAAAGTGACTAGGATTAAAGTCTTACATTTTGGTGTCCATTTTCATTAGGCTATGAAAGGAGGGGAAGTTGTGCTTGTTCAGGAAAAAATGTGAGAACTCAGCTAGGCATGTAACTTAGGTCTCTAAAGCTAGGAAAATAAAATACAAACCTAAATTTATGATTCTAAATTTTGGCAAAAAAGCTCAAAATCGGGCCCCTAAATATTAACATTGACATGGTGCAGTACTTTCAGTTTTCTTGCCTTATAATAAAAAGCTAGCTGTAGAATTCTGTATAGTCTGCAGTTTTTTCAACATTTTACCTTTCACTTCCACATAAAACTCATTATAATAACCTAAAACATAGTAACATATAGTAACAGTATATGACGGCAGATAAAGACCAGTATGGTTCATCTAGTCTGCCCAGCAAGGCGGCAAGAAGAGGTGCACCTGCCGCTCCATGCAGGTCACCCCTCCCCTGCCTTTGTTTAGGGGTGTACCCACCGCTCCATGTAGGTCACCCCTATTTGCTGAGATATAAGGGATAGTCATGTTTATTTTGATTTTATCCTGTTGCTAGAAAGGGATCCACTGTGTCTGTCCCATGCTATTTTGAATTCAGTCACTTTATTTGCCCTCACACAATTAAAACTTGTGTTATAATCACAGGTAATACTGTTAATGAGGTATTCTCACTTTCTTCCATACCTATACAAACTGCCTTAGTTACATTCAATACCAGCCCACTCTGGTCTAACCAAATTTATGTCCTGCAAAATTGAGATACTTCAGGTTAGTGGCTCACATAGTCAACTGAGCTGCACTAAAATTCAGTATTTTACCACAGTATAGCAACTACTACCCCTAATCTCTTCCAGTCCTTAAGGTCCTGACATTGACAGAGGGAGGACTTAGGACTGGCCCTGTTATACTGTTTGATATTAGTCTATATGGTCTATAAATAGGCTTCGGCAATCCCTGAAATATTGACTGTCCAGCCACTAACTGTACTTTTCACATGTTGCTTTCTTACTGTCTCCCTCCTGAAAATTGTTTTCATTTCCAAATATTTTCCAAAGACAGATTAAGAAACCATTCTTTTTCTTATATCAAATTCTCTAAATAACAGTATTCAATTGTTGGCATTGTACCATTAGCCATTACTGTTTCTGAATTATGCAAGAAAAATGGCAGGTAGCAGAGAGAAACCACAGGAAGTGAGTGGGAGGAAATAAGACAGATTTTGCTGTAAGTTATACAGTACAATGCCCTTTAGAGCAATAGAGTTCTAATTACTTCAGACCATGTAGTTAAATCGACTTGAGAAATGGAGAAAAGATAAAGGGGTATGTTTGCTAAATGGTGGTAAGGTAGCAAGTGTAATGTTAGCACGCAGTAAACGGCGTGTTAGCGTATGCTGACGTTATCCACAGCGTTAAGCGCACTATGGGCAGAGAGAGGGCGGAGAGTAGGGGTCAATGGGTGGGGAGTGGTTGGGAACAAGGTACTGCTACATTGCTGCCAGGCCCTTAACACCAGGAACTTTACCACGTATCAAAACCTGTCGTTAAGGGTGCATTTTGAGGAGAGAGAGCCTATCTAAACGTCTACAGTGTGCTGAACAGACAGGTGAGCCCAAGAAAGTGAGAGTGGTGCTCCATTAGCAGCAACGGAATAGTGCCCAAGTATGAAAGGGCACTATGTTGATGGTGCAAATGGGGCAAAGGAGGGTGCATGTGGATCACACAATGGGGGTAGCTGGTGCACAGGACAGACCAGTCAGTTGCCTAGGTGGCACAGAGGAACATGGAAATTGAAAAATGCAAGACCGTGTTTGACCAAGGTGTAGCATGCCCATTATCCTGTGTCCAGCATTGTCCAAACAAGGGCACAGGTATGCAGCAGCGTCCCCCAAAGACACACAGGATCCACAATACCTGAAATGGGGCAAGCCTTCCAAATTCTAGGTCCCTCAAATAATGATTTATGGACCTTTTTCATTAACCTTCCAAAACATTTATGAAACGCAGCTCAACTAACAGCCTTTAATACATCCTCTGGTAATGGATTGCAGGGTGTGATGATGTGTGGGAGGACAAAATACATTCACCTAGTAGTCAGGAATGGGGGACACTGTAGCTTCAGTGTATTTCCCCTAGTCCCTCAACATTCTGATGATAGAGACAATGGACCAATGTTTATCTCCCCTACTACAGGAAATCCTAGACCTCGAAACTCACACCACTCAGTCTTCTCCCCATGTCAAAGAGACATAACAGTGGTAGGTGGTGAGGGGGACCCTGGAGAGGCAGATGGTGTGGGGGGGGGGGGGGGAGTGTGTCTGTCCATGTATGCCCCACCCCTGCTGGATCATGCACCCTAGGCACCCGCCTACCTGTGCTTTGGCTGGCCTGGGACTGCATACCATCAACACTGACAGCACATGTGCATGTCAGCATGGTGTGGGGGGGAGTGAGCGGCACCTGGCTGCAGCAGACAGAAGCCATGCCCTGATGCAATGCGCCATGTGCTGTGCGACATGTGCCAGGGTCAGTGTGATGGGAAGCATGCCATCCCAACAGACTGATTAGATGATTTTACAGCACTGTGATGCACTACACACAATTGGTGTGTATGTGAGCAGAGAATCATAGGTTCAGGTGCCAGCTGTGGATCATACTGCGCATGTCCCTATGGCTTCATTTTATCCCACAGTGCAGGCACAAAACAAACATGCGCAACCCCCAATGAGTAGACCAACAAGGGTACAAACACCCACACAGACAGGCCCCGTTATCCTTAGCTGGATTGAGAGCGCTGCACAGACATTTGAGCCCAAGAAAGTAATAGTACAGCCCCAGTAGCAGCAACACCATAGTGCCCAAGTATGAAAGGAGCACAGAGAAACATAGAAACCTAAAATATGGAAGACCGTGTCTGACCAAGGCATAGCATGTGCCGTATCCTGTGTGCAGCAGTATCACCAGAAGACACATAGGATCCACAATGGCTGCAATGGGACAAGACATCCAAATCCTAGGTTCCTCAAACATTGGTTAATGGACATTTGCCAGGAACCTTTCCAAACATTTATTAAACACAGCTCAACTAGCACCCTTTATTACATCCTATGGTAATGGAGTGCAGGGCATGATGATATGTGGAAGGACAACATATGTTCATATAGTGGTCCGGAATGGCTTGCACTGCAGCTGCAGTACATGTCCCCCAGTCCCACAACTTTTAGATGTTATAGACAACTGACCAATGTCTCACTCTCCCACTGCAGGCAATATACCCCAGACCGCAACCTTACACCACACCACCACCCAGCCCCAGGACAAAGAGACAGAACAGTGCCATGTGGCAATAGGGACTCCAGAGAGGCAGATTGATGTGGGGGAGATGTGTGTCTGTCCATGTATGCTCCCGCTCCTCAAGGATCCTGTGCCCCAGGCACCCACCTATCCACACGGTGGCTGGTTTGGGACCATGCACCACCAACAGTGATGGCACATGGGCATGTCAGCATCACGTGGGCGGTAAGGGTGGAGGGAGCAGCACCCACCTACAGCAGACAAAATCCATGGCCAGATCCAATGTGCCATGCACATTGCAACATCTGCCAAGGTCTGTCTGAAGGGAAGCATCCAATCTCTATGGCTGGTGGTAGGAATATGGCAGCATTGTGGCACACCACACACAGTTGCTGTATAGAGAAGTATAGTGTCACAGGTTCAGGTCCTGCCTGTGGATCACATTTTGCATGTCCCTGTTGCAAAATCATTTCTCTCAGTGCAGGTACAACATCAACATGCACAGCTCCCAATGAATCACCCAACAAGGGTGCAAACACCCACACAGACAGACTCCACTATCCTCAGCTGAATGTGGAATCAGGCTGACAGCACCAGCACACTGAGCAGCCCCTAATGTCAGAGCACACTACTAGCCCCTGCACAATGTGCACACCTTTAAAATGCCTGAGCAGAGCTCTGGACCAGAGTGGCAGGCAGGGATAGTAACATAGTCACATAGTGTATGACGGCAGATCAAGTATACTAGACCCATACGTGCACATTGTGTCGATACAACTGTGTGTGTGTGCATGTATGTCTGTCATCATGTCACAGAGGCAGCCGCTAACTACATCCACATAAGAAGACAATACCACATGCCCACATGCACCTCGTCTAGGTATACCTCTACAGCCTTTGTACCCAGCAGCCCCGTGGCTCAAAACCTATGTTCACTCTGTGCATGTCTGTAGGGTGGCAGATTCAAGGCCAGGCTGTGAATCTCCAAAGCTAGACCCATTTCTTTTTATACCATCCTAGGATATGATCAGTGGGTCTCAATCCCCTCCCCCTCTTGACGGCATGCATAGCCCACTGCATGTACAAGGCCCACCTCAGTCCTTGTGAGCTCAGACACGTCCAACCCTATCCCCTGAAAGCAAACCCACCCTGCACCCCAGTCAGTCACCACCCTCTGACACAATCTATGAGGAAGGAAGCACACACTGTATGTATTCCAACCAGGTTGCCACCTGTGCCTTTCACCCTTGTCACAGACCCTGCATGCGAGCCATCACCCACACTTGTCTATGACAACCCTCATGGACAGAAACCATGGCTCTACAATGAAATAGGTCCAGCTGTCCACTAAATCACAGAGCCTGCAGACAAGTAGGTGCATGTAGGCACACATGATGTCAGACCCACATGAACCCAGACAATGGACAGCCGAAGAAGATGACAAACAAAAGTACAGCAGCTCTGTTATACCAAGCACAAGGTCAGTGTGTGACTAAGCCAGGGGATGTAGGAGCGAGGCCAACATGTGGATTAACAACGATAGAAATGAATGTCATGGCTGTACCAGAGCAGATATGACCTGGGACAGTAATTACAACACAAACATATATATGAAAACAGGAGTGTGAATATGTATGCACCCCCCCCCCCCCCAAAGTCAAGAGACCATAGAGTCACCTTTTGAGCCATTAAAGCTGCATGTCCTATTAGCCTAGAACATCTAGCCACTGGGACCTCCAGGCATTCCTTAAGCCTGAACTGATCAAATACCCAAAGTGTGAGGGTTTCAGTGGTGTACAGCATTCCTCAGCTAATACCACAGATTCTCAGTTGGATCATGGTCTGGCGAGTGACTAGGCCACTCCAAGACATTTACATGTGTCCCCTTCTGCAACCTAGTATAGCCCAAGAAGTATGGTTAGGGTTACTGTTGTGCTGGAAGTGAATTGTCATCCGTCTAAACGTTCAGGCAGACTATAGCAGGGTTTTCCCTGAGAACTGATCTGTACATAGTGCCATCCATTGGTCCTGCAATCCTGACAAGTTTCCCGTTGCCCCCCATTGAGAATCATGCCCACAGCATACTGCTGCAATCAACATGTCTCACTGTGGGAATGATGTTCAGGGGGCATTGGCTTTGCGCCAAACATGGTGTTTCCCCTGGTGGCCCAAATAGTGCAAATCACATTTCAGCTGGCCTGTGGACCTTCCTCCATGTGTTTGGGAGGAGTGTCACATATTGTTGTGAAAACACCAAACATCTTTTCTCCTGTCTCACTGTAGGCAGTGATGTTTTCATGGCCACTCTTCCATAGAACCCCACTCTGTAGATTGTATGGTTAAGGGGGTCTCGTGGACCCCACTGTTAATCGTTGCAGCTCCTGAATTGTTACCATTGGTATCTTTGTACCAGCTCTGCTGAATGGCCTACCTGCCTGGTCTGTGAGTTTTAGTGGGTGGCCCTTTCTTGTCTGGTGTGTAGTGGTGCCATATTCATTCTATGTTGTCAGAATGGATCCAATGGTGTGCTGTGACATATGTGGGCCTTGGGATATGATATCAAAGTGCAACCCATATCTATACGTCCCCAGGACCTTATCTCTGACTGGGTAGTATCTCCAAATGGGTTAGTTTTGCACATACTATGGCAGTCACGCACCTCACCTCTAAGCCAGGGTATGTTGAGTATGATCTTCGTCTCTTAAATCAACTACTAATGCTCAGCATAATATTTGCATCATGCCAAAGAGAGCCTCCTGCTGGAGTTTGTAAGATCTAACATGTATGGGTACTTTCTCAAGATGTGCTTGGAAATCCCTCATTATCAAGCCTGGGCTCCCAGTACAATGACAGTTAGTTCTGTATGTGTCTGCCATATTTTATTGGTCTCTGACTGCATATCATGATACTTAAGGATCCTCTGCCCCTCCATGCGATTCACAGAATAATCACTCAATGCTGACAATTCCATTATCAATGCTGTTCTGGTGTTTGTCCCCTTTAGCACTATGTCAGGTTTCCAGGCATACAGTCTTAGATCCATTGGAATGGGAATGTCCCAGGTGTTCATAACCTATTCATTCTCTGTTATTCTGTGAGGATCATGATCTCAGTGCTTTTCAGGGACAGCAGTGTTGTAGTGTTTACAGAGTATCCAGTGGTGTATATGACCTACTTTTTGTGTCCCTTTCTATATAGAATGTGTTTGTCATCAGAACATCACAGCCTGCTATAAGGTGAGTTACTGTTTCCAGCTCTTTTGTACAGAATCAACACCTGTCTGTTCTGCTGTTTTTTTCAATACTCGCTGTAAACCATCTCATCTGTAATCTGCTGTCCTAGCCTGCAACTATCAATCGGTCATCCTTCAGTTTCTGTCCACCTCTCCTTAACCATTTGTGTGTCCGCTCCTGATTGACAAAAGGTTCCTTGAGTATCACTCCGTAGTTTGCACTGTATGTGTGGTGCAGTTGCCACTTGTTTTCCCCCACTGCTGATTTGAAGACTTGAAGACTTTATTCTCCTGTTTTGCAAATTCTGTTACTTCCTGTCCCATGCATGCCTGTGCAATCACACTCTTTCCTCCTAATCATTGGAATGCTTGTCCAGGTTTGACCTGTGTGGAGCACTCAGTGGTCTACATGTTGCTTGTTCAGTGCTGTTTCTGTCTCAAGGGCCTTTCAGTACAGGTACATGTATACAGGCATCATGTGACATTTCATGTGACAATGCTTGCACACAGCAGGATCCTAATCACAGAATTGTGTGACCTCTGAGGCCATCTGGGTGGATCAGATCGTGATGTGGTTTCACAAAGCCAAAGCGATGAATACATATGCACATATAAAGTTCCATCCTTTACCTCATTTTATTAAATACAGACAGGTATTGTATTGCCATCTCCCTTCACCAATGTGGACCAAATTGTTAGGGTCATCACCTAACATACAAATGAACCTCTATTTCCATGCAAGGTTGTATGTAATGGGACAAAACAGGACAGAAACCAAGGAGATGAAAATGTTTGCCAGGCACAGAAGGGCCCCTTATGTAGTGTAAGCCCGAGATCCATAACACATGACCTGTTTGCCTATCTATGCTGAGGAGAAACATCCCCACAACATGCAGTTCACACCACCAGGTTGCACTGTCAGAATGTTGTGTGTGGGGTGATGGGACATGTTGGCTCAGTGTTGCATATGGTGGATATGAATATTGGTGCTGGAGGTCAAACATACCCCCTCTGGTTCACATATGAACAGACACACTCCATCCATGCGTGTGGGAGTCCACCACATGTTGCTGCAGAAACCACAAATGTGTGTCCCTTGCAGTTTTATAGTTCCCCCTATGCAGTGGCAGGGATACATATGTGAGCCTCTATAGAGCTCATCTGTAGAGTCACTGGGCCAAAGTGCCCTCACAAACCTATGTCCCTATATTGTGGATCCATACAGCCTGTTGTTTGCAAATGTTGGTCCATTAGTTGCAATGCTCAGCAATTATTGCCCTGGCAGGTCCATGTGTCCTGGTGTGTGGCCCCTGTGGGCCACCTTTGTGTGGTGCCCCATTATTTGTAGTGCATTAGCCTGGAATGAATGTCACTGCATGGGATCATAGGAGACTGTAACATGGTTTCCTAATGCAATCCTGAAAGCATATGTCCACACAACCTGCTCTGTGACCTGTGTGGAGTGCATAGTGATCAGCATGTTGCCTGTATAGTATTGGAGCAGACTCATGGGTCTGTCATTACTTGGATCCACATATAGGTCACATGTGATTGAGCAGGTGACACATACCACACCTAGGGGGATCCAAATCCAAAGAACATGTTCCTTTTGTGGAGAACTGTATTGACCAGATTGTACATAGGAGTGACATAGTAAAAGGGGTGACACCCTGTGGTCTTGAAACCTTTATGCACTGCAATCTGCCAATGTGCCATACATGGTGTCCATAGCATTGTAACATAGCAATATAGCAGATGGTGGAAAATAATGGCTGGTCTGGTCCATCACGTCTGCAAAGCAAGGTGGCAAATGTAGGTGCACCTGCTGATCCGTGAAGGTCAGCCCTCCCCATGTCTTGGTTCAGGGGTATACACATTTCTCTGTGTAGGTCACCCCAACTGACTGAGATAGAAGAGACGGTAATGTTGTGTTTGCTTACATGCTGTTGCCATAAAGGAATCCACTGTGTTGGTCCCATGCCATTTTAAGGTCTGTGACTGTATTTGCCTGCACCACTTCCATTGGGGACCATTCCAAGCATCCACCACCCTTTCATTGAAAAGGTATCTCCAGACATTGCCTTGTGGTTGACACCCATGCAGCTAAATGTATCACACTATACTTTTACAGCTCCCACCTCTTTGGAGGAGGTTTGTGTGTACAGCAAAACTCCACAGATCTGAAACATCTGATTCATGTCTCTCCTGTCCCTCCTCTCCCCTGGAGTGTACATATATGGGTCCTCAGGTCTCTTCTCATAGGTTGTCTGATACAGGCTCAAAATTATGTGGCCAACCGTCTTATGAACTGTTTCCAGCTGTCTCATGACTTTGTGAGAGATGGTCTGCAAACATTAACACAATATTCCAAGTGATGTCTCGCCACCACCTTGTACAGTGCCATTAGTACCTCCACCTTTCTGTCAGTCATACCTCCCTGTATGCAACCTTGCAGACCTCTGGCCCCTGCCACTGCCTTGTCACGCTGTGCTGCCAACATCAAATCCTCAGACATTATCTCAACGAGGTACGTCCCCTGGTCTGTGCACACTAACCTCTCACCCCCATTGCATATGATTCCCTTGGATTTATGCCTCCCAGTGTTTGACACTGCATCTCTTCACATCATAGTGGCACTGTCAAGCATTATACCATTCTTCAGCTTTTGTTTACCTGTCCTCATGTTATCCACTCCCTCAAGGGATTCCACTCTGTTCGACATCTATATGTCATCTGCAAGAGGATAGACCTATCCATTCAGTCTTTGGGCACTATCACACACACATACATTGAATGGTACAAGTTCTAGGAACCCTACTCTGGGGCACACCGCTAATCATCACCCTTCCATCCAAGTGAGTTCCATCCACCATGACCCTCTGTCATCTGTCAGTCAACCTATTTCTGATCCTGATCAACATCCTGGAACCCATCCCCAAGCTGTTGGGTATATTGATAAGCCCCCTATGAGGGACAATATCATTGGCTTTGCTGAAATATGGCCAATAACACTGGGGCCAATCCAGAGCAGCAAATTGATCATGGAATCAGAGCGCAGGCTGTATATAGACAAACACCAAAGGTCAAATCCTGAGAGGAGGAACAGCCTGACAAGGCATTGTACTGGCATCTCTGTAAAACCTCAACTAAGCTGGACCATGACATGATAATGGACTGCATGTGCAGATAGTGACCCACAGCATACTGCAACACCGCTGACCAAGTGTAGCCATAGTCTATGACTTACCACCTATGAATTTCCGCCTTGTCCCCAAATACACAGACATTCATCCAATGTTCCTAACAGCCATACCATGTGTGGAATGCCAACATGTAGCCACATGCATATGCTGACAGTGCAAACATGTGCCCACATTTCATAGTCCGTCCTGCCTGACTGACACACAGCATTGCAAAATACTGAAAACCAGTCATCTATCTAACTCCAATAAATGGTGATAAGTGCCACCTCACATCAGAACACATGTAGTGGCTGCCTGAAAATGGACCTTGCTGCAGCCACAAGATGCACTCCTAAACCGATATCCTCCGCCACCCCAGGGCACCCATCCCTCCACATCCTTCCATGATGCCAACCTGCCAACATCACTGACTCACCTTCTCCAGTGCAACATACATCCAACTTCCACCCATGACCTGCCTGTCATGTCCCACTGAGCCACTGAGCAGCCATACATACCACCACAAATCAATGGGGCACCTACATGTACCCTGGTTGTCCAGCCAGGTCAATCAGCAGTAACTCCAATGGTCTGCATAGACCCCTGATTGTAGCAATCTCCTCTGCTGTCCCCAGCATGCTGGTAGCAAACCTTGGCCAGGTCACCTTATACTTCCCACAGACCTCAATGGATGTATCCAACCTGATGGTATATGGACACATGCACACCGTGGGTCAAACACCCTCACCCCTAGAGCATACCATACACACATTGCTAGTGTGCTGCCACTGTCTGGCCTCCTCTTTGCACTAATCTGTGCAGGCACTACAGGGGACCCCAGAGCCCTTTCTTTTGGGGTTGACATCGATGGGTGGTAGGCCATGTGCCACACTGACACCAGTGGGAGGCCATCTCTCTCTGCAACTGCCTACACAGGTTGGTCAATTCACAATCCCTTGTCTGTCATGTTCACACCCCCTGGATGCATCACACCTGTGAGGTTTATATCCTGTTTGATCTGGGGGGGGGGACTGAATGTCCCGCTGTGCATGTCACACCTGCTGCATGGTTGGTGAGCCATTAGCTATGTACAAGGCTTGCAGCCCTTGCATCAGTTGACAACTGCCCTGTCAGCAGAGACATGTGGCTGATGTGAAACTCTCTGTTCCTATTCACAAAGCCTGTAGATTTTGCAGATGCCCTGGGAGGCCAGGCAGGTGCCAGCAGCACAGCCCTGAAGGCCAGGGAGGTGGTGGAAGAGGCTGAGGAGCCAATGATAGAGGGGGAGAAGCCAACTGCTGCCTGGGATGTGGGAGAAGAGGAGGAGGGGGAGGGGGGAGGGGGGAAGGAGGAGGAATGGGAGGGAGAGGTGGAGGAGGTGGAGTGGGAGGAAGGGGAGGGGATGGTGGGGTCTGAGATGGAGGAGGGGCGGGAAGAACCCCTGGAGTTGTGTGATGTGGAGAGGGAAGAACAGTGTGTGGGAGAGGATGAGGAGGAGGAGGAGAAGGTAGTTGGAATAGAGGGGCAGCATTCCCATACCTCCAGGGATCCAACCCGCCATACATGGCCACACGTGGGCACACACTTGGGACCCACGATTGCAGAGGGCCCAGAGGAGCCCTGCCAGCTGTCCAAAGGTCCACCTGGACAGGCAGGGACATTCCTCAAGGTGCCACAGCCAGGGTGTGCAACCATGCCACAGCCATGGTATGCAACCATGCCACAACCCAGACCCCAGACACATTGGGTCTGGAGACAGGGGACCGGGACTGCATCCTGGCTGTGGCACTGCTGGTTCAAGCACAGGCACAGTGTACACAGAGACCATGAGGCAGCTGGTAGATGCCATGATCATGATGGCTCATGAGCTGTGGAGGCTGAGGGATGGGGAACAAACATCTGCAGGGCATAAGCCATCATGCCATGGAGGCTCCCAGGAGGGATAGTGACCCCAGTGGGCTTGGGTGTAGCCTAGCCCTCTGCACTCCTGGGTCCCAGATGTTGCCATCTCCTAATGATCAGGACAATTCTGTGGTGGGACCAGCCACTGCCACCAATGTAGGCAGTGTGTGCCATGCACTGTCATGTTGACAGTTTGGCAAATGTGAATAATGTTTATGTGTGCCTTATTTTATTAAAAAAAGATGTTCCTATTTTGTTATAACTATGGCTTGGCCATGTGTTCTTCTTTGTCACCTATGTGCACATTGGTGTGCACATAGCACTGGTTTCCTGGGTTTGTGACAGGCACACATGTGTCACACACATGGTCCAGTGCAAACAGCAGACAATAGGGATGGTATATGTGGTGCTGTTTGCAACCTCCTGGGACCTCCCAGATGGTGCCACACTCCCAGGCACATCAGGGGACATGTTGGTGGCCATGTCCTGCCCACTTGACCCACATACCTGGGGACCAGGACATGTCCATGTATACACACATGGCATCATGGGTGAAATTGTAGCAGACATGTGACAGAGTCGTGGAACAGAAATGAGTGTGTGCCAGGGGTAGCTGAGGTTCAATGAGCAAATTCACTGCTATGGTGAGGGGTGATCTGGCAGGTAAAGATGTTCTGCACAGAGCCTGCAACACCAGTCTCCTACACGATCCTAAGGGAAGGGAAAAGGACAAATTGCCAAACACAGTGCACAGGGCAGGAAGGGGGTGCATAGAGTATGGGCAATGGGGATTGTCAGACGGCTGCCTAGGGTGAGAACTTACACAATCTTGACGATGCATATATTCATATGATTCTTGCAAGGTATTGTGGGTAATGTAGTTCTTTCACTCCCAAACACAGCTGAAGACAATAATTGAGTTGTGATACCAGTGGTAAGGCCAATAAAATACTTCTTTTATTGATGGGGTTTAATTCACACAGCACAAATATGCTTGGTAGCAATATAAATGAGGTTACTTGCTTGCAGTGTTTAAATGGATAACATAAAGTCACAAAACAAATCAGGAAACAACCTTCAACTTGTCAGGCAATTAGCTAATGTTTTCTTAGCAAATAATTACCAAATAAAAAGGCACAAAGAAATAAATGAACTTTGCTTGTTAGGTTAACTTCTGCTTATTTTCCACACAGATCCTGCAGTGATTCTTCCTTGCTCACACACACAATCAGGTGCAGCTTTAATTACTATCAATTGACCAGCTGAAACCCTTTAGCTGACTGGCTGCTACTGTGTGAACCCAAATCCTGCTTTAAGAGCTGTTTGCAGTGGAAATAAAGAACAAAGTTAGGTTTCTTTGTGATGGCTGAGGTGTTTGCTCACAGAAAGCTAGCAATAGCATTTAGATAGAGAACAGTCCATGTAATGAATAGTTTCATCTGCTGTATCTCCCCCTTCATCAATCAGCACAGGGTCACTATTATACATTGGCACAGACGAGTCTTTCATTAAGGCACTATCATGAGAATGCTTATTCCCTTGCTGCCATTCACTATTATAGATAGGGTCTGGATCAGTGTTCATACCTGAGCCTCTCCTGCTATCATAATTCCTCTCTGTATAGCCTGGCCAGTATGTAATCCAGTTCTGATGTCCAGCCTTCCAATCTTGATCCCTGGACACTGGATCCTTCCTCACATACCTTCTGGCATAGGTCTGAAAGTCCTTTCCACGTGCAGTCTTCTCTCTTCCAGGTAGCCACTGGTGATTCCTATCTCTGCCAATCCATTCCTCTGGCTGACTCCAGTCCAATGGGCTCTGCTGGCATTTGGAATACCTCCCAGTATAGGTACTGCCTTGGAATCTCCCAGACCTTCCAATGGCCTTTCTTCTCTTCCTTCCAGAGAGTTTCCTTCTCTCTCTATCCGCTTGGCTTGGCTTCTGCTTCTCGAGATGATGTTGGTGCTTGAGCTTGAAGCTGTTGCTGTATCTTTTCCTGAAGCTATTATCTGTAGAATAAGCTCTATTCTTATTCTGTCCTAATGTGTGCTCCTCCCTAACACAGCGCAGCTGTGTTGAATCAGGCCCTGCCCTTTGAGATGAGTGCTTAGGGATTACCTCATAGCTCTC
Organism: Ichthyophis bannanicus; assembly: GCA_033557465.1. NCBI lineage: Eukaryota > Metazoa > Chordata > Amphibia > Gymnophiona > Ichthyophiidae > Ichthyophis > Ichthyophis bannanicus. The sequence goes on from CM066032.1 coordinate 429,353,284, forward strand.
TTGATTGCACACACGTTTTCTCACTTCAGCCCCTCTCATGGCTGCTGGAAACCCGGTTGCATTCTGGGACTGGTAGTCTTTTATGTGAAAACTCTGTTTTCTTACTTCTACCAGAACTGACAGGTTGCTTGTTCAGAGTCACATCATCTTTTCTATAGCTCCTACCTGAGCTATGATAAGCTTCCTTATCACATACCCCCCTGCTTAAGTTATTACGGACTGGTTTAACTGGTGAAACTTCTTCTCTACAGTCCGTAATACGGGAAAGTGCATCCGCATTCTTGTGTAACTTCCCGGCACGATGTTCAACTTGGAAATCAAACACCTGTAAGGCCATGTACCAGCGTGTCAACCTGGCATTGTGGTTCTTCATTTGCTGCAACCACTTAAGTGGAGCATGGTCCGTGACCAACTGGAACTTTCTCCCTGTAAGGTAAAACCTTAGCGCCTCCACTGACCACTTGATAGCCAAACACTCTTTTTCTATCGTGGAGTACTTTTGTTCAGCCGGTGACAACTTCCTGCTCAGGTACATCACAGGATGCTCCTCCCCATCATGGCACTGGGATAGGACCGCTCCTAGCCCCACATCCGATGCATCGGTTTGAACCAGAAAGGGTTTCTTGAAGTCTACTCCTTTCAGTACCAGTCCTGTACACAATTTTTCTTTTAATACTGAAAACGCTTTTTCAGCTTCTGGTGTCCACTTTATATGGTTTGGACAATTCTTTCGCAGCATATCCGTGAAAATGGCACTTTTCTCTGCGAATTGCGGTATAAACCGGCGGTATTATCCAATAAGTCCTAAGAAACTTCTTAGTTGTTTCTTTGTTGTTGGAGGAGGAAAATTCCTGATGCTATCTATTTTGCTTAATAGAGGTTTAATTTTTCCTCTTCCCACTAGGTGGCCTAGGTATTTTACCTCCCTATTTGCAAAGGCACACTTCTTCGGGTTTAAAGTGATTCCCGCTTGCTTCATAGAGCACAAGACTGCCCTGATCCTCTTCAAATGCTCCGCCCAGGTGTTACTATGGATTATGACATCATCCATGTATGCAAAAGCATAACTTTGGTGGGGTCGAAGTACCTGATCCACTAACCTTTGGCAGGTAGCCGCTGCTCCATGCAGTCCGAAAGGCATCCTCTTGAACTGGAAAAGGCCAACGGGGGTGCTGAACGCAGTCTTTGGCTTCGACTCCCTGGTGAGAGGGATTTGCCAATATCCTTTTGTCATATCAAGGGTGGTTAAGTATTGAGCATGTCCCAGCTGGTCCAACAGCTCCTCAATTCTTGGCATTGGATATGCATCAAAAACTGATATGGCGTTTACCTGCCGGAAGTCAATACAAAATCTTAAGGATCCATCAGGCTTCGGCACCAGGACTATGGGGCTATTCCAGGGACTCTTTGACTCCTCTATTACCCCCATGTCCAACATCTCCTGGACTTGTGCCACTACCTCCTGTCTTTTGGCTTCAGGCAAGCGGTATGGCCTTTGACGAACCAACTTCCCAGGTGGAGTTATTATTTCATGGGCCACCAAATGGGTCTCCCCAGGTATGGGTGTCAACACATCTGGGAATTCCTTAAGCAACTTCCTAATTTCTTCCTGTTGTACCATTGTCAGGTCCTCACCTATTTGGGGCTCTGATTTTTCCTTACAATCAGATATCTGGGGTCCCAAATCTTCCTCTTCACTCACCTCCCTCTCTCGGGCACAGGTGGCAGCTAAGCTTTTAACCCCTTTGACATCAGTAGAACCAAAGCCTTTGGCTCCACGTTCAGAATTCTCTAGGGATGTGACCTCCTCCACAGGTGGAAAACCCAGCCTCTCACAAATCAATTGGGCAATTTTGTCTCCTGTCTTTACGTGATACTCATTCTGTCCAAAGTTAAACAACAGAACTTTAAAATTGCCCCTGTAATCGGGATCAATTACTCCCGCACCCACATCGATGAAATATTTAAGGGCTAATCCGGACCTTGGGGCTACTCTCCCATAACATCCAATTGGTATTTCCACTTGGAGACCGGTGTCAACCAGGGCTCTCCCTTGGCTAGGTACAGTCACATTTTCTATGCTGCACAGGTCAAACCCAGCAGATTGAGGGGTTGCCCGCTTAGGAGCTTGGGCCTTCTCGGAGACCTTATGGTACTTTAGGACGAATATCTGCTTTGGGGTAGCTTGGTCTTCTGGACGCTTAACCATCTTTTTAGCTGGGGTCTGAGGACTTCCAAATAAAGGCCCGGGAGCTACTACCTTTAAACCTTCTCCCTCCTTCTTTCCTAGTCCTTCCACTAGACCCTGCTTAAATCTTGGCCAGTCTCTTCCTAGAACCAAATCAAAGGGTAGCCTAGGCACCACTGCTAATAGGACTTCCTCTTGTTCCCCTAGGCACTTAACCTTTAGCCTATAGGTGGGATATGATGTTGCAGCACCATGAATGCATCTGATGTGAACTTGGCTTTCAGGGGTTCTAGGCACAAATCTTTCTTGGGCCTCTATCCTCTTCCAAAGCCTTTTTGACATCATACTCTGGTCTGCCCCAGAGTCTAATAATGCATTTGTGGTAATTCCCTGCACATCAACCATCAAAAGAAATCCTTCCTTGGGCTGTTTTAAATCCAGACCCATTAAACTAGTGTGTGTCTGGCATCTCTTCTCTAAGTGTCCCACTTTTCCACACTTGAAACATTTTTTTCTATTCCACTGTGTCATCTGGTTTGATACAGTACATTAATTTTCAAAAACATTCTTAATTATTCTCTTTTCTGATACAGCACATCTAGCCTCCGCATCCATCTTTAGAGGGCCACCCATTCTATGGCAAGCCTGCGTGGCTTCCAAGAATCTCTCTGCTAGCATGGTTGCCTCTCCAAGATTTTGGCAATTTTGCTGTATAAGAAAAACATTCAAATCTTTAGGTACCCCAAGCATAAATTGTTCCAGCATTATAATATCTAATAACATTTCTACTGTCTTTTGCTCAGGCTCCAACCATTTTACAGCTAAACTTCTGATTCTCTGACTCAGAGCCCTGGGTGTCTCACCCACTTTCAATGTAACAGCTCTAAACATTCGCCTATACTCTGAAATAGACAACCCTAGGCGATCTCTAATAGCTGCCTTTACATCCTTATAATTCAAAGCCTGGGCTGCTGGCATTGCTCTGTAAGCTGCAAGTGCCTCTCCAGTTAATGAGGCTGCCAGCCTTACTGCCCACTGGGTCTCTGGCCATGCTAAAGCCTGTGCCACTCTTTCAAAAGACTCTAGAAAATCATCAACATTATCATCTGGAGTTAATTTCCCAAAATTAAATGCCCCAATCCCTTGACTGAGTCCCACATTGTCCACATGTGGTGTACCAGTACTAACTGCTGGTCTTGCATCTGTTCCACTTTGGCTCTGCAGCTGAACTAGAGCTTGCACCAGATCAAGCACTGGTTTCTGCTGTTCCATTAAGGCCTTCATAGCAGTGTCCTGGGCCTGCTGTGATAGCTCCTGCTGCTTGCTAAATTGGGCTGCCATCCACTGAGCCATCTCCCTCGGATCCATCTTGACCCCTGCAAGAAATAAAGAAAAAAAAAAAACCAAAGTGCAGCACCTTCCAACCAGGTGTGTTTTTTTCAACTTTTTTTTTTTTTCAATTACCCCCTGTGCTTACACACATCCACCACTAGACATGCCCAGGTACATATTACCTTGTCTCAGTGATGAATCCAGCTTTGCACAGGGTCTTTTCATCTGGGACAGCTTCCTGGAACAACCACTTCTCCTCCAAAGGGCAGATGAGGGAAAAAAAATCTTCTTTCAGCTTCAAACTTGAATTTTATTTGTAATCCACAGCAAATAAATCCTCTTGGTGCAAAAGCAATCCGAAAAACTACGCCATTTGTCAGACGGCTGCCTAGGGTGAGAACTTACACAATCTTGACGATGCATATATTCATATGATTCTTGCAAGGTATTGTGGGTAATGTAGTTCTTTCACTCCCAAACACAGCTGAAGACAATAATTGAGTTGTGATACCAGTGGTAAGGCCAATAAAATACTTCTTTTATTGATGGGGTTTAATTCACCCAGCACAAATATGCTTGGTAGCAATATAAATGAGGTTACTTGCTTGCAGTGTTTAAATGGATAACATAAAGTCACAAAACAAATCAGGAAACAACCTTCAACTTGTCAGGCAATTAGCTAATGTTTTCTGAGCAAATAATTACCAAATAAAAAGGCACAAAGAAATAAATGAACTTTGCTTGTTAGGTTAACTTCTGCTTATTTTTCACACAGATCCTGCAGTGATTCTTCCTTGCTCACACACACAATCAGGTGCAGCTTTAATTACTATCAATTGACCAGCTGAAACCCTTTAGCTGGCTGGCTGCTACTGTGTGAACCCAAATCCTGCTTTAAGAGCTGTTTGCAGTGGAAATAAAGAACAAAGTTAGGTTTCTTTGTGATGGCTGAGGTGTTTTGCTCACAGAAAGCTAGCAATAGCATTTAGATAGAGAACAGTCCATGTAATGAATAGTTTCATCTGCTGTATCTCCCCCTTCATCAATCAGCATAGGGTCACTATCATACATTGGCACAGACGAGTCTTTCATTAAGGCACTATCATGAGAATGCTTATTCCCTTGCTGCCATTCACTATTATAGATAGGGTCTGGATCAGTGTTCATACCTGAGCCTCTCCTGCTATCATAATTCCTCTCTGTATAGCCTGGCCAGTATGTAATCCAGTTCTGATGTCCAGCCTTCCAATCTTGATCCCTGGACACTGGATCCTTCCTCACATACCTTCTGGCATAGGTCTGAAAGTCCTTTCCACGTGCAGTCTTCTCTCTTCCAGGTAGCCACTGGTGATTCCTATCTCTGCCATTCCATTCCTCTGGCTGACTCCAGTCCAATGGACTCTGCTGGCATTTGGAATACCTCCCAGTATAGGTACTGCCTTGGAATCTCCCAGACCTTCCAATGGCCTTTCTTCTCTTCCTTCCAGAGAGTTTCCTTCTCTCTCTATCCGCTTGGCTTGGCTTCTGCTTCTCGAGATGATGTTGGTGCTTGAGCTTGAAGCTGTTGCTGTATCTTTTCCTGAAGCTATTATCTGTAGAATAAGCTCTATTCTTATTCTGTCCTAATGTGTGCTCCTCCCTAACACAGCGCAGCTGTGTTGAATCAGGCCCTGCCCTTTGAGATGAGTGCTTAGGGATTACCTCATAGCTCTCTTGATTGCACACACGTTTTCTCACTTCAGCCCCTCTCATGGCTGCTGGAAACCCGGTGCATTCTGGGACTGGTAGTCTTTTATGTGAAAACTCTGTTTTCTTACTTCTACCAAAACTGACAGGTTGCTTGTTCAGAGTCACATCATCTTTTCTATAGCTCCTACCTGAGCTATGATAAGCTTCCTTATCACAGGATATGCCAGGAACAGGTGAGTGGATATGCACATTGAAGGTGTGGGACACATGCCATTATGAGGAGGATCCCAGAGGGCATGGAGATGATGACTGTGTGGCCACACAACAGCAATAGACTGCATGTTCATGTCATTTTACATGGGAGGGTGGAGGAGGTATGGGACATATATGGGAGTGACAGGTGGGGGTGTGATGTTGGATATCACATCCAAGGGGAGGGGTACCTATGACATGTCCATCTAGATGGGTACATGCTCAGACCAATATAAGGTAGGAGTCTCTACTGGTTCCTTGCTGTGGTAATGAAAAACACAGACAGATAGGTGCACATGTTTTTAATTGTGGGTGTGTAAACAGGCTGCTACTTTGGTTGGTGCCCGTCACCCCTCTCACCATGTTCACTGCCTTCATGACCACCCATGCCCATGTCATCCTGGCCCCCAACCACCTCTTGCTGTTGGTGGTGCTGGTGCCGGTGGCTGCTGCCTGCCTGCCATACTGGCCTGGAGGTCCATCTGTCTGTTTATCACTGCTATAACTGCCTGCAGGACCTCTGCTGTTGCTGACATGGCCTGCACATGCAGCAGGTGCACCTCATGGGTCCATTGCACATCTTGGAAGATGTTCTGCAGCTCCTGGTGGATACCTGTGGAATGATGGTTGTGAATAGTGAGGCAACGTGCATACAGCTGCCCTGCAAACACATGCAAATGGGGGCTCAGGGATGACAGAGACATGGTATCCTGGCAACATATGCTATTTGTAGCTGTCAAGGGTGACAGGTCTACCCATGGTGTGACAGTAGTGTGTGCATTCCAAACCCCCTCCCCCCACATGTTGGCAACTGCACCCTGTTACCCCATGTGCTACACATGGTGGTTTGTCACCCACCTGAATGTTCTAAATGAGATGATGTTCTGTGGTCTTCCAGCCCATGTATGATATCCTACAATAACTTGTAGGACAGCCTGGCAGATGTTCTGGACATAGACATGGTTGGTGCAGGGCCTGATTCACTCTGCAGCTCAGGTGGCACCAGTGTGGTGCAGGGGACTGTAACATCTTCCACACTGCTACTGGCCATCAGGTGGAGGCCGATGTCATCCTCCTGCTCCTCCCCACCATCATATGGCTCAGACTTCCACTCCACCACACTGACACACACCAGGATCCACCTGGGCCACTCAGCCCCATGTCACAAGGGTGTAGTGACTCCTCACCATGGGTTGGGCCCTCGTGAGTGCTCTCACCTAGCCCACACTTCAACATAGCTCCATCATTGGGGTCCCCCACCTCCTCCTGTGTCTGTTGTGTGTCACCTGTGGAGGAACCCAAAAAATTCTATGGTCACGTTATAGAGTGTAAATATCGATGTATCACAAAAAACTCACTCCACTAAAACACAACTTGTTTCCTGATTTCAAATACAAAAATGATTGTTTCCAGTCACAAAAATATATAAACATGAAAAGTGGAAATAGAACCGTGGTCAGCAAGGTCTCAGCTTCTATGGGAAATGGCAAATATAATCAAGACACCAGTCCAGATCCTGCCACTTAACACAAGCCCAATAACATCAAGGACCTGCTGCCACCAACTTCCACATTTTGCAGAAACTCCTAAACAAAATCAACAAGCAACCGCATCAACACCCAAAAAACACTTAGCTTTGGAAAAGGATGATAACGGGAGTTGATAACAGGCTGCTACCCCGAAGTCACTGCAGAGCTCTCATACATTTCGCGAGTAATCTCGCTGCATCAGGGGAAAATACTATAAAAACAAGAAACAAACATTCAAAATCAAACTTATGTTTACTGAAATACCGAAACAAAAGCGAACTCCCAAACCCAACCAACAATGATGACAGAAAAGTTATCACTCACATTAGACAGCAGCCAAACCAGCACTTCAACATTGCTTTTCAAAAAAACGCCGCGCATGCTCAATCAACAAAGAATCACCACGCTCCCACAAATACCTCACTGCTGACATCAAAGGTATCCCCAACAGAAAAACTCCACCCCCTCTTAAAGGCTTACTGCCCAATCAATACGAAGATTTAAACCCTCCGGAACTACAGTGTGTAGCCTAAAGATCCACTTTTGCTCACATATCAATAGGGACTGTTCCCTACTCTTCCCATCCCTCCCGGCCAGAACTCGGTCCAAACAAAAGCATCGCAAATCAGAAAACTGATGCTTGAACTCCACACGATGCGGAACCAAAGGCGCCTCACGGACAGCACACTTGAGCAGGCTTCTATGTTCAATAATACGCTTACGAAACATTCTACACGTACTACCCACATACAAGAGGCCACAAGGGCGCATGACCCCATAGACAACAAATGTGGAATCACAAGAGGTCTGATGCCTAAGCTTGTACTGGACCCCATGATATTCAAATTGCAAAATCTCACTAGACACCTCACAAATTGAACAACAACCACAAGGACTATGGCCCCGCGTCCGAGCACCCTCACTAGACACCGGACGTAAAATCGAAGGACTCAATATTTCTCTCAAATTGCGCTGTCGCTGCCAGACGGACCGCACTTTCGTATCCGCTAATCCCGGAATAGTATGCAATACCCCCATATGTCTCCGCACAATCCGCTGTATAGAAAAACTGAAAGGGGAATATTTGGAAATAAAATTTACATATTCGCCATTGTCTATAAACCTGCACTATAACCGCAAATGCCCAGCAAAAGGAGAGGTATACACACATTTATCTTCATACCTAGCCATGTACAAATTGGCTACCGACGGGGCACAGGTGGCACCCATGGCCACCCCAGATATTTGGTGATAGAAAAGTCCCTCAAATACAAAATAGTTTTCAGAGATGGCCAAATGAGACAAACACTTCACAAAATCAACTGTAGGAACTGTTCTAACATCAAATGTCATTCTAGGTCTTTAGCTTGTGGTTTCTTGGATAGGGGGTATCCACGTAGGGTGGTACGTGATGCCTATCGGAGGGCGTTATACAACATCCGGTCTCTTTTGTTATTGCTCAAAAATAAGGGAGATGTTTTGGATGATGGGGAATATGTAAATTTGATTTCCAAATATTCCCCTTTCAGTTTTTCTATACAGCAGATTGTGCGGAGACATATGGGGGTATTGCATACTATTCCGGGATTAGCGGATAAGAAAGTGCGGTGCATCTGGCAGCGACAGCACAATTTGAGAGAAATATTGAGTCCTTCGATTTTACGTCCGGTGTCTAGTGATGGTGCTCGGGCGTGGGGCCATAGTCCTTGTGGTTGTTGTTCAATTTGTGAGGTGTCTAGTGAGATTTCGCAATTTGAATATCATGGGGTCCAGTAAAAGCTTAGGCATCAGACCTCTTGTGATTCCACATTTGTTGTCTATGGGGTCATGTGCCCTTGTTGCCTCTTGTATGTGGGTAGTACGTGTAGAATGTTTCGTAAGCGTATTATTGAACATAGAAGCCGGCTCAAGTGTGCTGTCCGTGAGGCGCCTTTGGTTCCGCATTGTGTGGAGTTCAAGCATCAGTTTTCTGATTTGTGATGCTTTTGTTTGGACCGAGTTCTGGCCGGGAGGGATGGGAAGAGTAGGGAACAGTCCCTATTGATATGTGAGCAGAAGTGGATCTTTAGGCTACACACTGTAGTTCCGGAGGGTTTAAATCTTCGTATTGATTGGGCAATATGCCTTTAAGAGGGGGGTGGAGTTTTTCTTTGGGGGATACCTTTGACGTCATCAGTGAGGTATTTGTGGGAGCGTGGTGATTCTTTGTTGATTGAGCATGCACGGCGTTTTTTTGAGAAGCAATGTTGAAGTGCTGGTTTGGCTGCTGTCTAATGTGAGTGATAACTTTTCTGTCATCATTGTTGGTTGGGTTTGGGAGTTCGCTTTTGTTTCGGTATTTCAGTAAACATAAGTTTGATTTTGAATGTTTGTTTCTTGTTTTTATAGTATTTTCCCCTGATGCAGCGAAATTACTCGCGAAACGTATGAGAGCTCTGCAGTGACGTCGGGGTAGCAGCCTGTTATCAAATCCCGTTATCATCCTTTTCCAAAGCTAAGTGTTTTTTGGGTGTTGATGCGGTTGCTTGTTGATTTTGTTTAGGAGTTTCTGCAAAATGTGGAGGTTGGTGGCAGCAGGTCCTTGATGTTATTGGGCTTGTGTTAAGTGGCAGGATCTGGACTGGTGTCTTGATTATATTTGCCATTGCCCATAGAAGCTGAGACCTTGCTGACCACGGTTCTATTTCCACTTTTCATGTTTATATATTTTTGTGACTGGAAACAATCATTTTTGTATTTGAAATCAGGAAACAAGTTGTGTTTTAGTGGAGTGAGTTTTGTGTGATACATCGATATTTACACTCTATAACGTGACCATAGAATTTTTTGGATTGCCAATCATGGAGGGTCATTCATCCTGGAAGGAGATTTTTAGTTTTTCCAGCGATCACATTTCCAATGTCTGTACTGAACAAACCCCCTTTGGCCTGGATGAGCCGGGGGTGTCTGGAGAAGTTGCTAATTGGGACAGACTACTGGGTGTGCAGAAGCGCATAGTTCGTTCTGAACTTCACCGCCTTTCTTTAATTGAGTACGTGCGGTGTCAGCACATTCCCCGTGGATTACGTGTTTACAAAGAACCCCGATTATTTGCCTTAAATCCCTCTTTTTTGACCAAATGGAACTGCATTCTCAACAAATGTTCTCTCGACCTGATGGTTTTGGTTATTGATATGGCCAAATCGAGTCTGGATGACTTGACCAAAGAAGCTAAAACTTTGCTGGATGAGTTGAGACTAAAGGAATTGGATACAAGTTTTAAATCTCGAACTGAGGATATGACTAAACAGCTTGATCAGCTTCGGGAGGAAGTTAAATCTGCCAAGGCCAAGAAATTGAAATGGGATTATGAGGACTATACTTTTAGATACGTGTATCCCTGGATGAATCCCAATTGCAAGTCATATAAGAAACAGAGAAAGCGCATTGACTTTGACCAGTCCTCTGAAGATTCTTCTGGAGGTTCAACGAAATCAGGACAGAGTCTTTTTTTGGACAATGGTTCTGGTCAAGAGAAGAAAGGTGGAGCTTGAGGATGGTCCAAGGGCCAAGGTGTGAGCCGGTAGATGCTTTTGGGTCAACTAATGATCCGGCTCCGTCCTTGGTGATTAACTTATCAACTGCTGTTTTGTCTGAAGATCAGTTGAAGGTTTTAAATAAAGGTCTATCATTTGTGCCAGTAACATATTTTGACCCGTTCCAGTTCCGGGTAGATTTTGAAGGTCTTATTAGAAAATTACATCTAAAGGTGTTTTTTTCCTCCCAGCAAGAAATTAAGGCAGGGGAGGTTACTTTTCTGAAGCGGGTACCATTGCCCTTGAAATCTACCTGGAGCCCACCTGGCCAGTTACCTCCTGCATTGTCTATTTTTAAACAGTTGGTGCTCCGAGATGTCCAGCAGTTGGAGGGCACTAGTCGGCCTATGTTCTCCGCTTTGACTCGAGCGGAGAAGGTGGCTGTCAACAGTTTAATTGCCTGACCGGATTTGGTAATTAGAAATGCGGACAAAGGGGGTGCAGTAGTGGTTTGCTCCCGAGATGATTACATGCAAGAGGCTCAGCGCCAACTGACTGATTTGACCACCTATGTGGTGTTGTCTCAGGACCCTACCATGCGACTGCAAGGGATTATTAAGGCCGTCACTATGGAAGCTTTGGAAGGCAAATTGATATCCAAGAAGGAGTTTTCCTTTTTAAATGTACGCAGTCCATCTTTAGCTAGATTTTACTTACTGCCCAAAATACATAAAAACTTACAACATCCACCTGGGCACCCTATAGTGTCCACGCGTGGGACGGTACTTGAGCCTCTCTCTATGTTTGCAGATTCTTTTTTAAGACCATTGTTGTTGGAGATCCCGGCTTTTTAAAAACATTTTTGAAGATCATTCGTCTTTGGCAGGTTCCCCAGAGATATTGCTGGCCACTTTGGATGTGGCTTCGTTGTATACATCGATCCCTCAGGGGGCCGTATTGGAGGTGGTTGAGAAGTGTCTGCACAGTAGAGGTGATTTAAGCTCTGAGATGGTTGATTTTGTGAAGTGTTTGTCTCATTTGGCCATCTCTGAAAACTATTTTGTATTTGAGGAACTTTTCTATCACCAAGTATCTGGGGTGGCCATGGGCGCCCCCTGTGCCCCGTCGGTTGCCAATTTGTACATGGCTAGGTATGAAGATAAATGGGTGTATACCTCTCCTTTTGCTGGGCATTTGCGGTTATGGTGCAGGTTTATAGACAATGTTTTCTTTTTGTGGCAGGGCACAGTTGAATTTCAGGAGTGTGTGCAGTGGTTGAATGGTTGTGAGAGTAATATCCAGTTTACCAGTACTTGCAGTCATGTTCAGATTGTGTTTTTGGATGTGGTTGTGGCTAAAGATGTGGCCGGCTGGGTAACAAGTGTGCACAGGAAGATTACTGATAGGAATACATTATTGCACTATGGTAGTGCCCACCCGGTGACTTTACATAATAGTTTACCTTTCTCCCAATTCATCCGCTACCGTAGGAACTGTTCTAACATCGCTGATTTCAAATGTCCTTCTAGGTCTTTAGCTTGTGGTTTCTTGGATAGGGGGTATCCACGTAGGGTGGTACGTGATGCCTATCGGAGGGCGTTATACAACAACCGGTCTCTTTTGTTATTGCCCAAAAATAAGGGAGATGTTTTGGATGATGGGGAATATGTAAATTTGATTTCCAAATATTCCCCTTTCAGTTTTTCTATACAGCGGATTGTGCGGAGACATATGGGGGTATTGCATACTATTCCGGGATTAGCGGATACGAAAGTGCGGTCCGTCTGGCAGCGACAGCGCAATTTGAGAGAAATATTGAGTCCTTCGATTTTACGTCCGGTGTCTAGTGAGGGTGCTCGGACGCGGGGCCATAGTCCTTGTGGTTGTTGTTCAATTTGTGAGGTGTCTAGTGAGATTTTGCAATTTGAATATCATGGGGTCCAGTACAAGCTTAGGCATCAGACCTCTTGTGATTCCACATTTGTTGTCTATGGGGTCATGCGCCCTTGTGGCCTCTTGCATGTGGGTAGTATGTGTAGAATGTTTCGTAAGCGTATTATTGAACATAGAAGCCGGCTCAAGTGTGCTGTCCGTGAGGCGCCTTTGGTTCCGCATTGTGTGGAGTTCAAGCATCAGTTTTCTGATTTGCGATGCTTTTGTTTGGACCGAGTTCTGGCCGGGAGGGATGGGAAGAGTAGGGAACAGTCCCTATTGATATGTGAGCAGAAGTGTATCTTTAGGCTACACACTGTAGTTCCGGAGGGTTTAAATCTTTGTATTGATTGGGCAGTATGCCTTTAAGAGGGGGGTGGAGTTTTTCTGTGGGGGATACCTTTGACGTCAGCAGTGAGTTATTTGTGGGAGCGTGGTGATTCTTTGTTGATTGAGCATGCACTGCGTTTTTTTGAGAAGCAATGTTGAAGTGCTGGTTTGGCTGCTGTCTAATGTGAGTGATAACTTTTCTGTCATCATTGTTGGTTGGGTTTGGGAGTTCGCTTTTGTTTCGGTATTTCAGTAAACAAGTTTGATTTTGAATGTTTGTTTCTTGTTTTTATAATATTTTCCCCTGATGCAGCGAGATTGCTCGCAAAATGTATGAGAGCTCTGCAGTGATGTCGGGGCAGCAGACTGTTATCAAATCCCGTTATCATCCTTTTCCAAAGCTAAGTGTTTTTTGGGTGTTGATGCGGTTGCTTGTTGATTTTGTTTAGGAGTTTCTGCAAAATGTGGAGGTTGGTGGCAGCAGGTCCTTGATGTTATTGGGCTTGTGTTAAGTGGCAGGATCTGAACTGGTGTCTTGATTATATTTGCCATTGCCCATAGAAGCTGAGGCCTTGCTGACCACGGTTCTATTTCCACTTTTCTTGTTTATATATTTTTGTGACTGGAAACAATCATTTTTGTATTTGAAATCAGGAAACAAGTTGTGTTTTAGTGAAGTGAGTTTTTTGTGATACCTGTTGAGGAACAGCAAACAGACATAAACGTTTACATCCTGGTAGATGCCCATCTCCAGACATGTGGACGATGTTCAGTGCTGTGCTAATGTGGTCTGTCCCCAGTATATGGGCTGCCCTGTTGCAGCATGCACATGATGGCCTGATGATCCAGGGTCATTTTTATGCCTGGTCTTGGCCCCAACAATATCTGTCATGTTGTGAGGGGTGTGCAGACAATTCTGCCCCTTGTTGATATGCAGGACACACATTACCTATGAATGTGTGTATGTGCAACTATTATCATTCCTGTTGTCCGCAAACCCCAACATAGGATCCAGCTTAACATCTGGCTCACAACCACCTAATGAGTTGGGATGGGTCCACTTGTGTGCAATCTACATCATCTGGTCTGTGAATAGGCTAACCTCATGAACCTGCATATTCCAAGAAGGCCATGACTGGGCAACATCACCAAGCAGCCAACATGGACAGCAAGGCCTGCTCAGATCAGATCAAATACATGGTTGAGGGCATACCTAGCTCACAGTGGCACTCCAACAGATTTTCCCAGTTGGCAATGATACCATCCAACACCCTGATAGACGTAGTGCCAACGTGGAGGGAATGTGCCACCCCTACCAACCTGACAGGATAGGCTGCCCACCCCAAGCCAAAGATAAGCCAAGGAGGTCAATGACCAGAGATACTTTAAAGACACTATGGATAGCACAGAGGGAGTTGCACAGCTGAGATGGGGATATGTGTTTGTGGCACCACCATAAACCTGACATCTCACAGAGAGGGGCCACATTGAAGAGTGTCCCAGAGAGAGCAATTGATCACATGGGGACATAGGACAACCTGTTTGTATTTGCCAGATGGCATATGTGTCCTCCCCACACATAGCTGTTGGTCATGAGGGCAGATTTGATGGAAACAATAACCCTTTGTCCATATACCAATACACCTGGGCAAACATTCTCACAGTGAAACATGGCAATGGTGCTGCATACTGTGCTGATGGTGTTATTATCAGGGACATGAAAGATAGACAGATGTCTTGGAATGATAGTTTCCATCAAAGATGCTGCATTGATCATGGATACACTTTTTCAGTCTGTCAGTGAGTGGAGATCAAGACATAGGTCCCCACATCTATAGCCAAAGGCTTCCTAACCTGACACAGCAGAATAGCATGGCGTGGTACTGGCTTTGAGTACAACTTGTTCCTAATGTTATTCATGCCATGACTGCAGGAGTGCTGTATACCAACACATACCATCAATAGATTGTGTAGGGCAGGCTGGCCTGGGGACTGGAGTGATATCCCAGTGCCCCGATGTGCAGGCCCAACAGTGCCTGTCCCCAAGACAGTTGCAGCTGTCAGTGCAGCAAATGGTGTCTCCACTTGGTAATGACATTGTTGGTTGCACATATCACGACAGTACTGCTCTCATGTATTCATAGGCCTACACCTTTTCTATGTTTCAATGATGGATGTCACACTCAACACATCTTGATATGTTGTGTATAGCACATGGTGTCACCCCCCCCCCCCCCACACACACACACACATGTAGATTCCATGTGCATGCAGGGACACAAAGGTATGGTGTTGGTCACAGGTACAGGTTTGTGGTGATAGGGATGCAGGGTATAGGACAGAGGGGCAGAGTGTGTGACTGCTTGATGCCACCCCACTTTGGTGTGGGGAGGAGATGCATGGAGAGACATTGCAGACCCACCATGGCACTGGCTACATTGTTGATATATGAAAAGAGGGTGGATGGAAATGTATGTGCATTACAACATCAGTCAGGTTGGTGCAGGGACATCAGCAGCTACTAGAGTGCTACAGAGAGTCTATAACCTGTGTGGCTATGTTATGCACTGTGGTGACCATGGCCATGTGACTATGTCGTGCCCATCATGTCTGCTATTAGACATGTGCAGATGGGGGATGTTGGTGATGCTGACACTAGGTGGGCCAGGTTCCTTGTTTTTTTGGGGCTGGCATGTGGGATGCAAAGGCATGGGCACAGCATTGCCATGACCACATGGTTAAAGGTGGTGCACCTGCATGGTGTGTCAATGCGGCCTAGAGCCATGTTTGGGCTGTTAAGTGGTGTTACTGTGCAGAATCATCCATACACTCACACTGATACAGAAACCAAACAATTTACCTGTCACTATCCCATGCAGACACACAGTGGCATGTGCAGACCACATACACATCTTTTGGCCAACCACATCCATGCAATGCATTTCAGCAAGCAGATGTGGGTACTGATGTCCCCAGCTCTGCCATCCACATGATACCTAGTCTGATATGTGCTCCTACAACATGGCCTTTGACAGCAGACTATGGGGGCCACCGTGTCACATTGTCATCTAGTGACCTATCATAACACAGCCACTATGGCAGCACAGGTCCTCTTACCATAGGACACATACCAGGGCAAGGCCTGACCCTGTGGCAGAACTCCATCAACATCACCCCAAAACACAAATGGCCATCACATCTGTGTCAGAGATAGGCCACTCTACATAGCATAAGTTGTGAACAGGACCAACATGCTGTGCAACACACCTGTCCTAACAGTGTGACCATGACATGACCGAGACACCCCCAGCACCAGTAGTATTGCACCAGGGCATCATGCACAGACCTGTACAGGACCCTGTGCACATGTACATTTTGTCAAGGCCCCCATGGCCATCAGTGTCTTCACAATGCACCCTGATAGGTACATTTCACCACTTAGCAGTGCAGCTGTTGGAGCATAAGTTCAAATGTGTGCCATTTTATTTTATTTATTTAACATTTCTTATATACCACCTTTCATGATATCAAGGTGGTTTACATTGAACAAACTAAAATTACATTGAACAGGGCATTTATAACTTGGAAATAACTATTTTACAGGGATCATGGGCAATGGAGGGTTAAGTGGCTTGCCCAAGACCACAAGGAACACCTGTGGGACTAGAAACCCCAGTCCTTCCAGCCCAAGGTTGCTGTCCTCTAGTGGAATTTGAACCCCCGACCTTCTGGCCTGAGGTACCTTGCCCCAACCACTAGGCCACTCCTCCACTCCATACAGCACCATGACAACAGTGACCACCAACAAATGTGACACATCACAGACTCAATGCTGCCATGACAAATACAATGGTGGAGGACCTAGCTAACAATGGTATGTTTGGTGTACACCCAGCTTGGCCCACAGTCATCCTCCAGGATCTCTTGAACTGTATTATGCATGTCTCATGGGAGGCAAACATTACTGCTGCATACAAAATCATGTGGCAGGTCAGGACAGGACATATAACACCCATCCTATAGCACACATGCCTGATACCAGTCACACAGTGTCTCAGCTGCAGGACACCAGGGGGCACCTGGGACACAGTAACAAACATGTAACATACCACACTGTTGTGCACCAGATACTGGCACAATGAGGTCTGAGGGACACTGGCTCACAGGGAACCCTGATATCCACCAGAGTACTGGGGAGGTTGGGGAAATCATATGTGAATGTTAAATGTAGCATCTCACACCTAGAGACATGTTATACTCCACCAGCTGAACACACTGACATGTGTTGCATAACCCCCTTAAAAGCATCTTTCAGGAAATGGAAAAAAGAGCCAAACGACGAAACCTGGAAACAGCACAAACACTGGCAAGTCAAATGCAAGGCATTGATAAGGCAGGCAAAGGGAGAATTTGAGAAGAATCTTGCTGCAGAAGCAAAAACGCGAAGTAAAGACCTTTTCAAGTACATTCGTAGCAAAAAACCTGTGAGAGAGTCAGTTGGTCCATTAGATGATAAAGGGGTTAAAGGACCACTAAGAAGCGACAAGGCGATAGCGGAGAGACTGAATGAATTCTTTGCTTCAGTCTTTATTGAGAAAGATGTAGGGATGTTACCCATGACTGAAGTGGTATTTAAAGGTGCGGAAGAATTGAAGGAAATATCGATACATTGGGAAGATGTATTGCAACTATTAGATAAGCTGAAGAGTAGCAAATCACCTAGGCCAGATGGTATACATCCAAGGGTGTTGAAAGAACTGAAATACGAGATTCAGACCTGCTATTAGTAATCTGTGAACTATCATTAAAATCATCTCTAATACCTGAAGATTGGAGGATCGCCAATGTAACACCAATTTTTAAAAAGGGTTCCAGGGGTGATCCTGGAAACTACAGACCGGTGAGCCTGATATCAGTACCGGGAAAAATGGTAGAAACCATCATAAAGAATAAAATTACTCAGCATCTAGATAGTTATGACCTAATGGGAGACAGCCAACATGGCTTTAGACAAGGGAGATCTTGTCTTACTAATCTGTTATGTTTTTTTGAAGGAGTGAATAATCAGGTGGACAAAGGTGAGTCGGTTGATATTGTGTATCTGGACTTTCAGAAAGCCTTTGATAAGGTCCCTCATGAGAGACTTTTGGCAAAACTAAAGAGTCATGGGATAGGAGGCAGTGTACTATTGTGGATCAGGAACTGGTTAAAAGATAGAAAGCAGAGGATAGGGCTAAATGGCCAATTTTCCCAATGGAGAAAGTGAATAGTGGTGTACCCCAGGGATCTGTGCTGGGTCCGCTGCTTTTTGACATATTCATAAATGACCTGGAAAGTGGAATAACGAGTGAGGTTATCAAATTTGCAGATGACACAAAACTATTTAAAGTTGTTAAAACCCAAGAGGATTGTGGAAAATTGCAAGAGGATCTTGATAAATTGGAAGACTGGGCATCAAAATGGCAGATGAAATTTAATGTGGACAAGTGCAAGGTTATGCACCTAGGGAAGAACAACCCAAAATGTGGTTACACGATGCAAGGTTCCACATTAGGAACCACCACCCAGGAAAAAGATTTAGGCGTCATTGTGGATACCATGTTAAAACCCTCGGCCCAGTGTGCAGCGGCGGCCAAGAGAGCAAATAGAATGCTAGGTATGATAAGGAAAGGAATGGAAAATAAAACAAAAGATATTATAATGCCTCTATATCATTCCATGGTGAGACCGCACCTTGAATATTGTGTGCAATTCTGGTCACCGTATCTTAAAAAGGATATAGCGATTTTAGAAAAGGTTCAGAGAAGAGCCACCAAAATGGTAAAGGGGATGGAAGGATACTCCTATGAAGAAAGGCTAAAAAGGTTAGGGCTCTTTAACCTGGAAAAGAGACGGCTGAGGGGAGATATGATAGAAGTCTATAAATTAATGAACGGAGTGGAACGGGTAAACGTAGATCGATTGTTTACCTTATCAGAATATAGAAAGACTAGGGGACATGCAATGAAGCTACAGGGTAAACTATTTAAGACTAATAAAAGAAAATATTTTTTCACTCAACGTGTAATCAAACTCTGGAATTTGTTACCGGAGGATGTAGTAAAGGCTGTTAGTGTAGCTGGGTTTAAAAAAGGTTTGGACAAGTTCCTGGAGGAAAAGTCCATAAACCATTATTAAGAAGGGACCCAGGATATCAATGCTTGAACCAATACAAGCATTGTGGAACCTGTGTCCCTTGGGGAAACTTCTAGGTACATATGACCTAGATTGGCCACTGTTGGAAACAGAATACTGGGCTTGATGGACCTTGGTCTGACCCAGTATGGCATATCTTATGTTCTTATGTTCTTATGCAGGGCACCATATGTCACCATTCCATGCCCTGTGAAACACAGGGCACATACCTTCTGCATAACACACACTGTTTGTGACCAGGGTGCAGAGGGTGCCGTCACAAGAGCAAATCAGTTCCATGGGTCGTGTATGTTGCATGACACACATGTGTGTGTTGTTTGCTGTGATCAGCTGCTCAGCCCTCCCCTTCCCCCACTGCCCCTATTTGAGGCACAGTGTATTCGAAGATCCTGTTATCCAAGATGGCTCCCTTTTGATTTTGCTGCGAGTGCTGTCCAGTGGTTGCTTGATGAGGGAGAACAGCGGTTGCTTACTGAGGGAGATGGTGTGCCAGGGAGAGTGGCAATGGGCAGGGGTCCATCCCTGCAGCAACACAGACCTGCAGCTGTGGAGGAACAACAAACCAGGTATGGGGAGCCACGGTGCCATAGGCATGCAGAGGTTCACCCCAGACAGCCTCACTTCTACAGGCCCAGGGCCATGCTCCAGGGCATCTCCCTCTCTCGTCTGAGAACAGGAGCTATACAAGAGCTTTATGAGGATTTGAGATCTGACCTCGAGCCTCTAATTGGCCAGTCTCATGCCATACCAGGGTTGGTGAAGCTCCTGAGTGCCCTACATTTCTTTGACTCCGGCTACTTCCAGACATCAGTGACTGCAGTAGGTGGAATGAGCCAACCCACTTTCTTGCGTTGTATCCACCAAGTATTGTGAGCCATGGTCATCCAGTTAAGGAATTACATTGTATTTCCTAACAGTAGGCAACAATGGGGGGCCCTGAACCAGACATCTGAGCAAATTGCAGGGATACCATATGTGATGAAAGCTATTGATTGTACACATGTTGTCTTGGTCCCATCCAAGAAAGGGAGGCAGTGTTCTACAACCACAAGCACTACTATTCCCTGAATATGCAGGTGGTTTGTGATGCAAATATACAGGATGGCCCAAAAAAAGTGAGAATATCTCATAAATTAAAAGCTTAAATAGTTTACTTATTTACCTTTTTTAGCTATATAACATCTTTATTTCGACAATTTCCAGTTGCCATCTTTGTTTTTTTAATTTGTTAATCGTTTACATATGTCTTTTTGAATTTTTAAATAACTTATATGCTACGAGATGTTCTCACTTTTTTTGGGCCACCCTGTACATATTCTGAATATGGTTCCTAGGTTTACAGGGTCCACCCATGACTCCTATATCCTGCATCACTCATCAAAATTCCAACAGTTTGAGAATGGACAGTATGAGGATTGTGTCCTGCTGGGTGAGTACTGTTTCTGTCACCTATGTGCATAATGCTTATGAGATACACTTTGCATGACCACTATCACAGATAGGTCAGATTAAGATGCGGTTCTGGGTGACACACTTAAGTCTGGGAATCTCAGTGTGAAAACTACAATGGCCTAATGCAGAAATAGTGTTTTGATGTCTGGCATGGTACACAATAGTGTTTTAGGCATGGCACATCAAAACACAGCCAGGGTTTACATGGCTTTCTGTAGCTGGACTTCAGCAGCACATATGTCTGCTGTTTCTATTGTGGGAGTGCACCAAGTCGAGCACCTGTTGCTCCTATCTCAGCACATCACTGATTCGTGACTGCTCTTCCCATCACTGTTTGTTTGTGTTTTCACAATGACATGTGTCTGCAGTTTACCTCTACTGTGTAATTTGTGGAATCATGCAGCCATGAGGTTTAGATATGTCTTCCACACCCCATCCCCAATGAGTGAGCCTCACCATGTTTCAGAACATGTGATGTGGCCACCATGCACTATTCTCCTGCATGTGCTGGGCATCAGATCTGCTGTGTACACCCCTCATGACCTGGATGCAGATATAGTGTTTACACAGGGCACTGTGTTTTGGAGAGGTCTGCCCTACTGACATCACACAAATGTGTTTTTTTCTCCCAACAGTGCCAGCCTCAGAGGGAGATCTCAGCCCCATCTCATCTATGCATAGCTGCCCAGATGAATTGCAGCACCTTTCCTTCCATCAGGTAGAGGTTTTCATGTGTGGGGCAGTGGCATGCTGGATTTGCGGCCATTAGGCACTTCCAATGCACACTGCAACTATGGCCACATTTGAACTACACTACTACATTCCAGAGCAACACCACTCTTCATCTCAGCAGCTGTAGACAGATGAGGTGTGGCCTGGCTGGCCTCCTGTACAGCCAATCTGTTATGCATACCCCCCCCCCACCCCCGAGGCTGGAGGGTGGAGCCCAGGACAGGGAATGGTCAGTTTGTATATGAATCCGGGATAGGGGTTGTCGGTTGGGAATGCTAGGTAGACCCATGGGGTGCTATGAGCTGTTATTGGGGAGGGCTATAATGTGATAGGGGAAGGAGGAATTGACATGAAGAGGGCAAATAGTGTTTGTGATCAGGGAAGGCTCTATGATTATCCAAGTATGTGTAGAATAGGTGTAAACTGAGGATGGTGAGGTGACATTTGAGTGGACAACACAGGGAGTAGAGGGAACTGTGTGGTGCAGATAAAAGGGGATGGTTGAGCATGTTGCTGCAGATATTGAGAGTTTATGTTAGGAAAATTGATGTGGGAGGAAAGGTCAAACAGACAGCAGACTATGGTGAGCTAGCAGGGGACATGCTGACACCAGATGAAGGTGACAGGACCAGTTCAGGTGAACGCTCATGTTTCTGAAATGAAGAGGTAGGCACATACCTGTTATGTAACTGTTGTTTGGCTCCCCTTTGTCTGGTTTGGGATATGTTCAACAACAGACAGGGCTTTCGCGTACTACGTTCAACAACAGACAGGGCTTTCGCGTACTATGCACCCAGATGTTGGAACAACCTACCTCCCAACATTAGAGCGATTACTGACCTCAAACAATTCAGAAAAGCCATAAAGCACCACCTCTTCATTCTACATTTCCAAAGCACATCATCAACCCTCTAACACTTACAGTAAAAGTGTAAATGCCTTATTTACTCAAGATGATAATAAGAAATTCTATCCTGTGTATATAGGTTTTTTACATGTTACAAATATGTACAAAGTTTCCCTAAGTTAAAATCCCAGTTGTATTCTCCTGTTATATGTAAACTCACCACAGTCTGTTGATTGCAATGAGTATTCCTGTTTAATGTAAACCGCGCTGATGAAAAAGAGTGCGGTATAAAAGAACTATAAATAAATAAATAAATAAATAAAATGTGCATCATTCATGCCTTTGCCATTTGTCTACTGCTCAAGCCAGTTACCTAACATTGTTCACATTCGAGGGTTATTCAACATTTCAGATTAAGTTTTTTGGGTAGACAGTTTAATTGCTGTATTTCAGTTTGTAGCCTCTGCTCCCTGATTGTTGGTTTGCTGACCGACTATGCTTGGGATGTTTAACATAGCTGAGATGGCTTGCTCATGTTGTTTATGTGACCGTGGCACTGCTTCTCTTTCACCAGTAGGTGATGTGTTCTTGTTTTGAGAGATGTAGCTGCAATATTTGCAGAGATGTGTTATACTATGTAGAGTTTGGTCCTCTACAACTGGTGGCACAGTTTTTTTTATTATGGCATGCTTAAAATGTGTTTGAGTGCATATGTGAAGGGGAAGGGCAGGCTGCAATGGAGATTTACAGGCATGTGCATCCAGACATTATGTGTGCTCCTATATAAATTGGTCACCTCTTACTTTTTCTGTGTGCAGGTGATGCTGCATATGGGTGGCATGCCTAGTTGCTGACCCCTGTGCGTTTTCCATGGTCATGTGCAGAGATGAGGTACAATGAGGCCAATGCCTCCTCCTACTCTGTCATCGAGCACACCTTTGGCATGTTAAAGAGTCACTTCAGGTGCCTGGATAACACCAACCCATGACTGTGGCACAGATAGTTTTGGCCTGCTGCATCCTGCACAACATTGCTCTCAGGCACAATATCTCAGTCAACATTAATTCAGATCTTGAGGAAGATCCTGTGTGCTCTCCTGTACGTGGCCGCGGGTACACACGTGTAGGCACAGCAATCTGGCAACCTCTAATTGAGCAGCTCTTCTCATGTAAGTAATGTATATGTGGGGAAGGGCATATGGGTATAAATGTGCATACTATCCTGTGTGTTTCACGACTACAACCTAACAAATGTGTGTTTGCTTTGTTTGTGACTCTTCAGAATGTGTTTAGCAGGCTACTACTCCTGCTGTTGTGGTGAGGCACCTCATTGGCCCAAGAAGATCAACATGCAGCCAACTGTGGTGCAGCTTGATACACATGATAACATGGCAGGGATTTGGGACTGGTGCATCATACACAGAGGCATCAGAGGTAGGCTTTTTACATCACATACCTGCATATGCTCCACTAAGTTATCTCTCTGATGTGCTGATGCTGTTGTGCCACTTACCATGCCTGCATTAAGGAGACAGGACAACATATGACATGGGTGATGTTCCCTCGTATTCCTATATAACATGCTATAAACCTCTCTTGCATGCCTACATGTGCCCCATGTCTACGATTTACCATTTATGTATCTGTCGGGATTTCAGCAGGTGGTTATTTCACACCATAGTGTAGATGACATTGCCGACTGTGATGTTGAGTGTACACACGTGATAGGAGTAGGTAAGTTGCACATTGCATTTGACCAATTCCTACCATTGTTCACACACTCAACATGGCTGTGGCCTTGGATAGACTCATGGCATTGCTCCTCTTAGGCTCATCTTGTAACCATACATGGGACCTGGAACCAGGTGCACATATGTTATATATTGCAATGTGTGTGCAGAACTATCACCATTGTACAGATACACTGTACAGGCATATGTTATCTGTTGGTTCCTGGTGAGAGGTGTGATTGGCCCTGTACATATCACAGCAGTACAGATGCTGAGATTCAGATGCCTCCATGTGACTGCTGTGATCATGGCCAGTATTGTGTTCCTTCTGGAAACTGCTATACTTTTTGTCTGATGGCATATGCACATGTTTCATCATTCACATTTGTCATGGGACAGAATACTTTGGACAACAGGCAATGATGTTTTAACATCCACACTGACTACTCTCGCACTTAGCAACTGACACCTCTGGGACAGGGATGACAGGTTGCACACAATATCATCTCCAGCAGTCCCTATCCAGCACATGCAGCACATACAAGATGTCATCCACATTGGAAAATGTTTGCCTAGTATCATCATATATCTTGTATATCATTGGTTGGTTTGGAACTCAGACAACATTGAGACGTCATTGTTATGCTGCACTGATAGATATGATGGGGACCTATTTTATTTATTTATTTATTTATTTTTTATACCGCGCTATTTAGAATCAGTGCAGTTTACATGTATACTAACAGGTACTTTTTATTCCCTTGTCCCCAAAGGGCTCACAATCTAAGTGCACCTGAGGCAATGGAGGGTTAAGTGGTTTGCCCAAGGCCACAAGGAGTGGCCATGGGACTAGAGACCCCAATCACTCCGGCCCAAAGTTGCTTGTCCCCATGCGGGAATCGAACCCCCGGTCTTCCGGCCTGAGGTAACCTGTCCCAACCACTGAGCAAATCCTCCCTCAACCTATTGCACACCCATTCCACATGGTCATGAACATGTCTATGTGGCTGGGCAGATGTGAACATGATCTTTACTGTTCAGTTTGAATGTCCTATACCTTCAATGGTATCTGTGTTATGGCAATGTGCTGGTTTCATGTTTACAGTTTTCCAAATTTGACATGTAAAACTAGCAAACACTGGGATGGTAACTGGGATGGTAACTCATGTGATGACAAACATACCAACCTTTCTATTATATTTTTCACAGAAAATGGACCTCCCACAGCAGATGGGCCCAACAGTGCATCTGCAGTCACCACCACCAGCCACAGGTTGGATGAGGCAACAAAAACAGAGATGATGGCTGAGAAGGAGTGGCATACAGCAAGAGATAAAATAGTGGTACAACAGGTGTACTTTGTGTGCACATGTACAGTGTGTAGCCTTACACACTCAACAGGCATTCCATGACACAATCTTCATGAGGTCCACAGCAAGATGATTCATGGCTGATACAGCAGGGCCCCATAATGTCCAAGGAAATTGCATCTAGTTCTGTCTCCATGTCTGTGCAGCACCATTATGGTGCTCTTATCCAGGCCAACTAACAACATTGTTATTGCCATGCTGCTAGAGACACAATATGCCAGTCACAGACAGCATTCAGCTGCACGTCGGCCCCTGCATCCCTTCCTGTCTTGTTTTCAAATTGTCCACATGTATTTCCCCCAAGGCAGGATGACTTGGGACAACTTGTTGGTAAGTTAACATCCCCATCTGACTGGCCCATTAAAGACATAAATGGCCTGTGACATATTTGGCACTGGCTGTCCATGTTGACGGGCAACACATAGACCCCACTTGCACCTACTGGTACACACTCCATCCCTACCACATCTGAGGCTCTACATACACTTCCACTATTGTTGCAGGGTATACATGTGCTGGATTGTCATGGTCAACATGACAGGCATAAATGTTATATAGGATGTGACATACATAATGAGTGTTGGTGACTCATAACTGGCAACATACTGTCTACACACATGCTCTGAACATTTGGGCCTGCAGACTATGGAACTGCAATGAGGTTCATGCAGCACAATGCACATAATGCAACTCCTAATCGGCATTTGTCCTGAGGATGAGGTTTGGACAGAGCACTAGATGTGCATGGGACCTGTTGGTAACAAACCTTGTGTCATTCCCATCTCTGCACTAGACACCGGCCCATCAATTGCTGACATGGAGAGATGCCTACATGCTCACACATTGCAGGCAGACATATGTTGTTGCATTGTTTGCTGATTTCCCACAGTTAAACATTGCAGGGGCCTAGCATCAGAGCTTCTGCACTGTCCTTGTACACAGCACCACCTAGTAGGAGATACAACTGTTGGTATGCAACATGCAACTGACTCAACTGCATACAGTGCAAGACAACTTGCTGCATCTGTATGTACGTGTCAACAAAGGTCCTTTCCATGATCTCTTTTATAGCATGCAGAGGGCAGAAACATGCATTGGAGGCCATTTTAGTTTTGGATTGGGTTTGGGAGATTGCACAGGGTTGTTGGTGCGAGGGCAGCAGATGTCTGACACATGTATTTAATATGAGTCATGTCTGATACCCATATCATGTCCTTAGATGTCCTTTAAACCACAGCAGATATGTGCAGAACACACAGGTCAATCATTGTCCGATGAGGTTGAGCTGGAACCTGCTGATACATTACAGGCAGATACATATATATTTACAAACATTTCCTTTATTAGTAGGTCTTCAGATCCTAGGTGGTGTGGTAGGTTTAGCATAGTGGTTGTGGCACCAAGTTTGGACACCCCAGAGGGCAGGTTCAAGTCCTGCTGGCAGTTTTTCTGTTTATTTTGTTCTTGGCTGGTGCAAGGACCATCCAAAAGGGGCGCGGGTTCAGCATGGCCCCAGGCACCTTTACATCTATTCTGTGTGAGTTACTTTATGCATGCCCTTTTCAATCCATCCTATGTGACAGGCAGGGTGTACGGCCTGAGTGTGGACCATTGGAGAATGTTGGTCATGTGACCGCAGCTGATGCATGACCCATACAGTGGACAGGCTTGGGAGACTGGTGGTAACCTGTGGGGGCAGGTAGAAGCCTCCATCACATATATAATGGACATGCAGCCACATACTACAGGGGTGATGTGGTTCTTTCCACCAAGTTTGTACTTTGCAGATGGATATATATGTTCCCTTTGGTGGTAATCCCTTCCATGCCAGATGCCTTGTAGGTTTAGCATAGTGGCTGTGGCACTGTGTTTGGACACCCTGGAGGGCTGGTTCAATTCTGTTTTTCTGTTTTTTCTGTTCATTTTGTTCTTGGCTGGTGCAAGGTCCATCCAAAAGGGTGCAGGTTCAGCATGGCCCCAGGCACCTTTGCATCTATTTTGTGTATGCTATTTTATGCATGCCCTTTTCAATCCATCCTGTCAGACAGGCAGAGTGTGCATCCTCAGCTGTGACCCACATCTCACTTACTGACTACAGTATCAGATGGACAGGGATTATCTGGTCTACAGACTACTGCCTGTCTGTCCATCCATCCCTCACCTTCTGATTGTCTTCCATTGATGCTCCATTTTCCAGCACCTTCCCCCTCAGGACCCTTTCACCTCGGTCACATTAACCCCTCAGGGTACCTTTCCTACAGGCATCTTGACCCCTCAGGGCGCTTTCACCTCGGCCGCCTTCCGTTGCAGCACCTTGTACCCTTCGGGCACCTTCACGCATGTCACCTTGATGTGTGACGTGCCGTTACTGTGCGGTTCATGGTCAGGATGCCATGTTCCACGTGGTAAATGGTCACAGCGCCCTGTTCCATGCAGTAAATGGTCAGGGTGCCCTGTTCCATGCGGTAAATGATGTGATGTAGAAGGTCCCTCTGATCCCGTAGAGATAAGTGAAACAGAAGAATTGGCTTCAGTAGCTGACAGGCAGCTAAAGTACATGGCTCATGGTTTCCAGGGAAACCACAAGCAGAATGAGTCAAGAGAGAGGAAAACACGCCCCTGCTGCAGTTTATCCCCACAGTCAGGAGTTGAGGCAAAACACCTGGTCGGGGGAAGGGCTAAGTTAAACCCTAGAACGCAGGGATATAAGAAATGCTCATTAGAGAGAAAGGCAGAGCCAGAGCGGGAGAGAAAGCGAGAGAGAGAACAGGAGTTGGAGTCGGAGTCAGAGCCAGAATCAGAGCCAGAGCCGGAGCAAGGGCAAGAGCCAGATTCAGAACAGAAACGAGAGTTTGAAGCAGAGAAGGAGCTGTATTGGAGTGAGAACTCAGAGGAGCTGAAGTTGGGAGAGGACTCTCTGAGGTATAAGTCTGAGAGGGAAACCAGCAAGAGAAACAATTGGAGAACCAGTGCCAAGAAGCCAGGTAGAAACAGCCCAGGTTTGGTGCCGTGTCTGAAAGGCAGCCAAAGGGAAAGAATACCGGGAAGGCTAATTTGGGAGCACTCACAAACTCCAAGGTTTGGAACCTTAGCTGACCCTGCAGTACTGAGAGGTTCTCCTGTACGAAAGCCAAAAGGTAGGCTGAGTAATTGGCTCAGAGATAAAACTGCTTTTAAGAATTTGTCTCATGTTAACCCAGAAGGATGGGATTCTCTTCCTGCTAAATCCAGTATATATGGTAATTCTCAACCGTATCTGTTAGAGTGCTGTAAGGAGAATCCTCGAGAAGAGAAACTGGGTGTGTACTTAGAAACGCCGTGTAACAAGTTTCAAACTTACCCAGCTGATAGCCAGTATGAAGCAATGGACACAAAACCGGCTGTAGAAAATATAGTAGAACAAATGGATTGTACACTGTCTATTACCGATGATAAAATTTCATTGTGCTAAAGCCAGGCTGTTCAGAGAGCTGTATGAATCAGCAGAGAGAAAGCACAAACGTTTTTGGTCTGAGAAGTGTTTATTTAACTTTGAGTGCTATGAAGCAAATACACATGCTGAAGTAAGAAGATATTTTTGTTAGTTCTTGTATTGTTTTTCCTGCCAGAGATGTATGGCTATTTGTCCTGAATTTCCTTTGTTTTGAACCCGCCCGGAGGGCAAATAAAATCCTGTCATTTTTGCCTGAAACCATTCGTTCACAACTGCTCCTTATTTGGATAGTAAAAGTGGTACTACAACTCCCATAAGGCAGTGCATGCTCAAAGCCCTGCCATGCTGTCTGAATAAGGGATCCCAGGCAGCTTAACCCTATATGCCTAGGCTGTGGGGTGGCTACTGGTGACAATGGTCAGGGCGCCATATTCTGTACAGTAAATGGTCAAGGCGCCCTGTTCCACGCATTACATGGCCCATGGCTCCCTTTACACTGATCCGCTCACACCCGCCCATAGCCATATGGCGTCAGTAGCATTAGCGCTGACCTTACCACAGGTGACTTTACTGCCGTATAGTAAACATCCCCCACAGAGTTGAACTTCATTCCAAGCTAAACCTCATTAGAACATTAAGCTTGAGATGTTTTGTTGACAATACAGAAAGGATAAAGAAGGAAGAAAAATAAATTACAATGGAGATAATGCAAATTGGGCAGAAACCCTCAAGAAAAGCAGGACATGTACATTAAGATGATGTCCTATATAGTCTGTCCATCTATACCAACTACTTAGCTCTACAATTCCTTTCTCTGCCTCAGAGATCTTCTGTACTTATCCCATGCTTTCTTGAATTAAGTTACAGTCAGTGGTGGGATTTGGCCGGTTCATCCTGGTTCCTGCCATGGGTCGCATTCGCCAAACCTGGGCCAAAAACAACATCCCGATGCCAGTGCTGCACTGGCAGGAAGCCCCCCACCCGCAAGTGGTTTGATGGCATCAGAGGACCATGGCAGTAGGGGAAGTCCCCGATGCCATCAAACCACTGGTAGGTAGGGGGAATCAGGCCGTTGGGCAATTATGGAGTTGCTGCCCTGCAGTGGCCACCAGCACCTCGAGCATGCAGTGCCAGCAACATAAACATGTGCCATGCTGCCACCCACTTGGTTCTGTCAGTGGCAGGCTTGATCCTAACCGGTTCCTCTTTGGATCAAATCCTGCCACTGGTTATAGTCCTTGAATTCACTACCTCCACAGAGAGGCTCTTCCACAAATCCACCACACATTCCATAAAGAAATATTTCTTTAGATTATTCCTGATTCTAACCCCTTTCAACTTCATCCTATGATCCCTCATTCTAGAACTTCCTTTCAATTGAAAAAAAGCTGTCCTTGATGTGTATTTTTACGGCAATTTCTCCAAATGGGTTCATTTTGCACATCAAAAAGATAAGCTAATATAGACAAAACTCGTCAAAAGATCATCAAATACTTATCTTTAGAATCACTTCAAGTCAATCGCTCCATTAGCGCTCAACCGCTGCGCTGCAGACTTTCCAAACGGACATTCCAAAGCAGAGAGACTTTCAAAATAAATTATGTCAAAAGTTCTTCACAAGAACAGGGCTGTTCTTGTGAAGAACTTTTGACTTAATTTATTTTGAGCGCTAATGGAGCGATTGACTTGAAGTGATTCTAAAGATAAGTATTTGATGATCTTTTGACGAGTTTTGTCTATATTAGCTTATCTTTTTTCTCCTTTTTCTAGGGAGTTAAAATCTGTTCCTGTGCTGCTCATCTTAACGTTTATATTATTATGACGCTTTTTGTGTGATTATGGCTGTCGTGTATGTAGTGTGTGTGTGATTAGATGTAATATTTATGGTAATCCCAGAAGTACGTTTTGTGGCTTTAGGGTGTATTAGTGGTGACTGTATATTGGTTGAATAAAAGTGGCTATATGACCTATGATGTGAGCGTCAGCTGTTCCCTATAGTGATTTTATCACTACATGTAGGGCTCTAGCCATCCTGAGGTCATTTTTGCCTATGTGAAGTATTAAAGTGTTTTTTGGAGTGTTAGTAATAATTCTTTTTAGGAGTAAATCTTGCATTTAAGGGCATTGTTGTGTTATTTTGATTAGTATATTGCTCTTGGACAGTTGGTGTTTTGTGTTTCATTTTGCGCATACATGACGGTCATGAACCGCACTCCTAAGTCAGGGTATAATCATGGAGGTATTTAAATGTCTCTGTCATATCTCCCCTTTCCCGTCTTTTTTCCAGAATATATTTGTTTAGGTTTTTAAATCTGTCCCCATATGATAAAGACCACTGACCATTTTAGTATCCACCCTCTGGACTAACTTCATCCTGTATATATCCTTTTAAAGGTGTGGTTTCAAGAACTGTACACAGAGGTCCAAATGAGGTCTCACTAAAGACATATAGAAGCACTTTGGGAGAAAAGCTTCTGTTTTCCACTACTCTCCAGTCCTGCCTAAGGATGCCACCTTCTCCTTTTTCCCGCTGTCCATTCATCTCCATATACATCCAAGCATCCTTCTGTTTTTTGCTGTCACCTTTTCTACCTGTTTGGCCACCTTAAGATCCTATTTTTTTTTCTACATAGAAATACTTCATCTCCTATACAGCATTGCTGCCTTGGTTTTTTGCAGTTCTAATACATGACCATGACATTCTTAGCAATAAATCTTGGCTGCCAAATTTTAGACCATTCTTCAAACTTTACTAGATTCCACATCATGTTCTCCATTATCTCCAGAGTGTCCACTGAGATTGCCAACTGGGCACTCACTTTATAAGTTGCCTGTGCAGAACAGTGTCAACGGCTTTACTGAAATCTAAGTACATCACATTTAAAGCTCTCCCTCAGTCCAACTCTCAGGTCACCCAGTCAAAGAAATTAATGAGATTTGTCTGACAAGACCTTCCTCTAGTAAAACTATTGTGACTCAGATCCTGTAATCCATTGTATTCTAGAAACCTCACTCTGTTATAAGAGTGTTTCCATTAGTTTCCATTAGTTTGCTCAGACTAACCAACCTCATCCTTACTTCTGCTTTTGTGTAAAGGGACAACATGTGACCTTCTCCTGTTCTCTCGGACCATTCCTGACTCTAAAGAAGCATTGAAAAGTTCTGCCATTGGCAGTGGTTTATATACTGTGGATACTGGATTTTTCTCTCCTAACCGAGTCTCCTTCCAGCCTGATATAAATTGACAGAAGATAACTCCTCTGTTCTGGGAAATTACCAGGTCATCTCTAGGCTACATTGTAGTAATTTAATAGGGACACTGGAGGTTTGTGCTGCTCAAAGCAATGCGTGGCGTTTTAGAGTAAACTGACAAATCTTGGACCGCACATCCTTGTATGTAGTCCCGCAATCGAGTTGGCGGGATTGTTAAATAAGCCAACCCCCCTGAAGAAGAACCGAAACGCTTTAATGGTACCAGGAAGGTGGCGTTGGGGATGTTTCTATTCCAGTTTGGAGATAAGCACAATCTCTATATTTATTTAAGATAATATGAAGAGCAGCCCGATCATTGGCTTAAATGCTTTTTATTTATGCATTCTATAAAAGAACCTTAAAAGATGGTCATTGATGCAAGCAGGCAAAGAATTTCCAGGTGACTGCACCTGGTAGCGTTGCCGTTCTAGTCTGAGACCATTGGTTCTGGTATAGCTGAAATTTGTCCCTCTGAACTGATCAAAGGTGTTAGACAAAATCGGCAGGAGAGATCGGCCTTACTCTCTCTATTCGTATGAGGGATTATATTTTTTATTATTTTTTGGCTGCTCAAAGCAATGACATT
Source organism: Ichthyophis bannanicus (assembly GCA_033557465.1). Classification (NCBI taxonomy): domain Eukaryota; kingdom Metazoa; phylum Chordata; class Amphibia; order Gymnophiona; family Ichthyophiidae; genus Ichthyophis; species Ichthyophis bannanicus. The sequence goes on from CM066032.1 coordinate 429,385,647, forward strand.
CAAGTGGTCTCTACACCTGTACTGGCTATATTTAATTTGCTTTCCTGATTTCTCCAGATATTGTTGCCTGTCTTCCTCTTTCTGCAAACTCTTGTAATTTAAGAATGCTAGCATGTTAGGATATGTTAACTGCAGCATTAACAGCTAACACAGCTTAAAAAATAGACCCCTAAGAGATCTATTTACTAAAGTGCAATAGAATTAGGAGAGAATTAGCAACACTAAAGTTTTAGGTCAAAAAGGGAGCATGTCTACGTTAAGGAGGTTGGAACATGGTAGCAGCCACTTAACACATGTTAATGGTTACCATATGGTAAGTTAGAGGTAGCCATGTTAGAGGTTGACTTTGCTCTCCATCCTACTGTATAAGAAGAACTGTCTTTTGCATGAGAGTACAGGCCAATTGGAAGGAATGACAGTGAGGCATATGCTGCTTTTCTTTTGGACGAAAGTGGACTGTGAGTAGTAGTGGAGTTCGGAATGTGCTGTGGCATCATACTAATTTCTATATGTTTGGTTTTGGTGGTTTGCTTTTCAGAGAGCAAAGCCAGGGCTGGGAAAGGTGGGTCCAGGAGGAGCTCATATCAGAAGGTCCCACAGAGAAAGAAGGGGGAGCACAGGCAGAGGCCTGGCATTACAGAGAGTCAAGCAGAAGCCAGTATTATACACAAAGGGCTCCTAACATGCCCGCTAGTCAGCAAAGTATCGCAATTATGCCTTAAGACTTCTCAGTGCAAGTGCACATTTCTTCATTGAAGACAATGTTGTGTTACTGCTCCAACTACTCTCAATTGTTTGGTAACTATAATGTCAAGATGTTAGTAGCCTCCAAGCAGGGCTGTCCCTATAACAAGGCAAACTAGGTGGTTGCCTAGGGCATCAACATTTTTCGGGGCAGCCTAGTCACCATGGCTGCTCTTCTACATCTCTCTCCCCCCACCACCTAATCAACAAGTCAGTCCCCGCATGTAGCTCTTGCCTTTATTACTACTACTTAACATTTGAGTCCAGCACCTCTGCTCCAGCCCCAGGCAGGGATGACACCACCATTTGAAAAATAGTCAATTCCCACTATTGCAGCCCCTCTCCAGGACCTGCAGATATGGCAATGACAATAAAACTACATAGCACCGCTTACCAGAACCTTTGAACTGCTGTGTGCTGTTGATGCTGTGCTCTGACCAGCAGGATCTGCCCCGACACAAACTGAAAGTCTGCATCAGAGGGGGCAGGGCTGACTGGCCATTCAGAGTGCTGCACCGTGCCACCCACCCACTCCCTGGACCTTGAGGGTTAAGGGAGGGGCTGGCCTTGAATGCCCTTGAGGGTTAATGTTGTAGTTGTGTTGGTGCTCAAGTGATAAGGCAAGGCAAAGAATATGGAGTGGAGGAGTAGCCTAGTGGTTGGGGCAAGGTACTTCAGGTCAGAAGGTCGGGGGTTCAAATCCCACTAGAAGACAGCAACCTTGGGCCGGAAGGACTGGGGTTTCTAGTCCCACAGGTGCTCCTTGTGGTCTTGGGCAAGCCACTTAACCCTCCATAGCCCATGTTCCCTGTAAAATAGTTATCTCCAAGTTATAATGCCCTGTTCAATGTAATTTCAGTTTGTTCAATGTAAACCGCACTGATGCAGAATAGCGCGGTATATAAGAGAATGTAAATAAATAAAATAAATATTTCTTTTTTTATGAGGTTTATTTCCCGCTTACGCAGTTCAAATTCAGCAGACGTAAATGAAATAATATGACACGAAACAAGATGGAGAAACTGAACTTAAACAAGGCTTTTTTCACTGCTTAACTGAATGTCCATTACTGATCACATTCACCTGTCATATGATCTCCTTTTCATTAAGGTAAGAGAAAACTCTGATATCAGCACTGCTCCTGAATGGCACAGAATATGCTTCCACTTATTCTCTTCAGATAAGCTCTTTATCACAGCAAACAGTGAGGTAACTTTGCTATTTTCTTACATACAACACTGGCAAGCAAAACATTTAAATGTCCTTTGGAATCATACAGGTAGAGCAATCCATCGGGACTTCCTGTTCTGTAGATGGCAAAGAAATTAAAGGCATTTCTTCTTGCCAGCTGATCAATGGCTTTGCTACGTTCTGAGTAGAAACGGCTCTGCTTTTAAGGAACTCTCTGAATTCACTGAGAAGTAATTCAGCCTGTGTATTTTCTGAGCTAGGCTGAGCCAATCCTCCTTCAGGTAAATGCTTGTTTATATTTCTTATCTCTAGGCAATTATCAGTGCTTTTACTTGGACAACATTTCAGCGTGCAAGCATTTCCCTTCCCCCACCTATCTCCACATGGCAGTGAAGGGTAAAACGCTCCAGCTGTGTTTAGAGAGTCTCTCAGAGAGTTAAAAGGAAAACAGTCAGGCTTTTCTTGACTTAACCAGTTAGTATCAAACTTTCTGCCTTTATCCTGTCTTTCACGATTAAAATTCACTCTTTCTGGCTTTCCACTGTTAAGCTTGCTAGCCGTGCCAAACCCACCAGATACCTTGTGCTTGGGCTTCTTCCAGGGTAATTCCTTATCCCTTTGCCTCCTATTCCAAGGTTCTTCTGGGTCCTTTAAACTCCTGAGCTGCAGCCTTGGGTCTCTCAGTGCCTTAGAATTCTTCTGCTTCCAGAAATCTTTCTCTGCCCCTGAGTCTCCCAGCTCCTGTCTGCTCCTTCTTGGATCACAGCTGCTTAGTGGTTCTCTCTCTCTGGGTTCCTGTTCCTGGTCATCTGACCTATCCTCGTCCAGGTGCTTGTGTCCTTCTTCCCTCTCCAGGTGGTCCTCTCTTTTGTCTAACTGTTTCTTGGTTTTTAACAAGCTAGCTGAGTACCGCACTGCCCGCCTCCTGCTTGGGCGTGCCCAATCAGGGACTTGGCTTCTCACCTGCCTTGAAGTGAGGAGTGGTTCCTGATTAGCTCTGCATTCTTTTTTTCCTCTCAACAGAGAAAATCCTGCATTCCCCTGCAGTACCGGCTCTCTCCACCAGATCACTATCAGTTTCCCTTGCTTCATAAGAGCCTGCTACATCACAGATCCCCCCCCCCCTTAAGATATCACGGGTTGGCATAGGTATGCCCGCACAGCACGTGATTCTATCTATGGGTTCAGTGGTGATGAGCTTCTGTTGGGGCTGTTGTCTGGGAGAGGCTATTGTGGCTATTTGGGCTAAAGCTACTCTGTCATGCCATGGTTTTAACACGTTGACATGGTAAACTTGCCTCCGACCTTTCCTATTCTCTACCAAGTAAGACACAGGTCGTACAGCTTGTACTACCCGAAACGGTCCTTTCCAATGGCTCTCAAATTTTGGTTCTGTCCCAGCCACCATTACAATAACTTTCTCTCCAACATTTAGCTGACGTTGCTTTGTGTTCCTATCGTAATAGGCTTTTTGTTTGGCCTGACTACGCTTCAAGTTATCCACTGCAACTTGTGAAGTCCGGCGTAGCCGCTTCTTTAAGTTTCTCAGGAACTCGGGCACTTCTACTTCCCTAGGATCGGGTTCTACCCACTGTTCTCTCAAAATATCGAGAATGCCTCGGGGAGACCTCCCGTATAGTAGCTCATAGGGTGCTGTTCCTAATGAGGCCTGTTTTCTCTCTCGGCATGCATAAAGAACAAAGGGTAGCATTGTATCCCAATTGTCCATTTCCCCCTCCAAACTCCTAGGTAACATCCTTTTAAGAGTCTGGTTTTGTCTCTCGACTAAACCGTTCATTTGAGGGTGGTATGCTGCTGTCTTGATGTGGTGAATACCAAAAGCATCCCACACTTGTCCTAAGTAATTTGACATGAAGTTGCTCCCCCTGTCGGTGAGAACTTCCTTAGGGAAACCCACTTCACAAAACAACTTAATAAGTTCGTTTGCAATCACTTTGGCAGATATGGTGCGTAGTGGCATGGCCCACGGGAACCTTGTAGCGTGGTCTACCACCACTAAGATATAGCGGAAACCTCGGGGTGTTTTAATCAGAGGTCCAACATTGTCAACACCTATCCTCTGGATGGGATCCTTAATCACTGGTGATGGTATCATGGGGACATCCCTGGGATGGGCTGCTGAAACCCTTTGGCACGCGGGGCAAGCCTCACAGAACTTGGCCGTCTCTTTGAAGACACCAGGCCAGTAGAACCTGGATAAGATTTGATCAAGGGTTCCCTGAATGCCTTTATGTCCCCCAACAGGATGGTCATGTGCCAACCGTAGCACTATATTTTTAAAGGTCGTTGGCACAACCAACTGCTTTCTACTATCTCCTGTGAAAGGATCTTTACTCTCCCTGTAGAGTATTCCTGCAGTCAGTATAAATCTAGGTAAGGTATCTCTAGTAGTCTGAGCCCATTTGAATGCCTGTGTGAGAGCGGGGTCCGCTTGCTGCTCATTTGGGAACGTGGGAAACTTATTCATTAGCTCCTCTGGTAGCTCTTGCCCTGCCTTTATTTCAGACTTGTTCTTAGAGCGAGACTGTTTCTCCTTACGTTTCACAGATTTAGGCTTCCTGACTTTAGTGTCTGGAGTATCTATTAACGCATCATCAGAGGGGAGAACTTCTCCGAGATCCTCTGAGGTATCTTCTTTCTTTTCTAAGGCTGAGGACTGGGCTCTTGTGGAGACCATTGCACCCTTCACCTGCAACTCTCTTTCCATCTCCCTGAAGAACTGCGGCCAATCCCTGCCTAGAATTACTGCCTGGGGAAGTCCTGGGACAACTGCTAAGGGGACAGGCTTTGGTGCACCTAACCCTGCTATGCGTAACTTGTATACTGGGTAGGTAGAAGTTCCTCCATGGACGCACCTTATGTTGACTGAACTCACAGGCTGAATTACTTCCTTGCCCTGCGTGGCCTCTATTCTCTGCCAAAACTCTTCAGAGAGCATGCTTAACTCCGCCCCTGAATCCAACAGAGCTTGAGTGGTAATTCCCTGTACTTCAATAGCAAAAAGAAATCCAGGTCTATCATCCCTGGGACAATCCGCTATTAATGCAGTTTTTACAATACACTGTTTTTGCAAATGTCCCTCTTGCCCACATCTGTAACATCTTAGCCTATTCTTAGAGCTTTTCCATAAAGGCATGCACATTGTTATAGGGTCTTCTAGCACTCTTCCGTCCCTTTCTGATCTGCGGCTGCGTGACTCCTGGGAAGTAGTGCCAGCTCTCTGGGCAGTTAGCTCTGCCTCTATATATCTCTCAGAGAGTGCAACAGTTTCTTGGGGAGTTTTGCAATTCTGCAAGATTAGGAAGGTGCGGATTCCCTGTGGTAGAGCGTTCATGTACTGCTCTAAAATCAAAGCATCCAGTATTGACTCCACAGACCTCCCTTCTGGAGTTAACCATTTATCAAGCAAGCTTTGAATCCTATGACATAATGACTTAGGGGTCTCACTCGGCCTCAGTCTCACACTCCTCAAACGCGTGTGGTAGACTAAAGGAGTGAGCCCTAATCTCTCCCTGATCACCTTTTTTACTTCATCATAATTGCCAGCCATGGCAGCAGGCATGGCGCGGTAAGCGGCCATCGCTTCCCCAGTAAGGGATGCTGCCAGTCTTAGAGCCCAGTGCTCCTTAGGCCACGAGCTAAGGCGAGCTACTCTTTCAAAGCTCTCAAGATAGTCATCAACGTCATCTTGATTGGTAAGCTGTCCAAAATTAAACAAAGTTCCCGCCTGTAAACCGACAGGTTGTACAGGGCCTGTTATATTGGAACCTGTTGTAGATGATTGTCCAGCGGCTTGCTTCCTCTCTTTCATCCATTCCTCCATGAGAGTGAGTAGAGGCTGCTGCTGTTCACGCATGCTTGCGTTGGCTTTCTCCTGGGCCTCTAACGCAAGGTCTCTCTGGCGCTCCAGCTGCGTCGCCATCCAATGAAAAATTTCTTTGGCGTCCATCGCCATCTTGGGATACCTGAAACAAATAAAAAAAAAGAGACCCAAGTGCAGAAAACACAGTACACTTTGGCTATCTGCTCTTTTTTTTTTTTCTTTCTCCCTAGTCACCACTAGGCTTCACCCTTGCCCTGGTATCCTGGTTACCCGGGGTGGATACCCTTTACCTGGCTCAGGTGGTATACAAGCACGTCAGGAACAGAAGATCCTGTAGTCCTGCAGTCTCCTTCCTTGTCTTGGCTGGTCAGCTCTTCGGCTGGGTACCTCCTGGAAGTCAGCTTCTGCAGTTTCTTGCTGTGGTTATTTCTTGCGCCTGCGCAGTATCCTGAATACTACGCCACTTTGCCACCCACCACACCCTGGACCTTGAGGGTTAAGGGAGGGGCTGGCCTTGAATGCCCTTGAGGGTTAATGTTGTAGTTGTGTTGGTGCTGAAGTGATCAGGCAAGGCAAAGAATATTTCTTTTTTTATGAGGTTTATTTCCCGCTTATGCAGTTCAAATGCAGCAGACGTAAATGAAATAATATGACACGAAACAAGATGGAGAAACTGAACTTAAACAAGGCTTTTTTCACTGCTTAACTGAATGTCCATTACTGATCACATTCACCTGTCATGTGATCTCCTTTTCATTAAGGTAACAGAAAACTCTGATATCAGCACTGCTGCTGAATGGCACAGAAAATGCTTCCACTTATTCTCTTCAGATAAGCTCTTTATCACAGCAAACAGTGAGGTAACTTTGCTATTTTCTTACATACAACACTGGCAAGCAAAACACTTAAATGTCCTTTGGAATCATACAGGTAGAGCAATCCATCGGGACTTCCTGTTCTGTAGATGGCAAAGAAATTAAAGGCATTTCTTCTTGCCAGCTGATCAATGGCTTTGCTACGTTCTGAGTAGAAACGGCTCTGCTTTTAAGGAACTCTCTGAATTCACTGAGAAGTAATTCAGCCTGTGTATTTTCTGAGCTAGGCTGAGCCAATCCTCCTTCAGGTAAATGCTTGTTTATATTTCTTATCTCTAGGCAATTATCAGTGCTTTTACTTGGACAACATTTCAGCGTGCAAACATTTCCCTTCCCCCACCTATCTCCACATGGCAGTGAAGGGTAAAACGCTCCAGCTGTGTTTAGAGAGTCTCTCAGAGTGTTAAAAGGAAAACAGTCAGGCTTTTCTTGACTTAACCAGTTAGTATCAAACTTTCTGCCTTTATCCTGTCTTTCACGATTAAAATTCACTCTTTCTGGCTTTCCACTGTTAAGCTTGCTAGCCGTGCCACACCCACCAGATACCTTGTGCTTGGGCTTCTTCCAGGGTAATTCCTTATCCCTTTGCCTCCTATTCCAAGGTTCTTCTGGGTCCTTTAAACTCCTGAGCTGCAGCCTTGGGTCTCTCAGTGCCTTAGAATTCTTCTGCTTCCAGAAATCTTTCTCTGCCCCTGAGTCTCCCAGCTCCTGTCTGCTCCTTCTTGGATCACAGCTGCTTAGTGGTTCTCTCTCTCTGGGTTCCTGTTCCTGGTCATCTGACCTATCCTCGTCCAGGTGCTTGTGTCCTTCTTCCCTCTCCTGGTGGTCCTCTCTTTTGTCTAACTGTTTCTTGGTTTTTAACAAGCTAGCTGAGTACCGCACTGCCCGCCTCCTGCTTGGGCGTGCCCAATCAGGGACTTGGCTTCTCACCTGCCTTGAAGTGAGGAGTGGTTCCTGATTAGCTCTGCATTCTTTTTTTCCTCTCAACAGAGAAAATCCTGCATTCCCCTGCAGTACCGGCTCTCTCCACCGGATCACTATCAGTTTCCCTTGCTTCATAAGAGCCTGCTACATCACAACCGGCATGAAGAGTATGTTTTCTTGTCACTGCCACCACTGCATGTCCTAGAGAGGGGCAGCATTGATGGCAGGGGTGGGAACAGGGAGAGCAGCAGGAATGAGGGCCTGCCTTTGGTGCCTCATAGCTTTGCCTCAGCCCTGTCCCTGGGACCCTACTGCCTTGTCCCAGCTGCTGCTGCTGCACCACTCCCTAAACTAGGCCGGTGATAAATTCTCACTCCACTTCCAGTGTGACTTTACGCACATATCCAAGTGGTTATATGTGATGATATGCACAGCAAGGGGCCAATTCATGGCTGTGGTTGATGAGCTAAGCTGGGATGGCAAAACTTGGAGGTGCATTATGGCCTTCCTGGAGTTTGGAGGTATGTTGTGGACAGAAAGTGTAAACTGTGAGATAGTGCTGCTGGTGGTGTCCATTTCTGGTCAAATTATAAAGGTATATGAAAAATAAAACATGGACACAACAGCTACAGTTGAAGCCTTCAGGACTGGCAACATTACTTACAAGGTCAAAACTTGTAGTAATTCAGTCTCTTTTTATGTCTGCCCCAACATATTGATGTTGTTGTTAAGTGCCGTCAAATCGGTGTCAGTGTTTGGCGACCCTCTGGATAGCTGACCTAAACTTTCTTCGGTCTTCAACCAAGCAGCTCATTGTTGATAGAGTGGTATCCATAGCTGCTGTTGTTGTATCGATCCATCTCATTGCTGGCCTTCCTCTTTTATGCTGACCTTTTACCTTGCCAAGCATTATGTGTTTCTCCAATGATCTCTCTCTTTGCAAGATATGTCCAAAGTATGAAAGTTAGTCTTGTCATCTGAGCTTCTAAAGAAAACTTAGGTTTAATCTCCTCTGGTACTGACTGGTTTGTTCTTCGGGCAGTCCACAGTATACACAGTATTCGTCGCCAGCACCATAATTCAATGGCATTAATTTTCTTCTTGTCTCTCTTTTTCACTGTCCAACTTTCGCATCCATATGACGTTATTGAAAATACTATGGCCTGGACAAGTTGAATCTTTGTATGGACAGAGACATCTCTGCTTTTGAGGATATTGTCTAGGTCCTTCATAGCCATTCTATCAAGAACAATATGTCGTCAGATTTCTTGACTGCTAGTCCTTCCTTTATTGATTGTTGATCCAAGTAAGTTAAAGCTGTTAACTATTTCAATTGATTTTGCCAGTTGTCAGGATCCTAGTCTTCTTAACGTTAAGGTGCAGCCCCATTTTAAGATTATATTCCTTCATCTTGAGAAGCAAATGTTTCAAAGCGTCTTCGCGTTTTCTTATATCTAGTGAAGCATTATGTTATCTTTATTGTGTTGTGCTAGTTAACATTAGGTTGTAAAGTTTTCTAGATAAGACAAACTAATTTCTGCACCAAGACTACTGCTACTACTACTTATCATTTGTATAGCACTCAAAGGCAAATGCATTCCTGTACATGTACTATTTTATTTATTTACATTCTCTTATATACTGTGCTATTCTGCACCAGGGCAGTTTACATTGAAGAAACTGAAATTACATTGAACAGGGCATTATAACTTGGAGATAACTATTATACAGGGAACATGGGCTATGGAGGGTTAAGTGGCTTGCCCAAGACCACAAGGAGAAACCCCAGTCCTTCCGGCCCAAGGTTGCTGTCCTCTAGTGGGATTTGAACCCCCGACCTTCTGGCCTGAAGTACCTTGCCCCAACCACTAGGCCACTCCTCCAGGTAAAACACAGTCTCTGCTCAACAGCACTCACAATCTATACAAGACAGACAAATACAACACACAGGGGACTAGGGTAGAAACTAGGGGATCTGGTTATAACACACATGGGTGGTTAAAGCACTATCTTGGGAATGAACAAACAGGATTTGATTCCCACTATCACTCCTTGTGGCCTTGGGCAAGTCACTTGATCTTCCATTGCTTCAGAAAAATCCAAATTATCAGTGTCCCTGTTTAATGTACATTATCAAGTTTAAGTTACAATGTAAACCACTTTGACTGGAATGATAAAGCGGTATAAAAAGCCTGTTAAATAAATAAATAAAATTAAAATAAAGAGGAGAATAAAGAGGAGTGAGGATCCAAAAACAGACTTGAAGAGGTGGGTTTTTAGGCTGGATTTGAAATGGACCAGAGATGGAGCCTAATGTACCGACTGAGCTATCTGTCGCAGGCATACTGTGCAGCAAGTACGAATGAACAGTCTGGAGTTGCCAGTGGAAGGAAAGGGCACAGATAAAAGGGACCTGCCTGAGGAGCAATGAGGAGCAGCAGAATTAATGAACTTGTAGGTCATTAAGATAAATTTGAACTGAATGTGGAAACAGATAGGGAACCAGTGAAGTGACTTGAGAAGAGGGGTTACGTGAACATAACAACGCTAGAGCAAGATTAGCCATGTAGATGAATTTTGAATCGATTGGGGGGGAAGAGAGATGATTCACAGGGAGACCCGTAATAGGAGTGATGGGAGGTGATAAGAGAATGGATAAGGGTTTTAATACTGTATTCAGAAAGGAAGGGATGAATTTTTGCTAATGTTATAGAGAAAGTAATGTCAGTTTTTAGCTCTGTTGGATGTGTGCAGAGGGAAAGCAGAGTCAAAGATGACCCCAGGGATAAGAGCTGAGGAAACTGGGATGATGGTGATGTTATCCACAGAAAGAGAGAAAGGAAGAGGGGGAAAGTGGGTTTAAGCAGGGGCGGCCCAAGGGGAGTGCAGGGCCATGTACTCATTGCAGGGCCTCATTTTCCATTTGCATAATGTTAACATGCACTAACTTTTAGAAACATGCCTCTTAATGAGTGTCTTGATATAGAAAGACTACCAGAGTACTACATTACTATTCTCCAGTACCAACCACCAGGCACATCAGGAAGTATTATACATACTGCCCATTTAGAACCCATAGCGAACCCATTGTATCATAACAGCATTACCAGGACTCACAAAGCACCAAACCATGCCTATCAAAAAGGCAACACTGCAAAATATTAAACCAATACATCTTCTACTGGGGAAAGAAAACAAGTGGCACTGTCTAATAGAAACTATATGAACTAATACCTCAGCTTGGTTACACATGCAGAGCATAGACTGTGACCAAATAAAGAACAAGGGATCACAATTTAGAAATAGAAAGACAATAATTAAACTGGGAATCCCAAAGACCAAAGTTTGAACTTACAACAACAATGGAGAAATAAAACTATAAATTAATTTTCTCTTGTACTAAATAAAAATGAAAAGATGTTAGCAATGCACATTTCCCAAAGCTGACATATTCCAGTTAATAAATTCAAAATAAAAAAAGTATTCTTCTACTTTCTGTGGTTTGGGCATTTTATTTTTCAGTTGGAATTGCTCCAGTAACTTTCTTCTGGTTTCTTCATGTCTTCGGCTAACTCTCCATTGTCTGCTGTCCATTTGTCCTTTCTTCTCTCTTCTAGTTTTTTTCCCATTCTCTCTCTATAGCTCCTTTAACATACTGATCTTCTCCTTTTGCACTTTCCTCCATTTCTTCCTTTATTTCTTTTTCATCCACTCAAATTTCACCCTTCCATCCTCAATCTCCACTTACTTTCCCAATACCTGGCCAATCGTATATTTTTCTTCCATCCCCCACAAAATACCTTTTCCCCTCTCCATCCTCACTTCCTCAGTCCCATCTCCTTCTAGTCCTCCCCCAACATCAACTCCCTTCTAGATCCAGCCCCAGCCAGCATCTGCTCCCTTCTAGTCTCATTCTCCCATCCCTCCCATATCAACCCATTCCAGTCCTAGCACCCTCCATCAGCCCATTTCCAGTCCTAGCCTCCCATCAGTTATTTCCAGTACTATTCCAGCACCCATCAGCCCATTTCCAGTCCAAGCTCGCCCAATCAGCCCATTTCCAATTCTAGGCCCCCATCAGCCCTTTTATAATGCTAGCCACCCCATCAGCCATTTCCAGTCCTATTCCAGCCCCAATCAGTCCAATTTCAGTCTAAGCTCCCCCCAACCAGCCCATTTCCAATCCTAGCCCCCCATCAGCCCATTTCCAGTCCACGCTTCCCCCCAACAGTCCATTTCCAATCCTAGCCCCCCCCCCCCCATCAGCCATTTCCAGTCCTATTCCAGCCCCCAAAGAGCCCTGCAGCTGTGTAAGCTGCTGCAGAGGGAGCCGGGGAAGCCCGTGCGAGGCTCCGTCTCACCTCTGCACAGCCGACAGCGTGAAGAGCGGTGTTTTCCCTCACAGTGGTGGCTGTGTTACTGTGAAGCACACTGAATGCCAGAAAAGGTAAAAGGGCATTTCCTGGCACTTGTGCGCTTCACAGTAACACAGCCGCCAGCATGAGGGAAAACACCGCTCTTCATGCTGGTGGTTGTGCAGAGGTGAGTTCGGGCCTTGCATGGGCTTCCCCAGCTCACCTCTGAAGCCATCCATTGTGTGCGAATGAAGTTCACACAGGGCTCCCTAAAGCGCAGGACCCTGTGCAAAAATCAAAAAAACATTCTCACACAATGATGGGCCAGCCTTGAGTTTAGGGGGAGAGTTGAGTTTTGTCTCTGCCGTGTTCAATTTCAGACAGCAGCAGGACATCCAGGCAGCAATGTCAGATAAGCAGACTGGCCTGGATTCCTAGAGAGATTTCAGGTGCAAAGAGGTAAATATGAGAGTCATCAGCATAAACATGGTACATGATATTACGGTTTATTTTAAGAAACAAAAAAACTCAAAATTGATGTGGAAAAAGGAGTAAAAAAAATAAAAATTGGCTGAAAATGTGTGGGTTTTCATAATTTTTTTTTTATTTACCTTTTAATGAACATTTAAGCCATACATCACAATCACAGAAGGGCACCAAAGACCTTATACTAACTTAAATGACATCTACTATTCCCAAAGCAAACCCTGGCTCGGTTACACATAATTCAAAATTGCCTAGTCTACACATGTAATATCGCATATAAATCCCTATCTTCAGCATTTCTTCATATCCAAATACTATATTGCCTCCCTCCCCCATTCCCATGTTTGTTCCAGCAACTTTTAATTGTCAGAATCAACTCTCCTCTTTCTCACTTCTTCCACTTTTTATATGGTGCCAACATCTGACCCATGATGTAGCCCACGTTAGCTCACCTTGTCAGGTACATTTCTCAAACCCTTAAACTAATACCAATGCATTATGAATATCAGCTTGTATATAAACTGTAAATAGTTTTCAATAACCCTGTTACTGACTTGTATATAGTCTCCTATTTTTCAGCCCAAGTTTATCTCTCCTGTTACGATGTAAGCATTAAGATCACTTCTTCTGATGCAAAAGTTTTTGTTATTTGTAAACCACACTGATACCGAATAGCGCGGTATATAAGAATGAATAAATAAATAAATAAATAAATAATACTGAAATACATGGGAGGAGATCAGGGCACCAAGACTAGTTTATCTAAAACTGAGAACAGGTTGCCATCTTAAGCCCTACACATGAGAAAGAAAAATTGGCACTACCTTTGGTCAGTTCTGTTAGGATGGAGAGATCTAATACTCCTCCTTCTCTCCTTCCTCATATAGAAGTAGAGTACAGAGTGTTTCCTTTATACAGTGACTGACTGTAAGAAAAACTGGTTGAGTGGGAAGTGGTAAAGGGTGCATAAGAACATAAGATATGCCATACTGGGGCAGACCAAGGTCCATCAAGCCCAGTATTCTGTTTCCAACAGTGGCCAATCTAGGTCATATGTACCTAGCAGTTTCCCCAAAAGACACAGGTTCCACAACGCTTGTACTGGGTCAAGCATTGATGTCCTGGGTCCCTTCTTAATAATGGTTTATGGACCTTTCCTCCAGGAACTTGTCCAAACCTTTTTTAAACCCAGCTACACTAACAGCCTTTACTACATCCTCCGGTAACAAATTCCAGAGTTTGATTACACGTTGAGTGAAAAAATATTTTCTTTTATTAGTCTTAAATAGTTTACCCTGTAGCTTCATTGCATGTCCCCTAGTCTTTCTATACTTTAATAAAATAAACAATCGATCTATGTTTACCTATTCCACTCCGTTCATTAATTTATAGACTTCTATCATATCTCCCCTCAGCCGTCTCTTTTCCAGGTTAAAGAGCCCTAACCTTTTTAGCCTTTCTTCATAGGAGTATCCTTCCATCCCCTTTACCATTTTGGTGGCTCTTCTCTGAACCTTCTCTAAAATCGCTATATCCTTTTTAAGATACGGCGACCAGAATTGCACACAATATTCAAGGTGCGGTCTCACCATGGAACGATATAGAGGCATTATAATATCTTTTGTTTTATTTTCCATTCCTTTCCTTACGATACCTAGCATTCTATTTGCTCTCTTGGCTGCTGCTGCACACTGGGCCAAGGGTTTTAACATGGTATCCACAATGACGCCTAAATCTTTTTCCTGGGTGGTGGTTCCTAATGTGGAACCTTGCATCGTGTAATCATAGTTTGGGTTGTTCTTACCTAGCTGCATAACTTTGCACTTGTCCACATTAAATTTCCTCTGCCATTTTGATGCCCGGTCTTCCAATTTATCAAGATCCTCTTGCAATTTTCCACAATCCTCTTGGGTTTTAACAACTTTAAATAGCTTTGTGACATCTGCAAATTTGATAACCTCACTCGTTATTCCACTTTCCAGGTCATTTATGAATATGTCAAAAAGCAGCGGACCCAGCACAGATCCCTGGGGTACACCACTATTCACCTTTCTCCATTGGGAAAATTGGCCATTTAGTCCTACCCTCTGCTTTCTATCTTTTAACCAGTTCCTGATCCACAATAGTACACTGCCTCCTATCCCATGCCTCTTCAGTTTTGCCAAAAGTCTCTGATGAGGGACCTTGTCAAAGGCTTTCTGAAAGTCCAGATACACTATCAACCAACTCACCTTTGTCCACCTGTTTATTCACTCCTTCAAAAAAACATAACAGATTAGTAAGACAAGATCTTCCTTGTCTAAAGCCATGTTGGCTGTCTCCTATTAGGCCATGACTATCTACATGCTGAGTAATTTTATTCTTTATGATGGTTTCTATGATTTTTCCCGGTATTGACTTCAGGCTCACTGGTCTGTAGTTTCCCGGATCACCCCTGGAACCCTTTTTAAAAATTGGTGTTACATTGGCGATCCTCCAATCTTCAGGTATTACAGATGATTTTAATGATAGTTCACAGATTACTAATAGCAGGTCTGCAATCTCATATTTCATGTCTTTCAACACCCTTGGATGTATACCATCCGGCCCAGGTGATTTGCTACTCTTCAGTTTATCTAATAGTTGTAATACATCGTCTCGATGTATCGATATTTCCTTTAGTTCTTCCACACCTTTAAATACCACTTCAGTCATGGGTAACATCCCTACATCTTCCTCAGTAAAGACCGAAGCAAAAAATTCATTCAGTCTCTCCGCTATCGCCTTGTTGCCTCTTAGTGCCCCTTTAACCCCTCTATCATCTAATGGACCAACTGACTGTCTCACAGGTTTTTTGCTATGAATGTACTTGCAAAAGTCTTTATTTCACATTTTTGCTTCTGCAGCAAGCTTCTTCTCAAATTCTCCCTTTGCCTGCCTTATCAATGCCTTGCATTTGACTTGCCAGTGTTTCCAGTTTTCGTCATTAGGCTCTTTTTTTCCATTTCCTGAAAGATGCTTTTTTTGCAACAACAGCCTCTCTGACTTCACCTTTAAACTATGCTGGCATTTTTTTTGACTTCCGTCCACTTTTCTTAAAGCGTGGAATACAGCTGGTCTGGGCTTCGAAGATAGTATTCTTCAACAACACCCAAGTTTGATGTAAGTCCTTAACCTTTTCAACTGCTCCTTTTAGTTTTAGTACTGTGGATTTCCTTAATATCCCTCCTCCACTAATTAAATCAAACACGATCATGCTATGATCACTACTACCAAGTGGCCGCAACAACCTTATCTCTTGCACTAGATCTGGTGTTCCACTAAGGACTAGGTCTAATATGGCTTCCCCTCTGGTCGGTTCATGAACCAGCTGCTCCAAGAAGCAGTCATTTATTTCATCTAGGAACTTTATCTCCCTAGCATGTCCTGCCGTGCACTGACCCAGTTGATACCGGGGTAATTGAAATCATCCATTATTTTTACTGTGCTGTAACTTTTGTTAGCTTCCTTGATTTCTTTGAGCATTTCATCATCCATTTGTTCATTTTGGCCAGGCGGTCGATAGTACACCCCCACCGCCATCACCTTACATGGAATTTCAATCCATAGAGATTCTACAGCAAATTTTGTTTCCTGCAAAACTTTAATCCTTTCTAACTCAATGTCCTCTCTAACATAGAGTGCAACCCCTCCACCAATTTGATCAGCTCTATCATTACGATATAGTTTGTACCCAGGTATCACAGTTTCCCACTAGTTGTCCTCCTTCCACCATGTCTCTGATATTCCAATCATATATAACCTTTCATTTAGTGCTATATATTCTAACTCTCCCATCTTATTTTTTAGACTTTGAGCATTTGCCTACAAGCATTTTAGAAACTGTATTTTATTCATATTAATTTGGCTATTGGTAGACATGGGTAATTTGGGATCTTTAAGCTCTGTCTGCTCCATACTCGAGGGCATTAATAAATCTTTAAGCTCTGTCTGCTCCATACTCGAGGGTAGTAATAAATAAATGAAGAAAGGATGGTGTGCTGAAGGATCAGTCCTTGGTCCTATTTCTTTTGACAGTTATACAAGTCATATTATGGAAGTTTTGTTGGGAAAGGTATGCATTTTTGTGGATGATACCAAAATCTACAATAGGGTGGATACCCTGGGAGAGATGGATAACTTCAGGAGTGATCCAGTGAAGCTTAAAGAGTGGTTGAGAATTTGCCAGCTAAGATTTAATGCTAAAAAATGCAAGGTCATACATCTGGGCTGGAAATACCCAAGGGAGCCATACTATATAGGGGTGAAGTATTTCAACGCATGGAAGAAGAACAGAACCTGGGATGTTATCACATCAGACAATGTTAAGTTGGTCAAACAGGCAGAAAAGCCAGAAGGATGCTTGGGTGCATAGGGAAGAGGAATGGCCAGCAGGAAAAAGGAGGTGATAGTGCCTCTGTAGAAATCTTTGGCGAGACCTCACTTGGAGTATTGTGTGCAATTCTGGACACCGCACCTTCAAAAGGATATAAACAGGATGGAGTCGGTGCAGAGGGTGGCTACCAAAATGGTCAGTGTTTTTGGTTAAAAGGCATATGGTGACAGATTCAATGATCTCATTATGTATATATTGTAAGAAAGGCAGGAGAGGGGAGATATGATAGAGACATTTAAATATCCCTAAGGCATAAACGCACAGGAGGAGAGCCTCTTTCAATTGAAAGTAAGCTCTGCCATGAGGGGGCATAGGGTGAAGGTCAAAAGAGATAGACTCATGAGTAATTTTCAGAAATATTTCTTTACAGAAAGAGTGGTAAATACATAGAATAATCTCACAGTGGAGATAGTAGAGACAAGGATTTCATCTGAATTCAAGAAAGCATGGGACATACACAGAGAATCTTTAAAGGAAAAAAAGGTCTATAAAGCTTAGTAGCTGAGGTGGAAGGGTACACTGGACAGGCCATATGGTCTTTATCTGTTGTCATATTTCTCTGTTTCTGCTTAAGAACATAAGATTTTCCTTACCAGATCTGATCAATGGCCAATCAAGCCCAATATCTTGTGTCTGACAGTGGACAATCTAGATCATAAGTACCTGTTATGTTACCAAAAGGTAGACAAATTGCATGCTATTTATCCCAGGGGTAAGCAGTGGATTGCTCCCAGTCCACTTTAAAAATGCTTTATGAACCTTTCCTCCAAGAACTTGTTGAAACCTTTTTTAAACCCAGCTACATTAACAGGTTTTACTATATCCTCTGACAATGAATTCCAGAGCTTAACTACACATGGAGTAAAAAAAAAAAAAATCTTTAATTCATTTTTAAGGGGTGGGGGTTCAATGGTGGAGGCCAGCACAGTTAAAGCAGCTGGCCGTTGCTGCTTTAACTTTGCCCCAGATATTCAATGCCAAGACCATATCCAGGCCCTGGAATTGAATATCTGGGTTTCCCAGATTGCAATCTTGCAATCGGTCAGCAGCGATATTTAGCCACTGATTGGATTGCAGGATTGCTAAGCCATTCAGCTGTCCTAACAACAGCCGGTTAGGTTAAGGTCCAGTTAATCTGGAGTTCCACCCCCGAAACACTCCGATACTAGCCAGCTATTATCAGGGTGAGCAGCGGAAGCACCCAGGGATATTCAGCAGCACTAACCAGGGGCGGCTCTATCATGAGGTGGAGTGAGGCGGTGGACTCGGGCGGCAAACTTTTGGGGCAGCAAAAATGGTACTGGAGTGGGACTGGAAGGGAGCTGACACCTAGGGGTGGAACTGAAGGAAACTGACACGTGGGGATGGAACTGGTAGGTGGCTGGGTAATGGGGAGGAGGCTGGCAGGGAGGGGGCACTGGTACTGGAAGGGAGCTGACACGTGGAGAGGGTTACTGGGACTGGAAATAGGCTGATAGAAGGAAGTGAAGAAAACAAAAGAGACAAGAAATGGCAGATAAGAGTGCTAAGAGAAGACAGGAAAGCAGAAGCCTCAGATCAGAACCGGCATGACCAGAGAATAACAAAGGTAGAAAAATTAATTTTATTTTCAATTTACTGATTGGACTTTGCACTATCATTATATTCTGTACAGTATGGGGAACTGCATCTCTCATCTGGTGTTACACTGCATGTAGAGTTGGTTTTTTGGGGGTTTCAGTTTCAGTTTTGCCTAAATATTTTATTTTTACTTTAGGTTGTGATCACTTATTCTGTACTTGGTGAGGCTGTGTTCTGAGTGTGTGACCAAGGCAGTGTGTTCTGTTAACATGAAATTTGTACGCAGAGATCTGGACTGTAGTAATTTGCTTTGTTCAGCTATTCAAATAGGTGTTAGATGTTCTAGGGCCCGCTGCAGTATTTATAGTGCTGCTTTTTTCTGAGTAGGCATCTTGTATGAGTTTTGGAAGTTTTTATGCTGGTAATGGTATGGTAGATTTGGCCTTGCAGATCTTTGGTGACTTTTGTAAGGTTTTATATTAGTTCCCAATATGCCAGGTACTGGAAAACGTTTGTTAGTGAGATGACCAGACTCAAATGTTTTTTGGGTTTTTTTTTAAGATATTGAGTTCTGTGGGTGAATGTCCTAGTTCTGCTCTGCACCCACTGTTGAGGGGGGGGGGGGGAGGTCTCTGGATGCAAAATATATGTTCAAAAAGAAAAAGCAAGAACCCTAATACAGTTTATAACAAAATAAAAATGAGTTATAATTTAGTTTTATAAAGTGTGCTGTGGTTCTTGCTCATTCATTTAGTTCCTTGGTGTGCAAGCATCTTACATTTCCTCCATATTTTCTAATTTACTTTTTGGTTTGGTTCAGTCCCTGACTGGAGTTTTGAGAAAGCCCCCCCCCCCCCAGACTATAGAGGAGGGTGGAGGGGGGCGCCATCTCATCCCTCGCCTCAGGCAGCAGATTGCCTTGCGCAGCCCCTGGCACTAACCATGTTAGTGCCGCTGAATATCCCTGTGACCATGATTAACACAGTTAGCAGACTGACTTACCTCATTAATCATGTACTAGTTTGTAGCCTCATTGCATGTCTCTAGTCTTTTACATTTACTCATTTTACTCCACTCATTATTTTATAGACCTCTATCATATCTCCCTTTAACTGTATCTTTCCAAACTGAACAGCCCTAACCTTTTAAGCCTTTCCTCATAGCGGTAACCTTCCATCTTCTTTATCATTTTGGTTAGCCTTCTTTGTACCTTTTTCAATTCCACTTCATTGTTTTTTTAGATGAGGTGACCTTAGCGGAACATAGTATTCAAAGTGTGACTGCATCATAGAGTGATACAGAGTAATTATGTCCTTGGTTTTATTCTCCATTCCTTTCCTTATTATTCCTAGCATTCTGTTAGCTTTCTCGGCTGCTGCTGCATACTGAGTAGAGAATTTCAATGTATTATCCATGATGACATTAAGATCCTTTTTTCTGAATCATGTAACTTTAGTTTGGGTTGTTCTTCCCTAGGTGCATAACTTTGCACTTATCCACATTACATTTCATATGCCATTTGAACACCTAGGGGCATGTTTACTAAATACCGTTGCTGTGCGGGTTTCCGTTAGTGTGCTGGTGCCATATAAGGAGTGGGCGGGCCAGGCAGAAAAAAGAAAAAAACCGGACCGTACGTGTGTGCGTCGCGCAAATGTGCGGGGCCCACATTAGTGCGTGGGAAGGCTAAGTGGGGCGCTGCTGCGTAACCAAACAACAGAGCTGTAGTACAACGGTGAAGACACTGACCCATGGTGCAGGGGCCATGGGTTCAAGCCCCCATTGTGCTCAATGAAAAAGGCCAGCTGAGGCATCAAATGTAGTTGGAAAAAGTGGTGTAGGAGGCATATTAATTGAAGGCGGCGCACTGTTTATTTGTAACGGCATGAGGCGGCGCACTGTTTATTTTTAACGGCATGAGGCAGCGCACCATTCATTGGGGGCGGCAGAAGGCGGCGCGCTGTTAATTTTGTGCGCCACAAGACGGCGCGCTGATGGTTACAAGGCTGCGCGCTGATGCTCAAACACAGGAACAGAGCCACAGCACAATGGTTACGACACTGACCACTGGTGCAGAGGTCAGGGGTTCAACCCCTCACAGTGCCCAGTGAGCAAGGTTGGTTGGGGCAGTAAGTATGATGGTGAGGTGTGCTGTAGGAGGCCTTACAGTTTTATTTTATTACCCACTACCAGTAAACCCGCTCTAACAGCGTGTTAATATATGGAGGCCCGTAAGGCACATGTTACAGTGCACAGTCCGCAAAGGCACCCTAGCAAGTCCCCCTATAGGGCACCATGTATGCTGCGCCACAGGATAATGTATAGTGCACGCAATATGGATGGCAACCATAAGGTGGCCTATTGGGCGCCCTATAAAGCACCCTCAGAGGCACCCTTATGGGTACAGTATGCCAAGGGTGTGTTTGATGCCATAAACATATGTCCAGTAAAAAATGACAATGCTCTGGACAACCCTATCACAGAACCCCTCTGTGGACTTGAACCCATGACCTCCTGCTATAAAGGAAGTGACGGAACCATTGGGCTACAGCACTATAGCTCTGAGTAAGCGCCTGTCTGGCTGCAGAGAGCCTGCACGTCACCCCACAGACAGTCTGCTGCTGTAGACAGGACGGGTTAGGCCACCCGTACCCATGATGCACTGCACATGCAAATCAGCTGTCCACAGATGCACACAAGATGGGGAATGCACCCCAAAAGCTACCCGGCCTGGTAGGGGGAACTGTCCGTGTGCACCCACACAGCACCTCGGCCTGGTGGGGGGCCTGAGCGGGAGGACTGCCGGCGAAGGGTAGCTACACACCGTCACATTGTGCGGGTAATGTGCTCACCCTGAGGGTGGGAGGTGGCGCCCAGGACCAGGTCCACAACACCGGCCATGGCTGCATGAGGCCATGCCAGAGCTCAAGAACAGTAATAACCTGTGTGATAAGAAGGTGTTGCAAAAACATCATGGATACCCCTTCTGTCTTAGTTGGTGGTGGTGGCCCCCCCAAGACCCCTAGGTGGGCAACATACCTACCCTCTTCTTCCCCCCCCCCCAGGGTGGCAAACAGGGTCTCCCATCAACAGATCCCCATACCTTCTCTCCCCCCCCCCCCGCCCCAACGGCAGTAGAGTGAGCCATCAACCCCTGTCCTGCTGGGGGACAGACACCCTACAGGGCAGTCCAAGCAGCTCCACACACATCCATAACACACTATCAAACAGAAGGCCTGGATATTCAGGGGTGCACCCCAGCACTATCTGATATTCTCCTGCAGCAAGCCATCAGCTGCTGCACCCTGCAAGGCGCTCCATCAAGACACATACCAGCTGTGCAGAGTCTGCTGGATAGTTCTGATGCAATTGCATGCACCCCAAACTGGGGTGGCAGCACACACAAGCAGATAAGTCCATGAAGAGGCCCCAACAGGAAACCCATATATATCACAGGAGAGAAATGCTATACAGCACTATGGGGGTGCCTAGCCATGCTGTCATCACTGAACGCTCAGGGTGAGAGTGATCCCCCAGCGGCACATACAGAGGTCACCATGTCTGTGTAGGTGGTGGCTGGGCATTACAATGTCCCAGCCAGTGCCCCATGCCCTGTGCAGATGCATCCTGGCCAGCACACCCTGTCTGAGCTATACCCATGGTACCTTGCTGCTCATTATGCGCATTGTCAGGCCAATACTGGCAACAGTGCTGGCAGTGTGGGCTGTGGAGGGTGTTTGTAGCCAACACACACTGTATAGACAGACACCCCCCCACACACCTATGCCAGCATTGTGCTACTATTGAGGGGGTCATTCGACGTGCCCACCACACCGGTCCTTGGAAGGGTACAGGCATGGATATGGTACACAGTACTGCTGGGGGTCACTCCCCAGGGTGGTAAATACTGTCAGGGGCCAGACCTGGGGCACGCACCGCAGACAGCCGACAGCTTGTTCTGCTGGAGCACAAGGAGCAAACAGTGCTGAGCGTAGGACTGTCTACCTGCCAGTACCCACATCAAACGTTTGTGGGCTGTGTACCGTGTACCCAGGTATAGGGTGGCATTGCTAGGGTACGCAGGAGCTAGATCTGGGAGATGCCCCCCCCCCCAGGAGGCTTTGCCAATGTGGCCTGTGGGTGTGGGTGCGTCTGGACCTGTTGCCTCTTGCTTTACGGCAGAGTGTCCCTACTCCAGTCCTGGTGTTCCAGACACTGTTCGGGCCTTCATGCTGTCCCCTATGAATATGCATGGGCTACAGTTGCATACCATGGGGGTGGTGCAGACATCTGCAGCACAGGCATCTGTCTTAGGGGAAGCATGGAACCTGAATGGTGTTTGGCCCTCCAGGACTGCATTTGGGAGACTCTGCTGTAGATAATGTGCCTGTTTATGGTGTCTGTGTTTGGTGTGGTAAAAGGTAGGCGTATTGACCATGCCTATGTTCTCAGCAATAAAGGTTTGTCCTTACTACCACGGTGTAGCTGTGGGGTGCATATGTGGACAGGGTTGGCAGTAGCCGCAGCTGAGCTCTGAACCTGTGACCCTCTGTTCTTGCACACACTGTCTGTGTGCACTGCACCACCGTGTAGCCACTGATTGGCTGCAATCCCTGGGTGGTCCATGACTGTACATCCGACAGGGCCTGTCTGTTGCAGTGGATGGTGCCAGCCTGCACATGGCCTGGCCACTGTCCTCTGTGGCTAGCAGCCACTGCCCCCTCCACCATCTGAACCCTTCCGCAGACATGCTGGCATGTCCTTATCCTTGCAAAGGCATATGACCTGATTGCGTAGTGGCACCCCAGGACTGTATTTGGCTCACATTGTATAGCGGTCTAGCTGTTGTTCTTTAGCAAGGTTTTTGGGGAACGTGGGGCACCCATTACGTGATCATGAACCAGGGACACAATTGGCCCTTGGCACATGGGGTGAGGGCATGTACAGGCACATCTGTCATACATAACCTCTACCTACTTAACCTCTACCTACGTGTCCTTAGCCCCTACAGTTGTGGCACTACAGGACTGCATTTGGGGGACGCGGCTGTTGGTGATGCTCATTGTGCTGGTGTGTGTGTGGTGTAGGGTAAAATATGGGTGTTTGCAACATGCTTTTGTTCTGTGCAATAAAGGGGTGTCTCTGCTATCTCTGTTTAGTGGTGGGTAAAATATTGGGATTGTGCTGGCATGTGCCACAGCTGGGATTTGAACCTGTGACCCTCTGGTCCT
Organism: Ichthyophis bannanicus; assembly: GCA_033557465.1. NCBI lineage: Eukaryota > Metazoa > Chordata > Amphibia > Gymnophiona > Ichthyophiidae > Ichthyophis > Ichthyophis bannanicus. The sequence goes on from CM066032.1 coordinate 429,409,271, forward strand.
AGAGGTACTGGCTCTGTCCACTGCACCACACTGTGGCCACAGAGACAGTGCAGTCCCTGGAGATAGTAGACCTGGCAGGGTGGGGTCGCAAAACCTGCTCTGAACATTATTACTGTGAGCTCCTTCACCCTGTCTGGTGACAAACGTGCAAATATAACACGGGTATGACGTCAGAACAGAGGGGGATAGCATATTCCCCAGCTGGGCAACAGTGCTATTGATGGGCAACCATAGGGAACACTCCCAGGAAGGGTCCAATACACGGAGACGTTTTTGGAGGTGTCTCCGCTCTGTGCACCTTTCCAAAATTATTTTATGTTATTTTTTTGTAGCTATGCTGGGTGTGTTTTTTACTTTTGCGCATTACTATACCTGTTCCCCAGCTGATTTACTATTTTTAATGCTTTTGTTGTGGTCATTTCCTATTTTTCATTGCAGTTTTGTGCTGTGGACATGTATCACACTGCTGACGTTTTGCAGGTTTCCCCGGTTTTCCTGTACATTGCTGACGGAAATGGTTTCTCTTCCCTTTAAATGCCCTCTACCGCGACTGTTTCACTCGCGCTATCTTTTACATGGAAATTCGGGCCCGATACTGTGTGGGGAGCCTCTCCCCTCCCACTCTCCACCCATTGACCCCGTCCCTCCGCCCCTCCGGAGCCTTCCTCCGCCCTCCTTTAGCCGTTCCACGCCTCTATCGGACATTTGCAGGCCCGCACTTGTACGGGGCCCGTTAGTGTGCCGCGTACCTGTGCGGGGATGACACGCACGTGTGCGGGGCATTTAAACACGTTTCTGCGCGTTTCAATGCCGCGTTGCCGTGCGCTATTTTGCGGCGCGCAGATTTGCGGACTTTAGTAAACATGCCCCCTAGTCTCCCAATTTCTCCAGGTCTTCTTGCAAATTTTCACAATCCTTTTGTGATTTACTGTAACTTTGACTACTTTGTGCTGCCTGCAAATTTTATCATCTCACTCATGGTTTCCATCTCCAGGTGATTTATAAAATATGTCAAAAAGCAGTGGGCCCAGAAAAGATTCCTGCGGCACTCCACTATTTATCTTTCTCTACTGAAAAAAATTAACCATTTAACCCTATTTTCTGTTTTCTATCTTTTAAACTGTTTCCATTTCAAAATAGGAAACTGCCTCCTAACTCATGGCTTTTTGATTTCCTCAAGAGTTTTCAAAGGAATTCTGAAAATCCAGGAACACTATATCCACTGGCTCACTTTTATCTACCTTTATATTCATACCTTTTAAAAAATGTAGCAGATTGGTGAGTTAAGACTTCCCTTTGGTAAAATACATGTGGCTTTTTCTCCCATTGAAATAAGACCATATGTACAGTAATTTTATTTTTTTAAATGGTTTCTACCATTTTGCCTGGCATTGACATAGAGCTCAATGATCTGTAGTTTCCTGGTTCAGTCCTGGAATCCATTTTAAAAAATGGTGTTATGAGTTATGTTGTCTATTCTGCAATCTTCAGGTACTCTGATCAAGTTTGATAATAGCTTACAAATAATAGTACATCTGAATTTCATTTTTCAGTACTTTCTAATCTTAAAATGTATACCATCTGGTCCAAATGATTTGCTACTCTTTAGTTTGTCAACTTGCCCTATTATATCTTACAGGTTCACCGAGATTTGTTTCAATTTCTCTGATTCATTGCCTTTAAATATTATTTATGGCATGGGTATCTTCCCTATATCTTCTTCAGTAAAGACCAAAGCAAATAATTCATATGAAGCGTCATTTTAGAACAGACATATAGGGAGAATCTAGGACATCCAGAGTGCAACATCTTAAAAATCTGGGGAAGTAGCAGTGGTGAAAAGAGGCACATATAAGTACTTTATGAAATCTCTACATTCCTGTCATGAAAGATGGATGACCTACCAGACTGGTGCTACCAGCAGTGGCAATGGACTCCAAACCATGATGCAGGGTTTACCTACCCTTGCCAGCACTGAGTTTCCTTTACTTTTCTATCTTCAATTTCTTCCACCTTTTGGTTCAGACCTCTGGTTTATGCAAACCGGAAGCCTGTGCCGGAGGTGAGATACCAGCAGATTTCATTGTTGTTCTCCGTCCATTTATTATATCAAATTGTATCACGTTATGATCACTACTGTCAAGTGGTCCTAACATTATCAACTCTCATACCAGATTCTGTGTTCCACTAAGTATTAGGTCCAAAATAGCTCCTCCTCATGTCAGTTTCTGAACCAGCTGTTTCATAAGGCAGCCATTTATTTCATCTAAAATCTATGGGTGGCATATTCAAAGGCATTTACATGGGTGACAGCCCTAGTTACTTGTGTAAATGTTTTATCTGGGATTTTCAAAAAGCACCTACACCTACCTGCCTTTTGAAAATCCCAGATAAGTCCCTAATGCGCCCAGATGCTATGTGGTTAGCATTGGGGATGTTGGGGTGTTCCAGGGTGGAGCGGGGGCGGAAGAAAGGGTTAAGCAGGAGCAGAAATTTTTGATGCTACCTGTTTAGCCCTCTGCGCCTTAAAGATATGTGAGGTTTTTCCTCACCTATCTTAAAGATGCATGGACTAAGCGGGTAGCATCAAACATCTCTGCTACCCATTTAGCATCAGCGGCTGCCAGCACACCCAGCATAATCCCAATTTTCACTTCTGTCGCCATAGAAGTGAAAATCAGGGTTAAGGCTGTCTGCAGGCAGGCTATGCGCCGATGCAGTGCATAGCCTGCCTAAATCAAAATCAGGCCCTATATCTCCCACGCATGTCCTAATGTGACATTCGCCCAGTCATTATCAGGGTAATTGAAATCACCCACTTAATGTGTTGTCAAGTTTGTTAGCTTCCCTAATTTCTATTAGCATTTCATCATCTGTTTATTCTGGCCAAGGGGGCAGTAGTATACCCTCACTGCTAGTCCCTTCATTTAGTCACATGGAATTTCTATTTATAATGATTCTACCCTGTATTTTATTTACTGAAAAGCTTTTATCCTGTTTGACTAGATTCTCTCTAACATATAGTGCCTCCCTTCCACTAATTTGTACCCCAGTATTTATCCTGATTGGATTACAAAACCAGAATTAATATACATATATCTTAAACAATGATTCCATATGCTAAGATCATCCCTCTTTCTCCTACCACCAATCTTCTCTCAGTTTAACAAATGATACCTGGCAGTATCAGTTGGAACAAATGATACTGCCAGGTATACCTCGGAACGTATCAAAAGTGACTTCATGGCTCTGGGACAGAGGGTGAAGCAGTTAGGTGCACAGGTGGTGTTCTCTTCAATCCTCCCTGTTGAGGGTAAAGGCCAAGTCAGAGAGGCTCGCATCCTGGAGATGAATGCATGGCTGCGTGGATGGTGTCATTGAGAGCGTTTTGGTTTCCTAGACCATGGGATGCTGTTCCAAGGGTTGCAGAGCAGAGATGGCATCCATCTGTCCAAGAAAGGTCAACGCATCTTCGGTAGTAGACTGGCTAATCTACTGAAGAGGGCTTTAAACTAGATTCGTTGGGGATAGGTGAAGAAAGCCCCCAGGTAAGTGAAAGCCCCCAGGTAGGTGATACATTAAATACCTTTATGGAAATGGGTAACAGGGGTAACATATGCAAAGCAGTGTGTATAAATGCCCGTAGCATGGGAAATAAGATCACTGATGTTGAGGCTTTGGTGGGAGTGGCTGACTTGGATTTAGTGGCAGTTACAGAAACCTGGTTCACAGAAAACCATGACTGGGATGTAACTATACCTGGCTATACTTTATTCAGAAAGGACAGGGTAGGAAGAAGGGGAGGAGGAGTGGCACTATATGTAAAAACTACTATTAAAGCTTTGGAATTACAGAGCATAAAAGGGAGAGAGGAGGCATTGTGGGTTAAACTAGAAAGAGGGAAAGAGAAATCTATTTGCATTGGTGTGATATACAGACCTCCCTCACAAGAGGAAGAAGTGGACAGAGAGTTAATTGAAGACATATGCAGCATTGCTAGGAAAGGGGAAGTGCTACTGATAGGAGATTTCAATATGCCAGATGTTGATTGGCACATTCCTGCTGCAGTATCATCTAGAAGTAAGGAGATCCTGGATTCTCTACAGGGAGAACTATTCAGGCAATTGGTAACAGACCCCACACGTGAAGGGACCATACTGGATTTGGTGCTTACCAATGGTGAAAGTGTTTCTGATGTTGTAGTGGGAGATCATTTTGCATCCAGTGATCACCAGATGGTGTGGTTCAGTATTAGGACTAAGGCTGTTAGAATCCATTCCAAGGTGAGGATCTTAGACTTTAGGAAGACTAACTTTGCAAAGATGGGCCAATACCTCAGGGAGTCGTTAGTGGGATGGGAACAGCTGGGGGATGTAGAAAAACAGTGGGCAGAACTGAAAGGGGATATTTTAAGGGCAACCAACCTTTTTGTTAAAATGGTAAATAAAGGCAAAAGGAAAAGGAGACCGCTATGGTTTTCTAAGGAAGTAGCTGAAAAAGTGAAGAAAAAGAGGGAGGCCTTCATGAAATACAAGAGATCACAGAGAGAGGAAGACAGGCATCTGTATTTGGAAAAACTTAGAGAAGCTAGCAAAGTAGTCAAGAAGGCAAAGATTCAAAAGGAGGAGGAAATAGCCAATGCAATAAAATGGGGGGATAAGACATTTTTCAGATATATTAGTGAGAAGAGGAAGTGCAAGAGTGGTATTGTCAGACTCAAGGGTGCAGGGGGGGAATATGTAGAAGCTGATAAGGATAAAGCGGAATTGCTTAACAAATATTTTTGTTCTGTGTTCACAGATGACGAACCAGGAGCAGGACCTCAGAAAACACCCACAAATAGGAACAGAAGCGAGGGACATCTTGAACAATTTTCAGAAGACTGTGTTTGTGAGAAACTAGCTCAACTTAAAGTAGACAAAGCGATGGGACCGGATGGGATACACACTAGAATACTGAGGGAACTTGGGGACATTCTAGCAGCTCCACTGACTGACCTTTTCAATGCCTCGTTGGAGTTGGGAGTGGTGCCAAAGGACTGGAGAGAGGCTCATGTGGTGCCTTTACACAAAAGCGGAAGTAAGGATGTGGTTGAAAACTACAGGCCGGTTAGTTTAACTTCGGTGGTGAGTAAATTATTGGAAACGCTGCTGAAAGAGAAAATAGTGAGGTTTCTGAAGTCCAGCGGATTACAGGATCCGAGGCAGCATGGATTCACCAGAGGCAGGTCTTGTCAGACAAATCTGATTGATTTCTTTGACTGGGTGACCAGGGAGTTGGACCGAGGGAGAGCTTTAAATGTGGTGTATTTAGATTTCAGTAAAGCCTTTGACACTGTTCCTCACAGGCGACTTATAAACAAACTGAGCACCCTAGGGATGGACCATAAAGTTACTGCTTGGGATAGAAATTGGTTGGGTGGGAGGCGACAAAGAGTACAAGTAAATGGAGCTCACTCTGAGGAGAAGGATGTTACCAGTGGTGTGCCCCAGGGATCTGTCCTTGGTCCGATTCTTTTTAACATCTTTGTTAGTGATATAGCGGAAGGGCTGTCGGGTAAGGTTTGCCTCTTTGCGGATGATACCAAAATCTTCAATAGACACTCAGGAAGGTGTAGATAACCTGAGGAGGGATCTAGCTACGCTTGAAGAATGGTCTAGAATTTGGCAGCTGGGATTTAATGTTAAAAAATGTAAGGTCATGCATTTGGGCTGCAGCAATCCAAGGGAGCAATACAGTATAGGAGGTGAATTACTTTTGTCCACTAAAGAAGAGCGGGACCTAGGCGTGGTTTTGTCTGATGATCTTGAAGTAGCTAAACAGGTAGAAAAGGCGACGGCAAAAGCTAGAAGGATGCTTGAGTGCATACGGAGAGGAATGGCTAGCAGAAAAAAGGAGGTGATAATGCCTCTGTATAAGTCTTTGGTGCGACCTCATTTGGAGTATAATGTGCAATTCTGGAGACCGCACCTTCAAAAGGATGTGAACAGGATGGAGTCGGTGCAGAGGGTGGCTACTAAAATGATTAGTGGGCTTCATTATAAAGCATATGAGGACAGACTTAAGGATCTTAATATGTACACCTTAGAGGAAAGGCGGGATAGAGGTGATATGATTGAGATGTTTAAATACCTCCGTGGCATAAATGTTCAGGGAGAGATCCTCTTTCAATTGAAAGCAAGTTATGCTACGAGGGGACATGGGATAAGGGTGAAGGGAGATAGATTCAGGAGTGATATGCGGAAATATTTCTTTATGGAAAGAGTAGTGGATCCCTGGAATAGTCTCCCAGTGGAGGTGGTAGAGATGAGGAAAGTAACTGAATTAAAAAAAGCATGGGACCAACACAGAGGATCTCTAAAGGTAAAAAGTGGACTCTTGTAGTTGTTGATATGGAAGGACAGACTAGATAGGCTATGTGGTCTTTTTCTGTCATCATGTTTCTATGTTTCTATTGTAACGAGGAAGATCTGTCCCTTGCCTCAAAAGCACAGAAATCTGCTAGCTTCAGCTTAGATTCTGACAGGCAGGCAAGCCACAGGATTCCCAGTTACCATAGGCAACGTAAACAGACTCAGACACGAGGTCTGAAGCCCCGCCCAGCTGGAAAACATTCACCAGCTCTTGACTCAAATGGCTTTCACCTGTGTAAGGGAACGCCCAGGAAACAGTATAAAAATGCTTAGAGCAGTCAGAGTTAGACTCACGTGGCTCAGGGGGAGAGGAAGGAGATTGCAGAGACTCCCAAGATTCTGGAGACTCAGGAGACTCCAGAGATTCAGAGGACACAGACACCGATGCAGAGATGCAGGAAAGTTTGTGTAGGAAGCTGCAGAGAAGTTCACACAGAGAACTACGGAGGAATTCACACAGAGAGGTCAGCTGTAAGGATTTGTTACCTGTGACACAGTTTGTTTTGCCAAAGCACCGGGCTGTGCAGAGTGAATGGAGAGCAGTGAAAGGAAAACCATATGTATCTGAAAAGTGTGGCAGTTGAAAGCAAGTAGAAGCCCTAGAAAGGGAGAAAGAAGCAGTTAAAGATATCTGTATGTCTGAGGGTGAAGAATTCTTACCAGTTAAACCCCGAAGGAAACTTCCTAGAGAGAAATCCTCCCACGGTAGAAGAGAACAGTTCTGTGATTCCCCGTCCAACTTGGAAGGTAGGACACGCAGAAGCTTTAAGGGAAAAGCCTATCATAAGAAGTGTGTCTCTTCTCCCTGCTATTATGAGTCATACGATAGCTATTTACCCTGTTTTAGAGGAGGCTGTCTAGATGAGCCTGCCGAAGAGATGGGACTGAGAAATGTACAAACTTCATGTTTTAAAGAAGATGTTTGTAATGAAAGAGCACAGCAAGAACCTATGATACTGGATGCTTGTGTTGAATCTCCTATTGAGGAAGCCATGGATTGTACGCTAATTTTGTCTGATAAGATTTCTTCTCTATGCTAAAGCCAAAGTTTGAGCATTGCTTGAGAGCGTTGTGAAAAGCAGAGGAGAGACTGCTGAATATCAGGTGAACTGTATGCTGTATAAAATAGTACCACTGATTATTAGTTCCTTTAAGAGGCAAAATGCTATATTTGAGTTTCTTCAGTTCCTTACCAGAGTATATGGTTTTGTCCTAAGTTTTGTTTGTATATTATACCTTTAAGAATCCAACCCCGGAAGGGGAATAAATCCTTTTTGAAAACCTGACCACTTGACTCACAACTACTACTTTCTACAAAGAGGGTCAGTCCCAGCAGTCTGTTAGCCTTAGCCACAGTCCAGCCCCTGCTGGTCACACTATGTAACTCATATGTCCCCTCCAAATAATTATAAAATACCATACCCTTCTCCACCCTTAACAAATCACATTTTCATAAACCCAACCCAAAGTGAACATAGAATAAAATTCCCCAGTCCATTAACTGTGCATTATAGCAAGTGTTTCCTGAGTGTACCAGAAGAGTTCTAAGGGATGTGCTAAGAAGCACACCCCGTGGCCATTCCTCTTAGCAAGTGGTTGCCAGATGGTGAGCCTACCTAGACTAGGTTCCACATAAGGCTTCCCAAATCACAGCTTGATGACATGCTGCATTAAGGAGCAGAGCTAACCACCAACTCACCACAGGAAGCCTTCCTTCACAACACACAGCTCTCAGGTGGCCCAAGATGGTAGCAGGACAGTCTCTTGCCCAGTCAGGGTAAGCAGTTCAAGCTCTGGGGTGTACCTAGGCTATGCTGAAGGTAAGATGTGATAAAGAACCCCTAACAGTTAACACAGTGGTGTTGTATTTATTGTGCCTTAATTACTGTATAGCAAATACCATCCAATAACTGCAAAGCCTTACCACAGTTTAGTAAATAGGCTCTTTAGAGATTAATTTTATAAGTGACTTGCATATATAGAACAGTGTTTTATAAAAAAAAAAAACACACACACACTCAGTACTGCCTTGGAACAGGTGGATCTTTGTGCAAACGTTTTTGTTAGGCTAGTTTATTAAGATACATAAGGGCCCCATTCTGATTGGGGTACGCCTGGTCTGTCCGGACGCCCGAAAGCTGGATGAGCCAGATTTGCACCCAATTCTGCATCTGTGAGAGCTCCTGTGCAAGCAGAATCGGGTGCAAAGGGCCTCGATGGGCAAGACATGCCCTGATTCAGATCCTGCTGTATGCCCGGCTCCCTCCCTGTACAACCTTCCCAATGCTCCTGCCCGGCACCAGATAAAACATGCTGATCCCTGCTGCCTGACCCCCAATAGGGCCTGCCAAGGCTGTGGTCAGGCATCGGGAAACATCCCGCTGCCGCTAACCTGGGTTGGAGAGTCCTTGGGTGCCACTCCCCTCCCTTGGAGAGACTTATTCCACTTCTGAGGTGGAATAAGTTCCCCAGCCACCTCAGCCTTCCTGGACGTATAGGGCTGCGACCGGAATTGGCCATGTACATCCGGGGTCATGGACCTGCCTCCACCCTACTCATGTACCACCTCCGGCCCTCTCCCTCACGACCCCATCCAGAGCTCCCCACACATGTCTTCTGTACGTGCAGAGAGCTTTGGGTTCAGCATTGGGCACAAGCGTTTGGCAGGGGATGTATGTCCAGACCGGACGTATATCCCTGCTAAATGCTGCATGGAATGACCCCCATAAGTGTATAAGAAACACCATATGCAACTGTGTGTTTTTCCTGCCTAATTACCTGTTTAAAATACACCCTCTCTGTCATTACTGACTTAAACTTGTGTATTTATGTTCAGATGGGTTGCACAATATTTCATATGGTACATTTAATCACAGCCGTATGTGTGGCTGTTTTTATATCTATTAAATGCAAGCACATCAAAATTCTCATTCTAGCCAGGGAACAAACACATCTTTCATTACAGTTTTATCAGTAGCTTCTGCATATTTTATACAAAACATACAAGTGTCTAGACCTAACAAGAACTGTGTTGTGTGGGTTGTGAGAAAGACAAAGATAATTATCTCTCTCTTTCTTCCTTAGGCTTTAATAAACCAATTTACACAAATAGTTTCAGTAAGATTATCTTCCCTTAACAAACATTAAGGGGGTCATTCTAGAAGCCCTAATCACATCCACATCTCAAGAGTCATTTTAGAACACCCTGAGTGTAGACGTTTCCTGCGCAATTATGTCTATGTCATGGGGACATGCCAAAAGTGTGTCCAGGGCATTCCAAAAAATATACATGTGCAATCAATTTTAGATTACCCATGCATATTTAAGTCTACTAGTAGACATGTCCATGTCTATACCTGCCCCTGAGCCTGAACAGACATTTGAAAAGTGTTCATTTCAGCCAGATTACAACAGTAGAGAGAAGGGGGGAATGCCTTCTCATTCACTCAATGTTTTTCACCAACTCAAAAACACCTAGTAGTAAATATTGAGAACTTATTGTCTATTGCTGTGTTGCTGCACATCTCTGTTTCCAAAATTACAAGTTGGGATATGTATGTGGTGACATACACATATGCAAGTTACTAAATATTGTGCAGGCATGTCTACGTGGCCAGTGCCATGCACATTCAAATCTCAGATGTCCACATTTCTAAAATCAGTCTGTTTTCTGCACTTGTCTGGACCCTTATTCTGTACTGCGACAGAAATGTTATTCTGTATTGTGACAAAACATCTGATCTTTTTGGAGGTGGAGATGTCTCTTTTCTAGAGAGCACTTACATGTGTCCACCTTTAACAGAAATTTGGTATGGGCATCTCAGATTTCACTTAGAAGGCATTTTTAAATTTGCCTTTAAATGGGAAAAAAAAAAGTTCAAAGATAAAATTATTTGGTGCTATGCTGTCAAAGCTTTTAAAATTTAGGGTTATGCTTACTAATGAGCATTAAGGGAGTCAATGTGTCATGAATGTACGTTATCGGCACTCTTGAGTGCTTAACCCTGAGAAAAGGGCCGATAATGCTGCAGTAACATGCACAGATGGCTCCCTTAGTGTTAAGGGAAAAAGAGGTGGAGAAAGGATGTTAATGGGGCAGAGACGGGGCGGGGATAGTAGGTGGTCCCTTAACACCGGGGTGTGTTAATATACATTACATCTCCCAGTGCTGGGAACCCCTGACATCTGAAACCTCACAGAAAGGGTAATTTCTGAGGGGAGAGAGCCTATTTAAATGTATGCAATGTGCTCCCCACACAGGAGATCCTAAGAAAGTGATTAGTAGCAACAGCATAGGGCCCCATTAAGAATAGGCACTATGCTGTTGGTGCCAGTTTGGCAATGGAGGTGTCATGTGTGAGTGATGCAGTGGGACTGGCTGGTCCACAAGGCTAACAAGGCTGCTGCCTAGGGTACACATCTGTGATGTCTGTCATGACTCCACAGTGACAGTGGCAGCACATGCTGCCGCTATCAAAAATAAGATGCACCACCCTCACTGCCACCATGCTGCCATGTCAATATGGTGTGAGGGTGGTGGTGGTGGTCACAGTGGCTGTGGCCTGCTGCAGACAAATGCATTGTCCCGGCACTATGTGTCTGGTGCAATGCTGCATTTGCCACTGTCAGTGGACTGGCGAGCATGTCAGCAGCAGGTACAGCAGAGCACATGATCATCCCTCCCCACTGAGGTCTAAGATAGCAGCACATATGCCCACATCCCCCGGTGTAGGGAGCAGGAGTGGCAAGGTGTGCCTATCTGCACACGTGCAACATCAAGGAGGCCACTTGCAGCACTGAAGTAGTAGATGTACAATGATAACAGGGATTGAGGGATCGGCTGGCATGCTGTCCACCATGAGCATTGGACCATGGCATGTGGCTAGTTATGCGAATGGATGGGATGGGCCTGCGATCAGGATGTTCCCCACCCACACATGTTGAGTGGATATGTATTTATGGGTGGAAAAAAATGCTACTGAGACAGGAATGTCATGGGAGAACAGGCCATGTCAGAGGAAAAATGCCCACCCAGCCACTTCACCTGCCAGATGACAATCATAATCTGTGTTTGAACTGGTAACCTCTTTATAATTAAGAATACAGTCAGTAACAACCATCTGGGTCACATGTGAACCCACATCAGCTATGTTTGTCTGCGAGATATGAGATTATGCCATGACTGCCCCACAAGCACACACCGATTGCTGAGGCTCCCTTTTAAACAAGTTCACAGGTGTTAGAGATTGAAACAGTTTCATTTCTGGCATGAATGAAAAATAATAAAAATATTTTTTGTATGAACCTTGCTGTTTAAATATTAACATTTTTTCAGCCTTTCCTTGTTTTGTTGTTTTGGGTTTTTTTTTTTTTTTTAGTTTATTTAGTATGAGGGAGGATTGAGTTCTTTTTGTTACCTGATGAGGTAAAGCCCTCACTTGGTTTGCAGTTTGTCATGGTATAAGGACTTGTGTGCATCAGTGTTGCTGAAGGGCTAAGCTATTGGTAAATTAAATATTGTCAGGGTCTTCCAAGATGGACAGGTCTCAGTTGAGGTGCCATACCAAGACAAACCACCCAACTGGGCAACAGCAGAATGGGACAGTGTTGGCGGTGCAGGATCACATTTCTGTGACAAGAACAACATTACTAAACTTAAACTGTGCAGAATAAAGGCCTGGCAATCTGCTTCCATATCTTGCCACAAAAACCCAATGGATAGTCACAATAAAACAGATTGCACTATAGTACTGGAAGATGAGACCCCCAGGTTGGAAGGCACTCAACTGGTTACTAGGGAGGAGCTGAAGACTTTTCAGAGTAAAGCCAGCATTTATGATGCGTTTGGGTTAAAACCTTCGGACATCTGACTGCTGATGTGGCTGCACATCAAATGAGAGTCAGAAACTGCAAAGATGTCTTACATATTGGGACATGGAACGTATGAAGCATAAACCAAGGGAAGTTGGAGGTGGTCAAGAATGAAATGAAACATATACAACTCAGTCTGTTGGGTGTCAGTTAACTGAAATGGACTGGCATCAGGCACTTTGCATCTGTTGATCACATGGTCTACTATGCTGGAAATGAAAGATAAAGAAGAAATAGTATTGCATTTATAATTAAGAGGAAACTTGCAAGAGCTGTAATGAAATACAGTGCAGTCAGTGAACGGTTAATTTCTATTTGCCTGCAAGGAATGGCTATCAACATAACTATAATTCAAGAATGTGCCCCAAACAACAGCTGCAGAAAAGGATGAAATAGATGAGTTCTATGAACAAGTACAAGCTGAAATTGACAGAACATGCAAACAGGATATTCTGATAGGCAACAGAAATGAAGCTGGAGAAAGACTGATAGAATTCTGCAGGACCAACAATCTATTCATCTCAAAGACCTTTTTCCAGCAACACAAGTGGTGACTGTACACATGGATTTCCCCCAGTGGATTCTACAAAAATCAAATTGACTACATCTCTGGAGTCAAAGATGGAAAAGCTCTATAACATCAACAAAGACAAAACCTAGAGCTGACTGTGGTACGGACCACTAACTACTAGTATGCAAACTCAAGCTAAAGTTGAAAAAGAGCAAGCCACTCATGAATGTAGCAAAATATGACCTTGAGAATATATCACTGGAATTTAAAGACTGCCTGCAAAATTGATTTGCTGCTTTAGATACAAATCAATAAGTTCATCGTAGATGGAGAAGAAATTGAAATAGTGGACAACTTTAACCTATTTGGATAAATTATCAATAAAGAAGCAACAAGCGGTCAAGATATCATATGACGCATTGCTCTTGGCAAAATGGCTATGAAGGACCTAGACAAAATTCTCAAGAGCAGAGATGTCTCTTTCCATACAAGGATTCAACTTGTTCAAGCCATGGCATTTTCAATAATGTCATATAGATGTGAAAGTTGGACAGAGAAAAACATAGAGAGGAAGAAAATTGATGCCTTTGAATTATGGTGCTGGTGATGAATGCCATGGACTGCCCGAAGAACAGACCAGTCAGTACTCAAGGAGATCAAACCTAAGCTTTCTTTAGAAACTCAGATGACAAGACTTCAACTTTCATACTTTGGACACATCATGCAAAGAGAGAGATCATTAGAGAAAGACATCATGCTTGGCAAGGTAGAAGGTCAACGCAAAAGAGGAAGGCCAGCAATGAGATGAATCAATACAGTAACAGCAGCTACGGGTGCCTGTCTGTCAACAACAAGCCGCCTGACTGAAGACCGAACATAACTTAGGACAACTATCCAGAGTGTCGCAATGAGTCAATACCAACTCAACAGCACTTAACAATAACAACAACAACAAAAATAAGGTAAAGCATTTTTTTGATAAACATCTCAAGTGGGCCACATCCCAAGGTCAGGTGGGCCATATTCGGCCCTTGAGCTACTCGTTGGATGTTGTTGGTCTAAACATGATGAACATGGAGCTGCTGAAAGGTAACAAGAGAAAATTATTTAAAAGGTACAGACTAGGGGAAAGCTATAAGAAAATGTCAATGTGCTTGAAACTTTCTTGGGAACTATCAGGTCCATCATTGTAAAGTAGAAACAGTTTGGCATCACCAAAGCACTATGTCAATCAGGATATACCTCCAAAGTCACTAACAGTGGGTTAAGGAAACTGTTGAGGAAGATCACATTGAGATTTCCTTACAAGAGCTATAGAGTTCTCTGACTGAGAATGGGGAACATGTTGACTGTTAAAATTGTCAAGATTACTCCACAAAAATGGCCCAATGAAAAAAACCCATATGATGTGCCACATAGCATTTGCAAAGAAACACTTAGGAGACACTTTTGGATCTCATTGTTAAACAACATGTGTGACAAACAATCAGGGCATATGACCCTGCTAATATCATCCCTAAAGTAAAGCCTGGTGATGGCTGCATTATGTTGTGGGGATGCTTTGCAGCAGTGAGGATTATAGGCACAAATTCTGTGGGTGCAGTGAGTGCGGAGTACCCCTATTATTAAGCATATTCTTTCACTGTAACTAGAGAAAGGTTATTTATTTATTTATTTAGCAAGCATTTGTAGCCCGCTCCTTCCAGCGATCAGAAGCGGGTAGGATTACTATTGTGAAACTGCCGAATCAAGGCAGGTACAAATTTTGTTTACATACAGATTGTCAGAAAAGCACATCATACAGAGTTAACACTTCTTAGCTATGGGGGAGTTCATTTACATATATACATAAATACATATATACAGGATAAGCTTTTTGGCCACAGTGGTCAGGGGCTGCTCCATCTGTGGATTTAGTTCAGGTTGAAATGAGATTGGAAAATGTGCGTTTTGACAGAGAGGTTAGACAGAGAGGTTAGACAGAGAGATGGTTAGACAGAGAGAAGGTTAGACAGAGAAGGAGACTTGATGGAAAGTATAGACAGATCAAGCCTGCCATATCCCAGCCTGCCATAGACTTGGAATGTGGGAGAAGGACAGTAATCCTAAGCGCAAAGCAAGAGCACCATGGAATTGTCTCAATAAGAAAAAAAATAAATGAATACCCTTGGGTGACCCCTTCAGTCCAGACTTGAATCCCACAGAAAATCTTGACAAGACTTGGCTCTGTCAGTCTACATACAATCACCAGCCAATTTAGAAACATAGAAACATAGAAACATAGAAACATGATGACAGAAAAAGACCACAAGGCCCATCTAGTCTGTCCTTCCATAACAACAACTACAACAGTCCACTTTTTACCTTTAGAGATCCTCTGTGTTGGTCCCATGCTTTTTTGAATTCAGTTACTGTCCTCATCTCTACCACCTCCACTGGGAGACTATTCGACGGATCCACTACTCTTTCCGTAAAGAAATATTTCCGCATATCACTCCTGAATCTATCTCCCTTCACCCTCATCCCATGTCCCCTCGTCGCAGAACTTGCTTTCAATTGAAAGAGGCTCTCTCCCTGAACATTTATGCCACGGAGGTATTTAAACATCTCAATCATATCACGTCTATCCCGCCTTTCCTCTAAGGTGTACATATTAAGATCCTTAAGTCTGTCCTCATATGCTTTATAATGAAGACCACTAATCATCTTAGTAGCAACCCTCTGCACCGACTCCATCCTGTTCACATCCTTTTGAAGGTGCGGTCTCCAGAGATTGATCTATTCTGTCAGGATCTATGGGCAAAATCTGCACTATCCCACTGTGTAAAGTTGGTAGTCAATTATCTTAAATAATGGATGGTTGTTATTGCTGCAAATGGGGCTTCCACAAAGTACTGGATCAAGGGGTGTGAAGACTTATGTAATCAAGGCTCTTTTTTCTTCTTATTTTTGAATATTTCCATCATTGTTCTTTCACATTGAAAATGTAGAGTATGTTTTGTAGAAATAAAATCCTACTTTCATGCATTTTGGACTGTATTTTTTAGACAGCATGTGTGAAAATATACAAGGGTTTGAAGGCCTTTAGAAGGCACTATAGATGAATGAATGGAAAGGCATTACCTCTATTGAAAGATCTTACGCATCAACCACATTCTCGTGAGTGTTAAATCACACTCTAAATATTTTCAAATGTTTACATTTGAAATGTTCATAATGTTTATTGTAAAATGTTCTTAATGTTATTTCAACCTTTTCATTGTATCTAACTAGTTCCATGTAAACCGTTTTGAATTGTAGAAAAAAAAACGGTATATCAAAATTTCTTAAATAAATAAATATTTGCATAACATGACTATCAGAAGATTTTTATATTTGCTTTGGTTAGAACATGGTAGGGTTATGTAGATATTATAATTAAGACATCTGATCCTAGATATTTATAAATTGTAAATTTATATGTTCATTTTTCAAGCAGTTAGTTGTTTTTGGAGGGTATTGGAAGCAGGTATTTTTGCACTGCAAACAATACCACTTAGCATGTTTTTTTTTTTTTAATTCTTTATTTCAGCTTTTTAAAATCATACAGAAAATCAAACATCAACACCGTCAACAAAAACTCCTCAACCTAAATTAACAAAGTACCATAACCCCCCCATCCCAACCTCCCATCCCCCCCCCCCCCCACTCTCTGGGAATAAGCATAAAACCACACCAACCTACAATAAACACACATCACAGCAAGAGACGGTTCGAGGGAATAGGTTGCTCACCAGGGACAGTCGCCGCTAGGAAACTTGAGCACGGGCGATATATTGATCCAATAAAGCCCACCTCTTAAAATTTAACTCAGTTTTATCAGGATAATGAAGTTAGCTGTAAATTTTCTCGAAGTTTGAATGAATGCAGACCAGGTTCCACCAGCCATCCAAGCTCAGATTCTGGAGGTTTTTCCAATTCCACAAGATCATCTTGAGGGCAATAGCCATCATAAAATTTAGGAGGAAGCCTTTTCCGCTCTCCCCACTGGGAAATACCTCCAGAGATCACAAGAAAATAGTGCTCCCTGCCAGTTCTATGGAGAAGTGCAGGATAGCTTGCACCCTTGTCCAAACTTGCCTCCAAAATCTCTGCACAAAGGGGCAATCGAAAAACATATGCTGAAAGGTACCGGCCTCTTTCTGGCAGGACCAGCACTTGCCCGTAGAACTCTTGTCCCATTTAGCCAATTTTATAGGAGTGATAAAAGCCCGATGCATATAAAAATACAATGATTTAGTGGTCGCCGCTGACCTGGAAGTTCGAGAGATATGGCCCCAAAGAGATTTCCAAAAAGCACAAGGAATATGGCGACCAATATCAGACTCCCAGGCCCTAGTCAGCCCCGGCGGCCTGCTGGATGCATATTCTCTCCACAAAGCATAAAGCTTAGAGGTGGCCCCCTTTTGCTCACTGAGATCCTGAAGCCCTTTAAGTAACACCCCTTCTGTGGCTAACACAGGCAGCTTTATATGGGATGCTGCCAGACAGTGCTTAAGTTGCACCCATTTAAAATAACAAGACCCTGGCAGAGAGAACGCCCTTTGTAGCGAAGCAAAATCTTTCCATCCCTGAACCCCGACCAATTGCCCAAGAGTCCAAATCCCGCACTCTTGCCATTTCCTCCAGGCGAACATGCGCCCACGAATTCTGAGTTGAGGGTTCCACCAAAGCAGAGTCTGTCTCGATGGTGGATCATCTTTAGCTGTCGCCCGAGCAAGAGTAAGAAAAGCATCCTGCATTGCCCTGATAACCCGACCGACACCTGTCCACTCTGGGTGCGTAGAGCCCAACATGTGGACCAGTGGATAAGGGGCGGCAGCACATGCCTCCACCTCCAACCAAGTTGGTCGCTGCTCCTGACCCCGAGGGGCTAGCCACATCATTCCCTGCTTAACTAAAAGGGCTTGATGGTACAAGTAGAAATCTGGAAAATGTACCCCCCCTTTATCTTTAGGCGCTTTCAATTTTTTAGTGGCAATCCGTGGTTGTTGGCCATTCCACAAGAAGTCGATAAGACTCCTCTCTATCTTCCTATACAGCTTAGGCAAGATCGTAAAGGGGAGCATGCCTAACACGTAATTAATCTTTGGAGCCAGGGACATTTTAATAACCTCCAATCTACCCCACCACGAAAGATGGAGGGGAGACCAGGCTAAAGACATTTGCTGAATCACATCCAGGAGCTTCTCAACATTCTTATGGATCATGACATCTACAGAGGCATTGTACCATGCTCCCAGGTATTTAATGCTACCCGCCTTCCATTTAAAAGGATATGACACCATCCCTGCCGAATTGGCAGAACAATTAAGTGGGAACACCACAGATTTGGACCAAAACTGATCTTATACCCAGAAACTCTGGAATAAGCCTTTATCAGGGATAGGACATGCAGGACCTCAGGAGGCTGTGTGAAAAGGAGGAGATCATCTGCATATGTAAAGAGTTTTACTTGCAAGTTCCCGACTCTAACGCCATTAATGCCCTTATGGTGCCGAACCGCAATAACTAAGGGCTACAAAAACAAATTAAACAATAAGGGGGAAAGGGGACAACCCTGCTTAGTGCCCCTATGCAGGGAAAAAGGCTGTGAGAGAGTACTGTTAGCATAGATACTGGCGGACGCTCTGGCATAAAGCACCCGGACCTTGTTTATGAAACCCTCGCCGAGGCAGAACCAATGCAATATAAAAAACAGGAACGTCCACTCTAGCCTGTCAAATGTCTTCTCGGCATCAAGGGAGAGGGTGACGTAGGGACAAGAGTCTGCCGACGCCCTCTCTAGCAGATTGCAGAGAAGGCGAGCATTATCTGAGGTCGACTTCCCTGGTACAAACCCACACTGATCTGGATGAACCAGCTCCCCTACGACCGAGGCTAATCTCCCCGCCAGGACGCTCGCATAAATCTTATAATCAGCATTTAAGAGGGAGATAGGTCTGTAGTTAGCGACATTCCTAGGGTCTTTACCTGGCTTCTCCAGGACAATTATGGTAGCATCCGAAAAGCTACCCGTCTGACTCTGAGATTGCTCCAACTCCCCAAAATACATCAGTAGATAAGGGATCAACTCTTTGCTAAATACTTTATAAAATTCTGGTGGGAGGCCGTCCGGCCCGGCCGCCTTCCCTGAAGGCATGTCGTTAATTGCCTTGCGAAGCTCATCCCTCGAAAAGGGTTTGCCAATGTCCTGGGCCTGAGATTCCTCTAAAATGGGGTGCACCAGGTTCTCAACAAAGCTGGTAAATTCATTAATATCTGCCGCACTCTCAGAGGTATATAAAATAGCATAAAATTTAGAGAATTCGCCCACAATCTGCTCACTGTTGGATATACTCTCTAGCTTACTAGTCAGAAGAGAGGCAATACTTGATTTAACTTGCTTCCCCCGCACAGTATTTGCAAGTAATTTGCCAGCTTTGTTCCGCTCTACATGAAACCTGGCGGATTGCTTCAGCATTATCTGTTCAACCTCAGAGCTAAGTAACTCATTATATTGAAATCTTAGTCTTTGCAGGCGCAACAGAATACCCGGCTCAGGATGTTTAATCCACAACCGTTCGCCCGTTCGGATTTTCTGCTCTAAAGCTAGCATTTGAGCCTTCTGCCTTCTGGCCTCCTTAATTTTAAAACTAGTGATCGTTGCGCGCAGCAAGGCCTTGAAGGCCTCCCACCAAGCCCAAATTGCTGTGTCCCCGAATTTGTTGTTGCTAAAATAGGAGGCGATAGCAGCTCTCACCTCCTCCTGAAAGGCGGGCTCCGCCAACCACGTTCTATTAAAAGACCAGGCCTGAAAGGGTCTCTCTACCTCCGCCACCTGTATATCGAGTAAGATGGCAGCATGATCTGAGACAGTCCTGCCCAAAATCCTCGCTGCGCAATTAGCTGTGACCAGGGGCTTAGAAATTAAAAAATAATCTATGCAGGACGACGAATTGTGTGCATGGGAAAAATAAGAATAATCTTTTTCACCCGGATGGAGAAGCCTCCAGATGTCCACTAGCCCACAGGAGTCTATGAGCGCTGCAAGCGCTATACTCGCGTGAGAAGGGTCTCTCACAAGGTTAAAGTCACTGCCCAGAATTGTTAAAACCCCACTTTCTTCCTGGATGGTACCGTTTAACTTACAGAAAAAATTAGGGTCATCAATGTTGGGACCATAAATGTTAACAATTGACAAGAGCACATTGCCCACCTTTACCTGAGATTTGGCCCACCTCCCCATCTCATCATTGCTTGAGTTTACAAACTGAAGGCCCAGAGAGGCACTCAACAGGGTGGCAACACCATTTTTCTTATGAACCGCAGGAGAGGATCCCACTAAACAGTAATGCTGGTTTGCCAATTTACTAGTTCCCATCAAAGAGAGGTGGGATTCCTGCATGAGAATGATGTCTGCATGCTGCCTTTTACAGTATGCCAAAATCTTCTTTCTTTTTATCGGGGACTTAAGTCTCTTCACATTCAGTGACAAAATTTTCAACCTTTTAACCATTCCAACAGCTAGGCTTTATTAAACATGTGGTCGGCAGAGTAGCATCCCTTCTCAAATTGGCAACCCAGAGAGCCATAACCCCAACCCAAACACTAAAAGAAAAAAAAAATGGGCACGGCAACGGAAACTCAATTAGAGCACAGAGCAGCCCGGGCCCCCTGAACACAGGTACTACTCCCAGCCACCCAACCATCCCAAATGCAGAACTTGCATTATCCCACTGAACCAAAACACACAAAACAGCTATAAAGTCAGGCGCGACTGAGCGCTCGAATCTGTGGTCGCCTCGCTCTCTTCCGGAACCAAATCGGACCAGTAACCAACTCTGCTCCAGGACTAGCTCATCCCTGCTGCATCAGGAGCGCCTCTTGGTCCTCTATGAACTGCTGCAAGGCCACAGGGTCCTCAAATGACTTGGTTGCATTGTTCAAGGTGACTTTGAATCTTGCTGGGTTGAACAGGCCATACCTTGCCTGTAGGCGCTGCAGTGTGGGCCTTAGAGCTAGACACTGCCTCTGTTTCTCCACTGTAGGCTTGCAAAAATCTGCGTAGAAGGCAATCTTCTGCCCCTCATATTGGAGTGGTTGCAACGCCTTGGCTGCCGCAAAAATCTGCATGACCTGTTGATGCCTTAGCAAACACACGATTAAGGGCCGAGGGCGCTTATTGTGTAGATTGGGAGAGGTCGGGATACGGTGTGCCCTTTCAATTTCCAATGGGCGGGTAAATTCAAGTTTTAATAGCTTTGGCAAAATGTTTTCCAGAAAGCTGATGGGGTCACCCCCTTCCGCTCCTTCCCCAAGCCCGATGATGCGGATGTTATTGCGCCTGGCCCTGTTGACCATATCTTCTAGGCTCCTTTCCAACCAGTCCATCTTTCGAGCAGCCGAGGCAGCTCACCTGATCTGCTCCTCGTGCCCAGCCAGCAGCGTTACCACCTTGTCGACCCTAATAGAAAGAGCGTACATTTGGGAGCTCAAGTCCTTTAAATCCGACTGCAGTTCTGTAAGCGTTTCCCCGTTAGAATCCACACGGTTCCGGGGGGCGGAGCCTGATGTCCAGCGGGTAAGACGCTTCGCGCTGAAGCTCCCGAGAGGCCTACTTAGAATCCTGACTTAATACCTATACAAACTTACTATTTCGCTCCGGGCTGACCGGGGTACCTCGGGGGGGATGGCGGCCCATAAACCAGCGCGCTTGGACTTCGGGTCTCCTTCTTCTTCTCACGGAAAACGCTCCAAAACAGAGGTGTCCTCCCCACAGAAGATGGTTCCATTTCGTGAAAACCCCGAAATGCACCTGGAGATTTTGGAGGAACTACGCGGCGTGAAGGAATTGGTGCAGTCCAATGGAGAAGCGCTTAGAGCCCTGCGAGAAGACTTTGGAGTGCTCCAGGACCGACTTGAAAGTCTCTCATTACGGCAGGACAATATGGCGGGGGTCCTCGACTCGCACGCGGTGCGCTTGGGCGCACTGGACAAGGCTGAGCGCCAGATACAGAATCTTCAAAAAGAGTTAGAAGATAGCAATAATCGAGCCCGTCGTAACAATGTGAGGCTCATTGGAATACCGGAGGGGGTGGAAGCGGGAGATATGAGAGAATTCCTGCTTAAAACTCTTCCTTCCTTGCTGAAGATCACCTTTCATAAAGAATTGGAGATCGATCGTGCACACCGTGTTCCTACCCACATGGCGCTCAACCGAACGACCCCCCGGCCTATTATCTTTCGCTTGCTACGATATCAACAAGTGGAACAAATTTTAAATGCTGCCCGGGCGAACCATCATTTGGAATTTGAAGGTCACAAAGTCTCCTTCTTCCCTGATTTGGCAAAGCCTACCGTTGACCGACGGAAGAAACTCCTTGCTTTTCGCCCTCGACTTCAACAGCTACAGGCTCGCTTTGGCCTGTTGTATCCCGCGAAGCTCCGAGTGACTCTCCACAACCAAACCAGGACATTTGAAGATCCTGATCTACTATCAACATCTTTAGACTCCAAAGAAGCAGAGCAGATGCGCTAATCCAACGACGTGGACTTTTATTTGCCGGCTCTGTCCGCCATTTTGAAGGGCCCGATGCGGCGGTCCTAGTCAAGCACAGGGACTACCTGGACTTTCTTTCTTTCTTTCTATGACTTTCGTTTTGTGGTCTCCTATCCCTCCATGATGTGTGCCTCGGGCGGATTCGGAGCACGCACAGTCCTACAGGTTATGTGTTTTTTCAATTTTGGCCTTCTCTGGGGCTTCTCCCCGCAGACACATGGTCGCCAGTAATTTTTGGGGTTCTGCTTCTTCTCTACCGCGCTGCGGTTTTCTTCTTTTAATGTGGGGCGCTTCATTGTATTATCTAAGTTTATTTTTTTTTTTATGTCATCTGTACAGCCAGATACAGTCAATATGAGGGACATTGTGCAATTTGGTGCGCTATCATGCTCAGAATATTTAACTTGTCTGAATGGCTTTATGTAAAATCTTATCACTCAATGTAAAGGGCATTAATAGTCCAATCAAAAGAAAGAAAATCCTTAGCTATCTTAGCCATGAGCATGCTGATTTAGCGTTTCTTCAGGAAACGCACTTAAACTCTGCTGAAACACTGAAACTCAATGTTAAGCCTTATATGGTGGCTGCCTATTCTCCCGCCGTTTCCAAACGGTGCGGGGTAGCCATTCTGGTTAAGAAATCTTTGCAAGCTACTGTAATTGATACTAGCGCTGATAAAGAGGGTAGATGGGCCCGAGTACATCTTAAGGTTGGAGATAGTGAATTTACATGTATTTGCATTTATGCCCCGAATGTGGACAACCCTGCTTACTATGCAAGTATTGCGCAGTTGGCACAGGCCTCTGCCAATACTCCATTAATACTTGGTGGTGACTTTAATCAAGTGTTAGACCCTCTGATAGATAGACAGCCGCCTAGAACGAGTAGTCCACCCAAGAGTCTTGCTACCCTTACAGCCCTGATGCAAGATCTTGCGCTGGTAGATATATGGAGGCTGCTTCACCCCTCCGACTTAGAGTTCACTTTCTTTTCTGCACCCCATCACTCCCAATCTAGAATAGATTTCTTTCTCATTTCCAAAGCACTGATTTCTCAAGTAGACACGACTAGGATTCATCCTCTCCATATTTCAGATCATGCTGCCATATCTTTCTCATTACGTGTCACTGCGCGGGACGATTCTCCCCGAGCTTGGTTTTTTGATAGATCCCTACTGGGTCAAAAAGATTTTCAGGTTGATATAAAGGCTGCTATCCAAGATTATTTTCATTTTAACTCACCCCATGACACAGCGGGCTGGGCTTGGTGGGAGGGTTTTAAAGCATCTATCCGTGCCACTATAACTAGCTATCAAATTCGGCAGGGGAAACAAAGAAAGCAGCATTTACTGATTCTAGAGCAGCAGATACAAGCTGGGGAGCGTCTCCTCACGTCCCGTACTGACCCATGTATTTTACTCCGTTTACAACGCTTGCGTTTTCAATACAATCAGCTTTTGTATACTGCTGCTGTTAAAAATATTGAATCACAACAAGGGCTATATTATCGGGAAAATAATCGTGCTGGCAAATTATTAGCAAATGCCCTAAAAGGTCGAAAAGAAGCCAAGCGTGTTACCGCCCTCCGTAATCCGTCGGGGGGGGGCTTGGTCACTAAAGATACCGAAATCTTAGAACTCTTTCGTGATTTTTATACTCGGCTTTATCAATCCGAATGTGATTTTGAGCCAGATGTATTTGAACGCTTACTTTCAGGGGTACAAAGACCGACCCTATCTGATGAAGATAGAGTGGCCTTGGACACACCATTTACTGTCTCAGAAATTCATTCTGCTATCAAGAAATGTGCCTCAGGTCGAGCCGCAGGCCCAGACGGTCTCCCTGCTGAATTCTACAAAACCTTTCACGCTGACTTAGCTCCAGTTTTGAAAATTTATTTTTCTGCTTT
Organism: Ichthyophis bannanicus; assembly: GCA_033557465.1. Classification (NCBI taxonomy): domain Eukaryota; kingdom Metazoa; phylum Chordata; class Amphibia; order Gymnophiona; family Ichthyophiidae; genus Ichthyophis; species Ichthyophis bannanicus. The sequence goes on from CM066032.1 coordinate 429,433,554, forward strand.
GGCCGAGGAGGGTTCTCCTTCTGGGTCCTTTTCAATGGCAAATGTAGTAGTTTTTGAGAAAGAGGGGAGAGACCCGCAACTAACAGCTAATTATCGTCCAATTTCCCTCCTAAACGCGGACTATAAAATCTTTGCCACCATTCTCTCTACCCGGCTCTCGGATAGGATGCCTACCTTAATACACCCAGATCAATGCGGTTTCATTCCTGGTAGATCAACTGCTGACAATGCTCGGACTCTATGCCATGTACTGACTACCGCAGTTAATCTCGATCGCCCATTTGTTGGCCTCTCACTTGATGCTGAGAAGGCCTTTGATCGCTTAGAATGGCCCTTCCTGTTTGCAGTCCTCCGCTGGTACGGATTCGGGGAAGGTTTTCTCCGTTGTCTTCGCACCATGTACGCACAGCCTACAGCCAGTATATGTGCCAATGCTTTAAAGTCTCAGCCTTTTCCCCTTCAACGCGGCACTCGTCAGGGATGCCCACTGTCTCCACTCCTCTTCGATCTTGCACTCGAGCCCTTGGCTTTACTAATCCGGCAATCGGAGGTGATTCATGGAGTCCCCTTCACCCATAGGGAAATCAAAATTTCAGCATATGCTGATGATCTTATGCTTTTTGTCTCTATAGACTCAGTACCGGCTGTCCTAGAGCAAATTGGTAAATACTCACAACTGTCCGGTTATAAGATAAATTGGACCAAGTCGGTAGCCTTTCCATTAAATCCTTTGCTTCATCAGGCAGATATGCAACCCTTCCCCTTTTTATGGCAACCTCGCATGGTCAAATACCTTGGGGTACACTATTGTTCTCCTTTGGAAGACACTATCTCCTTCAATGCCAAAGACTTAACCTCTAAAGTCCGGGCGCTCACTCACCGCTGGACTCCTTTAACGCTTACCTGGTGGGGTCGATTAGAAACCATAAAAATGATGATTGTTCCGAAAGTGAATTATATCTTAGAAATGGTGCCCTGTCTCTCTTCCCTCGGCGTCTATATAAAGATATAGAGGGTCTTCTGACTAGATACCTGTGGCAAAACAAGACACCTAGGATAGCGAAACACAAGCTGCAAGCAGATAAGGAAAATGGGGGTGTCAGATTCCCCGATTTCCTGAAGTATCATCAATCTTTTCTTCTCAAACAAGGCGCTCGTTGGCTGGAAGATCCAGTACCGAGTAGACCTGTGTGGCTAGACATAGAAGAGGACCTTTGCAAACCGATTCCTCTTACTTTTCTCCCTGGTATGACTCTCCCATCAGACTCCCACTTTCCACCAATGCTTTTAGACACCTTAGGTGCCTTTAATAATCTCATACACTCTTTAGACTCCCGACTCTGTCCGATAGACAAGCTCCCACTTTGGTACAACACTCGATTTCGAATACAAAATAAACCGATGGCGTGGAGCCCCTGGTACACTAGGGGCATTTGGATTCCTAGTCAGCTGTTTCATGAAGGTCGCTGGAAAACTTTTAGTGAATTGCAAATTGAATTTGGTCTCCCAGCGAAACACTACTTTCAGTTGGTGCAACTTCAGCATTGCCTTCGGAGTGCTAAGGTGCTCCCGCCATCGGCCTCCCCTACACAAGGTTGGTTGGAGACTATCCGATCTATCGGTAGCTCACCGGGTGTAGCATCCAATTTTTACAAAACCTTATGTAATGCTATGACTAGGGATACCCCTATAGCGCAGAAAGCATGGGAGAGAGAATTGCATGTGACTTTGACCCCGGAGCAATGGAGCCTTGTCTGGAGTAGAGTGACACGGGTCTCCCGATCCGCCTCACTCACTCAGACACTCTTCTTTCTGGCCCACCGGTGTTTTTACACTCCTGACAGATTAGCCAAATGGAACACTACTCAGGGCAATAGTTGTTGGACATGTCATGCGGCCATTGGTTCACTACCTCATGTTATGTATGAATGTCCCGCACTACAGTATTACTGGAGTCGGGTCTGGGGTCGTATCCAGTCTATTTTGCACTTTCAAGAGCCCCTTACTTGGAGGATAGTGGGACTTCGCTCAGCTGCGGGGATCCCCTCTCTTCCAAAAAAGGCTTCCTTCCTTTTGGACTTTATGCTTGGCATTGCTATTTCCCTAATTACGAAATACTGGAAAAATAGCTCCCAGCTGAGCCCCAATGAATGGTGGAATCATGTCTGTCTTTACAGTAAATATGAACAAGTACCTCGTATGTTTGCTTCCCCCATTCAGACTCCTCATCATCGGTCTAAATGGAAGATGCTCAATGACTATGTACACTCTGCTCAATGCTCTCATCTGACTGTCTAAATTTGTATATATCTTTGTCCCATGATTATGCTGTATCGCAGATACTCTTTTGATTGTTTTGATGTATAATCACTGTTATTTGGAAGCGCTCACATACTGACATAATCAGCTAGAGAAGAAGCGTGGGGGTGGGGGGTAATTGGGTTTACTTTTCTTTATTGTATAATTGTTTTGTCTCCTTTGGTGTGTTGTTTCTTTTGTTTGTTGCAAAATGAAAATAAAAAATTTAAAAAAAAAATAAAAAAAAAAGAATCCACACGGTTCCGGATAGCTCTCACCTCCTTTAGTAGCTGCTGTATCTCGCCTGATGCTTCCTGTGAGTCGCCATTTTGTGCAGCGAAAGCAGGTCCGTCTTGGATCTTTTGGAACCTGCCACTGCTGGAGGAACAAATTCTAGGCGCCTTTGCTTGCCCCCAGACATCCTCTTGCTCAGTCGCACCAATTTCGCTAGCCAGGGGGATGGTTGTAGACAGTGGCATTCTGGATTGAATCAATGGGGCCCGGGAGAGAAACTCTTACGCCACCATGCTGGTTTCGCGCTGGCTCCGCCCCCCCCCACCACCCACTTAGCATGTTTTTATCATCTAATTTAGTTTTATAACTTTTAATATCTTTTTATTTTCAAAATAAAAAATGGCCAAGAATTTGGATAGAGGACTGGGCTTTAGTGGGGGGAAAGAAGGAGATGTATGAGTTTGTGTCTGGAGGTAGGTGTGCAACTCATGCTAGGGTAGTGAGTGGGCAGGGTAGGGGCATGGTGAGCACCCTAGCTGCATATGTGGAGTTAAGTGCACCCGTGTTAGGGTGTGTGTTAGGAGGAAGTGCTCTACATTAACTGCTGGGGAAATACTTTCCACACCCCTGTTGCACCAAATGCACCATAGTTTAGCCCTTTTGGCACCCTAGCACCCATTAGTAAGTTTAAGAAAATCAGAATAAAAACCCTTACATAAATCATAAAAATATGATACATCCTAAACCTTGCAACTTGCATTGAAAAATCTTGGAGTTTCATAATTGCATAAATATTGAAATGTAACTTTTGAAAACATTTTGTGCAAATGACATTTTACTTGAAAATTAAAGTATATGTATTTATTTACATTCTCTTATATACTGTGCTATTCTGCATCAGTGTGGTTTACATTGAACAGGGCATTATAACTTGGAGATAACTATTTTTTTTTTTTTTTTTTACAGGGAACATGGTCTATGGAGGGTTAAGTGGCTTGCCCAAGATCACAAGGAGCACCTGTGGGACTAGAAACCCCAGTCCTTCTGGCCCAAGGTTGCTGTCCTCTAGTGGGATTTGAACCCCTGACCTTTTGGCCTGAAGTACCTTGCCCCAACCACTAGGCTACTCCTCCACTCCATGCATGTGATTTGTTTCCCCATATTTATAGAAACAGAACCATGTGTAGATTGAGATTTTAGAAATGCAATAATTTGCATATAAATAGCAAAAAATATCATTCAATTCCTGATGTTTACATTTGTATTGAAAGTTAAAAATTGAACACACTTGGAATGGTGTTTTTGAAAAACTAGGAAAGAGGTGCTTAAAATATGGAAAGACAAAAGGAATTAATATTATATGATACTTGATACAAAGGGGCTATATTTTTTGTTCCATTTCCCTCTAAGAAGCAGAAGAAAACAGCACGAAAGAATAACAGAATAGGCAAGGAGCAGTCAACATAATTCAGAATATTTCAATTCATTACACACATATTCATCACCAAAGTCTCTCAAGTCCTCTAAAAGTTAGCTAGTTAAAAAGAAATTTTATAGTGAATGTGAATTTCATGTCTGTCCCAAATGGGCTTGAAGATGACACTATACTGTACATCATTTGAGAGAACCTTGTTTTGAGAATATGTTTGTGGCTGATTTTATGGAGGTGGCATCTTTAATGCTTAGGAACCAAAGAATAAAGTATAAACATGGCATGTTAAACAACATAGATTGCTATGAACCGAAGCCAGTTATTTGTTACTCTCAGTAACTGGGATGTAATATTGATTGCCTCTAACATAAACAAAAAAAAATTATACCCAGTGCTGGTTCCACATAAAAGTGCCATCAGTATCTGTTACAGTTACTTGTTTAGTTGCTCTGCGATTTAGAACATTGACACTGATGCAGTAAACTCTGTTATGCTTTAGCACCGTAATTTACTCAAGATTCTCCCATGCTAGTATTCCCAATGCAGAAAACTTCTACCATGGGAAAAATTGTCAGATAATCAGTCAGGGTCTATTGCATGCTTTCCACACCCCTTCTCAATAGCTAAGGCTGATATGAGACCTATGCACTCAGATAACCTGAGATGCCTTTCAGCTGGTAGTGGCTTAGTGAAAACATCTGCTACTACGTCCTTTGTTGCACAGTACTGCAGATCGAGGAGCCCTTGCGCCTGCAGATCCATCAAGAAGTGATATTTTATGTCAAAGTGCATCATTCTCAGATTAACCCTTTCTGTCTGTGCTAGAGCCAGACACCCTTGATTGCCCTTGAAAATCTGTCTAAGCTCTGTTTGTGGCTGTCCCAGATCCATCAGTAACTGCCTTAGCCAAATCACTTTGACTCACTTATGTTGCTGTGACATATTCAGTCTCTGTGGATGAGAGCAGGGGCGGTCCAAGCGGGGTGCGGGACCATGTGCGGAGACTGGGTGCGGGGCCTCTTTTGCATAAGGGGCCTCATTTGCATAATGTTATCATACACTAACTTTTAGTAAATATGCCTCTTAATGAGTGCATGGATAAAGAAAGACTAAAAGATTTCTACATTACTATAATCCAGTAGCAAACCCGCCGTATCATAACAGCACTACCAGGACTCACAAAGCACCATACTCTACCTATCAAAAGGCAACACTGACTCTGCTACATGGGTAGTCACCGGGATGTACAGCTGGGAAGAATAGGGTCCCGGCCTGTAATGTCCAAGTGCTAGACCCGATTCTGTAGCACTCTCATCCAGGGCCGGCACATCCATTGAGCAAGAATGTTGTTTGCACAGGGCCCCACATTTCAGGGGGCCCCACACAAACAACATTCTGCCCATCAGCCACTTTAAAAGAAAAAAGAAACTTGCTGCTGCTGCCGCTGTCGCCGTGGCAGCGGCAGAATGAAGTGTCTCCTGCAGTCACTCTCCTTGTGCGGCTTTCAGAGCCGCAAAGGGAAAGTGTCCCTCTCGCGGCTCTGTTACGCCTGCCGGGGCTGATGGGAAATTTCCCATCAGCCCCGGCGAGCTTAACAGAGCCGCGAGTGAAACTCTCCCTTCGCGCCTCTGAAAGCCACGCCGAGGAGAGTGATTGAGGTGGGCTCTGCCGGGCAGCCGGGGGGACCCTGCGGGAGACACTTGACTGCAGGAGACACTTCATTCTGCCGCTGCCATGGCAGCAGTAGCAGCAGCAGCAAGCTTCTTTTTTCTTTTTTTCTTTTACGGTTTACCTGGGCTGATGGGGGGAGGGGGGTTAGGACTGGTAATGGGCTGGGGGGGGGGTTAGTACTGTTAATGGGGTGATAAGGAGTTAGGACTGCTAATAGGCTATGGGGGGGATAGGACTGGTAATGGGCTGATGGGGGGTTAGGACTGGAGGTGGGCTGATGGGGGGATTAGGACTGGTAATGGGCTATGGGGAGGGCTACGACTGAAAATGGGGTGATAGGGGGCTTAGAAACATAGAAACATAGAAACATGATGACAGAAAAAGACCACAAGGCCCATCTAGTCTGTCCTTCCATAACAACAAATACAACAGTCCACTTTTTACCTTTAGAGATCCTCTGTGTTGGTCCCATGCTTTTTTGAATTCAGTTACTGTCCTCATCTCTACCACCTCCACTGGGAAACTATTCCACGGATCCACTACTCTTTCCTTAAAGAAATATTTCCGCATATCACTCCTGAATCTATCTCCCTTCATCCTCATCCCATGTCCCCTCGTAGCAGAACTTGCTTTCAGTTGAAAGAGGCTCTCTCCCTGAACATTTATGCCACGGAGGTATTTAAACATCTCAATCATATCACCTCTATCCCGCCTTTCCTCTAAGGTGTACATATTAAGATCCTTAAGTCTGTCCTCATATGTTTTATAATGAAGCCCATTAATCATTTTAGTAGCAACCCTCTGCACCGACTCCATCCTGTTCACATCCTTTTGAAGGTGCGGTCTCCAGAATTGCACACCATACTCCAACTGAGGTTGCACCAAAGACTTATACAGAGGCATTATCGCCTCCTTTTTTCTGCTAGCCATTCCTCTCCGTATGCACCCAAGCATCCTTCTAGCTTTTGCCGTCGCCTTTTCTACCTGTTTAGCTACTTTAAGATCATCAGACACAACCACGCCTAGGTCCCGCTCTTCTTTAGTGGACAAAAGTACTTCACCTCCTATACTGTATTGCTCCCTTGGATTGCTGCAGCCCAAATGCATGACCTTACATTTTTTAACATTAAATCCCAACTGCCAAATTCTAGACCATTCTTCAAGCTTAGCTAGATCCCTCCTCATGTTATCTACACCTTCCTGAGTGTCTATTGAAGATTTTGGTATCATCCGCAAAGAGGCAAACCTTACCCGACAGTCCTTCCGCTATATCACTAACAAAGATGTTAAAAAGAATCGGACCAAGGACAGATCCCTGGGGCACACCACTGGTAACATCCTTCTCCTCAGAGTGAGCTCCTTTTACTTGTACTCTTTGTTGCCTCCCACCCAACCAATTTCTTTTTTTTTTTGAAACTTTTATTTTCATTTTACAACAAGCAAACGAAACAACAAACCAAAGGAGACAAATACAAATATACACATAATTAAAGCAACCCCAATTACCCCCCACCCCTAAGCTTCTTCTCTGGAACTGAGGAGTATCATCAAAGAGGCGTATGCATATAGCAGTGATTGTACATCCAAACAAACAAAAGAGTATCAGCTATATAGACTGATCATGTGAAATAGATTTAAACAGTCAGATGGGAGCATTTAGCATTTTAGCATTTTAAACATAATCGTGGAGTATCCTCCATTCAGACAAATGATAGAGGGTCTGAACGGAAGAAGCCAACAGATGAGGTATTCGTTCATATTTACTGTATAGACAGACAGGATGCCACCATTCATTGAAATTAAGAGGGGACCTATTTTTTCCCCCCAGTATTTTCCAGTAATATTGTAGTACCGGGCATTCAAACATAATATAAGTTAGTATGTGAATGGCCGTGCGGCATATCCAAAATCTGTTGCTCTGGGTAGCGGTCATTTGACTAACCTATCAGGAGTATAGAAACTTCGGTGGATTAAAAGAAAAAAAAAAAAAGTGTCTGAGTAAGTGAGGGAGATCGAGAGATCCATGTCAACCTGCTCCAGGCTGGGCTCCCATGCTCCGGGGTCAAAGCTACATGCAACTCCCGCTCCCAGAATTTCTATGCTGTCTGAGCGCATTGGTGGATAATGGGAGTGAGGGGAGAAGCAGCCTCCATATATCTTCTAGCGCAAAATCTGTTATCAAAGCAGTAAAAGAATCAAGACTCTTGGGTGGACCACTCGTTCTGGGCGGCAGCCAAGCTGTCAAGGGCTCAAGTACTTGGTTGAAATCGCCGCCGAGCATTAATGGAGGGCTGGCAAATGCCTGTGCGAACTGCATAATACTTGCATAATAAACAGGATTATCCACATTCGGAGCATAAATACCAATACACGTAAATTACAGTCTCAACCTGAAGGTGTGCACGGGCCCATCTACCCTCCTTATCAAAGCTAACATCCATTACAATAGCTTGCAGAGACTTCTTAACCAAAATGGCTACCCCACACCGCTTGGAAACAGCGGAAGAGAAGGCAGTCGCCATATTAGGCGTGGTATTAAGTTTCAATGCCGCAGCGGAATTTAAATGCATTTCCTGAAGAAACATTAAATTAACATGCTCATGATTAAGATAGCTAAGGATTTTCTTTCTTTTGATTGGACTATTAATGCCTTTTAAGTTTTATGAGAAGATCTGACACAAGGCCATCAAGAAAGATTATAAATTCTGAGAAAGAACACAATAATGCACACAGTTTCCCAATGTCCCTCATCTTAACTATGTATGACTGTGCACATAACATAATAATCAATGAGTTAATGAAAATCATGGAAACGCCCCATATAAAAAATAAGCACCGAGGTGCACTAGAGAAGAAGCAAAACCCCAGAAATTACTGGCGACCTAATGTCTGCGGGGAGAAACTCCAGAGAGGGCCCAAGCTAAAACATATAACCTGCAAAACTATGCATGTTTCGAATCCCACCGAGGTGCACATCATGGAGGGATAGAAGGCCAAGTAAATTATAGATAGAAAGAAAAGTCCAGGCAGTCTCTATTCCAGGCTGGGATCACCGCGTCGGGCCGTTCAAGATGGCGGGCAAATCCGGCGAATTACAGATCAAAATTGTTGAATCATAGTTGTTGGATTAGCGCATCTGATCTGCGTTATTTGGAGTCCAAAAACATTGCTAGTAGATCGGGATCTTCGAATGTTATGGCTGGGTTATGGAGAGTCACTCTGAGCTTCACTGGATATATTAGGCCAAAGTGAGCCTGTAGTTATTGAAGTCCAGGGCGAAAAGCAAGGAGTCTCCTCCGTCGGTCAACTGTGGACTTTGCCACGTCAGGGGAAAAGAAACTTTATGACTTTCAAATTCAAGATGATAGTTCGCCCGGGCAGCAGTGCGAATTTGCTCTACTTACTGGTATCGCAATAATCGAAAAATGAGAGCCCGAGGAGTCGTCCGATTGAGCGCCATATTAGCAGGAACACGATGCGCTCGGTCAGTCTCCAGATCTCTGTAAATAATAATCTTTAGCAAGGGGGGGAGAGTTTTGACCAAGAATTCTCGCATGTCTCCTGCTCTCACATCCTCCGGTACTCCAATGAGCCCCATATGGTTGCAACCAGCTCGATCATTGCTATCCTCCAGCTCTTTTTGAAAATTCTGTATCATACGCTCAGCCTTGCCCAATTTCACCGAGCGCACCGCGTGCGAGTCAAGGACCTCCGCCATGTTGTCCTGTCGTAGTGGGAGACTTTCAAGCCGGTTCTGAAGTGTGCCAAAGTCTTCACGCATGGTTCGGAGCGCCGCTCCGTTGGATTGTACCAGCTCCTTCACACCGCGTATCTCCTCCAAGATCTCCTGTGGCGTTGCGGGGTTTTCCCAAAGTGGGGCCATCTTTTGTGGGGAAGAACTCTGTTTTGGAGCGTTTTCCGTGTGAAGAAGAGGGAGACCCGAGGTCCAGTCGCACTGGTTTGTGGCCCGCCGTTCCCCCCGAGGCACCCCGGTAAGTTCAGAGCAAAAAAATAAAATTTATGCAGGTATTAATTCAGGATTCTGAGTAGGCCTCTCGGGAGCTTCAACGCAAAGCGTCTATCCCGCTAGACATCAGGCTCCGCCCCCCCCACCCAACCAATTTCTAACCCAAGCAGTAACTTTAGGGTCCATCCCTAGGGTGCTCAGTTTGTTTATAAGTCGCCTGTGAGGAACAGTGTCAAAGGCTTTACTGAAATCTAAATACACCACATCTAGAGCTCTCCCTCGGTCCAACTCCTGGTCACCCAGTCAAAGAAATCAATCAGATTTGTCTGACAAGACCTGCCTCTGGTGAATCCATGCTGCCTCGGATCCTGTAATCCGCCGGACTCCAGAAACCTCACTATTTTCTCTTTCAGCAGCGTTTCCAATAATTTACTCACCACCGAAGTTAAACTAACCGGCCTGTAGTTTTCAACCACATCCTTACTTCCGCTTTTGTGTAAAGGCACCACATGAGCCTCTCTCCAGTCCTTTGGCACCACTCCCGACTCCAACGAGGCATTGAAAAGGTCAGTCAGTGGAGTTGCTAGAACGTCCCCAAGTTCCCTCATTATTCTAGGGTGTATCCCATCCGGTCCAATCGCTTTGTCTACTTTAAGTTGAGCTAGTTTCTCATGAACACAGTCTTCTGAAAATTGTTCAAGATGTCCCTCGCTTCTGTTCTTATTTGTGGGTGTTTTCTGAGGTCCTGCTCCTGGTTCTTCATCTGTGAACACAGAACAAAAATATTTGTTAAACAATTCCGCTTTATCCTTATCAGCTTCTACATATTCCCCCCCTGCACCTTTGAGTCTGACAATACCACTTTTGCCCTTCCTCTTCTCACTAATATATCTGAAAAATGTCTTATCCCCCCATTTTATTGCATTGGCTATTTCCTCCTCCTTTTGAATCTTTGCCTTCTTGACTACTTTGCTAGCTTCTCTAAGTTTTTCCAAATACAGATGCCTGTCTTCCTCTCTCTGTGATCTCTTGTATTTCATGAAGGCCTCCCTCTTTTTCTTCACTTTTTCAGCTACTTCCTTTGAAAACCATAGCGGTCTCCTGTTCCTTTTGCCTTTATTTACCATTTTAACAAAAAGGTTGGTTGCCTTTAAAATACCCCCTTTCAGTTTTGCCCACTGTTTTTCTACATCCCCCAGCTGTTCCCATCCCACTAACGACTCCCTGAGGTATTGGCCCATCTTCGCAAAGTTAGTCTTCCTAAAGTCTAAGATCTTCACCTTGGAATGGATTCTAACAGCCCTAGTTCTAATACTGAACCACACCATCTGGTGATCACTGGATGCAAAATGATCTCCCACTACAACATCAGAAACACTTTCACCATTGGTAAGCACCAAGTCCAGTATGGCCCCTTCACGTGTGGGGTCTGTTACCAATTGCCTGAATAGTTCTCCCTGTAGAGAATCCAGGATCTCTTTACTTCTAGATGATACTGCAGCAGGAATGTGCCAATCAACATCTGGCATATTGAAATCTCCTAGCAGTAGCACTTCCCCTTTCCTAGCAATGCTGCATATGTCTTCAATTAACTCTCTGTCCACCTCTTCCTCTTGTGAGGGAGGTCTGTATATCACACCAATGCAAATAGATTTCTCTTTCTCTCTTTCTAGTTTAACCCACAATGCCTCCTCTCTCCCTTTTAAGCTCTGTAATTCCAAAGCTTTAATAGTAGTCAGCCACTCCCACCAAAGCTTCAACTTCATGGATCTTATTTCCCATGCTACGGGCATTAATACACACTGCTTTCCATATGTTACCCCTGTTACCCCTGTTACCCCTGTGCTTAGTACTGGTAATGGGCTGGGGGGTTGCTAGTACTGGAAATGGCCTGAGTGGAAGGGGGACTTGAACTGCAAATAGCTGATGGGGACGGGGACTTGGAAAGGAAATGGACTATGGTGGGGCTAGGATTGTAAATAGGGTGATGGGGGTTAGGAGTGGTAATGGGCTATGGGGGCTAAGACAAGGTAATGAGCTGATGGGGGGGTTAGGACTGGAGGTGGGCTGATGGGGGGGTTAGGACTGGTAATGGGCAGTGGGGGGCTAAAACTGAAAATGGGGTGATGGGGGCTTAGGACTGGTAATGTGCTATGGGGGGGCTAGGACTGGTAATGGGCTGGGGGGTGTTGCTAGTACTGAAAATGGACTGAGTGGAAGGGGGGACTTGAACTGCAAATAGCTGATGGGGACGGAGGCTTGGAATGGAAATGGGCTATTGGGGGCTAGGACTGGAAATAGGGTGATGGGGGGTTAGGACTGGTAATGGGATATGGGGGGGCTAAGACTGTTAATGGGCTGATGGGGGGGTTAGGACTGGTAATGGGCTATGAAGGGGCTAAGACTGAAAATAGGGTAATGGGTGCTTAGGACTGATAATGGCCTATGGGGGCTAGGACTGGTAATGGGCTGGGGGGGGGTTGCTAGTACTGGAAATGGGCTGAGTGGAAGGGGGCTTGAACTGCAAATAGCTGATGGGGACGGGGGCTTGGAATGGAAATGGGCTGAGTGGAAGGGGGGCTTGAACTGCAAATAGCTGATGGGGAGGGGGGCTTCAAATGGAAATGTGCTGTGAGGGGAGGGAGCTAGGATTGGAAATGGGCTGAGTGGTGGGGGAGAGCTAGGGACAGGAAATGGGCTGATGGAGAGGCTAGGATAGGACTGAAAATGTGTTGTTGGGGGGTGCTAGGATTGGAAATGGGCTGTGGTGGGGGCTTGGATTGAAATGGACTCATGGAGGGGCTAGAACTGGAAGTAGGCTCATGGGGGGCTTGGATTGGAAATGGGCTGAGTGGAGGGGAGCTAGGATTTGACATGGGCTGATGGTGGGGCTAGGAAAGGACTAGAAATGGGCTGATGGGGGGCTGGGATTGGAAATGAGCAGATGGAGGGACTCAGATTGGACTGGAAAGGGATGGGGGAGCTAGGACTGGAAATGGGCTGATGGTGGGGCTAGGATAGGATTGGAAATGAACTGATGGGGGGCTAGGACTGGAAATGGGCTGATATGGGGACTAGAAGGGAGTGGATGCTGGGTGGGGCTGGAACTAGAAGGGAGGTGATGTTGGGGGAGGATTAGAAGCTGGGAGAGTGAAATGGAGAGGGGAAACATATTTTGTTTGGGAGGGAAGAAAAATCTACAATTGGCTGGGTATTGGGAGAGTAAGTGGGGATTGAGGATGGAGGGGTAAAATTTGAGTGGATGAAATAGGAATGAGGAAAGAGCAAAAGGAGAAAGATTACTATGTTAAAGCAGATGTAGAGAGAGAATGGGGGAAAAAAAACCTAGAAAAGAGAAGAAAGGACTAATGGACAGCAGACGGTGGAGAGTTAGCAGAAGACACGAAGAAACCAGAAGAAAGTGGCTGGAGCAATTGCAACTGAAAAAGAAATGCACAAAAGGTAGAAAAATATCTCTTTATTTTGAATTTATTAACTGGAATATGTCATCTCTGGGAAATATGCATCATTAACGTCTGTGCTTTGTTTAGTACAAGAGGAAATTAATTTATAGTTTTATTTCTACAGTGTTGTTGCACATTCCAGAGTGGAGGAGTAGCCTAGTGGTTAGAGCACTGGCTTTGGTAATCAAGCAATCAGGGTTCAATTCCCAGTAGCACTTCTTGTGGCCTTGGGCAAGTCACTTAACCCTCCATTGCCTCTGAAGAAAGGCCTGGTAATCTACTTCCAGTGACACCTGCCAAGAAAACCCAGAAGCTTCTGGGTTGTCAAGAGTTAGGACTGACTCAAAGGCACACATTGTATTGGTTGTGTGTGTTGTACATTCCAAGTTTGGCTTTTGGAGTTCCCAGTTTAATTATTGTCTTTCTGTTTCTAAATTGTGATTCCTTGTTTGGTGATGGTCTATGTTCTGCATGTGTAACTGAGCTGAGGTATTCTGTTTATGTAATTCCTATTTGACATTGCCACTTGTTCTCTTTCCCCAGTAGGTCATGTATTGTTATTCTCTGAAATGTATTGGTTTAATATTTGCAGTGTTGCCTTTTGATAGGTAGAGTATGGTGCTTTGTGAGTTCTGGTAGTGCTGTTAGGATACGGCGGGTTTGCTATGGGTTCTAAATGGGTAATGTTTGTAGTAGTTCCTAATGTGCCTGGCGGTTGGTACTGGATTATAGTAATGTAGAAATCTTTTAGTCTTTCTTTATCCATATACTCATTAAGAGGCATGTTTAGTAAAAGTTAGTGTATGGTAACGTTATGCAAATATTTATGCAAATGAGGCACCTTATGCAAATGAGGCCCCGCACTGAGTCTCCGCACATGGCCCCGCGCCCCCCTTGGGCCGCCCCTGGATGCGCAATCGCAGGCACCCAAGTTCCCAGCAAGCATTTATGCATGGCATGGCAGCGACACAGTATGGGGGGGCTATAGCATCAAACAGCAGTGTTGGGTGTACTGAGAAAATACACAGGTGGCAGAACAGTTAAGTGAGAGGAAGTAGTCCGTAATTGGAATGCACACTTATTCTCAATCCCTTCTCCCCTGTGTAACATTATCGTAACATCAGTATGTAATTTGTACATAGTTTTCCCTGTTCTCTCTCCAAGTTGTTCTCCCTGTTCGATGCAAACTCGAGAGTGCCTAGTGGTCCTCGAATCATTTTGTTAATTGTAAATCACGCTGACGATAAAGAGCGTGGCGGTATAAAAGAAATGTTAAATAAATAAATAAAATAAATAACAGGGTATGATCACAATGTGTGTCCTCTTAGACCTTGCAGCTGCCGATGGCACAGAGGCAGCTGCACAGGAGCAGGAAGTGGAAGAGCCTCAGGAGCCAGCCATCACAGAGGCCTTGGAGGCAGCAGATTCACCCATCAGCACTACTAGCAGTTTCAGTGGCTGGCTAATTATAGACATCTCCCATGGTAAAGATGATGAAAAGCTGACGGAGGATATCACCACGCCACCAGTGCTGTGTCTGTTCTATGTAGGATGCACACCAGACTATGGAGGCCTTGCAGCCCTCCAGAGGCAGCAGAAGGCCCATGGACAAAATGGGATGGGGGGAAGGGGAGGGTCTAGGGGAAAGGGGAAGACTGTGAGGGAGGGAAAGGAGGGAGAAGAGGATAGGAGGGGGAGGTGGGAGGGAGGGAGGTGAGAGTGAGAGTGAGGAAGTTGGGGTGGCAGAGGTGGGAGGGGACAGCATAGAGTTAAGAGAGTATGGGGAGCAGCCATTGTCCATACTCCAGATTGGCTGTAGCTTTGTAAATTTTTTCCCCCTGTAGAAACAAGCATGCGTGCCGGCTCCCGGCATGCCTTGTGCAAAAGAAGATGCCATTTGCAGTCGTAGCGTCACTTTGTATGGTTTATACTGAGACGTTAAAATGTTTAAAACAATTGAGCGGCCCTCCAACTGTGAAATACGGTCTGTGATTCTGTTTTTGAAAGCAAGGACCGTGTCATCAGCGGACATTCATCACCAGATAAGTGAGGTGTATGGCCCCAATGCAATGAGTGACAGCAAAGTGCGTAAATGGGTGAGATTGTTCAAGGACGGGTGGGACAATGTCCACGATGAACCGCGAAAGGCTCGACCTTCAGTAATCACAGAAGATTTGGTGTGCTCAGTTGACACAAAAATACATGAAGAACGGCAATTCATGATTTCCACTTTGTCACTGAAATTTCCCCAAGTTTCAAGGTCAGTGCTATACAAAATCGTTTCTGAAAAATTGCAGTTCAGAAAAATGTGCTCGCGATGGGTTCCCAGGCTGCTTTCTGAGAAACATAGTTGCCATAATCTTGCATGTTGGGATTGTCTGGTTTTCACTTTGACTGGAGATGACATGTGTCTCCATTCCATCGACTCCCTTTTTGATTCTTGAGTCATGTGAGAAACCCATGTCTCATCCCCTGTGACAATGTGGTCCAAAGGTTCATCTCTTTCCTAATTGTATCAGATCAAAAATGTCAAAGCACTAGCCATTCTCCTTTTTTGGTGTTCCTTGGAAAGCAGCCTGGGAACCCATCATCAGCACAGTTTGTCCCGCCCATCCTTGAACAATCTCACCCATTTACGCACTTTGCTGTCACTCATCGCATTGGGGCTGTACACCTCACATATCTGGCGATGAATGTCCACTGATGACACGGTCCATGCTGTCAAAAAATGAATCGCAGACCGTATTTCACAGTCGGAGGGCCGCTCAATTGTCTTAAACATTTTAATGTCTCAGTATAAACCGTACAACGTGATGCTACAACTGCAAATGGCATCTGCTTTGGCACAAGGCATGCCAGGAGCCGGCACGCATGCTTGTTTATACAGGGGGAAAAAATTTACAAAGCTACAGCCAATCGGACCTTACTTTAAAAATAACCCTCGTACCATCACCTGGGACACTGACCATGATGTCCTGCTGCTCCTGCAGGCCCTCAGGCATAAAGCTCAGCAGGGTTTTGCTGCCATTGCTTAGACCCAGGATCTTATGGTGGGCTATCTGGAGGTCCTCAGGGAAGAGATGCAAGCCCTGACACTGTGGGTCTCCATCTCTGCCCTGATGCCACCTGCACCCAGGGGGAAGAGACATAGGTAGAACAGGAGGGACTATTATCTGTTAGAGGTAGGGGCTATAATGTCATTGCAAAAAAATGTTTGTATTTGTTCACTACAACCACTGCATCAGTCATTCATCACCCTCTCCAATATCTGCTTGCCCTGTGTCCTTACAGCCTGTGGCCCTTTTGATGCCTCCACTTGGGGGCCTTTGTGGACGATCGCTTGCATGTATCTGCAACAATCTGTAAAAGCATATTGAAAGGCTAAGCAGCAGATTTGAGTGTTCTATGCTGTGAAGGAATGACTGTACAAATACTCTGTGCAGCAGTGTACCCATGCGAGAGGCCCACAGTACCCATGCATAGGCATGACCAGGACCAGCACAGGAACCTGGGGGCACATAGGTTGTACAAGGTCCAAATGATTATACTGACTGTTGTGCAAATGACATTTTTTGCAGGAGCACAGACACACAACCTTGTCACTCCCCGAGCACGCAGACAGCTGCAGCCAGCCTGTGTTGAAAAACACCTCTGCAGCTCATTGCCCTCACTATCACCCGAGTGCAGCACATCATTGGACAAACAAGTAGTCTGCCACAATCAGAGATAGGCCTGAATTTGCAGCCAAAATGGGACAACAGTGATAGCATTACTAGGCTGTATGTGCTGACAGAACCCATGTGTATGGAACCTGCACCAGAGCTGCATGGTCAGGGATCAAGGCAAAATATGTGTAGGACGGTCAGGCATCATTCTCGGTCTCCCTCTGAAAATGACTGACTGACATGGTCGCTTTGCTCCTGGTTGTGTAACAGCACCCTCACCCTTGAAATATCCAGCAATGTCAACATCCTAACATAGCAACAGTGCTACTATATGTTACTGTGGTGCATGCCACAGTGCAGCAGTTGAGATGCTGCACCAGCACATTGAAGCACTTGGGTCCCATGGGCATACACATGACCCACTGCTGGTAGTTGCATCAGGTCCATGTGGGTCAATCACCAACACATCCAGTAGTATAGCATGTTCTCGGTATGCATGGTGTGGGCTCACTTGCACAATCCACAGTAGCTAGAACCATGCCAGTGGCTTCCCCCTCCTCACTGGGCAATGTGGAGGTATGCACTGTACTGCACAAGACCATCACAAATTTGTTCTGTCAGCCACCAAACAGAAGTATGCCATGAGTGCCTGTTACCAAATATCAAATGGCACACAGACAGTGTATCCCCCACAAAGATCCATCCATTATAAAGGTGTCCAGTGATCAATGATCCAGAAAAACACCATAGTGTCATAGATGCCTAGTGATTGGGGCAAGTTCCCTCAGGCCAGAGAGCCAGGGGTTCAAATCCTGCTAGAGAACAGCACCCTTGGGTCGGAAGAACTTGGGTTTCTAGTCCCACAGATGCTCCTTGTGGCCTTGGATAAGTCACTTGACCCTCTATTACCTCAGGTACAAAAACATAGATTGTGAGCCCTTTGGGGACAAGGGAAAAATATGTATACAGTACCTGAATGTACACTACTTTGGTACAAAGCATAAAAAAGCCGTATATAAGCCTAGTTAAATAAATAAATGTAGCTGATACCTGAAGCAGAAATGGGGATGTCCATATCCTGGAGATATCCACATAAATGGTCCATTTTGGAGGTCACGATATAAATCTCTGGGATACGCAGATGCAAGCATCTAGGATGTAAATACAAGTGCCACTGTATGTGCATATGACTGATTTTGCAATGCACCAAAGGACAAGCTATGAAGCAGGAAGGAGAACTTCTGTCCTAGCGAAGTTGAGCTGCTGCTGCATGAGGCTCTCAACCAACACCATATCCTATTTTGACAAGCAGGCACTAACTGTGATGTGCATCAGAAGAAGTGGCTCTGGCATGCCATCAGCACCAAGCTGAATGCCATCTGCTACCACAACCAGGCCATGGAGGATTGCAAGCGCAAATGGAAAGTGATGAAGTGTAGGCGAAGGCTAAAGCAGCCATATAAGGTCAAGATGGAAGGCCACTGATGCTTAGCCAACTGGAGAAAAGATTCTAGGCACCATCGATGAGGAACATTGAGTAGGATTGAAGATTTAGATACATCACGATCATCATAGCAACCAGGCGAGTAGTGCTCTCCTGCAAAGTAATGTGTGTGATGAGGCACAGTTGGGCCTGTGGTGCATGTACTGGCAGGTACGGTTATGCAACACAAACCCTTGATTGGCTTCAGTACCGATCTACATTTCACATGTATTACGGGTCTCCCCAAAGGTTATGAGCACCCACTGCACAAATCTGTGATATCATTTGTACAGTGCACAACCAGTGCATCCAAGCTCCCACTGATCATTGCTTGCCTCACATAGACAGTGAAGGTGGAGTCAATTTTACTTGCCCTTCCAAGTCTCACAAGGGTCATGCACA
Source organism: Ichthyophis bannanicus (assembly GCA_033557465.1). NCBI lineage: Eukaryota > Metazoa > Chordata > Amphibia > Gymnophiona > Ichthyophiidae > Ichthyophis > Ichthyophis bannanicus. The sequence continues at coordinate 429,452,170 of CM066032.1, forward strand.
GGGGTCAGTAGATTCCCTACTGTCATGGCACCACTGCACTGTATGTGCAACTAGCTGGATGTCCTCTTTCACCTGCAGGTGATGGTTTTGTTGACGATACACTGCAAGCTTCCATGGATTAGAGTGACCCATCTGTGGAGAGGGACAGCCCTGAGCCATATTCTGGCACTTCAAAAACAGACATGCAGCACAGCCAGAGGCAAGTGGAGCATAATACCACTGTGGATAGGCCAACAGAGGCAGAGAAGCAGCATGACGTAGAAGGGAGAAGTGGAGAAGAGTGGTTAGAAGAGCCGGAGCTGCACATAGTGTCACATCAAGCATCCAACGGTGCATGTGACCCACCTGTTATGGAGGTACTGCAGGATCCACCTGAGGAAGGGCACCAACAGAGCCACTACACACATCAGCTGATCTACTCTAGGTAGCGCCTTCTTCAGCAAAATGAGAAATAGCATGCAATGGAGAGGGTTCAAATTGTGGTCCTGAGTGACATCCTGCAGGTGCTGTGGGAGAAAAATGAGACAGCAGATCATAGCCCCAGAGATTTGATAACATCAGTGAGTCCCTGGACACCCTCCTGTCACATGTGAGCCTTCTCATCTCCCAGCCACCTCCAACTATGGAAGAATCCTTGTGATGTGCCCCCTGCAGCTGCCCCTTCTTACTTGGCCTCTGCACCACACATATAAATGTAGCCAATGTGAGATCCATGAGCCTGAAGTCACCGGTAGACTGGGAGTACCTCCATGGGAAATAGGCTCCCCTTATGGTTTCCCAACTTTCATGCAGCCAAGAGGCAGTGCGAAGAGGGGAAGGGGAGAGGTAAAGAGCTCATTGGTATCTACTGACAGCAGGGAGGAGTCCTCTGCCATCTCTATGCAGTCTCTACCCATCTCTTAGGGACAGGGTGGAAGGGGCCATTGAGGGAGGGGAAGGGGCAAGGGCAAATGAAGGCATGCAATTTAGGCTTGTCTGGGGTTGTATTGAGGAGTGCTGCATGGGTTGAGTGCAGGTATGCGTGGGGAGAGCCGCAGGGTATAAGGGCAGGGGTGTCTATACTTTCTACTGGGATGTGAAGAGGTGTCCAGGAGGCAAGGGTGACTCTTTCCCATAGGGGTTGATTGCTGATGGGGCTGTGTTAGACAGGGCTAGTGGGGGGATGACAATGATGTCCAGGGGGGTACATGATGATGGCAGATGTTGTGTGGAACTGGGGTACAGGTGTGCACTGTGTGGTGGGCAGGAAGGGAGGGGAGGTGTATGTCTATACTGTAAAGTGGCTGCTTGCTGATTAAGGCATACCTTGCATAAAGTGGTTCTGAATTAGTCTGTCCCTTGCTCCCTCTCCCTGTAGGTAGTGCTGAGCATTCACATCTGTGGCACTATCTGTGTTCTCTGAGTCGGCCTCCTCTGGTGCATTCTCTAGAGGCAAGGGCAGGACCTCCTCTGCCAGGCTGTATAGCATACAGCATGTCATAAAAATTTTACAGTCCTTCCACCCCCTGAAACAACAGCCCATCCCCTGACTTATCTAGGCACTGAAAAAGAGTTTTCAGCTGGCCAAATGTTCTCTCAATGACCAAACAAGTTGTCCTGTGGATCCACTGTAGCACTCTTCTGCCTCATTGCGCAGCGCAATGTTTGGGGTCATCAGCAAGCTCCTCAGAGGGTAGCCTTGGTCTCCTTCATGAAGACCATGGGGGGGGAGGGGACCTTGTTTAGTAGCCTATGTCATGGACTGTGCTGTCAGTGTTCTTGCTACAGTGTTCGCACGTTGGCATACTTCATAACCTTGCTTCATGTGCATTGTCATGCTTACAGCCCTCAGGTGCATGCCATTTCCTTACACTATGCCCTCATACTTAGGGTGCTTCTGCCTGAGTCCAGACTAGCATCCTGTTGTGGCCTTCCCCTCCACTGGGAGGGCCATGCCCTTATTTGCAAACCTCATTCTCCTTCCTCCATTGGCTGGTCGCCTCCATGTCTCCCTGCTGCCTGAAGTCCATAGTAGGAAGTAGGGCTGTGTCCCCCATAAGCCATGACCCTATCCTCTGCCACCCTTCTGTGTCACACCATCTGTAGATCACCTTCCAGTCCAAGCATGGGAACATTGCATTTCAGGCCCTGTCATTCTGCAACATGCTCCTAGCAGTTTCATGGGTCTTCTTTGCATCCCTTCTAGGGCTGGGGGTATGATTTGCACTCTGGATCCTCTCAGTTTGGCCTGTCAGTGCACAAACCCACACCCAGCTATTAGCAGCACTTTGATGCTAGCAACAAAGTGTGGGGAGTGGGGGGAGGGGGCAGCACACAAGGGTATAAGAGGAAGGGTGTCATTTAATGAGGAGACAGCCACCGACGATTTACCCACTGCTGAAATGCTCATAAATACCTAATTGTGCCAGGATGTAGGCATTGTAGCATGACATCCATTATTTTACACTCAGATTTGCAGACCTCTTGCATGTTCATTGAATGGTATGACTTCCTATTGCTGTATGTGGCTTCCCGTGCCCATGGAGGGCATAGGGTCATATATGTGCAGTTTATGACTGCCATCACTGCAGGAAAGTCTGCTACCTGATGGAAGTCCAGTATGGTTTGTTTGTGCTGCTGAACTGTACTGGGAAAGCTGATGTACTTCCAGAGCTGGCCCAAGGGTTTCTGCTGCCCTAGGCAGAAGCCCCAGCCATGTCCCCCCCCCCCCCCAGCTGTGCTGCCCCACTGAGCCATGCCTTCCCCCAGCTGTGCCACTCCCTGCCAAGCCATGCCATGCTGCACCCCCCCCCCCAAGTGCCAGGCAGCATCCCCAGTGCTGAGCTACACTGCCAGAATTGGCACTATTCATCAGCGAGCCCCATATATTGGGCCCTCAGCCAGAATGCCCTCTGTTAGGGGTGCTCTCTGAGAGCCCTGCAGCGCTTCCTGTCCAACTCCTGCTCAATAACTGTGGCAAACCAATTGTTCATGCACTTCATTGCTGTTAGCCTCCACTACCACCCATGAGGACCATCATTAGAAACCTCTCTTAACTACCACCAGCACCCATTTGCAACCACCATCAACATGCAGTGTTCTATGCTGCGTGAGATGACACAGATGGATATAGACATTCACTCACAGATACACAGAACTGAGACCTGTACCCACGCAGACAGTCATGTACCCTCCTCAGCTGCTTCAATCCTGCACATAAAGACACACACACACACACACACACACTCTATCACTTTGACTGACAGACCATAGACAAGGGCTACTTAGGGAGACACAGGGAGCAGGAGTTCAGGAGCAGCAGTGGAGGGTGAGAATCAGCAGGGGGACAGTGGTCAAAAAGGGAATAGGGGATTGTGGGGGTGCCTATCAGAGATGGGTCAATAGGAAAACAGAAAAATGATGACAGAAAAAGACCACATGGCCTAACTAATCTGTCCTTCCATAACAATGCAATACTACAGCCAGACGGCTGCTGAAGCCATCTGACGTCAGCAGTGTACTATACGCAGTCGGAAAGGTTGAGCATTTAAAATATTTCAGACTGTGTGCGAGACAGTTTAAGCTACTGTTACATGTAACTTTTATTGATCATATAATTTTAGCCATTTAGGTAAAATACAGAACAGTAATGCCGCAAAAGTGCGTTAATACCGTTGACAATTTCTGATACATTTGTGGGGAAGTGACATTTGCCAACCAGAAGAAAAGTATCACTTCTCATCTGAAGAAGGCATATCATCTTTACTTCGGATGCAAGATTGGTGACCAAGACAAGCCTTGGGCCCCGCATATATGCTGCGCTACATGTACAACACAGCTTTCACAGTGGTTGAATTGCAAAAGACCATCAATGCCGTTTGCAGTCCCCATGGTGTGGAGAGAGCCAAGCAACCACATAAATGACTGTTGCTTCTGCTTGGTTCCTCCTCTTTCCAGCGGAATAACGAAGCAAAAGAAGTTGAGCATAGTCTACCCAAACAGTCTGTCTGCATTGAGACCAGTTCCACATGGTGAGGGACTTCCTATTCCAGAACCTCCATCAGAATATTCTCGTGATTCATCTGATGAGGACAAGGGTGAGCCGACCTGTTCTTCTCCTGGTCTGTCAGCATGCAGTGACCCAGATTTTCACTGGGATGCATATCAACTCCACACAGAATAACAAGAACAAGGCAGAATTGCTAGGATCAAGACTCCAACAATGGAATCTTCTAGAAGAAGATGCCAACATTACTTCATATCGAAAGCACCACCAGCAGTTGGAGCCTTTCTTCAGAAAGGAAAGTAATCTGGTATTCTGTTCCAATATTGAAAGCCTCATGAATGCCTTAAAAATCACTCATGACCCACAAGACTGGAGACTATTTATAGACTCTTTGAAACTGAGTCTGAAGGCTGTGCTTTTGAACAATGGAAACCGTCTTCCATCTATTCTAGTAGCGCATGCCGTCCACATGAAAGAGACATACGATAACTTAAAGCATCTACTGACTTCCATTAACTATAACAATTACAGCTGGCACCTCTGTGGTGACTTGAAGGTAGTTGCCCTATTAATGGGACTACAGCAGGGATATATAAAATACATGTGTTTCTTATGTGAGTGGGATAGCCGAGTAATAGATTGGCACTACTTGCGGAAGGAATGGAATCGCAGACAAAATGTAACAGTTGGAGAGAAGAATATCCAGCACCCAGCTCTGGTTGAGGCTCACAAAATCCTGTTACCACCCCTTCACATCAAACTAGGTTTGATGCAAAACTTTGTGAAAGCCATGGACCGCACTTCGCCAGTTTTACGATACCTGCATGAAAAATTTCCTCGACTCAGCGAAGCAAAGATTAAAGAGGGAGTTTTTGTGGGTCCTCAGATTCGAGAGCTCTTCAAAGATGACCGGTTCAACAATTTGCTGCAGGGTGAAGCGAAACAAGCATGGAATGCTTTTCGCCTAGTGTCAACAAACTTTCTCGAAAATGTTAGGGCAGAAAACTACAAGGAACTAGTAGAAGACATGCTGATGCAGTATCAGAAACTTGGCTGCAATATGTCTCTAAAGATCCATTTCCTTGATTCCCATCTTGATTTCTTTCCTGACAACTGTGGTATGGTTAGTGATGAATAGGGTGAACGTTTTCACCAGGATATTGCAACGATGGAGCAAAGATACCAGGGAAAATGGTCCACTACAATGTTGGCTGACTACTGCTGGACACTCCCCAGAGAAGCTCCCGAACAGGTGTACAAGAGACAGGTAAAAAAATCTAAGAAGTAGTCTATTACTTGATTTTTTACAGGCATTAACCGAAGGCCTATTATATTTACTACTGACATGCATTTCATGATGTAAACATTAATTCTTGTAGATTACAAAAAACTAGAGCCAACTTTGCAATTTCACTGTCATATTCATGTTCAGCATATAAAAATTGATAAGAAATTACTGTTTTTATTTCAGTAACTTGACTTTTGTAAAACTTTGTTGACCAGTGAATCAACCACTACAATAGTCAATTTGGACAGACATATGAGGAACAAATCTGAGACACAGGGGTTCACACAACACATAACACAGCAGACAGGGACAAAAGGCAGACTCCTCTCTCTCTTCTTCACACTCCTCCTAGCACAATCACATCTGTGGTCAGAATGGACAGCAAAGTCCCCCAGGTCTAGTTCAGCATATCTGACAAATACGGGACACTATATGAAACACGCTTTGGATGTCTATGTCCTTGCTTTGCCCTGGAATGCCCTCAACCATACCCATTTTAGGACACCTGCATTTGGACTTTTTGTCCATGAGGATAATCAGATCTGCCCTGCTCTGAAATTGCACTTTATATATCCCAGCTGTTCACACATCCACATTGCTCATTTTGGATATCCAAGCCACATCCAACCCTTATAAAATTAACATCTTTAAAGCCAGTTATGAACGGTGCATGTGAAATCCGTCTGGACATCCAAAAACTGGATGGGCCAGATTGGCACACGATTCTAAACCTGCAGGAGCTAGACGTTCCCATGGGATCTGAATCAGGAGCAGAGAGCCTGGATGGGCAAATCATTGCATATCCTGCGTGTGCACCATTCAACCCTCCCAATGCTTCTGCATGGCAGATGATGCCATGGCATCCCATCGCACTGGGGCCCCATGCAGAAGACACGATCCCCCGCAGGTAGTTTAAAAGATGATTTACTCACCGCCCAACCCCCAAATGGGCCTTCCAAGGCCAGGATCAGGCTGTGAGGAACACCCTGCTGATCCTCAACTGCTGTGTGAGGGCTGATCGCCCTGACTAGGGGACTTATTCCACCTCCAAGGTGGAATAAATTCACTGGCCATCTCTGCTTCCCTGAACGTACAAGGTCAAGACCACAATTGGCCCTGTACATCCATCTCAGGGTCCTACCTCTGCCCTGCCCATGCTCCTCCTCCACCCCCTCCCACACCCATCCAGGCTTCCCCACATAACGTAGCTGTACATGCAGGGAGCCTGGAGCTCAGAATCTACTTCCTGCAAATAACGGGGTTTGGATGTCCATCCCCGCTATTTGGGAATCAGAATGACCCCTTTTATGTTTAAGCAGGGGTGTGCTTTGCTCCTTTGAAAACCCTCCCTTGTAAATAATTCATTTATCTTGGTGTTCCAGTAGGGAGTGTCAGTTTTGGAGATGTCATTATTTCAAAAAGCACAAGTGAAAAAATGGTACAATTTCATGTGGCAAATCAACAGCTATCTTTACATTTTGTGTAATATGTTATTTACCTACCTGTAATTTCTAGGAAATTACGCAAAACCACACAAATTACTGAAATATGTTTAAGTGCTCTGATAATAGTCTTTATGTGTTTGCATTGCATATTAATGCCTTTTGTGCCTCAATTATCAATTTATCTTACTTATTTACCCATATTGACACTAACACATTAGCTTCATGTTCTCATTCACTGGTTTTCAACATAGCATCATCATAACGATAATCTTATATTGAAAACGTCCAATAGATAAACAAGACTGAAAGTCTGGACTCATTTACATCATTTGGTGGGATCATGCAGAGAACTACCTGTAGGAACTACCAACTGTCATGGATCTCATTAGAAATGGGCTGTATTTGAGAGACCTCAGTGATCAAGACAGATGGAATTACAGCTCTGGTCAATGACCTAATGATTGGATTACTTGCTCAATGGTAGAAAGCAAATCCAATATTCAGTGGTCCTGTTATAAACAGCCATGTTAGGATTAAAGCAAAGTTGAAATCCATGTGGGAACAAGCCATCAAAGTTTTTGTGGGCAGAGCAAAACTGAGAGAGAAAGACAGATTTATGGAGAAGCTTGACAGACTGATGGACATAATTACCTGCAAGTATGAAATAAATAACAGAACTCAACAGAGATTTCCAACGTGCAGCAAGACAAGACAAGGAAAAGTACTACAATGAGGCATGCAAGGAAATAAAAGCAGAAACTATCAGAGGAAGTACAAGATCGGCTTTCCTAAAGCTACGAGAGTTAAAGAAAAAGTTCCAGCCTCGAATTGGAATGTTACAAGGTGCTCAAGGTTCTATGTTGAATGATGTTGAGAAGATCAAGAAAAGGTGGAAGGAATATACAGAGTTTTTATATGATAAAGATCAAGTGGACCAACAGCCGTTTCAACTTGTACCTTATGATTGGGAACTATTGGTGATGAAAGAAGAAGTTAAAGCAGCATTGAAAGTCTTATCAAAGAACAAAGCACCAGGCATTGATAGCATTCCCATAGAAGTATTACAGCAATCTGATGCAGCTGTTACCATACTTACAAGGCTCTGCCAAGAAATATGGAAGACAACATCATGGCCAACTGACTGGAAAAGATCTGTGTTTATACCAATGCTAAAGAAAGGTGATCCAACTGACTGTGGAAATTATCGCACAATCGCTCTGATCCCTCATGGCAGTAAGATTCTACTGAAGATTATTCAAAAGAGACTACAACCATACCTGGAACAAGAACTACCTGATGTGCAAGCAGGGTTCAGGAAAGGGCGAGGAACGAGAGACATCATTGCGGATGTGAGATGGATCCTTGAAAAGACTAAAGAATACCAAAAGGATATCTATTTGTGCTTTATCGACTATAGCAAGGCTTTTGACTGTGTAAACCATGAGAAACTCTGGGCCACATTAAGAAGCATGGGTATACCAGAACACCTGATCGTACTCTTGCACAATCTGTACATTGATCAAGAAGCAGCAGTTCGGATGGAACAAGGAGAAACAGAATGGTTTAAAATAAGAAAAGGTGTAAGACAAGGTTGCATACTTTCCCCCTACCTGTTTAATTTATATGCAGAACAAATCATCAGAGAAGCAGGATTGTATGAAGACAACAGAGGTGTGAAGATTGGTGGAAGACTCATCAACAACCTTCGCTATGCTGATGATACCACATTACTGGCTGAAAGTGAAGATGATCTGAAACATTTGCTTCTCACAATCAAAGAACATAGTCTCAAAATGGGCCTGCACCTTAATGTAAAGAAGACAAAGATCATGACAACTGGCATAATCAACAGGTTCATCGTTGAAGGAGAAGAAATTGAAATTGTGAACAACTTTAATCTACTTGGATCAACTATCAATAAAGAAGCAACAAGCAGTCAAGAAATCAGATCACACATTGCTCTTGGCAGAATGGCTATGAAAGACCAAGATAGGATTCTCAAGAGCAGAGATGTCTCTCTCCATACAAAGATTCGACTTGTTCAAGCCATGGTATTTTCAATAACATCATATGAATGTGAAAGCTGGACAGTGAAAAAGATAGACAAGAAGGAAACTGATGCATTTGAATTATGGTGCTGGCGGCGAATATTGTGTATACCATGGACTGCCCGAAGAACAAACCAGTCGGTTCTAGAGGAGATCAAACCTAAGCTTTCTTTTGAAGCTCAGATGATAAGACTTTGACTTTCATACTTTGGACACATCATGCGAAGAGAGAGATCATTAGAGAAAGACATCATGCTTGGCAAGATAGAAGGTAAACGCAAAAGAGGAAGGCCAGCAATGAGATGGATCGATACAATAACAGCAGCGATGGGTACCAGTCTGTCAACAATGAGCCGCCTGACTCAAGACCGAACACAATTTAGGATAGCTATCCAGAGGGTCACCATGAGTCGACTCCAACTCGACGGCACTTAACAACAACAACATGAAATAAAGAGTTGTACTGATGTGGGATGCAATTATGCCTGTGTCAGTGGAATACACATGCTTTGTGACTGCAGCAGAGAGAAGAAGATTCCTGTGATTAGTTAGCCTTTTTAAAAGGTCAGAGAGAAATTTGGGAGTGTTGGACTACATCAGATTGGACCAGTCGACCTCCCTGAGACCAGAAGACAAGAACTACAGAAGGAAATGCAAGCAAAAAGGAAGGAGAATGAAGAATGAAAAAAAGAAGAGCAGAAAATCAAGAGATGATGGAGAGATATGTGCTTGAAGTAGAACAGGGAGATTTGGATGACATGGTGAAAGAACCAATGGAGGAAACTCCTGTTGTTCTAGAGAAAGCTAGGAAGAGGCCAAAATATAATACCGAGGATATAACCAACATAGCTCTTGACAGTTTAAGACACCATACTGGAATGAGAGAGACAGCAGAGATTGTTACTGCTGCCTGGATTGATGCAGAACTCATCACTTGGACAATGCTTTGGTGATTGATCACAACAAGTTAAAGAGGGCTCAGGTGAGAATCATGAAAAAATTGGGAGATACGCCTTGAGGTGGAACTGCAGTAGAATGGCATCAGTTGCATTTTCTTTGATGGTCATTGTGATGATACCAGGCTCATGTTAAAGGCAGAAGAGAATGGCAAAATGTATCCAGGTATGATGAAAGAGGAACATTACACAGTTTGTATGGAGCCAGGAGGCAAATATCTGTGGCATTTTGTTCCTGCAAGAGAAACTAAGAGAAGACTCATGCAGAAATAATTGCTGATAATTTTGTTGCATGGCTGAGAGAAAGAGGAGCAGACAGAACTCTTGAAGCTATTGGAGGTGATTCCTGTAATGTAAACGCTGGTTGGGAGGGAGGAGTGATGCCTTATGTTGAGGAGAAGCTACAAAGGAAGCTGATGTGAATTGTCTGTAACCTGCACACAGGTGAACTACCATTGAGGCACTTGTTGCTTAATGTCTTGCCATCTAAAGCAGTCACCAACAATTGGGAAGGTCCCATAGGGAAAAAGCTGAATTCTGCTACTGAGCTGGAATTAAATCCTGATTTTACTAAGATTACTGTTGGCCCTGATCTTCCTCAGCTCAGCGATGAAGTGATCGAAGGCTTAAGCACAGATCAAAGCTATGGCTATAGAATTGTAACAACCATTAGAAGGTGTGTCTTGCCAAAGATTCTGTCTGTGCTGGAAATAGGATCTGTGTCACATAGCAGATGGCTTAAACAGCTCTAAGGTTCATGAGAATATGTATTTCCAAGCATAATCTGAAAGGAAAGAATCTGTAAAATTTAATAATGATTGTAGAGTTCTGTGTTAGGGTTTACATGGTGAACTGGTTCAATATAAAATAAATAACAATTGGACACAAGGTCCCAGCTGTTTCCTTTTCTAATTGCAACTGTTGAAAGAACAGTGTTAAGAGGTAAGGAAGATAGACATGCCTACAGTGAGAAGATCAGCTTAGTATGGTTACAAAGAGTCTGTTCTGCAAACTATGTTGTGCAGTGAAGAGGAACAGGAGAGAGGAGATGCAGTGGAAAAGATATTGAAGTCAGAGGTGAAAGAGAGGAGAAGATTCAGCTTGGAAACAGCAGTGTGAGACCCAGGAAAATACCAACATTAACACTGAGGCAACTAAACACACCCAATTACTTGACTGGAGCTCCGGAGCCTCTGAGACTCATCTTACCTGTACCAATGGCTCCTGATCAAAAGGTATAGGTTGAAACGGCTGTTGGTCCATTTGTTCTTTATGGTATAATGACTCTGTATATTCTTTCTACCTTTTCTTGATTTTCTCAGAATCATTCAGCATTAATCCTTGAGCATCTTGTAGCATTTCAATTTGAGGACTGAATTTTTTCTTTAACTCCCGCAGCTTTAAAAAAGCTGATCTTGTTTTTCCTCTAATAGCTTCTGATTCTATTTCCATGCATGTGTTATTGTAGTACTTTTCCTTGTCTTGTCTTGCTGCATGTTAGAAATCACTGTTGAGTTCTGTGATTGCCTCTCTTTCTCATCTGGCTTTAGCTTCTCTGCGTTTCTGGACAATTATCAGAGTTTCTTCAGTCATCCATTTTGGTCGCTTTTGCTTTTTCACCTTATGTAGAGACTTATCGCTTTCTTCCAACACAACCTTCTTGATGTCATCCCATAACTCTTCTGGAACTCTGTCATTTGTATCCAAAGCAGCAAATTGATTTCTCAAGCAGTTCTTAAATTCCAGTGTTATATTCTCAAGGTCACATTTTGTTACATTCATGAGTGGCTTGCTCTTTTTCAACTTTAGCTTGAGTTTGCATACTAGTAGTTGGTGATCTGTACCACAGTCAGCTCCAGGTTTTGTCTTTGTTGATGTTATCAAGCTTTTCCATTGTTGTCTTCCACAAAATACATTTGTGTTTAATAAGTGCTTGTTTGTCCTCAAGTGCATTCAATGAAATCATGACAGTTGGCACATTGCAAATGGTGACTGGCCGACAGCTTCCTAATGTTGAAAAGCACACAGTGAGGTGGAACACTGCTATTTGTCTTACTGTGCATCACTGTGCCACCATTGCACTGGCTGAGAGCACGCAAACAGTGACTATGTTTGTGCATATGAAAGTTAATTTGAGACTAAATTCTGGCACATCATATGGGTGCACAGGAGTGAGTGACTTCTACAGTGTTACAGTGACAATGTGATTACTAGGCAAAGCAAAAGGCACACATAGGCTGATTTTGCCAGTAGGTGTAAGTCACTCCATTACTAAAGCCTGTCATGTGGAATGCCTGCCCAGAAGCCGGAGCTGCATAGTGATAATGTCCCTACCAGTGATATTGGATCATAAGAGTTGCTAAGTGGTTAAAGCAATGAATATGTGACACAATTCGGATTGCGGTGTTCTGAACTGATTGAAGACATTTCAATTCTGATAGAAACAAGCAGGTATATGCAGTATTACAATAGTCAAGTTGTGATATGACAAGGCACAGAAGCAAAACTGTCAAAGGGGTGGTAGCAAGAGAAGAACAGAGAACACAAATTTGATGAAGAGCTAAAAATAAGCTATTCACCACAGAGCTGATTTGGTCATGAAAAGATAACGCAGTATCAATTAAGATTCCAAGATATTGAAAAGTGGGGGAAGTTTAATAGAGGTATGTACCATCCAGAAGTGGAACAAGAAAAGGGCAACTAAAGCTGCCAGTTGACCAAGTTGTGAAGTCTTATCCAGATTTATTTGAGCAGATCGGTACAGAGTCATGTACTGAATTTAGACAGACATCAATTTATGAGTGAGAGGTCTGGGGTTAGAGAGTCAACATAGGTGATTAAGAGGATATCATTGGCATAGTAATATGTACTTACGCTGGTATCTTCTAAGAACATAAGAAGATAACATATGCCATATGGGTCAGACCAAGGTCCATCAAGCCCAGTATCCTGTTTCCAACAGTGGACAATCTAGGTCATAAGTACCTAGCAGTCTCCCCAAAAGACACAGGTTCCTCAATGCTTGTATTGGGTCAAGCAGTGATATCCTGGGTCCCTTTTAATAATGGTTCATGGACCTTTCCTCCAGAAACTTGTCCAAACCTTTTTTAAACCCAGCTACACTAACAGCCTTTACTACATCCTCCAGTAACAAATTCCAGAGTTTGATTACACGTTGAATGAAAAAATATTTTCTCTTATTAGTCTTAAATAAGTTACCCTGTAGCTTCATTGCATGTCCTCTAGTCTTTTTATATTCCAATGATGTAAACAAATAATCTACGTTTACCTGTTCCACTCCATTCATTAATTTATAGACTTCTATCATATCTCCCCTCAGCCGTCTCTTTTACAGGTTGAAGAGCCCTAATCTTTTTAGCCTCTCTTCATAGGCGTATCCTTCCATCCCCTTTACCAATTTGGTGGCTCTTCTCTGAACCTTCTCTAAAATCGCTATATCCTTTTTAAGATAAGGCAACCAGAATTGCACACAATATTCAAGTTGCGATTGCACCATGGGACGATACAGAGGCATTATAATATGCTTTGTTTTAATTTTCATTCCTTTCCTTATGATACCTTGCATTCTATTTGCTCTCTTGGCCACCGCTGCACACTGGGTGGAGGGTTTTAACATGTTATCTACAATGACACCTAAATCGTTTTCCTGGCTGGTGGTTCCTAATGTGGAACCTTGCATCGTGTAACCATAGTTTGGGTTGTTCTTTCCTAGGTGCATAACCTTGCACTTGTCCACATTAAATTTCATCTGCCATTTGGATGCCCAGTCTTCCAATTTATCAAGATCCTCTTGCAATTTTTCACAATCCTCTTGGGTTTTAACAACTTTAAATAGTTTTGTGTCATCTGCAAATCTGATAACCTCACTCGTTATTCCCTTTTCCAGGTCATTTATGAATATGTCAAAAAGCAGCAGATCCAGCACAGATCCCTGCGGTTCTCCACTATTCACCTTTTTCCACTGGGAAAATTGGCCATTTAGCCCTACCCTCTGCTTTCTATCTTTTAACCAGTTCCTGATCCACAAAAGTACACTGCCACCTATCCCATGACTTTTTAGTTTTGCCAAAAGTCTCTGATGAGGGACCTTGTCAAAGGCTTTCTGAAAGTCCAGATACACTATATCAACCAACTCACCTTTGTCTACCTGTTTATTCACACCTTCAAAAAAACATAACAGGTTAGTAAGACAAGATCTTCCTTGTCTAAACCCATGAGAGTATACCAATCTACAAGACTTCTCCTTACCCAGAAGAGCCTTTTTCATCTTTCTCTTTTGTAGTCCATCATCTAGGAAAAGAAATTGAGCCATCTTTCTCTTTTCTAAAATGTCTTTGTTATGTTATTTGACTCAGGATGAGAATTAATTCCCTATTATATATCTCACCCAGGCTACTACTCCCTTAATCCTTTTAAATTTGGTCATTGCAATGGCAGTCATAGGCCAGGAGTCATGCACCAAAGCTCCTTCCAGAACCTTGCAATCATGGGCTCTGAATCTATTAGCTAGGTGCCTCCTTGAATAATGACCATAACTTTCTTCTCCTCCTCTGTCACTCCAAGAGCTGTGAACACTGCCTCCTCAGTATACTCTATTCCAGCTAGTATGGGAATTGGAATCCAAAATCAGCAGCACTGCCACTAGGCTGTGAAATACTTCATTTCTGCATTCATAATCCATTGCATTTTTTAGCACATAAGAACATCGGGGGGGGGGGGGGGGAGAGGGGGGTATTCAGTGGTGGTGGCTAGCGCTGCTAATGTGACTAGTTACCAAACTTAAACTATGGGTTTTAATGCCAGAGTCATATCCAGCCTTGGCAATGAATATCTGGGTTGCTGGATTGCCACAAAACTAACTGGGCAGCAGCAATATTGAGCCATTGCCTGATTAGTTAATGCTGTGAAAGTTAGGCCAGGGTTATCTGTATCTGATTTGCACTGCATATCGCTAATTGGGCAGTGGTTCTATATCGCCGCTGTTCGATTAGTGATATGTGCTGCTTCTGCTCCTCCCAGCAAGGCCCCAATGCTAGTGGCTTAGCATCAGGGCATATAGTGAAGGAACCTGGGGATATTCGGTGGCACTAACCATGTTAATGTCTCTGAATATACTGCAGCAGTGTGGCATTTACATGGTTTGCAAGATTTTTGTTGCTGAAGCTAACTGGATTGCGACTTCATTTTGTCATGTGTCTGTGTCCAGACACACTGGAAAAAATCTGCTTGGGGGATGAGGTCAAGGAGCAGTCATTAGCAGCCGGCACTAGGTACTTGAGCCAATTATGCTTCAAATACTTGACATGTGGACAGAGAAAACTATTCCTGCCTGACTTCCGCAAATCCCATAGCTGATGTGCCAGAGACTCATTTTTGGCTCTTACAGAGATTGAGGAAGGAGTGCTGGTATGGGTTTAGGATTGCAAAAGAGAAATTTTGCCATGACAGGATTAGAAAGAAGAAAACAAACCACAGCAGCTTGGCTACTGGCTATGGCTGTGTCTGAGGCAAAGGAGAATTTTAAAATTTAAAAAAAGAAACCAACCCACGCACATATACTGTAGCTCCAAGCCTGACTTTGAGCCATTAAGGAGGGATTTGTGGCTGAGATTTGATTGACTGGCTACATCAAAGTAAAAAAAAATAAATAAATAAAATTCAAGCTGTATTTTTTTCTGATGGTGCTTTTGCCTTCCTCATTGCTGTGGAGATCCTTACACAAAACTGGGGGCTTGCAAGGTCTGGGTAAGGCAGAGACTGCCCATGCACTTTGATGCAACAGAGCCAGTGGCAGAAGAAGAGGTTGGCATATCAAAATGTATGCATTCCATTAAAAAAAAACAACAGAAGATACAATGCAATATACATATATATATTTTTGCAACAATCTTGTTAGTCTACTGTCTGATAGCAGCTATGGAGGTCGGAGGGCACTTTGGGACCGATTCTATGAAGCGAACAGCATCCGTCTTGTCAGTATTCTGCCTCCATCCCACACTGCACGCACAAAGCCACTGTGCATGCTGTGGGGGACGGGGGCATGACAGGCTGGAGAGTGGGAGGGGCGTGGGTGTGACTGACTCCCAGACGTACAAGGCCGATTCCGCTCACGGCTATGTACATCCCGGGGGTCACCAGGGATAAGCCCTGCTTATACCACCTCTGAGGTGGAATAAGAAAAGGGCACCTCCCCAAACATAGCAGGCAGCCCCCCCCCCCCCCGGAGCCCAGGAGTCCCCTCATAGGAGCACTGAGACAGGGAGGGTGAGTGGTCCCAATTGGGGTTGGGCAGCAGGGACTCGGGGGTCCGGGGCTGCAGGCAGATGGAGCTGCAGGGAGGATGTCCCCGCGGCTGCAAGAGGAGTACACCGGGCTGTCCTCGAGCCTGATTCTGACAGCCACTGGAACGTTTTGCTCAGGGCCGTCGGGAAGGCCCAGATGTGCTCCTTCCGGAATCGGGCTCCACATATATTACATCTCAGGTTCATAAAAAAATGCAGGTAAAAGATAAATAAAAGGTGAAATAAAAGTTACAAGATAAGCATTTCTTGGAAATCTAGGCCCATTGGAATATTAGCTGAGCACACACACTCCCTATCCCTCCAGGACTTTCAATAGTGTCAGGAAGCAGGCAGAATATTGGGCAGTGCAGGGCCTAGCTGGGAACAGGTATGGGATCCCACTCATGGTATTTGAGACAGCTGCACAGCTATGAAGGTGGGAAGGCACTGTACTGTATTTATTCCATCCCATGTTCATATAATAATAAAGCTAAAAGATAAACAAAAAGTTAAAGCCTAGAAGATAAGCATTCCCTGGTTCCAAGAGCTGAAGCCAACATCACCCGCCCGCCCGCCGAGCCCCGAAGCTCCCCCGATCGGGGTAGAGCACCTGAGTGGAAAATCTTTCCGCTCAGAAGCTCCTGCCCAATCGGGGAAGTGGGAACAATGAACACTACAATAAAAGCAGCACCCCAGCACAGAGGGAGCTGCTGAAGCCAACATCATCCGCCTGCCTGCCCGCCGAGCCCCAAAGCTCCCCCGATCGGGGTGGAGCGCCTGAGCGGGAAATCCTCCTGCTCAGAAGCTCCTGCCCAATCGGGGCAGTGGGAGCAACAAACGCTACAATAAAAGCAGCGCCCCAGCAGGGCACGCCCGCGCCTGAGGGCCTCGCCAAAGGGCCCTTTGGTATGGCCCTTAGGCGCAGGCCCGGAGGCGAGCACGAAATAACAAAAGGAAAATGAGGAGCAGACCCACCTACAAGACACACAGAAGCTGCCCAGAAAACACAAGGAAGCGACTGGAAATAAAAAGCAGCAAAACGTAAGTGAAACAATCAAGAACATACAGCAAAGACAGCCCCAAACAGATCATGCATACAACCCTGATTCTCCCCATCAGCCTCCTCCTCACACAACTCCGCCCACCGTATGCAACCAACCACCACCCACACATGGTCCCCACCAATAGCATGGACTTATACATGCCCACAGTACAGCCACGAGAACACACACAGAACACCCATGCCCAAGAGACAAACCAGGCATAAGACAGACACCCACGCAAACCCAAAAGAAGCACACGGAACAACAAACACCCCAGTGTCAATTTCAATAGAGCTCATAAACACTAGATCCATACGTAATAAGATCTACACAATAGCAGACCATATAGATGATCAAAAACCCAACGTACTTTGCATCACTGAAACATGGCTCATCCCCAACCGACTATGTACTACTCAATCAATTAGTGCCCGACACATACACAGCATTCAACTGCCCACATGCTCATTGGCGAGGAGGAGGAGTCTTGATAATTGCAAAGAACACCCTAAAGTTCAAATCACAAAGTGCCACAGACACCCAACAATGCAACACCATCAGTGTCGAGAACAAATGCATGACCCTATGCCTCACCTACAGAGCACCCCGTGCACCACCCGATGAATTTGCCTGCACCCTAGAAATAGTCTGAGCAATCATCTCAAACCACAAACCCAGTCTACTGTTAGGGGACTTCAACCTCAAGTCCACCAACACCAAAGATGCAGAAGCATTCCTTCAAGCAATGAGTTCATTTCAATTCACCCAAATAATTAACAACCCAACACACAGACAAGGATCATCGCCAGACCTCATCTTCACTCCCAACTATCTAATCACAAGAGGACTAATTTCAAAACCCACTGTCATACCAGTACCATGGTCAGACTACACACATAATTGGAATAAACATTGTACCACAAGGAGGAGAACAAGACAAACACCCGGACAACATACCCACAAAAAGAAGATTCAAGAGCTTCGACAGGGACCAGTTCCTACAGGACACTATACCACACCTAACCCCAGAAACAGATGACCTAGAAGCTCAAATCAGACACTGGAACAACACTATCTACAATGCTGCCAAAGCCAAGGATCACAGACCCAAGAAAGCCCGCAGCACCAAATTACAGCACAAACCATGGTACTCAAAAGACATACGGAATGAAAAGAGGGAACGCAGAAAATTAGAATGGAGATGGAGACACACCAAGTCCCCCAATACCCAGGAACTATACCTAACAAAGCAAAATCACTACAATGAACTCATCAAACAAATAAAGAGAGAATACCACACAAACATTATACTCAAATCCACCAACAAACCGAGAGAGCTATTCGAAATCGTGAAAACCCTCACCAAGGAACAGAAAGCAGAAAATGAAGTGCAAATAAACCCACAAAAGTTTGCCGACCACATACAAGAAAAATTCCACTTGGCAGCACAACAAAGATCCTACACAACCTCAAAGACAAACTCACCCCCAAATACCTGGGGCACATTCAGCACCCCATCCACAGAACAGCTCTCCCACATAATCACTGCAATCAATACAAGCACAGCTCCAACAGACCCATGCCCAGTGACATGGATCAAAGCCACCAAATAAAGCTTCATACACACCATACAAAACATGGTCCACAGCTCTCTGACCCAAGGAAACATACCTAATCAATTAAAGCTCGCCACAATAAGACCTATCCCGAAGAAATCCACACTCAATAAGAACAATCCAGCAGCATATAGACCAATCTCAAGCATACCCCTACTGGCAAAAATAATTGAGAAGACAGTACAGCACCAGCTGCAAGACCACATTGACAACCACGCACCACTAGACATCAACCAACACGGCTTACGCCCCAACCACGGGGTAGAAACACTCCTGATATACCTCTTCAATAACATTCTCCGCATCATAGACAACTCCAAGAAAGCAATACTAATGATCTTCATTGACAATTCATCAGCATTCGACACAGTGGATCACAGAACTCTACTGGAAAGACTACAGAACATTGGGCTACATGGATCCACCCTGAAATGGTTCCAATCATACCTAACCGACAGACAGATACAGGTCAAGGTAGGCCCCAACACTTCCCGACCCATAAAAGTCCTACAAGGAGTACCACAAGGATCAGCCTTATCAGCACTTTTGTTCAACCTCTACATCCAGCCAATATGCGACATCATGAAGGAACACAACATACAATACACAACTACGCCGATGACATCATGATATACACACCCACCACAGTCGACAACCCGGACTACTCCAAAATAACAAACTGTCTCATACACATGACCAGCTGGTTTCAAAACAACAACCTCACCATAAACTATAGCAAGACTGAGGTACTAATCATCACTCGAAACACTCACTTCATCCCTCCATACAACATCAAGATAAAGGACACAACCATACCCATAAAAACGGAAGTAAAGTACCTTGGAGTAACCCTGGACAAGGAACTGAATCTACAATCACACATAAACAAAACCATCAAAAGCACATACCACAGGATGAGACTTATCCGACGCCTCAAGCCCCTCCTCGCCCCGGAGCACTTCCGCACAGTCTGCCAGGCACTAATAACCCCACTACTAGACTTCTGCAACCCAATATACATTGGTCTACCAAAACAAACCCTCAGACCACTACAATTGGCACAAAACACAGCAGCCCGGATAATATCTGACACAACAAAACATGAACACATCACACCCATACTGAAAGACCTCCACTGGCTCCCAATCATATCACGCATCAAATACAAAATGGTCATAAACATCTTCAAGATCAAACAACAGTCATCAGCTCTCAGCCTACAAACACTCATGCAACCAGACAGCAGCACACGACCAAGGAGGAGAGGCACTTCCAATCGCGTTAATTCCCTAAAAGACATCACCAAGGTCCGCAAGGACACAGCAGAATGAGCCCTTTCCCTGGCCGCACCAGCAATTTGGAACACCCTCCCAGATGAACTAAGACTAACAACAAACCTCAAAGACTTTCAGAAGCAGCTCAAGACAACACTGTTCATTGAACACTTTGGACACATCACATGATCTACTCAAAAAGCAGGAACAAAAGACCAACCCCCCTCCCCTGTCCCTTGTACATAAGAATGTATATAGCTCATAATGTAAATAACCCTATACATAAGAATGTATATAGCTCAAAAGAATCTAATATACACCGACACATACACACAACCTGCATCACTGCATGAACACACTTGAACCACCATTATGATTGTTTGCTGTGGAAACTGCCTTGATTAAAGGATAAAGCAGTATAGAAAAACGTTTAAATAAATAAATAAATAATAATAAAGCTAAAAGATAAACAAAAAGTTAAAGCCTAAAAGATAAGCATTCCCTGGTTCCAAGAGCTATGAATCCAGTGGATTATCTGAGAAAGCACATATCCCTCTATCCCCATTATTTTGAAGAGTGTATTGGATGAAGAGGCTGCTGAAAAGACTGCTGTTAGTGTGCAGATGGTGAGGAAGTAGAAAGTGATCCTGGCAGGGCGAAGGTCAAGAATGCCACACAGGTAGAGGGGGCAGTAGAGAGTGGGAAGGATGCTGCTGGCCTTTCCTCCTCTCCTCTTCCTCCAGCCATAGGTCCAGCAATAGCATTAAGAGCAACAGAACCCGCACCCAACCCCCACCAAGGAAGTATAGAGGAGGTCTTATAAAACCTCAGACTTGTGGAAGCATTTTAAAGTGCTTGATGACCCATAGTATGCTGACATCAGAGGAAATAAGAGGTGGCATAAGCCCAGGTGGTAGAAGTTGGGATTTGTTCTGTAGGCAGCAAGTTAGTAGAGAAAAGATGATGGGTCATCTTACAAACAGCGGCATGCTGCATCATTTGGAAAAACAGAACCCTTTCAAGCTCAGTACAAAGGAGGGAGATCCTAGATTGGGAACTCTATCCAGGAGTGGAAATAGCAGTGGCGGGAAAGGTATAGGAAAAACAAAATCTTTTTCCCAAGTGGAGTCCCTGTCCTCTTTCACCAGTCAGATGGCATGGCAGCAGCCTCTCCATGATGGAGCCCATATTCAGTGGCTACCTTTCAGACCTTCTTACCCCAAGTTACTCCTCCTCCTCCTCCTCCTTTGCACTTTTGAAAGGTCACTGCTTAGGCTTGTCATTGAATGACTTTCATCCTCCTTAAATTCCACTGTAACCCTTCTAGCTGCTTAGCTCTGCGGCCAGTGTGCTTTGGCTTTCTACAAGCAACTCCTCATATTTTTCCTGCTTTGCATTCTTGTGGGTACTTTTGGGTAATTATAAGCCTCTTTGGGTATTCTGTAACGCATATTGGCATGCAGTCCTAACAATCTGAGCCAGGGAAAAAATGAACTCTGGTCAGTTGGAGGACATTTTCATCTTACTACTAATGATGAGCCCTGAGCTCTCCATCTTTTCAAATTTCCATTACCATAGTTCTTTGGAAATTCTAACAGGGAAGCACAGCTATTGTCAAATCCTTGACAGAAGAGTAGCGATGAGCATGAGGCACTGACAGAGGATATGGAAGGCTGCCTAGACAACATGAAAGCTAATCAACCCTAGCTCTCATGGGGTGACTGACTGCTCTCACATCCACCATCCTCCATTACTGTACTTGCTGACTATTGTTTCTTTGACACAACTATTAGCTTTTAATAATAGGGGCTACCAGCTTACCTTGCTGCTGTCCTGGCCTTCCTCAGCTTTTCTGTGCTATCACAGCAAGTTCCAAAGCTCTACTTCCATTGCTTTTGGGGCCTTCAGCAAAATGTATCCTTGATATTTGTTACATTGTTCAGCATGTCATCTAGGCATGCCCTAAATGCCTCTTCCATCTTGGGGGAGATCTTCTTCAGTACTTAACCCATTTTGGACCAGCTTATGTTTTACATACATAAGGTTTCCATACTTACTACTCAACTGTTTACTAATTAATGGTTATAAATTCAATGGAACTATGTTTAGCTATTATTGCTATGTCAAAAAGCGTTATATGCAGATTTTTTTATCTGAGATCTAGTTAGTTTAATAGGTATTCGAAGTTTGCTGATTTTGACGGTACTGGCAGCTCAACATAAAAAGATCACAAAAAATAGTAAGTAGCTTATAATGCTGTAATAGCTACTATTTTGCAAATAAAAGTATTTGTAGACTTTAGAAAATAGGTTTAGATAACTGTAAGTTACTTAGTGTCAGAGTTATTGCTGCGTATATCGGCATTGTATGTTTTTTATAAGCTGGGCTAATATGTTGTCGAAACTAATTGCTATAAAGCATTCTGTTCTAGGTGTTTCAATGGTGTAATATTGATGCACTGTATCAGAAGTGTTTTCACGTGTATCATATTCCGCCGTCAGAATGAACTGTTGACAAACCATATTATATCATAATAAAGTGTTTTAAATGAAAACTGCAGTTTCAATAGTATCATACAGTATGTTTATGTCAATGACTATTGGAACTGAATCCTATCTTTTCTGAAGACGGACAATATACTATATTGGACCAGTGTATGAAAAACATACACTATGTGAAACTTCTTTTTTCTGCAAAGTTTTAATATTTTTTATTATTGCCAGTATTTCATAGTTGTTTGAGTTAACAAATCTAATAAATCATCCAGAACAGAGAAAGAATATGCAAACTGTCCAAAATGGGTTAAGATTCCTATGCTGGAAGCAAAGACCTCAGTGCTAGAGATCTAACTTTCAGCACAGAACAAATCCCACTTCTACCACCTGGGCTTATGCCACCTGTTATGATATAGTATTGGCTTTCCTCTGATGTTTTATGGACTTCTAGCCAACCTGGATGCTGTGCTGGCATCATTTAAGGCCTTCCAGGCAATTTGGTTGCTGCGCTGTGCTCAGCCTCCTAGCATAATATAGGGCCTTCCATACATTCTGGATGCTGTTTTGGTCCTTCTGGTATATTTAGGGCCTCCCAGCCAATCCAGATGCTATACTGTCTCTCTCACATAAATTAGGACCTCAGCAACCAAAAGGAGTAGAAGAACAGTGAATTTATCCAGGAATGATTTTACAACTGTTTAATTTCAATATTTGCAATTAAAAAATATAAAAGAAGACATTCTTTTCTAGCAACTGTGGCTAAAATTGAATCTAGACCCAGTCAATAGCGTGGAGGCAAGGAAGGAACTATTTATTACCACTCTTGTATTACAAAACCAGGCCCGACACAGGCCGTGTTTCGCTTATGTCTTCATCAGGGGCTTATGACTTTACCCGTGCAATTTGCCACACTGTAATTGCTCTGCAAATGATGTCCCAAAACTCAATACTGTCAGCACTACAGCACAACAATACTCAGATTGTTCAAAAACCGGTATCCACAAAGTTACTTCTGCTACTTCAAATTGTACATGCGTTTGAAAGAAAAGCACTCACTCTCTTCCTGCACAACTTCCTGAGTGCTCTGCTTTCAAACGCATGTACAATTTGAGGTAGCAGAAGTAACTTTGTGGATACCGGTTTTTGAACAATCTGAGTATTGTTGTGCTGTAGTGCTGACAGTATTGAGTTTTGGGACATCATTTGCAGAGCAATTACAGTGTGGCAAATTGGTAATACAAGAGTGGTAATAAACAGTTCCTTCCTTGCCTCCACGCTATTGACTGGGTCTGTTGTGTGGTGCGTGGTTCGTGCTTGTTTGTTGGACGATAAAATTGAATCTAGTACATGTGATATAAATTTTTCTTGCCTGTTGCTTACCTGTTTTATTCTCTTATAATACTTCTTAGGCACTGCGGTGTGTTAGGGTAACTGACACCAAGGGAGGGGACAAACACAAAGAACCAGGAAAAAAAAAGAAGCCCTGCTAGTCCTATCTTTCAGTCTCTATTAGGTTTCTATCTGTCCACAGCCTCCTTTATCTACAGTCTAGTGGCAAGCAGCCTAAATTTTAGTTATAAGATTAGGAAACTTTAGCTTGCCTACATTTCTTGCATAGCCTTTATAAATCAGAAATCGGAGTGTGCCCTCGGTTCATATAAGGTCTACTGGCCAGGGATAATTAGGTTGCATGATCCAAGGCAACATGGTTTTACAAAGGACAATCATGCCAAACAAATATGATTGAGTTCTTTGGGTGACCAGAGAACTCTATCAAGGGCATTTGATGGATGTGATCTACCTAGATTTCAGCAAAGCCTTTGATACCGTTCCCCATAGGAGGCTTATCAATAAACTGAACAGCCTGGAGATAGGTCCCAATGTGGTGAACTGGATCAGAAATTGGTTGACTGATAGATGACAGAAGGTAATGGTAAACAGAAATCACTCGGATGAAAGGAAGGTGATTAGTGGCATGCCCCAGGGATCGGTCCTGGGACTGGTACTGTTCAATGTATTTGTGAGTGATATTGCTGAAGGACTGAATGGAAAAGTCTGTCTTTTTACAGATGACATGAAAATTTGCAACAGAGTGAACTCCTCCGAGGGAGATGATAACATGAGGAAAGATCTACAAAAGCTGGAAAAATGGTCTAACGCCTGGCAGTTAAGATTTAATGTGACATGCACTGGGATACAGAAATTCAAGGGAATTTTATGTGATAGGGAGCAAGAAGTTGGTGTGCATGGACCAGGACCTTGGAGTGATTGTTTCTGAGGATCTCAAGGTGTCAAAACAGTGTGACAAGGCAGTGGTCAAAGCCAGAAGGATGCTGGGCTGCATATAGAAAGGAATTACCAGCAGAGAGGAAGAGGTACTAAAGCCTTGTACAAGTCACTGGTGAGGCCTCACTTGGAATATTGTGTTCAGTTTTGGAAACCATATCTCACAAAATATATAAAAAGTCTGGAAATGGTTCAGAGGAAGGTGACCAGAATGATTTAGAGCCTGCACCAGAAGATGTATGAGAAGAGACTTGAAGACCTAAATATGTATACTCTAGAGGAGAGAAGGAACAGGGGAGATATGATACAGACCTTTATATTAATGAACAAGCAAATCATTTCAAAGACGGGGAAGCAGTAAAACTAGAGAGCATAACATGAAACTGCAAGGGGGTAAACTGAAAGGCAACATCAGGAAAAGCATAGTTACTCACCTGTAACAGGTGATCTCCGGGAACAGCAGGAATTTAGTCTTCACAGAGGGGAAGCCATATTAGACCTAGTCCTTAGTGGAACACCAGATCTAGTGCAAGAGATAAGGGTGTTGGGGCCACTTGGCAATAGTGATCATAGCATGATCGCCTTTGATTTAATTAGTGGAGGAGGGATAGTAAGGAAATCCACAGTACTACCTTTTAACTTTCGAAAGGGAGACTATGATAAAATGAGGAAAACAGTTAAGTAAAAACTAAAAGGAGCAGTTGCAAAGGTTAAAGACGTACATCAAGCTTGGGTGTTGTTGAAAAATACTATCTTGGAAGCCCAGACCAGCTGTATTCCACGCTTTAAGAAAAGTGGAAGGAAGTCCAAAAGACTGCCAGCATGGTTTAAAGGTGAGGTCAGAGAGGCTGTTGTTGCCAAAAAAGCATCTTTCAAGAAATGGAAAAAAGAGCCAAACGATGAAACATGGAAACAGCACAAGCACTGGCAAGTCAAATGCAAGGCATTGATAAGGCA
The DNA here is from genome assembly GCA_033557465.1 of Ichthyophis bannanicus. Classification (NCBI taxonomy): domain Eukaryota; kingdom Metazoa; phylum Chordata; class Amphibia; order Gymnophiona; family Ichthyophiidae; genus Ichthyophis; species Ichthyophis bannanicus. Next base: position 429,477,865 of record CM066032.1, read on the forward strand.
GGCAAAGAGAGAATTTGAGAAGAAGCTTGCTGCGGAAGCAAATACGTGAAATAAAGACCTTTTTAAGTACATTTGTAGCAAAAAACCTGTGAGAGAGTCAGTTGGTCCATTAGATGATAAAGGGGTTAAAGGAGCACTAAGAGGCGACAAGGCGATAGCGGAGACACTGCATGAATTCTTTGCTTCGGTCTTTACTGAGGAAGATGTAGGGATGTTACCCATGACTGAAGTGGTATTTAAAGGTGCGGAAGAATTGAAGGAAATATCGATACATCGGGAAGATGTATTACAACTATTAGATAAACTGAAGAGTAGCAAATCACCTGGACCGGATGGTATATTTCCAAGGGTGTTGAAAGAACTGAAATATGAGATTGCAGACCTGCTATCAGTAATCTGTGAACTATCATTAAAATCATCTCTAATACCTGAAGATTGGAGGATCGCCAATGTAACACCAATTTTTATCCGGGAAACTACAGACCGGTGAGCCTGACGTCAGTACCAGGAAAAATGGTAGAAACCATCATAAAGAATAAAATTACTCAGCATGTAGATAGTCACAACCTAATGGGAGACAGCCAACATGGCTTTAGACAAGGAAGATCTTGTCTTACTAATCTGTTATGTTTTTTTGAAGGAATGAATAAACAGGTGGACAAAGGTGAGTCAGTTGATATTGTGTATCTGGACTTTCAGAAAGCCTTCGACAAGGTCCCTCATCAGAGACTTTTGGCAAAACTAAAGAGTCATGGGATAGGAGGCAGTGTACTATTGTGGATCAGGAACTGGTTAAAAGATAGAAAGCAGAGGGTAGGGCTAAATGGCCAATTTTCCCAATGGAGAAAGGTGAATACTGGTGTACCCCAGGGATCTGTGCTGGGTCCGCTGCTTTTTGACATATTCATAAATGACCTGGAAAGTGAAATAACGAGTGAGGTTATCAAATTTGCAGATGACACAAAACTATTTAAAGTTGTTAAAACCCAAGAGGACTGTGAAAAATTGCAAGAGGATCTTGATAAATTGGAAGACTGGGCATCAAAATGGCAGATTAAATTTAATGTGGACAAGTGCAAGGTTATGCACCTAGGGAAGAACAACCCAAACTATGGTTACACGATGCAAGGTTCCACATTAGGAACCACCACCCAGGTAAAAAGATTTAGGCGTCATTGTGGATACCATGTTAAAACCCTCGGCCCAGTGTGCAAATAGAATGCTAGGTATGATAAGGAGAGGAATGGAAAATAAAACAAAAGGTATTATAATGCCTCTATATCGTTCCATGGTGAGACCGCACCTTGAATATTGTGTGCAATTCTGGTCGCCGTATCTTAAAAAGGATATAGCGATTTTAGAAAAGGTTCAGGGAAGAGCCACCAAAATGGTAAAGGGGATGGAAGGATACTCCTATGAAGAAAGGCTAAAAAGGTTAGGGCTCTTTAACCTGGAAAAGAGACGGCTGAGGGGAGATATGATAGAAGTCTATAAATTAATGAACGGAGTGGAATGGGTAAACGTAGATCGATTGTTTACGTTATCAGAATATAGAAAGACTAGGGGACATGTAATGAAGCTACAGGGTAAACTATTTAAGACTAATAAAAGAAAATATTTTTTCACTCAACGTGTAATCAAACTCTGGAATTTGTTACCGGAGGATGTAGTAAAGGCTGTTAGCGTAGCTGGGTTTAAAAAAGGTTTGGACAAGTTCCTGGAGGAAAGGTCCATAAACCATTATTAAGAAGTGACCGAAGATATCAATGCTTGACCCAGTACAAGCATTGTGGAACTTGTGTCTCTTGGGGAAACTGCTAGGTACATATGACCTAGATTGGCCACTGTTGGAAACAGAATACTGGGCTTGATGGACCTTGGTCTGACCCAGTATGGCATATCTTATGTTCTTATGTTCTTATGGGTATCGTTGGTACCGATGGAGCCTGTGAGGGAACGCTCCCCAGCGTCCAATTAGAAAGCTTTTGGGAGCATCCCACAGTGCCTGCGTGCTGCCTTCCCACCTTTCCCAACTGCCTCTCTCCAGTTGAGTTTTAAAGTTGAGACAAAGAGAGAGAGAGGGAAAGAAAAGAAAAGAAAGATACAACTCCTAGGGGAGGTGGGTGGGTTGTGAAGACTAAATTCCTGCTGTTCCCAGAGATCACCTGTTACAGGTGAGTAACTATGCTATCTCCAGGAACAAGCAGGAATGTAGTCTTCACATATGGGGGCTCCCTAGCTACAGATGCCAGGGAGAAACCCCAGAAGTTGTGTGCCCCTGTGAAAGGGCTCCACTTCCCCCCATGGATATCTGGCATCCTACCGGGAAAAGGTGGGTAGGAGTTGATTAAGTATGGAACAGGTACTGTAGAACAGCCTGACCAAACAAGGCATCCCGGCGGGAGTCCTTGTCTAAGCAGTAATGGGTTGTGAAGGTATGAACCGAGGCCCAAGTAGCCACTCGACAAATGTCATCAATAGACACAGAGTGTAGATGAGCCATTGAGGCTGCCATGGCTCTCACATTGTGAGCTGTGACTTGGCCTTCCAGAGAAAGGTTCTTACTCTGATAGGCAAAAGAAATACACTGTGCAATCCAGTTGGACAATGTTCTCTTGGAGACCTGAAGTCCCAAATGAGAAGGATCGAAAGCAACAAAGAGTTGGGAGGACTTTCTATGCTGCTGTGTCCTCTGTAAGTAAAAGGCAAGTGTTCTTTTATAGTCCAAAGTATGAAGATTCCTTTCTGCATTTGAAGTATGAGGCCTTGGAAAAAATACAGGCAGGTAAACCACCTGGTTTAAATGAAAAGGTGAGCCCACCTTTGGCATAAAGTGTGGATGAGTCCTAAGGACTACCTTATCATGATGGAACCTCGTGTAAGGAGGATCAGCAACTAATGCTTGCAATTCACTGATGCGACGTGCTGATGTGATTGCAATGAAAAAGATAACTTTCCAGGAAAGGAATTTCAAGGAGGTAGTAGCTAAAGGTTCAAAAGGCGGCTTCATGAGCTGGCCAAGAACCAGATTCAGGTCCCATGCCACTGGAGGTGGCCTAATGGGAGGCTTAGTTAGAAGGCCCCTCACTATGAGAGGATGAGAGGAAATAGGTTGTTCATTTAAAGGCTTTAAAGAAGCTGAAATAGCACTTAAATGGACTCTTACTGAGTTAGTCTTAAGTCCTGCATTAGATAAATGAAGGAGATACTCCAGTAATGATTCCAGAGGTATCGCAGAGGGGTGGAAAACCTTTTCCACTTGAAGGCATAAGAACGTCTTGTGGAAGGTTTCCTGGAAGCACAAAGGACATCACTTACTTGTTGAGAAAGGTTAAGACCATGAAGGTCTAGGCTCTCAGCAACCAGGCCCTGAGATGCAGAGAGTGGGGATTGGGATGCCACAACATTCCGTTCTCCTGAGACAGGAGATCTGGAGAAGATCCTAACTCCAGATATGGAGTTTGAGAGAGATGCAGGAGCAGAGGGTAACACACCTGCCGTGGCCAATGTGGAGCTATGAGAATCATGTGGCCTTTGTCTCTCTGAAGCTTGAGTAGGGTCTTGGGAATTAGGGGAATGGGTGGATAGGTATATAGGAAGTCCTGACCCCAATGGAGGAGGAAAGCATCCCTGGCCTGAGAACCCTGAGCCGGAATTCTGGAACAGAACCGGGGAAGTTTGGCATTCAAGGGACTTGCAAAGAGGTCTATGTCCGGAGTTCCCCAAATTTGAAAAAATTTGTTACCTGGTCTGCATGGAGAGACCATTCGTGTGGAAGCAGAACTCGACTGAGTCTGTCTGCCCAAGAGTTTGAATGCCTGGCAGATACACCACAAAGAGATGAATCTGGTGCTCTCTGGCGAGGGCCAAGAGTTGCAAAGCTTCGTTGCAAAGCAACAGAGAGCCTGTTCCTCCCTGCTTGTTCAGATATTGTCCGTCTGAATTAGGACTATCTTGTAGCTGAGCTGGGTATGGAAGACTTGAAGAGCAAGGAAGATTGCTCTGAGCTCTAGGAGATTGATATGAAGTGGGTCTCCTGTGGAGTCCAGGTGTCTTGGGTAGAGAGATCTTGTAGATGAGCTCCCCAACCCACCTGTGAGTTGTCTGTTGTTAGAGTGACCTGGGGAAGGGGTTGCTGGAAAGGGGACCCCACCAACAGGTTTTGGGTTGACTGCCACCATTGTAGAGACAAAATAAGGCAACTTGTGTTTGCTATTTTGTCTGATAGGCAGCCTGATGTCTGAGTCCACTGAGTGGATAGAGTCCATTGGGCTGCTCTCATATGGAGGCGAGCAAAGGAGACCACGTGCACGGTAGATGCCATGTGTCTTAGTAGTTGTAACATTTCCCAAGCAGTGAGATGGGTTTTTAACACTGCCTGGGAGGCTAGCTGCACAATGCGAAGGTAGCGGGCCTATGGAAGATAGGCCCTTGCTTTTCTGGTATCCAGCAGAGCTCCTATAAACTCTAGAGACTGAGTGGGAGTTAGGCTGGATTTTGGGATGTTTATGACCAGGCCCAAATACTGAAGGATACGCTTTGTGCAAGATAGGGAAATTCTGGCCTCTGACTCTGATGGGGCTCGAATGAGCCAGTCGTCTAAGTCGGGGAAGACGAATATTCCTAGAGTGCGAAGAAATGCTGCCACTACAGCCATGCATTTCATAAACACCCTTGGTGCTGAGTCCAGGCCAAAAGGAAGCACCCTGTATTGGTAGTGCTTTCCTTGAAAAAGAAAACAAAGGAACCTTCGGTGAGTTGGATGGATGCATCCTTGTGATCTAGAGAACAAAGCCAATCCTGACTCTGAAGGTATGGCAGCAGAGTTCCCAGAGAAATCATCTTGAATTTCTCTTTGAACAGGAATTTGTTCAGTTCTCTGAGGTCTAAAATGGGTCTGTGTCCCCCTGTTTTATTTGGAATAAGGAAATAAGGGGAGTAAAACCCTGAACCCTGTTGGGAGATGGGTACGTCTTCTATTGCCCCATGGGCAAGAAGTAAACTGACCTCTTGACTCAATTGAGTGTTGAGAGAAGCCTGAGAACTGAACTGTCTTACCACTGTAGGAGGGGGCATGTTGAAGAAATGAAGCTTGTACCCCTCTCTTACAATGGAAAGAGTCCATTCTTCTGCTGTTATCTGCCCCCATCTGGGGGCAAAATGACACCACATTCTTGGGATGGTGGAAGGCTCTGGCCAGTTCAGGTCCAGGAAGGCCAAGTTCTCTAGATGGGAATCAAAGCCCCTGTGGAGGCTGAGTCTGCTGGGCCAGTTGAGGCTTAGCAGTCTTTGGTTTCCTTTGCTTTCGGGGCTGCTGTCCCTTTCGGGCGGACTGACCTGCAGAATTCACTTGCTGGGTATAGGAGGGGTAAAACCTCTTCTTTTTAGGGAAGAATGATTTCTTGTAGGATTTTCTCCTTGCAGGATCAGATGTAGCCTTGGATAGTCTATCCAAAGTGGTGTTATCAGCATCCAACTCATTAGCTTTCTCTTGCCAATTTTTGCCAAAGAGATTTTCGCCTGTACAAGGGATATTCCCCAGTTTGTCCTGTACCCAGAGTTCTAAGTCAGATGCCTGGAGCCAGGCAATCCTATGAACACCTATGGCAATGGCAGAAGTTCTGCTTATGCACTCAAAGCAGTCAAAAGCTGCACGATTAACAAACTTGGAAACATCCTGGGCATGTTTGACAAGTGTAAGATAATCCTGCCTCTTATTATCAGGAAGGAGAGGCTCATAAGCTCTAGATCTCCTGTAACCTCTTTAAGGAACATTCCCATATACAAAATGTAGGAACTAATCCTGGCAGAAAGCATAGAGGCCTGGAATGTTTGACTCCCAAAGGCATCAAGAGTCCTACATTCACATCCTGGAGGATTAGATGCATGTCTTTTTGCACTCTTGATCCTTCTCATAGCTGACTCCACCACTATGGAGTGGTGTGGCAACTGAGCTTTTTGAAAACCAGGACAAGGAGGCACCCGATACATGGTATCCAGCCTACGGGAATGAGGAAAGGTGGTAAGAGGTGTTTCCCACATTCTTAACATGAGATCATGCAAGATCTCATGAATAGGCAAAGTAGCCGCTTCAACGGGAGCTTTAGGATATTGTAAAATCTCCAACTCCTTTGCACTGGGCTCTGTTTCAGGAGCCACTGTGATGGAAAGACCTCTAGCCATCTCCCTGATGAAATCCTGAAAGTATATATCCTCTGGAGGAGACATCCTACGTTTAGGAGAAGAAGGCTCCCCAGAGAGAAGTACTCCGGCATCAACAGAGCTCTCAGAGTCCTCAGAGGATTCAAAATATCTTCTGTCTGGGTGCTCTTGTAAAGCACGATACCGGTACCAATCAGTCGGTACTGGAGGGGTACGGTACCGGCCTGTCAATACCAGAGGAAATAGCATGACTCGGTGTTGGAAGCACACGCGCCGATGTTGATGCTGTCGGTACCGGTACCAATATCGATGCCAGAACCGGTGTCGATACCGTTTCAACTGTCTGAAGCGGTCCCAAAGGCACTGAATCCGCAGGTCGAGATGGCTTGGATGAACTTGCTTCTCACTCTTTTCAACAGGATTCTGGTTGGACACTCTAGATTTAAATATGCCTGTTCCGTTGCTGTTTCAACCTCCTGTAGTGACTTTGACAGTCCCGGATAATCCTTAATTGACATTTGGGAGGTGGTCACTCGCACTGAAGTTTCAGTCCGTTTGGCACTTTCCCAGATCTCGCAGTTTTCTAGTGATGTGGTCGCCAAATTCACTGAACAGGAGGCTAGTATATATAGGTGTAAATCGGTAGTTAACACGTTAGAGGGACAGGTAGCTGTAGCACAAGCTGCTATCTCTTCGTCGGCTCGAGATAGTTCTCTGGTACACTATCAATTGGAAACTTTGGAGAATATGGCAGGGGCAAAGAATCTACGTTTTATTAATTTTCTTCGTACTCATTACCTCTCTCCTTTGATATTGTTGCAAAAATATTTTAAAGAAATATTATTGATTCTGGATGTGGATTCTATTAAGTTCTCTAGTGTTTATTATGTTCCTCCTGGGGCCAGGTCTCAGGTTTCTTCTCAAGATGATTTGGCTCAAGCGGCTCCCTTGGAGTCCTTGGATGTTTCTGTGTTTTTTAAATCATCAGTAGATGTTATTCCCCAACGGGCCACATTAATTGCCTCTTTTCTCTTACTTTCTGATAAAAATTTGATAATGAAACTTTATTTTTCAAAGAAGATTGTTGATTTTTGTGGCTCTCCTATTCAAATATTTCCTGATGTTGGTAGGTCCACCCACGGCTTGAGCTCCCCAGGCCAGGTTTGAGCTCGCCAACAACGATCCTCACGCTACTCGAGTTCCCCAAACCGGGTCGAGCTGACCAACACTGAACAGCAGCACCAACAAAACCGACCAGGTGAGTTTCGGCAGCTCATTCACCAGGGTCAGTGAACTGTACGAAAACTGTGCTTCATCCAAAACCGCAAGCATACCTCACACAGAACTTCACAGCATACCACCATGATCACAACATGGTTTCTACCATTCAGCCTCCTCCTCACACATATCCTGACACCAGACCCCCACCTCCACTACCTACACCATAACCTCCAATGGCACCCACCCACCACCTGGCAATACATAGTTCCACAATGCAATCAACATGCCACACACAGCACATCAACAACAAGAAGAAAAAACACACACAAATCACACCCCCTCGCACAATTCTCCACGAAGTCACACAACGCAACAGAGCAAACTAACATAGAGCTCATAAACGCAAGGTCCATATGCAACAAGATACACACAATAGCGGACCACATAGAAGACCACCAACCAGACATACTCTGCATTACAGAAACCTGGCTCAATTCCACCGACACTGTCCTACTCAATCAATTGGTACCAGACGCCTACACAGCTCACAACTGCCCACGCACCCACAAACGCGGAGGAGGGGTTCTTATAATTGCGAAGAAAAACCTGAAGTTCAAAACGCACAGCTCCGCCGACACTCCTCAAAGCAACACACTCAGCATCATGAACAAACACATGGCACTCTGCCTAACCTACAGAGCTCCCCGAGCACCCCCTGATGAACTGGCAGCCACACTCGAAACAGCATGTGCTCTCACCGCAACTAATAAACCCACGCTACTGCTTGGTGACTTCAACCTCAAGTCCACCAACAACAAAGATGCAGATGCCTTCCTCCAAGCGATGACATCACTTCAATTCACCCAAATCATCAACGCCCCTACACACAGACTCGGCTCTACACCAGACCTTATATTCGCAACCAACTCCCTAACTGCAAGAGGTCTAATCTCAACACCTTCCATCACCCCAGTCCCCTGGTCAGATCACCACATAATCAAGATCATACTACAACTTCAAAAAGACAAGCGCAACGAACAAACCAACAATTCCCCCACACAAAGGCGATTCAAGAACTTCGACAGAGACGCCTTCCTACTAGACACGTTAAATCAACTGTCTACAGAAACAGACAACCTGGAGACTCAAATAACCAACTGGAACAACACACTATCCAACGCTGCCACAGCTACAGCTACCAAACCAAAGAAACACTGCAACAACAAGAGACATCACAAGCCCTGGTACTCCACAACCATACGACAAAAAAAAAGAGATCTCAGAAAGATGGAACGGAGATGGAGAAAATCCAAGACACCCGAAAACCAGCAGATTTACCTAACAAACCAGAGACAATACACTAAACACATCAACCAATCCAAGAAAGAATACCATACAAACATGATAAACACCTCCATAAACAAACCCAGGGAGCTTTTTGAAATAGTGAAAATCCTCACAAAGGAACAGAAAACAGAGGAGGATATACAAATAGACCCGCAAAAATTTGCGGATCACATCAAAGACAAATTTCACTCCACAGACCCAACTACAACCAGCTCTTCAACCCAGCCGGATTCATACCCCAAGACTTGGGACACTTTCTGCCCTCCCTCAACAGAACAGCTCTCCCACATCATCTCAGCAATCAGAACAAGCACCGCTCCCACGGACCCTTGCCCAGTATCATGGATCAAGGCCACCAAATCAAGCTTCATCCACATCATACACAGCATTGTGCGCAACTCTCTCACCCAGGGTCTCCTGCCAGCTCAACTAAAACAAGCTACAATACGCCCAATACCGAAGAAAACAACCCTCGACAAGAGCAACCCAGCAGCATACAGACCAATATCCAGCATTCCCTTTCTGGCAAAAATCATTGAAAAAGCAGTGCAACAACAACTGCAGGAACATATTGACAACAATGCCCCTCTAGACGACAACCAGCACGGCTTCCGTCCCCAACATGGAGTCGAAACACTGTTGATTTACCTCATAGACAACATCCTCAGAGTCATAGACGACAACACTAAAGGTATCCTAATGATCTTCGTCGACATCTCCTCCGCCTTCGACACAGTTGACCACCTTATCCTCCTGGAAAGACTAAAGAAAATCGGACTTCATGGTACCATGCTAAAATGGTTCCAATCCTACCTCACTGACAGGCAGATCCAAGTCAAGATAGGCCACAACACCTCTCAACCCATAAAAGTCCGCCAAGGAGTACCTCAAGGGTCCGCCCTCTCGGCACTGCTGTTCAACATTTACATCCAGCCAATATGCGACATCCTGAAAGCGAACAACATTCAATACACAATCTATGCAGACGATATCATGATATACACACCTATCTCAACCAACAACCCAGACTACAAGAAAATAACCGACTGCCTAACACAAATGACAAACTGGTGTATGAACAACAACCTCTCAATCAACTACAACAAGACTGAGGCACTAATAATCACTCGCAACCCTGACTTCATCCAACCACCGGACATCAGGATAACAGACACAACCATTCCAATAAAATCCGAAGTAAAATACCTTGGAGTAACACTGGACAACGAACTAAATCTCAAGTCACACGTCAACAGAACAGTCAAGAATGCATATCATAGAATGAGAATCATCAGACGGCTTAAACCCCTCCTCGACACGGAACACTTCCGCACTGTATGCCAGGCACTCATCACACCATTAATGGACTTCTGCAACCCCATCTTCCTTGGCCTACCAAAACAAACCCTCAAACCTCTTCAGCTATCCCAAAACACCGCAGCACGCATAATCTCAGGCTCAGCAAGACACGAACACATTACCCCAGTTCTCAAAGAACTCCACTGGCTCCCGATCAGCTCACGCATCAAATACAAAACAATAATAAACATATTCAAAATCAAGCACCACATTTCAGCCAACAGCCTGCACACCCTCATTCACCCAGACACCAGCACCCGCCCAAGAAGAAAAGGAACCTCCAACAGAGTCAACACCCCGAGAGACTTCAGAAAAACACGAAAGGACACTACAGCAAGAGCCCTCTCCCTGGCAGCCCCAACTATCTGGAACTCCCTCCCAGACGATCTGAGATCGACAACGAACCTCAAAGACTTCCACAAACAGCTGAAGACAACGCTGTTCATAGAACATTATGGACACGTCACTTAATCAACAAGGACTAACCAACAAAGGCCCCCCCAACCCTGACGAGAGATTGCATAACGGCCCAGGATTTAACTCAAGCCCTATCTGGACTGTACCTTGTAATATAGAACATGCTGTATCATAGCGCACACTGTACATAGCCCACCCTAATCTATACCCCTCACACCCACGCGCATTTTAAACAATACAGCCACCGCATAATCTTCCCCCCACACGCACATTATACCCCTCCTTCACTGCATGAAATTCCCCCACATACTTTGATTGTATTGTTGTGATACCGCCTTGATTTTATGATAAGACAGTTTAGAAATACTTTTAAATAAATAAATAAAAGCGTAGGAAAGATTTCCTGAGTTTGAAGCCAAGTACTTTGGCCCTGGGTGCTACTTTTTTCTTGAAATACCCTTGTAAATGTATTGTGCAATACCAAGTCAATAAGTTTGTTTTTCTAGAACCTGCTCAATTAGAGGCTTTTTTTGTCTGGGAAGGAGAATACAGATTGTGTAAAATTGTAATTTCCACTTGCTTGCTTATGTATAAGGGGTTTTTAATTTAGTTATTCTCTTGGGCGTTAGATGGTTTTGTGGTTTCTTTTTTTTTAGGCTTTCCCCTTGAAGTGAACTATGATGTTTCTTTTGTCTTGGATTTATTGTTAATAATATGGGTTGTATGATATGTTTCTAGTTTTTTCTATGGTCTGTGACAAAAATTACTTTTCTGTATAAGAGTTATATATCTTGGATTGTATTTGAAACGTAATAAAAATAAAATTTAAAAAAAAAATACTACTGCTGGATGAGAACATTTTCATTGCACAGCAAAAACAAAAACAAAAAAAAATCTCCCAAAGAGGCTCTTAATGCAAGGCTGAAAACAACTAATACCAAGAAGAAAGGGACATGTGTGTATACAGGCGCATACACACATACATTCTCTTGTTCGTATTTTGCCACTCTCTTGGGACTATATGGTACCAGCCTCTTAGAAAAAGCAAGAAAAGCCACGTTATCTTTTCCAAAAAGACATACTGGTGCCATAAAATCACTAGAGAGTTCTCTACTGCAATCTTAAAATCACAAACTGAGCAGACAGGAGCCTGCTGATATTCAGAAAAAATGTAGTGCCTGCAAGAACCACTGCCCAGAGAGCAAAGTGAAAAGAAATGCAGCATTCTTACACTTTCGGCAAAAGAGCATTCTAAAAATGGCATCATGTCATTTCACCATGACAAGAACACTACTTCCTGCCAGGGCTGATGATTGACAGCACAGTCCTAGACAGGAGAAAGATCATAACCTGCTTTTTGAAATTTAATATTAATCAAGGGATACGCTTATTTAAAAAATTGGCCATAAATGTGGGAGGGGGAGGGAAAGCTTGGCTTCACTAATATAACTACGTGGGTGTGAAGGCATTTAAATGTTTATTGTGACCTGCTTTGAGATGATTTGGAAAATAACTTAATAATTCAGTCATCTCTATCCTTTCCATATCCACACAAAGTGCTTTTGCAATATTAAAAATCAAACCACTGTGATTCAACCAAACTTGTATTTCTTTCAAAGAACATAAGATATGCCATACTGGATCAGACCAAGGTCCATCAAACCCAGTATCCTGTTTCCAACAGTGGCCAATCTAGGTCAAAAGTACCTAGCAATTTCTCCAGAAGACACAAGTTCCACAATGCTTGTATTGGATCAAGCAGTGATATCTCGGGTCCCTTTTAATAATGGTTTATGGACCTTTCCTCCAGGAATTTATCCAAACCTTCTTTAAATGCAGCTACACCAACAGCTTTTACTACATCCTCCGGTAACAAATTCCAGAGTTTGATTACACGTTGAGTGAAAAAACATTTTCTCTTATTAGTCTTAAATAGTTTACGCTGTAGCTTCATTGCATGTTCCCTAGTCTTTCTATATTCTGATGACATAAACAATCCATCTACGTTTACCTGTTAGATGCCATTCATTAATTTATAGACCTTTATCATATCATAAGAACATGCAAAATGCAATGTGTGCCTTCAAGTCAGTCCTGACTCCTGGTAACCCAGAAGCTCCTGGGTTTTCTTGGCAGTGTCACTGGAAGTAGATTGCCAGGCCTTTCTTCTGAGGCAATGGAGGATTAAGTGACTTGCCCAAGGCCACAAAGAGTTGCTAGTGGGAATTGAACCCTGGTTGCTTGGTTATCAAGCCAGTGCTCTAACCACTAGGCTACTCCTCTTTCCAAAGCTTGTCTCTTTTGGCTACATGGAAAAGTCTAATTAAACCAAAACAGTTCTCCTTTCCCATTCCATAATAAAGGGGAAAAACAAACATCACAAACCTGAGTATTCTTGCTCTTTCTGAATAGGGTTGCCAACTGGCTCCAGATGCGCCCGACAGGCTTGATCCAGTCCTGAGTTTACTCCATTGCATGCAGGGAGATGTAGTTCTGATTTCTCCATTGCACTCCATAAGAAAAGCAAGACTACAAGTCCCTGCATGCAATGGGGTAAGCACAGGACTGGATCAAGTCTGTCGGGCGCATCTGGAGCCAGTTGGCAACCCTATTTCTGAACTGTGGCTTCCTTGGACCCATTAATTCTCATGTTGTCCTCCTCAGGATGTAGCACAGGGTGTGGCACAGTCCTTCTCCTTAGGTGGGGCAAAATTCTCCCTCTGACTACAAAACCCTAAGCTGTTTCACATGACAGTAAACCTCTGGAGTTTGCCCATACACCAAAATTTCCTGGAGCAGCAAAAGCCCTTCAGTTTTGAGTCTTTGCTCCTAATGAGCAACTGTTCTATATTCCTTGTTCTACCCATTGACCTACATTCCTCTAGCCCTGCAAAAAAGGGACTTCTGGGAAGTGCAGCCCTTCTGGGTGCCATATTGGATTACAGCCGCGGCTTATTTTTAAGATAACCCAAACCTTTATATTCAGGTTCCTTACTCATACGGGGATTTTACCCGATAGCCTCAGACATTAATTCAAGTTGGTGAGTAGATCCCAGTCTATTCACCACAAGGGATAACAAAAGTACTGGAATATTTTTATTTAAACAATGTTAAATATTTAACAGTTTTTTATACCATGTTATCATTTAGTCAAAACAGTTTACATTGTAACTTAAACTTGGTAATGTCCATTAAAAAGGGACATTGATAGATTGGATTCTTCTGAGGTACTGGAGGGTTAAGTGACTTGCCCAAGGCTACAAGGAGTGCTAGTGGGAATTGAATCCTGTTTTTTTTACTTCTAAGCCAGTGCTTTAACCATTAGACTATTCCTCCATTACAACCCATCTTCCAATAAGGTTTCAGTCCCATTTCCAACCCAAAAAACACCTTGACCTTCATCCAATAAGTTATAATCTTCCAGAAAACCATTAATTTGAAAACAAAACTCCTTTTCCATCAACTTTACTAACATAGAAAAATTAGTAATGGGAGGAACATTTTTTCATGAATTCTTATCTGCTCCTTCCTTTTTTAAAATAGGGTATACCATTGCTCCTTTCAACCTTTCTGAAACATCTCCCTCCTTAAAGGAGGCATTTACTAATTCTCATATCCAATCCCACATAGAGTACTGTCAGAGCATTTCTGAAAAATCCAATGAAGAATAGGTGTCATTCAATGCTTTCAGTAGCACTTTCAATCTTTCTACTTTAAAGGGGTAAAATCCATCTAAGATAACCTTCTTACTTCCCTTCATAGAATCACTCTTCAAATCTTTATCCCTTTTACTCCTAACTTGACCCCTTCTTTTTTAAGTTCTCCACTTTCTCCAACAAAAATTCTGCCACTTTATCAACCTCACCTTCATTAATACTTCGTTGTTCTACCATCTCACCTTGCCCAGTTAAACTATGAATATATAACTATATAACTCCCATTGTGTGTTCCTTGCCTTGCCAATTTCTTCAACATACTTAGGGACCCTATTACTAAAGTGCACTATGTAGTTAACTTGTGATTTGTTGTGAGTTACCTGCACATTCAGGCCTGGGGTAACAGTTACCCAAGGGTATGACAGCTAATGCATGCAGATTTTCATGCTAGCTACCAATTGCATGGCAGGGTGACAAATGGGCAGGTTAGAGATGGAGAGTGGGTGTGTCAAACACATGAATCCCATCTAAGCCTGTGCCTGCACATACAAGCACCTGCCTGACTAACTCAATCAGGACTCCTGAATGGAGCCGCGGCACCATCCCCAGCCGCTGATGACTTAATTCATTCCCCACAGCCTGACCCCCGACCTAGCCTCCCAAGTCCAAGGTCAGACTGTGGGGAATCTCATTCGCCCCCTCCACTCTTTGATGCGCCATCCCCTCCCATTTTGGAGAACTTATTCCACCTCAGAGGTGGAAGAAGTTCCCCGTCTACTCTGCAGGCCCTGGAGTTACAGGGCCGATAACAGAATCGGCCATGTAAGTCCGGGGCCACAGACTACCCACAGTCCGCCCTTTCTCCGCCTCTGGACCACCCCTTTCCTGCCCCCATCTAGCTTCCCCATATAAACTCCCTGTTCATACAGGGATACTTGGCGGAGATGGGAAAGGCAGAGGAATAGACCCCATTGCAAATGGGGGGAAATATTGTGTGCTGTCAATGTTTCAGTTAGCATGGATGCATTTACCCTCACCTCAATAGGTGAAGGTAAATGAACCCACAATAATAACAGCAAGCATTAGGGTATGCATTTACATGTTAACTGTCAGGAGCGTGCTGGTCACACCCCGAACAGTTATCACAAGGTATTTGCACTCAACACATGTTAGGTTTTGTGCTAAATGCCCGTTACATGCAATAACTTAATTCACTTTAGTAAAAGAGTCAAATTCTCTCCAATTTTCTAACTCTGTTTTTGCTATAGTAAACTCTCAGCAATCCTTCAGTCCTCCTGTGCATATACAACAGATCTTATTGGCACTATTGCCTCTAAATCACCTCCAGTCACCTTAAAACATTCCTCAATGTTGTCCACCATCCTAGCCTTACCCTTAACTGCACCCAACCAAAGACCTCTGTTCCCATTTCTCAATATCACCCCTTCCATCAACCCGTTTAACAACTCTATCCCATTGCTTCTTCTTATTCCTCCATTTCTCAAAATCATAATATTTAAGAACTTGTTTAACTTCCTGAATTTTCATCTGACTATCCTATATGCTGAAATAAATATTAAATTCAGTATATGTCGTTTCTGATATTTTGGCTTATATACTAATTGACATAATAATCTCCTAAAATAATAAAATCTACAGGATGCAGTTGTATTGATAATATGAATTCTATTACATTCTATTAATTCTTAGGCAATACATAAAACAGTCAAAGACCAAGTGCATTAGTATCCTTATACTTTAATACTGCAACATACTGTCTACATTATTTGGAAAAAATATCTGTTTCAGCTTCCATTTTCATTCACACCAAAAAATAAAATCAGCTCCACCTCTCCTTTTGCCATGTCTTGATACATGAAAGTAATAAAAAACTGATGGACATAAAGCACTCTTGTTTGGCCCTCCTACACAGTACCATGGCTGGGGGCTTTGTGCTGGGGGTTTTAGATGGGGATGATCAGATGCCTTTGTAAAGTGGAGGATTGATTGGATATCTGGGGCAGTGAGGTAAATAGGATATCTTGCAGCTTGGGGATGAGATTTGATGTCTTGGGAGGTGATTGATGGAGATCAAGGTCAGGAGATGATTGAGGGGGCGGACATTATTTATGCTTTGGGGCATCTGCAAATGCCGACATCTACACTTCTTCTAATATATAGAAACATAGAAACATAGAAACATGATGACAGAAAAAGACCACAAGGCCCATCTAGTCTGTCCTTCCATAACAACAACTACAACAGTCCACTTTTTACCTTTAGAGATCCTCTGTGTTGGTCCCATGCTTTTTTGAATTCAGTTACTGTCCTCATCTCTACCACCTCCACTGGGAGACTATTCCACGAATCCACTACTCTTTCCGTAAAGAAATATTTCCGCATATCACTCCTGAATCTATCTCCCTTCACCCTCATCCCATGTCCCCTCGTCGCAGAACTTGCTTTCAATTGAAAGAGGCTCTCTCCCTGAACATTTATGCCACGGAGGTATTTAAACATCTCAATCATATCACCTCTATCCCGCCTTTCCTCTAAGGTGTACATATTAAGATCCTTAAGTCTGTCCTCATATGCTTTATAATGAAGACCACTAATCATCTTAGTAGCAACCCTCTGCACCGACTCCATCCTGTTCACATCCTTTTGAAGGTGCGGTCTCCAGAATTGCACACCATACTCCAAATGAGGTCGCACCAAAGACTTATACAGAGGCATTATCACCTCCTTTTTTCTGCTAGCCATTCCTCTCCGTATGCACCCAAGCATCCTTCTAGCTTTTGCCGTCGCCTTTTCTACCTGTTTAGCTACTTTAAGATCATCGGACACAACTACGCCTAGGTCCCGCTCTTCTTTAGTGGACAAAAGTACTTCACCTCCTATACTGTATTGCTCCCTTGGATTGCTGCAGCCCAAATGCATGACCTTACATTTTTTAACATTAAATCCCAGTTGCCAAATTCTAGACCATTCTTCAAGCTTAGCTAGATCCCTCCTCATGTTATCTACACCTTCCTGGGTGTCTACTCTATTGCAGATTTTGGTATCATCCGCAAAGAGGCAAACCTTACCCGACAGCCCTTCCGCTATATCACTAACAAAGATGTTAAAAAGAATCGGACCAAGGACAGATCCCTGGGGCACACCACTGGTAACATCCTTCTCACAGTGAGCTCCATTTACTTGTACTCTTTGTCGCCTCCCACCCAACCAATTTCTAACCCAAGCAGTAACTTTAAGGTCCATCCCTAGGGTGCTCAGTTTGTTTATAAGTCGCCTGTGAGGAACAGTGTCAAAGGCTTTACTGGAATCTAAATACACCACATCCAGAGCTCTCCCGTGGTCCAACTCCCTGGTCACCCAGTCAAAGAAATCAATCAGATTTGTCTGACAAGACCTGCCTCTGGTGAATCCATGCTGCCTCGGATCCTGTAATCCGCTGGACTCCAGAAACATCAATATTTTCTCTTTCAACAGCGTTTCCATCAATTTACTCACCACTGAAGTTAAACTAACCGGCCTGTAGTTTTCAACCACATCCTTACTACCGCTTTTGTGTAAAGGCACCACATGAGCCTCTCTCCAGTCCTTTGGCACCACTCCCGACTCCAACGAGGCATTGAAAAGGTCAGTCAGTGGAGTTGCTAGAACGTCCCCAAGTTCCCTCAGTATTCTAGGGTGTATCCCATCCGGTCCCATCGCTTTGTCTATTTTAAGTTGAGCTAGTTTCTCACGAACACAGTCTTCTGAAAATTGTTCAAGATGTCCCTCGCTTCTGTTCTTATTTGTGGGTGTTTTCTGAGGTCCTGCTCCTTGTTCTTCACCTGTGAACACAGAACAAAAATATTTGTTAAGCAATTCTGCTTTATCCTTATCAGCTTCTACATATTCCCCCCCTGCACCCTTGAGTCTGACAATACCACTTTTGCCCTTCCTCTTCTCACTAATATATCTGAAAAACGTCTTATCCCCCCATTTTATTGCATTGGCTATTTCCTCCTCCTTTTGAATCTTTGCCTTCTTGACTACTTTGCTAGCTTCTCTAAGTTTTTCCAAATACAGATGCCTGTCTTCCTCTCTCTGTGATCTGTGATATGTAGATGGACCATATAGATACACCCTAATTACTCTCTCTCCTTATTATTTATTTATTTATTTATTTATTTAATGTCTTTTCTATACCGCACTCTTTAGAATCAGTGTGGTTTACATTCAACAATAATTTGTACAGTGTGGTCAAATCTGCACTGTACTTACAATGAACAGGTGTTGCGACTTGGGACTAACTAGGATAACTATGTCCAGGCTGAGCAGCAGGTCATGGACTAATGTACAGGTAACTATATACAGGCTAAGCAATCGTATCACAATGTATGGTATTGACAGGAGCTGCACGGCAACTATTTACAAGATTAAATGACTATATACACGTTCATACCAGGGTGAATAGTTGTGCTAATGGGCAGGGCTACATCTATGTGCTGTGGGTGTGTCGGGAGGGTTGTCTTGGTGGTTGAGTATGGCTGGAAATGATGTAGCACTTTCATGGGAGCAGTGCTGAAGGAAGAGGTGATGCTTCAATGCCTTCCTAAATTGGGCTAGGTCAGTGATGGATTGGATGGTGGGTGGGAGGGCATTCCGACATGTGGGTGCATAGTACATGAAGGCTCTGTTCCTTGTTGCTTGAGAGAATTTTGTAATTTTGCTAGGGATTCTCAGTGTGTTGGCAGCAAATGACCTTCTGTCTCTGTTTGGGGGCGTGGGGAGGACGAGGTTTGTGATGGAGGGGGAGGTGCAATTGTTAATAGCCTTGAAGGTCATCAATAGTATTTTGAAGGAAAGTCTGCAGTGGATCGGGAGCCAATGGAGGTGTTTCAGGATTGGGGTTACGTGATCCCTCCTGGTGTCTCCATGTAGTATTCTGGTGGCTGCATTCATTGCAAGCTGAAGTGGGTTAAGCGTGTTTTTTGGGAGCCCCTGTAGAATTGAGTTGGCATAGTCAAAGTCGGGGATTACCAATGCTTGGTAGATTGTCCGGAAATCGTCTGGCTTCAGTAGAGGTTGTAGATTGTGGATTGTCCGTATTTTGTGATATACTTCCTTGACAATATTGTTTATGTGGGCTTTCATGTCTAGCTGTTGGTCTAATGTAACCCCTAGAAAGTGGACCGTGGGCTTGCTTAGGAGCTTGGTGCATCTAACATTTAGTGATACGGGGGGAGTAAATGATTGGTTCCTGGTAATTAATAGTGCCTCTGTTTTGTTGAAGTTTATTCTGAGGTTTTGGGTGTGGAGCCAGTCAGTGACAGCATCGAAGCAGGTTGTTAGTGGTGAAAAGTCTGACTGGTCCATAGAGAATGGCATGAAGAGTAGTACATCGTCGGCGTATACCAGGCAGGCGATGTTGAAGGAACGAATGAGTGCACAGATGGGCTGCATATATATGTTGAAGAGCAGGGCCGAGAGTGAGGAACCCTGTGGTACACCTTGTTTTTGTTGGAACAGTTTGGTGGTTGTGGAACTGGTCCTTACGTGTTGCCATCTGTCTGTCAGGTATGATTTGCACCAACTTAGGGCTGTGTCCTGCATTCCCTTCTCTTCAAGTCATGCCAGGAGTAGATCATGATTGACAGAATCGAATGTTGCGGCAATATCCATGAAAATTAGGCATATCCTCATCTTATGTTGTCGATTCCGGTGATGAATGTACTGAAGAGGATAGTGAGGAGCAACTCAACTCCATGTGATTCCCTGACTCCATGCTGGCAGGGGTCGAGGGGGGCAGTGGTCTCAATATGGTGTTGGGTTTGGTGTTGGACGACCTTTTTCAATTAGTTTGGCCATTAGTGGGATGCTTGAGATTGGTCTGTACAAATCCACCTTCTGGGGGTTGAGTTTGCTGTTTTTTAGGTGTGGCCTGCTGGATGTTTGCTTCAAGCTTCGCTGGAATGAGCCTGTTGAGAAGGATAGGTCCATGTGTTTGGACAGGAATGGGCTGAATTCCATGCACAGTGATTTTATCCAGAATGCTGGGCAGGGGTCATTAGGAGCTGTGGTGGTGTTGATGGCGGTGATGGTGTCTTTGATGCCTTTCTTTGATTGGGTTGAAAAGGTGGTTAGTGGTGTTGGGTGGTGTAACAATGCACAGGAGTGGGGACTGTGGCTTTGTCGGTCTGGATTGCTTTTGACTGTAGATAGTCCGCAAATTCCTGTGGATGTGGCATGCTTGGTATGGTGGAGGCAGGCTCTTTTGTGAGTGTCCTCACTAGGTTGAATAGGTCATGTGGTTTGTTCAGGGAGTGCTGCAGGATTTCTGCATGGTATTGCTTCATTTTCTCCGTGACTGCCTCGCGGTGTCTTTTTAGGTGGGAAGTGTAAGATCTCTGGTCATCAGTGGAGCATATTCGGTGCCCTCGTCTTTCCAGCTTCCTTAAGTGGAGGAGTGATGTTCGTAGTTCAGGGGAGTACTACGGGGCAGTCTTTCTTCTCCATGGTGGCTTATTTGCGGTTGGTAGGAGGGCGATGGAGCCGAGGCTATTGTTCCAGGTGCATGCATTTCCTTGAGGCCAGGTTCTGTGAGGTCGAGGAGTGGTAAGGTTTTTCTGAGTATTTCTTCTTTGTTGAAGGGCCAGAATCGTGCTTTTGGTACTGTGGAGGCCTAGGCTGCGGTACGGGCACTCATGTGATCAGGGTGTGTGGGCATTTGGAATCTTATCAAGCTGTGGTCAGACCTTACCCTCTCCATGCCTCTTAGAAATCTAAACGTGGTAAACATCCCCATAATTAACTAGTCTCAGTTCTAAAATGGCATTTACACATCTACACGTGCAAATGCTGAGATTTACATACAGGGCTGTTTCTAAAAGAGCCACCTTCTTCTTTAAATATTGTGTTTTTGGAATGTAAAAAAGACTCACACTACACGTAAAAAAATCTATTGATATAGAAAAAAAATACAACTGCATTAAATATTGAAAGCACAGAAAAACTATTTCATTCCTAACAGGTTCTATACATTTCAAGCAAAGGTAAGAGTTTATGGCTTTTTAAATTACTAGCTCTCTGCCTGGGAGCTCTTAAAAGGGTTTTGGTACATTTTTAAAACAAAGTTACATTCGTTTTGATGTTTTAGTTTAAAAGGAGAAATATTTTCTTTAGTGGGGTAGGTTTAAAATTCTGCTTTAGTATCTTTCTCAGCTCTTTGAAGCTACTGACACCTAATCAGGAGTTAGAAGGCCTGATTAGCCTGTGAAAGAACTGAGAGCAGCTGAGGCCTGCATAAAAGGTTTCAGAGCCCTGCACTGTTGAGGTATTCCTAACAGGGGCTATACATTTCAAGCAAAGATAAGAGTTTATAGCTTTTTAAATTACTAGCTCTCTGCCTGGGAGCTCTTAAAAGGGTTTTGGTACATTTTTAAAACAAAAAAGTTGCATTCTTTTTGGTGCATTAGTTTAAAAGGAGAAATATTTTCTTTAGTGGGGTAGGTTTAAAACTCTGCTTTAGTATCTTTCTCAGCTCTTTGAATCTACTGACACCTAATCAGGTGTTAGTTCCTTCCCTAACCCCCCCCCCCCAACTCCCACCTACCCCTAGTGAGCAGTCTTGTTTTATAGGGCACCTCCCCAATTAACAAAACACAGGGACTTGGAATAGCACATTTTGAACATATTTAAAGAGATTTAACTGCTTTTTCTCTGAAAGGACAGCTGGGAAACTGGCTGGTACTTTGGTAGATATTTTTCTTTTGCTTTAACAGATACCTAAGCTCCATGAACTAAACAATGGCGAAGACAAATTATATTGCTAAAGCAGTTGCCCCCATTACAGCTTCTGCCTCTGTCCAGACAGAGGATCCAATGCCAGTTGAAGAACCGGTTCCATGTGCCAGGTGCCTGCATGCTGAAGCTCTCAGGAAACAAGTGGAGGAACTCAGAGAGGAGGTGGTGAGGCTGAGAAGTATTCAAGACAGTGAGAAGTACATTAATGAGATGCTTCTTGCAACATCCATGCTCTCCGGCAGAGGTGAAGATGGGTGCCTACAGAATGACTAAGGATGGAAACAAGTCACCAGGGCCTTCAGAATCACCAATCCAACTCCTCCAGCCCTTGAACTGAAGAACCATTATGCAGCCCTGGAAGTGGAGGAGGCAAAAGCATCCCTGGAAAGGGAAGAACCAGAGCTCAAGTACCACAAAGTTGCAGAATCAATGACTACAAGGAAGCAAAGGGTAGTGGTGGTTGGTGTCTCTCTTTTGAGGGGTACTGAGGCATCCATCTGCTGACAAGACTTTATGTCCAGAGAGGTATGCTGTCTGCCAGGTGCCAAAATCCGAGATGATACGGAGAGTTTGCAGAGACTCATCAAGCCCACTGACTATTGCCTAGTGTTGCTAATCCATGTTGGCACAAATGATACTGCCAGGTATCCCTCTCAGTGTATCAAGTGACTTCATGGCTCTGGGATAGAGGGTGAAGCAGATAGGTGCACAGGTGGTGTTCTCTTCAATCCTCCCTGTTGAGGATAAAGGCCAAGACAGAGAAACTCGCATCCTGAAGATGAATGCATGGCTGCATGGATGGTGTCATCGACAGAGTTTTGTTTTCCTGGAACATGGGTTGCTGTTCCAAGGGTTGAAGAGCAGAGATGGCATCCATCTGTCCAAGAAAGGTTGACGTGTCTTCAGTAGCAGATGAGCTAATCTACTGAAGAGGGCTTTAAACTAGATTTGTTGGGGATGGGTGAAGAAAGCCCCCAGGTAAGTGAAACATTAAATACCTTTATGGAAATGGGTAAATGGGGCAACATATGGAAAGCGGTATGTATAAATGCCCGTAGCATGGGAAATAAGATCCCAGATGTTGAAGCTTTAATGGGAGTGGCTCACTTGGATTTAGTGGCAGTTACAGAAAAATGTTTCACAGAAAACCATGACTGTAATGTAACTATACCAGGCTATACTTTATTCAGAAAGACAGGGTAGGAAGAAGGGGAGGAGGAGTGGCACTATATGCAAAAAATAATATTGAAGCTTTGGAATTACAGAGCTTAAAAGGGAGAGAAGAGACACTGTGGGTTAAACTAGAAAGAGGGAAAGAGAAATCTATTTGCATTGGTGTGATATACAGACCTCCCTCAAAAGAGGAAGTGGTGGATGGAGAGTTAATTGAAGACATACACAGCATTGCTAGGAATGGGGAAGTGCTACTGATAGGGGATTTCAATATGTCAGATGTTGATTGGCACATTCCTGCTGCAGTATCATCTAGAAGTAAGGAGATCCTGGATTCTCTACAGGGAGAACTAATCAGGCAATTGGTAACAGACCCCACACGTGAAGGGGCCATACTGGACTTGGTGCTTATCAATGGTGAAAGTGTTTCTGATGTTATAGTGGGAGATCATTTTGCATCCAGTGATCACCAGATGGTATGGTTCAGAATTAGGATTAGGGCTGTTAGAATCCATTCAAAAATGAGGGTCTTAGACTTTAGGAAAACTAACTTTCCCATGATGGGCCAATACCTCAGGGAGTCGTTAGCAGGATGGGCACAGCTGGGGGATGTAGAAAAACAGTGGGCAAAACTGAAAGGGGATATCCTTTTTGTTAAAATGGAAAATAAAGGTAAAAGGAAAAGGAGACCACTATGGTTTTCGAAAGAAGTAGCTGAAAAGGTGAAGAAAAAGAAGGAGGCCTTCATGAAATACAAGAGATCACAGAGAGAGGAAGACAGGCATTTATATTTGGAAAAACTTAGAGAAGATAGCTAAGTAGTCAGGAAAGCAAAGATTCAAAAAGAGGAGGAAATAGCCAAAGCAATAAAATGGGGGGATAAGACATTTTTCAGATATGTTAGTGAGAAGGGGAAGGGCAAAAATGGTATTGCCAGACTTAAGGGTGAAGGGGAGGAATATGTAGATGCTGATGAGGATAAAGCGGAATTGCTTAACAAATATTTCTGTTCTGTTTTCACAGATGAAGAACCAGGAACAGGACCTCAGAAAACAGCCACAAACAGGAACAGAAGTGAGGGGCATCTTGAACAATTTTCAGAACACTGTGTTCATGAGAAACTAGCTAAACGTAAAGTAGACAAAGTGATGGGACCAGATGGGATATACCCTAGAATACTGAGGGAACTTGGGGATGTTCTAGCAGCTCCACTGACTGACCTTTTCAATGCCTCGCTGGGGTCAGGAGTGGTGCCAAAGGACTGGAGAGAGGCTCATGTGGTCCCTTTACTAAAATGTGGAAGTAAGGATGTGGTTGAAAACTACAGGCCGGTTAGTTTAACTTCGGTGGTGAGTAAATTATTGGAAACGCTGCTGAAAGAGAAAATAGTGAGGTTGCTGGAGTCCACCGGATTACAGGATCTGAGGCAGCATGGATTCAACAGAGGCAGGTCTTGTCAGACAAATCTGATTGATTTTGAATGTGGTGTAGTTAGATTTCAGTAAAGCCTTTGACACCGTTCCTCACAGGCGACTTATAAACAAACTGAGCACCCCAGGGATGGACCCTAAAGTTACTACTTGGGCTAGAAATTGGTTGAGTGAGAGGCGACAAAGGGTACAGGTAAATGGATTTCACTCTGAGGAGAAGGAAGTTATCAGTGGTGTGCCCCAGGGATCTGTCCTTGGTCTGATTATTTTTAACTTCTTTGTTAGTGATATAGCGGAAGGGCTGTCGGATTAGGTGTGCCTCTTTGCGGATGATACCAAAATCTGCAATAGAGTAGACACCCAGGAAGGTGTAGATAAAATGAGGAGGGATCTAGCTAAGCTTGAATAATGGTCTAGAATTTGTCCGCTGGGATTTAATGTTAAAAAAAATGTAAGGTCATGCATTTGGGCTGCAGCAATCCAAGGGAGCAATATAGTATAGAGGGTGAAGTATTTTCGTCCACTAAAGAAGAGCGGGATCTAGGTGTGGTTGTTTGTGATGATCTTAAAGTAACTAAACAGGTAGAAAAGGTGACA
The DNA here is from genome assembly GCA_033557465.1 of Ichthyophis bannanicus. Classification (NCBI taxonomy): domain Eukaryota; kingdom Metazoa; phylum Chordata; class Amphibia; order Gymnophiona; family Ichthyophiidae; genus Ichthyophis; species Ichthyophis bannanicus. The sequence goes on from CM066032.1 coordinate 429,503,024, forward strand.
GCAAAAGCTAGAAGGATGCTTGGGTATATATGGAGAGGAATGGCTAGCACAAAAAAGGAGGTGATAGTGCCTCTGTATAAGTCTTTGGTGCGACCTCATTTTGAGTATTGTGTGCAATTCTGGAGACCACACCTTCAAAAGGATATAAACAGGATGGAGTCAGTACAAAGGGTGGCTACTAAAATAGTTAGTGGTCTTCATTATAAAGCATATGAGGACAAACTTAAGGATTTTAATATGTACACCTTAGAGGAAAGGCGGGATAGAGGTGATATGATTGAGACGTTTAAATACCTCCATGGCATAAATTCACAGGGGGAGAGCCTCTTTCGATTGAAATCAAGTTCTGCTACGAGGGGACATGGGATGAGGGTGAAGGGAGATAGATTCATGAGTGATATGCGGAAATATTTCTTTACGGAAAGAGTGGTGGATCCATGGAATAGTCTCTCAGTGGAGGTGGTAGAGATGAGGACAGTCTCTGAATTAAAAAAAAATGGGACAAACACAGAGGATCTCTAAAGGAAAAAAGGGGACTGTTGTAGTTGATATGGAAGGACAGACTAGACAGGCCATGTGGTCTTTTTCTGTAATCATTTTGCTATGTTTCTATGTTTCTATTTCCATTCTTGAGAACTAGTAAAAAAAAATTGTGGTGTACACGGCCAAAAACTGTTCAGTTTGTGCTAGTTTAAAACACATTTTTCTTGATTTCTGGACATTTTCCTTGTTTCTTTGATCTATTGTATTTTAGGTACACCTCATAGAGATAATTTTATAATGTACCACATAAAGTTATACACCATCAAAGTGTGTAAGTGTGTAAGTCATCTATTTTCAATGACTTACACACAGGGATGGGCACTTACATGCGTAGTTTAAGTGGGCACTAGTCTGTAAGTATTCAAGTCAGGACAATGGGCATACTTCTAAATTGGATGAGCACAGGGGTGGAGTGGGTAGGGAGTAGATGTAGAATAAATATGAGCGCATAAATTATAAAATCTTCTAACTTACATATGTTTTCTACAAACCTAGGCATGAGCATTTACGCTAAGGGGTATGTTTACTAAAGAGTGTTAAGAGAGCTGTGGAGTGCGTGCTGCAGTCTCTGTTTCCCTCCTGCCCAGCTAACAGGCACGCCTGGGACAGCCTGCATAAGTTGGGCAACACTGAGTTGTGTCAGCCACTGACATATCATCTGTCCCTAGACTGTTAGTCAATGTCCACTGTATGTACACATAGCCACCATAAACACATTGGCTTTGTACAAACAGCATGGACATCCAGCTGCCTGTCTAGTAACTGGACTGCCAAAAAAGACCAGAACCCATATTGCTACCACTTGAACCTATATAATACCATGTGGATACATAGCCATGATATGGTAACAGCTCAGTCAGAGTGAGAATGGCCTCAGCATGAAGAGATATGTTCACCCAGGCCATACCCATGGCAGACCCACAGCAAGATGGTTCAGCCATTTACCTTACCTCTGACTCATATATATCCTGTGCAAAGTGCTCTGTTTTAGCCATTACCCAGAATTTTCTGCTCCTCATTATATACCCTTTTATTTTGAATTTAGACAGCTTATGCAATGTGAGACAGAGTGGAAAGTGGGCCAGAGCAGGCTGTAAGTGCATGCTGGTCCACAGTGGCCTACGTCTGTCACATACCCAAATAGGTGTCTCCTTACACAGCTTTTGACAGTGAGCATTGAAGATAGTGCCATGCTTGTACTCCCATATAATGCCATGTCCCTAGCTACGGACACTGCAAACTGGCCAGTGCAGTACATGCACTCTCCAATGCTGCAGACACAGTGCCCCCCCCCCCCCCTACAAGAGTGTGTGGAAGAATGGCAGGTTGGACATGGGGTTGGATGTTAGAACAGTTGCTTGCACCACCATTCCTTGCCTCTATGTACTCTAACAACATCCTAGTGACTGTCATATTCGGTGCCCATGGGGAGCAGGTGAGGCTGTCATGCAGGCCTTCTGATGTAATACATGCAGACACTGAGTAGGCCCACATAGCTTCTGGCCATGTGAACATAGGCTTTGGCCAGCAATGCCACCTACGAAGGGAACATTCTAAACATGTATGGTACTGTTCTCTTCACCTCTACCTCCATCACAACATTCACCTCCAGGCACTGACTTCCCATATAGTCCATATAGTAGCAGGTGATGCAAAGACCAACATGACATTCCATGCCATATTTTGGCAGCTGGAATTGTGCACACACCATTCAGAGATCAGTGTCTTACAGTCACAATCAGACACACAGGTGCATTTGGACTCTCATTTGGGGTAATAGGTAATGTACTGCTAAATGCTTTGGGCAATGATCAGTAGACAATGTTGAGATGGTGTTTATTGTCTGAAAAGTTTCATGATACAGACTTCCCTGTATGTGCATACACTGCGTGGAGCAAAGAGTCCCCTGGATTGCACTCTGCGACTCTAGCATAGGACAAGAGCAACATGTATGCAGGTAAATTGAAGAATCTTTCCAGTGTCACCAACTAGTGAATGAATTGGACATTCACAGAGGTCATCCCTCCACTAGAGCCTAGTTCCCTATAAGTTACAGCTACACCAAGTGTGCTGACAGTATTGCCACGGATATAGCTGTTATGGCAGTTGACATTAATCAGGCCTCTCACCTGTGCAAATTGGTGTGTCCTGAGGTCTGGAGGCTCAGAGATGAGGGTTGCAACACACACACATGTGTCCCCCCTGCTCACTCCAGATGATTTGGTAGCTGCACAATAGTGTCATGTTGGGAGGTAAGTGTAGGGGAATGCTGTGGGGATGGGCCTTGATGATGTTGTAACTGGGAATGCATTACAGCGTCACAGCCATAGGTTGAAACTTCTTACTGAAAACCAACCTTCTGCTTCTAAATGGTGTCTCACACACAATGTGGGATTGCTATATAGCTGACCTGCAGCATGTTATATGCACAGCCATAAAGCCTGGGCAACACATGCATGCACTGTGCATTGCTGCAGCTCGCACTCCTCTGGATACACACACGCACAAAGAGATGACCCTGCTGTCCAAAAGTGGTACAGGTTGGTATTCTTACTTGTTCCTTAGACCTCCTTTGATGCTCCTCCATTGTCAATGCCTGCTCAGTGTGCAGGTGCTATTAGCGTGCTCTGCAATGCTCAGTTGCTTTCAAAGCCTGCTCAGTGTGCCGGTGCTATTAGCATGCTCTGCCATCCAGCCATGGGTGGTGCAGCTTCTCAGTGTGGTAGCTGAGCATGTGGATTCATGCTAGACGAAATGTTGAAAGTTGCACATGCTGATATAGTTCTGGAAAAGTTAACACACCCAGACATATGATTCTTGATCCACAGGCTGGGTTTGAACCTATGATCCTTTTTGCATAGACACACTGCTCATGCGTTTAGAGCCACAAAGCAGCTGTGTGAGTTTACCAACCCATGCTTATAAATGTGGTCACTATCAGGGTGCATGAGGGCATGAAATGTGAATGAAAGGCACATTGGAAGTCTCGAGAGTTTTGGGCATTGTCAAGTTGATGAACTTTTGTAAGGTTTTGAAGTCATTTTTATTTTGAGGAGAGTGAGGGGATGGGTTGTGGGGAGAGCTGTCTTTTTTTTACTGATTTACTATATACATTGTGATATTGTTTGTTCATCCTATTGATTGACTATGGTCAGAAAAGTGGTATAAACTTGTATTAATAAATAATAAATAAAATGAGGTAACACTGCATGGAGAGTTATTTTAAACAAACTGGGGGCATATTCGGTATCATCGGCTAGGCAAAATAGAACACCTAACCACATATCCAGTTTCCACCAGTATATATCTAAGTTGGCTAGCCAAGGACATACTTTAAGGTTATCAATAATATTCAGACGCTAACCGGACATTGCTACATGCTGAAAGTTAGTACATCCATTCACCCATCCTAACTTTAAGTGCTGAAGCTGTCTGGTTAATAGCTGAATATCTCCACCAACCGGATAGAAGCTATCATCGCCCTCGACCCACACACAGACCACCCTGGTTTCAATCACACATTTTCTCAGCGGTCTGTGAGGATATTCAGAAGCACTCACTAGTTAGTGGCACTGAATATTGTATTGACCATGTTTTAGATGCTTAGCAGTTCTGCTAACGAGCTAAAATATTTTGAATATGCCCCCCAGCTATATTTCATAGGTCTTCTGTCATTCAAATTCAGCATCCACACTCAAAAAAAAATCTCTGGCAGTTGCAAGCTCCATATTGTTAAGGGAAAGAGGCAATGGGTTATTTTACAAACCACAGACAAGTTTGATATCTATTTCTCCCCATGCAAGAAATGCATCAGAACCTTATTTGTAATATATGCAAAACAGTGATTCTTTTGGCAATGTCACCATACAAATCATATTTCTATATATTGTGACTGTAGCCAGCCATTGCAAACACAATATTAAGTAATAAAATACTCTCTGTACTTAAAACTTAATTCTTCTTCTTAAAATTATGTTCTATAATTTTGCATCTTATAATGGAAATGTAGAAACTGATCAATAAACACCTAAAGTGTTTTCCTTGGTTCTCTGAATTCCCTCATTGCCTGGGGAAAAGAAACTTGATTAGAAAATGGATCAGAATTCAAATAACCTTGAGTTGCTTAGCTACAGCTTTCAATTAATATGTAGTGCAGTAAGCACCTGTATGTACAAAGAGCTCAAGAAAGCATTTAAATCAATGGCATGTTTATTAGTTTGTGATTTTATCCTATTTACTATACTTGATATCTGAAAAACAAAGAAAATAATGGGTGAAATGGGTGAAATGGGGAGATAATATGTGAATTCATCAATAGTGGGCGCCACAACAAAACAGTTTAAATTGGGCGTTCTCAACCCAGTACTTGGGACATACTTAGGCAGTCTGGTTTTCAGGATAACCACAGTGAATATGAATGAGAGAGATCAGCATACAATGGAGGCAGTGTATGCAAATCTCTCTCATGCATATTTGTTGTGGTTATCCTGAAAACCTGACTGGCTAGGTGTGTCCTGAGGACTGGGTTGAGAACCCCTGGTCTAAATGCATGGCCATCATGTTGCCTCTTACACTCAGTCAGGATCTCTTCACAGCCTCCAACATCAGCACAGCTCAGCCAGCCGCTGCTAAGCTCTGCACCATTAACAGGCATCATCACTAGCTGATGATCCCTACATAAGTTCACCACCCTCTCAGACAGGCCCTCGCCAAAGGGCCACTCCTAAGGGCCCTTAGATGTAGAACTTGGAGTGGCCCAAACCCAGCACAGAAGCACAGCAATATCGAAACTCATATCTACACCAGACCAGCATTTTACACCCTTGTCAAGGTAAAAAGGATTAGCCCTCCCATACACATTCCAGACAAACACTCTTGCAATGTACTAACAGCAACCTGTCATGTTACACTAACCTACACTGCACCAAATACCCCCTGCAAGCTACTTCCATAAAAAATGGATCTTCATATTTTTTTTTTCTTTTTAGTGCCATCAAGTCAGTGTTGACTCATAGCAACCCAGCTACCTCTGGGTTTTCTTGGCAATGTATCACTGGAAGTAGATTACCAGCCTTTTCTTCCAAGGCAATGGAGGGTAAAGTGACTTACCCAAGGTCATGAGGAATGCCAGTGGGAATAAAACCCTTGATCTTCTGGACAGTAGGCACTTGATCTAACCACTAGGCTACTCCTCCACTCCATTATCTTCATAATATGCACATTCAAAACACCTCATACACAGACTAGCAGCAATACTGCCCATTGCTTTGTGTACTTCCATATCATTGATCATTATCATACTAACCTTGATACTAGCCACAGAAACAACCCTAACCACTTCTAATGCCATACTTATCATATACAGACCGAAATTCACCAAAATCCAGCTACTAATCCAAAAATCATGCATGAGAGACCCGAGCAATCTAATCACTATTGTTCCCACTCCGGCAGATTACCGATCAACCAAGCAAACAGAATAACATAAACTCCTTAAATGTGTTATGATTAATGCATAATCTATCCGTAATAAAATCCCCATCATACGGGAGTTCATCATCAGTAATCATACAGACATCATGCTCATCACAGAATTATGGCTGAGTGACATCGACAATGTCCTAATCAGCCAACTACCACCCCCACCTATACCATATTCAACTGCCCTCAAATGTCAAAAAGAGGAGGAGGCGTCCTTATTATTGTAAAAGAACATCTACTCTTCAAAACACCTAAAACTACATCCTCAGACGAAATAGACCTACCCACCATTTCAAACAAACAGCTCTCAATCTGCCTTACATACCTCTCACTTTCTTCACACTCCAACGACCTGTCATCTCTCATTGAAGAAGCATGTGCCCATAGTGCAAGTAATAAAGGGTTTATACTACGAGGAGACCTGAACTTACCTTCCACATCCACCCAGCAAGCTACAAACTTCCTTGAGCTATGGAAGCTCTTAAATCATTATTACCCCAAAACACACAAAAGGAGGGATACTGGATCTTATTTTCATCCCAACCAACTGGCTTTCTCAACTCCTTCTCCAATCCACTCAAATCACCCCAATCCCAAGGTCTGACTATAACTTGATCTCATTCTCCCTACCCCTCCACTCTGCCATAAACTCTCATAGTTCCAAACAGAGCAATATACATAGATTTTGACAATTTGACAAGAAACCTTTCTTAACCAAAATGTTACCCCTAGCAAATTCAGACCAAACAGACTTAGACATCCTTATCGATGACTGGAACAACACAATCTCCTCCTATGCCATAACCTCTCATCAAATCACAGCAAAAAGGAAACAGCACCAAGCCTCATGGCACTCAGCCAACTTCAAGGAACTCAAATGCAAGCTAAAACAACTAGAATGAAAACAGAGACACACTAAGAATCCATCCCATCAAGCAGCATATATTGCAATGCAAGGCAAGTACTGTTCGTTAACCAATCACCACAATACCATATAAAGCTTCTTAAATCATCTCTAAATCACCCTAGAGAACTTTTTGAAATTGAGTAGCAGCTAGTAAGAAATCCCAACTCAAATAACACAGATACCACCCTATGCCCACATGCTATGCCAAATTCCTACAAGACAAATTGAACAAAACCATATCGGGTACATCCTTTCCCACAGGTCTTACTAACATAACAACTACAAGCCAAAGTAGGACACTGTTTCATGCCATATCATCACAACAACTGGAAACAATCATTCCCAACATAAGCACCACAATCCCCCTTCTAGACTCATGCCCAGTCTCTTGGGTCAAAATTACCAAACAAGAACTCAGCCCAGTCCTACAGCAAATAATACAATTATCCCTCTCCCAAGGATACATCTCTTTCCTTCTTCTTTATCTTTATTTAATTTCTTGATATACTGCCCAAGCTGAAAGGCATTAAAGCAGTTTACAAATGCTGCAAACAGGTATTGGATATATTCCCTTGTCCCCAAAGGGCTCACAATCTACATGTATACCTGATGCAAACAAGGATTAAGTGGCTTGCCAAAGGCCACAAGGAGCACTTATAGGACTAGAGACCCCAGTCTCTCTGGCCTGAGATTGCTGTTCCTGAGTGGGAATTGAACCTCTGACCTGAGGTAACTTATCCCAACCACTAGGACACTCCTCCCAAAAGTCTCAAGTGCAGCTCAATCAGGCCTATTCTAAAACATCCCAATCTAGACCCTATGTTTCCAACCTCTTACAGACCTATCTGAAACATACTCTTTATAGCTAAAATCATTGAAAAGGCATTTCAACTCCAGCTACAAGGCCACATAGAAGCTCACTTGCCGCTTGATCCATAACAACACAGATTCAAACCATCCCATAGTGCTGAGATCCTGATTACATCTCTCCTAGACAACCTCATCAAAGGAACTGAAAAACCCACCCAAGGATTCGTTCTCATCTTTCTTGACATTGCAGCAGCCTTTGATTCAGTACATCATGGCTACAATCAATAGGGCTAAGAGGCACTACTCTCCAGAGGTTCCATTCATACCTAGAGAACCGGCACCAATAAGTAAAAGTTGGAACCATTACTTCATATTGATATAAACAGGAACAAGATTTCCCTCAAGAATCTGCCCTATCATCCCTTCTTTTTAATATAGTCATACAACCAATATGTGACATCATATGCCAATACAACATCGTATACCATATACATGCAGATGATATCCTTATCTATACGACTTTCTCCCCAGCCAACCCGGAATATACAAACATAGGAAAATGTTTCAAGGCCATGAGCAAGTGGCTTACAGAACATAACTTAATCATCTATTACAAGAAAACAGACGTTCTCCACATAACAAGAAGCTCAACATTCATCCACCTCCCACTATCAATTTACCAAACACAACCCTAGACGTGAAAAACCAGGCCACATACCTAGGAATCATACTCAACCAAGGCCTAACGTTGCACCACCATATAAAGAATGTTACAAAAGTGACATACCACATGCTTGGAATTCTTAACCGGCTCCAACTGCTACTCGATCATTCTGATTTCAAGGATGTCTGCCAAGCACTCATAAAACCAATCCTGGACTACTGTAACATCATCTACCAGGGGTTCCCAAAAACACCCTTCAACCTCTATAAATAGTTCAAAATATAGCCGCAAGAATTATATCAAATACTCCATGCAGGAATCATATTATCCCCATACTATACAATTTGCACTGGCTCCCAATACACATGAGAATTAAATATAAAGTCATACTAGCGACATTTAAAATACTTCATCACCAATCTACTCAAGTGCTATAACACCTCATTCTAAAACTCCATGAAACCAGAAAAAAGATGCAAAGCCAATCAAGAAATGCTAATGGTTCCGCCTCTTCAATCCAGATGCTACCAAACTATCTCCAAAAGAGCCTTCTTGCTGTTCGCACCCCTCATCTGGAACTCCCTCCCCAACCACATCCGACTCATTAGTAACATTGCAGAGTTCCAATGGAAAATAAAGATGTACTTATTCCTACAACACTAGAAGTCTAACTCTTCTGATCAAACATAACCTCTAAAGATCAGAACTCCTAAACATGAAAGCCTAACATATTCATAACTGGACTCCCTGCCTATACCCTCCCAATCAATCTATACAACAGATAAGCTCACCAATACTTTCACCTCTTTTACCATTACATTTCTCCCTAGAACGCCCTCCAACCCATTTCTGTATTGAGGTGATTATTTATCAAACCGATGTACAAACATTCATTGCATAAGTTTATTGACCTTTACGTTAACTCTCTCTTGTTAACTATTAATACCCACTTAATATAATCTAAAGTTCAGTTATTTGTTATTTGGTACTATTATTATTAAGTTATTCATTATGAAGTTACTTGTAGCCTTGTCTCCTTTTCCTTCTTAAAGTTTATTTGAAAAGGGGGAGAGGAGAAGCCTGACATACAGAATTGGGTAGTTTGTTCCAGGCATAAGGAGCAGCAAGGTGAAAGGATTGAAGTGTGGACTTGGCAGTGGAAGAAAAGAGCATAGAGAGAAGCAGGCCAGTGGAAGAGTGGAGTTCATGAGGAGGGGTTTAGGGAGAGAGGAGAGAGGAAAGGAATTGAGCAGCAGAAGAATGAATGATTTACAGGTCAGAAGGAGAAGTTGGAATTGGATACAGAAACGGAAGAGGAGCCAATGAAATGACTTGAGAAGAGGGGTTAAATGAGAATATCAGGGCTGGTGGAAGACTAGCTGCACAAATGAGTTCTGAACAGATTGAAGGGGAGAGAGGTGACTCAGAGGGAGACCAGCAATAGTCAAAATGGGAGGTGACTAAAGAGTGGATAAGGGCCCAATTCTGACCAGCGAATAGTGGGGCTGTACGTCCTCATTGGATATCCAGCCCAGCTATTCTACTACTACTACTGAGCATTTGTATAGCGCTACCAGTCGTACGAAGCACTGCACAGACATGTAAGAGAGACAATCCCTGCTCATCATAGCTTACAATCTAGTTAGGACAAGACACAGAAGGTGTAGCAGGGGTAAAACAAGGGGAAATAAAAAGGAAATCAGGTGAGTCAGGATTTTCTCCCAGTTGGTGAGAGCTCTTACGTGTGCACTAGGTGCAAGGAGCTCTTTGCTCTCAGGGAACGAGTCAGTTCTCTAGAGGCTAGAGTAGCAGACTTGGAAAACATAAGAAAGACAGAGAGGTACATAGACGAGACCTACAGTTATATAGTCCTGAAGTCCCACCTCCAGTCTGGCAGCATCCCTGTTGCCATGGAGGAGAGAGGTCACGTGACAGGAGAGCATCACCCTGGTGTGGCAGGAAGTGATCCTGTAACTAAGACCTGTCCTCCAGGTGATGTAAAACCCTCTCGCACCGAGGAAGTTTCTCCAGGGCCATGTGCCCATGAGGAAAGGGTTAGGACAGCCGTTATAGTTGGTGATTCGATCATTAGGCATGTAGATAGCTGGGTGGCTGGTGGACGTGAGGATTGCCTGGTAGCATGCCTACCTGGTGCGAAGGGAGCAGACCTCACGTGCCACCTAGATAAGGTCTCAGATAGTGCTGGGGAGGAGTCTGCTGTCTTGGTACATGTCGGTACCAATGACATAGGAAAATGTGGTAGGGAGGATCTGAAGGCTAAATTTAGGCTTTTAGGTAGGAAGTTGAAATCCAAAACTTCCAGGGTAGCGTTCTCCGAAATGCTTCCCGTTCCATGTGCAGGACCCAAAAGGCAGGCAGAGCTCCAGAGTCTCAATGCGTGGATGAGACAGTGGTGCAGAGATGAGAGTTTTGGATTTGTTAGGAACTGGGGAAAGGAAGGGCTCTTCAGAAGGAATGGGCTTCAGCTTAACCGGGATGGAACCTGGCTGCTGGCATTAACCTTTAAAAAGGAGATAGAGCAGCTTTTAAACTAGATAATAGGGGAAAGCCGACAGTCACCCAAGAGCGAATGGTTCGGAAGAATGCATCCTTGAAGGATCCTACCAAAAGCAGAGAAGTTCCAAAAAAGAGTAAAGTAGCCCAAATGCCCTCGAGTATGGAGCAGACAGAGCTTAAAGATCCCAAATTATCCATGTCTACTAATAGCCAAATTAATATGAATAAAATACAGTCTCTAAAATGCTTATATGCAAATGCTAGAAGTCTAAAAAATAAGATGGGAGAGTTAGAATATATAGCACTAAATGAGAGGTCAGATATGATTGGAATATGAGAGACATGGTGGAAGGAGGACAACCAGTGGGACACTGTGATACCTGGGTACAAACTATATTGTAATGATAGAGCTGATCAAATTGGTGGAGGGGTTTATTTATTTATTTATTGATTTAACAATTTTTATATACCGTTTTTCTGCAATTCAAGACGGTTTACATAGAACTATAAATGGCAGTATATTTCAACTGTTTACATGGAACAAGTTATGCTCTATGTTACAGAGGGCATTGAGTCAGAAAGGATTAAAGTTTTGCAGGAAATAAAATTTGCTGTAGAATCTCTGTGGATTGAAATTCCATGTAAAAAGGGGAAGGCGATGGCAGTGGGGGTGTACTATCGACCGCCTGGCCAGAATGAACAAATGGATGATGAAATGCTCAAAGAAATCAAGGAAGCTAGCAAATCTTACAGCACAGTAATAATAATGGGTGATTTCAATTACTCCGGTATCGACTGTGTCAGTGTCACGGCAGGACATACTAGGGAGATAAAGTTCCTAGATGACATAAATGACTGCTTCTTGGAGCAGCTGGTTCATGAACCAACCAGAGGGGAAGCCATATTAGACCTAGTCCTTAGTGGAACACCAGATCTAGTGCAAGAGATAAGGGTGTTTGGGCCACTTGGCAATAGTGATCATAGCATGATCACATTTGATTTAATTAGTGGAGGAGGGATAGTAAGGAAATCCACAGTACTACCTTTTTACTTTTGAAAGGGAGACTATGATAAAATGAGGAAAATAGTTAAAAAAAACCTAAAAGGAGCAGTTGCAAAGCTTAAAGACTTACATCAAGCTTGGGTGTTGTTGAAAAATACTATCTTGGAAGCCCAGACCAGCTGTATTCCACGCTTTAAGAAAAGTGGAAGGAAGTCCAAAAAACTGCCAGCATGGTTTAAAGGTGAGGTCAGAGAGGCTGTTGTTGCCAAAAAAGCATCTTTCAGGAAATGGAAAAAAATAGCCAAAACCTGGAAACAGCACAAGCACTGACAAGTCAAATGCAAGGCACTGATAAGGTAGTCAAAGGGAGAACTTGAGAAGACGCTTGCTGCCCAAGCAAAAACACGAAATAAAGACTTTTTCAAGTACATTCGTAGCAAAAAAACTGTGAGAGAGTCAGTTGGTCTATTAGATGATAGAGGGGTTAAAGGGGCACTAAGAGGCAACAAGGCGATAGCGGAGAGATTGAATGAATTCTTTGTTTCGATCTTTACTGAGGAAGATGTAGGGATGTTACCCATGACTGAAGTGGTATTTAAAGGTGCAGAAGAACTGAAGGAAATATCGATACATTGGGAAGATGTATTACAACTATTTGATAAACTGAAGAGTAGCAAATCACCTGGGCCGGATGGTATACATCCAAGGGTGTTGAAAGAACTGAAATATGAGATTGCAGACCTGCTATTGGTAATCTGTGAACTATCATTAAAATCATCTGTAATACCTGAAGATTGGAGGATCGCCAATGTAACGCCAATTTTTAAAAAGGATTACAGGCTCTGTTTTGGAATTCCCCACTTTTGTCCCGTCTGTTGTTCCCCCAGCTGATGTTTCTTTGAAGGATGTCTTGGAATTGGTTGCACGCATGGAGTTGTCCTTACGTGCCTCACTTTCCCAGGTATCCCAGTTTTCAAGGGATGTTGTACAGAGGTTGGGGGTTCATGAGGAGGCTATTGTTAAACATAAAGTTGCTTTGGATAAGTTAGAGGGGCAAGTTTCTGTTATGCAGGCTGTTGCATCTTCCTCAATTAGAGATAATCTTACTATGCATCATAAAATAGAATTCCTTGAGAATGTTGTGCGTGCAAAAAATTGGAGATTCTTAAATTTTCCACAAATTCATTACCTTTCCCCATCTATTTTGCTGCATAAGTATTTTAAGGAGGTTCTGTTAATTGATGATCCAAATTCTATAAAATCTTCCTCCGTTTACTATGTGCCTCAATTGGCCTCAACAGAAACCTCCTCCCCCATTGCTAAAGACTTAGAGAAGGAGTTAATATCTCAGTCATTGGATGTTTCCGCCTTTTTGGAATCTTCCAATGATGAGATTACCAGACGTGCTACACTAATTGTTTCCTTTATATCTTTATCGGATAAAAATTTAGTATTGCACTTATATTTCTCAAAAAAGGATCAATTGTTTTGTGGACGCACGGTTCAGGTTTTCCCGGATGTATGTAGACTTACTCAAAGGCGGCGTAAGGCTTTTCTAGCCTTTAGAGCGCGCGCTTTGGCAATTGGGGCTTCTTTTTATTTAAAATATACATGTAAGTGTATTTTGATATATGAGCAGACAAAGTATATATTTATGGAAGCTGACCAATTGAATGTTTTTTTGCTTAGTAAAGAAAATGGTTAGAAGAAGTTACACACTTCCTTTCTTAGTAAATAGGGTTAGTAGTGATATCATGGGACCAGTGTATATGTTTTGGTTCCTTAATTATGGTGTTTTCCTGTTCTCCTTTCTCCCCTTGATGTGGACTTCATTGTATTTCTTCTTATTTTTTTTTTAAATAAAGATTGTTAAACTTTAAAAAAAAAAGGGTCCAGGGGTGATCCGGGAAACTACAGACCGGTGAGCCTGACGTCAGTACCGGGAAAAATGGTAGAGACCATCAAAGAGAATAAAATTACTCAGCATGTAGATAGTCATGGCCTAATGGGAGACAGCCAACATGGCTTTAGACATGGAAGATCTTGTCTTACTTATCTGTTATGTTTTTTTGAAGGTGTGAATAAACAGCTGGACAAAGGTAAGTCTGTTGATATAGTCTATCTGGACTTTCAGAAAGCCTTTGACAAGGTCCCTCATCAGAGACTTTTGGCAAAACTAAAGAGTAAAAGTATAGGAGGCAGTGTACTATTGTGGATCAGGAACTGGTTAAAATAAAGAAAGTAGAGAGTAGGGCTAAATGGAGAATTTTCCCAATGGAGAAAGGTGACTAGTGGTGTACCCCAGGGATCTGTGCTAGGTCCGCTGCTTTTTGACATATTCATAAATGACCTGGAAAGTGGAATGACGAGTGAGGTTATCAAATTTGCAGATGACACAAAACTATTTAAAGTTATTAAAACCCATGAGGATTGTGGAAAATTGCAAGAGGATCTTGATAAATTGGAAGACTGGGCATCAAAATGGCAGATGAAATTTAATGTGGACAAGTGCAAAGTTATGCACCTAGGAAAGAACAACCCAACTATAGTTACACGATGCAAGGTTCCGCATTAGGAACCACCACCCAGGAAAGAGATTTAGGCATCATTGTGGATAACATGTTAAAACCCTTGGCCCAGTATGCAGCGGCGGCCAAGAGAGCAAATAGAATGCTAGGTATGATAAGAAAAGGAATGGAAAATAAAACAAAATATATTATAATGCCTCTATATTGTTCCATGGTGAGACCGCACCTTAAATATTGTGTGCAATTCTGGTCGTATCTTAAAAAGGATATAGCATTATTTGAAAAGGTTCAGAGAAGAGCCACCAAAATGGTAAAGGGGATGGAAGGATACTCCTATGAAGAAAGGCTAAAAAGGTTAGGGCTCTTTAACCTGGAAAAGAGACGGCTGGGGAGATATAATAGAATTCTATAAATTAATGAACGGAGTGGAACGGGTAAACATAGATCGATTGTTTACGTTATCAGAATATAGAAAGACTAGGGGACATGCAATGAATCTACAGGGTAAACTATTTAAGATTAATAAAAGAAAATATTTTTTCACACATCGTGTAATCAAACTCTGGAATTTGTTACTGGAGGATGCAGTAAAGGTTGTTAGTGTAGCTGGGTTTAAAAAAGGTTTGGACAAGTTCCTGGAGGAAAGGTCCATAAACCATTATTAAGAAGGACCCAGGATATCAATGCTTGACCCAATACAAGCATTGTGGAACCTGTGTCTTTTGAGGAAACTGCTAGGTACGTAAGACCTAGATTGGCCACTGTTGGAAACAGGATATTGGGCTTGATGGACCTTGGTCTGACCCAGTATGGCCTATCTTATGTTTTTATGTTATGTTCAAAAGCAGCAGCAAAGAGGTGAGCTTTCAACCTGGATTTGAAGATGGCTAGAGAAGGTGCCTGGCATACAGACACAGGTAGTTTGCTCCAGGCATAAGGTGCAGCAAGGTGAAAGGAGCAGTAGAAGAGAAGAGCACAGATAGAAGCAGTTGGCTAGAAGAGTGGAGTTTCCGAGGGGGGTTGTAAGGAGAGATGAGAGAAGAAAGCTACTGAGGAGCCGCAGAGTGAATGCATTTATAGGTCAGCAGGAGAAGTTTGAAATGGATGTGGAAACGGATAGGGAGCCAGTGAAGTGACTTGAGAGGAGAAGTAATATGGGCATGATGAGCCTGACGGAAGATTAGCCGTGCAGTGGTGTGCTGAACAGATTGAAGGGGAGAGAGATGATTCAAAGGGAGACCAGCAAGAAGTAGGTTACAGTAGTCAAGACAGGAGGTGATTAAGGAGTGGATAAGTGTTTTAGTAGTGTGTTCAGAAAGGAAAGGGTGGATTTTGCTAATGTTATAGAGAAAGAAACGGCAGGTCTTAGCTACGAGATGGATATGTGTGGAGAAAGAGAGAGAAGAGTCAAAAACAACCCCCAGATTGCGGGCCGAGGAAACAGGAAGGAGTACAGAGCTATCCACAGAGACTGAGAGAGGAGGAGGAGGAGGGGAGTTTTTAGGGGGAAAGATAAGAAGTTCACTCATGGCCATGTTCAATTTCAAGCGGCAGTGAGACATCCAGGCAGCAATGTCAGAAATGCAGGCAGAGATCCGGGTCTGGACTGCTGGGAGTCATCGGCATACAGATGGTACTGTCATCACCCTAGCCCGTGCCGAAGCCTAATGGTGCAGGGCTGCCAATATTAGTCCTTAAATAAAGAATTATACTATTCTTGTCCACAGCTTGAACTTCTGGGACTTGTAGTTGTTTCTCCTTATCTAAAGACAGTAGTGTGAAACCGATGGTTTTTAAAGGCAAACAAGAAATTTATGTATCTTCCCCAAAGCACTAAGGCTCATCACAAACAATAGGATTCTTCTCCAAGCAATAACATCAGGAAGTTATATACAAACTAGAACTGCAACTGCTTCATAAGCCTTTTAACATGCGTAGCTGTTTTCATCAAACGTTCAGCAAACAAAACATAGCTTCTTCCTTCAAGCAAAACAAAGTGTCCATTTTTATCTTCTGCTTCTTTAGTAATTCAAATACAAGTTATGCATGTATTCTTTTCATTAGAAGCGGTTCCTAGCATTAAGACAGATAGGTTAACTCACCCTGTTTCTTCAGTGCTTTCTTGGTTAAAGACTTTTTATCAGAAAGCTTTCAATCTGCCTTCTGGCACAATGAACAGTCCATTGCTAATTCCTCGGTTATAGAATCCTGCTCAGGACAGTCTACCTGCATCTCTTCCTGCTCTTCAGCATGTACGTCTGACTCTGAGCTTTCCTGAACTGTTTCTGGCTTAATGCTTTGTAAAAGCTCCTGGACTTCTCTCCACAGGTGCTCTCCACAATAAGGAATGTTTGTACCTGGAATGTGAGGATTCCTTTTCTGGATCAACTGCCTCAGTTCTTCTAACTTGTTCAGCCCTGGTTCTTTCCACCCAGCTGGGTTCTGGTCACTTCTAGCTGTGAGTTTGTCCACCCACCTTTTGGCAGCTTGAACTCTTTGAGCTGTACCACAAACCGTTTGAACTGCAGCCTGACCCTCGTCAGCAATTCTCTTAGCCACACCTCGGCTGGCTTCAGGACTAACAGTCCTCCTCCTGCAAACCTGGCTTTCTTTATGGCTGCTACTTTCACTGCTGAGCTCCTCACCGAAGTCTTCACCGTTCTCCTCCCCGGTGATCTCCTTTCTGCTTCCCGGTGCTGGCTCTGGCTCTTTTCCTTTTTCTCCCCTGGGTTTATAAGGATGTTTCTTAACTAGTGTACACTGCTTCCTACTCAGGTGTTTTTCATTACTCCCCAAGCCTGCATTTAGGTTAGCAGAGCTTGGGTGTGGCCTGACTTCAGTGACTGCGTGTTTTCTTCCTTTACCTGCACTCTGAAAGCTGTGAATTCCCTGCCTGCCTCTCTCCTTAAAGGTATATTTACAATTTTCCTCTATTTCCATGGGCTCAACAGAGCTCTCCTCATCACACATTCTGCCCCCCCCCCCCCCTTTAAGATATTACTGGCTGGCGCTATATTACCCGCACAGCTCGTAATTCTTGCTGGGATGTTAGTGCTTGTCTGCCACCTCTCTGCCCTACGTTCTACTGTGGCTAAATGAGCCAACGCTATTCGTTCATGCCAAGGCCTCAATACGTTTATGTGGTAGACCTGCTGGCGGCCCCTCCTGTTTTCTACTGAGTAAGACACTGGACCCACCTGTTTGACCATCTTATAGGGTCCTTTCCATTGACTTTCATACTTTGGAATGGCCCCTGCGACCATTACTACTACTTTCTCCCCTACCACCAGTTGGCGAGGTTTTGTACGTCGATCGTAGTAATTTTTCTGGCATATCTGACTGGCCTTTACATTTTTCTCCGCCACTTGGAAGGTTCGGTGTAACCGTCCCCTAAGATCCTTCAAAAACTGGGGTACCCCCACTTCTTCTACCCCGGGCTCAACCCACTGCTCCCGCAGTATATCTAAAACACCTCGTGGTGCCCGCCCATACATTAATTCGTAAGGTGAGGTGCCTAAAGATGCTTGTTTCCGCTCTCTACAGGCGTACAAGACGAAAGGAAGCATCATATCCCACTCCGACATGTTACCCTCTAAACCCCTCCTCAACATTTTCTTTAATGTTTGGTTTTGTTTCTCCACCAGTCCATTTGACTGCGGACGGTAGGCAGCGGTTTTAACATGACGGATTCCGAATGCATCCCATACTTGGGCTAAATACCGGGACATGAAATTACTGTCTGTCAGGACCTCTCATGGAAATCCTACTTCGCAGAATAACTTTATCACTTCTGAGGCTACTGTTTTGGCGGATATATTACGCAAGGGTATGGCCCATGGGAACCTTGTGGCTTGGTCCACTATGACCAACATGTATTGGAAACCTTGGGGTGTCCTTATCAGTGGTCCCACTATATCCATGGCAACTCTGTGAATGGGCTCAGATATCACGGGTATAGGAAGCAAGGGCACCTCTGTTGGACGAACCGAAGTGACTCACTGGCATGAAGGGCAAGACTCGCAAAATTGCGAGGTCTCTTTAAAAATGCCCGGCCAGTAAAAATGGGATAATACCTGATCTAGCGTCCCTTGTATCCCTTTGTGACCTCCCATGGGATGGTCATGAGCTAGTCTCAAAACTAAGGTTTTAAACGTTGTAGGGACTACCAGCTGCTTACGGAAGTTCCCTGTATGGGGATCTAAACTTTCCCTGTACAACACTTCCCTATCCAACAGGAATCTAGGTAAGGTTTATGACTCCCTCTGGGCATACTCGAAGGCCCGTGAAAGAGCGGGATCAGCTTGCTGCTCCTTGGGAAAGGATGGGAACTTTTCTACTAATTCAGCCGGGACCCAAGGTAACCCTTGCCTGGCCCCTACCTCGGCCCTGCTCTGAGACCTGCACTGCCTTTCCCGGCATTTTTCCACTCTTCCCTTCTTATTCTTATCTACGGAGGGAGTTACCAGGTACTCATGAGATGGTAGATCTTCTAATGCCTCGTCTGGGGGTTCATCTTTCCTCTCTAGGGCCTCGGACTGTGCTCTGGTAGATACTATATCTACCCTCGGATGTAGACCCTTTTTTAGTCCCTTCTTGAATTGGGGCCAATCCCTCCCCAATACCAGGTCATGGGGTAACCTTGGCACAATTGCTAAGGGAATTTCCTTCTTAATACCTAAGCCTTTCACTAAGACTTTGTATATGGGATAAAAGGACGATGTCCCGTGGATGCACCTAATTTTTACTTTTCCCTCAGATTGGCTCTGGACTACGTTACAGCGGGATTCAATTTTCTGCCAGAGTTTCCTGGACATCATACTCTGATCTGCTCCTGAGTCTAATAAGGCATCGGTAGCAATGCCCTGCACTTCCACAGATAAAAGGAAACCTTCCCTGATCTCCTTTTTATTGGCAATTATCAGGGCGGTTCTCGCTTTACACTCCTTTTGCAAGTGTCACTCACTACCACACCTAAAACATTTCCTTCTTATGCAGTGGTTTTTAAACATAGGCATACACACTTTCATATTATCCTCTGTCGACCTTACCTTCCTTTCTGATAATTCAGAACCTGCCATCTTGGAAGCGCTCCCTTTTCCCTGACCTGCCAATTCTGCTTCCATAAAGCGTTCGGTCAATAAGGTTGCTTCATTTGTGTTCCAGCAGTTCTGCAAAATCAGGAAGGCTTGTATGTCCTTCGGGACTGCGGCCATAAATTGTTCTAACGCAATACTATCTATGATAGACTCTACAGTTTTAGCCTCTAGTGTTAGCCACTTTACTACCAAGCTCTTGACTCTCTGGCATAGAGCTTTCGGCGTCTCACCAGGTTTCAATTTAGTACTCCTTAAGAGGCGATGATACACCATCGGTGTTAAACCTAGGCGATCCCTTACGGCCTTCTTTAGCTCATCATAATCATTGGCAAGTGCCGCAGGCATGGCCCTGTATGCCTCCAACGCCTCACCAGTGAGTGATGTGGCCAGGCGTACAGCGCATTGTTCCTTAGGCCACCCTATTATGTGCGCTACTCTATCAAATGCCTCAAGGAAATCATCAATATCATCATTCTCAGACAATTGTCCAAAAGTGAGTGTCCCATTAGACTGTGGTCCTAGCCCACAGGTATGTAAAGCTCCTATAGAACCTGGAGGTATCAGTGTTGGTTCTGCTGTCTTCTTCTGGGTTACCAGCCATGCTTCCATCATGTCCAATAGTGGCTTTTGTTGTGCCTGCATCACCGCTGCGGCCTGCTCATGGGCTTGGTAGGACATCTCCCTCTGCTTCTCAAACTGGCCGGCCATCCATTGTAGCATGTCCTTGCACTCCATGGCCACGGCTGCTCTGTAAGAAAGAAAAAACAGAGAAACACCACCAAGTGCGGTACAAAAACAACACCTCAGCTATCCTCCTGGCTTCCACAGTTTAGACTTCTGCAGCACTGTACTGGTATCCTTTTTAAAACCCACTTATCTACGGGTTACCTGATAACAGGTGTAGATTCAGGCTTCTCACAAGTGAAGGTCTCTGCTTGTCCTCCGTGACTCAGGTTTTTACCTTAGCTGTGATTCTCCTTGTAATCCTCTGCACAGCTTATGCAGTCAGTGTTGTCTTTAGTGCAAATCCTGGGGTGCTTGGCAAATCCTGGCGCATGCGTGAAATCCTGCCAACTACGCCACTTGTCGTCACCTTAGCCCGGGCCGAAGGCCTAAAGGTGCAGGGCTGCCAATGTTAGTCCTTAAATAAAGAATTATACTATTCTTGTCCACAGCTTGGACTTCTGGGACTTGTAGTTGTTTCTCCTTATCTAAAGACAGTAGTGTGAAACCGATGGTTTTTAAAAGCAAACAAGAAATTTATTTATCTTCCCCAAAGCACTAAGGCTCAACACAAACAATAGGATTCTTCTCCAAGCAATAACATCAGGAAATTATACAGAAACTATAACTGAAACCTCTTCATAAGCCTTTTAACATGCGTAGCTGTTTTCATCAAACGTTCAGCAAACAAAACATAGCTTCTTCCTTCAAGCAAAGCAAAGTGTCCATTTTTATCTTCTGCTTCTTTAGTAATTCAAATACAAGTTATGCATGTATTCTTTTCATTAGAAGCGGTTCCTAGCATTAAGACAGATAGGTTAACTCACCCTGTTTCTTCAGTGCTTTCTTGGTTAAAGACTTTTTATCAGAAAGCTTTCAATCTGCCTTCTGGCACAATGAACAGTCCATTGCTAATTCCTCAGTTATAGAATCCTGCTCAGGACAGTCTACCTGCATCTCTTCCTGCTCTTCAGCATGTACGTCTGACTCTGAGCTTTCCTGAACTGTTTCTGGCTTAATGCTTTGTAAAAGCTCCTGGACTTCTCTCCACAGGTGCTCTCCACAATAAGGAATGTTTGTACCTGGAATGTGAGGATTCCTTTTCGGGATCAACTGCCTCAGTTCTTCTAACTTGTTCAGCCCTGGTTCTTTCCACCCAGCTGGGTTCTGGTCACTTCTAGCTGTGAGTTTGTCCACCCACCTTTTGGCAGCTTGAACTCTTTGAGCTGGACCACAAACCATTTGAACTGCAACCTGACCCTCGTCAGCAATTCTCTTAGCCACACCTCGGCTGGCTTCAGGACTAACAGTCCTCCTCCTGCAAACCTGGCTTTCTTTATGGCTGCTACTTTCACTTCTGATCTCCTCACCGAAGTCTTCACCGTTCTCCTCCCCGGTGATCTCCTTTCTGCTTCCCGGTGCTGGCTCTGGCTCTTTTCCTTTTTCTCCCCTGGGTTTATAAGGCTGTTTCTTAACTAGCATACACTGCTTCCTACTCAGGTGTTTTTCATTACTCCCCAAGCCTGCATTTAGGTTAGCAGAGCTTGGGTATGGCCTGACTTCAGTGACTGCATGTTTTCTTCCTTTACCTGCACTTTGAAAGCTGTGAATTCCCTGCCTGTCTCTCTCCTTAAAGGTATATTTACAATTTTCCTCTATTTCCATGGGCTCAGCAGAGCTCTCCTAATCACAGTACTGAAAGCCATGGAAAGAGATAAGCACACCAAGGGACTGGGTATAGAGAGAGAAAAGGAGTGTACCCAAGACAGATCCTTGGGGTTCAGCAACTGGGAGCGGGGTAGTCACCAGAACACACAATGAAGGAGGAATGGGAGAGATAGGAGGAGAACCAGGATAGTACAGAGCCCCTAAAGCCAAGTGCGGACAGGGTATCAAGGAGAAGGTTGTGGTCAACGGTGTCGAAAGCAGCAGAGAGGTCAAGAAGGATGAGGACAGAGTACAGGCCCTTGGATTTTGCCAGGAATAAATCACTGGAGACTTTGACAAGAGCCGTTTAAGTAGAGTATAAAGGACGAAAGCCAGACTGCAAGGGATTGAGGAGAACTGTAATGGATCGAGGAGGGCATGAAAGCAGAGGAAGTCGAGGCAGCAGTGGTGAACCACACGTTCAAGTAGTTTAGAAATGAAGGGAAGGAGAGAGATGCATCAATAATTAGAAGGACAGGTGGGATCAAGTGAGGGTTTCTTGAGGAGAGGTGTGACCACAGCATACTTGAAGTCTGCAGGGACAATTGTAGTGGAGAGCGAAAGTTTGAGAATATGAGAGATGGAAGGTACAACGGTGGAGGAGATGGGGCTTAGGAGATGGGTGGGGATAGGATCAGAGGAGCAGGTGGTGAGTTTGGAGGAAGAAAGAAGTGTGCAGTTTCCTCTTCAGAGATCACAGGAAAGGAGGAGAGGGCAGCAAGGGAAGGGGGGAGTTGAGAAGGGGAGGAGGGGAAGTAGCTGACTTTGTGGGGAACTGGAGGGCGATCTTGTGGATTCTGTCATGGAAATAGTCAGCCAGGGTTTGGGCAGAAAGGGTGGGAGGGATCAGAGGCGGAGGCACTTTGAGGAGGGAGCTGAGAGTAGTAAAGAGACGGTGCGGATCAGAGGCAAGAGAATTAGTCAGATGGACATAGTAGTCTTGTTTGGCAAGAGCTATGGCTGACTGGAAAGAGACAAGCATGAATTTGAAGTGTAGAAAGTCTTCAAGGGAGCGGGATTTGAGCAGGCACACTCAGCAGAATGGGCACAGGAATGTAGATAGCGGTTCGTGAGTGAAAGCCAGGGTTGAGGTGCAGAGCATCTCACAGGATGTGGGGTGGGTGGAGCGAGAGCATCCAGAGCTGAGGAGAGTGTAGCATTATAGAAAGTTACTGCCTCATCAACAGATTTGGATGACATAGTGGAGGAGAGAGATGGAGAAATGGTGGAAGAGAGAGCCAAGGGATCAATAACATGAAGGTTTCTAAATAGGTTGGAGGAGACAGGACGAGGCTGAGGCAGCAGGAGATGAAGATTAAAGCTTAAAAGGTGATGGTCAGATAAGGGAAGAACTGAGCTACGGAAGTTTGAGGGTAAGGAATTAGAGAAGAATTTCAGGTCCAGGCAGTGGCTATGCTGGTGAGTGGGAGCAGTGGAACAAAGTTGGAGATCAAACGAGGAGGTAAGGGAGAGGAGCTTTAAAGCATAAGGATCAGAGAGGTTATCGACATGAATGTTAAAATCCCCAAGAGTGGGGGAGGAGGAATACAGAAAGAAGGAAAGCCATGATTCAAAGTCAGTGAGAAAGGTAGAAGCAGGCTTGTCAGGAGGTCGATAAATAACAGCTACTCGAAGAGGAAGTGGAGTGAAGAGGCAGATGGAGTGGACTTCAAAAGAGAGGAAGGAGTGAGACTGAGGCAGCAGGAGGAGTTGGAATTGGCAAGAGGGAGAAAGTAGAAGCACAACACCACCACCACGGCCAGTGGGATGAGGCGTGTGGGAAAACTGCTAGCCGCCGTGGCAGAGGGCAGCAGTAGATGCGGTATCATCTGGGAGGAGCCAGGTCTCAGTTAGAGCAAGAAGATGTAGAGCATTGGAGATTAAGAGATCATGAGTAAAAGCGAGTTTATTAGAGACAGAGTGTGCGTTCCATAAGGCAAATGAAAAAGGGAGAGTGGAAGGGGAAAGGAGAGGGATATGGATAAGATTAGGTATGTTGCATGAAGATCTCTTCTCAGAGTTAGACAGAGGTCTAGGGGGGCCAGGATTGGGGTTGATATCTCCGTATGAGAGAAGGAGAAGGAGCAGCAGAGTACAGGATAGAGAGGAGACAGTGCTCCCTGCATGCACAGAGCCGCTGTGTGAGGAGTGCTGGATGAAGCAGGAGGGGATGGGAGATCACAGCCCTGTATGTCCATCGCAGAAGTGTAGACATGGGGTTTATACCACCTCGGAAGTGGTATAAGCCATTGGTGCATCAGTGATCAGGCCATGTAGCCCCACCATACAGCTAGAAGGAATCCAGCTGACTCCCCACTATATGATCCCAGCCCTGGCTACCCCTGCTGAGGGTCAGGCGGCAGGCAATGATGTTTTTTGCTGTGGCAGGCAGTTGATGCTCCTGCTGAATATCACAGTGTCATAGCAATGGGACACCATGGAACCGACACACCAGAGGGGCATAGGAAGGCCTGGACGGGGTGATGGGAGGACATCTCGTTTTGCTGCATCAGGGCAATGCTGGGCCATCTTTGTGCCTGATCCTGCACCCGTGGGAATGTCTAGCTTCCACCGTTGCAGAATCAGGTACAATTTGTAGCTGCTAATGACACCGTTAATGCCCTGCATTTACTGTTTTTTTTAATTCACATTCATTGTTAAGGCATATTAAAACCCATGGGGGAGGGGTAGCTATCACAGAGCATGGGGCAGGAGTAACCAGCACGGAGCAGCAGTTACAACCATAAATACTTTGCTGGGCAAACTAGACTTGATTGCATTAAATGCTGATCTACTCACTTAAGTCTCTTATAAAGTTACCTTATTACATATGCGTACACAAAACAAAATTTAATAGAGTAATGTTTTATTATGCATTTCTATAGGATTCTTGTGGGGGTGCTGTTGAGGTCATTATCATCATTGAGTTTTACCATTAAATCGGGTGGGGAAGGGGGGAAGCAATGGGCCCAAAAGTTAATCGAGCGGTATGCAAGGCTGAAGGTTTACTTATGGTTCTTAATAACCTTTTACTGGCCTGTGCATAAATCAAAGCCTGCAATGTTCTCTCCCTGTTTGTCAAAGGATTACCTAAACAAGGCTTAATTATAGCCTATTAACAAATCTAAAAATAGCTTATCAGTTCACAACAGACATCTAATTCGCAACATGCTTTTAGCATTCACAGTTAACACTGTGCATTTTACATCATTTATTGCAATTTGTTTGTTTGCACTTCACTGCATTTTTCAGTTTCTGAGGGCTTTATGATATGCAGATAGGAGCTGGAATCCTGCTGTCTGTCTTTCTTGAAATTCAATCCAGAAGTAAGAACCCCAGCTGTGAAAAGGTATTACAGAAGAGTTCCAGCCTTAAAGCAAAGGCTTTCCAGGGCAATTCTACAAAAAATGAGCTTTTGTAAACATCCATACATTCCCTTCAATGTTTAGGAAAATGTTCTTCAGTTTCCCAGTGATGGCTCCTTAAGGTAATTTTTAGATTGAATTACTCTCCTTTCCAAATTGGATCAGCCCGTACCTTAATTAATCCCACCTATATCCACCTGGGTTATTTTTTTTCCATTCAATTTCCAGTTTAAACTCCAAATCTCTGATTAGATTGTCAGCTCCATAGAGCAGAGGCTAAATAAAGTCTCTATAAAGTGCTGTATATGCTTGGTAATGTGATATACAGTATTTAACAATAATATTTGGTTACTTTCAGGTACAGTAGGTATTTTCCCTACTCCAGAGGGCTTAAAATTTAAAACAATGGATAATGAAATAACTTGCCCAATTACAAAGTTAGTATCCATAGGATTAGATACCTGGCTTCTCTGTCCCTGCCTGCATCTGTGAAGGTACATTTTAGAAAGGCCATGTAGGTGAAATCTAAGACACCCATAACAAAACATCTGAAAATCTGTAGGGGGAGGGGGCAGCAGTGAAAATGGATTTGCGCAGATGTCATCTAAAATCACCCTATCTCCACCCCAAAAGATAAATGTGTCTGCTGAGATGTAGAGCAGGACAGGGATGCGAAGAATAAGGGGCCAGATGCATGCAAAAAACAGCCAGTTTTGGACACATGCACTTGCGAGATTTAGACGTTTGCATTACAAGTCACATAGACTTGCCAGCACTGGTATTTCAGGGCGCACGTATTTGTCACCGCACACAGGTCTGGCCTTCCACTGTAGAAACGGAGACATGCAGCAATGCAGCAGCAGACAATAAAGCCTTGTTATGTACCTACTAGGCTTTTCTGAGTGGCAGAAAAATATTGAGGGAGTAAAGGAGCATTCTCCTCTTCTTTGTACTGTTGATAGCTGTCAGAAACAAGCACTATTAAAAAAGTCTATTCATACCCAGGAGCAGCTGCAGACATGGACATGTCTGCATCCCCGCTCTGAAATTACCCATACATGTACATCTTTTTTAGAATGCCCTGGTAACGCCTCTGTCATGCCCCCATGCACCATGGATGTGATTGTGCTGGAGATACAGTATGTATGCTTGGGACATGCTAAACTGGCTGTTGAGACGTGGATGTGATTGGGGCATATAAATGGCCATTTTAAGGCATTCAAATCATGAACAGAGATTCTAAAATCATCCCCCTTAACCACTAGGTTAGTCCTTCATTCACTCATATTCAGCTGCAGTTTATAAATGACAGACTATGCTGTTGTGACTTCAGCACATTTTCTTATACATCTTATGATCTGGTAACACTTCATATTTCATTGTATGGTGGAATACTGGAAAATAGATTTTAGCCAAATCAAGAGGAACCATTTTTGGAGCCTTGTTCTAGAATTTCCAATCTTATAAATATATCTTTGAGTGAATTTGTGTGAATCTCAATGAACATATTCCATTTGCATCTCTTCTATTAACTAGTTCTCATTTGGTAGATTTTATTAAGGATCTATTTTGATTTAAAGTGTAAAATGAATCATAAAGAATGAAGCAGGTGGTGAAGAAGCCTAATGTTTAGAGCAGTGGGTTAAGGACCAGAGAAACCCCATTTCAATTCCCACTGCCACTCCTTGTGACCTTGGGAAAGTCGTTTAACCTTCTATTGCCTCAGGTACTATCTTCAATTGTAAGCTCTTTGAGGGCAGGAGAATACCCATGGTACCTGAATGCAACTCACCTTGAACTATAAGAAAAAAATGAACTAAATACAATTTATCTTTCCTAAAACAGAGAATAACAAAAAAAAATCAAAGAAAAGAATGTTTCAAGGAAAATGTTCAAAAAATATAAAAATGGTATTTTTCAAAACTATTTACAGTATCTGGGTAAATTGGCCTGTGAACCTTGACCTTACTCATTATAGATAAAGGGCCATATATTCTTCTAGTGTTTCCCAACTTTTTTAATATGACAGACCAGCTGTCTACCTCCCTAAACTGCAGTTAACCTGCTGTTGCTTCTGCTGTCGGTTGGGCATTGGTATCTTTCTAACATAGCAGCTGTCTTCTCTCACCTCTCATCCTCATATCTCTTCCAGATACTCAGGACGTTCTTTTTGAATCAAGACTTTACCTTGAGCTACATGTTTACAAAATGAATCTGCTTAAGGCTTCTTGGAGCTGTATGTGTGATGTAAAATGCATTTGCACATAATGGCATGCACAAGTGCAGCATGAGAACACAGTGATAGTAGATTGAAATGGAAATGTCAAATGGTGGTATTTTATTTATTTTTATTTTATTTTTATTTCTTATATACCGCGCTATTAAGATCAGTGCGGTTTATATTAGAACTGAACAGTGCAACAATGCATTAATATCACAATGTGCTTACATAGAACAAGGAATAATCAAGAATGGGATAACAGGGGAAACTATTTACATGGTATATACAAAGTATTTACATAGAGTTAAATACACTAGTATGACATGAGGCCGTGATCTACGCACCTCAAGAATACAGGATTGCCTCCTGTGAGGCACACAGGATCTGGCAGTGGATCTACCAGACTCATGCTCAGTAAGTGGCAAAAATACAGTGGACAGGGGGTGCAATAGGCTCTAGACCAGTGGTTCTCAACCCAGTCCTTGGGTACCCCCAGGCCAGTCAGGTTTTCAGGGTATCCACAATGATTATGCATGAGATAGATCTGCAGGCACTGCTTCCACTGTATGCAGATCTATCTCAAGCATATTCATTGTAGATATCCTGAAAACCTGAATGGTCTGGGGATACCTGAGGGCTGGGTTGAGAACCACTGCTCTAGACCAAACAGGAGTGCAGAAGGACGGGGACAGGTAGAGTCAGGGAATAGCATGCCCATCTCAGTCTCAGCATTGGTATAACAGGGAGTGCTCAGGAGCAACAAATAGTTAGGGATCAGAGAACAGATGGTGACCACAAAAGTCCTAGTTGCAGCAGTCACACAGTACACAAAGTGGGAGCACAAAATTACTGTAGCTCTGTGGGTAAGAGGAAAGGTAGCAGCAGACCCCTGAAGATAGCAGAGGTGTGTGCTGGGTCCATGGGAGCAAGGGAGGCTGTAGATCCAAATCAAACAGAAAAAAAACAAGCATCCACAGAAAGACTTGTAAAAGGCACCACACAGATATGTGCAGCCAGGATTGCATAGAAGGCCCCATAGGAGCAGAGGTGTAGAGGGATATGGGCATGGATTGCTACCTACACCCCAGAAGGCAGGAACTCTATGGACCACCAACAGCGTGCCAGGCAATGTAATCCCAGTGCCAGTTGGTCACACATGGAGTATAAAAGAGGGATGAGAGGGGATTCCAGAGTTGCAGGATAGCATGTCTGTTATATCCCTTTCTCAACAGGAGATATCAGATATATTGAGGCCCCAAAGACTTGGTTCAGGGCCATAAGGCGCAAAAAGCTGGCATGGCAAGGACAGCACCTGCTGGTACTGAGTAACTGGTACTGTTGCACAGGTCATCAGGAAAGGGCATTCAAAGGCAGGACGGACATGGGGAGATGAATGCAGTATGGAAGAGGTGTTATATGCCCTAAATAATTCAATTCTCCAACTAACCCCTCTTCCAGACCAGACAAGGTACCATATATACTCGAGTATAAGCCTAGTTTTTCAGCACATTTTTTGTGCTGAAAAACGGCCCCCTCGGCTTATACTCAAGTCAACGTCTGCAGATGTCTAGCAGGGGGCGCTGCTTCTAAAGCTAAGGTTTCCATAACCGCGGCTGCAGATATGGAAACCTTTGCAGTGATGTGCTGGGCATTCCTACAGTGTGTGCTGTGCCTGTGCGAGCTGCGGGTGCTAAGTTGTCACCTGCCGCCCGCAGAAGTAGTTGTAGTAAGCACGGACCCTCCCTCCCCCTCCCCGACTCCCCCCGCAGAGGTACCTGTAGTTGAGCAGAGTTGGCCCCCCCTCGAGCCCGCAGCAGCACATCCTGGACAGTGTGACAGGCTCGGGCTGTCACAGGCAGCGTTAAGGAGGCTGGCACATCACACAGAGGCACAAGCTCCTCCTCTGTATGTATGTGCCAGCCTCTCAGTGAAAACACACACATAGCCCCTGTAAATTCAGCAGATTGAGCCACGAGGAAGGGGAAAGTAAAATTAAAAGGTGCTATATTACAGGTATTTTTATTTAACATGATAGTTGTGTTGCCCATGTTTAAGGTGGTAGTGGTAGTTTAAGGTGTTAATTGTAAACTGTTCATTATGTTATTTGTAAACCGCCTTTGATCTTGGGAAAAAGCGGTATAGAAGAAAAGTATAAATAAAAAAATAAATAAAATAAAAATAGTCCTAAGTGGGAACGTACTGTCCAGTGCCTAATGTACTATCTACTGCCGAGCGAACGTACTGTCCAGTGCAAAACGTACTGTCCACTGCCTAATGTACTGACCTCTGCCTAATGTACTGACTACCTAAGTAATATAGGGGCTGATTTATAAAGCCAAATGCAAGTTAAACTTTTCAAGTGGAGAAAAAGGAGGGACGGGGCATGACGCCCCCCTCCCCATCCTAAAAATTCTTTTTTTTATCCTGTTAGAAATGGATCCCAATATCGGTGCCAGTACTTCTAATCCTGGACCAAAACAAAAACGCAGGTCATACGAAGCTGCTTTCAAACTTAAGGTTGTGTCAAGAGCAGAAGAAAGCAATAACAGTATTGCAAGTAGGGAATTTTGTGTTGACGAAAAACAAGTAAGGGAGTGGCGGAAAATGAAAGCTGATTTGGAAAAGATTCCAAAGGCAAAAAAAGCTCGACGTGGTTTAACGACTTCATATGGGGCTCTAGAGACTGAATTGCATAAATGGGTTATGGAGTGTCGTCAAAATGGTTACTGTGTAACACGCATGGGAATTCGCTTACATGCCCTTCAAATGGCTAAAGATGAAAAATTTAAAGTACCAGGCACTAAAAAATTTGTTGCATCAGCAGGATGGTGTACCCGCTTCATGAATAGGTTTGGCCTATGTTTGCGGCAAAGAACAAAGATTGCACAGAAGCTGCCAAAAGACCTTGATGAAAAAGTGATGTCATTCCATTCATTCATCATAAAACAAAGAAGGATCCATAACTACGACCTTCAAAATATTGGGAATATGGATGAAACGCCTATGACCTTTGATCTTCCAAGCAACAGAACTGTGGCAAGTTTGGGAGACAAAACTATTTTACTAAGAACCACAGGAAATGAAAAAAATCATTTCACAGTCATTCTGTCATGTTTGGCTAATGGAACCAAGCTGCGGCCTGTTATTATTTTCAAAAGAAAGACCTTGCCTAAAAAGGTCAAATTCCCACCACGAATTACAGTGCGTGCACATATTAAAGGCTGGATGGATGAAGACGGAAAAAAATGGATGGAAGAAATTTGGAACGGACGACCAGGAGCAGCCTTAAAGAAAAACCCATCATTGCTAGTTTGGGATATGTTCAGAGCCCACACATCTGATGACATAAAAAAATTGGCAAAGTCTTCTCAAGTTACTTTGGCCGTTATTCCAGGTGGGCTTACATCTGTATTGCAGCCCCTAGATGTGTGTTTAAATAAACCTTTCAAAGACCGTGTGCGAAAGATGTGGCATGAATGGATGTCATCTGGTCAAGCTCAACTGACAAAAGTTGGAAATCTGAGAAAGCCAGACATAGAATTGATAGCACAGTGGGTTCGTGATGCATGGGAAGATATTCCAGAGGACCTGGTGCAACGCGCCTTTAAGAAATGTGGCATTAGTAATGCTATGGATGGCAGTGAAGACAGCGCATTGTATGAGAACGACAGTAGTGATGGTGATGACTGTGAAGTCAGTGATGATGACAATGTTTATGCTGATAACATCACAGGAGCTGAAGCAGCTGAAGCTCTGTTTGGACATACAGATGATGAGGAGGAGAACTCCAGTTTTGAAGGATTTTAGCTCTTGTGTGTTAGCTTGGTTGCTGATTAAGCTAAGGTTGATGTACTTTTAAAGATATGGTATTTTTTATACCATATTGTTTTTGTTGACCCCATTTTCCACTTACAGAGCTATTTTACTGTTTTTCGTTTAAATAAATATTCATGTAATTTTATTGGTCTCTATCTTTATTTTTTACATTGACTAGTAGGTGCCTCATTTCCCACCCTCGGCTTATACTCGAGTCAATAGTTTTGCCCAGTTTTTTGTGGTAAAATTAGGTACCTCGGCTTATATTCGGGTCGGCTTATACTCGAGTATATACGGTACCTTGTTCATGGAATTGAATCAATGGGCAAAGGCCATGGATGATCCCACTGCTCAAAGACAGATATAAAAAGGCACACCTGATCTTTGCCCAAACCCACCTTGAGAAACCACAATCCTTCTGGGAAAATATTCTGTGGACAGATGAAACCAAACTTAAGCTCTTTGGCAATGCAGATTAGTGATACTCTTACAGGTGAAGAAATGAAACTTATAAGGGAAAAAAAAACCACTCGTCTTACAGTTAAATATGGTGAAGGCTTCATAATGTTGTGGGGCTGTTTTGCTGCCTCAGGAACTGGAGACCTGGAATGTATTAAAGGAATTGTGATGTTAGAGAACCACCAAGGTATTTTGGAGTGAAATGTGCTACCTAGTGTCAAAAAGCTAGGTCTGGGTCGAAGGTTATGGGTCCTCCAGCAGGACGATAAGCCAAAACACACATCCAAAAATACAAAAGAATGGTTAAAAAGGAAAAATATGGACTGTTTTAAAGTGACCGGCATTGATCCTGATCTCAATCCAACTGAGAATCTTTGGAAAGAGTTGAAACCTGCCATTCAGAAAAGGAATCCTGGAAATATTCATGAGCTGGAACAAACTGCATTTAACACTAGAAGCCCCAAAGTGTGTCAATTGACACAAATGCATCTTCGAAGTTGTATACCAGTGCCACTGCTAGAACCATGTCAGTCATGTTTCATGACTTTGTTAGCAAGGTCAAGATGTTCATATATGTGCATCGAAAATTAATGACAGATGCACCACCTAGCGGGAAAATGAATTTATACCTAGAAGCCCCAAAGTATGTCAATTAACACACTCAATTGTCTTGGATACGTCAATTGACGTACTTTGGGGCTTCTAGGTATAAATTCATGTTCCCGCTAGGTGGCACATCTCAATCACTGTTTACAGTTTTACTCCGACATTACAAACAATAAACACATGATGACGTCATGTAATGACATCACATACTGCACATATTTAACAAATAAGTAACTTCACATTAATTCACATCTGCATTTCATACTAAATGCAGTCGTTGTGATAATGCGTCAATTGACACACTTTGGGATTTCTAGGTAAAATTCCTTTTGGGGCTTCTAGTATTAAAGAGTGGGAGAAACTACCAGCAGACAGATGTACAAATAGATGGTTACAAGAAATGTTTGAAAGTTGTCATTACTGCCAAGGGTTGTGAAATCAAATATTAGTGAAGGGTTCCATTAATCCTGTTTTTTGTTTTTGTTTTCCTCAGAAATTAAGTCTAAGTTGCACAGACTTCTTTTTTGTTGTATGCCTTTGAACATATTATTACAATATTATGATGACCTGCAGTTGGAATATTTCCAATTATTTATCAAGATATTGTACACAACATATCTAAAATGCAAGTGTACCAAAAATGTTGACCACAACTGTATAGAAGAAAAAAATTAGCAAAGGGATAATCTTAGTAGAATACCTAGGTGTCTACCTAGGCCACCTGTTCAGAGGGGTTGCATGGTGCAGCTGCCAAGGCAGTGGACCACAACAGCTTGACAGCCACAAAACCAGGACCTGGAGATCAGGAGTGGCCCTACTGGGATGGAAAGCAGACATCTACAGAAACATCAATTGCTTTCTTGACTGACTGTTGTTTATGTTTGCATATGCACTGGATAGATGTCAGAAGGCTGCTGGTGTTATGTTCTATAGGGTGTCAAGAGATAGGGCTTGTGCTCTCTGATTCAGCCAGTACTGGCCACATACTCAGAGTTAGAATCAATAGAGTATAGTGGGGAGTGGGGCATGCAAATGAAATCTTCAACATACTGGCAATTTGAGAATTTGACAACAAAGGGTGTTGCCAGACCCCCCTCTTCCCTACATGGGGGGCACATAGTGGTGCATATGTGCATCTGAGGGGCCATGCTGCTGCCATGGGCCATGTTCCTGTGTGTAGACAGCTCCTCACCCTGACAATAGGGCTTAGTCCTACCATTTCTGAATATCTACTTAAATTTTCCAACACTGAATGTGGGCTTGCTCTGATAAATGTCTCCTTATATGTCTCCAATGTTCGGGGGATGAGGCAGTCCATGGACCTGCGGTAATCTTGTGGACTAACAGAGGATGTAGTAAAAGCTGTTAGTGTAGCTGGCTTTAAAAAAGATTTGGACAAGTTCCTGGAGGAAAGATCCATAGACCATTATTAAAGGGGACCCGGGAAATCAACTGCTTGCCCCAATACAAGCATTGTGGAACCTATGTCCTTTGGGGAAACTGCTAGGTACTTGTGACCTGGATTGGCCTCTGTTGGAAACAGGATACTGGACTTGATGGACCTTGGTCTGACCCAGTATGGCATATCTTATGTTCTTATGTTTTTATGTTACCAAGGTCCTCTGGGTTTTTGTTTTTCTGACATCTTGGATGATCAGCCTAAGGGTTGTTTGATTTGGGCCACCTCGATGGGGGTGTGTAGGTTGCATTTCCTTTCCATGGGGGAGGGAGTATAGGTGCCCTATGTGGACTACCTCCCACTCCTTCTGGTGTAGTCAGTCCACAGGGGTGGTTGTCACATATAGTGGGCCATGTGGGTGCTTCTGGACACTATGGACCCCATGTGGTAGAGGTGCTGGCTGGAAGGGTGCCCAAGCCATGTGTTCCTTCCCCCTCCCCTCTACAGTAATTGTTGGGGGCATGACCAGCATATTCTCAGCAGTTAACTCATGTGTTAGTATGGCAGGGTCAGGACCACAGGCTAGGCTAGCCAAGAACACTGGTTAAGCTCCACATGCTCCTGCCACTTTAAATTCATCCCCTTCAAACCAGAGTATCTGGAGAAGTAGTAAAGTAGATGAGTAACAGAGCAGGAGGACTGAGGGTGGACTAAAGGGTGGTACTCTATTATATACACTGACTTTCCAGACACAAATGAGGGGAACAGCTGAGAACATGGAAGCAGGAACAGTCCACTCAGAGGTAGAGTCCTTATCTGCCTGAAACTACAGAAGCACAGGATGTGTAAGTGCGGCAGTCTACTAATGAATATATGGAATCGGAAACCAACCAAGTCCTACCCCCTGTAGAGTTGGAGGAGCCAGATGCTATGGTGTTTAACTTCATTAATATGAGGTAGGAGCTTTGAGAACTCTTGCGAGAGCATTTGCCTAAAAGACCTTGATATATGAGAGTTTGGGAGAAAACAGAATGTTGGCTTTTAATCCACCAGCCTTCTGCTGAAAGGGAGAGGCTGTCTGCCCCCGTATCATAGAGGTCACATTCTATGAGAGGAAGACGAGTCATATCAGGCTCATAAACTAAAGACTGTCCCATATTATACCTTGGGAAATAATGTGCTTCTTAGAGTGTCAGTGTGATCTGGTAAAGGCTGAGAGAGAAAGAGAAGTTGTGCTCTCTGCTAATGCACTTGTTGCTAGAGGGAGCAAAGCTCTGATAGTTACTAATTGACTTGTTGCTATTACTGATTAAGGTTGCCAGGGAAGAGTCACTCTCATTATCTCCAAAGAAACAGTGGAATAAATTGTGAGAGCACAAAAGTGCTGCTCAGTCCTGTATTTGTAAATGCTGCTGGGAGAAAGGCCTCTGTTTAAGGTTTCCTGATTGCTGAATGAAAGGCAAAGCTTAATCAGTAGCCAGTTTCAACAGTGACAGCTTCTGAAGGGCAGCTGTAGACAATTAAGGAGGAATTTCCAAGCTGCCAGTCTGCCAATCTGCTTCACAAGGTATGCAACCTAGAATGGATACTGTTGAACTGTGAACTATGTTCTGATTTAAATCCCAGGGACTCAGAGGAATTAAAGCTATTAGCCAAGCTGAGCTGTGGAAGTAAAGCTTTGGTGCTTGTTAATGCCCTTCTGAGAGCTGCAAGAACAGCATTATTCATTTATTTATTTAATTTCTGTACTTCTTGTTCAGAACTGCATTACCCAAGGAGCATTGTGTTGCTCAGGGGGAGAGATTTAAGCCCATAAGCAGTTAAAAAGTTGCAAGTGCTCAGTGGATGCAACTGAGCCAATGAACTCACCTTGCTACATGCATTTTTGATGTTTCTATCAACTAATAATGTAGCTTCTTCTTGCACGTCATCTTCAGCCATTCTCATAAGGTTTAAAGTGAATAGATGGAGGGAGATTCATATGCTAGTGGCGACAACATTGCTGATCACCCACTTGTGAGCAACAAGAGCCATGCACAATTACCACTGGGTGCACTTATGTGGTAAGGGCACCCAAGGTAACTGCAACATTGACAGCACGTGAAGTTGCTTCTGCACTAACCACAATGTGTTTTTTATGCCCAATCTTCTCCCCTAACCCATCCAGCTCTCACCCCATCATGCTATGTGTAGTTACCACAGAAATTTGCAATGTCAGAGGAAACAGTTTTAGCTCTGAAACCTAGGGTCTAACGCCAGTGAAACCCTCTCGTTAAGGCACATTTGCAGGAAAGAGAAACCATTTCAGTCAGCAATATGCAGCAAAGGCAGGGAAACACAGAAAAGTGATAGTTGTGATACATGTGCAGGGAACAAAGAGGCAAATAAACATATAAAAGGACCAGAACCACATCTAAAATCCCAATAACCAAGCTGGCCAATAGTGATATTAATGATAAACATAAAGCAACACTACTGACAAAGCGTATAAATTAAGATATCATGTTTGGAAGGGTCTATGCTCTGTCCCCCTACAAAGTAAATGATCCCACATTGAAATAGCGCTGATCAGGGTTTCTATCGTTTAGATTGGACAGGTTTGTTATGGCGTGCACATGTGCAGCAACAGCAGAGTGGGCATGTAGGAAAGGGCAACTGTACTGATGCTGTAAATGGGATACAGGGGGCTGCAGGCGGCACATGCTGTGGTCCAGCTGGGGCACATTGCGAGCTAGGCAGATGCCTAGGTGGCACATAGGAATGCCGAAACTGTAAAGCAGCAAGACAGTAACTGACGAGGTTCCAACATGGGCATGAGTGTGTGTCCCACAGTGTCACAGGGGAGATTACCCAGCAGGTACCCCCAAGGGCACATAACATTGGCAGGCGGTGCGGGGGGGGGGGAGGGGGAAGCGTGCATGTCCATGTAGGCACCCCTACCCAAGAACCTTCACCATAGGCAGCTGCCTACTGTCATACTGGATGGCCTGGGACTGCGCACCACCAGCACCACCAGCATAATGGCATGGCAGCATAGTGGCGGAGGGGTGCTGGTGGCAGAGGGGGCAGTGGCATCTGCCCACAGCAGACCATGGCCTAGCCCCGTTTAGGTGGGTGCCATGCAGTGCAACAGACAGGGTCTGTCTGACGAACAGTCATGGCATCCCCAGAAAATGAATTGTCCCTGTGGCAACAGTGTGGTGCAGTACACACAGCCAGTGTGTTCAGGAGCAGAAGGTCACAAGTTCAAGTCCCAGCTGTGGCTCCTGCCAACACTTTCCCCATATTTTACCCAGTACTAAGGTAATAAAGATGGAACCTTTATTGCAGATAACATAAAAATGCCTGAAATGCCTATATTTTACCCTACAGAGCACAGACAACATAAACATGTGCAATCCCTAGAGCAGAGTTTCCCAACTGCAGTCCTGGAGGGGCAAACACCATTCAGATTTCATGCTGTCTCTAATAAATATGCCTGTGCTGCATTAGTATGTGCCACCCCATTGTATGCAAATGCATCTTATGCATATTCATTAGGGACAGCATGAAAACCTGAACAGTGTTTGGCCCACCAGGACCGGATTTGGGAATCTCTGCCCTAGAGCAGCGGCCAACAGGGGCATAAACACCCACACCACAGACTCCACTATCCAAAGCCTCATGGAGAGTCAGGCTGTTGGGCCCTGCGTGCAGCAGCATCTCCCAATACTAGCACTTGCATACCTTAGCAATGCTGCCCTAAACTTGGGAATATGTTACACATATATCAAAAGGTTGCTATGATTAATGGCAGATATCAATTCCTAAGTTAAGCACAATTTGCTGATAGAGCTGCATCATAGCAACCTTTCTGATATCTGTGGAGTGTGTTTCAGTTTTGGTTTCTGACAGTGTTTACCACCCCGGGGAGTGACCCCAACAGTATTGCGTACCATAGCCATGCCTGCACTGTGCCTAGGACTGGTGTGGTGGTCAGGGCTGCCCAAAGTCTCTATATTTTCACAATGCTGGCATAGGTGTGGGAGTGTGTGTCTGTCTATCCAGTGTGTTGTGGCTGCCTACACCTTACTCAGCCCACACTGCTTACACTGTTTCCAGGGTTAGCCTGCCAATGTGCATAAGGAGGAGCAAGGTACTGTGGGTATGGCCCGGACAGGGTGGCCTGGGCAGGATGCATCTGCACAGGGCATAGGGCAATGGTTTGGACATTGTAGTATCCAGCCACCACCTGCATGGACAGGATGGCCACAGCATGTCCTGCTGGGAGGTCACTCTCACCCTGACTGAGCAGTGACCGTGGCATGGCTAGGTTCCCCCATAGTGCTATATAGTATTTTTCTCAAGTGATATTTATGGGTTCTCTTTTCTGGGGCCTAATCACTGATTTATTTGCATGGTGTGTGTGTGTGCGCTCACATCCCAGTTTTGGGTGCATTCATCTCCTCCAGTAACATGCCCTATGGACTAGCTAGCAGACTGTCTGTAGTTAGTATGTGTATGGCTGGAACACCTTGCAGGGTTCAGTGGCTGGAGGCTGTCAGATAGTGGTGGGGGGAAGCTGAGCATTTTGAGGCTTACTGTCTGTCTGCCATTGCCTTATGGATGCATACAGATCCGCATTGACTGCCTGTAGGGTGCCTATTCCCCAGCAGGACTGGGGATCAGGGTCTCCTCTACAGCCACCATTGCAGGGATGTAGCATGTGGATCTATTGGTGGGAGATCCTGTCCCCCCCCTGAGCCCCAGAGGGTGGGTTGGGCGGTGCTACATAATCCGCCTATGGGTCCAAACACCCCCTTTCATGTAAATCACAGTCCACAAGGGCTAGACATGACCGGGAAATACGGATGGACACAGGTGTGTCTGCAAGGACTACCTATCACACACTGGCACTGATGGTAACCTATGGCATAGCCTATCTCAGCTTGAACCAGGTTCTGCGGACTTGGTGCTGGGCGCCCCAACTCGCCCTCAGGGTGAGAACAGTACCCCCACAATGTGTCGTTCTGTAGATACTCTGTGCAAGCAACACACACGGTCAGTTCCCCCTACCAGGCCGAGGTGCTGTGGGGATGCATACCCCATCTTGTGATCATTTGCAGAGTGCTGATCAGCATGCGCAGTGCATCATGGGTACGGGGGGGTTAACCCTATCCTGGTAACCGCAGCAGACAGTTTGTGTGGTGACCAGCAGTCCTTCTGTAGCCAGCCAGGGGTTTGTTAGTAGCTATAGAGATGTCTCTCTCCATACAAAGATTCGACTTATTCAAGCCATGGTATTTTCAATGACATCATATGGATGTGAAAGCTGGACAGTGAAAAAGACAGATAGGAAGAAAATTGATGCCTTTGAATTATGGTGTTGGCGGCGAATACTGTGTATACCATGGACTGCCCGAAGAACAAACCAGTCGGTACTAGAGGAGATCAAACCTAAGCTTTCTTTAGAAGCTCAGATGACAAGACTTCGACTTTCATACTTTGGACACATCAAGCAAAGAGAGAGATCATTAGAGAAAGACATCACGCTTGGCAAGATAGAAGGTCAACGCAAAAGAGGAAGGCCAGCAATGAGATGGATCGATACAATAACAGCAGCTACGGGTACCAGTCTGTCAACAATGAGCCGCCTGACTGAAGACCGAACACAATTTAGGATAGCTATCCAGAGGGTCGCCATGAGTCAACTCCGACTCGACGGCACTTAACAACATAGAGATGTAGCCCACTGGTTATGTCACTGACTGTAGAGGCAGAGATCATGGGTTTGATCCCACAGTGGTGTTATTTGATAGGGCTGTCTGAGGCATTTCCTTTTTTTAATTTAAATTAGTGCTGCCAGCAAAAACACCCTCACAGTGCTGTAACCTTAAGGTGCCCTATAGGGAACATTATAGGGTGCCCTGGCAGACAGTGCACTTTATAATGTGCCCTCTGGAGTGCCTTATAGGGCGCCTTATGTGGCACCTTAGGTTACGGCACTGTGAGGGTGTGTTTGCTGGCAGCACTAATTTAAATTAAAAAAAGAAAATGCCTCAGATAGCACTGATTTAAAGTAAAGGGTAATGCCTCAGATAGCCTTACTTATTACGTCCACTGGGGGATCAAATTCATGACCCCTGTTTCATCAGTCAATGTATTAACCATTGTGCTACACCTCTGTTGCAGTGTTTATAGGTCAGCACACCTAATTAAGGCTAATGCTGTGCCTACTTAGTTGGGAACTGTGTGTGAGAGAAAACTGCAGCCAATCTGAGCACTTTTCAAATCATTTAGAATCCCTTCAGCAATGGCGCGCCCGTGCCTTGCGGGCCCGCGCCTGAGGGCCTCGCAAGAGGGCCCTTTGGCGTGGCCCTTAGGCGGTGGACCGTGCGGGACCCACTATCTGCTGCTATATGCTTATTCTATATGCTCATTCTGTTCAGCGATATGCTGTTTGTAGTTAATGTAAGGTAATGTAATGTAAGTTATGTACTGTGTTCCCTGTTTGTACTCCTAGTGTTTTGTTGTGATGTAATGATAATGCAATGTATGTTTCCCTCACCTTTGTTTAACTTTGTGCTGTATTAACCGCTTTGATTGAAGGAAAAGGCGGGATACAAAACATGTTAAATAAATAAATAAATAAATAAATAAATAAATAAATAATGCGCATTAACGTGCCACGGCTCCCTCTATCACGCGATAATGGATTTTATCGCGCGATAACCCGAAATGCTACCTTAAGACCGGAACGCCTACTATCTTATATGCCATTCGTCACAGTAAGACTGCAACTAACGCCGGTAACATTAAGACGGTTTAGTAAACATATCCCCTAGTGTTGGGAATAGGTGGGCCCTTCTTTTTACGTTTCCCTTGCAAGTACATTGTCACTTGGAAAGGTAGTACTTTTTCTTTTTTTGATTCTTCTCAGTTGGAGAATTTTT
This sequence comes from Ichthyophis bannanicus, assembly GCA_033557465.1. NCBI lineage: Eukaryota > Metazoa > Chordata > Amphibia > Gymnophiona > Ichthyophiidae > Ichthyophis > Ichthyophis bannanicus. The sequence goes on from CM066032.1 coordinate 429,543,801, forward strand.
TGTCTGTTAATAAGGAGTTGGATACAGGGGTCTAATAGATGTTTATGCCCAGTAATAAGTGGGGATTTCTTCCCTGTCCCTTAGTTTCCTGGATATGAGTATATTGGTTTATTGTGCCTTGACTTTCCCTAGATGTGGGCCACTACTTGTTGTTGCTATTTGAGTGTATTCATAACTTGACTATATATTTATTAACTATGGGCCCGATTCAGAGACATGGCTTGCGGGGCTGCACGTCCTGGTGGTGCCTGCGACCCTGCAAGCCATCCAGACCCTATTCTCCCTCTTGTTCTCCCCGCACATCCTGAGCAGTAGGACAGTGAGAGCCGGTGAGGGTCAGGGGGTAGAGCGGCGTGCCAGCCCAGTAGGACGTACAGGGCCAGTTCAGGTCACAGCCCTGTATGTCCTGCAGGGTCTGTGGGGACGTGCTGCTTCTTCCACCTCAAAGGTGGAATAGGCAGCACTGACCCAGCAATCGGGTCCGGGGATATCTCCCTGAGGCTGGGGCCAGGGCCAGGTGCGGGGAGTCCCCTTCACCTGATATAGGCCCTGGCTGGCCAGCCAGTGGTTGGGTGGTGGGGAAGAGGGTTCTGAGCCATGAAAGCCAGGGGAGACTGCGGGGAGGATGTCCCTACAGGCAGGCAGGGGTATGCTAGGCCATCCTCGGACCTGATTCTGGATGCCAAGGGAACGTTTTGTTCCTGCGGTACAGAATCGGGTTCTAACAGCCCTGCACGGGAATGTCCGGATGGCCTGGACGTGCCCCTCTCGGAATCAGGCTCCACGTATTTCTTTGCATTGTACTTGATTTCGTATTATATGCAAAACTTTAATTTAAAAAAATACATATGTTGTTTCACTTTAAGGTATCGGTGTAAAGCCCATGGGTGCAAAGTATACTTTGAGACCCTTTTACTAAAGTACACTAAGCAGTTAGCACAGGTTTTAATGTGCATTAACTATGTGTTTGGCCACCAATAACTGTTAGCATGGGGGCATAACAGTTACTGTGCTCTGATTTGAGTGCTAATGCCACTCGCACACTGGGATGGAGAATGGGCAGGTTAGGGGTGGGTAGTGGTTGTGGTGAGCACACTGCAGTTAGCACAGGGGTACATATCACATGCTGTCAATGTTGCAATTAGCGCAGGCACAATTACCACCACCACAGTAGGTGAAGGTAAGTGCACCCATGGTAAAAGTGCCACGTGCTGGTGTGTATGTGTGTGTCTGTGTATTCTTTCTTTTTTTTTTTTTTTTTTACCATTCCAAAAAGGCTTTAATTATTTATTTATTTATGCATTTTACAACAAATCAAGCAACGCTTGTACAGAATAATAATGCTTGCAAGTAACATTAATAACAAAAAAAAAGGTATAGGAAATAACTCAAATGCAAGAATTATAGGTAGTCCCCTATAAAGGGGGAAAGCTAACACAAAATTTACTATATCAAATACACAATCATTAGGAAACTAAGTGGAGACAGTATTCCAAGGAGTCCTAACACTAAGATGGAATCATATTACAGGAGAAGAAGAACCTGGTAAATGAGTGCTCAAAAAAGCAGAAAGATCTGCAGGAGAAAAAAAACCAAACTTATGAGCTTTATAGGTGATCAAACATTTGCAAGGAAAACGGAGAGTAAACGTAGTAACCAGACAACCCACCCCAGACTTTAATAATAGAAAGGCTCTACGCCGCTTCTGTGTTTCCCATGCCACATCTGGGAAAAGAAGAACTTTTTTTCCATAAAACAAAGCAGCACGTTTTTTATAAAACAATTTCAGCAACCATTCCCTGTCGGAGGAGAGAGCCAATGTGACTAGCAAAGTTGAAACTGCTATCTCTTCTTCTTTAGGAGTAGAAAGCAACTCGAAAACGTTAAGAAAGTCCATTTCCAGACCCCCGGTAGCACTTTTCCCTTCCCTTTTCCCTAAAGGAAGATAATATATTTTTGACACCAGAGGCATCAGATCTGCTGATACCAAGAGCACATCCTGAAGATATTTCTTGAATATTTATTTATTTATTTATTTATTATTTATTTATTACAATTTCTTATATACCGCACTATTGTCAGCGCGGTTTACATACAACAAAATGACCATAACAAACTGTTTGGCTTCACATAGAACAGGAGAAAACAACTTGGATAACATGCTTCTGCTTTACATAGAACAGGAGTAATAACTTGGATAAACGGGGTATGCAAACTAAACTACTTACATATGTACAATGAGATCGAGTATTGGGAATTCAGTGTGAACATGTGTACAATAGAGTTGATATATTAACTTGAGGGGGTGAGGGAGAGGCACTTATGTAGGGGTAGGGTTAATCTGGTAGTATTGAGTAAATAAATGGGATTTGAGAGCCTTTCTGAATTGTGATAGGTCAGTAATCGCACGGATGCCTGGTGGTAATGCGTTCCAACATTTTGGGGCATAGATACTGAATGCCCTGTTAGATGTTGCGGTTGTGTACTTTGTTGAAGCCTTTGGAATTACTAGCACATTTGTAGATGGGGTTCTCCTTGTTCTGTTGGGAGGAGCGGGCTGGATGATGTTGGTTAATGAGGGGGAGGTGATGCCATGGATAGATTTGAAGGTGAGTAACAGAGATTTGAATGTAAGCCTTCCTTGTACGGGGAGCCACTCACCTCTGTACCATGGTCAGATCACAAGCTTATCAATTTCAACATACCTATCAACAACAATTCACTACACAACAATGGAACTTTAAGCAACACCACTTCTCGAAACTTCAGAGCCTTCAACAAAGATCTCATACTGGCTGAAACTCTTCCCCTATACAACAATTCAACCCTCAACCTCGACAATTTAATCTCCTCATGGAATAAGAATCTTAGCTCTATTGCCCAAAAACCTACGAAGAACAACATCGCAAATAATAGAAAACACTCTCCTTGGTTCTCTCCTGAACTATGTATCTCCCGCTCTCATTTACGGAAACTAGAGAAAAGATGGAGGCGTTCCCACTCCGCCGGAGACCTGTCAGCTTACAGAACTCACCTTGCAATCTACAAAGAGGCTATCCTAACAAATATGAAACAATACCATACTGACACCCTCAAAAGATCTCTAAACAAACCTCGTGACCTCTTCGAACTAGTTAAATCATTCTCTAAGGAACCATCCCCAAGCCATCCTGAAGAGATCCACCCACAAGAGTTTGCCAACCATTTACAATCCAAGCTACTTCAAACTGATGAAGTTAACACGTTCATAGCACAAGGCACCACCAGTCCAACTTTACTTTATAAGTTCTCCACACCAACCAAGAAACATGTGGAAGATACTATTGCAGCCCTCAACACCACGACTGCACAAACCGACCCTTGCCCCGCATATTGGATTAAAAATTTACGATCAGAACTCAGCCCACTTATCACAAAAATGATGAACCTATCATTCTCAAATGGATCCTTCCCTGCACCACTCAAGCAAACATCCATCAGACCTCTGTTAAAGAACCCTAAACTGGACCCAAGCAAAGTTGAATCCTATAGACCCATAGCCAGTATACCTCTATTAGCCAAAATAATCGAAAAGGAAGCACAAAGGCAACTGCAAGACCATATATATTTAGCCTCCCCACTAGACCATCGGCAACATGGCTTCAGGGAATACCATGGCGTCGAAACCCTACTTATCTCTCTCTTCAATAAAATCGTCACAGGTATCGACAACATCCATCAAGGTTTCGCTCTCATCTTTATAGACATTGCGGCAGCCTTTGACTCTGTACACCATGGTCTTCTAGTAGAACGACTAAAAGAAAAGGGCATAAGTGGCGTCGCCCTCGATTGGTGCAGATCGTACCTTGATGGCAGATGGCAGCATGTAAAATCAGGTTCAAGATCTTCCGAACCCTTCCATCAGCGTCAAGGCGTCCCCCAAGGGTCCTCCCTCTCATCTCTATTATTTAATATTTACATGCAACCTATTTTCAACATTATAGAATCATTCAAGGTCGACTGTCTAATTCATGCTGATGACATCTTCCTATTCATGCCATTTTCCACAGAACAAATGGACCTTTCGCCACTGATTGAATGCTTCAACACAGTCTCCGAATGGCTTCTATCACAAAACCTCAGGATCCAACACAAAAAGTCTGAGGTGCTATTTATCACCAGAGACCAGAATTTCCGCCCTCCACCTCATATAAAGGTTAAAGAAGCTGAGCTCCAAACCAAATCAGCAATTCGGTACTTAGGGGTCACCCTCGACCAACGACTAGATATGAAAACCCATATATCCAACATAGTCAGAGCCGTATATTTCAAAATCCGGTCACTCAGACACCTGCAATCCCTTCTAAGCCCTGAAGACTTCCGGACAATATACCAAGCCCTTATCTTGCCACACTTTGACTTTGCCAAAGCTATTCTTCAAGGTCTCCTTCAATCATCTCTAAATCCGTTGCAACTTGACATGAATGCCGCAGCTAGAATCTTAGTAGGAGCAGCAAGATGCGACCACTGGGCACAATTGGAAAGTTCAATAAACAAATATTTGATGCACGAGCCGCGTTTTCCAATGACTCAATCTTGGCATGAAGAACTGTTACTCTTGAAAGTATCTGGGATGCTATTTCACATTTGTCTACAATGGTGGCTTCTCAATTTTCAACATTCTCTGACCGGGTTGCAGCTACTGAGGAGGCTATTCGACCGTTACAGTCTGTTTTAGCGGATGTTCATCTTAAACAAGATAATTCGGACCGGCAGCTTGTCAAAATCGCTGATTTAACTGATTCATTAGTTAAAGATAATACAGTTCTTCATGCAAAGAGTGCTCATCAACAACCTTCACTATGCTGATGATACCACATTACTGGCGGAAAGTGAAGATGATCTGAAACATTTGCTTCTCACAATCAAAGAACATAGTCTCAAAATGGGCCTGCACCTTAATGTAAAGAAGACAAAGATCATGACAACTGGCATTATCAACAGGTTCATCGTCGAAGGAGAAGAAATTGAAATTGTGAATAACTTTAACCTACTTGGATCAACTATCAATAAAGAAGCAACAAGCAGTCAAGAAATCAGATGACGCATTGCTCTTGGCAGAATGGCTATGAAAGACCTAGATAAGATTCTCAAGAGCAGAGATGTCTCTCTCCATACAAAGATTCGACTTGTTCAAGCCATGGTATTTTCAATAACATCATATGGATGTGAAAGCTGGACAGTGAAAAAGATAGACAGGAAGAAAATGGATGCCTTTGAATTATGGTGCTGGTGGTGAATACTGTGTATACCATGGACTGCCCGAAGAACAAACCAGTCTGTACTAGAGGAGATCAAACCTAAGCTTTCTTTAGAAGCTCAGATGACAAGACTTCGACTTTCGTACTTTGGACACATCATGCGGAGAGAGAGATCATTAGGGAAAGACATCATGCTTGGCAAGATAGAAGGTCAACGCAAAAGAGGAAGGCCAGCAATGAGATGGATTGATACAATAACAGCAGCTACGGGTACCAGTCTGTCAACAATAAGCCGCCTGACTGAAGACCGAACACAATTTAGGATAGCTATCCAGAGGGTCGCCATGAGTCGACTCTGACTCGACAGCACTTAACAACAACAACAACATGCCAAGAGTGTGTCTGTGTATTAAATATTGGGAACATGCTGGTCACACCCCTGACAGTTACCATAGAGGCTTTGCACTTAGCACACCATACGTTTCACGCTAAATGTGCGTTCAGTGCAAAATCATAGTGCACTTTAGTGAAGAGGTTACTTTGTATTTTTCTCTAATGCAGAGGGTTGAACATTGCCTATTAATTCTTTCTTAAAGAACACACAAAACAAAAGACAGACTTCTCTAAAAGACTCCTATAATACCGTTATTCCAGAACTGCAATGTGTGTCAAGAGGATGACAAACACATTGAATATTAAGTGGAATAGGATTCAATTACTCCATTCTTAGAAAAGCAAAGCACCTATTCCCAATCTCTTTCAGGAGAACAGAGCAATCAATTTTTCTCCTGCTTCTACATTTATGATAAACTGAGAAACAATATCTATTAAATTACCAGTACATATTTCATATTTTTGTCTCCCCCAGGTTTATAACTAGTTTCCAAGGCACATTAAAGATTTTTATCTATTCTGCACCTTTTTTTTTGCTAAATTAATAAAGCAGAATATGATTGCCAAGAGAGTTTAGCCGCATGTTTTCAATTTGACAGGGTAAAATCACAATATACAAACTTCAGGATATGCTGCATTTGGGATATGTAACAAAACTCATTTTGAAAGTGATACAGCGATGTAGAAAGGGTCTTGGACTCAGTGGAGCTGATCTTAAGCAGATGCACGATAATGTTCAGGAAGCCATGTTGGGATTCTAAGGGCTGAAATATATGGAGGAATTTCCGTCGGCAATAATAGACAGCATTGAAAAAGCAATATATCTCTCTGATTAACAAAGGGAATAAGAGAAAGAGACCAGTATGGTTCTCTAAGGGTACAACTGAAATGGTAATAATAAAGAGGCCCGCTTTCAAACTTTTTTTAAAGCACGGGCAGAGGTGGACAAATTGAATTATTAAAAAAAAAACAAATGGAGGCATTCAGTGAGATTAGCAGAACAAAGATCCAAATGGATATGGCAATTGCCTAATCAATACAGAGGGGAGACAAATCATTCTTTAGGTACAGTATGTGAGAAAGATCAGTGCTTAATTTATTGACAAAACAGGAAGTGGAACAGTGGGGCCAGAGACAGGGGTGGGTCAAGGGCTGGAGCAAAAGGATAAAATGGGCTGGATTAAAGAGAAGGTTGGCTGTCATCCCCTCTGATCTAGTCTCACCCCCTCCCCTCTCTTCCTTTCAGGCTGCCTGGAGCACAACACCCCTCCTACATTGGCTCTGGAGTCTGAAAAATATTGCAAAGTTGCATTCCATACACTTCCCCCTGAGAAGAAGTAAAGACTGAAGGGATTTTTCCACAAACTCGGAAGGAGAGTTATATTTGCCCCCTTTAAAAAAAAAAAACGGGGCCTTGACCCATATGTTCCTACAAATTATCATCCTATTACTAATCTCATCTTTCTAGCAAAGATTATAGAGAAAGTGGTCTTTCAACTGTCATCTGCCTTTTTAGAGACTACTAATGTTCTTCATCACAAACAGTCAGGTCTTCATTGAAGGTATAGCACAGAATCAACACTCTTGGCTGTGCTTAATGAGGTATACTGTATGTGCATTGGGAGAATGGTCATGATGTATTTTTAATTCAGCTAGCATTTGATTTGGTAGATCACAATCTTCTCAATAAACTTCAAGATGTAGGAGTGACCCAGACAACCCTTCAGTGGTTTTTGTCATATTTCACCTCTAGATCTTTTGTGGTCACTATTAATTACATATGTTCTAAGAACTACCCCTTGTTGCATGGAACACCGCAGGGGTCTGTTTTGGCCCTTCTTCTTTTTATTATCTTTTTTCACTTCTTACCACTCTAATACAGAACTATGGCTTTGTCAATATTCAGATTTTGATTAGCCACTCCACTTGGGACATATCATTTCGGAACAATTTTAATCAAGCTTTAAAAGGTGCCAGTGACTTAAATACCAAACCCCCAGTCCTGGCATGGTGAAGTCTCAGTGCACCCTTTGACATTCCTGACATGATTGAGCACCCCTTGTACTCTCCCCCTGAAGGTTCTGGCACGATAGAATCCTCACTGAACTCCTCCAGCACAGACAGTATGATCTGGCCTCCCCAGCCCCTTTAACTCTTCCCCCACTATCTAATGAGATTCTGTCTGGTGCCTAGCGGGGGTGAAAGTAATCACCAATCACTGCTGTCCCTTCAGTTCTTAGTTTGCAAATGACGTACTAAGCAGTAGTCTCGTGGTAATACTAGTTCAATCTCTCAGGGGTACACTGAGGGGCCCAATAATGCCAAGACTATCAGGAGAGAGGGGATGACTATAAAGGGGGGGGGGGGGGTTATGATATTGCCAGGGCAGTGGGAGGGTAGGCGTTCTTTATTCTGCCCCAGCCCCTTTAAATGATAGTGGGCTTGACTTAGGGCTCACTATCTCTGTATTGGTATTCCTGACTGCAGCAATGCAAATTGATATTTTCTGCAGGAATTCTTGACTTCTGAAGTAAATATTGCTGTGGCAAAAAGTTTTATTTTACCACAGCTTAGTAATCACCCTTTTATGTCAGTGACTTCCCTCATCTCTTTGGGGAGCTACTTCCAAAATTGTGGAACCACTAACACAAAAATCTCCCAAAAACTGGTGCTCAATCAGACAAGTCCATCCAAACCACAAGGAGACACCATAAATATATAATACAATCAAAATTTTGAATCCCAAATGGCCATTACCTCGTATCACATTAATACATTCAACAAATTATGAATGAAGGACCTTAGTTGGGGTGGCCCTTCAAATTATAGCAATTCTACAGAGGCTGTGGGCATTATTGTAACCCCACCTTTCTCATTCATGGCTCCTCATTCACAACAAAGTCATCAATTATTTTGAATTTTGAAGCATATTAAAAAAAGCTACTTAACTGAATATAAGTAATAGAAAACACTGAAAAACCCAGTTGTGGTACCAAAGTTCTAAGGTCTCTCAACTAGAGTTTCGCCAAATCTGCTTCCAACAGCTGCTTCAGGAGAAGAAAACACAACAAGGGTGTAGTGTAATGATGCCATAAGGAATTCCCCACTTCCAGGTTTTTAAAGGAACTTGCAAGAATAATGTCCTAAAAGTGATGATGTCATCATCATACCAAAAAAACCCCATAACATAAAATATCTCTCAATCTCTTCATTTAACCCAAATGGCTGCAAACTGTTCTGTCTATAAATCCAGCACTGTTCCATACATGCCAACAACACCTCTCTGTTCCCTGTTGTAAAATTTATATAATCAATTGCAAACCAATGCATATCTTACATTTATACATGCGATCAATGCAGTATTGTACTCAAGGTGCTGACAAAGATAAAGTTGACAATCGAGATTTGTATTGAATCAAGCACATTTTAATTATGCAGCAAGTTCAGCCTACATAAATCATAGTACATGGCAGACGATTACATATATTGTCCAAGTAGTACAGCAATCAGTTGTATATCATAACTCATATTGTCGCCCTTTCTGGATGTCATTCCAACTGGTAAGAGAAAGAAATGTTACATATACAGCATTGACCAAAAGAAGAATGTCCACCTTTGAGCAGTAGATGCTGAAATTCACTATCAGAATCAGAGTGAACAATATAGTCTCTCAAATTTTTGCCCCAGATGTAAGCTATACAGGGACATTCAGCAATTACTTGATGCAAAGCTAGGATATGTCAATGCATATAAATACTGTGAACCAGAGTAATGGCTCCCTCTGAATATCATAGAACACATACATGCTTATCCATAGGTGAACAATCTTGTTTAAATAATAAAAGGTCACGATCAGTAAACCAGGCCCTTAGATATGCTGCCCATATCACCCGGCTAGGAAATCCTCTTTGATAAAGATGTTCAATTAATATACAAGCTTTTTTTTTTTTTAATCCTGCATATCAGAGCAAATCGGATGGATTTGTAAGAAATGGCCAATAGAAAGGGCTCTTTTCAACCTTGTGGGATGGTGACTCTCAAACTGCTACAAATTGTTGCAGTCAACTGTTTTACAATGGAGAGAAGTACTAAACTGCACTGTACTGTGTCATAGAAAATGCCATGGTAAATTGAAGAAAATTGATGAACTTGTTGTGAATGAGGACCGATGAATGAAAAAGGTGGGGCTACAATAATGCCCATAGCCTGTGTAGAATTGCTATAATTGGCAGGGCCACCCTAAATGAGGTCCTTCATTTTTGAATGTATTAATGCAATATGAGGTAGTGGTCATTTGGGATTCAATATTTTGATTGTCTTATACATTATGGTGTCTCCTTGTGGTTTGGATGGATTTGTCCAAAATTGTAGAGCCACACGTGTATATAAAATTGTTCTGTATTTAGTTAAAGAGTAGAAGGAGATTGGTTTAATTTAGAAAACATTAATGGCAGCATTCTGCAGAGTGGCCAACACATAACTTGTCCAGATTACGGACAAGATGGTTTACAATGAATATTGAAAAAAACAGCAAAACAGGCATGTATGGATTCTGTAAGAAAGAGCTAGAAAAAATGACTCCCTCATAGCTGGCTCTGAAGTTCTGATGACAGAAGATTCCCATACAGAAAGGCACAATAAAATAGCACATCTCATCCACTGGAAACTCTGTAAACACTACAGTATCGCTGTACCAGAAAAACATTGGGATGATGACCCTAAGAGAATTACAGAAAATGAAGAGGCTATGATCACCTTAGATACTCCTGACCAATAAAAAGCTGAATGCAAGGAAGCTGGACATAGTCGTAAAGGAGAAGAACACCAGAATGATATTGATTATAGAGGTGTCATTTCCAAACAACTATCCTGTGAATCAAGTTGATAGGAAAAAGATCTTGAACAATAAAGAAATGCAGTCAGAGACCAAGAAAATGTGGTAGAAAGATACCGATTAATTTCCCTTCATGTTTTGTGCCACAGGCTTGATTAAGAGGAATTTCAAAGCACACCTTGATAAAATACCAATGCATGTTACAGTTTATGAACTCCAGAAGGAGGCTGTCTTTGGCATGATGCAAGTACTACTCTGAACATTAGCAGTAAATTTGAGAGACTGAGATCATACTACACATATCTTGTCTTAAGAGTAAGGTTTATGACTGTTATAGTATGCACAAAACTAACTTATTTGGATAAATTGCTCTTTAAAATGGATAGTATCTGTTTTATGAGGATTTTCAGTGAGCTATGAGGGGCATTCTGTGCTGGCTGTCTCACCCTTCTATTGCTGATCAGAATCCGGCTGTACAGAGGTAGACCCGAAGCTGATCGTGCAGGGGCTAGATGTGCCCTCGGGATCAGAATCAGGTTTACTGCCTGGACGTACAGGCCATGCCCCAATTCCGATTGGTCACACTTCTAGCCCACCTACCCGTATAACTCAGCCAGGTTTCTGAATAGAACCGCAGTGCCATGACACCGTGGCTCCATTCAGGAGCCAAGATCCCCTGCTGCAGAAAACAATCGTCATTCCCCACAACCTGACCTCTGATCTGGCCTTCCATGGCCAGGGTCTGACTGCGGAGAACCCCCTGCACCCTCTCCCCTGCGGCCCTGGGTCCCTCACTGTGATCCTCCTCCGTCCAGGGAAACTTATTCTACCGTGGAATAAGTTCCCCATCTAGATTTGAAACCCCAGACGAACAGGGCTGACATCGGAATCAGCCCTGTATGTCCGGGGTTGCTCTCTGCCCACCGCCCACCCTCGCTCCGCCTCTGTCCTGCCCCCTCCCTCCCATGAACAGTGCTCCCCATACAAATTGCCTATTCATATGGGGAGCTTTGTCCCTGGCAGACTGCCCGGCCGTTTAGCGTGTCTGGACTTCTGGATCAGATGTCCAGACCCGCTAAATAGTGTTCAGGATGACCCTGTATGTATTTAAGTGTGCACCTGAAAATGTTGAAGAGATTGTTCATAAAATTAATATATTTTCAAAACCTCCATGTTTCTTAAAATACTTAATAATTATAAAATAAAGCATATCAGAGAAATATAGCTACAGTTGAAAATATTTATTCTGCAAGTGGAGTAGTCCAGCAGCAGGCTGGAACCAGGCAAAACCAGAACATAAGAACATAAGCAATGCCATACTGGTTCAGACCAAGGTTTATCAAGCCCAGTATCTTGTTTCCAACAGTGGCCAGTTCAGGTAACAAGTACCTGTCAGGTTCCCAGAAAGGCACACAGGTTCCACAATGGAAGCTGTGGATTTTCCAGGTCCTCTTTAATAATGTTTTATGGACCTTTCCTCCAGGAACTTGCCCAAAACCTTTTTTAAACCCAGCTACACTAACAGCCTTCACTACATCAGTTCAAATCCCACTTACTCTCCTGGTGGCCTTGGGCAAGTCACTTAACCCTCCATTGCCTCAGGTAGAAATATAGACAGGGAAATACCTATTGTACATGAATATTAATCCCTTTGAACTATTACTGTAAAGTCATGAGATGAATATAAATACGTAAATTAAGCATGTCATTCATCATACTAGTCTTAGTGATATACTGATCAAGATAAAATGTGAATTTTATTAATTGGGCATAGTGGCTCAGTCTAGTAGAATACTATCACCATTTGTATTATCTTTCCAAAATAATCTGTTTGATGAGCTGTTTTGATTGATCGCTGGCAAACAAATCAATATCATTATACATTGAAAAAAATTCCAATACAATACCATTGTATGTGTTATGGGCAAATGCCAACTGTTCTGAAAAATACATGATTGATGTTGTAGCGGTTGATCGATATCTACACACTGTGATTCTGCATCCAAATGATAGCAAACAACTTTGGCATGCATCAGATGAAGAAATGAATATTAACCAATATGAAGGGTGGAATAGCTGCATATATATAACAATAAGGGGCATGTTTACTAAGCCCACGCCGGTAATGCATGTGTGAGCTGTGTTACCAGCATGAGGCTTTAGGCTAAATGCAAGAAGACGTGTACAGCCATTCCTCTGCAGTTACTACGCTGTAGCTTGGCCAGCCTGTTGCAGGTGCAACTCATGCCACCCATTGAGGTCAGGTAGTGCAGACCACAAACTCCTGCACTTGTTGCACCATGCCAGGAACACCCCCGTCCTGTCCAGTTGCCACCCTAACGCAGGTTACCAGGGTAGCACAGGGCTTTTAGCACTGGGCCCCACGCTACGTTTAGCACTCTGGCTAAGACACACACTATACCCTGAGCTACCCAGTAGCACAGTTTAGTAAATATGCCCTAACTGTAGCATGCACATATTATTGCAATTAGATTCTTATTGAAGAGAAATTCATTCAGCAACACTAAACTATCATTCCAATGAAACAACCACTGTTTTTTGTTTGTTTTAAGTGTCTTCAAGTCAGTGCTGACCCCTGGAGACCCAGCAGCCCCTGGGTTTTCTTGGCAAGGTATGACCGGAAGTAGATTGCCAGGCCTTTTCTAAGCAATGAATATAATTAGATGTAGTTTACTACATGTGGCCTAAGAAAAAGCTAATTTTCATGCATGTTTATACTAAAAAATCAGGCCTACGTGTGACCCTATAAGCCTCAAACTGGGAAACCACACATTACTGTCTCAATAAATTTGTAACTAGCTTTTGAAAGTTATATTCTTCTGTCAAAGCTGAGAATGATACTCCCACAACATTCTTTCTTAAATCGTTTTGAATTTAAATTTTTATTTGTCATCTTATGTCAACATCTTATGTTTTAACATCCATATGTACATTTGCAAATAAACAACGAATAATGGACAACTTGCGTGCGCATTCTTTTTGTCATAGCCTTTTAATAGTTTTTCCAGTTATACATACATAAGTTGTCCCTTTTTACATGCTTCTAACTCTTTTTACCCTTATTTAACTTTACCCCCCCCCCCGTTATGTATTTTTCCCTATAATTTTACCCACTGCTCAATACTTTAGCTTTCTTTTAAAGCTCACTCTTCTATAGCTGTTCTATTTCCTTATTATCCTAGTCTCACCTCTATTGCCATTGTTTTTTACTTGTATTTATTCTTCTTTTAAAGGAAAGTGTTTGAGGTCTCCTTCTCCATTTTCTCTCCTCCCCCTCCCCGCAGCACCTCTCCCCATATTTTAGTCTATTTAATTCTCTTGGATCTATCTTCTTCATGTTATGTATTTAGTTATAAACGGATCCCACACTTCCTTACATTGTTTATCCCTTCCGTTTAGACTCGCTGTTATGCTTTCTATCACATATATCGCTCTCAATCTCTCGCTCCACTCATCTTCCAGCTCTTGGCAATCTCTGTTGTGGCTGCCATTGTGCAAATTCTTATCAGTTTTCCTTTCATCCCTCTCAAACGTTAGTTGCAATGCAATAGGCCAAAGAAAAAAAAAGTTAATGAAAAACAACAAGTAGCTAAAGCAGTAGTTAAAGGATAACCAAAGTCGAGTTAGTGCTGAAATGGTAAGATGTACTGAAGTGTGGTTATTTTGGTAAATCTGTGAAGGTGTCTTATAAAAATTATGTGGGGAAAAAAGGCAATATTGTACTATAAATAGTATATAAAAATTATTGAAGTATCATTATTGCCTTTAGGTAGGTGTGATGGTTATTTAGCTTATTTGGTGATTAATGCTTTGCTTGTTGATAACCATTTATCAATTAATTTGGCTAAACAGATGCTCTGTTTATCTCCTATAATCTTTTTTCTCTTATGCAAAATTTAATATCTTTTCCATCTTTTCAGATTATAGTTTGGACTGAGGTTAAATATTCTGGGGTGATTTTAGATTCACATTTAGACCTGCATATAAATGTGAAGCATGTAGTTCCAACCGTGTTTGGCAAATTACAACTGCTACATCAAATTAAAGATTAGCTAGAAACTAATGATTCCATTTGATACTGCAGACTCATGTAATTCCCCACTTAGAATTTATTTATTGAAATACCTGCTTCATTAACTAAGGCTTTACAAATAGCACAAAATACTGTGACACACTTTTGGTTCCCCAGCCAGGACTCTAACCGTTAGACTATTCCTCTGCTCCGTGATGAAAGAAGTGTAGAAAGGGCTGGGTTTGGGGCAGGGAGAGGATAGGCTAAAGGATTCTCCATGTGGAGTGTGAAAAGGAACTGCTGACTGAAAATGGGGAGTGAGCATGCAAGGTTAATATAACAACCGTCCTACATAGCTCCATTCTGATGGTTCTGCACACTTGTATATAAGTTCTGCCTCCAGGCAACTCTCGCATACCACCCCTTACTGAATGATTATCATGAGCTCTCTGTAATATGTTGAATTCTATGTAAACTACTTTGATTGTAAGAGAAAGCAGTGTAAAAACCTTGTTAAATAAATAAATATGAGTGTTTGGGAGAACAAGTCTCATCTCCTTGAGGTGTCCCTATATATTGCAATAATAATATTTAAGTATATAGAGGAGAAGGATATTTTGTAGATCCTAATGTTTTTTTCCTTCTCAGTTAAGGGTTTTGTGTTATTAGAAGCTTGTGTCTTTATTTATTTATTTATTTTATTTATTTTTTAATTTTTATTTATCCATTTCGATTCATACAAATACAAACAAATTCTCAAACAACCAAAACATCATAACAACTAACACTGGCCATGGAATACAGCATGTAGAAGCCAATATGGAACTATGCAGATATACTTATAAGCATCTGGAAATAGGTAAATCAAACAGACAAATTAGGAAATCACACTGCGACTTATGGCGTAGCACCCAGCGATGGACACTGACTCCCAACACCAACCAAGATTACTTAGGAATAATGTTGGAGTCCAGGACAACCCACTTTAGCAGTTTCAAGGAGAGATAGGGATTTTGCTGTACATAAAGTCGTTCGTACGTGCGATGGGCACAAAGCAAGTTCCACCACTGTTCGAAGGTTAAAGCAGTAAAATTTTTCCAATGACTCATCAGGGCTTTTAGTGCCAGTCCAAGCAGCAAATCCAAGGTGGAGTGATCTTTTCTCGACAATCCCGGTACACCCGCTCGCGAACGGAAGATAAGTATTCGGAACGTCAGAGGGACATGTAGACCCAGCAGAAGGGCAATTCTCTCCCATACTTGTCGCCAGTATCTTCTCAGCTTTGGGCATGCATACAGCATGTGTTCCAATGTGCCTGGTTCTGCTTTGCACGACCAACACAGGTTATCCGATTGGGCCTGCCATTTTGCCATCCTAACAGGGGTCAAATAAGCTCGATGTGCCAGGAAAAACAGCGTTTGCGTTAAGGAGGCCGAACACGCTATCCTGATCTGAGACTGCCAAAAGTGCGCCCAATCTTCCATTCTCTCCATGTATCCAACCTCCCCTTCCCAACTGGATTGCACACTGGTACACTTCCTGGTCTGTCCTTCTCGTATACTGGAGACAACCTTTGAGACAATTCACGGGCCCTCCCGCAACTCTTTAACTTTTATCTTCCATGCGCTAGTAGCAGGCATCCCAACTGGCGTCACTTCGGCCTTACTCAAACAGTGACGCAGCTGGCACCACTGAAACATCCCACTGTTAGGGAGGCCAAATTCTTGCTGCAGTTCTGGATAAGTTTTAAACCGATCCCTCACAATCAAGTGACCAAGGGTATATATCCCACGTTGGAGCCACAAAGTCCAAAGGAAGCTCTCCCCAGCTATCTTAAATCTGGGATTAAGCCAGATGGGAGTATCCGCTGTATGTCCCATCCATCCTGTGTCCGAATTCTGGAGCAATTGAAAGGCTTGTTGCGTTGCTTGGATTATTTCATTAAATTTAACCCCTCTAACACTGACAGCCCCAATACAGGCAGTCAATGGGAGCGGTTGGCAGATTGCAGCTTCTATTCGTAACCAATGTGGTACGTCAGGGCACAGATCTTCATCACTCCAGAGGCACCCAAGCCGCAAAATGGCTGCAAGAGCTTGTGTCTTTATAAGACACTAGGGCAAATCCTACATTGAAAGTAGGGATACTACATCTGCTTCAGAGCAGGCAAAGCATCGATGCATAGAGTACAGAAGTACAGTATATCTCAAAAATACATCCAAGTGGCGCTAGTGAGCCCGTGAAGAAATGGCCACATTTTAGATCAGCTCTGCCCAGGTGCTCCCCTTAAATAAGCTAACACTTGCGTATTTTCAGCATAATTCCCCATGCTGATCCGGATTTGACTGCTGGATGTCTGACGATCTGACCTGCGACCTGGAGGGGTGATCGGAGGTGCGTGAAGGTGCTTGGAGCCCGGCGGCATCACAATCCGCGGCTGGAGACGCTGTCCCACTGCCGGCTACTGATGCTGCTCAGAGCGGGGCTCCTTTCTTAATGCTTTCTGTGGAGCGATCTCCTGGCGTTGCTGCATCGGGTCCCGCTGGCTGGAAAAAGTGAGGGGAATGAGCGTGGCTGCGGGGCTGACTGACCCGCCGCAGGGAATTAGAGCAGCAAGTGAACTCGGCTTCCTGGTGGATCTTGCGCTTTGCCTCATCGCATTGCCTGGCTTTGACAGTAGCAAGCACACTTTGCAGAGGTGAGAGTGTCGCGGTATCCGGTCTGCTCAGGCGGAGTGAGTGCCGGCTTGTTGATAGAGTGCCTCGGCGGTCATTACCACGAGCTCCTGGAACGCATAGCCCTGTCTGCATTCCAGACGCCTTCGGCGGGAAAAATCACGTGGACTGCAGCCAATAAGCCCGCTTCTGGCTCTGAGTGGATCGATGCTTCCGGGTTTGGCTGCTTTGGTGGAGGGTTCCTCTTCTCTTCTGCCCTGCCTCCGAGTCCGGTTTGGTGAATCCTTCGCTCTGTGCAGCTGATCTTCTCATCTTCTGCTAACTTCATTGGACACAGTTTCTCCTTGAGTCTATTACACCGACTGAACTTGTGTTGAGTGCATCGGGGTCAGCTCCTCTCTCTGCTTCTCGGGCCCTGCCGGCTTCAATGATCCTTGAGTGCCACCTGCTGCTCAAGAGTGGGACTTTGCAACAATTTTTGTTTTCTCTGTGGTTTCTGCTCTTTCTATTGATAACTGCCACTCTCCTCCTCGCAGCTGATCCCTGCATCTTTCTGGCTTAGAGGATTATTAACTCTCCCCATGGCTACCAAGACCAAGGGGCTCGAAGTCCGGGAGGGAATGAGGACCTCCCAACGTCTCCTGGGTAAGAGTGGGTCCCAGCCCAGCCCAACCAGTAAGCAGCCTTCGGAGGGCTCCGGCGATGAGACAGTGAGTGAAAATGATCTGGGCCCTGCGGCGCTATCCTCGCATGCCCTCCTTCAGCGGGAGCTTCGGAGGGGCTTTGAGAATCTGGCTGGCGAATTCCACTCCATGCGCGAGGAGGTGATGAGCACTATTGCGGATCTCCGAGGTGACATAAAAGACCTAGGCACTCGAGTGGAAGAGGTCAAGACAAAAGTTGAAGATCACGATGGTGCTCTGGTGGATTTACAATGTGCTGTAGATAGGCACCGCTCGCAAGCGATGGAGCTGACCTATAAAATTGATGACATTGAAAACCGGTCCCGTCGCAACAATGTGCGTTTTCAAGGAATCCCGGAGGCTGTGGGGGGCGCTGCGGACCTGACAGAGGTGCTCAAAACTTTGATGGGTAAATTACTCACAGCAGAGGAACTTGCAGCCAATGTTCCCTCTAATTTTCTGTAGGCTGTGTGCGCATAAAATATCAGCTGTGCAGCTTTTGAAGGAAGGTTAAATTTTTGTGCGCCACATAACGACACTTGGAGTTATATACTTTAAAATTTGACTACACGTCAGAATACAGTATGTACACCACATTGATTGCAGTAGAAAATAGTGTGGAACTTGTGAAAACCATAAATACACAACAACTTTTAAATTTTAAGATGTCTGTGTTGTTTTCTATCAGAATCAGAACCGTAATTTTTGTGCGCTCTGTTGTAAAGTATGTGCGCTCGCTCGGCGAGGTGTGTGCGCGCGCACACGCGCACAGCTTAGAGGGAACAGTGCTTGCAGCCCATGGGCCTGGAATGGAAATCGAACGAGTGCATCGTGCCCTGGGAAAGCCTCCTAACAATCAACCCCGGGATATTATTGCCAGATTCCTGCGCTATACTGATGCGGCGCTTCTTCTACGACGGGGTCGGGAGAAAAAAACAATCCAGTTCCAAGAGGCAGTGGTAACCGTGTACCAGGATCTCTCGGCTTTTACGCTGGCTCGCCGGAGGGAGATGAAGCCAATCACAACGGTGCTGAACAATAAAGGGATTCGCTACTTCTGGTCTTTTCCGTTCCAGATGAATTTCCTCTTGGGAAATAAAAAGATCTCAGCAAAGGACCATACCGAGGCTTGGAGAGCACTCCGCCAGTCGGGTCTGGTGGAAGATAATGCGTTGCCCGGGCCCCCGGCCTCTAAGCCTCAGCACTCAAAATGGACTCGGGTGGGAAGACCCGCCTGAATCTTCTTGGCTCCTGCGTTTCTGACTTCCTGTCCTTGGGAATGTCCTCAGGGGTCCTTTGGTTCTGAGACTGACCTTGTTTGATCAGCTTTGTACAATTTCACTCTCTCGCTCTTGTTCTGGTTTTGCTGTTTCTGCTTGTATGGGGATTTAGATACTTGCTTTTTGCAATAAAGGGCCGGGGGCGTGGGGGGGATAGTAACTTTCCTATGATGTGGGACATAGTAGGAACACTACTCTACTGACGAATGATAAAAAGGGGAAATGTTTTTGTGCTACATTACCATGGTTTCTTCTGTATGGGGGTCCGGAAAGAGCTGGGTTTGGGGTCAGTCTAACCGTGTCCTGTTTTTTTCTTGGCAGGCAGGTGGTACTGACGGGGAGGGGGTGGGTGATGATGGGGGGCGTTTATTGCTGGGGGTGGGTAGGGGGAAGGGAATGGGGAATAGGGGTTTCTGGGTACTTTCATGGGATGGGGAGCGTTGGTGGATGTGGGGTGAACCTCCGAAGACCGATAGGTGGCTGAGGGATGTAGAGCCGCTTTTCCTGCTAAAAGTATGTGGCCTTGCAAGTGATAGGGGAGGGGGGGGGGCTGGCTCATATGGGCTGGAGGGAAAGAGGGGCGGTGGTGGTAAGGTGATTGACTACCTATGTTGAAAGTGATTTCTCTGAATGTGAAGGGTCTTAATTCTCCTAGAAAGCGTTCTTTGCTGTTTTCGGAATTGAGATCCTTGAAAGGAGATATTGTGTTTTTACAGGAGACACATCTTCATAGTAGCACTCAGGGGTGGTTAAAACGTAACCCTTACACTGAGGTATGGGTAGCATCCGACTTGAATGGCCGGAAGAAACGTGATGTGGCCTTACTGTTTCATCAATGCTTGTCCCTCAGGGTGGAGGAGGTCAAGAAAGACACTTTGGGAAGGTGGCTTTTTATGAATTTGTGATTGGAGGGCCATTTATTAACGTTAGCTAATATTTACGCCCCTAATGAAGGCCAAGTAGCCTTTTTTACACGACTGAAAGCCTTGTTAGCTGATTTTGCGAAAGGCCCTATTATATTGGGCGGGATTGCAATGCCCACATGGTACCGCATATGGATTCGACGAGTAGCGCTGGGAGGATGGCGGGTGGGCCCAGCAAGGCATTGCGGAAATTTATGCTGGAATTAGGTTTGTGTAATGTTTGGAGAGACACACATGAAGGGGAGAAAAGCTACACATACTACTCGCCTACTCATCAGGTGCATACCCGCATAGATTATTTTCTATTGGATCAGCGCCTGATGGATGCTCGGCATGGGGCATTGACCTGGTCGGATCATGCCCCGTGTTGGATTACTCTCCCGGCGGATTTCTCCAGTGCGTGGCACTGGCTTGGCGACTAGATGTGCAATTTTTTCGGCGACAATGCGCTGTTCAGGAGCACGGCCGCTTTATAACTGTTTTTTTTTAGTTAAATGACTCTGGGGAGGTTCCGCTTCCCATGGTTTGGGACGCCTTCAAGGCCACAGCTAGGGGCCGTCTCATAGCGGAAGCGGCCCGTACTCGGAGAGCTTGGAGACGGGAACATTGCCAACTATTGGGGTAAACTTCCTGTCTCCAGGAGGAACACGCTCGGACCGGCTCTAAGCGGACCTTGCACCAATGGCGGGCGGCCCGCGCCAACTTGGATGCGTATTTACAGAGAGAATTGGATAATAAACGTCGAAAATTATGACAAACTTTTTATGAGCGGGGGAATAAGCCAGGTCGTTTTCTTGCTTTAAGACTTCAGCAGCAGCAAACTATGAGGGTGGTTCGTGAAATTCGAGACTCCGGGGGGCAGAGGAGAGTGGTCTCCCGGGAGATACGCGATGCCTTCGCCACATTTCTGGAATGGCTATATAAAGCTGAGCCTTTTGATTTGACCCGTGTGCAGGCCTTCCTGCGAATTGTAGCTTTGCCACGGTTGACGGACCCGGATAGAGATCAAATAGATGCTGATCTTACTGTGGAAGAGGTGGAAATGGCAATCCGCCGGTTAAAAACTGGGGGGGGGGGGGGGCGCCGGGTAGTGATGGCTTTCCTGCGGAGTACTATAAAAAATGTTGTGCTCAATTGGCCCCAACTCTTGTAGTACTCTTTAATGCGGTTCTGTTGGGGGAGCCGCTACCCCCATCTCAACACGAGGCTCTTATAGCGATGATCCCTAAGCCGGGTAAGCCCTTGCATGAAGTCGCCTCATACCGCCCCATCTCCCTACTAAACACGGATGTTAAAATATTGGCCTCAGTACTGGCTGCCCGATTAAACCGGGTTCTCCCAGCTTTGGTGCATCCAGATCAGGTCGGGTTCGTGCCGGGTCGTCAGGCGGCGGACAATATTAGGCGAATGCTACAGGTTATTCATATTGCTCGACAGGATTCTCAGCTGACGCTCTTGGTGGGAGTTGATGCCGAGAAGGCCTTTGACCATGTTAGCTGGGGCTATCTCTGGTGTGTGCTAGAAATGATGGGGTTCGGTCCTAACTTTATCCGTTGGGTCCATAGCTTATATAAGAACCCTACGGCCTGTGTCCTGGTTAACGGGGGTCACTCGAGGAGTTTTCAGTTGGAAAGGGGTACCCGCCAGGGCTGTCCTCTGTCGCTGTTGTTGTTCGCGCTGGTGATGGAGTCTTTGGCGCAAAGCTTTCGTGAGCACCCAGACATTGTGGGCGTACGAGTGGGCCCTACTGACTACAGAATTGCACTCTTTGCGGATGATATCATATTATCATTGGTGAATCCAGCTGCGTCCCTCTCTGCTGCTATGCAGCTCTTTGAGACCTTCTCCCAGGTCTCTGGATTCAAAATCAACTACACTAAATCTGAGATTCTCAATGTTGGGGTCCTGGAAGTGGTCTATGGGGAATTGAGGGCTACCTACCCCTTTCGGTGGGTGACAGGTGCTCTTCGCTACTTAGGGGTGAACCTGACGGTGGAGCGTGTCTTAGAGTTTCCCCCCCTTTTTTTTTGCCCCACATGCACTGCCTGGCTGGTCCGCTCCCTTCACTTGTACCTGGCGTGGAGGTTCGGGGGGGAGGGGGGGATACTAGGGAGGAGTTGGGGGGAGGGTGGGGGATTGGAGGGTGGGGGGTAGGCAGAGTGTTATGGGGGTCTCCTTGCTGATAGATGGTGAGCTGGTGAGGGGGGGAGGGGGGGAAAACATAACAAAACAGGAAAAAAAAAGGGGGGCGTTTTGCTGGATTATTATTGGCTGTTGGCGCTTTTTGCCTTGTTACTTTCTGCTATTGTATTATGCATATAGCGTATGTGACTTTTGTGTGCTTTGTGTTTATTTGCTGCCTTTCAATAAAAAAAAAATACATCCAAAAAAATGCCACAAAAACAGCTAATCAAGATAAATAATGGGACATACAGATTGTTCTCTATATACTAGAACATCTAAAACATTTTCAAAATACTCATCATACATATATTAATAACAAAATTTTAACAAACACAGTTTTCTGTTGGTTTTTTTGCGGGGGGGGGGGGGGGTCCATATTGCATTGTTTGTGGAGTGTTTTGAATTACCTTTGAAGAAGCCGTGGTAGTGGTAAAATCTGAGTACCAGTTGTAAGCAGCAGGGGCAGCAGCAGTAAAGCTGTAACAGCAGTGGAGAAGCTGTCGGGAAAACTGTTGGAGTGAACCTGCAGATTGGAATCTGTGTATTATATGATGGAGTCACGTTTTGGCTTTTGTATTCCCTTTTCTATACTAAGGGGTAAGTTTACTAAACCGTCTTAATGTTACCGGCGCTAGTTGCAGCGTTAATGTGAAGAATGCCATATAAGGTAGTGGGTGTTCCGTCGGCAAGGTTGCAAGAATCTGTATTGCGCGATAGTGGCTGCCGTGGCACATTAACGTGTGTTAACCCTAAGTTCCTGCCAGCGCAGTGTTAAAAGCTATGAAGATGTTGCCCACTGGTTACTGCAATGACTGTGGAGGCAGAGGTCATGGGATTGATCCCACAGTGGTGTTATGTAAGAAGGCTGTCTGAGGCATTTCCTCTTAATTTAAATTAGTGCTACCAGCAAAAACACCCTCACGGTGCTGCATAAGGCTCCCCATAGGGCACATTATAAAGTGCCCTGTTCTACCAGGCACCCTATGAGGCACCATAGGTTACGGCACTGTGAGAGTGTTTTTTTTTTTTGCTAGCAGCACTGATTTAAATTAAAAGGAAAAGCCTCAGACAGCCTTATTAAATAACACCACTGTGGGATCAAACCCATGATCTTTGCCTCCACAGTTATTGAAGTAACCAGTGGACTACATCTCTAGAGGGTCTAGCACACTGTTGGCTGGCTACAGAAAGACTGCAGGTCACCACACAAACTGTCTGCTGTGGCTATCAGGACAGGGTACACCCACCCGTACCCATGATGCACTGCAAATGCAGATCAGCAACCTACATCTGATCACAAGATGGGGTATGCGCCTCTATAGCACCCCGGCCTGGTAGGGGGAACTGACCGTGTGTGTTACTGGCACAGAGTAGCTACAGACCATGACATTGTGTGGTTCTTGTGCTCACCCTGAGGGTGAGGTGGGGTGCCCAGCACCCAGTCCACAGCACCTAGCATGGTTGAGAAAGATTGTGCTGCAGGTCCCCATGAGTGCTCATGTGTGATAGGTAGGTCTTGTAGACACACCTGTGTCCATCTGTATTCCCCAGTCACATCTAGCCCTTGTGGACTATGACACACCCAGAATAGTGCATATCCTGTGTGGTTGCCATAGTCAAATGTTATAAGAGGAAGGTGGTGTTTGGCCCCAAAAGCAGATTATGTAGCACTACCCAACCCGCCCTCTGTGGGTCAGGGTGGGGGACAGGTTCTCCCACCAACAGATCCACATTCTACATCTCTGCAATAGTGGTAGTAGAGGGGACCATGAACCCCAGCCCTGCTGGGGATAGGCACCCTACAGGGCAGTCAATGCAGAGCTGTATGCATCACATAGGGCACTGGCAGACAGGCAGTAGGCCTGGAAAAGCTCAGATGCACCCCCCCACCACTATCTGACATTCACCAGCAGAGGGCACAGTCAATCTCCACCCGCTGCACCCTGCAAGGTGTTCCAGCCATACACATGCTAACAAATATAAAAATACCCAAACTCTTGAAATAACCCCTCAACAAATGGCCCAACAGTATTTTTTGTTGTTTTTTTTTTGTCTTTTTGTCGGAAATGCCAGCTCAGTAAAAAGGAAACATCCTTTCACCACTGTGGCCCTTCCATTTTAATTTTAATACAGAACTTATATAAAACAGCTTGTACTTAGCTGAAAATGAACGTTTGTGAAGGCTGTCTTCAATACCGTCATAGTCAGCAAATGCACGACGTGACACGTTTCGGGTTCTTCAGGTTGGACACCCTGCCTCAGGTCAAATGCTAGGTGGACAGTTAGCAGCCATAAGCTGTCTAATAGACAATATTTTGGTGGTGGTGAGAAGCGAGGAGGACTGTGACAAATTCTATCTAAACTTTCTGATGTCTTGGACATCTGCATCTTGCCTACTCACAATCTTAAATGACAGAGGTGTAAGGCAGGGGTCTCCAAATCCATCCCTGGAGGGCCACAAGCCAGTCAGGTTGGCAGGCTATCTCTAATGCATATATATCTCTTGCATATTCATTAGGGATACTCCAAAAACCTGCAGGGTTAGGGACCTCCAGGACCGGATTTGAGTAGCTCTTTTCTAGGGCAGAGGTTTCCGAATCTGGGCCTGGTGGGCCAAGCACGATTCAGGTTTTCAGGCTGTCCCTAATGAATATGCATGTGATAGGTTTGCATACAATGGGGGCACTGCATACCAATGCATCTCATGCATATTTATTAAGGACAGCATGAGATCATGAGGGGTATTTGGCCCTCCAGGACTGCAGTTGGGAACCTCTGCTCTAGGGCGTGCACATGTTTATGGTGTATGTGCTCTGTAGGGTAAAACATAAGGACATCATCTGCAGGAGCCACAGCTCGGACTTGAACCTGTAACCTTCTGCCCCTGAACACACTGGCTGTGTGTACTGCACCAAACGTTTGCCACAGAGGCAGGTTATTCCCTGGGGATACCATTACTGTTCATCAGACAGCCTTTGTCTGTTGCACTGAACGCCACCCACCTGAACAGGGCTTGGCCTTGGTGTGCTGTGGGTGGATGCCACTGCCCCCTCCACCACCAGCACCCCTCTGCCACCATGCTGACATGCCCTTATGCCGGTGGTGCTGGTGGTGTGCAGTCCCAGGCCATCCAGTGTGCTGGTAGGCAGCTGCCTATGGTGTGGGATCTGCGGTAGGGGTGCCTACATAGACATCCGCACTTCCCCCCGGCACCGCCTGTCACTGTTATGTGCCCTTTGGGGTACCTGCTGGGTGATGTCCCCGGGACACTGTGGGACACACACTTGTGGGCATGTTTGACCTTGGTCAGTTGCTGGCTTGCTGATTTGCAGTTTCCTATGTGCCACCTAGGCATCTGCCTAGGTCACCCTGTGCCTCAGCTGCCCAACTGCATGTCTCGCTTTCAGCCCCCTGTACCCCATTTGCAGCCTCACCGTCGTGCCCTCTCATACTTGGGCACTATGCTGCTGCTGCACATGTATCACTAATATCACTTTTCTTGGTCTCCCTGGCTTTGCTGTACATTGCTGACTGAAATGGTTTCTCTCTCCTGCAAATGTGCCTCTAGAGCGAGGTTTTCACTGGCGCTAATTTTCAGACCTTCATTTTATGGCGTTAGTGTGCATGGAACCTCTCCCCGCCCACTCTCCGCCCATTGACCCCTTATCTTCGCCCCTGGAGAGCCTTACTCTGCCCTCTGGGGAGCCTTACTCCACCCTCTGTGTGCTTTAAAGCCGGAGGAGATGTTATCACGCGATACGTGACGTTCTTGCACGGTAATGTGCTATTATCACGCAATAACATCACTTATCGCACGATAACGTCACCGCTGCAATGTTAGCGCTGTTTAGTAAACATACCCCTAAGTCCTTTGAATGTTTAGCACTTGTATGGTGTTTGATTCTAACTATTTATTGTGTTGTGAATTTTGTTAATGTTGGTCAGTTTCTTAAGGCTGTGGGAACTACGATAAAGGTGACCAAGTGGTTTGGTTACAGAGTGGTGTACCAGTAAAATACACAGTTGGAGTTCATGCCTGCCATTAAGTATAGTTAACTAAATATGGCTAAAAATTATTAAGAGCTAAAAATTGCTTTATAAAAGAAAAAGCTGTTAGTAATATTTGTATGATGAATATTTTGAAATGTTTTAGATGTTCTAGTATATTGAGAACAATCTGTATATGTCTCACTATTTATCTTGAGTATAGAAGCACACATGTAGATTAGTGTTTTTATGATCCATGCATACTGTCACGGGGTTCCCGGTGACACAAAGATTTTACGCCACTATGTAGAGACGTTAATGATCAAAGAGACCAGGTGGAGGGAAATAAAGGCTTTTATTCCCTGTTTAAAGCAAGGTTCAACTAAGAGATAATTCCAGATAACAGAAACAGTCCTTTGTCGGGGGCGGAGCCTGATGTCCAGCGGGATGGTCGCATAACGCTGAGGCTCCCGAGAGGCCTACTTAGAATCCTGAATTAACACCTCATATACCTGGAACTTTACTCTGATCTTGCCGGGGCACATTGGTGAGATGGCAGGGACCAAACCAACGCGCCTGGAATTTGGGTCTCCAGCGGCTTCTCACGGCAAACGCTCCAAAACTGAACCTCCGTCCCCGCAGAAGGGGCCGGCCTTGTGCGAGGGCCCTGAAATGCAGCAGGAAATCCTCGTAGAGATTAGAGGGGTCAAAAATCTTGTGCAGGCAAACGGGGAAGCACTCCGAGCGCTGCGGGACGATTTTGGTGTGCTGCAAAGCAAGCTAGAAGGGATTTCTTCGCGTCAAGATAAAATGGAGAGCATATTGGACTCCCATGCGGCCCGGTTGTCCCAACTCGACAAAGTTGAACGACAGGTGCGGGCCTTGCAGAAGGAGGTGGAAGATGGCAATAATAGAGCGCGCCGCAACAACATACGACTCGTGGGCATCCCGGAGGGAGCGGAATCGGGAGACATGAAAGAGTTTTTATGCAAAATCCTCCCTTCTCTGCTCCAAATCACCTTTACCAAAGATTTGGAGATTGATCACGCTCATCGTGTACCCACAAGCATAACGCTCAACAGGAAGACCCCGCGGCCTATCATTTTTCGACTATTTTTTTTTTTTTTTTTTTTTTTTTAAACTTTTATTTTCATTTTGCAACAAACAAAAGAAACAACACACCAAAGGAGACAAAACAATTATACAATAAAGAAAAGTAAACCCAATTACCCCCCACCCCCACGCTTCTTCTCTAGCTGATTATGTCAGCATGTGAGCGCTTCCAAACAACAGTGATTATACATCAAAACAATCAAAAGAGTATCTGCGATACAGAATAATCATGGGACAAAGATATATACAAATTTAGACAGTCAGATGAGAGCATTGAGCAGAATGTACATAGTCATTGAGCATCTTCCATTTAGACCGATGATGAGGGGTCTGAATGGGGGAAGCACACATACGAGGTATTTGTTCATATTTACTGTAGAGACAGACATGATTCCACCATTCATTGGGGCTCAGCTGGGAGCTATTTTTCCAGTATTTCGTAATTAGGGAAATAGCAATGCCAAGCATAAAGTCCAAAAGGAAGTAAGCCGTTTTTGGAAGAGAGGGGATCCCCGCAGCTGAGCGAAGTCCCACTATCCTCCAAGAAAGGGGCTCTTGAAAGTGCAAAATAGACTGGATACGACCCCAGACCCGACGCCAGTAATACTGTAGTGCGGGACATTCATACATAACATGAGGTAGGGAACCAATGGCCGCATGACATGTCCAACAACTATTGCCCTGAGTAGTGTTCCATTTGGCTAATCTGTCAGGAGTGTAAAAACACCGGTGGGCTAGAAAGAAAAGTGTCTGAGTGAGTGAGGCGGATCGGGAGACCCGTGTCACTCTACTCCAGACAAGGCTCCATTGCTCCGGGGTCAAAGTCACATGCAATTCTCTCTCCCATGCTTTCTGCGCTATAGGGGTATCCCTAGTTATAGCATTACATAAGGTTTTGTAAAAATTGGATGCTACACCCGGTGAACTACCGATAGATCGGATAGTCTCCAACCAACCTTGTGTAGGGGAGGCCGATGTAGGGGAGGCCGATGGCGGGAGCACCTTAGCACTCCGAAGGCAATGCTGAAGTTGCACCAACTGAAAGTAGTGTTTCGCTGGGAGACCAAATTCAATTTGCAATTCACTAAAAGTTTTCCAGCGACCTTCATGGAACAACTGACTAGGAATCCAAATGCCCCTAGTGTACCAGGGGCTCCACGCCATCGGCTTATTTTGTATTCGAAATCGAGTGTTGTACCAAAGTGGGAGCTTGTCTAACGGACAGAGTCGGGAGTCTAAAGATTGCATGAGATTATTAAAGGCACCTAAGGTGTCTAAAAGCATTGGTGGAAAGTGGGAGTCTGATGGGAGAGTCATACCAGGGAGAAAAGTAAGAGGAATCGGTTTGCAAAGGTCCTCTTCTATGTCTAGCCACACCGGTCTACTCGGTACTGGATCTTCCAGCCAACGAGCGCCTTGTTTGAGAAGAAAAGATTGATGATACTTCAGGAAATCAGGGAATCGGACACCCCCATTTTCCTTATCTGCTTGCAGCTTATGTTTC
The DNA here is from genome assembly GCA_033557465.1 of Ichthyophis bannanicus. Taxonomy (NCBI): domain Eukaryota; kingdom Metazoa; phylum Chordata; class Amphibia; order Gymnophiona; family Ichthyophiidae; genus Ichthyophis; species Ichthyophis bannanicus. The sequence goes on from CM066032.1 coordinate 429,572,650, forward strand.
GCTATCCTAGGTGTCTTGTTTTGCCACAAGTATCTAGTCAGAAGGCCCTCTATATCTTTATATATACGTCGAGGGAAGAGACAGGGCAACATTTCTAAGATATAATTCACTTTCGGAACAATCATCATTTTTATGGTTTCTAATCGACCCCACCAGGTAAGTGTTAAAGGAGTCCAGCGGTGAGTAAGCGCCCGGACTTTAGAGGTTAAGTCTTTGACATTGAAGGAGATAGTGTCTTCCAAAGGAGAACAATAGTGAACCCCGAGGTATTTGACCATGCGAGGTTGCCATAAAAAGGGAAAGGGTTGCATATCTGCCTGATGAAGCAAAGGATTTAATGGAAAGGCTACCGACTTGGTCCAATTTATCTTATAACCGGACAGTTGTGAGTATTTACCAATTTGCTCTAGGACAGCCGGTACTGAGTCTATAGAGACAAAAAGCTTAAGATCATCAGCATACGCTGAAATTTTGATTTCCCTATGGGTGAAGGGGACTCCATGAATCTCCTCCGATTGCCGGATTAGTAAAGCCAAGGGTTCAAGTGCAAGATCGAAAAGAAGTGGAGACAGTGGGCATCCCTGGCGAGTGCCGCGTTGAAGGGGAAAAGGCTGAGACTTTAAAGCATTGGCACATATACTGGCTGTAGGCTGTGCGTACATGGTGCGAAGACAACGGAGAAAACCTTCCCCGAATCCGTACCAGCGGAGGACTGCAAACAGGAAGGGCCATTCTAAGCGATCAAAGGCCTTCTCAGCATCAAGTGAGAGGCCAACAAATGGGCGATCAAGATTAACTGCGGTAGTCAGTACATGGCATAGAGTCCGAGCATTGTCAGCAGTTGATCTACCAGGAATGAAACCGCATTGATCTGGGTGTATTAAGTAGGCATCCTATCCGAGAGCCGGGTAGAGAGAATGGTGGCAAAGATTTTATAGTCCACGTTTAGGAGGGAAATAGGACGATAATTGGCTGTTAGTTGCGGGTCTCTTCCCTCTTTCTCAAAAACTACTACATTTGCCATTGAAAAGGACCCAGAAGGAGAACCCTCCTCAGCCAGAGCAGAAAAATAAATTTTCAAAACTGGAGCTAAGTCAGCGTGAAAGGTTTTGTAGAATTCAGCAGGGAGACCGTCTGGGCCTGCGGCTCGACCTGAGGCACATTTCTTGATAGCAGAATGAATTTCTGAGACAGTAAATGGTGTGTCCAAGGCCACTCTATCTTCGTCAGATAGGGTCGGTCTTTGTACCCCTGAAAGTAAGCGTTCAAATACATCTGGTTCAAAATCACATTCAGATTGATAAAGCCGAGTATAAAAATCACGAAAGAGTTCTAAGATTTCGGTATCTTCAGTGACCAAGCCCCCCCCCGACGGATTACGGAGGGCGGTAACACGCTTGGCTTCTTTTCGACCTTTTAGGGCATTTGCTAATAATTTGCCAGCACGATTATTTTCCCGATAATATAGCCCTTGTTGTGATTCAATATTTTTAACAGCAGCAGTGTACAAAAGCTGATTATATTGAAAACGCAAGCGTTGTAAACGGAGCAAAATACATGGGTCAGTACGGGACGTGAGGAGACGCTCCCCAGCTTGTATCTGCTGCTCTAGAATCAGTAAATGCTGCTTTCTTTGTTTCCCCTGCCGAATTTGATAGCTAGTTATAGTGGCACGGATAGATGCTTTAAAACCCTCCCACCAAGCCCAGCCCGCTGTGTCATGGGGTGAGTTAAAATGAAAATAATCTTGGATAGCGGCCTTTATATCAACCTGAAAATCTTTTTGACCCAGTAGGGATCTATCAAAAAACCAAGCTCGGGGAGAATCGTCCCGCGCAGTGACACGTAATGATAAAGATATGGCAGCATGATCTGAAATATGGAGAGGATGAGTCCTAGTCGTGTCTACTTGAGAAATCAGTGCTTTGGAAATGAGAAAGAAATCTATTCTAGATTGGGAGTGATGAGGGGCAGAAAAGAAAGTGAACTCTAAGTCGGAGGGGTGAAGCAGCCTCCATATATCTACCAGCGCGAGATCTTGCATCAGAGCTGTAAGGGTAGCAAGACTCTTGGGTGGACTACTCGTTCTAGGCGGCTGTCTATCTATCAGAGGGTCTAACACTTGATTAAAGTCACCACCAAGTATTAATGGAGTATTGGCAGAGGCCTGTGCCAACTGCGCAATACTTGCATAGTAAGCAGGGTTGTCCACATTCGGGGCATAAATGCAAATACATGTAAATTCACTATCTCCAACCTTAAGATGTACTCGGGCCCATCTACCCTCCTTGTCAGCGCTAGTATCAATTACAGTAGCTTGCAAAGACTTCTTAACCAGAATGGCTACCCCGCACCGTTTGGAAACGGCGGGAGAATAGGCAGCCACCATGTAAGGCTTAACATTGAGTTTCAGTGTTTCAGCAGAGTTTAAGTGCGTTTCCTGAAGAAACGCTAGATCAGCATGCTCATGGCTAAGATAGCTGAGGATTTTCTTTCTTTTGATTGGACTATTAATGCCCTTTACGTTGAGTGATAAGATTTTACATAAAGCCATTCAGATAAGTTAAAAATTCTGAGCATGATAGCGCACCTAATTTCACAATGTCCCTCATATTGACTGTATCTGGCTGTACATATGGCATAAAAGAAAATAAGCTTAGATAATACAATGAAGCGCCCCACATTAAAAAAGAAAAACCGCAGCGCGGTAGAGAAGAAGCAAAACCCCAAAAATTACTGGCGACCATGTGTCTGCGGGGAGAAGCCCCAGAGAAGGCCGAAATTGAAAAAAACACATAACCTGTAGGATTGTGCGTGCTCCGAATCCGACCGAGGCACACATCATGGAGGGAGAGGAGACCACAAAACAAAAGTCATAGAAAGAAAGAAGGAAAGTCCAGGTAGTCTCTATGCTTGACTATGACCGCCGCATCGGGCCCTTCAAAATGGCGGACAGAGCCGGCAAATAAAAGTCCACGTCGTTGGATTAGCGCATCTGCTCTGCTTCTTTGGAGTCTAAAAATGTTGATAGTAGATCAGGATCTTCGAATGTCCTGGTTTGGTTGTGGAGAGTCACTCGGAGCTTCGCGGGATACAACAGGCCAAAGCGAGCCTGTAGCTGTTGAAGTCGAGGGCGAAAAGCAAGGAGTTTCTTCCGTCGGTCAACGGTAGGCTTTGCCAAATCAGGGAAGAAGGAGACTTTGTGACCTTCAAATTCCAAATGATGGTTCGCCCGGGCAGCATTTAAAATTTGTTCCACTTGTTGATATCGTAGCAAGCGAAAGATAATAGGCCGGGGGGTCGTTCGGTTGAGCGCCATGTGGGTAGGAACACGGTGTGCACGATCGATTTCCAATTCTTTATGAAAGGTGATCTTCAGCAAGGAGGGAAGAGTTTTGAGCAGGAATTCTCTCATATCTCCCGCTTCCACCCCCTCCGGTATTCCAATGAGCCTCACATTGTTGCGACGGGCTCGATTATTGCTATCTTCTAACTCCTTTTGAAGATTCTGTATCTGGCGCTCAGCCTTGTCCAGTGCGCCCAAGCGCACCGCGTGCGAGTCGAGGACCCCCACCATATTGTCCTGCCGTAATGAGAGACTTTCAAGTCGGTCCTGGAGCACTCCAAAGTCTTCTCGCAGGGCTCTAAGCGCTTCTCCATTGGACTGCACCAATTCCTTCACGCCGCGTAGTTCCTCCAAAATCTCCAGGTGCATTTCGGGGTTTTCACGAAATGGAACCATCTTCTGTGGGGAGGACACCTCTGTTTTGGAGCGTTTTCCGTGAGAAGAAGAAGGAGACCCGAAGTCCAAGCGCGCTGGTTTATGGGCCGCCATCCCCCCCGATGTACCCCGGTCAGCTCGGAGCGAAATAGTAAGTTTGTAGAGGTATTAAGTCAGGATTCTAAGTAGGCCTCTCGGGAGCTTCAGCGCGAAGCGTCTTACCCGCTGGACATCAGGCTCCGCCCCCCATTTTTCGACTATTGAGATATCAACACGTGGAGCAAATTCTAAGTGCTTCTCGGGCAAAGGGCCATATGGAGTTTGAGAGCCACAAGATCTCCTTCTATCCCGACTTGTCTAAACCCACAGTCGACCGCCGAAAGCGCTTTCTGGAATTCCGACCGAGGCTTCAACAACTACAAGCACGCTATGGCCTGATGTACCCGGCCAAGCTCCGAGTCACGCTTCATAACCAGACAAGAACATTCGAGGACCCTGATCTACTAGCGGAGTTTTTGGATACCAAAGAAGCCGACTTGATGCGCTGACTTCCAGAATGTTCCTGCAGGCCTCCTCATGCCCGTTGTGTCTGCCATGTTGGATCTGCCGCAGCCTAGCAAGGAGTCTGGCGTGGGCAGCTTGTCGACTTACTCTTGATGGTATCTGTGACCCGACTCCTCTACCCACAGTAGCCTCGATGAGTATCAGAGACAGTGTTATTATGGACTCTGGTGTTTCTTTTCCTTTTTACATGTCTTCTATATCCTCTCTAGGGCCTCCTCCCGCAGACACATGGTCGCCATATTCTTTGGGGGTTTTGCTTCTTCTCTAAGATACGTTGGTACATACTTTTCAATATGGGGTGTATTAGCCAGAATACTCGGTGATTATGACATTGTTGTACAGATTCTGCTTATGTTCTATGTTACCAAGCGCCCTTCCCTAAAATGTCTATTACCGATTGATGGCACCATGTAAGATTTTTTCATTGAACGTAAAAGGCATCAATAATCCGATAAAACGGAAGAAAATCCTAAGCTACCTCAGTCAGGAAGCAGCGGATCTGATTTTTCTCCAAGAAACGCATTTAAATTCGAAGGAATCTCTTAAACTCAATATTAAACCTTACATGGTGGCCGCTTATTCCCCAGCCGTTTCTAAGAAATGTGGGGTTGCCATACTGGTTAGGAAATCCTTGCATGCTACTGTTATTGCGACTAGCTCAGATACAGAGGGTAGATGGTCTAGAGTTCACCTCAAGATAGGTAGTCTAGAAGTTACATGTATATGCCTCTACGCTCCTAATGTTGATGACCCTGCCTTTTTTGCTACCATTGCTCAGGTTGCGCAGGCTTCTGCTAATACTTCATTGATCATTGGGGGGGATTTCAATTTAGTCCTTGATCCCCTGATTGATAGGCAGCCGCCTAGGACGAGCGGTCCCCCCAAGAGTCACGCCACGCTTACCTCCCTGATCAAGGATCTTGCCTTAGTTGATCTATGGAGGTTACTACACCCCAATGAGCTTGACTTTACTTTCTTCTCCTCCCCTCATAAATCTCAGTCTCGCATAGACTTCTTTTTAGTTTCAAAACTGTTAGTTCCTCAGGTGGACACTGCAAAGATTCACTCCGAACATATTTCAGATCATGCTGCCATCTCCTTTCAATTACACACTACTGCACCCCAGGGAACCTCGGGAGCCTGGTTCTTTGATAGAGCCCTGCTAACTCAGCCAGAGTTCCAGTCAGCAATTCGAGTAGCCATACAGGATTACTTCCATTTCAATCTACCCCAAGATACTGCGAATTGGGCTTGGTGGGAGGGCTTCAAAGCGGCCATTCGGGCAACGATCACGAGCTATCAAATCCGCCTGCGGAAACAACGTAAACAGCAGCTGCTCATACTAGATCAACAAATAAAAGCAGGCGAACGAGTTTTAACTTCACGCACTGACCCATGTGTATTAATTCGATTACAGCGTCTCCGTTTTCAATATAATTCAATCCTCTCAACTGCAGCTTCTAAGAGTATTGAGCTTCAGCGAGGGACATATTATCGTGAAAATAACCGAGCCGGTCGACTCCTCGCCAATGCCTTGAAAGGTCAAAAAGAAGCCAAACGCGTTGCGGCCCTCCGAGCTCCACAGGGAGGGGGCATAGTGACCACAGACTCCGACATTGTAGAGCTCTTTCGGGATTTCTATACTCGCCTATATCAATCTGAATGTGAGTTCTCGTCAGAGACATTCGAGAGATTGCTTTCTGGCATTCAGCGGCCGACCCTCTCTGAAGATGATAGGGCTGCGATGGATGAGCCCTTCTCTACTTCAGAGATTCAATCTGCCCTAAAACGTACAGCCTCGGGCCGTGCCGCGGGGCCTGATGGTCTCCCGACCGAATTCTACAGAACGTTTAGTGCAGATTTAGTTCCCTATTTAAAACTCTATTTTACTGCCCTTGCGGTAGATACATCCTCTTTGGGATCCTTTTCTGCAGCTAATGTGGTTGTATTTGAGAAAGAAGGCAGAGACCCGCTACTGACCGCCAACTACCGTCCAATCTCCCTACTTAATGCCGACTATAAGATCTTCGCAACGGTCTTGGCCACCCGACTATCTGACTTGATGGCCACCCTAATTCACCCCGACCAATGCGGTTTTATACCCGGCAGATCAACTGCTGACAATGCTCGGACCTTGTGCCATGTGTTATCTAGTGCTGCCAATCTCGCTCATCCATGGGTGGGTCTTTCCCTGGATGCCGAAAAAGCCTTTGATCGTCTAGAATGGCCCTTTTTATTTGCAGTTCTCCGATGGTATGGCTTTGGAGAGGGCTTCCTCCGATATCTCCAAGTCATGTACACTCAACCCGTTGCCAGTATTTGTGTAAGCGCCATTAAATCTCAGCCTTTTAACCTCCACAGAGGCACGCGTCAAGGTTGCCCCCTATCACCAATGCTTTTTGATCTCGCTCTTGAACCCCTAGCCCTCCTTATTAGACAGTCTGCATGTATTCGAGGTGTCCCCTTTAGTCATAGGGAGATTAAACTCTCTGCATATGCAGATGACCTTATGCTCTTCGTTTCCCTCGATTCGGTTCCAGCCGTCTTGGATCTGATTGACGGATACTCACAATTATCGGGCTATAAAATCAATTGGACCAAATCTGTAGCATTCCCACTGAACCGCTGGGTACATGAGGCTGACATGCAGGCTTTTCCCTTCCTTTGGCAATCCCGCATGGTGAAGTATCTCGGGGTCCATTACTGTTCTCCTTTAGAAGACACTATCAGTTTTAATGCCAAAGAGGTAGTCTCCAAAGTCCGTGAACTCACAAATCGTTGGTCTCCCTTATCTCTCACATGGTGGGGCCGCTTAGAAACTGTGAAAATGATGATAGTCCCCAAAGTGAACTATATTTTAGAAATGCTGCCATGCTTACTTCCGTTACATACTTATAAAGATATTGAGGGCCTTCTCGTCCGTTATCTCTGGCAGGGCAAACCACCAAGGATAGCTAAACATAAACTGCAGTCTGTAAAGGAACGAGGGGGTACCAGATTTCCTGATTTTCTTAGATATCATCAAGCCTTTCTACTTAAGCAAGGTGCCCGATGGCTAGATACCTCAACAGACCGCCGACCAGTTTGGCTTGACATAGAAGAGGAGCTTAGTAGCCCAATTCCGTTGACCCATCTCCCCGGTATGTCCTATCAAGTAGACACCCGCCATCCACCAATGATTGTCGATACTCTTGCGGCCTTTAACACTCTCATTTTATCACTGGGCCCGAATGCATGTCCTCAGGACGGACTCCCGCTATGGAATAACCCCCGAATTCAAGTCCTAAATAGAACAATAGCCTGGAAACCCTGGTACTCCAGGGGGATCTGGACACCCCAACAGCTTTTCTCTGCAGCTCATTGGAAAACCTTTTCTGATTTACAAAAGGAATTTGCGTTACCAGCGAAACACTACTTTCAATTGATGCAGCTTCAACACTGCCTCAAAAGTGCTCGAATCATGCCGCCCTCTGCCCCTACTGAGGATGGGCTATTAGAGACAGTTCATTCCATTAGTAGTACACATGGGGTAGCCTCTAACTTTTATAAAATAATTTGTCAGGGTACAGATACGGACACTTTTAGAGCTCAACAAGCCTGGGAGCGCGAACTGCAAACTACTATCACCCCTGTGCAATGGAGCGTTTTTTGGAGTAAAGTAGTGCGGGTCTCCCGGTCTGCCTCTGTTACCCAAACTCTCTTCTTCTTTGCACACAGATGCTTTTATACCCCAGAAAAAATAGCCAAATGGCACCCAAATGCTAGGGACCTGTGTTGGTCTTGCCATACTGCTGTGGGAACCTTCACTCATGTTATTTATGAATGTCCTCAACTGCAGGTCTACTGGGGGCGGGTCTGGGGTCGTATTCAATCTATCTTACACTTTCATGAACCTCTCTCTTGGAAGGTCGTGGGGCTCCGCTCTGCGGCGGAGGTCCCCTCTCTTCCTAAGAAGGGTCGCTTTCTCCTTGATTTCCTGCTGGGTATAGCTATATGCTTAATCACGAGGAATTGGAAGGATAGCTCTCGACTTACTGTCCATGAATGGTGGAACCTCGTCTGCTTATATAGTAAATATGAGCAGATACCTCGGAGAGCTATTCCCCATGTCCAAACTCACTCTTGCTTATCTAAATGGCAGATGCTTAATGATTATGTACAATCCGCTCATTGCTCCAACATGCCTGTATAATGTGCACTCATCATGTTTTTGATCACCGTTAGGTTTGTAATCCAATAATGTAAGTACACGCCCGCTTCGGGAATGCTTAGTTTTCTAGAGAAGAAGCAGGGGGGGAGGGGGGTGGTAGGGGTTTACTTTGGTGTATGTATTACATGTTATGTATTTGTCTTTTAGCTGTATGTCTTCCTTTCCTTTGTTGTTATAAAACGAAAATAAAGAATTTAAAAAAAAAGAAACAGTCCTTTGTCTTAAAAGGTACCAATATTCACACTGAGCACTTAATTGTTACTTCACAGTTTAAGGCAGGTTTTTCCATAGTATAATTCAGTGTAAGAAACATTAAATTATATTTCACTTATTCTTCTGTGGTATGTGGAGCATGCAGACTTTGGAGCATAGGCAGTGCACCAATCACATTCCATTAACTCTGGCATTTATTTATTTTATTTTATTTATTTAACTGCATTTATATCCCGCTTTTCACCGGGTCAAAGCGGTGTAACATGTAACATAGGGAGGGGTAATTTCTTTTAGGATGGGGCCATCACCAGGGTCAACAATTAATGATTATGGGTGGACATGGACATGATTTACTTCTGCTAAAATCTAAGTGTGAGGTCATGGTGGTGTTTCCGTTGAAAGATGTTCACGGAATAGGATTGTCTTTAGCTGTTTCTTAAATGATGTGATGTCGTTGTTGTTCTTGATGTGGTTTGGTAGAGAGTTCCAGAGGGATGGAGCATAAAGTTCGAATGCTCTGTTGCAGGTCCGTTGTGTAGATTTGGTTCTTTTGTGGGGGACAACGATAGAGTTATTGGAGGAATGTCTGGTTGGTCTGTTGTGGGATGGTCGAGGTAGTAATGAGTGTAGTGAGGTGTTCCGTGTTTGGTGGATAGTTTTGTGGATGAGTAAGATGGCTTTGTACTTGATTCTTGCTTGCAGTGGAAGGAGGTGAAGGTCTCTTAGGATTGGGGTGATGTGCTCCCGTTTTTTTGTATTTTGAATAATCCTTGCTGTGGTGTTTAAGGCAGTACGGAGTGGGTTGGTGTGTGAGGCAGGAAGTCCATGATAGATTATGTTGCAGAAATCTAGATGAGGGAGTGTCACAGCTTGCATCACTGTCCTAAAGTCGTGAGGTTCTAGGAGGGGCCTGAGTCGTTGGATAGTTTTAGCTTTGTGGAATATTATCCCAGCGGTTTTGTTGATTTGTTGTTTGAAGGTGAGAGCTTGATCAATGATGACGCCTAGATATCTTATTTGAGGCTGGATTTGTATTTGTGTGGTTCCCATGTTGAGGTGGGTAGGTGGTTTGAAGTCAGGTTCTTTTGTTACTATTAGGGCTTCGGTTTTCTTTATGTTGATGGATAGATTGTTCTCCTGTAGCCAGTTGGTCACGTCGTTGAAGCAGGCTGATAGCTGTTCGTTTTTTGGGTTGTTGGTTGTAATTGGTGCGTAGAGCATTATGTCGTCCGCGTAGATGTGGAAGTTGATGTTATGGGTGCGTATGATCGAGCATAGTGGACGTAGGTATATGTTAAACAACATGGCTGATAGGGTGGATCCTTGGGGTACTCCTTGAAGTTGTTTGTAGGGGGGCGAGGTTGTGGAGAGGGTGCGAATCCGTTGCTGTCTGTTAGTTAAGTAGGATCTGAACCATAGGCATAGGTGAGGGAACAGTGCTGGGATAATCCACTTCCATAGATTCTTCTCCCCTGTACTCATTCAAGGAGCGTTCACTGTCCCTGTCTATCTCAGCATGGTAGTTTAAAACTTGGGAGTCTGGCTTCCTATAGCCAGGGATTCTCAAGGCTGGTGGTAGTTTACTAAACCAGTCTTGATTCTTGTTTCTCATAGAAGGAATACTTGTTTTAGTAGAGCTTTTAGTAGCACAATTATCACAGTCAATATTTAATGCCTCATACCTTGGCTTTGGTGAGATAAAATCCACAGTGCTTCTTTTTCCTGCACCTCTCCCTTGGTAGCTGCACTTCTGCCTGCCAACCGGATACCGAGGTGTGCTTCTAGGCAGTGGAATAAAACTGCTGTTGGATTCTCCTCTCACTCTGGGTAAAAACTTCTGTTGCCTATAAAAGTGCTTTTCCCTCTGAACAGGTAAAACTGGGTAATGATCCTCTAGAGATAATAAGCTTCTGTCAGAACCTTTCTCTCTGGTTCTTGGCTTTCTTCTCTCTATTCTATCTCCAGGCAAAGTATAGGAACTAGGCGTGGCAGACGCTCTCACCTTAGGGTAACTTCCACCAAACTCCCCTTGTACAACAGGATCAGTTTGGGCCTTCTGGCTTCCCACCTTGTGAGGTCTGTTTCTCCTCCAGCTCCCAGCTTTGCTTCCTTCACAGCAATCAGGCTTATCTCCTTGGTAGCCTCCAGGCTTCTCTGTTGTTTCTCCTTCTCCTTCTTCTACTACCAGCTCTACTCCTTCCCCTTCCTTTTTCTCTTTCTCCTCTTTCTCTTCCTCCTGTCCAGAAGCATTCTGCTCTGGCTTATAAAGTGAACGGTTACTGATGACTTCCTGGTTCCCTTTCAGCTGCAGGTCATCAGAGAGCCTAGGTTCATTAAGTGCGGCATGTCTGTTCCTGCTCCCTCTAGCTGTGCCTGGGGGTAACTGCACATCTAGTTCCTCTAAAGAAACAGGATTTCTTTTCTTCAAAACAACTTTATCAGTGCCCACATCATGACACATCCCCCCTCTTAAAATATTACGGGCTGAATGACCCTCATTACAGCACGTAATCCTAGACATGGCGTCGGCATTCTCATGCAGCTTCCCTGCTCTGTGTTGCACTTTGAATTCATATGGCTGCAATGCCATGTACCATCTAGTTAATCTGCTATTATTATTGCGCATCTGGCTCAACCATTTGAGCGGGGCATGGTCGGTGATGAGGGTAAACCTCCTTCCCATGAGGTAGAACTTCAAAGCTTCAACAGCCTATTTGATAGCTAAGCACTCACGTTCAATCGTCGAGTACTTCTTCTCGGCTGGTGACAGTTTTCTGCTTAAAAACATAACGGGATGTTTAGCGCCCTCCTGCATTTGTGAAAGGACGGCCCCTAGGCCGATTTCTGATGCGTCTGTTTGGAGTAAAAATGGCTGATGAAAATCCACGCCTCTTAGAATGGGAGCTCTACACAGCTTCTCTTTCAATGTCTTAAAGGCAGTCTCGGCGTCAGTTGTCCAGGCTAGCGTGTTTGGGGCATTTTTTCCGCAACATCTCTGTGAAGATGGCGCTTTCTTCAGCGAAATGTGGGATGAAGCGCCTATAGTACCCTATGAGCCCTAAAAAGCTCCTTAGTTGCTTTTTATTCTGGGGTACGGGGAAACTGCGCACACTTTCAATTTTGTCAAATAAAGGACGGACAGTACCCCTGCCTACTACATGTCCTAAGTATTTAACTTCACCTGCCGCAAACATGCATTTTCCTGGATTTAAGGTTAAACCAGCTTGCTGCATCGCGTTTAAGACTGCTTTTACTTGGATTAAATGCTGGTTCCACGTGGCGCTATGGATAACTATGTCATCCATGTAAGCTGTTGCATACTCCTGCTGAGGTCGTAAGACTATATCCATAAGCCTCTGACAGGTCGCCGCGGCTCCGTGTAGCCCGAAAGGCATGCGTCGGAACTGAAACAGGCCAACTGGTGTTGTAAAGGCTGTTTTTGGACGTGCTTCTCTGGTCAGGGGAACCTGCCAGTAGCCTTTCGTCATATCTAGTGTGGTGAGATACTTAGCTTGACCCAGCCGGTCTAGAAGCTCTTCTATGCGCGGCATCGGATACGCATCGAAGGTGGAAATGTCATTGACCTGTCGGAAGTCAATGAAAAAACGCATTGTTCCGTCTGGCTTAGGGACGAGGACAATAGGGCTGGACCAAGGGCTTCGGGACTCTTCTATCACTCCCATCTCCACCATATCTTGTACTTGCGCGATGACCTGTTGTCGTTTGGCTTCGGGCAAACGATATGGTCTTTGCCGGACAATTTTTCCAGGAGGAGTGAGGATTTCGTGCACAACCAAGTTCGTCTCGCCAGGCACGGATGTCAACACATCACTAAATCTCACCAACAGGCTGAGCAATTGTTGCCTCTGCACTATCGAGAGTTCCTCGCCAACACGTAACTCCGGACTGGCTTTACAGTCGGACAACAATGGGCCCAAATCTTCCTCTATTGGCTTTTCCCCTACAGCTACCAAGCTCCTCATCTCGGTCTGCCCCGTGGAGCCAAATCCTCCGCTCCCTCGGCTGGTGGGGCTTATCATGGACACTTCCTCTAGAGGCGGGAAGCCGACTCGCTCACATATGAGCTGAGCTATTCTCTCTCCAGCTTTTACTTCAAAATCTTCCTTCGAAAAATTAAATAACAGGACTTTTATTATGCCCCTGTAGTCGGGGTCTACTACCCCAGCGCCAACATCAATAAAATATTTGAGGGCCAATCCTGAGCGGGGCGCAATCCTACCGTAACATCCGGGTGGAATCTCTACTTGGATGTCGGTGCTAATCAGCGCCTTGCCTCCCTTAGGGACTAGGTGATTTTCCGCACTGTATAAGTCATACCCTGCGGCCTGTGGAGTGGCTCGACAGGGGCTTCGAGCTTCTGGTGAGGTTTTGCAAAACTTTAAGACAAATTTTTTTTCTGCTTCCTTGGATGGCTTCCGGTTTTGGCTCTTAACTTTCCCTAAAAGGGAAGTGGGGACCACCCTACCCTTGAAAGGAGTACTTTGGGAGACGAGAACTTCTCGTGGGTTTAAACCTTTTTCTAGGCCCTTCTCAAATTGTGGCCAGTCCCTACCAAGGACCAGCTCTTTGGGCAATCTAGGGACTACTGCTATCAGGATAATTTTTTCTATTCCCAGACCTTTGACCAGCAATTTGTACATGGGATACGAGGTAGCAGTGCCATGTACACACTTAATCTTTACGTGACCTTCTGGACGGTCTGGGGCGGACGCAGCTTGCTCTTGAATGGTAGACCAGAGCTTGCGCGAAATCATTGTCTGGTCCGCACCAGAGTCCAGTAAGTCTTTGGCTGCTACTCCCTGTACCGTGACATCTAGTACAAAACCTTCTGACAATAAATGCTTATGCTCCCCTATGAGAGCAGTACGTACCCTACATTCATTCATGACATGTCCCAACTTCCCACAGTTAAAACATCTTTTAACAAGACTTTTCTCTGCCTTTTTATCACACTTTACATTAGGTGTTTTAGACTGGTAGAGACTTCCTGATACTGGATTGAATGTCGCTATGGCTGTCTTAGCTACCCCGTCCGTAGGCTGGGTAACTAATTCGGCCTCCAAATACCTCTCGGTCAAGGCAATCGCCTCCATAGTTGAGCGACAATTCTGGAGAATAAGGAAGCTCTTTATTTTACCAGGTACGGCAGTCATGAATTGCTCGAGAACTATCATATCCAATAATGAATCTATGGATCTTTCACTGGGCCTTAGCCATTTTCAGCCAAGCGCCTCAGTCGATGACCCAATGACTTAGACGTTTCGCCTACTTCAAGCCGGACTGCTCGTAGCCTTCGGTTATAGATAAGTGGGGTCAAGCCCAGGCGTTCCCTGATGGCTTTTGTCACTTCGCTATAATCTGCCGCTAACGCAGCGGGCATTGCCCTGTAGGCTGACAGTTCCTCTCCGGTAAGGGACACTGCCAGTCTGATGGACCATTGGTCCTCTGGCCAACCCACAGAAAGGGCAATTCTTTCGAATGCATCCAGAAATTCATCTGGATCGTCCTTTTCCCCTAACTTCCCTAAAGTCAGAGTGTCATAGGACCCTAGTCCTACCAGACCATGGCTCAGTCCTGAGCTCTGCTTTATGAGTCCAGCGGCTGCTTCCTGTGTCTTCTGTTGATGGCTCATCCAAGTCTCCAGCATCTGCAGGACTTGGCTTTTGCTGCTCCTGCATCGCCAGGATAGCACGCTGCTGTGTCTGCGCAGCCAGTTCAGCCTGTTTACTGAATTGGGAGGCCATCCAGTCCAATAGGTCGCGTTGCTCCATCGTGATGATCCCTGAAAAGAAACAAACAAAGAAAAAACAAGTGTGGCTGCACAAAAAGAATCAGCGCTACACTTCCTTCTCTTTTCCTTTTTTTTTTTTTTTTTTCAAATTCTCCCTTTTTAAACTGACACTTGTATCCAAACAAGTTAGGCGTTTCTACCCATTACCTGGTAGAAGTGTAGACTCAGGCTCTCAGCAACGGTGGTGCGGCCTCGTGTCGTAACACCCTCCAGAAACTCGTTCTCCGTTCCGGATTTGCTGCGGTCCAGTCCACTTTCTCCAACTCCGATCCGGCTCTTTTCAAAGGTCCAGTCCGGATTTTCACTCCGATCCAGTTTCCTTTTGGTACTCCGGTCCAGGTTTTCCTTTCACTCCAGTCCGGTTTTCTGATACTCCGGTCCGGGTTTTCCTTTAACTCCAGTCCAGGTTTTTTTTTTTTTTTTTTCAAGATGAACATTGGCAATTTGTTTCTATATTTCTTTGCTGTATCTCTTAGGATTATATCCACATCCTGCCAACTATGCCAATTATGTCATGGGGTTCCCGGTGACACAAAGATTTTACGCCACTATGTAGAGACGTTAATGATCAAAGAGACCAGGTGGAGGGAAATAAAGGCTTTTATTCCCTGTTTAAAGCAAGGTTCAACTAAGAGATAATTCCAGATAACAGAAACAGTCCTTTGTCTTAAAAGGTACCAATATTCACACTGAGCACTTAATTGTTACTTCACAGTTTAAGGCAGGTTTTTCCATAGTATAATTCAGTGTAAGAAACATTAAATTATATTTCACTTATTCTTCTGTGGTATGTGGAGCATGCAGACTTTGGAGCATAGGCAGTGCACCAATCACATTCCATTAACTCTGGCATAGGTGAGGGAACAGTGCTGGGGTAATCCACTTCCATAGATTCTTCTCCCCTGTACTCATTCAAGGAGCGTTCACTGTCCCTGTCTATCTCAGCATGGTAGTTTAAAACTTGGGAGTTTGGCTTCCTATAGCCAGGGATTCTCAAGGCTGGTGGTAGTTTACTAAACCAGTCTTGATTCTTGTTTCTCATAGAAGGAATACTTGTTTTAGTAGAGCTTTTAGTAGCACAATTATCACAGTCAATATTTAATGCCTCATACCTTAGCTTTGGTGAGATAAAATCCACAGTGCTTCTTTTTCCTGCACCTCTCCCTTGGTAGCTGCACTTCTTCCTGCCAACCGGATACCGAGGTGTGCTTCTAGGCAGTGGAATAAAACTGCTGTTGGATTCTCCTCTCACTCTGGGTAAAAACTTCTGTTGCCTATAAAAGTGCTTTTCCCTCTGAACAGGTAAAACTGGGTAATGATCCTCTAGAGATAATAAGCTTCTGTCAGAACCTTTCTCTCTGGTTCTTGGCTTTCTTCTCTCTATTCTATCTCCAGGCAAAGTATAGGAACTAGGCGTGGCAGACGCTCTCACCTTAGGGTAACTTCCACCAAACTCCCCTTGTACAACAGGATCAGTTTGGGCCTTCTGGCTTTCCACCTTGTGAGGTCTGTTTCTCCTCCAGCTCCCAGCTTTGCTTCCTTCACAGCAATCAGGCTTATCTCCTTGGTAGCCTCCAGGCTTCTCTGTTGTTTCTCCTTCTCCTTCTTCTACTACCAGCTCTACTCCTTCCCCTTCCTCTTTCTCTTTCTCCTCTTTCTCTTCCTCCTGTCCAGAAGCATTCTGCTCTGGCTTATAAAGTGAACGGTTACTGATGACTTCCTGGTTCCCTTTCAGCTGCAGGTCATCAGAGAGCCTAGGTTCATTAAGTGTGGCATGTCTGTTCCTGCTCCCTCTAGCTGTGCCTGGGGGTAACTGCACATCTAGTTCCTCTAAAGAAACAGGATTTCTTTTCTTCAAAACAACTTTATCAGTGCCCACATCATGACAATACACTTTATGGCTTTGCCTGCAATCCACCCAGGACACACCTTCAACAATGTCTACAGTAGAAGTATGCACAATTATGCTACTGTGCGTTCTTTTATACCTGAAGTAATTTAATATGTGCCATCCAACAGACTATCCAATAGGGTTGCGACACACTGGACAGCTTGTCATGATTATGCAGCAGTTGACTATTAGAAAAACTCCAGAGAACATATGAAAACTTTAAGAGGAATTGAGCTCATGGTAATTCTGTGAGATATAGAGGTATGTTTACTAAACCGGGCTAACGGTTAACCCTGGCTATCTGCAACTAGGTCCCATTGAATAATATGGGACCTAGTGGAAGATAGCCCGGGTTAATCGTTAGTCCGGTTTAGTAAAGATACCCCATAGTCTTTCAGAGTCCTGAAATAATGGCAAATGAGCCCATAATGAAGAAAGAAAGTTTTAGAGATGTAAAGCCTCATTGTGTATAGAATACTGAGATAGCAATTGGAACATCTAGATCAGGCCTTTTACACAAGGTAAAAGAGAGGGGTATGTTTACCAAAGGGCATTAAGGGAACAAGTGTGTCATTAACGCCTATTATCGGCACCTTTGTGCCCTTATCGCTGCACAAAAAGCTGCATTAATGAGCGCTAAAGGCTCCTGCATCGTTAAGGGAATAGTAGGAGGAGAGTGGGCTTTATTGGGGTGGAGAGTGGGCACTGATAGTGATTATTCCCTTAATAACTGTTGTGTTAGTGCCCTTTAACGCTGGGAGCCCTAACCCTGGGAGACCTAATGTGGAAAGGGGTTATTTTGAGGGCAGAGAGCCTATTTTAACATCTGCAATGTAATATACAGACAAGGGAGCCCAAGATAGTGATAGTAGTGTTCCATTAGCAGCAACAGCATAGTGCCCATGTATGAAAGGGCACTATGTTAATAATGTAAATGAGACAAAGGGGTTAGCACATGGGTCATGCAATGGGGGTTGCTGGTGCACAAGATAGACCAAGCAATTGTGCAGTTGCATATCTATGTTGTCTGCCATGATCCCACAGTGACAGTGGCGGCACACAAACATGCTGCTGCTGCGAAAAGGTGATGTGCAACATGGGGAAATCCAAGGGCCCTTGGCACCCTAGGCAGAGACCTCAGCTGCCCTCCCCCCCCCCCCCCCACTGCTGCTGCCACTGGCTCCAGAGGAAGAGGCTGGTAGTGCCAGCAGCTGTAGCTCTACAGAGGGCTGCAAAAAGCAGCTGCCCAGGGAAATACCTCTGCTGCGACTGTCCGCCTCCCCCCAAGATATATCTGTTGCTGGCGGGGATGGGGTAACACTGCCAGAAGTTGTTTGGGGGGAAGCATGACCACCCATGTGTGTCTATGCCCCCCATACAGAACTGGCACCCTAGGCACACGCCTAAGCCACATGGTGGAAGGGTAGGGACTGTACCCCACCCTCACTGACCGCATGCTGCCATGTCAGCATGTTGTGAGGGTGTTGTAGGCAGGTGCAGTGACCACCGCCTGCAGCATACAAAGCCATTGTCATATTCAGATCGGACAACATGGCCCCCTCCAACAGCCACCAAACACACCTTGTCAGACAGGTATGGCACAGGCCATGCAGAGATCACAACAGACATTGGAAGACCCCCTACTCATGCCCACATTCACCCTGTGAATGACCACAGCTCCACTGAGGGATTAGTGCAGCCATGCTGTTTCTCTGTGGCACAACACATAATGGCACTGTATATATGGGTAGAAGGCCACAGGTTCAAGACCTGGCTGCTGGTTGCATATTGCTTGTCCCTGTGGGTAAACTTTATTCTACAGTGCAGGCACAGCACCAGCATGTGCCCCCTCCCCCACCCCATGAACCAGCCAGTAAAGGTACAGACAGCCTCCACTATCCACAGTTGGATGGAAATACAGGCTGATGGCACACTGAATGTGCATTAATGTCAGGGTACGCTAATAGCACTGCACAATGAACACACATTAACAATGCTTGATCTGATATGGTGACTAAAGTGGCAGGCAGGAATACCAACCATCCCCACTTTTTGCACAGCACTGTGATGTGTGTGTGTCTCTCCAGGGTTTTGTGGCCTTCATCACTGCACTGTACCTCACATTGCCTAAGCTGTTCCCTGCATTTGTCTGCAAGTATGCATGATGAGGAGCAAGGGATTGTGGGTATGGTCTGAAACAGAGCAGTTTGGCCAGGATGTGTCTGCAGTGGAAGCAGGGTCAATGTCTGAGCCTTTCTAGTGCCTGTCTGCCATGTGCATGTCCTGGGTGGCCACTGCAGTTCATGCTGTGAGGGCAATCTCACTGTGACCATGGCATGGCAATGTATCCACATAGTACTATTTAGTGTATAGCTGTAGTGATGTGGGTGCATGTCTTGTCCCTAAAGCCCAATCCTGCATGTCTATGCCATTTGTTCTGAGCCAGGATATGCATATGCAGTGTGTGCTGACCTGCAGAGTTGGCATGGCTGAGACAGCCTTGTGGTAGTCAGCTGGTATAGTGGGTGGGATGTTTTAGAGAGTTGGGATAGGAGCTGTTCATGGCTTGCACACTGTAGTCATGACTGAACCAGTAGGATGGCAACAACAGGCCCATGCATGGCATCAGCTGTTGTGACACACAGCACTAACATGAGATGTCAAAGAAAAACCTCTGACCAACAGGAGCAGTACACAAGGCCCAAAGGTAACAGGTGACTATAGCATACTGCAATTGCATTCAAAACAATGCAACTAGCATAACACACAACAAACAATACCTACCATATGCTAGCAATGATACAGATCTGCAGCAGAGTCTATCTCTATCAGTGCACGATCTGGGGAACAGGTGCTGGGTGCCCATCCTTACTCTCAGGGTGACTGCTGAAACTGCTCAGTAGCATGGTTTGTAGCTGTTGTGTGCTTGTGCCACACACTATCAGTGTGTTTTACTGAGCTGATGTGCTGGATCACTGCATTATCCATTAGTGGACCAGCTGCAGAATGCTGTTCTGTATTTGCAGTGCATCATGGGTACTGGCGGAGCTAACCTATACTGGCACACAGAGTAGACATGTTAGGCAATGACTTGCAAGCTCCTTAATTTCAGACATTGCAGCCTTGAGCAGTATGGGTGTGTAGCCTAATGGTTACTACAATGTCTCCATAAGCAAAGACCAAGAGTTGATTCCCACTTGTTGTTTTTGGACTTGTGTTCTACTCAGTTCATTTTCATACCTGTAATAATCCAGGCTCTGCTGTGACTGGAAGAAACACATGCTTATAATTTGTTCTGAGTTCTGCCCACAATTTGGGTCGACAAACATGCTATTCCCCCTCATGCCCTTCTGAGAGCATGGTTTTATTGGCTTTGCTGCGGCCCATTGCAGGGTGTCAGACATGCTTACCCTGCACATATCAGGTACCTGCTTGGAGGTGTAGCATAATGGTCATGACAATGGCTTAGGGACCAAAATGCCAGGGTTTTAGGCCCACTAGCGCTCCTTATCTGACATTTCAGAATGTGTTACTGTTACATTGTATGTCTGCCACAACCTTCATGGACTGACACCTACTCCTTATGACCTTGAGCAGGTCACATAACCCACCAATGGCTCAGCTGTCTGCAGGTCCGTACAGTCCCTGTTTATCATCAGACATTATCAATTTGTTGGTAAGATGTACCCTGATGTATGAGTAACTTGGCAGGATACTGTGCTTGATAGACCTTGGTCTGACACAGTATGGCATTCTTCTGTTCTTATTGTCAACTCAGAGGAGAAAGGGCACAGTTTGGGGAGGATCAGTGAAAAGCCACTGGAAGGATGAAGTCTATCCAGTAGGTGGGCTAAGTAGCTGCCTAGGATGGCAGGCCATGTGCTTTGGTATACCTGGTCTGCTGCTTCTGACCCCTTCTCTGACACAAATTCCTGTTGAAGAGGAGGTCAAAAGTGTCAGGTCATGTATGCCAATGCACATGGCTTGCTGTGGGCTGCTGCCACCACCGCACCAAGCCATCTCACCGACCCTGCTGACAGAATCAGTGGCAGCGGGGGGGGGGGGGGGCCCAAGGGTTTGGAAGAGGGGGGCGACATGGCTGGGGCTTCTGCCTGGGGCAGCAGAAGACCTTGAACTGGCCCTGCCCCTGTAACTGTTTCTCTTTGAGTGTAGGCACCTATTCCACAACATACATGTGAATTATTTGGCACTTACATGTATATCCATACATTAAAAAAACAATTCTGTGTGCAGGATGAGCCAGCCAGTTAAGGAATGGAGCTTAATAATGCTTCCTTCTTCTTTTTTTTTTTTTTGTAGGTGGTGGTAGACACATTTTCCCCAGGAATCATCGCTGGTGACCCTGGGTCCCAAGGATCAGGTAGCTTGCACTTCCATATGCCGTAGGGTATATACAAAAGCCATCATGGAGATTTCATAAAGTATACATACATTGTCCCTATAAAATGGGAATACCCATATGTTTTTTTCAGCCCACTCAAGCCATGCCCAAAATACACCTCCTTAAAATCTCTGCATTTGGGCCATCTACACGCATGGGTAGTTTCTGAAATTTCCATTTGCATGTGTATGTAATGCAAATATATAAAGGCTGATATTTCTATGAGTACATGCTTCTAAAATGGCCTTAGTAATGAGGCAGCAGTTAGGGTTCAGAAAAAACTAGATCCAAATTTGGAAAATGCTAGAATAAAAAATAAAGCCAGAGAATTTGTAGAAGAACAGGATAGATCAGGAGGATTACAGAGAGAAAGAATGCATTGTGCTTCCTTCTCAGACCCTGGAGTGGGGTAAGATCTTGACAGAAAACATGTTGCTACAGATTTTATTAAGGAATTCTCAGGGTTAGGGAAGCTGATAGGAGAGCAACGTGTGTGCAGTGAAAGGTCCTGATTAGAAGCATAGGGAAGCAGCCACGTAGTAGAATTAAATACCTGTATATGGAGCCTTTGCTGGCAGAAAGATGGACAAGCAGGAAGAAGTAACTTCATTGCCATTAGAAATACAATCTGGATTAAAGTTGTGCCCAAATTCTGTATGTTGGCTGAAAATGTCTGTGACATCCAGCCCAGGGTGAAGTATCCCCCTGAAAGATTAATGACTGTGCTGAGGCAGAGTCAGAAAGCCAAGATTTGCGGTCAGCTATTAGAAAGCTTACAGGGGAAGTTAAAGGGGATATAAGACCTATAGGCTATAGTCTGTATAATGGAGGGTGTCATGCACTTACTCATAGGAGCTAGTCCCCAGATAAGAAGAGAGCATGGTCCTCTTCTTGCTTTTATCCTTTTCTCTATGCCCTATGAGGTGAAGCCACCATCTGATCAGTTCTTCCTATGATCCCCTGGATTGTACCTTGAAAAAGGATTATACTGAGTAGCTCTCTCTCTCTGTCTCTCTATGTATATGCATATGTATATTTATATATACAGGGTGGCCCAAAAATGTGAGAACATCTTGTAGCATATAAGTTATTTAAAAATTCAAAAAGACAAATGTAAACGATTGACAAATTTTAAAAAAAGATGGCAACTGGAAATTGTCGAAATAAAGACGTTATATAGCTAAAAAAGATAAATAGGTAAACTATTTAAACTTTTAATTTACGAGATGTTCTCGCTTTTTTGGGCCACCCTGTATGTATATATATAGATAGATAGATAGATAGATAGATATAGATATATAGATATAGATATATACACACACACACACACACACACACCCTTGAAGTCTCACTCTCCTTTGTTCTCAGGAAGATCTCTTGTGGGAGCTCTGAACGCCTTGCTATATGCTCTTCTTTGGTGTTTGACTTCTGCTTGTCTATATGTAATGAACCTGTGCTGACTGTTTTTTGCCGCCTCTTTCACCTGGTGCCTGGTGTTCTTTGCCGCCTCTTCCACCTGGTCCCTGGTGTCCACTTTTCTCTGCTAGAATACTTGTGCTTTTTATGTTTTCATGTTCTTATGTAAATCCTTGCTGTTCCCTAGTACTAGAGAGCTTACCTGAAGGGGAAGGTGGCTTTTATCTGTGAAGATACACTTCCAGTGTTTGGTGTTCCCTGGGAATGGTCCTAGATGTGACATTACCTACGGACCACCATAGAGCCAGTACATGCAGCTCATCACCTGCTTTCACTCCCGTGCAAAAGGAAATCGGCATTGGGCATAGGAGGGGGTGGAAGCAGGACTGGTGCTACCATTATACAAACCAGACAGTTGCCTAAAGCTCTGGCACTCCAAGAGTTACCATTGCTGCTGCTGCCACACCTCTGCCCCGCGGTTTCTGCCCTCTACTATGTCTCCTCTGTATCCCTCTAATGCAGACTTCAAAACTGAAAATCTGTCAGACGGGGGTAGAGGAAACATAATATAGAGCAGAAATTTCAGGGCACCACTGGTAAGTTGAGACAAGCACTGCCCTACTTTTTCTGAGCCATTACTACTGCTGTACATCCTGGAGAGGGTTGGCAGCAGTGGCAATGGGGATAGGGAGGGCAGCCAGGGAGGGGGGTAGCAGGATGGAGGTAGCTGCCTAGGGTTCCTTCAAGCCTTACACAAGCCTTCAGTAGATGGCCACCAGCCTCACATCCACGGCAGCACTGTTTGAAGCTATTGCCACCACTGTAGGTCCCAGAGAGGTATGGCAGAGGCAACAATGGGGGCCAGGGAGGGGCAGGTATGGGAGTAGGGGGTGCAAAGTATTAGAGTCACTTAGCTCACCTCATACCTTTACACTGGACCTGGTTATGAGTGATGTTCATCCTGTGAATGTAGGCTACAAGAAGAGAGAACTGAACTATGACATATGTGGTTTTAAACAATTATAGTGAAAGTGAATTCACTGTGAAGCTTGAATTCAATCAATCATATAATCATTTCCTCTACTTCTAAAATGAAATGTGTGTCTTGTCTTGTGGGAATTGAAGGCATAGGGAAAATGACAGTCCATTATTACTGAGGAAGAAACTAAAACTGCTGGCAAGTACTGTGTAACAGTGATGGCACCAGTTTTTAAAGAGGCAGCTGAAACCCTAAATTTAGCAAGTAAATATTTAGCAGCACTTATATGATTATCAGTACCTGCTAACCAAATAGGTGCTGCTGAAGGGGCTATTCCTCCATATTATACAGATAGTACCCCTGAATATCCTGAAAGATCACCTTGCCAGGAAAATCCATGGGCAGAGCTGGCAATTTTCTCTATAGTGGCAATATTCAGTTTTGTTATACAGATAACTTAGGACAGTAAAAAAGCTATCCTAAGGCTATCTGGGTAGACTAGGAGGGTCATTTTAGAAGCCCTATTTGTGAGTTGGATGTCTGAACATGGGCGCTTAGATATGCAAATTATGGAGATGCCCCCAGAGCTTCTTAGAAAGCTGGGCATATAGACATCCCATGTCCGATCATATCCATGTAGCACAGGGGCATGGTGGAGGCGTAGACTGGGAGGAGCAATGGTGATGTATGTTGCGGTGCAATTTCTGAACTGCACAAGCACTTCAGGGCCTGGATGCTGTTCCTGACTATGAATAAGGTGCCCAAAAGTGTTCCTTTCATGCCTGCAACACTTCCAAGGGGCAGAGCAAAATGTGTTTTCATCATCACAATAACAACAACACAAAAGAAAGTCATATCCCAGACTGCAAATGTTGGTAAAAACACTAATTATGATGATCAGTAATCCTTCTAGGAGCTGAAAACCCAAAATCAAGAAGAAACAGTTTCACCTAAGAATGATAACTTGGGACTAAAATAAATTAAATAAACTTTGTTAAATGTCAGTGAAGGAAAAGCTTATATTTTATTGTAACCTACTTAGAAATTTTGATATGCAGAATATAAATATTTTAAAATAAATATATCAAACAATAAATTAACCTATAGAAGATATTTTGTTTTCCATCACCCTTTCTCTCAACCTTTTTGGATTTTTTTAGATGAGATTACCAGAAATGCATATAATATTCAAAGTTGGGTCACACCATAGGTCATTAGAAAGGCATTATGATATTCTTTGCTTTATTTTCCATTCTGTTCCTAATCATATCTAGCATTCCATTTGTGTTTTTGACTGCCATAGTACATTGAGATAAGAATAACAATGTATTGCTCACAATGATTCCACTTTTTCCCAACAGGTGAAATCTGATATGGAATCCAGTATTTCGTACCTATAGTTTGGGATATTTTGACTATTTACATCACTAAGGGGTATGTTTACTAAACCGTCTTAATATTGCCGGCACTAGTTGAGGCGTTAATGTGAAGAATGCCATATAAGGTAGTGGGCATTCCGGCAGCAAGGTTGCAAGAATTTGTATCGCACGATAGTGGGCACTGTGGCACATTAACGTGCGTTAACCCTAAGTTCATGCCAGCGCAGTGCTAGATGCTATAAAAATGTAGTGCACTGGTTACTGCAATGACTGTGGAGGCAGAGGTCATGGGTTTGATCCCACAGTGGTGTTATGTAAGAAGGCTGTCTGAGGCATTGCCTTTTAATTTAAATCAGTGCTGCCAGCAAAAACACCCTCACAGTGCCGTAACCTAAGGTGCCGCATAAGGCGCCCTATAAGGCACTCCATAGGGTACATTATAAAGTGCCCTGTCTGCCAAGGCACCTTATAATGTGCCCTAAAGGGCGCTTTATAGAGCGTCTTATGAGGCACCTTAGGTTACGGCACTGTGAGGGTGTTTTTGCTGGCAGCACTGATCTAAATTAAAAGGAAAAGCCTCAGACAGCCTTATTAAATAATACCACTATAGGATCAAACCCATGACCTCTGCTTCCACAGTCACTGAAGTAACCAGTGGGCTCCATCTCTAGACCATCTAACACACCGCTAGCTGGCTACAGAAAGACTGCAGGTCACCACACAAACTGTCTGCTGTGGTTACCAGGATAGATAAACCCACCCGTACCCATGATGCACTGCACATGCAGATCAGCAGCCTACATCTGATCACAAGATGGGGTATGCACCTCTATAGCACCCCGGCCTGGTAGGGGGAACTGACCGTGTGTGTTACTGGCACAGAGTAGCTAAAGACCGTGACATTGTGCGGTTCCTGTGCTCACCCTGAGGATGAGGTGGGGCGCCCTGTACCAGGTCCGCAGCACATGGCATGGCTGAGATAGGCGGTGCTGCAGGTCCCCTTCAGTGCCAGTGTATGATAGATTGTCTTTGCAGACACACCTGTGTCCATCTGTATTTCCAGTCATGTCTAGCCCTTGTGGACTATGTGCACCCAGAATAGTGCATATCCTGTGTGGTTGCCATGGTTACATGTCATAAGAGAAGGGTGGTGTTTGGACCCAAAAGCAGATTATGTAGCACCACCCAAGCCACTCTCTGTGGGTCAGGGTGGGGGACAGGATCTCCCACCAACAGATCCACATTCTACATCTCTGCAATAGTGGCAGTAGAGGGGACTATCAACCCCAGCCCTGCTGGGGAATAGGCACCCTACAGGGCAGTCAATGCAGAGCTGTACGCATCACATAGGGCACTGGCAGACAGACAGTAGGCCTGGAAAAGCTCAGCTGCCCCACCACTATCTGACATTCACCAGCAGAGAGCACAGTCAGTCTCCACCCTGCAAGGTGTTCTAGCCATACACATACTAACTGCAAACAGTCTGCTAGCTAGTACATAGTGCATGTTCCTGGAGGAACTGTGTGCACTCAAAAATGGGATGTGAGCACACACACCAAGCAAGTATGTTAATGATTTGCTCCCAGAAGAGGAAACTCATAGATACCACTTAAAAAAATATTGTGTAGCACTATAGGTGTCTATGAGTTTCCTCTTCTGACTGTGCTCTCTGCTGGTGAATGTCAGATAGTGGTGGGGGCAGCTGAGCTTTTCCAGGCCCACGCTTCTACACCTTTTTACATACCAAAGTCTGGATTCAAAGATCCTGCAGGTCTCTGCCTAAATTGTCTGCTACCTCGTATGTGTGCCATATAGGTTAGCCCCTCCAGTACCTATGATGCACTGCACATGCAGAAAAGCAGTCTACAGGTGATCACCAAATGGACAATGAACTGATCCATAACATCAGCTCAGTATGGTGACAGTATACTGACAGCATGTGCTTCAATCTCATAATAGCTACAAACCATGCTACTGTGCAGTTTCCGTGGTCACCCTGAGGGTAAGGATGGGTGCCCAGCACCTGGTCCCCAGAACTTATCCCCGCGTGTTAAATGTATCCCCCAATTGTGTTGTGACCGCTTTGATTGAAGGATAAGGCGGTATACAAAACGGTATAAATAAAATAAATAAATAAATAAATAAACAAACTTGCACTGTTAGAGATGGTCTCTGATGACTATGTTGCATATCCCCATTATTGCTAGTGTGTTATGTTAGTCACTTTGTTTTCTGCATGATTAAAGTATTCTGTATGTGCTAGTTGCATCTAGCCCTGTGCCGTGCCCCTATTAGAAAGGGAGTCCTCTAGAATAGTGAATGTCAGTACTCAGTGTTAAACTGTTGAAGCTATCTGCAGTGGAGGCTTCTGGGCTTGCATAGGGTTGTTACTACAGTCCTGCTGGTGCTACCATTACCATGGGAAGTCAGCCTGCAGCACTTGATATTCCAACCACCTAGGACTAATAATCACAGTCAGACTATACCTGCTGCTTACCACTGGATTTTCCAGCCATGCACATATCAATTGCAGACAGTCCACTGGTTAGCACACATTGCATGTGCATAGAGCAACCATGTGCACCCAGGCTTGGGATAAACAGCATGAACACCAAGAATTTGGTTCAGTGATCAGGCTCCCAGGACAGGAAGTATACTCACATCACTGGAACTAGACATTATATAGCACTGTGTGGATACATAGCCATGTCATGGTCACTGCTCGGTCAGTGAGAGTGCCCTCCAGCATGACATGCTGTGGCCACCCAGTCCATGCTTGTGGCAGATGGGCACCACGATGTCTCAGCCATTGACCCTACCTTTGATGCAGACACATCCTGGCCAAGCTGCCCTGTTTCAGGCCATACCCACAATACTATGGGAAGAGCTTAGGCAATGTGAGGCTCAGTGAGGTGTAGAAAGCCACAAAATAAT
This sequence comes from Ichthyophis bannanicus, assembly GCA_033557465.1. NCBI lineage: Eukaryota > Metazoa > Chordata > Amphibia > Gymnophiona > Ichthyophiidae > Ichthyophis > Ichthyophis bannanicus. The sequence continues at coordinate 429,600,171 of CM066032.1, forward strand.
GGAAAGACATACGCGCGTGCGCGCGTGCACACACACACACACACACACACATACACACACACACCGCTATGCTGTGAAAAAATGGGAATTATTGGCATTCCTGCCTGCCACTTTGGTCTTGATATCAGCTCAAGCAATGTTAAAATGTGCAGGGGCTAGTAGCATGCTCTGATATTAAAACCTGTTGTTTGCGCCTGCTCAGTGTGCTGGTGCTATCAGCCTGACTCTCCATCCAGCTGTAGATAGTGGAGCCTGTTTGTGTGGCTGATGGGTATTTGTACCCTTGTTGGCCCATTCATTGAAGGTTGTACATGCTGGTGTTGCACCTGCACTGTAGGCTAAAGTTTAACCACAGGGACATGCAACACATGATCCACAGCTGGAACTTGAACCTCTGACCATCCAGTCATACACACACCAACTGTGTGTGTTGAGCCACATGGTTGCATCTGTTCCTGGGGCTGACATGCTCCCCATCAGACAGACCTTGGCACATGCTGCAATGTACATGGCACACAGGACAAGAACATGGCTTTGGTCTGCTGCAGGTGGGTGCTGCTGCTCCCTCCACCAGCACCCCCACACCATGCTGAGATGCCTATGTGCTGTCAGTGTTGGTGATGTGCAGTCCCAGCCCATCCAGCATGTGGGTTGGCAGGTGTCTAGGGTGCAAAGTTCAGATGGGGGGAAGAGGCATACATGGACAATCACATAGCCCCCCCTACCATGTGCCTCTGCAGGGACCCCATCACTGCCTGCCAACGATACGTCTTGGGGAGAGGATGACAGCCACTGCTGTGGTAGTCCCCCAGGTGCCTGCATGTTTCAGTTACTTGGAGGGCTACAGCTGCTGGCACTATCAGCCTCTTTCCCCACAGCTGGGTTCAGTGGCAATGGTGGGGGGGGGGGGGGGAGGCAGCTGGTATCTCTGCCTAGAATGCCAGGACCCTTGGACTGCCCCAAGTGGGACATCTCCTTTTCAGAGCAGCAGCATGTCTGTGTACCACCACTGTCAATGTGGGATCATGATGGATATCATGGTAATGTGGATGGCAGGATATCCCTATGAGGAGAGGCTAAAAAGGTTGGGGAACTTCAAACTGGGGAAGAGATGGCTGAGGGGAGAGTTATTTATGCACAATCTTGATATACCTCTAGGGCCGTAGATATGATTGAGATCTATAAATTAAAGACTGGAGTGGAATGGGTAAACATAGATCGATTGTTTACACCATCAAAATGTAGAAAGATGAGGGAACATGCAATCAGGCAACAGTGTAACCCATTTAAGACTAATAAGAGAAAATATTTTTTCAGTCAATGTGTACTCAAACTCTGGAATTCATTACCGGAGGATGTACATAAGAACATAAGAACATAAGACATGCCATACTGGGTCAGACCGAGGTCCATCAAGCCCAGTATCCTGTTTCCAACAGTGGCCAATCTAGGTTATACGTACCTAGCAATATCCCCAAAAGACACAGGTTCCACAATGCTTGTACTGGGTCAAGCATTGATATCCTGGGTCCCTTTTTAATAGTGGTTTATGGACCTTTCCTCCAGGAACTTGTCCAAACCTTTTTTAAACCCAGCTATACTAACAGCCCTTACTACATCCTCCGGTAACAGATTCCAGAGTTTGATTACACGTTGAGTGAAAAAATATTTTCTCTTATTTGTCTTAAATAGTTTACCCTGTAGCTTCATTACATCTCCCCTAGTCTTTCTATACTCTGATAGCGTAAACAATTGATCCACGTTTATCCGTTCCACTCCATTCATGTAGTAAAAGCTGTTAGTGTAGCCGGGTTTAAAAAAGGTTTGGACAGGTTCCTGGGGAAAGTTCGTAAACCATTATTAAAGAGGACCTGGGATATTCACTGCTTGCCCCAATACAAGCATTGTGGAACCTATGTATCTTTTGGGGAAACTGCTAAGCACCTGTGACCTAGATTGGCCACTGCTGGACATAGAATACTGGGCATGCTGGACCTTGTTCTGATACAGTATGGCATATTTTATGGTCTTATGTTCTTATGTGCCACCTGGGCAGTTGCCTGATCTGCCCTGTGCACCAGCAACCCACACTACATGACCCAAATGCCACCTCCTTTGCCCCATTTGCAAAATCAGTATAGTACCCTTTCATACTTGGGCACTATGCTGTTGCTGCTAATAGAGCACTACTTTCACTATCTTGGGCTCCTCTATCTGTGCATCACATTGCAGATGTTAAAATAGTCTCTCTCTCCTCAAAATACACCCTTTCCGTGAGATTTTACTTGGTGTTAGGGATCCCAGCATTAAAGGACTTTAACACACATTAGTGCAACAGGCGTTAAGGGAACACCCATTATTAACACCCTTTTTCCACTCTGTTAATGCCCACTCCCCAGCTACTGTGCCCTTAATGCTGCAGGAGCCTTTAATGCCCATTAATGCAGCTTTTTCACAGCATGAAGGGTGCAAGTGTGCTGATAACAGGCATTAATTGCACACTTGCTCCCTTAACGCCCTTTAGTAAACATGAGCTCCATCTTCCATCACTGCTCCCCCGATCAAGGTAAAGACGGAGAGCACACGGCTGGACCACTCCTGCTCTCCAGCCCCAGCACAATCAGGGGCCATTGCCAGACTTTAAAAAGAAAGCGCCATCCAGCGCGAAGACAAGCACATCAGCTCCATCTTCAACCACCGCTCCCCCGATCGGGGTAGAGCCATAGATCATGCGGCTGGACTCCTCCTGCTCTCCAGCCCCAGCCCAATCAGGGGCTGCTGCCAAACTATAAAAAGAAAGCGCCACATGGTGCGCCCACGCCTTGTGGGCCCATACCTGAGGGCCTCGCCAGTGGGCACTTTGGCATGGCCCTTAGGCGGGGTACCAAGGCGGGGTCAATACCATCTACCATTCTCCACTTAGCCTACATAAGAACATAAGATATGCCATACTGGGTCAGACCAAGGTCCATCAAGCCCAGTATTCTGTTTCCAACAGTGGCCAATCTAGGTCATATGTACCTAGCAGTTTCCCCAAGAGACACAAGTTCCACAATGCTTGTACTGGATCAAGCATTGATATCTTCGGTCACTTCTTAATAATGGTTTATGGACCATTCCTCCAGGAACTTGTCCAAACCTTTTTTAAACCCAGCTACTCTAACAGCCTTTACTACATCCTCCGGTAACAAATTCCAGAGTTTGATTACATGTTGAGTGAAAAAATATTTTCTTTTATTAGTCTTAAATAGTTTACCCTGTAGCTTCATTGCATGTCCCCTAGTCTTTCTATATTCTGATAAGGTAAACAATCGATCTACGTTTAACCGTTCCACTCCGTTCATTAATTAATAGACTTCTATCATATCTCCCCTCAGCCGTCTCTTTTCCAGGTTAAAGAGCCCTAACCTTTTTAGCCTCTCTTCATAGGAGTATCCTTCCATCCCCTTTACCATTTTGGTGGCTCTTCTCTGTACCTTTTCTAAAATTGCTATATCCTTTTTAAGATACGGCGACCAGAATTGCACACAATATTCAAGGTGCGTTCTCACCATGAAACGATATAGAGGCATTATAATATCTTTTGTTTTATTTTCCATTCCTTTCCTTATCATACCTAGCATTCTATTTGCTCTCTTGGCCGCCGCTGCACACTGGGCCGAGGGTTTTAACATGGTATCCACAATGACGCCTAAATCTTTTTCCTGGGTGGTGGTTCCTAATGTGGAACCTTGCATCGTGTAACCATAGTTTGGGTTGTTCTTCCCTAGGTGCATAACCTTGCACTTGTCCACATTAAATTTCATCTGCCATTTTGATGCCCAGTCTTCCAATTTATCAAGATCCTCTTGCAATTTTTCACAATCCTCTTGGGTTTTAAGAACTTTAAATAGTTTTGTGTCATCTGCAAATTTGATAACCTCACTCGTTATTCCACTTTCCAGGTCATTTATGAATATGTCAAAAAGCAGCGGACCCAGCACAGATCCCTGGGGTACACCACTATTTATTTTTTATTTTATTTTAGCTGTATTTATATCCCGCTTTTCACCGGGTCAAAGTGGTCAATTGGGAGATGCATTTAACATGAGGGGATATGACACACATATGTTAATACTTACAGGGAACATGGGCAATGGAGGGTTAAGTGGCTTGCCCAAGACCACAAGGAGTGCCTATAGGACTAGAAATCCCAGTCCCTCTGGCCTGAGATTGCTGTCCCCAGGTGGGACTTGAACCCCCGGCCCTCTGGCCAAAGGTAGCTTGTCCTAACCACTAGGCCACTCCTCCCCCCCATTGGGAAAATTGGCCATTTAGCCTTACCCTCTGCTTTCTATCTTTTAACCAGTTCCTGATCCACAATAGTACACTGCCTGCTATCCCATGACTCTTTAGTTTTGCCAAAAGTCTCTGATGAGGGACCTTGTCAAAGGCTTTCTGAAAGTCCAGATACACAGTATCAACCGACTCACCTTTGTCTACCTGTTTATTCACTCCTTCAAAAAAACATAACAGATTAGTAAGACAAGATCTTCCTTGTCTAAAGCCATGTTGGCTGTCTCCCATTAGGTTGTGACTATCTACATGCTGAGTAATTTTATTCTTTATGATGGTTTCTACCATTTTCCCCGGTACTGACGTCAGGCTCACCAGTCTGTAGTTTCCCGGATCACCCCTGGAACCCTTTTTAAAAATTGGTGTTACATTGGCGATCCTCCAATCTTCAGGTATTAGAGATGATTTTAATGATAGCTCACAGATTACTGATAGCAGGTCTGCAATCTCATATTTCAGTTCTTTCAACACCCTTGGATGTATACCATCCGGCCCAGGTGATTTGCTACTCTTCAGTTTATCTAATAGTTGTAATACATCTTCCCGATGTATCGATATTTCCTTCAATTCTTCCGCACCTTTAAATACCACTTCAGTCATGGGTAACATCCCTACATCTTCCTCAGTAAAGACCGAAGCAAAGAATTCATTCAGTCTCTCCGCTATAGGCTTGTCGCCTCTTAGTGCTCCTTTAACCCCTTTATCATCTAATGGACCAACTGACTCTCTCACAGGTTTTTTGCTACAAATGTACTTGAAAAGGTCTTTATTTCGCGTTTTTGCTTCCGCAGCAAGCTTCTTCTCAAATTCTCTCTTTGCCTGCCTTATCAATGCCTTGCATTTGACTTGCCAGTGCTTGTGCTGTTTCCAGGTTTCGTCGTTTGGCTCTTTTTTCCATTTCCTGAAAGATGCTTTTTTGGCAACAACAGCCTCTCTGACCTCACCTTTAAACCATGCTGGCAGTTTTTTGGACTTCCGTCCACTTTTCTTAAAGCGTGGAATACAGCTGATCTGGGCTTCCAAGATAGTATTTTTCAACAACACCCAAGCTTGATGTATGTCTTTAACCTTCACAACTGCTCCTTTTAGTTTTTTCTTAACTGTTTTCCTCATTTTATCATAGTCTCCTTTTCGAAAGTTAAAAGGTAGTACTGTGGATTTCCTTACTATCCCTCCTCCACTAATTAAATCAGAGGCGATCATGCTATGATCACTATTGCCAAGTGGCCCCAACACCCTTATCTCTTGCACTAGATCTGGTGTTCCACTAAGGACTAGGTCTAATATGGCTTCCCCTCTGGTCGGTTCATGAACCAGCTGCTCCAAGAAGCAATCATTTATTTCATCTAGGAACTTTATCTCCCTAGCATGTCCTGCCGTGACACTGACCCAGTCAATACCGGGGTAATTGAAATCACCCGTTATTATTACTGCGCTGTAACGTTTATTAGCTTCCTTGATTTCTTTGAGTATTTCATCATCCATTTGGTCATTCTGGCCAGGTGATCGATAGTACACCCCCACTGCCATCGCCTTTCCCCTTTTATATGGAATTTCAATCCATATAGATTCTACAGCAGATTTTGTTTCCTGCAAAACTTTAATCCTTTCTGAGTCAATGCCCTCTCTAACATAGAGCTCAAACCCTCCACCAATTTGATCAGCTCTGTCATTACGATATAGTTTGTACCCAGGTATCACAGTGTCCCACTGGTTGTCCTCCTTCCACCATGTCTCTGATATTCCAATCATATCTAACCTTTCATTTAGTGCTATATATTCTAACTCTCCCATCTTATTCTTTAGACTTCTAGCATTTGCATACAAGCATTTTAGAGAATGTATTTTATTCATGTTAATTTGGCTATTGTTAGACATGGGTAAATTGGGATCTTTAAGCTCTGTCTGCTCCATACTTGAGGGCATTTGGGCTACTTTACTCTTTTGTGGAACCTCTCTGCTTTTGGTAGTATCCTTCAAGGATACATTCTTCCGAACCATCCGCTCTTGGGCGACTGTCGGCTTTCCCCTAATATCTAGTTTAAAAGCTGCTCTATCTCCTTTTTAAAGGTTAATGCCAGCAGCCTGGTTCCATCCCGGTTAAGGTGAAGCCCAATCCTTCGGAAGAGCCCCTCCTTTCCCCAGAATGTTCCCCAGTTCCTAACAAATCCAAAACCCTCATCTCTGCACCATTGTCTCATCCACGCATTGAGACTCCGGAGCTCTGCCTGCCTTTTGGGTCCTGCGCGTGGAACAGGAAGCATTTCGGAGAATGCTACCCTGGAAGTTCTGGATTTCAACTTCCTACCTAAAAGCCTAAATTTTGCCTCCAGAACCTCCCTACCACATTTTCCTATGTCATTGGTACCGACATGTACCAAGACAGCAGACTCCTCCCCAGCACTATCTAAGACCTTATCTAGGTGGCGCGAGAGGTCCGCTACCTTCGCACCAGGCAGTCATGTTACCAGGCGATCCTCACGTCCACCAGCCACCCAGCTATCTACATGCCTAATGATCGAATCACCAACTATAACGGCTGTCCTAACCCTTCCCTCATGGGCACATGACCCTGGATAAACTTCCTCTGTGCGAGAGGGTTTTACATCACCTGGAGGACAGGTCCTAGTTACAGGATCACTTCCTGCCACACCAGGGTGATGCTCTCCTGTCACGTGACCTCTCTCCTCCATGGCAACAGGGGTGCTGCCAGACTGGAGGTGGGACTTCAGGACTATATCCCTGTAGGTCTCGTCTATGTACCTCTCTGTCTGTCTTATGTTTTCCAAGTCTGCTACTTTAGCCTCTAGAGAATGGACTTGTTCCCTGAGAGAAAAGAGCTCCTTGCACCTAGTGCACATGTAAGACCTCTCACCAACTGGGAGAAAATCATACATGTGACACTCAATGCAAAAGACTGGAAAGCCCCCATCCCGCTGCTGGACTGCTGTCTGCATCTTAGTTTTAAGTTTGTGTCTAGATCTTTAAGTTCTTACTTACTAGGGGTTGCTATGGGTATTTATACCAATAAAACTGTACTTAATACGTTTAATATACCTTGTTCACCTGAAGCTTAATTAATCTCAGGTCCTTAGTGTATGACTGATTTGGGTAATAAGCTTCACCTGAAAGCACCTCCTGTCTTTTAAGATGTGTAAGTACCTATAAAGCTATGATTATCCCAGGGGAGGGTGGGTGTGGGGAGGGATGGAGGGAAATAACACTTATTAAAAGAGGGCTGCTACACAGTACCCTGTCTTGTGCTGCTGAGGTAAGCTAAATTCTGATTTGATTTAAATTATAGCTCTTAGCTGCTGCTAGGCTCTAACTTCTTATGAAATTTAAACTACAAGCTCTCTGCTGGGTACTAAATTTAACCAGAAAGCTCTCTTCTGTGTATTAAATTTAAACTAAAAGTACTTTGCTGTTACTTGGCCCTGAGTGACTATTAAATTTAAACTACAAGCTCTCTACTGGGTATGAAATGTAACCAGAAAGCTCTCCTCTGTGTTTTAAATTCAAACTTTAATTGCTGCTACTAGGCCCTAACTGATCCAACAAAAAACAGTGGGTTCACAGATTAAGTAGCTTTAATACAAAGAATTCTTTTTAGAAAATTACCAGAAGTATATACTCACAGTTGCAGATTTCTCTCCAGAATTAACAGTACCCCTTTCTAGTCCTTCAAGACAGAGGTTCACAGAGCTCTGGTTGAGCTATTTATGCCTCTGCTGCTGAGGTAATGCTGTGACCAACTTCCTGGGTAACAGCTACATGATCACTACCGCCGAGAATACCATTCCAGCTTATAGGAATCTTAGAGCCGACCAGCTCCACTGACACCAATACATATGTATAACTTGAAACCTCTACCACTTATAATTTCTCCAATTATAGCTACGGACTCCCCTCTGATGCCTGTCTCCCTGTGTCACAATTAGACAGCAGTGATAGAAAGATTAAAATTCTAACGATTCTCACAACTATATCCTCTAATTTGCATTGCTCCAGAGCAGAGCCAAAGCCTTACCATAGCCGAAACTGAATCACACTAACATCTCAGTCTCCCATACAGAAAACACCAGCCAACTACATATAGCATAACTAAGTAATCCTTCTGCACTAGTTAAACCTCTGCGGTAGTTATACCATCAACCATAACCTGTCCCCCAAACAGAAGTGCAGCCTGGAATAGCAGACATGAAGTGGATCCAAGCCACCCTAATCCTTTCCTTCATAGCAGCTCTCCTATTAAAACCAAACAGAGCAACTTACAGCTGGAAGAACTCAATTCCAATCCTCTATGGACCCAGACAACTACTAGCTAATCAACCTCTCTTCTCCAACCCCCACAAAAGTCCGCCCTGACTCATCTGCATACACGTGAATGAAGGCTCCCAGACAAGCACAACAGCCAAGCAACAGTCTCAAACAATTAAGTGCTCCCTAATAAACACACGCTCTATTTGGAACAAAATTCACACCATATCTGATTACATACATGACCAGGAAGTAGAGATCATGTGTATAACCGAATCATGGCGTACTGATGTGAACAGCATCCTTCTAAACCAGCTCACCCCATCCCATATGGATGCACACAAATCTACCAGACTGGGACGCAGAGGAGGGGGCTCTCTTATTCTGGCAGATAAACAATTAAACCTCAAGCTCATCAGCAGTCTTTCCACTTCCACCCTCAACTCCATAACCCTGGAAAGCAATTCCTCATAATATGTCTAATATACAGAGCTCCCTCCCCTAACACTAATGACCTCTCAAGTATATTAGAGATGGCCACCAGACACGCTAACAGGGGTAAGCTACCAATACTTTTAGGCGACTTCAATCGGAACTCCCTAAGCTCAGCTCAAACCTCAGCATTCCTTGAAGCCTTCACCCCATTAAATCTCTCCCAGATTATCTCAACACAGACTCACAATGGAGGTAACACCCTGGACCTGGCATTTGTACCCTCCTTCCTCCACTCCATTGTTTCTCACATACCACATCAAGTAACCCCTGTGCCATGGTCGGATCACTACATGATACAATTCAATCTCCCTCTTGACCCCCCACACCCCAGACAACACTACTCAAACTTCTTCAGATGCTTCAACAAATTCAACAAAGACACTCTCCTCAATCAAGCAATACCCAAATTAGAATCTATCTCCGCGGACCTCCCCTCACTGATCGAGAACTGGAATAACACCTTTTCATTAGCTGCCACCACGCCACCAAACCCAAGAGCTTCCAAGCGGCAAAACAAAGCCCCATGGTACTCTCCAGAAATAAAGCAGGCAAAGACTGCCTTAAGAAAACTTGAAAGACGATGGAGGAGAATAAAAACTCAACAAGATCAGCATGAATACATGACAAAACAGCTAGAATACAACAAACTAATTCTCAACCACATAAAGCAACACCACACAAACAAAATCATGAGTTCTCTAAACCATCCCAGAGAGCTTTACTCCATAGTCATAGACCTATCAAGAGCCCCACAAAGCCGAGTTATAGATGCTCTAACCCCAGAGACCTACGCATCCTACCTCTAAAGCAAGCTATCTTGTCCACAAGCCTCTCTGAACCATCCTATCACCCCTTTGATTGAATTCAATCGACCAAACATCTGGGCCTCTTTTTACTCGGTCTCTGAAGACCTTTGCATTGACCTCCTGAAAACCTTGAACACATCCACTTCCCCCCTTGATCCATTCCCAACCCTTTGGATAAAGACAATGGTGCAAGAATTAGCTCCATCACTCTGCAAAATAATAAACTTATCCCTTTCTGAAAATCTCTTCAATAAGACCACTACTGAAGAACAAAACTTCTGATTACAACTTCCCCTGCCTCATATCGCCCTATATCTAGCGTCCCGCTTTTTTTCAAATTAATCAAAAAGACGGTCCAATGCCAGCTACAAGACCATGTAAATGCTACCTTCCCACTTGACCCTCAGCAACATGAGTTCCAAGAGCTGCATGGGGTGGAAACCTTATTAACATCCCTTCTGAACACTGTACTCAAAGGAATTGAAGACACCAGGAAAGGATTTATTTTCATTGACATAACTTCTGCATTTGACTCTATAATCCACTCCATACCTCTCGACAGGCAAAGCGAAATAGGAGTAAGTGACACACCGCTGTCTTGGTTTCGCTCCTACTTATCCGACAGAAGATCACAAGTCAAGATAAAATCCGACAATTCAAGACCTTTTCTGCTAAACAAGGTCTTTCTCAAGGCTCCACACTCTCTGCTCTTCTCTTTAACCTGTACATACAACCAGTATGCAAAATTTTACAGGAACCCAAAATACACTACCACCTATATGCAGACGACTTAATGATATATTCCATCCTAGATAAAAAGAAACCAGACTACTCCGCCATCTCAGCCTGTATGTCAGCAGTCACGGAATGGTTATTACAATGCAATCTGTAAATCAACTACAAGAAATCGGAAGCTCTCATAATCACGAGAGACTCTACATTCAACCCCCCTGATAACCTACCAATAGGAAGCAGATCAATCCCCGTAAAGAGTGAGGTAAAATACTTAGGAGTATGTGTCGACCAGAGGCTCAATTTTCAGTCTCATATCAGCAAAACAACCACAAAAGTATATTAGAAAATGAAGTTTCTGCAAAATCTTCGACCTCTTCTAGAGCAGAACCACTTCTGCTCCGTATGTCAGGCACTAATCTATTAGCAACTTGACTATTGTAATCTAATTCTTCACAACTTACCTAAATGCAGAATGCATGCCTTGCAACTGGCCCAAAATGCAGCAGTCTGACTAATCACTAGAGCTAATAAACAAGCCCACATCACCCCCATTCTTGAATCCCTCCATTGGCTCCCCATCAGTTCACGAATAAAATACAAGGTAATAATGATAGCATTCAAAATACTTCACAATCAATCTGCTGATTGCTTAGAAAACTTGATCAGAAGAGTCGCAGACAACAGATCAAGGGGGACATTGCACCAAAATTCCCTGCAGCCCCCAAAACATCCACAGGCACCTCCCAGAATACACTACATAGAGTGTTCGAACTCTACATTCCATCACTATGGAACGCCCTCCCACACCACCTGAGAGCCACCATGGATATTACCGACTTCAGAAAATCCTTGAAAACCCATCTATTTACCAAACATTTCAAGACCTTACACGTCAACTAATTGCAAGGACTATGACAACTTTCAGACAATCGCCAAATCACCAAGCATCTGTAAGAGTTAAAACACTTATGTAAATAGTTAAAATGTTAATGTAAACACTTGTTAACTGTTATTGTAAATAGTTCAGAAAGGTTCCATGTAAACAAAGTTATGTTCTCTATAAGCTGCTTTGGAATTTGAAAGGCGGTATATAAAAAATGTTAAATAAATAAATGCCCCATAGTCTCATTTTTCAAAATTCTATGCTACTTAGTAATTTTCTTTAGTGCCCTCCTTTCAGTGATTAAGATAAACTTAATCATATTATATCAGGTGGACAATAATACACCCTCACAGTACATAGAATTTCTATCCATACAGATTTCATATTTTCTGCTTCCTGCTGGACTTTTATCCTGTTTGACTCTGTGCCATTCTTAGCATATTGCACCAAATCTCCACCAATTTGGTACACCCATCATTTCAAAATAATTTATAGCCTGATATCACAATGTTCAATTAGTTATCCTCCTTCAACCGGGTCTCTGTGATGTCTATTATATCTGCATCTTCCTTTTGTGCCATACATAAAACCATTCATAAAATACTGTGGAAATTGTACCTAGATTAAAACCACAGACATGTATTTTCTTAACAATAGGGGGCTGGTTCACTAAACCAGGTTAGGCTAGTGCCACGAGCTGAAAAGGCCATGCTTGCACAGCAGATAATGCACCAAACGTTTAAAGAACATGGTTGGACAGCATTGTGGATGCAGCCAACACCATCCATTGAGGAAGCGTGAGCTGCATCTGCGCTGTTTGCAAATCCGATGGTTGAGGACCATGGTAACTGCATGTTGCAGACTCACTCACCCTCTGCCCTAATCCTGCCCACTCCTTCGGATAACACGCTTTCTGCAAATATGCAGAAAATCACTGTGTTATCTGCAATTGCCCCACGTTAACGGCTACCATGTTCAGATAGTGGGTGCTTTAGTAAATCGGCCCCTATGTGTAAATCATGACTCCACTCCTGAACATGCCTATACACAGGGTACATGAAAATACAGATTTTCTTGACATAGTGAATGCTTTTACAATGTAACCCATGGGGTGATTTTATAAGAGGTCTTTTGTGCACATGGAAAGGCTTTTACAGAAAAAAATACAATCTTTTTAAAATCATCCTCAAAATGGAGCAGGAACTAGAGGGGATAATCTGTGCCTCATTTGAACCCTAATAAACAGGCATGATGAAGGTGGTGGGGCAGAGAGAAAACCCAGAGGGCTGAAATTTTATTTTGCAGAATTAAGCTGCTGTGGATAAGGGTATTGGCTATAAATGAAATAAAAGAAAAACAAGTAAGATGCTCTTCGTTTTTCTTTCGTTTCATTTATTAAATGAAATAAAATGATATAGGAAATTACATTGACATTCCCTTCATCATTTTAAACTAAGGCATATGCCTAGGGAATATTATTAGCAATTGGTGTGAAAGAGCCATAAACTTGTGTCCAATTTTCTAAAGAGAAAGAAACAGTTTTGCTTTTGTTCTTTTTCTCACTGGACTGAAATCTTTATTTGACTTGTTAAACAGTTATTCCTTGTCTTAAAAGTATCATAGCAATATTACAATTATATGTTTCTGTTTCTTGTTGATAAGGGAAATTAAAATGTCATGGCGCTATCCAACTTTCTCAGCAGGCAAACAAAATTAATCTGTGTTAAGGACACGGAATCAAAAACTGAAACATGGGAATTCATCCAATTTACTATGTTCAAAATTCTAGCAAATGTTTAAATACAAACTCGTTTCTCTTTCTATAAACATGACAATAATCTGGAAGAATTTTTGGCAAAAAGGTGTGAATTAATAATAAAATGATAAGCACCATGCAAGCATAATTGTAAAGCGCGCTAATAATTCTACTCATATCTTATGAGTTAATAAAATATCTTTCCAAAAATCAAAATTATTCTCCAGTTGCAGTTTCCTCCTCAGACTCCTTTATTGTCATATAGATTGGAAGAGGGCTGCTGACATTTCATTTCATTGTCATTTATTTGTCTGATGAAATGGAAAATAGCTAAGGAACATCCTTGAAACTGAACAATTGAGTGTCTAACAGTACTGGCCCCAGAGTTGGTTCAAGGTGTTGGCACCCTAGGCAAACCTTAAGCCTTATACCTACCCTGCTCTTTGCTGCCCCCAAGAAGTTGCCATCCTAGGAAAACACACAGTTTACCTAATGGTTGTGCTGGCCCTAGTATCTAACATAAAACCTAGATACCTTCATACCTCCAGTTCTAGAAGAGGCAGGAGATTACTTACTCACAAGGACAGGCCTGGATCTTTTACAGGTCAGTAACCCTGTGGCATGCCAGCTACGATGTAGACTAAGGTTAGGGGTGTGGAATGGGGAAACACTCCAGGTTTCTATGTCATCTATCCTCAATGTCACTTTTTCTCTGTACAGGTTCCTTCCTATGGGCTTTCCTTTCATTTCTATTCAAGAGTCTACCAGACATCCAAAGCTTTCAGGGTAATCTACTTCTCTTCTAGACTCAGCACTATGCCCTTTCCCTCCTCCATTGTAAGTTCCTTGAACTGCTCAGAAGCTAAGAATTCTTTGATGAGTGAGACCTGTCTTGAACAGGGGCTTGGCAATCCTCCGTGGCCATTTGGATGGACTTGTAAAGAAAAAAATAAAATAAGTTAAGTGTGTGCACAGTGTGTGACGAGAAAGCTGAATTGGGAGTCTTATTAAAAATAAATTGTAGGTGGACAGTTTGGCAGCAGTCATCTCCAGCTTCAGCATCCTCTGCCAACAGAGCTTGGTTTAGTATTTTTTTTTTCAAATCTGCACCATCCACACAATGAGGGAATAAAAATGTGGACCAGAGGTAGAAGGCTTGGAGCTGAACATTTATTCACGTACTGTCCCACAGCTAAGATCCAAAGGAACATAGCATGATGCTTAGCTGCTGAAGGACTAAGACTTAGGCGCATTCTGACTGTTGGCAATTAACGACCTGCTTCCATTGCATACAGTGTTTTGTTATCGTAAATTAGTAATCATATTATGTTCTTATTTATTATCTCATCTGCCTTTTTTTTTTGCTGTGTATAATATTTGCAGCAATGCTGCTATATGGTTTGTAAATTTAAGGGACCCTTTTTACTATAGTGTGCTATCTGGTTTGTGTGAGTCCATAGTAACCGTTACTATGCTAGCAATATTGCTGTTTGTACTGACAAGGCCAAGCCAAAGGTATCTGTCATCCTAAATCAGAGGTTAGGTAAACGACCGAGTCATCAGAACATGGGTCCAACACGAGCATGGTCTGACTGCACACAGCTCTTCATGCTGAAAGGCCATTCTCACTGTGACTGTGCTGTGACCATGTCAAGTCCATATATCCATATAGTCCTATTTAGGATTAGGCTGTGGCAACATGGATGCTGTTTTTATTATAGTACTCTAATCACAAGCCAGGCTGTTGGATGTCTATGCTGGGTCAGTGTCACGGCAGGACATGATAGAGAGATAAATTTCCTAGATGAAATAAATGACAGCTTCTTGGAGCAGCTGGTTCATGAACCGACCAGAGGGGAAGCCATATTAGACCTAGTCCTTAGTGGAACACCGGATCTAGTGTAAGAGATAAGGGTGTTGGGGCCACTTGGCAATAATGATCATAGTATGATCGCATTTGATTTAATTAGTGGAGGAAGGATAGTAAGGAAATCCACAGTACTACCTTTTAACTTACGAAAGGGAGACTATGATAAAATGAGGAAAATAGTTAAGAAAAAACTAAAAGGAGCAGTTACAAAGGTTAAAGACTTACATCAAGCTTGGGTGTTGTTGAAAAATAATATCTTGGAAGCCCAGACCAGCTGTATTCCACGCTTTAAGAAAAGTGGAAGGAAGTCCCAAAAACTGCCAGCATGGTTTAAAGGCGAGGTCAGAGAGGCTGTTGTTACCAGAAAAGCATCTTTCAGGAAATAGAAAAAAGAGCCAAATGACAAAACCTGGAAACAGCACAAGCACTGACAAGTCAAATGCAAGGCATTGATAAGGCAGGCAAAGGGAGAATTTGAGAAGAAGCTTGCTGCGGAAGCAAAAACGTGAAATAAAGACTTTTTCAAGTACATTCATAGCAAAAAACCTGTGAGTCAGTTGGTCCATTAGATGATAGAGGGATTAAAGGGGCACTAAGAGGCGACAAGGCGATAGCGGAGAGACTGAATGAATTATTTGCTTCGGTCTTTACTGAGGAATATGTAGGGATGTTACGCATGACTGAAGTGGTATTTAAAGTTGAGGAAGAATTGAAGGAAATATCGATACATCAGGAAGATATATTACAACTATTAGATAAACTAAAGAGTAGCAAATCACCTGGGCTGGATGGTATACATCCAAGGGTGTTAAAAGAAATGAAATATGAGATTGCAGACCTGCTAATAGTAATCTGTGAACTATCATTAAAGTCATCTCTAATACCTGAAGACTAGAGGATCGCCAATGTAACATCAATTTTTAAAAAGGGTTCCAGGGGTGATCCGGAAAAACTACAGACCAGTGAGCCTGATGTCAGTACCGGGAAAAATGGTAGAAACTATCATAAAGAATAAAATTACGCCATGACTATCTACTTAGCATGTAGATAGTCATGGCGTAATGGGAGACAGCCAACATGGCTTTAGCCAAGGAAGATCTTGTCTTACTAATCAGTTATGTTTTTTTGAAAGTGTGAATAAACAGGTGGACAAAGGTGGGTCGGTTGATATAGTGTATCTGGACTTTCAAAAAGCCTTTGACAAGGTCCCTCATCAGAGACTTTTGGCAAAACTAAAGAGTCGTGGGATAGGAGGCAGGGTACTATTGTGGATCAGGAACTGGTTAAAAGATAGAAAGCAGAGGGTAGGGCTAAATGGCCAATTTTCCCAATGGAGAATGGTGAATAGTGGTGTACCCCAGGGATCTGTGCTAGGTCCGCTGCTTTTTGACATATTCATAAATAACCTGGAAAGGGGAATAATGAGTGAGGTTATCAAATTTACAGATGACACAAAACTATTTAAAGTTGTTAAAACCCAAGAGGATTGTGGAAAATTGCAAGAGGATCTTGATAAATTGGAAGACTGGGCATCAAAATGGCAGATGAAATTTAATGTGGACAATTGCAAAGTTATACACCTAGGGAAGAACAACCCAAACTATGGTTACACGATGCAAGGTTCCACATTAGGAACCCCCACCCAGGAAAAAGATTTAGGCGTCATTGTGGCTAACATGTTAAAACTCCTGGCTAAATCCAAAGTCCTTTACTCAGTCCTGATTTTTCTTGATTTTTCTGCTGCTTTTGACACTGTTGACCATCACCTTTTCCTTGATACATTGTCCTCACTTGATTTTAGGAGCTCTGTACTGTCCTGGTTCTTTTCTTATCTCCCCCATCGCTCCTTCGGTGTCTATTCTGGCAGTTCCTCCTCTACTGCTATCACTCTTTCAGTTGGTGTACCCCAATGGTCTCTTTAGCCCTCCCCCCCCCCTTTTCTCTTTCTATACCTGGTCTCTTGGTGCTCTCATCTCCTCCCAGTGTTTCAATATCATTTTTATGCTAATGACTCTCAGATCTATCTATCTACACCTGATAATTCTCTTACACTCCAAGCCCATATATCTGCCTGCCTATCTGACATCGCTGTCTGGATGTCTCACCGCCATTTGAAATTGAACATGGTCAAATCCAAATTTCATATTTTTCCCTCTAAACCCTCTTCCCTCCCTTCTCTATTTCTGTTAATAACACTCTTCTGCTTCCTGTTTCCTCAGCCTGCAACTTTGTAGCCATCTTCAACTCCTCCCTCTCTTTCTCCACACATATCCAACAGATAACAAAAATTTGTCATTACTTTCTCTACATCATAAATAGAATTCACACCTTCCTTTCTAAACACACTACTAAAACACTTATCCACTCTTCAGTCACTTCTCACCATGACTATTACAACCTCCTTCTTGCTATTCTGTCTCAGTCATTTTTTCCCCTTCAGTCTGTACAAAGATCTGCTGCACGGCTAATCTTCTGCCAATCCCAGTATACTCATATAACCCATCTTCTCAACTCATTTCATTGTCTTCCCATCCATTTCCATATCCAATACAAACTTCTCCTTCTGACCTGTAAGTGCATTCACGCTATTCATTCTATTGCTCCTCACTACCTTTCCTCTCTTCTCTCTTCTTACACCCCTCTTCATGAACTCCGTTCTTTTTTTTTTTTTAAATGCTTTATTTTCGTTTTATAACAACAAAGGAAAGGAAGACATACAGCTAAAAGACAAATACATAACATGTAATACATACACCAAAGTAAACCCCAACCACCCCCCTCCCCCCCTGCTTCTTCTCTAGAAAACTAAGCATTCCCGAAGCGGGCGTGTACTTACATTATTGGGTTACAACCTAACGGTGATCAAAAACATGATGAGTGCACATTATACAGGCAAGTTGGAACAATGAGCGGATAGTACATAATCATTAAGCATCTGCCATTTAGATAAGCAAGAGTGAGTTTGGGCATGGGGAATAGCTCTCCGAGGTATCTGCTCATATTTACTATATAAGCAGACGAGGTTCCACCATTCATGGACAGTGAGTCGAGAGCTATCCTTCCAATTCCTCGTGATTAAGCATATAGCTATACCCAGCATGAAATCAAGGAGAAAGCGACCCTTCTTGGGAAGAGAGGGGACCTCCGCCGCAGAGCGGAGCCCCACGACCTTCCAAGAGAGAGGTTCATGAAAGTGTAAGATAGATTGAATACGACCCCAGACCCGCCCCCAGTAGACCTGCAGTTGAGGACATTCATAAATAACATGAGTGAAGGTTCCCACAGCAGTATGACAAGACCAACACAGGTCCCTAGTATTTGGGTGCCATTTGGCTATTTTTTCTGGGGTATAAAAGCATCTGTGTGCAAAGAAGAAGAGAGTTTGGGTAACAGAGGCAGACCGGGAGACCCGCACTACTTTACTCCAAAAAACGCTCCATTGCACAGGGGTGATAGTAGTTTGCAGTTCGCGCTCCCAGGCTTGTTGAGCTCTAAAAGTGTCCGTATCTGTACCCTGACAAATTATTTTATAAAAGTTAGAGGCTACCCCATGTGTACTACTAATGGAATGAACTGTCTCTAATAGCCCATCCTCAGTGGGGGCAGAGGGCGGCATGATTCGAGCACTTTTGAGGCAGTGTTGAAGCTGCATCAATTGAAAGTAGTGTTTCGCTGGTAACGCAAATTCCTTTTGTAAATCAGAAAAGGTTTTCCAATGAGCTGCAGAGAAAAGCTGTTGGGGTGTCCAGATCCCCCTGGAGTACCAGGGTTTCCAGGCTATTGTTCTATTTAGGACTTGAATTCGGGGGTTATTCCATAGCGGGAGTCCGTCCTGAGGACATACATTCGGGCCCAATGATAAAATGAGAGTGTTAAAGGCCGCAAGAGTATCGACAATCATTGGTGGATGGCGGGTGTCTACTTGATAGGACATACCGGGGAGATGGGTCAACGGAATTGGGCTACTAAGCTCCTCTTCTATGTCAAGCCAAACTGGTCGGCGGTCTGTTGAGGTATCTAGCCAGCGGGCACCTTGCTTAAGCAGAAAGGCTTGATGATATCTAAGAAAATCAGGAAATCTGGTACCCCCTCGTTCCTTCACAGACTGCAGTTTATGTTTAGCTATCCTTGGTGGTTTGCCCTGCCAGAGATAACGGACGAGAAGGCCCTCAATATCTTTATAAGTATGTAACGGGAGTAAGCATGGCAGCATTTCTAAAATATAGTTCACTTTGGGGACTATCATCATTTTCACAGTTTCTAAGCGGCCCCACCATGTGAGAGATAAGGGAGACCAACGATTTGTGAGTTCACGGACTTTGGAGACTACCTCTTTGGCATTAAAACTGATAGTGTCTTCTAAAGGAGAACAGTAATGGACCCCGAGATACTTCACCATGCGGGATTGCCAAAGGAAGGGAAAGGCCTGCATGTCAGCCTCATGTACCCAGCGGTTCAGTGGGAATGCTACAGATTTGGTCCAGTTAATTTTATAGCCCGATAATTGTGAGTATCCGTCAATCAGATCCAAGACGGCTGGAACCGAATCAAGAGAAACGAAGAGCATGAGGTCATCTGCATATGCAGAGAGTTTAATCTCCCTATGGCTAAAGGGGACACCTCGAATACATGCAGACTGTCTAATAAGGAGGGCTAGGGGTTCGAGAGCGAGATCAAAAAGCATTGGTGATAGGGGGCAACCTTGACGCGTGCCTCTGTGGAGGTTAAATGGCTGAGATTTGATGGCGTTTACACAAATACTGGCAACAGGTTGAGTGTACATGACTTGGAGATATCGGAGGAAGCCCTCTCCAAAGCCATACCATCGGAGAACTGCAAATAAAAAGGGCCATTCTAGACGATCAAAGGCTTTTTCGGCATCCAGGGAAAGACCCACCCATGGATGAGCGAGATTGGCAGCACTAGATAACACATGGCACAAGGTCCGAGCATTGTCAGCAGTTGATCTGCCGGGTATAAAACCACATTGGTCGGGGTGAATTAGGGTGGCCATCAAGTCAGATAGCCGGGTGGCCAAGACCGTTGCGAAGATCTTATAGTCGGCATTAAGTAGGGAGATGGGACGGTAGTTGGCGGTCAGTAACGGGTCTCTGCCTTCTTTCTCAAATACCACCACATTGGCTGCAGAAAAGGATCCCAAAGAGGATGTATCTGCCGCAAGGGCAGTAAAATAGAGTTTTAAATAGGGAGTTAAATCTGCACTAAACGTTCTGTAGAATTCGGTCGGGAGACCATCAGGCCCCGCGGCACGGCCCGAGGCTGTACGTTTTAGGGCAGATTGGATCTCTGAAGTAGAGAAGGGTTCATCCATCGCAGCCCTATCATCTTCAGAGAGGGTCGGCCGCTGAATGCCAGAAAGCAATCTCTCGAATGTCTCTGACGAGAACTCACATTCAGATTGATATAGGCGAGTATAGAAATCCCGAAAGAGCTCTACAATGTCGGAGTCTGTGGTCACTATGCCCCCTCCCTGTGGAGCTCGGAGGGCCGCAACGCGTTTGGCTTCTTTTTGACCTTTCAAGGCATTGGAGAGGAGTCGACCGGCTCGGTTATTTTCACGATAATAGGTCCCTCGCTGAAGCTCAATACTCTTAGAAGCTGCAGTTGAGAGGATTGAATTATATTGAAAACGGAGACGCTGTAATCGAATTAATACACATGGGTCCGTGCGTGAAGTTAAAACTCGTTCACCTGCTTTTATTTGTTGATCTAGTATAAGCAGCTGCTGTTTACGTTGTTTCCGCAGGCGGATTTGATAGCTAGTGATCGTCGCCCGAATGGCCGCTTTGAAGCCCTCCCACCAAGCCCAGTTCGCAGTATCTTGGGGTAGATTAAAATGGAAGTAATCCTGTATGGCTACTCGAATTGCTGACTGGAACTCTGGCTGAGTTAGCAGGGCTCTATCAAAGAACCAGGCTCCCGAGGTTCCCTGGGGTGCAGTAGTGTGTAATTGAAAGGAGATGGCAGCATGATCTGAAATATGTTCGGAGTGAATCTTTGCAGTGTCCACCTGAGGAACTAACAGTTTTGAAACTAAAAAGAAGTCTATGCGAGACTGAGATTTATGAGGGGAGGAGAAGAAAGTAAAGTCAAGCTCATTGGGGTGTAGTAACCTCCATAGATCAACTAAGGCAAGATCCTTGATCAGGGAGGTAAGCGTGGCGTGACTCTTGGGGGGACCGCTCGTCCTAGGCGGCTGCCTATCAATCAGGGGATCAAGGACTAAATTGAAATCCCCCCCAATGATCAATGGAGTATTAGCAGAAGCCTGCGCAACCTGAGCAATGGTAGCAAAAAAGGCAGGGTCATCAACATTAGGAGCATAGAGGCATATACATGTAACTTCTAGACTACCTATCTTAAGGTGAACTCTAGACCATCTACCCTCTGTATCTGAGCTAGTCGCAAGAACAGTAGCATGCAAAGATTTCCTAACCAGTATGGCAACCCCACATTTCTTAGAAACGGCTGGGGAATAAGCGGCCACCATGTAAGGTTTAATATTGAGTTTAAGAGATTCCTTCGAATTTAAATGCGTTTCTTGGAGAAAAATCAGATCCGCTGCTTCCTGACTGAGGTAGCTTAGGATTTTCTTCCGTTTTATCGGATTATTGATGCCTTTTACGTTCAATGAAAAAATCTTACATGGTGCCATCAATCGATAATAGACATTTTTGGGAAAGGGCGCTTGGTAACATAGAACATAAGCAGAATCTGTACAACAATGTCATAATCACCGAGTATTCTGGCTAATACACCCCATATTGAAAAGTATGTACCAACGTATCTTAGAGAAGAAGCAAAACCCCCAAAGAATATGGCGACCATGTGTCTGCGGGAGGAGGCCCTAGAGAGGAAATAGAAGACATATAAAAGGAAAAGAAACACCAGAGTCCATAATAACACTGTCTCTGATACTCATCGAGGCTACTGTGGGTAAAGGAGTCGGGTCACAGATACCATCAAGAGTAAGGCAACAAAACTGTCCACGCCAGACTCCTTGTTAGGCTGCGGCAGATCCAACATGGCAGACACAACGGGCATGAGGAGGCCTGCAGGAACATTCTGGAAGTCAGCGCAGCAAGTCGGCTTCTTTGGAATCCAAAAACTCCGCTAGTAGATCAGGGTCCTCGAATGTTCTTGTCTGATTATGAAGCGTGACTCGGAGCTTGGCCGGGTACATCAGGCCATAACGTGCTTGTAGTTGTTGAAGCCTCGGTCGGAATTCCAAAAAGCGCTTTCGGCGGTCGACTGTGGGTTTAGACAAGTCGGGAAAGAAGGAGATCTTGTGGCTCTCAAACTCCATATGGCCCTTTGCCCGAGAAGCACTTAGAATTTGCTCCACGTGTTGATATCTCAATAGTCGAAAAATGATAGGCCGCGGGGTCTTCCTGTTGAGCGTTATGCTTGTGGGTACACGATGAGCGCGATCAATCTCCAATTCTTTGGTAAAGGTGATTTGGAGCAGAGAAGGGAGGATTTTGCTTAAAAACTCTTTCATGTCTCCCGATTCCGCTCCCTCCGGGATGCCCACGAGTCGTATGTTGTTGCGGCGCGCTCTATTATTGCCATCTTCCACCTCCTTCTGTAAGGTCCGCACCTGTCGTTCAACTTTGTCGAGTTGGGACAACCGGACCACATGGGAGTCCAATATGCTCTCCATTTTATCTTGACGCGAAGAAAGCCCTTCTAGCCTGCTTTGCAGCACACCAAAATCGTCCCGCAGCGCTCGGAGTGCTTCACCGTTTGCCTGCACAAGGTTTTTGACCCCTCTAATCTCTGCGAGGATTTCCTGCTGCATTTCGGGGCCCTCGCACGAGGCCGGCCCCTTCTGCGGGGACGGAGGTTCAGTTTTGGAGCGTTTACCGTGAGAAGCCGCTGGAGACCCAAATTCCAGGCGCGTCGGTTTGGTCCCTGCCATCTCACCAATGTGCCCCGGCAAGATCAGAGTAAAGTTCCAGGTGTATGAGGTGTTAATTCAGGATTCTAAGTAGGCCTCTCGGGAGCCTCAGCGTTATGCGACCATCCCGCTGGACATCAGGCTCCGCCCCTCATGAACTCCGTTCTTCCTCTGGCTTGCTTCTCTCTATGCCCTTCTCTTCAACACTTGATTCCAGTCTTTGATCCTTTCACCTTGCTGCTCCTTATGCCTGAAACAAACTGCCTGTTTCTTTACGTCAGGTTTTATCGCTCCCCATTTTCAAATCCAAGCTAAAGGCTCACCTCTTTCAGGCCACTTTTGGATCTTAATCCTTTGTTCTCCTTCTGTCTCATTACCCTTCCCTACTTTACCCTTGTTCTCATCTACTGTACTCTCTGTCTTGATTAGATTGTAAGCTCTGCGAGCAGGGATCATCTTTATATGTTTCTGTACAGTGCTGCGTACACCTTGTAGCACTATATAAATGATTAATAGTAGTAGTCCTGGTACTACTACTACATTTATATAGCGCTACAAGGCAGGTAGCATGGTGTGGAGCTATAGCTGAATGGTTAAAGCACTGGCTCAATAAAAAACAAACCAGTGTTCAAATCCCACTTCTGACATTGTTACAAGTCACTTTACCCTCCATTGCCTTTAAAGAAAGGCCTGCCAGTATATTTCTGGTCACACTGCTATGAAAACCCAGGAGCTGCCTGGTTACCAGGAGTCAGTATTGACTTGAGGGCACACATTGTTATTAGTATTATTCTTTTTTTATGTCTTATGCACATTGGTTCTGCAAGCACGCACATTGAAATCATAGCCATCTGACAGCATGACTTTATTGCCTGTGTTGCAGTACATTGCAAAGGATCATCCAGTGTGACCCTGTAGACAGTAGTGAAATCTGGCTGGTTTGTGAAAACCGGTTCCTGCCATGGGCTGTGTTTGGTGAACCAGGCCGAAAATGGGTCCCAATGCCGGCGCTGCACTAGCAGGATATCCCCCTGCCTGCCAGTGGTTTGAAGGCATTGGGGGACGGTGACATTGTGGAAAGCCTTTGATGGCATCAAACCACGCCCGGGAGGAGGGCTTGGGCTGCTGGGCCATCAGGGAGCTGCTGCCCTGTGGTGACCTCCAGCAGCCCGAGTATGGTGCCGGCAGCACAAACACATGCCGTGCTGCTGCCTGCCCGGTCCTGTCAGTGGTGGGATCAATCTGAACCAGTTTCTGTTCGGACTGAACCCCACCACTGCCTGTAGATGCATGACACATGAGCTGTACATATTGGAAACTGTCATGATAATGATGAATGAACACCGTTTGCTCCATCATATATACAGTACACACCTGCATGTCACACTTCTGAGATGCTCACCTGCACAGATCATCCCACATCCTTACTTGCTCCATATGGCCAATATTAGAGAAACATGAGTTCAGAGACATGTGTGGATGCCAGGTCTGTGACATCATGTGAGTGACTTTGTTCCACCAGACAGTATGGGCCTAATATTCAAAATGCATATACACAGTTTACAGCTATATAAACCATGTAAATGCCTTAAACGGGGATATTCAACGGCACCTACACAGTTAGTGCCATTGAATATCCCCAACTATTTCCTCTATAAGCCCCGATGCTATCCAGTTAGCATCGGGGCATGTTGGGGGTGTTCCAGGGCAGAACAGAGGCAGTGACTGCCACTAACCGTGTAGCGGTAATATTGGACCACTACACGGTTAGTGGTCCATGGCTAAAACTAGGCCAGCTTTTGGCTCGCCTAGTTCTAGCTGTGAACCACTAACTGTGTACTGATCCAATATCACTGCTATATGGTTAGGCTCTGTGGCATTGGCCCCTTGGTGTACAACTTGGATATTCAATGGGTTAAGGGTGAGCAGGTATAGCCCGCCAGAAGAAAATCGGATCCTGTGTGTGTAGACCTTATCTGTCCAAGAGCACTTTACGTTTGCATGCAGCTTGTACATATGTGTGGCCTTTAAGTTTTTTGATCATAGGCTCCTTACTTGTGCAGCAGTTGTATGCATACATGTCAGGAAGATAGTCTGGGGGTTAGAGCAGCTGAGTCTGCTTGAAACCTAAATAGATGGTATCAGACCTTCCCTCTGGCCCAGCACCTATATTTCACATACACTACAACTGAGTTTAGCTGCATTTGTGAGGTCACATTGGGTACATTGGAGCAGCAAGGCCACATAGCACTCTCATCTACCCTCATCCATCCTTCGGCCCAACTATATATATATATCCATCATGTTCAGTCAAATATTCTCCTGCCAGCTGCTACACCCTGGCCCAAATGGTGGCATTTCACTCATTGTGGTGTATCACTCCCATCTCTCTTACAGCTGATGTGTAGGTCACCACTGCCACCCAGGCATTCTTTCTATGCCTACATCATGGCCATGGTGGCTACTTCTACCCACTCCTATGCCACCCACGGACATCAGATAGCATGTAGATAGTCATGGCCTAATGGGAGACAGCCAACATGGCTTTAGACAAGGAAGATCTTGTCTTACTAATCTGTTATGTTTTTTTGAAGGTGTGAATAAACAGGTAGAAAAAGGTGAGTCGGTTGATATAGTGTATCTGGACTTTCAGAAAGCCTTTGACAAAGTCCCTCATCAGAGACTTTTGGCAAAATTAAAGAGTCATGGGATAGGAGGCAGGGTACTACTGTGGATCAGGAACTGGCTAAAAGATAGAAAGCAGAGGGTAGGGCTAAATGGCCAATTTTCCCAATGGAGAAAGGTGAATAGTGGTGTACCCCAGGGATCTGTGCTGTTTCCGCTGCTTTTTGACATATTCATAAATGACCTGGAAAGGGGAATAATGAGTGAGGTTATCAAATTTACAGATGACACAAAACTTTTTAAAGTTGTTAAAACCCAAGAGGATTGTGGAAAATTGCAAGAGGATCTTGATAAATTGGAAGACTAGGCATCAAAATGGCAGATGAAATTTAATGTGGACAAGTGCAAAGTTATGCACCTAGGGAAGAACAACCCAAACTATGGTTACACGATGCAAGGTTCCATATTAGGAACCACCACCTAGGAAAAAGATTTAGGCATCATTGTGGATACCATGTTAAAACCCTCGGCCCAGTGTGCAGCAGTGGCCAAGAGAGCAAATAGAATGCTAGGTATCATAAGGAAAGGAATGGAAAATAAAACAAAAGATATTATAATGCCTCTATATTGTTCCATGGTGAGACCGCACCTTGAATATCGTGTGCAATTCTGGTCGCCGTATCTTAAAAAGGATATAGCAATATTAGAAAAGGTTTAGAGAAGAGCCACCAAAATGGTAAAGGGGATGGAAGGATACTCCTATGAAGAAAGGCTAAAAAGGTTAGGGCTCTTTTTTTTTTTTTAAATGTTTATTTAGCCATTTTGAATCATACAGGATAAACAAACACTAATACAACAAAAAAACATCATAACAACTGAAGTAGAACCAGCTATGTAATACAGCGTTTAGAAACTACTAAAAGCGAGACAGACCTTTATATGAGCAGCATGATATACTTAAATCATACAAACATCATCAGTAAACCATACGTTATTACGCATAGCGTGACATGCAGCGATGGATATTGACTCCCAGCTCCAACCCCCATTAATGAAGCATGATCTTAGAGTCCAGGGCATTCCATTTTGAGAGTTTGGGATATAGATAAGGATGCTGCTGAATGTAGAGGTGCTCATACAGGCGGTGGGCACAAAGCAGATTCCACCACTGCTCAAAAGTTAAGGCAGTAAAGTTTTTCCAATGACTCATCAAAGTTTTCAAGGCCAGTCCAAGCAGTAGATCTAAAATGGAGCGATCTTCCCTCGCCAGTCCCGCTATTCCGGATCGTGAGCGGAATATGAGTATTCGGAACGTCAGCGGGACATTGAGACCCAGAAGCAGGGTAATTCTCTCCCATATTTGTCGCCAATATCTTCTCAGCATTGGGCAGGTATACAACATGTGTTCAAGCGTACCTGGTTGCGTCTTGCACGTCCAACACCGATTATCCGCTGGGGTTTGCCATTTGGCCATTCTAATAGGGGTCAGATAAGCTCGGTGTGCCAGGAAGAACAACGTTTGTGTTACCGTGGCTGAGCACGCCACCCTAATCTGTGATTGCCAAAAGTGCGCCCAATCTTCGGGTCTCTCCATGCCCCCTATCTCCCCCTCCCAGCTGGACTGCACACTTGTACACTTCTTGTCCTGTCCATCTCGGAAACTGGAGACAATTTTGGAGACAACCCGCGGTCCCTCACTCAGCTCTCTGACTTTCTTCATCCATGCACCAGCAGCCGGCATGCCAACTGGCGTGACTTCAGCCTTGCTCAGACAATGCCGTAGTTGGCACCACTGGAACATCCCAGTAGTAGGGAGGCCAAA
This sequence comes from Ichthyophis bannanicus, assembly GCA_033557465.1. Classification (NCBI taxonomy): domain Eukaryota; kingdom Metazoa; phylum Chordata; class Amphibia; order Gymnophiona; family Ichthyophiidae; genus Ichthyophis; species Ichthyophis bannanicus. The sequence goes on from CM066032.1 coordinate 429,627,679, forward strand.
GTTCCACTGTAATTCTGAATAAGTTTTGAATCGGCCCTCGGCCATCAAATGGCCCAGGTTGAGTATCCCTCGCTGGATCCACAGAGGCCAAAAGACGGGCTCCCCCGCTATCTTAAATCTGGGGTTTAGCCAAATAGGAGTATCCGCTGTATATCCCATCCATTCCGCGTCGGAGTTCTGAAGTATTTGAAATGCTTGCTTAGTTGCTTGAATTACTGCATTTGATTTAGTCCCTTTGACACTGACCGTCCCAATACATGCAATCAGTGGTAGCGGATGACACATTTCAGTTTCTATTCTTAGCCAATGTGGGATGTCAGGGCATGGATCTTCTTCACTCCAAAGGCACCCATGTCGCAATATGGCTGCTACGTGGTACCAGTAGAAATCTGGAAACTGCACCCCGCCTCTCTCCTTAGCCAGCTTCAGCTTCCAGTATGCGATTCGGGGGGTCTTATTGCGCCAGAGGAAGGCTAATAGGATCTTAGTCAACCCCTTATAGAAGCGTGTCGAGAATAGGATTGGTATCATACTTAAGATATAATTAAGTTTAGGGACAATCACCATCTTTATGGTCTCTAGCCTGCCCCACCACGTCAAATGCAAAGGATTCCACTTGCAGATGCATTCCCGCACAAGCTTCTCACAATATGCTTCATTATGCAGCACCGTTTCGGTGAGGGTGGTACAGTATTCAACACCCAGGTATTTAAAAGAGTTGGTCTCCACTTTAAAGGGAAAATTCTCCAATAGCCCTCTCGATACCATTCGATTCAAAGGGATCGCCACTGTTTTGGCGAGATTTAATTTGTAGCCTGACACTTCCGAATAGACGGCAATAATGCGTAACAAGGCTGTAAGGGACTGCGGCTCCACAAATATGAATAGATCATCGGCATAGGCTGACAGTTTATAGCTGCGCCCTTGGATCTCGAGCCCCCTGATGCCATCATGCTGCCGTATTGCGAGAGCCAAGGGTTCAAGGGCTAAGTTGAAAAGTAGCGGCGACAAAGGGCAGCCTTGCCGGGTTCCTCTGTAGAGCCGAAAGGCCGTTGACAGGGCTCCATTTGCGAATATCCGCGCAGTGGGCTGGGCATAAAGCATCTGGATACACTTCAAAAAGTGATCCTGAAAGCCAAACCATTGCAGAGACCGAGAGAGAAAGGTCCATTCAATTCTGTCAAAGGCCTTTTCTGCGTCCAATGCCAGCCCCACCATAGGATATCCTACTTTATGGGACTCCGACAAAACATGAGCCAGCAGCCTTCCATTATCTACCGTCGACCGCCCAGACACAAATCCGGATTGGTCCGGGTGAATAAGAAAGTTTAAAACTTTATTCAGACGATTAGCCAGGATTTTAGCATAAATTTTGTAATCCGAGTTGAGGAGGGAGATAGGTCGGTAATTCTCGACCCGTTGAGGATCTCTACCCGGTTTAGGATGAATAACGATCGTGGCTTCTGCCAGCGCCCCTGTGTTAGGATATTCCTCACACAGGTGACTGTAGTAGGTAAGCAGTTCAGGGATTAAAAGATCAGAGAAGGATCGGTAGAATTCTAAGGGTATCCCATCGGGGCCTGAGGCCTTCCCCGTAGCCAGCTGGCGCATCGCTTTATCTATCTCGGAACAAGTGATCTCAGCTTCCAGCATCAACGTCTGCTGCCGAGTTAATGTGGGTCTCTGGATATTGGAGGTGAGGCGCTGGAAAGTTTCCTCATTCCACGTCACTTCTGACTTATACAGATCCTGGTAAAACTCTCGACACTGCTCCAGAATCTCGTCATCATTCACTAACACGTTACCTTGGGCATTTTGCAAGCCGGGTATACGTTGAGAAGGTGTCCGCGCTCTTAGGTACCTAGCTAAGAGCGGACTAGCCCGATTGCTCTCATGGTGATAGATGCTTTGCTGTACTCGCTGTTGTCGCTGTGCTTCCTCACTCAAGATGGAATTGTATTGATAACGGAGGCGCTGTAACCGAAGCAGGACCAAGGGATCAGCTTTCCTGGCAAGGAGCCTCTCACCAGCCCCAATGGAAGTTTGTAATTCAAGCAGCTGCCCCTGACGCAATTTCCTTTGTTGGATATCGTATGTAGTCATATGGCCTCGGAGATTCGCCTTGAGAGCTTCCCACCAAGCCCAAGTGGTCGTGTCACCCACTTTATTACATTCCAGGTATGTAATTATGCATGAACGCATACGTCTCACAAACTCCGCATCCGCCAGCCAGGCTTTATCCATTCTGAAATGCACACGTGACTGCCTACTAATTTTAGCTCCCAAAGTCAGGGTTATAGCGGCATGATCTGATAGGACTTTTGGCAGGATTTCCACCCCTACCAACCGCGGCACCAACGCCCTGGATATCAAAAAGTAATCGATTCTAGTTAGCGTATGATGCGGCATGGAGTAGAAGGTGTATTCACGTGCAGTGGGGTGTAAGAGTCGCCATGGGTCAACTAGATCGAAGGTCTCCATCAAACCTTGCAATACACCATGCGCCTTGGGCTTGCTCTGAGGTCGGTAGGGCGACCGGTCAAGCAAGGGATCGTGAATCATGTTGAAATCCCCTCCAATCACCAAATGCACCGAAGATGGTACCTTCATCTCCGCTGCTAGCTGTTGAAAGAAAGCTGGATCGTCTGCAGTAGGGCCATAAATGGCCATCAAAAGATATTCCTCCGCCCCAAGCTGTATATTCACCCTGGCCCATCTCCCACTGGGGTCGATCTGCGTCTCTTGTATTATCGGTTGTAGGGCTCTCCGGACTAAAATGCAAACGCCCCCCTTCTTCTTCATCGCAGGGGACACCAAGACATTCTGATATGTGCTATTGTGGACCTTGCAAGACTCAGCCAGAGTCAGATGCGTTTCTTGCAGATATACTATATCAGCTCTCTGCTTCTGGCAGTACAGCAATATTTTAGTTCGCTTTATGGGATTGTTTATGCCCTGAACATTCAGAGTTAAGAATTTAACTCCCATATTTGTCATCAACCAAGTTATCTCGTAGCTCTGGAGTCATAGCCATCACTAAATGTACACGCACCATTTCCTGTCTGTCCATCAGAAAACATATACATAGCCAGTTAACATACATAACAGTAAACAACCAACTGATTTGTATGGTGAAGTACCCCCCCTCCACAGTCAGACCACCCTCCCTCCCCCCCATTGCAGACATCTCATATAATAGTGTATTTATTATATACATTACCCCTTCCCTCCTGTGATATCTTACAGTCCCGTTCGAGAGGCACTGTGTTAAGCAAACAGTACCTGTAGTCAGTCCCAGATATACATTGCATAGATATAACTACATAAACAGTCATATTAACGGTAACATTGGGGCTACAGACCCCACATATGCCATTCGGGCCCAGCTGCACCCTTCACTTCAAACCTTCGCCCTGCATCACTAGGCCCAGTGGCACTCTCTGCCGTGACCGCCAAGGGTAAGATCCTCAGGTGACCAGAGTCAGCGGCCCACCTCCATCCTGGAATAATCCTGCAAAAAAGCGCGGAGCTTCACTGCACTGTCAAAATTCCTGGTGACATTATCGACTGTAACCCGCATTTTCGCCGGGTAGAATAGCCCATAGCGTGCATGGATTTTTTGCAGAAGAGGCCTGCATTCAAGCAGCTCCCGACGCCTATCCACTGTTTGCTTGGACAGGTCAGGGAAGAAGGTAATCTTGTTACCATTCAGTTGCAAAGGATTTTTTAGCTTGGCTGCTTGCATAATCTGCAGCACTTGAGGGTAACGCAGGACTTTGATTACCATGGGTCTTGGTCGCTTCGCTTGCGTCGAGCTTGTCATGGGAACCCGATGCGCCCTCTCAATTTCAAAAGGAGCTGAAAATTTTATCTGGAGGAGTTCCGGTATCAGCTTTTCTATGTATCCCATCGGGTCGTTCCCCTCTGCCCCCTCCGGCAATCCTATTATCCTCACGTTGCTCCTACGAGATCGGTTGCTCTGCTCTTCGAGTTGGGCTTCCAACAAAGTCACTCGTTTTGCAAGCGGGCCTATCTGCGAAAGTACACCCTCGTGCTTTAACGCTGTGGCCTCGACTTTCTGCAATCGACCGTCCATCCCATTCAACTTATCTCGGACAGCATGCAGCTCCTCCTGCACTTGTGCTAGCGTCTCCCCATTATTAGACATCATCTCCTTCATTGCTCGTAGTTCCGTTAGTATTTCGCGCATACCTTCATCAGCCTCCTTGTCCGGTTTCACTTTCTGCGGGGAGGCCGCATCTTGCTTGAGCCGCTTTATAGCTTGCCCCGTGGAGGAAGGAAATTCCAATTTCGCCGGTTTTAATGACGCCATCGGTGAATAATCGGGGACCAAAAATCAAAAACTTGTACCATAGAAAACCAAGAGGAAAGGGAAGATTCTATAATGCAATGGAGGAGCGGGTTCTTCAGGCGGCCATCACGCTTCGCGGCAAGCTCCGCCAAGGTTAGGGCTCTTTAACCTGGAAAAGAGATGGCTGAGGGGAGATATGATAGAAGTCTATAAATTAATGAACCGAGTGGAACGGGTAAACGTAGATCGATTGTTTATGTTATCAGAATATAGAAAGACTAGGGGACATGCAATGAAGCTACAGGTTAAACTATTAAATACTAATAAAAGAAAATGTTTTGTCACTCAACATGTAATCAAACTCTGGAATTTGTTACCGGAGGATGTAGTAAAGGCTGTTAGTGTAGCTGGGTTTAAAAAAGGTTTGGACAAGTTCCTGGAGGAAAGGTCCATAAACCATTATTAAGAAGCGACCCAGGATATCAATGCTTGACCCAGTACAAGCAATGTGTAACCTGTGTCTTTTGGGGAAACTGTTAGGTATGTATGACCTAGATTGGCCACTGTTGGAAACAGGATACTGGGCTTGATGGACCTTGGTCTGACCCAGTATGGCATATCTTATGTTCTTATGTTCTTATGTACATGTACAGTCTTCACGGTTACAGTCCCTCTGCTTCCCACATGCCTTATAAGCCATATCTGCGGGCATCCCATGTGGCTGCCAGTACTAATGAGAGACATGGTGGGGGCAACTGTACCACAGCACAGGGTGTTGGCAATTTAAAGTACTGGAAAGACAGTTGGTGACAGATGATGGGAATACGTGTCCCGCAGTGGAGGTGGAGGTGGCAGGATAGTTACAATGATGGGTAGACAGAGGAGTGCTGGTGCTATGCAGATCAGGCACAGGCGAGGCAAGCATGAAGAGGCGCAATGCAGGAAAATGCAGGAAAGGGTAGCAGTGCAGGACATGGGGTGACAGCCCGCAAAGGCAGACAGGACTCTACACAACTGACAGACGCAGATAGATGGACCGAGGGAATGTTGGCAATTATGGCGAGGGTATTATTGGCTGGCAGCACAAATCTGCAAAAATATGACTGTGACAGGCATGCACACTATTTGAGTAGGACAGACATGAGAGGAGGAAACAATGAGGAATTGAACCCATGAACACTACCAAGAACGGCATTGTATTAACCAGTAGGCTATACCTCAGTGGCTGGTTACAGAAGGACTGCAGGTCACCACACAAACTGCTCTGAGTGCCAGGATAGGGTAACCCCACCAGTACCCATGATGCAATGCACATGCTGAATAGCTGTCTACAGCTGATCAGCAAATGGGGTCTGCACCTCTCCGGTACCTCAGCTTGGAAAGACGAACTGACAGTGTGTGATACTGGCACAGAGATAGCAAAGAAGGATCGGTTTTATTGAATTAACTCAAAGCCATTGGCCCAACACAGGCCATGTTTCGTTATGCCTCATGAAGCCGCACTTTCTAAAACTGAATGTTTAAAAATGTTTTTTTAAGCATTCAGTTTTAGAAAGTGTGGCTTCATGAGCTTTATATTGAAGAGCTATTGATTAGTTCTTTGAACTGGCTATCGGAGACTGGTTATATATACATGTAACCCAGAGTGGATGAGCAATAAGACAGACTATGTTTTATAATAGCTTGCTTCCGTTTGGGACCATGGAGAAGGTATTTGTGTATGTACAAGACTATATTGAGTCGAGCCACCTAGCCCCTGATGAAGGCATAATGAAACACGGCCTGTGTCGGGCCAATGGCTTTGAGTTAATTCAATAAAACCGATCCTTCCCTGCTATCCACGTTTGTTTGATTGGCTTGTCGTTTAGCACGTGGACGTAGTGCTTCTCTGTTGGTGTACAGAGAAGCTACAGACCATGCCATTATGCAGGTTCTGTGTTCTCCCTGAGGGATAGGATGGTTGCCCAGCTCTAGGTCCGCAGTACATTTGGTGCTAGAGATAGGCAATGCTGTACATCCACATCACTACCAGTGTGTGACAGGTGTTCCTTGCAGTGCAGCTGAAGGTAATTTGGTGTCCATCTTTATCCTGCAGTCACATGTGGCCCTCTGGGACCAGACACCACCGAGATTAGTGTGTACCCCGTGTTAGGGTCTGGCTGACATGGGCACCTGCTATCAGGACAGAGGGGTTTCTAGACTTGCAGGAGGCGTGTATAGCAGTGCCTTTATAGGTCAAAGTGGTATACACTACATACCCCAAAGGGCTCACATCACCCCTTTATGTAGGTAAGGGACAGATGCCCCAGCCCCGTGAAGCAACCTCCACCGTGCTGCTATGAGACAGCCCTCCAGGGCTGGTGGACCAGAGCCATACCTATGGCTAGGGGAGTGGCAGACCAGCAGCAATGATGGGGTTAGCTCTGGAAAACCCCAACTACCTCATACCACTGTCTGCCAGTCACCTGAAGACAGCACAGTCAGACTGCACCATAAAGGTGTTCCAACCATGCACAGTCTAACTACAGACATTCCACAAGCCAGTCCATAGTACACCATGTGCACCAAGCATGTATCTCAGTGATTGGCGCCCCAACACTGTGAACACAAATGTATCACTGGAGGCAGATAGTGTAGAGCGCTATGTGGGAACCTAGACATGCCATGGTCACTGTTGGTCAAAGTGAGTGCCCTCCCAGCATGCCATGCTGTGGCCACCCTGTCCATGCAGGCAGTGGTCAGGCACTACAGTGTCCCAGCCATTGCCCCACACCCTGTGAAGATGCATCCTGGCCAATTCGCCCTGTCCGGGCCATACCCACAACACCTTGCTCCTCATTATGCACATATTCAGGCTAACGCTGGTAACAGTGGGACATTGTGCTCCCGGTGAGGTGTGGGCAGCCACAAAACAATGGATAGACATACACACACACACTCCTATTGCAGCATTTGCAAAGATAGGGATGGTTGACAACCCTGCCCGCCACACTGGTCCTGATCACAGTGTGGACATTGCTAAACAGTGCAGAAGGTAGTAGTAGTGCTCTGGTGATAACTGCAGCTCAATGCTGGGGCCAACAGCCTGACTCTCCATGCATCTTTGGATTGTGGAGCCTGTGTGAGTGGGTGTTTATACTCCTTTCCGCTGCTGTTTTGGGCTTTGCACATGTTGCTGTTGTATCTGCATTGTAGGGTAAAACATAGGGACATGCTCTGCAGGAATAACAGCTGGAGCTTGAAACTGTGACCCTCTGCATCTAGACACAATGGCTGGGTATACTGCACCACACTGTTACCACAGATGCATGGTGGTCCCTGGGGCTACCTGTACTTTTCCTCAGCCAGACATTTTATGTTGCACTGCACACCACGTACTGGTACAGGGCATGGCCTAGGTCTACTTCAGGCAGGTGCCACTGCCCCCTCCAGCACGGGCACACCCCCCCTGCCATGCTGACATGACCATATGCTGTCAGTGCTGGTAGTGCGCAGTCCCAGGCCATCCACTGTGTGGGTAAGTAGTCACCTAGGGAGCGGGGTCTGTGGCATGGGGCATACATGAGCATCCTCACATCCCCCCCCATCACCGCCTACCAATAGTCTGTCCCTCCCACTTGGGGGAGGGTTGGCTTGGGGGATGTCAGGTCAGTGCCATGGCAATTGTTAGCTCGTGTGGATCAGGTAGATGTAGGTGGATTGTGTTTGGCCTTTGTCAGCTGCTGTCATGCTGATTTCTGGTTTCTATGTTCCTATGTGCCACCTAGGCGCCTGCCTAGTCCACCCGTGCCCCAGCTGCCCCTGCTACATGTCCCGCCTGCAGCCCCCTATGCCACACTTGCAGCATCGCCATAGTGGCCTTTCATACTTGGGCACTATGCTGTTGCTGGAAATGGTGCACTATTATCACGCTTCTTGGGCTCCCTGTCTATGCTGTACATTGCTGACAGTAAAATGGTTTCTCTCTCCTGCAAATGTGCATCTAACGGCAGGTTTTCATTTGCGGTAAGATTCAGCCCTTCAGTTCAGTGCGTTAGTGTGCAGAGAGCCTCTCCCCGCCCACTACCCACCCATTGACCCCTTCCCCCCGCCCTCTCTCCACCCTCTGCGGTGTTTACCACGGCCGGGAACATTAACGATCGTTAGGTAAAGTTAATGCGTGTTAACGTTACAGACCGTACATTAATGTTACCTAACGATCGTTAACATTAGACAACGCGCGGTCTGTAATGTTACCGCAGTTTAGTAAACATGCCCCTAAGTATCGTTTTAGATAGGGTGTCCAAGTGCCTTCTGGGAGATACAGGGCAGAATGTGCAGAAAAACAATGCAGACATCTATGGTTTGGCCCACTTTTAGAAACAGATGCCCCAGCATAGACACCCATGCCAAACTACATATAGATGTCACTTCTATGAAATTTTGGAGTGGGGATATCTATCTCAAGTAAGGTTGCATACAAGGATATCCTGCAGCATGGCAAAATGAAAACACGAGCCCCCATTCTCATCATTGATCATTAGCAAATTGTAAAATAAAGGGGATAGAAGTAGGAGGAAAAGATAAGGTCCTTGCAGGACCATGCTGATGAGTAGGGGCAATAGAAAACAGGGAGCTTTGATGCATAAGAATCAGAGAGGTCATCAACATAAATATTAAAATTCCCAAGAATGAGGGAAGGGAAAGATAATTCAAGAAAGAAGGAAACTAAGAGCCAAAGTAAGTAAGAAAGGAAGAGGTAGACTTGTCAGAGGGTTGATAAATGATAACTACCTGGAGAGGTAGTGGGGTAAAGAGGCAGATGGAGTCGACTTCAGAGGATGAAGAGGACTGAGAGCGAGGTAGAAGAAGGGGATGAAAGAAGTAGGAGAGAGTAGTAACCCGACATCACTACTGTGGCAAATTGGGTGAGATGTATGAGAGAAAAGTAAGTCCCAATGACAGAGGGCAGCCACTGAAGCAGAGTCTTCATGGAAAAAACAAGTCGCAGAGCAAAAGGATGCAGAGCATGAGAGATAAAGAGGTCATGAAGAGGTGAGTTTGTTGGAGGCAGAATGGGTATTCCAAAAGGTGCATGAGAAAGGAAGAAAAAAGAAAGGAGAGAGATATGCATAGTAGTAGAAGGGTTTTGGTTGGGCCTGTGTAGAGAGTGTGAGTATCTCCTAGGGGGGCCAGGTTTGGGATTGATATCCCCAGATGAGAGGAGAAGCAGCAGAAGAGCATGGAGGAGAGAAGAGGAAGCATGATGGTGACAAAGGTGAGGTGCTCTCAGAAAGAGTGGAGATGGCTGAATGAGGGGAAGAAAATGAAACTTAAGAGCAGATGATAGAGTAGAATGCAATTTGACAGGAGAAGCAGAGAAAGTAAGGAATGGGTGATAAGAACTTGTGGTTTGAAGTTGTTGAAATGAAAGGAAAAGGTTAGGGTGAGCTAGCATCAAGAAATGACATGGGGCATAGGAATAGATTGTAATGGGACTACAGATCTGAGGAGATACAGTATGAGCTGGTAAGACAAAAGAGAAGGCCCAGTGGGTTGGGGTGCAACTGAGAATTACAATGTGAATGAGTCCCAGGAAGACTATATAAGAAATTTTAGATTATGGGGTGGGAAAGTGAATCGCTTTGATTGTAGGTTAAAGTGGTATAATAAAAACCCCTGTTAAATATATAAATAATAAATGATGTTGGCGCACCATTTGTGTGTAGTTAACGTGATGTCTGTGCACATTTTTCATGGTTTACATTCATGCCACAATTCAGAGAGGGGAATGGCATGAGTGTTACCTGTACACAAATAATTGTGCAGGTAGTAACATGGCACCTATTCAAATCACATTATAAAGAGCTGTGCATATTCCAATGACAATAGTGTGGTCATTAGCTATTTCATCTGAATGCAAAGAAGTGTGCAGAAGACCGGAAGGCTGAGTGCAGAGTTCAGTAATGCCATTGATTGAACACATGGTAGAAGGTGAAGTAAAGTTTGGTGTGTGTAGGAAAATGCAAAAGTTCTGTGCATGTAGGAGAAAACAGAAATGTTTTCCAATGCGACTTACCCACTGCTGGCTTTGCTGTTTGCATGGCTTGGAGTTGAGCATGAAAGAGAAGATGGGGAAAATGATAGAGAAAATAGGGCCTTTTGTCTTGGGGTTATCTTTGCTCTGCAGAGGTAATGATTTTCCACGAACACATGGGTGTTTTATCATTCCCACATGCACTACAGATATGTCACCACTAGCACATAAACTTTCTGCGCATGCTTCAGGTGTCCACCATTCATTTAGTGCAGAGGTTTTGTACATTTTTCATTTGCATATGTTTTGCACAAAACATATCACCAGTAAGGACTAGCAAAGCAGCTTTGGTACAATGCCTGCTCAAAAACAAGAATGGTGAGAGATCAGCCAAAGGACTGTTTTACTAATAAAAGCCACATTTGACATAAGGCTGTAGCTGGATGGATTACTCCTATCTAATGAACTTGTAGTGTGGTTTGTATTAGAACACAGGTGGAGATAGTTCATTCATAAGTGAGGATCCTAGACCACAAGAAAACTAACTTTATCAAGATAAGGGAATGTCTCAAAGCATTGTTAACTAGATAGGAATGTCTGGGGGATGTAGGAAAGCAATGGGCACAACTGTAAGGGGATATTTTAGGGGCAACAAATATTTTCATCAGGAAAGTAAATAAAAGCTAAAAGAACATCTTACTGCTAGGGGTTAGCACCACGAGACCGGCACCTTTTTGACAGCTGCTGGAATGGGGCAGGAGCAGAAGGGGATCCTTCCTTCCCCAGTCACTGCTGCACTACCATGGTGACCTCGGTAAGATCCGGGGGGTCCATGATGTTGAGAATGGCCATCCTGAGACCTTTTTGTCCCCTGGGCTGGTTGTGGGGACAGCCACCAGTCCTATGTGGGTGCTGTCTGGGAGGATTACTTCTGAGGTTGGGGGTGAAGGGGACCTCTGGGGGTGCTGCGGGTCTTATGATCCATGACACTGGACTTAACTTTGAACACTGGAAGGGGCTGGATGGGGGCTGTCATTGCCACTGCCCTTGTGCGATTTGCAGCAGCTGTGCTGCTGTCCTGCCGATAGCTCAGCTCCACTTAACACCACCTCTTGAGGTGACACTACCTGCAGCTACGTTACCGACAGCATTGACAGCCAGCATATGGCAATTGCCCTCATGCTGGTTGTCACCTGCCGCCATGCCTTATCTCCACCCCGATCCTGCCTTTCCCTGCATTTACTGCATGATATCTACATTTCCCCTGTGGTATCTGTTGATATGGCTCAATAGTACATGTTGTCTGCCGCATTGATAGATACCGCAGCTTAGTAAACATGCCCCTTAGGGAAATTCTGGATGCTCTGATGTCTGACCTTTTCAATGATTCTTTAGAGTCAATATTTGTCCTGGAGGACTGAAGATAGAAGTGAGTAGTCCCTCGCCACAAATATTGAAGTAGTGAGGTGCTTGGGAACTACCCAACCTCACCTATGTTATGAGTATATTAATAGAAACACTGCTTAAAAAAGGGATAGTGCATTTCTGGTATTCAAAGGATTGCAGGGTCTGAGGCAGAATGGCTTTACTAGAGGTTAAATAAAGTTGATTAATTTCTTTGACTAGTTGATCAGAGAACTGGATTGTGAGACAATGCCAGACATGCTGCACTTAGGTTTCAGCAAAGCCTTTGACATAGTTCTGCATAGGCAACATAAATAAACTGAGCACCATTGGGATGGGCCCCAAAAGTGACTGATTGAGTTATAAACTGGTTGAGTGAAAGATAGAAAAGGGTAGTGGTAAATGGAGTGCACTCCAAGAATTAGGATGTTACTTGTTGTACACCACAGGAATCAGTCCTTGGTCTGATTCTTTTTAACATTTTTGTAGGTGATATTGCAGAAGGACTGTTGAGTAAGGTCTGCCTTTGCGTCGGTGATACCAAAATCTGCAATAGGGTAGAAACCCTGGAAGGTGTGGATAACATGAAGTTCAATCTAGTAAAGCTTTAAGAATAGTCCAGAATTTGACAGCTGTGATTTAATACTAAAACTGCAAGATCATGAATTTGACCTGCAAACACCCAAGGGAGTGATAGAGTATAGGGGGTAAAGTCCTTCTATGCATGAAATAATAACAGCGGATGGGAGTGGTCATATCTGTTGATCTTGGAGCCACACAGATAGAAAAGATGATGGCAAAAGCCAGGGGTGCAAAGGGATAGGAATGGCCAGCAGGAAAAGGGAGGTGATAGTTCTTCTGTATAAGTCTCTGGTGAGACCTCATTTGGAGTACTGTATGCAGTTTGGAAACTGTACCTTCAAAAATAAACAGGATGGAGTCTGTGCACAGGGCAAGTACTAAAATGCTCAGTGATCGTCATCATAAAGCATATGTGAACAGATTTAAAGATATGACTATGAATACATTGCAAGAAAGGCGAGTCAGACACACCTCCCTGTAGGCACCTGTGTCCTCGGCAGTCTACTTGGGATGACAGGATGGAAAGAGGAGATATAATACATTTAAAAACCTCTGTGGCATAAATACACAGGAGGCAAGTTTCTTTCAATTGAAAGGAAGTTCTTGAATGAGGGTGCATAGGTTGAAGGTGAAAAGGCATAGATTCAGGAATAATCTAAGGAAATATTGTTTTACAGAAAGCATAGCAGATGTGTAGAATCGCCTCCCAGCAGAGGAGGCAGAGAGGAGCTCTATGTCTGAATTCAGGAAATTATTTATTTATTTATTTATTTAAAAGTTTTTCTACAGCAAACAATCATAAGAGTGGTTCAAGTGTGTTCATGCAGTGATACAGATTGTGTGTTTGTGTTGGTGTATATTAGATTCTTTTGAGCTATTTATATTCTGAGCTATATACATTATTATGTACAAAGGCTATTTACATTATGAGCTATATACATTCTTATGTACAAGGGACAGAGGAGTGGGGTTGGTCTTTTGTTCTTGCTTTTTGAGTAGATCATGTGATGTGTCCATAGTGATCAATGAATACTGTTGTCTTAAGCTGCTTCCGAAAGTCTTTGAGGTCTGTTGTTAGTCTTAGTTCATCTGGGAGGGTGTTCCAAATTGCTGGTGCAGCCAGGGAAAGGGCTCGTTCTGCAGTGTCCTTGCGGACCTTGGTGAGGTCTTTTGGGGTGTTAACACGATTGGAAGTGCCTCTCCTCCTTGGTCGTGTGCTTCTGTCTGGTTGTATGAGTGTTTGTAGGTTGAGGGCTGATGACTGTTGTTTGATCTTGAAGATGTTTATGACTGTCTTATATTTGATGCGTGAGATGATTGGGAGCCAGTGCAGGTCTTTCAGTATGGGTGTGATGTGTTCATGTCTTGTGCCAGAAATTATGCAAGCTGCTGTGTTTTGTGCCAATTGTAGCGGTCTGAGAGTTTGTTTTGATAGACCAAGGTATATTGGGTTGCAGAAGTCTAGTAGAGGGGTTATTAGTGCCTGGCAGACTGTACGGAAGTGCTCTGGGGCAAGGAGGGGCTTGAGGCGTCGGATAATTCTCATCCTGTGGTATGCGCTTTTGATGGTTCTCTTTATGTGTGATTGTAGATTCAGTTACTTGTCCAGGGTTACTCCGAGGATAACAGCATTGAATGCACTGAAAAAGCACAGAAGATTTCTAAGGTTGAGAAAGGTATCAGAAAGCTTAATATTTGGTATGGATTGGCAGACTGGATAACCTTTATGGTCTTTATCTGCTACCATGTTTTTCTGTTTCTACGTTCTTTCAAACTAGAATAAATTAAGGCTAATCTATAACACAGCAATAGCCAGATTCTGTCCCAGATGTGGAACCCTCTGTACATCCAGTCTGAAGTGGACATACAGAGGGTGTTGCAATTCTGATCCCGCAGGGTACGTACAGGCACTGCCTGACCAACTCAGTCGGGGCTTTAAATGGAGCCACGGTGCCATGGCATCTGGTTGCCATGGCAACGTGGCTCCATTTAAAAGCCATGATCCCGGCCACTGGAACAAACAGTTTATTTCCCACAGCCCGACCCCTGTTTTGGCCTCCCAGAGCCAGGGTCAGGCTGCGGGGAATGTTCTCTTCCCTTTGCCGCCCTTTCCCGATCCTGGGCCTACCGATCCCTGACATCCAGGGAAGTTATTGCACCTCAGAGGTAGAATAACTTCCCTTTTCAAGTCGCCAGCTCCGGCTGTACAGGGCTAACATTGCTCCTTGTGGTCTTGGGCAAGCCACTTAACCCTCCATAGCCCATGTTCCCTGTAAAATAGTTATCTCCAAGTTATAATGCCCTGTTCAATGTAATTTCAGTTTGTTCAATGTAAACCGCACTGATGCAGAATAGCACAGTATATAAGAGAATGTAAATAAATAAAATAAATAAATAACAGAATCGGCAACCGCCCACTGCCCGCCCTAATACCGCCCCTGATCCTCCCCTTTCCCACCCCTGTCTAGCTTCTCCATGCAACCGGTGGGGAAGCTAGATGCGGGCGGGAGGGGACACGAATAGCGGAGATGGACACCCTATTGAGATGTCCAGCCCCATTATTCGTGGCTCGGAATGAGCCTGAGAGGGAATTTACCTGAGTTCAAGGATAAGTAACTCCTTATTGACTGAGGACTTCTCCATACATCCTAGGGGGTATTCAACAAAACATGCCTAATATTTTCTGTTACCCATTACCCAGCATGGATTCTTAGGAGGGAGGGATTTCCCTTCAGGGCCCAAGGTGTCTCCTTCAGACTCATCAATAAATCACAGACTGCTTTATGGGATGCTCCAACAAATAAGTTTACACCAACTTTTGCAAATACTATAAACACTCATTTGAGATAGTCATTATTTTTCAGTAGTACTGTATAAGTTAGCCACTGTTCTGGTCATCATGATACAAGCAAACATACTTTTCCATCTGCATCTGTGATCAATTTCTTATTACAACTCCTCAGGATTTTAGTGGTTTTCAGGATGCTTGGTCAACCTAGTCCTTTGAATTGGACATGTACTTTCACTTGGTTCATCCCTCTTTCTTATAGGATCCCTTCTAGAACACAAATTCTTACCAGTAATTCTCCACAAAACAACACCTCTCTCCTTACAGACAAGCTCTGGAAGACTAGAAAGCTGTGCATCTGATGGCAGATAAAATGTGATGTAGACAAGTGCAAAGTAATGCATATAGGGAAGAGAAACCTAAACTGTAACTACACGATGCTAAGTTCCATATTAGGGGCACAACCCAGGGAGCATCTAGGTATCATCATGAACAAAATGTTAAAATCTTCTGTTATGTGTGCAACAGTGGCCAGGAAAGCAAATAGAATGTTAGGCATAGAAAGTAAAATAGGGAATATCAAAATGCCTATCAATCATTGCATGGTGTGACCACACCTTGAGTACTGTGCACAGTTCTGTTTACTGTATTTCAGAAAGAATATAGCAGAATTAAAAAAGACACATAGAAGGGCGACCAGAATAATAAAGAGGATGGAATGATATCCCTGTGAGAAAGGGTTAAAGAGGCTAAGACTTTTCAGTTTGGGCAAGAGATGACTGAAGGGGAGAAATAACAGAGAAAATTATGAGTGGAGTGAAATGGGTAACTGATTGTTAACTCTTTCAAAAAGTTCAAAGGCTAGGGGACATGCAGTGAAGTTTCTATGTAGTACATTTGAAACAAATCGGAAATAATATTTTTTCACTCAATGCATAATTAAGCTGTTTGGCGCCATCTTAAAGGGGATCTATTCAAAAATGAGGGCCTTAGACTTTAGGAAAACTAAGTGGTATGTTTATTAAAAGGCAGTAAAGGAGCATGTCTTTCCAAGCAGTAACGGCAGCGATAAGGGGTTATCATGCAGTAAGCGTGCTGGGCGTGTTAGAGGCGTTCCGGCGTTAAGGGTGGTAGTGAACACTTAAGGATAAGTAACTCCTTATTGACTGAGGACTTTTCCATACACCTAGCATTTTGCTTAGTGATTGGCATCCCCAGACAGAGATTGTATCCACATCACTAGAGCCAGACATTACAATAGTTCTATGTGGATACATAGCCATGCCATGGTCACTTTAGTTCATAGTGAGAGTGCCATCTCAGCATGACATGCTGTGGCCACCCAGGCAATGCACGTGGCAGACGAGCACAACAATGTCTCAGCCATTGACCCTACTGTTGTGGCAGACATATCCAGGCCAATCTGTGCTGTTTCAGGCAATACCCGCAATCCTCTGCCTCAAGTTATTCACATTTTCAAACAAAGGCTGGAAACAACTCAGACAATGTGAGCCAAAGTGAAGTGCAGAAAGCCACAGGACAAATGGGAGCCATGCACACACACACAAATACACTCTCATTGGCGCAATGTGCTAAAGTGGAGATGGTTGGCATTCCTGTCTGTCACTCCTGTGTCCATGTCAGCTCAAGGACTGAAAAAACATGTGCTCTGTGTGCAGACACTATTAGCATGCCTTGGTCTCACCGCACATTGTTACGGCTGGCTTAGTATGCAATTAGCCTACAAACCGCTGTGGATAGTAGCCTGTCTGTGCTGCTGGTGGTGGGTGTTTCCACCCTTGCTGGCCACCTCCTTGGGGGTTGCACATACTGGAGCTGTACCTGTACTGTATCTTAAACCTTGTCCACAGGAGCATGCAATACATAAACTCTAGCAGGGACCTGAACCTGTGACCCTCTGTACATATCCATACTTAGCATGTGTATTGCACCACAGTGCTGTGATATGGGGGATAAGAGCCTTTGTTGCTGACATGCTCCCCTTCGGCTGGCTTTTGGCATGTGCTGCAATGCACATGACACTCAGGACTAGAACAAGGCTTCTGTCTGCAGCAGGCTGTTGCCACTGCCCACACAACAACCACCACCATACCACGCAGACATGCCCACGCATGTCAGTGATGTTCAGTCCCAGCACGTTAAACATGTGGGTTAGGTAGGTGCCTTGGGCATAAGGCCTGGATGGGGGGATCAGAGTCACACATGGACATCCATGCAGCCCCCCCCCCACCAACTGACTTTGCAGAGACTCCATCATTGCCTGCCACCAATACATCTCGGGGGGGAGGATGGCAGCCACAGCTGTGGTATTTCCCAAGGCACCTGCGTTTTCCAGCTACCTGGAGGGCTACAGCTGCAGATGCTATCAGCCTCTTCCTCCACAGCTGGGTTCAGTGGCACCATGGGAGAGGGACGCTAGGATCTCTGCCTAGGGTGCCATGTCCCTTGGACTGCCTCATGTGGCAGATCTCCTTTCCACAGCTGCCGTATGTCTGTGTTTCACCAAAGTCACTGCATGATTATGACAGACATCACAGATGGTGTGGTTGGGGAGATGCCCTTATGTGCAGAGTTTACAATGCTTAGGCCCCTTCAACCTGGAGGACAGATGGCTAAGCGTAGATATGGTGTGGTTCTATGCATTATTGAATGGTGTGGAATGGTTAAACATTGATCAGTTGTTTATGCCATCAAAATGTGGGGGGACAAGGGGACAGGCAATGCCATTACAGTATAATGCCTTCTGGACTGATAGGGGCATATAGTTTGCCAGGCAATGCACAGGCAATCTCTGGAACTCTGATCACAAAGATGTTGTAAAGGCTCCTCATATAGCTGTGCTTAGAGAAAGTTTAGTTAGGTTCCAGTGGAACAGTCATTGCACCATTATGCAGGGGGCACTGTGAATCCACAGCTTGCCCCACTACAGGCATCATTGAACATGGGGACATTTTAAGGACCCATTTAGGTACTTGTGAATGTGATTGGCCACTGTGGGATGGAGGATACAGGGCTTGATGGATCATGATCTAGCCCAATATGGCATATCTGTGGATCATCTGCTCTTATGCCACTATATGCCAACTGGGCAGCTGCCTGGTCCACAATGTACATCTGCACCTACCACTGACTGACCAATGTGCCACTGCCTTTGCTCCATTGGCAGCATCAGCATGGTGCCCTTTCATACTTGTGCACTATTCTGCTGCTGCTAATGGAGCTCTATTATCACTGACTTGGGCTCCCTAGTCATTTCATCACACTGCTCACGTTAAAGAAGGCTCTCTCCCCTTTGCAGACATCCTTTCCGTAAGGTTTCACATGGCGGTATGGTTACAGGCGTAAAGGGGCTCTAAGAGGTGTTGCAAAAGAGGTGGTAAAGGAACACAAGGTGTTATCTCCTACTCTCTGCCCACTCACCGTCCCTTCACGCTTTTTCTCTGCCTCCTGTTTCTTTTACACTGCAGGAGCCTTTCACGCATGGAACTTGGCATTTTTGTGGCATTAAGGAGACAGGTGTGCTGTTACCACACGTAAACATCACACTTGCTCCCTTACCGCCATTTAGTAAACATACCCCTAACTTTGCCAAGATGGGACAATACCTCAAGAAGTTGTTAGTGGGATGTAGAAAACCAATGAGCAAAACTGAAAGGGGACTTTTTAAGGGCAAAAAAACCTTTTTAATAGAGAAGTAAATAAATGTAAAAGGAGAAGGAGGCCACTATGGTTCTCAAAAAAAGTAGCTGAAAAAGGGTGTCCTTCACAAAATACAAGAGGTCACAGAGAGACAACGACAGGCATCTATACTTGGAAAGAGAAACTAGCAAAGTAGTCAGGAAAGCAAAGATACAAAAAGAAGAAATAGTCAATGCAATAAAATGGGGGGATAAGACATTTTTCAGATGTATTAGTGAGAGGAGGAAGGACAAAATTGGTATTGTCAGACTCAAGGGCAAAGGGGAGGAATATGTAGTAGCCGATGAGGATAAAGCGGAATTACTTAACAAATATTTCTGTCCCATGATCACAGATGAAGGGCCAAGAGTAGAACCTTAGAAAACACCCACAAATAGAAACATAATTGATGGGGATCTTGAACAATTTTCAGAAGACTGTGTTCATGAGGAACTAGCTAAACTAAAAGTAGGCAAAGCGATGAAGCTGGATGGGATACATCCGCGAATATTGGAGGAACTTGGGGACATTTTTGGGGACATTCTAGCAACTCCACTGATTGACCTTTTCAATGCTTCTTTGGAGTCAGGAGTGGTCCCAGAGGACTGGAGAAAGGCACATGTGGTCCTTTTACACAAAAGCAGAAGTAAGGATGAGATTGAAAACTACAAGTCTAACCTCTGTGATGAGTAAATTATTGGAAACACTTCTGAAAGAGAAAATAGTGAGGTTTCTGGAGTCCAATGGATTTCAGGATCCGAGACAGCATGGGTTTACGAGAGCAAATCTTGTCAGACAAATCTGATTGATTTCTTTGACTGGGTGACCAGAGAGTTGGACCAAGGGAGAGCCCTAGATGTGATGTACTTAGATTGAAGTAAAGCCTTTGACACCATCCTCACAGATGACTTATAAACAAATTGAACTACTAACAAATACAGGTCTCTTATTGAACGTGAAACTATTAGGTAGAGAGGTGCGTTCAATCACAACAGCATAATTGGCAGTTTCCTTAATCATTCATTCTGTGGACTTCACAAAATACAATCACAGACTATTGATTTCCAAGGCCTCAGACTCATTAACAGCAGACCAGCCGGCAAGCCTAGCCAAAGAATGCTCATATAGCATCAACGGCCTTAATATCGGAAATCTATATTGCAGTGCTTTACCAGAGTGAATCAGAACAGTAATTAGTTCATAGAGCAAGCGTGATAATTTATTTTCCAGTTACTTAGCTTCAGATCTTCAACGCTATTTCTTCAAAGCTTTCCGACGCTCTCACAGGGCGCCGTTAAAGCGTTTCACCGCTATCGGTTTCTTCAGGGAAATGCACATAATAGATACTGCTCAAAAGTTCTGTAAAAAATACAAAAGTGAAATGTGACAAGTCTCCTCAACTCTCTATGCCAAAAATGAAAATAAAAACATTAAAAACCCCCTCATAAGCCTCCTTACAAAATCCGATGCCGCCCGCGTTGTAGCTCATAATTTAAAGCTCAGTAGTTTCAGCCATCAGCTGTTCGCCAAAAACGCCGCACATGCGGATAATCTGCTAGGGGTGGGCTTATATACCTCACAACTCGCCCAATTTAAAGGTGTATGAGCTTACACCAAAAAGGATTCATTAGGAGCAGCGCACAAGCAGCTGATCCATACCCATTCCACTTGCTTCTTAGTACAAGATTGGCCATTCAAAAGACTACCAATAATCAGCCCATCATGCTCTTCAGAAACAGGCTGCCCAGTCAATCTCTTGATTCAAACCACAGGGAGATATTGTATTGAGTCGAAAAATCCATCGTTGCTCATTTCTCAGTAAGGTTTCATTGACTGTCCTATCACCAGCGCTTCTCCACACATGTTCAAGCGCTATACATTGTAATTGACAGAAAGTGTGCCCAAACTCCTTGCAATGTGCAACAATCGGTGCTTCCAATTTGGCACATTTCAAACGACTTTTATGTTCAAGCAGTCGAACCTTCAGAGAGCGCAATGTTTTGCCGATATACCAAAGGTCGCACGGGCATCTTACACCATACACCACTGATGTAGAATCGCAATCCGTGTCTGTACGAAGCTGGTACTGCACATGTTTATACTTAAATTCAGACACTTCTAACATCAGTGGACACATTTCACAGTGCCCACATGCTCTATGCCCACCGCTAACCATCGGTAGATGTTCTAATGGTAAAGTCATGTTTGTTATATGTTTGTTATATGTTTGTTATATGTTTGTTCCATGTAAACCGCGCTGATGATAATAGTGCGGTATATAAGAAATGTTAAATAAAAAAAATAAAAAAAGTCGCTGGGCTCAACTTATCTCTCAGTGTCCGTCCTCTCCTCCAGATGCATCAAACTCGTTTGATCTGAAGGCCAGGAACCACATGAAGAATATGTTCGTATCTTCTAATAGTTTTCTGTATAGAGTTACTAAGTGGGGAATAGCCAGTTATCAGATTCACATGTGTTTGCTCCGGAGACGTTTGTGGAACAGCAGGCGTAGCGTGCACAAGCAGAGAGCGATTATTGTACAGTGCTCTTTTATAGGCACGTGAAACTACTTTTGGCGTATATCCTCTATTCAAAAAATTCTTGGTCAGAACTTTGGCCTGACGTTTAAAATCCATAGTGTCTGAACAATTTCTACGGAACCGTAGGAATTGAGAGAAGGGAAGTCCTTCTTTCTGTTGTCGTGGGTGCTTACTGTTAAAATGTAACAAGGCATTCCGATCTGTTTCCTTACGATATACAGTAGTTATCCAGCTGGTTGTCCCTCGCTCAATCCGGACATCCAAATAAGTGATGCTCTGTTTATCATATGTAAAAGTGAGCTTAATGTGCATATCACATTCATTGAGCCATTGTGCAAACTGGAGAAACATCTGCTCAGTAACTTTCCACAGCAAAAAAACGTCATCAATGTACCTTTTCCAAACCAGAATATGGCTTTTAAAAGGAGATTCCGCTATCCAGCAAGCTTCAAAATGGGCCATATAAAAGTTAGCAATGGATGGGGCACATGTCGCACCCATGGCCACTCCTGCTATTTGCTTATATAATGTGCCTCCAAATTCAAAGTAATTCTGGCAGACCACCAGGCTCGCCAATGCCAATAAAAATTCAACATGGGACTCAGATAAATCCGTTCTTAACGATAAGGTTGACTGTATTGTGGCAAGTGCTTCATCCTGTGGTATGCTGGTATACAGCGAAACCACATCCATGGTTACTAGCAGTATCTTCAGATCCATAGCACAGAAGGACATCTCTTCAACTAATCTTAAGAACTGCGTTGTGTCCCGTAGATACGATGAAATCGTGGGCAGTAAAGGACGCATAAAAGAGTCTTAATAGATGGATAATGGCTCCAAAATACTGCCTTTTGTTGACACTATGTGCCAAATTGGAAGCACCGATTGTTGCACATTGCAAGGAGTTTGGGCACACTTTCTGTCAATTACAATGTATAGCGCTTGAACATGTGTGGAGAAGCGCTGGTGGTAGGACAGTCAATGAAACCTTACTGAGAAATGAGCAACAATGGATTTTTCGACTCAATACAGTATCCCCCTGTGGTTTGAATCAAGAGATTGACTGGGCAGCCTGTTTCTGAAGAGCATGATGGGCTGATTATTGATAGTCTTTTGAATGGCCAATCTTGTACTAAGAAGCAAGTGGAATGGGTATGGATCAGCTGCTCGTGCGCTGCTCCTAATGAATCCTTTTTGGTGTAAGCTCATACACTTTTAAATTGGGCGAGTGGTGAGGTATATAAGCCCACCCCTAGCAGATTATCCGCATGCGCGGCGTTTTTGGCGAACAGCTGATGGCTGAAACTACTGAGCTTTAAATTATGAGCTACAACGCGGGCGGCATCGGATTTTGTAAGGAGGCTTATGAGGGGTTTTTTAATGTTTTTATTTTCGTTTTTGGCATAGAGAGTTGAGGAGACTTGTCACATTTCACTTTTGTATTTTTTACAGAACTTTTGAGCAGTATCTATTATTTCCCTGAAGAAACCGATAGCGGTGAAACGCCTTAACGGCGCCCTGTGAGAGCGTCGGAAAGCTTTGAAGAAATAGCGTTGAAGATCTGAAGCTAAGTAACTGGAAAATAAATTATCACTCTTGCTCTATGAACTAATTACTGTTCTGATTCACTCTGGTAAAGCACTGCACTATAGATTTCCGATATTAAGGCCGTTGATGCTATATGAGCATTCTTTGGCTAGGCTTGCCGGCCGGTCTGCTGTTAATGAGTCTGAGGCCTTTGAAATCAATAGTCTGTGATTGTATTTTGTGAAGTCCACAGAATGAATGATTAAGGAAACTGCCAATTATGCTGTTGTGATTGAACGCACCTCTCTACCTAATAATATTATAAACAAATTGAGCACCCTAGAGATGCAGCCTAAAGTAACTGACTGGGTTAGAAATTGGTTGAGTTGGAGGTGACAAAGGATACGGGTAAATGGAGCTCACTCTGAGGAGAAGGAGGTTATCAGTGGTGTGCTGCAGGGCTCTGTCCTTGGTCCAGTTCTTTTAAATATCTTTGTTAGTGATATTGTGGAAGGGCTGTCAGGTAAGGTTTGCCTCATTGTGGATAATACCAAAATCTGCAATAAAGTAGAGACTCAGGAAGGAGTAGATAACATGAGGAGGGATCTAGCTAAGCTTGAAGAATAGTCCAGAATTTGGCTGCTGACATTTAATGCTAAAAAATTCAGGGTCATGCATTTGGGCTGCAAAAATCCAAGGAAGTGCTACAATGTAGGAGGCAAAGACCTTCTGTCCATGAAAGAAGGGCGGGACCTGGGCATGATTGTTTTTGATGATCTTAAAGTGGCTAAACAGATAGAAGAGTTGACGGTGAAAGCTAGAAGGACACTTGGGTGCATAGGGAGAGGAATGGCCAGTAGAAGAAAGGAGGTGATAGTGCCTCTGTATAAGTCTCTGGTGCAACCTCATTTGGAGTATTATGTGCAATTCTGGACACCACAACTTCAAAAGGATATACATAAACAGGATGGAGTCGGTGCAGAGGTTGGCTGCTAAAATGTTTAGTGGTCTTTGCTATAAAGCTTATGAGGACCAATTTAAAGATCTTAATATGTATACATTAGAGCAAAAGCAGGATAGAGGAGATATGATAGAGACATTTAAATATATCCATGGCATAAATGCACAAGAACAGATCCTTTTTTCAATTGAAAACAAGCTCTTCTACAAGGGGTCATAGGATGAGGGTGAAACAGGATAGACTCAGTACTAATATGTGGAAATACAGTATTTCTTTACAGAAAGAATGGTAGATGCATGGAACAGTCTCCCAGTGGAAGTAGTAGAGAGAGGACAGTATCTGAATTCAAAAAAGCATGGGACTAACACAGAAGGAGGATCATTCTGAACCACAAATAATCCATTTACACATACAGGTTGGACGTTTTCAGCATGTAAACGTCTAGACTCGATTCCAACAACAAAGTGTTTTACACGTTGTCATGAGGCGTGTGTCAATACAGATGAGTGTTTAAAAAGAAATCCTGTTTCTTTTAAGGAACTAGGTGTGCAATTACCCCCAGGCACAGCTAGAGGGAGTAGGAACAGACATTCGGGAGTTAATGAGCCTGGGAACTCTGATGACTTGAACCTGGAAGTGAACCCGGAAGTCATTCCAAGGAGTTTGCTTTATAAATCAGAACAGAATGCTTGTAGAGCAGAGAAGGCTGAGAGGCACCAAGAGAAGGCTGGGAAGTACCCAGAGAAGGCTGGGAAACACCAAGAGAAGGCAGAGAAGACTGAGAGGAACCTGAGAAGGAACAGACTTCACAAGGCTGGGAGCCATAAGGCCCAAACTGACCCTGCTGCACAAGGGTAGTTTGCTAGAGCCAGCTCTAAGGTGAGAGTGCCTGCCACGCCCTGTTCTTACAGTCTGCCTGAATCCAGAACAGAGAGACAGAAGCCAAGAACCAGGGAGAAGGGTTCTGAGAAGAGCTTACAATCTCTGAAGGATTATTATCAAGTTTTACCAGGTCATAGAGGAAAGCACTTTTATGGTCAGCTGGAGTTCTTACCCAGAGAGAGAGGGGAATCCAGGACAAGTTTTACTCAACTGCCCAGAAGCACGGCTATATCCAATGCTGGCAGGCAGAGGCTCTGCTACCAAAGGAAAGTGACTGGAGGAGAAAACACTGTTGGTTCCAACTCGTCCAAATCCAGGTATGAATCACTAACCAATGACTGTGAATACTGTGCTCCTAAAAGCTCTGCTAAAACCCGTGCCCCTTGTGTGAGGGAAAATAAACCAGATTGGTTTAATCAAATTCCTGCAGCCTTGAGAACCCCTGGCTATGGGAAGCCAGACCCGAGAGTCCTAACCTACAAGTCTGGGTCAGACAGGGACAGTGAATATTCCTCTACTGAGTATAGCGAAGGAGATTCTATGGAAATTGAATACCCAAATACTGTTCCCTTATCTCTGCCAGAACTTATGGAATGTGACTTGTGCACGGCCTCAGCTCCAGAGTCTGTGTGCTCGGTATAGTGAAGAAGAATTAATGAAAGTTAATGGCTGTTTTCTTGTACTGAATTCCGGTAGTGAAGCCTGCCTTAATTGTGAAGCAACAATTAAGCAACTATTGTAAATACTGGTACCTTTTTGATACAAAGGACTTTCTGTTTTCAATGATTATCTCTTATGTTGAACCTTTGCATTTAACGGGGAATAAAAAGCCTTATTTCCCTCCACCTGGTCTCATTAATGAGTGCTCCTAGGTAGTTGGAATCTGTGAGGTCACTTCTCTCAACTACGCCGAGTGAACTTACATTCACTGGACTGCCTAGTATAATCTTTGCCTGGGGTCACCCCAACATTCTTAAGGCATAGACGGGGCAGCCCTGCGACAAATGGCGTAGTTGTTCGGATTTGGATATAATCCTAAGAGATATAATAAAGAAATTAAGGAAATTGCCAGTATCCATTTTGAAAAAAAAATAAAAATAAAAACCTGGACCGGAGTGCCAGAAAAACCGGACCGGAGTTAAAAGAAAAACGTGGACCGGATTGCCAGAAAAACCGGACCGGAGTTAAAAGAAAAACCTGGACCGGAGTGCCAGAAAAACCGGACCAGAGTTAAAAGAAAAAACCCGGACCGGAGTGCCAGAAAAACTGGACCAGAGTTAAAAGGAAACTTGGACCGGAGTGCAAGAAAATCCGGACTGGACTTTGAAAAGAACCGGATCGGAGTTGAAAACGTGGACTGGACAGCAGCAAAATCCGGAATGGAAGGTGAGGTTCCCGGAGGGTGCTACGACGCAGAACCGCACCACCGTTGCTGAGAGTTCGAGTCTACACTTCTACCAGGTAACAGGTAGAAACGCATAACTTGTGTGGATACAAGAAGCAGTTTAAAAGGGAGAATTTGGAAAAAAAAAAAAAAAGAAAAAAAAAAAAAGGAAGAAAGTGTAGGGCTGATTTTTGTATGGCCACACTTGGTTTTTCTTTGTTTTTTTCTTTCAGGGATCTTATCGCGATGGAGCAGCGCGAGATGTTTAACTGGATGGCGGCCCAATTCAGCAAACAGGCGGAACTGGCTGCACAGTCCCAGCAGCATGCAATTATGGCCATGCAGGAACAACAAAAGCCAGTCCTGCAGATGCTGGAAAGTTGGATGAGCCATCAGCAGAAAACTCAGGAAGCAGCCGCTAGACTCATGAAGCAGAGCTCAGGACTGAGCCATTGTCCGGTAGGACTAGGGTCCTACGAGACTCTAACTTTAGGGAAGTTGGGGTAGAAGGACGATCCAGATGACTTCCTGGATGCTTTTGAAAGAATTGCCCTTTCTGTGGGTTGGCCAGAGGACCAATGGTCCATCAGACTGGCAGTGTCCCTTACGGGAGAGGCACTGTCAGCCTACAGTGCAATGCCCGCTGCGTTAGCTGCTGATTATAGTGAAGTGACAAAGGCCATCAGGGAACGCCTGGGCTTGACCCCACTTGTCTATAACCGCAGGCTACGTGCAGCACGTCTTGAAGCAGGCGAAACGCCTAAGTCATTGGGTCACCGACTGAAGCGCTTCGCTGAAAAGTGGCTAAGGCCCAGTGAAAGATCGGTGGAAGCATTAATGGATATGATAGTTCTCGAGCAGTTTATGACCGCAGTACCTGGTAAAATAAAGAGCTTCCTTATTCTCCAGAATTGTCGCTCTACTATGGAGGCGATTGCCCTAACAGAGAGGTATCTGGAAGCTGAATTAGTTACCCAGCCTACGGGGGAGGTAGCTAAGACAGCCATAGCGACATTCAATCCAGTATCAGGAAGTCTCTACCAGTCTAAAACACCTAATGTGAAATTTGAAAAAAAGATAGTCTTTCTAAAAGATGTTTTAGCTGAGGAAAGTTGGGTCATGTCATAAATGAATGCAGAGTACGTACTGCTCTCATAGGAGAGCATAAGCAATTGTTATCAGAAGGTTTTGTACTGGATGTCACGGTGCAAGGAGTAGCTGCCAAAGCCTTACTTGACTCTGGTGCGGACCAGACAATGATTTTGCGTAAGCTCTTGTCTAACATCCAAGAGCAAGCTGCGTCCGCCCCAGACCGACCGGAAGGTCAAGTCAAGATCAAGTGTGTACATGGCGCTGCTACCTTGTATCCCGTGTACAAATTACTAGTCAGAGGTTTGGGAATAGAGAAAATTATGCTGATAGCGGTAGTGCCCAGATTACCCAAAGAGCTGGTCCTAGGTAGGGACTGGCCACAATTTGAGAAGGGACTAGAAAGAGGTTTAAACCCACGAGAAGTTCTCGTGTCCAGAGGTACCCCTTTCAAGGGTAGGGTGGTCCCCAATCCCCTTTTAGGGAAAGTTAAAGGCCAAAACCGGAAGATACCGGAGGAAGCAGAAAAAAGGTTTGTTCTAAAGTTTTGCAAAACCTCACCGGAAGCTCGAAGCCCCTGTCGAGCCACTCCACAGGCCGCAGGGTATGACTTATACAGTGCGGAAAATCATATAGTCCCTAAGGGTGGCAGGGCGTTGATTAGCACCGACATCCAAGTAGAGATTCCACCAGGATGTTATGGTAGGATTGCACCCCGCTCAGGATTAGCCCTTAAATACTTCATCGATGTTGGCGCTGGGGTAGTAGACCCCGACTACAGAGGGACAATAAAGGTCCTGCTATTTAATTTTTCAAGAGAAGATTTTGAAGTAAAAGCAGTCTTAAACGCAATGCGGCAAGCTGGTTTAACTTTAAATCCAGGAAAATGCCTGTTTGCAGCCAGCGAAGTCAAATACTTAGGACATGTAGTAGGCAGGGGTACTGTCCGTCCTTTGTTAGATAAAATTGAAAGCGTTTGCAGTTTCCCCGCACCCCAGAATAAAAAGCAGCTAAGAAGCTTTTTAGGGCTCATCGGGTACTATAGACGCTTCATCCCAAACTTCGCGGAAGAAAGCGCCATCTTCACAGAGATGTTGCGGAAAAATGCCCCAAACACGCTAGCCTGGACAACTGAGGCAGAGGCTGCCTTCAAGACATTGAAAGAGAAGCTATGCAGAGCTCCCATTCTAAGAAGGGTGGATTTTCATCAGCCATTTTTACTCCAAACCGACGCATTGGAAATCGGCCTAGGGGCCGTCCTTTCCCAAATGCAGGAGGGGGCTGAACACCCCGTCATGTTTCTAAGCAGAAAACTGTCACCAGCCGAGAAGAAGTACTCGACGATTGAGCGTGAGTGCTTAGCTATAAAGTGGGCTGTTGAAGCTTTGAAGTTCTACCTCATGGGAAGGAGGTTTACCCTCATCACCGACCATGCCCCGCTCAAGTGGTTAAGCCAGATGTGCAACAATAATAGCCGATTGACTAGATGGTACATGGCATTGCAGCCGTATGAATTTCAAGTGCAACACAGAGCAGGGAAGCTGCATGATAACGCTGACGCAATGTCCAGAATTACATGCTGTAATGAGGGTCATTCAGCCCGTAATATTTTAAGAGGGGGGATGTGTCATGAGGCGTGTGTCAATACAGATGAGTGTTTAA
Source organism: Ichthyophis bannanicus (assembly GCA_033557465.1). Taxonomy (NCBI): domain Eukaryota; kingdom Metazoa; phylum Chordata; class Amphibia; order Gymnophiona; family Ichthyophiidae; genus Ichthyophis; species Ichthyophis bannanicus. The sequence continues at coordinate 429,656,525 of CM066032.1, forward strand.
AAAGAAATCCTGTTTCTTTTAAGGAACTAGGAGTGCAATTACCCCCAGGCACAGCTAGAGGGAGCAGGAACAGACATTCGGGAGTTAATGAGCCTGGGAACTCTCATGAATTGCACCTGGAAGTGAACCCGGAAGTCATTCCAAGGAGTTTGCTTTATAAATCAGAACAGAATGCTTGTAGAGCAGAGAAGGCTGAGAGGCACCAAGAGAAGGCTGGGAAGTACCCAGAGAAGGCTGGGAAACACCAAGAGAAGGCAGAGAAGACTGAGAGGAACCTGAGAAGGAACAGACTTCACAAGGCTGGGAGCCAGAAGGCCCAAACTGACGCTGCTGCACAAGGGAAGTTTGCTAGAGGGAGCTCTAAGGTGAGAGTGCCTGTCACGCCCTGTTCTTACAGTCTGCCTGAATCCAGAACAGAGAGACAGAAGCCAAGAACCATGGAGAAGGGTTCTGAGAAGAGCTTACAATCTCTGAAGGATTATTATCAAGTTTTACCAGGTCAGAGAGGAAAGCACTTTTATGGTCAGCTGGAGTTCTTACCCAGAGAGAGAGGGGAATCCAGGACAAGTTTTACTCAACTGCCCAGAAGCACGGCTATATCCAATGCTGGCAAGCAGAGGCTCTGCTACCAAAGGAAAGTGACTGGAGGAGAAAACACTGTTGGTTCCAACTCGTCCAAATCCAGGTATGAATCACTAACCAATGACTGTGAATACTGTGCTCCTAAAAGCTCTGCTAAACCCGTGCCCCTTGTGTGAGGGAAAATAAACCAGATTGGTTTAATCAAATTCCTGCAGCCTTGAGAACCCCTGGCTATGGGAAGCCAGACCCCAGAGTCCTAACCTACAAGTCTGGGTCAGACAGGGACAGTGAATATTCCTCTACTGAGTATAGCGAAGGAGATTCTATGGAAATTGAATACCCAAATACTGTTCCCTTATCTCTGCCAGAACTTATGGAATGTGACTTGTGCACGGCCTCAGCTCCAGAGTCTGTGTGCTCGGTATAGTGAAGAAGAATTAATGAAAGTTAATGGCTGTTTTCTTGTACTGAATTCCGGTAGTGAAGCCTGCCTTAATTGTGAAGCAACAATTAAGGAACTATTGTAAATACTGGTACCTTTTTGATACAAAGGACTTTCTGTTTTCAATGATTATCTCTTATGTTGAACCTTTGCATTTAACGGGGAATAAAAAGCCTTATTTCCCTCCACCTGGTCTCATTAATGAGTGCTCCTAGGTAGTTGGAATCTGTGAGGTCACTTCTCTCAACTACGCCGAGTGAACTTACATTCCCTAGACTGCCTAGTATAATCTTTGCCCGGAGTCACCCCAACATTCTTTAGGCGTAGACGGGGCAGCTCTGCGACAACATACAGATGAGAAAGACGGGTAACCTGGACGTAGGCGTGGAGGGGAGGAGTGTGGACATGTCGAGCCGCTTATATATCTAAACCGTATTCCATAAAAAACATGTGCTTACATCATAGATGTCTAGATTAGACCTGCTAAAAACATGGAATAATAGCCTATGTCGGCTAAAGTAGCACTGTATTGTAACAACACAGAAGAACATCTATGTTTAAATAAAGCATAGCTGTGTCATAAAAGGTTCTGGACAGGTTTGTGAAGGAAAGGTCCATAACATAGATATGGGGTAAAGACCTACGTACCCTAGGGGGTAAGCAAAATAGCATGTTTTTGTGGATGATACCAAAATCTGCAATAGAGTAGACACCCAGGAAGGTGTAGATAACATGAGGAGGGATCTAGCTAAGCTTGAAGAATGGTCTAGAATCTGGAAGCTGGGATTTAATGTTAAAAAATGTAAGGTCATGCATTTGGGCTGCAGCAATCCAAGGGAGCAATATAGTATGGGGGTGAAGTATTTTTGTCCACTAAAGAAGAGCGGGACCTAGGCGTGGCTGTGTCTGATGATCTTAAAGTAGCTAAACAGGTAGAAAAGGCGATGGCAAAAGCTAGAAGGATGCTTGGGTGCATATGGAGAGGAATGGCTAGCAGAAAAAAGGAGGTGATAGTGCCTCGGAATAAGTCTTTGGTGCAATCTCATTTGGAGTATAGTGTGCAATTCTGGAGACCGCACCTTTAAAAGGATGTGAACAGGATGGAGTAGGTTCAGAGGGTGGCTACTAAAATGGTTAGTGGTCTTCATTATAAAGCATATGAGGACAGACTTAAGGATCTTATTATGTACACCTTAGAGGAAAGGCGGGACAGAGGTGATATGATTGAGATGTTTAAATACCTCCGTGGCATAAATGTTCAGGGGGAGAGCCTCTTTCAATTGAAAACAAGTTCTGCTATGAGGGGATATGGGATGAGGGTGAAGGGGGATAGATTCAGGAGTGATTTGTGGAAAAACGTCTTTACGGAAAGAGTGGTGGATCCGTGGAATAGTCTCCCAGTGGAGGTGGTAGAGATGAGGACAGTAACTGAATTCTTAAAAAGCATGGGACAAACACAGAGGTTTCTATGTTGCTATTTTTTGGGGGAGCTACTCTGTAAATTTGATCCAGATTGACTGTCTATGGAAATTATAATAGGCCAAGGACCTTTGACTGAAGGGAAACAAACCGAACCATGTGGAAGCAATAAGGGTCCAATTGTAGTAAGTAACAGAGGGCATTTTCACAGACAACAGATCTCGATTGGTGTGTAAAAATGTCTAAGTCATGCAGATAAACTTTATGCATATGACATTTTCTAAACCTAAGTGCAAACAAGTAACCTCTCTCCATTTAAAACATCTTCCCATTAAATAACTAAGCACCCACCTTTATCAAAGGACAGTACACTGTTTTACAAATTGCTTATGTAAAGGTCAAATAATGTTCTTGAGGGAATGATAGAGATTTGGGAGGCCGATCTCTAAACCAGTATTATCTCTCAACAATAGGTATTTCTTAATACTAGGGTGAAAGCGTCTCCCTCTCTGTCCCACTTACTGTGAAGGTGGTTAAAAATAAGTCTGAAGATGCCTTTGGATCCATATTCACATGTCAGAACACTCAATTGTGTTGCTTTTCTGGGGGAGAGGGGGTGTTCACGCCAAGTTACTCTTTTTGATGCGGTTAGGCGTACTACAACGTATATGTGCAAATTCAAAGAATACCGTACACCCATGTACTTCTAGATTCATGTTTATGTCCGACTCCCACGTTATACGTGCATAGCTGCTACAGTTGAAAACGTGTAACTTTTCCTGTGTGCTACACCTCTTGGATATTTTGGGAGCTTATCTTGTGCAACATATCGGCCTCTACAGCAAAACTGCCACTGACACAGTAGGTACAAACGGTCTCTAATGTAACTGCAATGGTATATGTGCTGGGGCCTGTGCCCCAAATGCATGTCTGTGGTATGCATGGACCTGGGTGCAGAGGCCAGGTGCCCTGTGCAGACACCCACCACAGGGCAGGCAGGTGTGGGCATGTTGCTCTCTGGGGCAGGGATTGACTTGCTTGCTTGTGGGTGTGGCAGGTCCTTTCCCAACACCACATCCCCAGCCCCATACTGTGGTCACTGTACAGGGAGTGTGCATGTTTGGCCACCCAGTTGCATGCCTATAGGTGCTACATAGACGTTACATAGTATATTTATTTATTTATTTATTTATTTAATTGGATTTTTATACCGCCTTATCATACAATCAAAGCGGTTTAACAAAAGAGAAAATTAGTAATAGTGAAAAAATCTGTGATAATATATACATAGTTTGTAAATATATGATTAAATGTCTTGGGAAAAGGTGCACTATATATATTGTGAGCTATACTATAAAGTGAGCTATTGTACAATGTATATGTATATATATGATGGCAGATAAAGATCAGTGTGGTCCATTTGGTCTGCCCAGCAAGGCGGCAAGAATAGGTGCACCTACCGCTACATGTAGGTCACCCCTATTGAGATATAAGAGATGGTTATGTTTATTTTGATGTTATCCTGTTGCCATAAAGGGATCCACTGTGTCTGTCCCTTGCCAATTTGAGTTCTGTCACTGTATTTGCCCCCACCACTTCCATTGGGAGGGCAGTCCAAGCATCCACCACCCTTTCAGTAAAAAAAACATTTCATGCCATTGCCTTTCAGTTTACCACCTTGCAGCTTCATGTTTTGCCCTCTAATTTTACAGCTTCCCCGTTTTTGAAAGAGGTTTGTTTGTTCATTAATACACTGTAAGTATTTAAAGGTCTGAATCATATCTCCCCTGTCCCTCCTCTCCTCCAGAGTGTACATATTTAGGTCTTTAAGTCTCTTCTCATAAGTCTTCTGGTGCAGGCTCCAAATCATTTTGGTTGCTGTCCCCTGAACCACTCCCAGGCTTTTCATATACTTTGCGGGATTTGGTCTTCAAAACTGAACACAATATTCCAAGTGAGGCCTCACCAGCAACTTGTACAGTGTGTTGCGTCCACCACCCCGTATATAGGCGGCTGCCTAGTGGGAGTGGCGCAACCACATATTTATTTGTATCCCTTTAAGTGCTGCAGTTTCTGTTCCCTTGTAGTTGTGGCACAGACGAGTCAGCAAGGAATAGGGTTAACAATAAGTTTTATTGTTATGGTCCCACAATGGTTCACCTACTACCCCAATAACGGAAATAAAGGATACTTCTCCAAAGCAAAGTCTCTTTAACTGAAACAGGATTATTCAGCTTCTAAACATACAGGCATGTTTCTTTCACAGCACTGTCTTCCAGCTTCTTCCTGATACAAACATTTACTGCTTTCTCCTTCAGCAATAAAAATGCTTCCTTAAAACACCAAAAGCAGAAGTGCTCTTTTCTTCCAGGTTTTGCCTAATTGGCCTGGCTTTTACACTCCAGCAGCTCTCTGCCTCTTCCCATGTAAAATCCTCCTGGCACAAAGTCAGGCTTCTTCCAGCACTTACTATTAGTATCACAGTTCATAGATTTTACCCTCTCTGGCAAAATGCACAATCAGTTTCCATATCAGAATCCTCACTAGCACCACCAGCTTCTTCAAACTGCATGGGCTCTCCCTCTGAGTCTGATATGCTTTCTTTAATTACAGGCTTCTCTTGAACAGGCTTCCACTGATCTAATAAAGCCTTTAACTGTTTCAAACGGGACTCTTCTTTAGTCTAAGCTGTGGGGGAGGAACTCAGAACACCAGTCTCTTTGAGTACTGCCTTAACAGATTCAAAAGGGCTCACCTTTTTTCTGGCCTTCCGTACCCTTTATGGCAAGTTTACAGGCAACCTCTAGTCCCCAGACTGCTTCCTCTGCTCCCGGCTGTTCTCCTGCTCAACAGGGTCTGACTCTGACTTTTGTCTCCAGAGCTTCCAATCAGCCCCTTGCTCATATGCAGCTGTGCTTCTCTCTGAACTAGAGCTACTCACACGTTGCCTGCAATCAGTGTCTGTGCAGCCTTTCCCTTGGAACTTTGCTCCTGCTTAAACTCCCATCTCGGTTCCTCTCACAGGTCCCCTCAGAACTCCTTTCAAGGTCTCTTCCAGAACTCTTACAGCTCCTCGCTGCCGATGCTCTTCCTGTTCCTGAGCTCCCTGTTCTTGCTCCTACTCTCTCTCTAACTGTTTCCTCGTGGCTAAATGTTTGGGGCTGTCCTATGGGCTTTGACTCCACCCCCTTCCTCTTACGTCAGCTCCCCTGGTTGTCATGGAGCTGAGGTGTGGCTCACTCTCCTGCTTTCTGAGCACAGGGTTTTTTCCATTAGTTGAAGGTTTAACCCTTTCTCTGCCTGCACTGCTCTTAGCTGCAGGGAAAAAGGAGTGATTTCTGCACCTTTCACTAGCGTTAAACCCAGCTGCGCCATCACAAGTGGCATTAGTACCTGTACCTTTCTGCTGTTAGCATCCTTTTGGCTGTTGCTACTGCATTGTCACACTGTTTTGCCACCTTTAGATCCTAAGAAACAACCACTCCGAGGTCCTTTTCTTGGTCAGTGCACACCAACCTCTCACACCCTATCGCATACATTTCCCTTGGATAACTGCTTCCCAAGTGCCTGACACTGCACCTTTTCACATTAAATCCTAACTGCCAAGCATTAGATCATTTCTACAGTTTTTGTAAATCTTTCTTCATGTTATCCACTCCCTCACGAGAGTACACTCTGAGCCTACTACTGTCCCGGACATAGAACTCTGTTGTATGTCTGGGCTGAGCCAGATGTACAAAAGTGATCGCAATGCCAATCCCGCGGGGCACGTCTTGCCCCATAGGATCAGAATCGCAAAGAGGCATGTACGTGCAGACCAGGACTGCATTTCAGTCTTGGCCTACATGTACAGCCACAACTCTACTAACTCAGTCAGGGCATTTAAATGGAGTTGCGACGCCATGGCATCATGTTGCCATGGCACTGTGGCTCCATTTCAAGGTCACAATGATGGCCGCTGCAAAATAAAGTTCATTCCCCTCAGCCCAACCTCCAATCCGGCCTCCTAAGGCTAGGGTTGGGCTGCGGGGAAGTACTCCTGCCCCCTCCAGCCCCATCCGCACCCCAGAGCTGAACAAAACAAACGTCCAGGTGGTGGAATAACCTCACCTAACATTTCGCCGGCCCTGGACGTACGGCACTGATATTAGAATTGGCCATATATGTCCAGGTCTGGAGACCGTCCACTGCCTGCCCACTCTCCACCCCCACACCACCCCTTCCCCACCCCCTGTCTAACTTCAACGCAGAACTGGCAGGGATGTTAAACAGGAGGGGAAAGCTGGTATGAATAGCATGGATGGACATCACATTGAGATGTTCATCCCCGCTATTTGTGACTCAGAATAACCCCCTCTGTGCTGTCACTGGTGGCTGAACACCTTGCTGCATGTGTGGTGCAAAGAATAAAGCAGAGGTGCATACATGGGCATACACCCACCCCTCATGGGTATGTTCACAGGTAGATATGCAACCATGCAGCAGTGCATGGTGGACACTTGTGCACGGTGGGAGGGTGCAGCAACATTGGTGTAGTGGAACACCTGCCCCTTTGCCACCCAGAAGGGGCTTGTGGGGGGCATTTGGTGGTACCCCCAAGGCCCAGACCGACCCTCTATGTGGATATACACATGGACACAGTGATTCAAAGTAACAATTTTATTTATAATAGTTACACAACTTATTTCCTATATCCCTCACACAGGCAGACATCTGAGGGGGCCTCATTGAGATGACCTATGTGGGATCAGGAGTGCCTCCGTCAGCTGCTCCACACCCTGTGTGAGGGACTGGAGGTCACCTCTGATCCCATGTAGATGATCTGCAATGAGCCAAAATGGTCCCTCCTCATCTGCCTGCACTGGGGCCCCCTGCCCTCTCCCATCCCCTCCCTCCACCCCCTCCACCCTCCACCCTCCCATCCACAGCCTCCACCCCCTCCAACCTCCAATCCCCTCCCCCACCCCCTCCACCCCTCCAACTTCACTTGGTGTCCCTGAGTAGGATGGCCATGAGTTCTCCCTCCTCCAGGGACAACTCCTCCTCCTCCTCACCCTGCTCCTCAGGGGTACCCTTCCATAGCACTGTCCAGTCCCTCCCTCTCAGGGGAGTGGGGCACCTCCATGAGGTCTAGGATGAACACCTCATCCCCACTTTCCCCTGGGGGGAGGTACTGAATAGTACTATGGGGCTGGGGGTAGTTTTGCGGGCCACTGTGGTGGTGGCAGGGCTCCTGCTTGCAACTGGTGCTGGCTGCTACTGCTGCTGCTCCTCCTCCTCCTTTCCCTCGTCTTCTTCCTCCTCCTCCTTCCCCTCCTCTTCTTCCTCCTCCTCCTCCTCCTCCTCTTCCTCTGCCACAGGAGAGGCTGTGGAAGTGATTCAGAGAGGTGGCTGTTAGTTTTGGTGGATGGGGGTGTCCCTCTTCCATGTCCCCATTGTCAGATGCCTTGTTGCATGTCATGGCCCCATTCCTATGCCATTCCCCCACACTCACTTCACTCCCTTTGCAGCTGCCACAGGATATGGCACAGGAGCCCAGGCCATTTGCGCCTGATCGTGCGGAAGTGCACCCTCTGCGCCTCCGCCTCGCACAGGACATGGAAATGTCTGTGGAGGCAGGATGAAGGTGTCATACATATGCATGTTTCTTTCTCCCCCCAGGTCTGTCACTGCAGCTACCTGCCTGCTTGCCACAACACCACCACTAGACCCTGTCTCATCCTGCTGCCACATCTCCAGTGCTGCCACGTCCCGGTCCGGGGCTTGCCTTGGTCCCTCAGGCCTCATTTGTCCTTTGTACCTGCATTGCTGACTGACCAGGTCATGGGCTGAGAGTGCCACAGGGATAGTACTGCCTACGACATGAGCTGAGAATGGGACCAAGGTGGCAGGCATGTTTGCCAACCATCCTCATCTTTGCACAGTACATCAGTGTGTGTGTGTGTGTGTGTGTGTGTGTGTGTGAGTGTGTATGAGTGTGTGTGTGTATCCCGTGTTTTGTGGTTTTCTACACCTCATTGAGCCTTGCAGTGCCTAAGCCAGGGGTGGCCAACTCCAGTCCTGATGCACCACAATCGAGCCTGTTTTTTGTGATGTCCCTAATGAATATTCATGAGATATATTTGCATCCACTCCCTCCTCTTGTATGCAGATATACTATGGATATTCTTTAGGGAAATCATGAAAACCAGGCAGGATTATGGTGTACCAGGACTGGAGTTGGCCACCCCTGGCCTAAGCTGTTTCAGTGTTAGCCTGTAAATTTGCATGATGAGGAGCAAAGTGTTGTGGGTATGGCTTGAGACAGGACGGATTAGCCAGGATGTGTCTGCATTGGGGGTAGGGCAATGGCTGGGATGTTGTAGTGCCTGACATCCATCTGCATGGAGCGGGTTGCCACAGCATGTCATGCTGTGAGGGCACTCTCACCCTGATTGTGCAGTGATTATGGCACGGCTATGTATCCACATAGTGCTATATAGTGCCTCATTCTACTAATGTTAATGCATGTCCTGTCTTGGGGGCCCAATCACTGAACCGACTACTCGGTGCACATGCAATGTATACTGCCCAGCAGACTGTCTGCAGTTGCTATGTGCATGGCTGGTAAACCCAGTGGTGGGCAGTAGATGCAGTGTGACTGTGTTTGTTGTGGATGCATGTTAGATCTAGCTGTTTGGGATGTGGGGGTGTTCTTGGTCCGTTTTATTGGTATGACCAACAGCACAATGGCAGCAACCCCTGATGTTCTCCCAGATAAATGACATCATCAGTGTGGCACTAGATATTGGCATGCACTTTTCTAGGTGGGTCCCTCTCAGACATAGCTAGAGCACATGGCTATAGGTGATTAGCATAACTACACCAGCAGTGATGGGGAACAACAGCAGAGAACTTTTCTAACACTGTAGGTACTGGGGACCTAGTGCTGGGTGTCCATCCTCACCCTCAGGGTGACCGCAGAAACTACTTGGTGGCACAGTTTGTATCTGCTGTGTGCTTGTTTCACACACCGTCGGTGCATCTTACATATCGCCCGAGGTGATGGATATGTGCATTCTCCATCTGTGGATCAGCTGTTAACTGCTGTTGGGCATCTGCACTGCATCATGGGTACTGGTGGGGGCTAATCTATGCCGGCACACACAGCGGACATTCTAGGCAGTGACCTGCAGTCTCTTTGTATTCAACCATTGCTGCTTATTGAGGAGTGGAAGTGTAGACTACTGGCTAGTGCAATGCTTCCACTAAGCAGAGAACAGGGCTTTGATTTCCACTTGTGTTTCTTTTTTTATGACTGTGCTACTCAGATCATTTTCATGCCTGTAACTTCACATCATGTAAACACTGGATACAGAAGGAGAAAGCAGCCTCGGAATCGAAGGAGGTAGGAGCAATGGTAAACCTTATCTTCAAACCAGGCCCGATCCTCCTCACGGCTCTAACATACTCCAACCAATCACCTGTTCAATATAGCTCAATTTTATTTGAACATGATTCCACATCAACATTGTCAGTAGTAGCTGTCCCCTACAAACTCTCAGAACATATTGCATGTGAGAATAACCAAATAAAAGGTACACATATCTTCCCAGGCCACTGCCATCTACAGGCTCCCAGTCACAGCTGATAATCCTGCTGCTGATCAGCAATGGTATTTTTAGCAGCAAGCATCTTCAGTGGTGATTGGGGGCCTATGGTGGGCAGTGACTTGGGAAGATAGGTGTTCCTTTTTTTTTGTTTGCTCACATGTGTTATGCTCTGAGGGTTTGCAGGGGGCAGGGGTTTGCATCAGATACTCTGGATGTGGAATCACTATTTTGAAAAACTGGAATTATATTACATAAGAACATAAGATATGCCATACTGGGTCAAACCAAGGTCCATTAAGCCCAGTATCCTATTTCTAACAGTGGCCAATCTAGGTCATACATACCTAGCAGTTTCCCCAAAAGACACAGGTTCCACAATGCTTGTATTGGGTCAAGCACTGATATCCTGGGTCCCTTCTTAATAATGGTTTATAGACCTTTCCTCCAGGAACTTGTCCAAACCTTTTTAAAACCTAGCTACACTAACAGCCTTTACTACATCCTCCGGTAACAAATTACAGAGTTTGATTACACATTGAGTGAAAAAATATTTTCTTTTATTAGTCTTAAATAGTTTACCCTGTAGCTTCATTGCATGTCCCCTAGTCTTTCTATATTCTGATAACATAAACAATCAATCTACGTTTACCTGTTCCACTCCGTTCATTAATTTATAGACTTCTATCATATCTCCCCTCAGCCGTCTCTTCTCCATGTTAAAGAGCCCTGACCTTTTTAGCCTTTCTTCATAGGAGTGAACAGGTGATTGGTAGGTGTATTGTAGAGCTGTTGATTTGAGGAGGATCGGGCCTGGTTTGCAGTTAACTTTTACCATTGCCCCTGCCTCCTTGGATTCTGAGGTTCTTTTCTCCTTCCATATCCACTGTTTACCTGATGTGATTTGTGACAAATGGTAGAGTGATATACCTTGCAATATTTGTGTGATTTACATTCTAGAGGTGACCTTTTAGGGCTTGTGCATGCTGTGCTACACAGTGTCATGGGATGGGGGTGGTGGGTTTATACTCAGGTGTCATATGCAGGGCTGTTGTAGTTGATATGGAAGAGCAGACTAGTTGGGCCATATGGTCTTTTTCTGCCATCATGTTTCTATGCACTATTCATTCACTACTATTGCACTAGTGATGTAACTAGCATAGCGATGGTAAATTGCTGCTACCATGCCCTTTTGTCTACTGCTGAGCTCCAGCATGGTAGTAATGGGTGCATTCTGCGTGTAAGCCTTGCGTTCCTACCATAATTTAGTAAACATGCCCCTCTGTTCATAGCTAAGGCAAAGGAGAATTGAGTGACTTGCTCAAGATCACAATGAGTGGCTATAGTATTTCAACACTTGTGTTTTGTTGATCACCACATCACAGCTCTAACCACTAGGCTGTTTCTCTACTCACTAAATTATCTCCTATATCTCCTGTATGTGTACATAAGAGTTGATTTTTATTTTTCTCGGATAATCATCCCTCACCCCATGAGAAGAAAAGATTTGGAATGGACTGACCTCAGTGGGGCTGATTTTATAAGGAGCCATGTAAAGCTATGTGCATAATGCTTTGCCTTTCAAGTACTTATCTGCACAAATGGGCATTTACACACATACTTTAGGTGGTCATGACTCTACATACTTTCAGTGTGGCTGTGCACAGGGATAGACTTTGGGTGGATCATAGATGAATCACAAATGTATGCATGTAGGGCCCCATTTTTGAAGGCAGTTACATGGTTAACATCCTATGTTACCCGTATAAATGCCTTAACTGGGATTTTCCAAAAGCACCTATACTGGTTGTGCTTTGGAAAATCCCAGTTAAGTCCCTGATGCACCTAAATGCTGTCTGCTTAGCATCGGGGTGTGTTTGGGACGTTCTGGGGCAGAGCAGAGGTGGGCAATGGCACTATGCAGGTAGCAGTGATTTTCGATGCTGTCCGCTTAGCCTCGGCAGCTGTTGGCCTGTGTGGCATGACACGGATATTCATTTCCGTCATCGCGGAAATGAACATCCAGGATAAGGGGGTCGGCGAGCAAGCTATGCGCTGACGCAGTGCATAGCCTGCCTAAATGAAAATCGGGCCCGTAATTTATAAAATAGTATAACTTATGCATGTTCTTGAAAAATCTAAACATGGGTAATTGCATCAGCCATGGAGCAGGCATAAGAGCCCGCCACCTAGTTTCCGAGTGTTTTTTTGCATCTCTTATGCTTCTATTTTATACTGTAAAGTAAATGTATACTTTATTAAATGGGTCTCAAATACATGAGTTCCAATGCACATTTACTCTGTGGGAGATGATAAAATTACCCTAAATATGTTCAGAGCGTTCTTACCTTTTGGTGTAAATTTATGAATCTCACAGCCTGAATGATTACAATGCACTATCCCATTGACTTGTAAAATAGTGCATCATTTACTAAAGCTCTCCTTATCTTTAATGGGACTTACTTATAATATGTAGTATTGCATGTTAATGAATCAGTGTCCTAACTTCAGTTATCAGACCTCCTTAGGTACAATGGATTACCAATTTACAACCTGGCAGCAATCTTCTATCTACTCTGTTATCCTGCTAAAAGCCCTTCATTGACATTTGACACAGCTAAAATATAAAATATTGCCCCTACTGTGCTGCAAATATATTTTATCCAAACCTGGCGAGAAAATTCTTTTCATATTCCCAAGCTGTGATCATAGCAAAGTGAAGATTGTAAAATTAGTGGCACTTCAAAACAATTTTAGGATGTGTAGTCTTGTATATTATCCTACAAGTTTTGACTTTCTCCATTTATTTTGTGACAGCTGTCTTGAGTTGTTACTTTGGTGCAGCAGACATGGGGAAGAGGAGACAAAAATATCACATAGTGAAATTTTCTGTATAACTGGAAAAACAAATCTGCAATGTCTTTGACGGACTGGAATGCATTGTCTAGCAAAATTCACATTATGAATTTCAATTTTTATTTGAAAGTACAATCCATATAACTCAGCTTTTAGTCATAACAGTAATGACAACTATCACAGAACAAAGTACTTATGTGAATACTCATGACTACATTTATAGACATGCAATAATATAAGTGTAGAACGCACAGAGATTGCAAAGTCAGTGTAAAACCTAAGCTCGCTTTCACTCTATCCAATTTTTATAAGAGCTTTACTTTTGGAGGGACGCTAGCGATCCTGGATGACATAGACACTTGACATCGGAGCCCCTTCAATCTCTAAATCCACCTGCAGTGTTAAAGGCACTCCCAATTCTCATTAGGTATGGGTATGCAATGAAAAATGATCTTAGACCGAGGGAGTACTCACCATATAGTGACTGGAGGATCCTACCTGCTTCCCTGTTTGCCTACGACAGACATTGATTCATGACACATGTTGTGGCCTGTATGAGCTGAGGTAGATCCATTGTAGTGCATTCCCCTTTGTGTGCTTCTCTTTTACCTCTCTGGCTCCTGGACTGTTCGGTGACTGAGGCTGCTGACTTCAGGTGTGCCCCCTCCTTTCTATACTTCTTCAAACACCCTCATTTAGTTGGCTTGCACCGCTGTCCTGATGTAATGGGATCTGGAGGCTTAACTCAGTCTGTGCCGCGTGCTTGGGCATGTGCAGAAAGCCCTGACTGAACATTCACATTGCCCTGATCTGCCTTCCCAGTGAGCGCAGCTTTTATTACTGCTCCTCCCCATCTCCTTTGTGAGCGTCAGCTTTCGATTTACGCTGATGGGAGTTCCCTGGGGAGGCCGCAGCTTCACCATGTTGCTTGGAGGGGGAGCTGAACATGGGCTGAAGGATGGATGGTGGTAGATAAGAGTGTGCTATGCCCTTGCTGCCGCAATGTACTTGATGTGATCGCACAAATTCAGTTGAACTGTGTGTGAAAATAGTGTAGCTGTGCCACAAGGAAGTCCCAATACCAGTTATTTGGGTCTGACAGCTGTGTCAGCTTTTCTAACTACCATATAATCCTCCTAATACATGTGCATATAACAACTGGACAAGTGTCTCATATTGTCTATATGGATAAAGTAGGGACATTTGATGATCCTTGGAGTGGGATGTGCCTGCAGGTACTGCATACATCTTCATGACCGAATTTTAAAGACCATACTGTGCTTTGCACCAAATTGACTAATGCTCAGTATTGACTAATGCTCTGTATTGTCTCGACTAGATTGTAAGCTCGAACGAGCACGACTCTGACGAGCAGGGACTGTCTCTTGTATGTATGTCTGTACAACGCTGCATGTGTGGCGCTATATAAGTGCTAAATAGTAGTAGTAGTAGTAGAGACAAAGATGTTCAGTCACAGTTATGATGAAATAGTCCAATCATATACAACTCATGTGTCATACATCTGCAGGGTGAAGATGTCTGACCCTTTGCAATGAGCCACAGCAGAGCCAATGAAGGCATGCTATCAGATGGATATGAGTGCAATGTGCATGTTTGCAGACCCAATGTGCTATAGTAACACATACAAAAGTATAAGAAAGTGTGTCCTCCACTCATTGCAGACACAGGACTGTTTCTGGCAATATAATGAAGTGAGTTCCCCACAGCCACAAAGAGAACAAGTGGGAGTCAAACTCTGGTCTGTTGCTTACCAAGCCACTGCACTAACAATTAGATTACACCTCCACTGCACTGTCCAGAATCAAAGAGACTGCAGGGCCCTGTCTGCAATGGGTGAAACCCAGGACATGCAACAATGTGACTGGCACAATCCGAGACAGTGGTACACCACACCTAGGGCCTGTCTACAGTGGCACACATACAGTACACACTGCACTGCACACTCAGTACACTAGCTGCATAACAGACACACAGCTGCAGAATACATCCCTTGTCCAAAGGCCAAGTCATATGTGAGGTCAAGATGTCCATCCCTCCACTGTAACTCCAATGCAAAACAACAGTCCACGCAGAGGTCTGCTGCGCCACAGTGTGGCACTAACTCCTGAGGCAGCACATGTGCAGGGCGTGCAGTCCCTTGTGACCTGCTGTACACTGCAAGATAGGTACACCTGCACATACACCTAACTCAAACCACATTCATGACCCCTGCAGTCCATTGCTGACCATCCTGCCCTCCTCGGGTGGCCATGGACATGTCACCCACCATCATAGAAAACAGGCTGCAATTGGGACCCTGGGTGCCAGTAGCAGTTAGTATCTCCATTACCCACGATGCACCTCACAATCTGAGCACATATATGCAACTGATGGCCAAATGGAGAATGTAGTGGTTAATCACATCAGCACTGTACTATGCAGGGACAATCTGTGCTTCTGGCACATGACGGCCGCAATATGTGCAAATGACCTGTTTCTGCAGTCACCCTGATTGTGAGGGAGGGCACACATCACCTGGTCTCCAGAGCAAGTCCTGTAATAGATGGGATTTCCAGTTTCTGGAATAGAGCTCTATTGCTGTCAGTATGCCATAGGTATTGTTTGCAGCATATGATACTAGTCATTTTGTATTTGGTAGAATTGTAGCATGTTGGAGTGGCCTGTTTTATCTGGGTCTTGTGTCCTGCTCCTCTTGGCCAGGGACTCTCCTATGTCATCACATGTCAGTACCAAAGGTTGCAGTAATTGTTGGCAAAGAACCCAAGTGCATCAAGTGGTGTCCAGGCAAAAAGGGAGCGAGTGTGTGCTGGCACTAAGTAGAAGGCCTGCTTAGGCTCTAGTTCCTAGTAGGTTACCAACAGCTCAAGAACAGCTGCTAGCCTCACTTTCTAGGAATTCTAATCAAGAAGATTAATCCCAAGCAGCCTGCATATGTTAGGCAACACCATCCTGTATCAGCCACTCACATACCATCTGGCCCAATCTGCTAGTCACCACATTCTATACATGCACATAGTAACCATGACCACACTGGCTTGGTACAAACAGCATGGATAACCAGCAGTACATGTAGCTACTGGACTACCATTATAAAAAATAAAAACCACAGCCCAGACATCACTGCAGCTTTACCCTGCACAGCACTATGTCACAACTCGGTCAGAGTGAGAGTTGCTTCTCAGCATGAGCAGATGTGTGCTCATGGCAGACCCATGCTAAGATGGCTCAGCCATTGATCTACCCTCCAACACATACATACTGTGCAAACTGTGCTGTTTTAGGCAATACCCAGAATTCTCTGATCCCCATTATGTACCCATTTATCTTGGATATGGAGATGACTCATGTAATGTGAGAAAGAGTGGAAAGTGGGCCAGAGACAGGCTGAGGTGCATGCTGGCCACAATGGGCTGTCACATACACAAATACGGTGTCCCCAACACAGCTCTTGGCAGTGAGCAGTGAGTCTCAGGGTCATTTACTGAGGTCCATTGACCAGGTTCAGGAGCAGCTGCGGGCTTCACTCGACTGTGATGGATCCAGGGTTCGAGTTCTGCAACTTTTACTGCAGTTGGGGTTGACAAGATGACAACATAAGGTCCCTTCCAATGCGGCGCCAGCGGGGTATTTCTCCACTCCTTGATCCACACTGACACTCCTGGCTTGAAGGGATGCAGAGGCTCTGTTAGGTTAATGGGCAATCGATCTTGCATCCAGGTATGAAGACTCTGCAAAACAGAACCTAAAGCCAATAGTTCTTGTCTAGTTATTTCAGATCCAATTTGTCTCATATCTCCTTTTATCCCCTGTACAATGGGAGGGGGTCGCCCATACAAAATCTCAAAAGGGGAAACTCCTAAAGACTTGGTTGGAGCAGAACGTATCCTAAGAAGGGCTATAGGGAGAACCTGGAGCCACTTTAGGTGTTTTTCTTGACAAAGCTTGGTCAACTGAGATTTCAGGGTTCTATTCATACGTTCTACTTTCCCTGAACTCTGGGGTCTGTAGGCAGTGTGCAGCTTCCATTGTATCTGTAGAGGTTGAGCTAACTGTTGAGTCACTTGGGACACAAATGAGGGTCCATTATCTGATCCTATAGTCAATGGTATTCCAAATCGAGGAATAATCTCATGGAGCAGCACTCTAGTGACTTCTCGAGCTTTCTCAGTTCGGGTGGGACAGGCTTCTACCCACCCAGAAAATGTGCAAACTAGAACTAACAGGTAGTGATATCCGTTTGCTCGTGGCATTTCAGTAAAATCCACCTGAATATCACTCATAGGGGTCACTCCTACTGACTGAACTCTTGGGGGTGGAATGGGACCTTGCTTAGCATTATTCTTGGCACATGTCAAACATTGCTATGCCACTGAAGCGGACTGGGGTCCTAATAGTGAGATACAGAAATGGGGCCTTAGGGCTCTTTCCATGGCCGTTTTATTTATTTAACTTTCTTATATACAGCGCTCTTCAGTATCAGTGCGGTTTACATCGAACGAAACTGTTCAGTGCAGAATGTCTGTACTGGACTTACAATAATGTTTTCCCATAATGTGTCTGTACTGGACTTACAATAATGTTTTCCCATAATGTGTGGCCTGATGAAAAGCATGAACAAAGGCTGGCCCTAATGCTTCAGGAATGACTGTGGGACCTGGAGGTGAGCTACCCTATGGAGGTGGCAGCACTATCCAACCTTTTTCTGCTAGGACCCCTCCCTCCTTTTCACAGAAATAATCTAACTCTCTTGTAGTGTATCGGGGAGCCCTTGAGCTAAGGGGCACAGGGAATAAAACTGCCTGCATCGGAATATCTTGGGTCACAGCTCGACCAGTCGTAGCTGCTTTTCGGGCTGTGGCATCAGCAAACCTGTTCCCTCGGGTAACTTCTCCTGCTTCTGCCTGATGACCTCGACAGTGCATGACTGCAACTTGCTTAGGGGCCCATACAGCATCTAATAATATCAATATCTCGGGCCCATACCTAATGGACTTGCCCCCTGAGGTGATCAACCCCGTTCTTTATACAAGGCTCCATGTGCGTGCAAAGTTGTAAAGGCATACTTGGAATCTGTGTACACATTTAAGCGGAGTCCTTCTCCTAATGTCAGTGCTCTAGTGAGAGCTATCAGTTCAGCCTTCTGTGCTGAAGTTTCTGGGGCCAGAGCTGAGGACTCAACTACCAGATCAAGGGTCACCACTGCATATCTGGCACAACGATGTCCATTGATGACAAGACTGCTTCCATCTACAAAGAAAGTCCGTTCAGGGTCCTCCAGAGGGACATCAGTCAAATCTGGGTGACTTGAAAATACAGTGTCCATAGTTTCTAAACAGTCATGATCAGGGGGCCCAGGACCAATCGGGAACAATGTAGCAGGATTCAGGGCTTGACTGACTTTTAACTGTATCTGGGAGTTTTCGCACAGCATACTCTGATATTTCAACATTCGTGAATTCGTTAGCCAGAAACTTCCTTTGTGTTCCATGAGGGTCAGGACAGAATGCGGCACAGTAACTTGAAGATTCTGTCCCAGAGTGAGCTTGTCTGCTTCGCTCACTAAAAGGGCTGTTGCTTCAACAGCTCTCAAACAAGGGGGCCATCCTCTTGCTACCACATCCAACTGTTTTGACAAGTAGGCTACTGGCCGTTGCCAAGATCCAAGAGATTGAGTCAGTACCCCCAACGTATTTCCTTAACATAAGAACATAAGAACATAAGATATGCCATACTGGGTCAGACCAAGGTCCATCAAGCCCAGTATTCTGTTTCCAACAGTGGCCAATCTAGGTCATACGTACCTAGCAGTTTCCCCAAGGGACACAGGTTCCACAATGCTTGTATTGGTTCAAGCATTGATATCCCGGGTCCCTTCTTAATAATGGTTATGGACCTTTCCTCCAGGAACTTGTCCAAACCTTTTTTAAACCCAGCTACACTAACAGCCTTTACTACATCCTCCGGTAACAAATTCCAGAGTTTGATTACACGTTGAGTGAAAAAATATTTTCTTTTATTAGTCTTAAATAGTTTACCCTGTAGCTTCATTGCATGTCCCCTAGTCTTTCTATATTCTGATAAGGTAAACAATCGATCTACGTTTACCCGTTCCACTCCGTTCATTAATTTATAGACTTCTATCATATCTCCCCTCAGCCGTCTCTTTTCCAGGTTAAAGAGCCCCAACCTTTTTAGCCTTTCTTCATAGGAGTAGCCTTCCATCCCCTTTACCATTTTGGTGGCTCTTCTCTGAACCTTTTCTAAAATTGCTATATCCTTTTTAAGATATGGCGACCAGAATTGCACACAATATTCAAGGTGCGGTCTCACCATGGAACGATATAGAGGCATTATAATATCTTTTGTTTTATTTTCCATTCCTTTCCTTATCATACCTAGCATTCTATTTGCTCTCTTGGCCGCCGCTGCACACTGGGCCGAGGGTTTTAACATGGTATCCACAAGGACGCCTAAATCTTTTTCTTGGGTGGTGGTTCCTAATGTGGAACCTTGCATCGTGTAACCATAGTTTGGGTTGTTCTTCCCTAGGTGCATAACCTTGCACTTCTCCACATTAAATTTCATCTGCCATTTTGATGCCCAGTCTTCCAATTTATCAAGATCCTCTTGCAATTTTCCACAATCCTCCTGGGTTTAAACAACTTTAAATAGTTTTGTGTCATCAGCAAATTTGATAACCTCACTCGTTATTCCACTTTCCAGGTCATTTATGAATATGTCAAAAAGAAGCGGACCCAGCACAGATCCCTGGGGTACACCACTATTCACCTTTCTCCATTGGGAAAATTGGCCATTTAGCCCTACCCTCTGCTTTCTGTCTTTTAACCAGTTCCTGATCCACAGTAGTACACTGCCTCCTATCCCATGACTCTTTAGTTTTGCCAAAAGTCTCTCATGAGGGACCTTGTCAAAGGCTTTCTGAAAGTCCAGATACACAATATCAACCGACTCACCTTTGTCCACCTGTTTATTCACTCCTTCAAAAAAACATAACAGATTAGTAAGACAAGATCTTCCTTGTCTAAAGCCATGTTGGCTGTCTCCCATTAGGTCATGACTATCTATATGCTGAGTAATTTTATTCTTTATGATGGTTTCTACCATTTTTTCCCGGTACTGATGTCAGGCTCACCGGTCTGTAGTTTCCCGGATCACCCCTCGAACCCTTTTTAAAAATTGGTGCTACATTGGCGATCCTCCAATCCTCAGGTATTAGAGATGATTTTAATGATAGTTCACAGATTACTGATAGCAGGTCTGCAATCTCAAATTTCAGTTCTTTCAACACCCTTGGATGTATACCATCCGGCCCAGGTGATTTGCTACTCTTCAGTTTATCTAATAGTTGTAAGACATCTTCCCGATGTATCGATATTTCCTTCAATTCTTCCACACCTTTAAATACCACTTCAGTCGTGGGTAACATCCCTACATCTTCCTCAGTAAAGACCGAAGCAAAGAATTCATTCAGTCTCTCCGCTATCGCCTTGTCGCCTCTTAGTGCTCCTTTAACCCCTTTATCATCTAATGGACCAACTGACTCTCTCACGGGTTTTTTGCTACAAATGTACCTGAAAAGGTCTTTATTTCGCGTTTTTGCTTCCGCAGCAAGCTTCTTCTCAAATTCTCTCTTTGCCTGCCTTATCAATGCCTTGCATTTGACTTGCCAGTGCTTGTGCTGTTTCCAGGTTTCATCATTTGGCTCTTTTTTTCCATTTCTTGAAAGATGCTTTTTTGGCAACAACAGCCTCTCTGACCTCAGCTTTAAACCATGCTGGCAATTTTTTGGACTTCCTTCCACTTTTCTTAAAGCGTGGAATACAGCTGGTCTGGGCTTCCAAGATAGTATTTTTCAACAACACCCAAGCTTGATGTACGTCTTTAACCTTTGCAACTGCTCCTTTTAGTTTTTCTTAACTGTTTTCCTCACTCTATCATAGTCTCCCTTTCGAAAGTTAAAGGGTAGTACTGTGGATTTCCTTACTATCCCTCCTCCACTAATTAAATCAAAGGCGATCATGCTATGATCACTATTGCCAAGTGGCCCCAACACCCTTATCTCTTGCACTACATCTGGTGTTCCACTAAGGACTAGGTCTAATATTGCTTCCCCTCTGGTCGGTTCATGAACCAGCTGCTCCAAGAAGCAGTCATTTATTTCATCTAGGAACTTTATCTCCCTAGCATGTCCTGTTGTGACACTGACCCAGTCGATGCCGGGGTAATTGAAATCACCCATTATTATTACTGCACTGTAACGTTTGCTAGCTTCCTTGATTTCTTTGAGCATTTCATCATCCATTTGTTCATTCTGGCCAGGCGGACGATAGTACACCCCCACTGCCATCGCCTTCCCCTTTTTACATGGAATTTCAATCCATAGAGATTCTACAGCAAATTTTGTTTCTTGCAAAACTTTAATCCTTTCTGACTCAATGCCCTCTCTAACATAGAGCGCAACCCCTCCACCAATTTGATCAGCTCTATCATTTCGATATAGTTTGTACCCAGGTATCACAGTGTCCCACTGGTTGTCCTCCTTCCACCATGTCTCTGATATTCCAATCATATCTAACCTCTCGTTTAGTGCTATATATTCTAACTCTCCCATCTTGTTTTGTAGACTTCTAGCATTTGCATACAAGCATTTTAGAGACTGTATTTTATTCATATTAATTTGGCTATTGGTAGACATGGGTAATTTGGGATCTTTAAGTTCTGTCTGCTCCATACTCGAGGGCATTTGGGCTACTTTACTCTTTTTTGGAACCTCTCTGCTTTTTGTAGTATCCTTCAAGGATACATTCTTCCGAACCATGCGCTCTTGGGCGACTGTCGGCTTTCCCCTATTATCTAGTTTAAAAGCTGCTCTATCTCCTTTTTAAAGGTTAATGCCAGCAGCCTGGTTCCATCCCGGTTAAGGTGAAGCCCATCCCTTCGGAAGAGCCCCTCCTTTCCCCAGAATGTTCCCCAGTTCCTAACAAATCCGAACCCCTCATCTCTACACCATTGTCTCATCCACGCATTGAGACTCCGGAGCTCTGCCTGCCTATTGGGTCCTGCGCGTGGAACGGGAAGCATTTCGGAGAACGCTACCCTGGAAGTTCTGGATTTCAACTTCCTACCTAAAAGCCTAAATTTAGCTTCCAGAACCTCCCTACCACATTTTCCTATGTCATTGGTACCAACATGTACCAAGACAGCAGACTCCTCCCCAGCACTATCTAAGACCTTATCTAGGTGGCGTGTGAGGTCCGCTACCTTCGCACCAGGCAGGCATGTTACCAGGCGATCCTCACGTCCACCAGCCACCCAGCTATCTACATGCCTAATGATCGAATCACCAACTATAACTGCTGTCCTAACCCTTCCCGCATGGGCACTTGGCCCTGGAGAAACCTCCTCGGTGCGAGAGGGGTTTACATCACCTGGAGGACAGGTCCTAGTTACAGGATCACTTCCTGCCACACCAGGGTGATGCTCTCCTGTCACGTGACCTCTCTCCTCCATGGCAACAGGGATGCTGCCAGACTGGAGGTGGGACTTCAGGACTATATCCCTGTAGGTCTCGTCTATGTACCTCTCTGTCTGTCTTATGTTTTCCAAGTCTGCTACTCTAGCCTCTAGAGAACGGACTCGTTCCCTGAGAGCAGAGAGCTCCTTGCACCTAGTGCACACGTAAGACCTCTCACCAGCTGGGAGAAAATCATACATGTGACACTCAATGCAAAAGACTGGAAAGCCCACATCCCGCTGCTGGACTGCTGTCTGCATCTTAGTTTTAAGTTTGTGTTTAGATCTTTAAGTTCTATATGTACTAAAGGGTGCAATGGATATTTATACCACTAAAACTGTACCTAAGAAGTTTAATATACCTTGTTCACCTGAAGCTTAATTAATCTCAGGTCCTTGGTGTATGACTGATTTGGGTAATGAGCTTCACCTGAGAGCACCTCCTGTCTTTTAAGTTGTGCAAGTACCTATAAAGCTGTGATTTTCCCAGGGGAGGGTGGGTGTGGGGAGGGAGGGAGGGATATAACACTTATTAAAAAAGGGCTGCTACACAGTACCTTGTCCTGTGCTGCTGAGGAAAACTATATTCTGATTTGATTTAAATTATAGCTCTTTGCTGCTACTAGGCTCTAACCTATTATGAAATTTAAACTACAAGCTCTCTGCTGGATTCTAAATTTAACCAGAAAGCTCTCTTCTGTGTTTTAATTTGAAACTAAAAGTACTTTGCTGATGCTAGGCCCTGAGTGACTATGAAATTTAAACTACAGCTGTCTACTGGGTATGAAAGGTAACCAGAAAGTTCTCTTCTGTGTTTTTAAATTGAATCTTAAACTGTTGCTACTAGGCCCTGACTGATTTAACAAAAAAAAATAGTGGGTTCACAGATTAATTAGCTTTAAAAGAAAAAAAATTCCTTTCAGAAAAGTTCCCAGAAGTATATACTCACAATTTCAGATTTCTCTCCAGAAGTAACAGCCCCCCTTTCCAGTCCTTCAAGACAGGGTCACAGAGCTCTGGTTGAGCTATTTATGCTTGTGCTGATGATGTAAGCAGTGACCTACTTCCTGGGTAATTAACAGTCCTTGCTTGGATAGAAGGAGTCTTTCAAAATGGCCTTTTGAACTGCCAGCTGGTGTTAACACCTATTGAAAAAGCTTCACAGGTTGCTTGCCCACTAGGTAGAAGGCCTCTTTGTAAAGGTCTCTAGAAGACTTTATATGCTGCTCAAGGAGAATTGACCTTGTTTTGCCTCTTGTGCTAAGCTATATTCTGATTTGATTTAAATTATAGCTCTTTGCTGCTACTAGGCTCTAACCTATTATGAAATTTAAACTACAAGCTCTCTGCTGGATTCTAAATTTAACCAGAAAGCTCTCTTCTGTGTTTTAATTTGAAACTAAAAGTACTTTGCTGATGCTAGGCCCTGAGTGACTATGAAATTTAAACTACAGCTGTCTACTGGGTATGAAAGGTAACCAGAAAGTTCTCTTCTGTGTTTTTAAATTGAATCTTAAACTGTTGCTACTAGGCCCTGACTGATTTAACAAAAAAAAAAATAGTGGGTTCACAGATTAATTAGCTTTAAAAGAAAAAAAATTCCTTTCAGAAAAATTCCCAGAAGTATATACTCACAATTTCAGATTTCTCTCCAGAAGTAACAGCCCCCCCTTTCCAGTCATGGACATAGAGATGGAAAGGTTTCTGGACATCTGGGAGACCCAGAGCTGGTGATGACATCAGAATGCTTTTCAGAGATTGGAATGCTGCATCCTGTTCAGGTCCCCATTCCAGTGGAGACTTTTCCATTCCTTTGGTAACTTGATACAATGGTTTTGCTAGCAGCGCAACATTGGGGATCCATATGCGACAGTATCCTGCGACCCCCAGGAAGGCTCTTACTTGCCTCCTGGTGGTTGGAGTGGGAATACTGCATACAGCTTCTTTGCGTTCAGGTCCCAAGCATCGAATTCCACTGGACAACTGGAACCCTAGATATTTAACTTTAGTTTGAAATAGTTGCGCCTTGGCTCTTGAGACTTTGTATCCAACCTCATTCAGAAGGTACAGGAATTCACTGGTGGCTTGTAGACATTCACTTTCTGAATTGGTGGCTATGAGCAGGTCATCTACATACTGAAGGAGAACCCTTTGTCCTGGGTTCACTGAGTAACTTGAAAGATCTTGATTCAGGGCAGCACTGAAGAGAGTAGGTGAATTCTTGAATCCTTGAGGTAATCAAGTCCAGGTAAGCTGGCCCCGCCTCCCTGTTGTGGGGTCTTGCCATTCAAAAGCAAACAAACGTTGACTGGTGGGGGCTAGGCGTATGCAGAAAAAGGCATCTTTCAGGTCCAGGATGGTGAAATGAGTAGCCTCAGCGGGGATCAGTCCCAAGAGAGTATAAGGATTTGGTACCACTGGGTGTATAGTTTCAACTACCTCATTTACTCGCCTTAGATCTTGTACTGGGCGGTAATCCCCTGTCCCAGGTTTCTTAACTGGGAGAAGAGGGGTGTTCCAAGGTGACTGGCATTCCTTGAGAAGTCGAGTTTCATCAGATGACAGTGGATTCTTTCAATGGCTGGTCGGGGAAGAGGATACTGCTTCACATGCACTGGTTCCGCTCCTGGCTTGAGGGTGACAATGACAGGGGCTATGTTCTTCGCTAGGCCAGGTGGATTATCTTCTGCCCATACTTCAGGCGGGGCTATAAGGTTGGTGGATATACAGGAACTGGTTGACTTGATTGGAGGTATACTATAGAACCGCCATTCTTCTTCTCGGGGAACAGTTAGCAGCATCAATCCAGCAGGCTTTGGGTTCACAGTCATCTGCATTTCTCCCCCTTCAGCAAAGGATATTTGTGCCTGCAGCTTTGCAAGCATATCTCGGCCCAAAAGTGGAATAGGGCACTCAGGCATATACAAGAACTGGTGCGTTATTTTCTGTCCCCCTAGTTCACACATACGGTTCTGCAGGAATGGCTTGGTGGCCCTGTTCCCAGTGGCCCCACCAATGGTGACAGATCGAGAGGAAAGAGGAGCCACTGGCTTTGCCACCACTGAAAGTTCTGCTCCTGTTTCTACCATAAAGTCCATATATTGGTCCCCTACTTTCAAACTGACCATAGGCTTCTGGGGACCCAGGGTGAACTTGGAGCCCGGTCTGGCCTAGTCTTCATCCACTTCATCCATGTCATAGCCTGTTGCTACTGCCACTCCCTCAATGGCTTCTTCTCTCTCTCTCGCTGGAACTGTGCTCGGTTCATTCCTCCACGACTCTGAAATCGGCCTCCTGTTCTCCAGGGACTCCCTCCTCCCCTCCTGGGGATGGAGTCAAGATGCGGGCATTCACTTCTCCAATGTCCTTCTTCTCTACAATGGGCGCACTGATTCACACCCAATGGAGGCCTGCTATTTCCGCGGCCTCTTCCACGTTCTCTGGTCCTTTGGTTAAGAAAACCTCCTCCACATCATTCAACTAAAGCGGCAGCCAGAAGATCTGCTTTCTTCTTCATTTTATGTTCACTTTCTCTGTCAGCTCATTTTCACGATTCACAAACACTTTCTGAGCAACTTCCATTAACTGTGCTGTATTCATGCCCGCAAATCCATCCAGTTTCTGTAATTTTCGTTTTATGTCTCTCTGGGACTGACTAACAAAGGCTGCATTTACCATGCGCAAATTCTCCTGAGCAGCGGGATCTTATGGGGTATATAATCTATAGGCTTCAGACGACATCTCATAAAAGGCCGCTGGGCTCTCATCTGGACCCTGGATAACTTCAGATACCTTCCCGATATTCATGGCCCTCTGGCCTCCCTTCCTCAGGCCCTGCAGCAAGGCCTGGCAAAATCACGTTAGGGCCGCTGCCCCCCTATCATCATTTGGGTCCCATCTAGGATCTTCATTTGGGAAAGCTGCGGTGGCTGCTTGTGGGAGATTCATTTCCCCCGCCTCTACGGGATTCTCTTCTAACCAGCGGATGGCTGCTTGCACAATCCGCGCTCGCTCCTCAGTAGTAAAGAGAGTGGACAGGAGCTGGCGACAATCAGTCCAGTTAGGCTGATGAGTTTGCATTATACTAGACATTGACTCTGTCAATTCTTGGGGCTTCTCAGTATAGGATGCATAATGCATTTTCCAGTTTAATAAATCAGTAGTGGAAAAAGGCATGTAGATTAGACTAGTTGGTCCTGGCGCCATCTGGCCCTGATCATTTAGGATAGGTAAACCAAGCACTTGATGCAATGGCATTAGGCACCCTGCTTTCTGCTTCTTCTTCGGGGTTACACTTCTTAAATCATACGGCTCCCGGGTATAAGCTTCCTTGGTGGGTGACCCTGAACTGGCAGGAGAGCCTCCGCTTTCAGTATCATCGGAGGACCCTGGCCCCCCTGATGTACTTGGGCCAGACTCGGGGCTATCACTCAGGGAAGTGGGCTTCTTTTGCTGCTGCAGCGGTACCTCATCAGGTTCAGCTTCAGGTAGCGGAGCTGGGGGAACTAACTTATGTGGGTACTGGGGTAAACGGGCCAGGATTTCTGGGGACTCTGAGGCGGAATACACAGGCAGCTTCCTCTCCTCAACCTTCTGGGTCCCCCTAGTGGTTGCTACTAATATTCTACACTGTTCCTCATAGCAGCGCTTTACCCAAGAGGGCTGCCTTTTGCAAGCACTCAACCAGGAATCTATGTAGGGGAACTGGTCAGGGTGCATTTTTTGTACAAGCTGATGAACATGGGAGACTATTTCTACATCAAAGGTGCCCCCACGGGGCCATGACGTAGCTAGTACAGGCCACTCCCTATCACATAGCATTCTTAATCTAGATGGAGACATTCTTATGCCGTAGTCTCCTGAAAATCCTTTACGTAAATTCTTGATCATACATTCCAACGGAGTTTGCGTGGACTCCGTCCCTCCCATAATCATAATGGCGTACATGTAATGACGTACAAGACAACAAACAGTAAGGGTAGGTAGTATGGCTGTAGGTAAGGGGTCCGTACAGCCCACAGAACACTGAGGGGAACAAACACCACACGCTTCCTCCTTTTCGTGACCTGGGCGCGGTCGCCCGGCCAGGAACTGCGCTACTCAGGAGTCCGCTCTCACTCGGTCCATGTCTCAAGACCTCTCAATCACGCAGGCAATCATACCATCACAAGAAATTATTTTTCAAATGCCCAAGGTTTTCTGACTAACTGACTATTCCCAACCAAAGGGTCGGTGGCTTCGGCTTCTGCTAACCCTTATGTGGAACGTACTAGGACAACCCTTATGAGAGGTGATCAAGCTCTCTTGTCTCGTGCACTCATGCGAGACTTTCCCAGTTAGTCTATACCAAATCAGTCTCGCGCACTCATGTAAGACTTCCCCCAGGCTTCACTGACTAATAAACAAGAAAATGTCTACTCACCGGATCCGGTTCCCGATACCAAACCAGTTCTTGGGTTGGATCCTGGACTCCCCTCGGGTTCGGAGGTGTTGGCCAGCCAGACCCAGTCACCCGCCAAGGCAAGGCGGAACCCTCTCCGATACAAGAGGACCGGTGGTGCCTGAGGTTTCCCCTGCGGTCGGACAGACACGGTTCCAACCGGGCCAAACCTGGAGGCGAATTGGGTGGAATATTCGCTTGAATACCATTCACTACTCGCACATTCCCGGCCAACGCACCAAGAATATGTAGCAGTGAAGTGCAGACAATGAATAAATCCAGGAGTCAATTTACAGGGTCCAAGCCAATTTATTGTGCACAAGGCCCAGTTAGTCAAGCTTCAAAAAGGACTGAGCAAAGTTCTTACAGAAACATATTCATTTATACATTTCTTTTCAGTTTGATTCATGCAGACTTTCTTTTGGCCTCAACGCCCCCTGCATTTGTCCAATCGGAGATCCCTCCTGGGCCTAGCACCCAGCTCCCTCCCTTAGGACCATTCTAACAATGGCACAGTTTCTAGGTTTGGATACTTCTCTACTGCAAGGTCGTTTCTGGCTCTAGGAATGCAAGTATTGAAACATTTCTATCTTCATAACACAAGAGAATAATGAAAGATTTATGAATTCATATAAAACTTCTATTAAGCAGTTTAAAACAGTTTTCTCATTTTTCACAGATTTTTGGTTCTTTCTAGCTATGATGGGGGTTGGAATCAGGGCCTAGCTTACAGGCCTTTCATATTTGCAGGCTATTGTAGGCCATAGCCTGCCACACTAGCAGCTCCACTGACTGACCTTTTCAATGCCTCATTGGAGTCAGGAGTGGTGCCAAAGGACTGGAGAGAGGCACATGTGGTCCCTTTACACAAAAGCGGAAGTAAGGATATGGTTGAAAACTACAGGTCAGTTAGTCTAACCTCTGTGCTGAGTAAATTATTGGAAGCACTGCTGAAAGAGAAAATAGTGAGGTTTCTGGAGTCCAGCGGATTACAGGATCCGAGGCAGCATGGATTAACCAGAGGCAGCTCTTGTCAGACAAATCTGATTGATTTTTTTGACTGGGTGACCAGGGAGTTGGACCGAGGGAGAGCCCTATATGGGGTGTATTTAGATTTCAATAAATCCTTTGACACCGTTCCTCACAGGCAATTTATAAATAAACTGACCACCCTAGGGAAGGACCATAAAGTTACTGCTTGGGTTAGAAATTGGTTGAGTGGGAGGTGACAAAGGGTACAGGTAAATGGAGCTCACTCTGAGGAAAAGGAGGTCACCAGTGGTGTGCCCCAGGGATCTGTCCTTGGTCTGATTCTTTTTAACATCTTTGTTAGTGATATAGCAGAAGGGCTGTCGGGTAAGATTTGTCTCTTTGTGGATGATACCAAAATCTGCAATAGAATATGATAGGGGAAAAATAAAGCTTAAAGTATGTAGCAGGACTAAGAGGCCCGCAAGGGAAAATAGGAATCCTGTATATATCTATATATGGAAAGGAATGTGCTGTGCTAAGACAAACTGATTGTTCTACATAGAGACGACTAACATCTGTGAAGTTACTGATAAGCTGTGGTGGGCCTCAGGGGATGAGTTGATGACGTATGTATATGTTTCTGTTAATGTATAAAAGACAGACAGCCCCTCTAACCTGTGGAATAATCTTACATACTACTTATATGCGAGAGTGTGTGTTTGTTCCCCTAGAATTCCAGACAGAGAAGGTAAGGTGATTCCTCAGCCCAGAGGATTAACGGACATCCCGAGGGTAAGTGATATATAGTGCTGGGAAAGGAATAACCCACACTAACAATTTGGTGTCTGAAGTGAGGATTTCCCCTTTGCACTGGGATTTCCAGACTTCCTATATTGCTGCAGCTTTGGTAGCTGCACTGGGATTTCCAGACTTTCTAAATTGATGTCACTTTGGTAGCTCATCTCAGGAATGCGCTTTGGTAGCACTATGCATAACATGCGCTTTGGTAGCGCTATGCATAACAGGGGCGTCCTGCTGGGCCTGTGGTAATACCCTTTTCCTTCTCTGTGGCTTGTGTGATTGTGTGAGCTTGGCATGACGCCCCTGCCTCAGCCTGAAGCGATAGCGCTAGTGACAGTTGTTGGCAGAAAGCAAGTGGCCAAGCATGCAATTGTTGGATATTAATTAGAGGATGGGGGGTCCCAAGGTAAGGGGACCGCTCCAGATTCTGCGGGAGTGCGTGCGCAGCCAAATGTTGTGATAAGGTTTAAAACTGCAGCTAGGAAGGCATCCTATTCTCGCCATACCCCGGTCCCTCCCGGTGCACCCCTGGCAGATGGGGAGATGCCGAAGGAATACATAGAGTGGTAGGGGGTTATTATACTAATCCCTGGGTGGATAATATGGCGGGGTGGACAGAAGGTTTACATAGCTCAAATCCTTTTCCCAGGGAGGGTAACTTCTCTGCCTGGCATTTAGATATGATTTAGGGATTGTGTCTGGGGGATAAGAAAGCTTTTCCCTTTTATTCCGGAGATCCGACATAGCCAAAATCTTTTACGAAGGAATGTGGGACTGTATGGATACAACTGGCTCCTTATTATAATGGTCAGCACCTACCAGTGCTTGACTCGCCCCGGGAACTGCCTCCGAAATCGCCCCAACCCAAGGTGTCCTCCTCCCGGGTGCCCACGGCCCCTCCCCCGTATCAGCCCATTTACCCCTCCCTGGTTGGATAGGCCGCCATTGTAAAGTCAGCCACAGACTCTGATTCATTAGAGGACATTGTTCTGGCGGCGGCTGCTTCTACCGTGCAACCCCCGGTAGTAATGGCCGGGCGTGCCCCCACCCACTGGGAATTACCTATAGATAAAATGTTTCAGCAGATATGTACCACTTATGAGGCTGTGCATGGCAAGGGGGAGGAGCCTGCCAGTTCCCCTCCACTGCCGCCCACTGACTGGCTACCTTCTCCTGCCCTACCTTCTCACTCAAGCCCATGCTTAAGCGAATCTGGGCCCGCCCTTGCTGGGCGGGACACGCCCAGGGACAACATGTATTGCCAATTGTGTAAGACATCTCCAGAGGTCTCTACCGGGAGTTTGGGGACGCGAGCGGGGGCCGGAGGGTCCACTGCCGCTTCCCCTTCTGTCCTTTTGCCCCACTGGAGTCCCTTATTACCCCCCCCCCTAATTCCCCCCTTCCGATGCCTTCATCCAAAGATCGGGAGGGGGGACAGGAACAGAGTAGGGCTAGGGCTCATAGGGATGGGCTTAGCCCTCATAACCCTTTCAATAAGCTGGATTCAAATGACGCGAAAACTTCTAATAGTGATAGAGTGACAGGAGACCCTATCTCTAAGGGCCATATATACACCCAGTATCCTTTTCTAGCTATTGGTAACGAGCTTATTGTTAAGCCCCTGGATCCCGCCATCCTTTCTTCTATCTTACAGCATGCCCCGAACCCCATGAAAATGCAAGCTGCCACTGTGCACTACTTGCAATGTATGACTCGTGGTTTGCAGTGCACGGCGCAGGACTACCGCCTCATTATTGAGGGTGTCCCGGGGTATGATGAAGAAACCCCATTTGATTTTTCGAAAGTTAAGTCACTGGCGAATCTTTATGAGACACCGGATGATTTTAATTATCCCCTCCAATATCCCGAGGTGATAAAAAAGATGTGGGGCAAAGTGTTAGAAGAGTTTGAGCGTTTATTTGGGGCGAAACAAAATCTTGCTGCATCTATTGCATGTGTGCAGGAACCTGGGGAAGGAGTTTCACAGTTTGTGCGATGGTTTCGTAGGTGTTGGAAGGAGGAGACAGGTTTATCACAGGAAGGCCTGATGGCTTCGATGTATATTCAGATGCTGTTTGGGGCTATGCGCCCCGAAGTGACTGTAGCATGTAAGCGAATGATAGATGCTTGGTTTAGCATGACTCCGGCAGAATTAGAGAAGGTAATATTAACGTAGGAAGCGGCGGGATGCTTTGCAGATATGGATGTTAAGAAAGGTAAAATTTCTCATGCTTGGCAGCAAGATATTGGTTGCTAGCAATCCTACCCCGAGGGATATCAACCCCCGGGGCCTCAGTGGTCTCAATCTCGGGGGTGGAGGGGACAGCGGTGCCGGTTTCGAGGCGGTCAGGGTGGTGGAAGAGGAGTAGGGCAGGGAATATCTAGGAATCAGATTTGTTTTCATTGTAAGCAACAAGGACATTGGAAAAATGAGTGCCCTTACATGGCAGGTAGCGGCCCTGTGCCGACTCAGGAGGGGTGGGCCTTGCCCCCTCCCGTGACGCCATCGGCACCACTCTCTCCCCCATCTAGTAGCCCTGCAACCCCTGTTATCCCTATTACATGGCAACAGCCCCCGCAACGCCCATAGGGATGCCCTGAGGCAACGGTTCCAATCTTGGTTCAGTTAAAGGGTGGATGGAAGGAGCCCCCTCGTTGTACGTTGTGCATTAATGGCCAGCAAGTCTCCTTTATAATTGATATGGGAGTGACTTGCTCTATGTTGCATGCCTCTGTTTGTAGGGACCCCTTAATGCCAGGTCCTGCCTCAGTTGGGATAAATGGAACCTCTACCCCACATGGATTGCACCCCCTTTGTCTGTCTAAGCACTTGGTAACAATACCGTTCTGTTTACACATTCATTTACAATTATTCCCTCCTGTCCAGTGAGTCTCCTGGGGCGGGACCTGTTGTGTCGCTTAGAAGCAGTAACTATTAGTAATTCAGATGGCTCTTTTGCCTTGCACTCTCCTTTTTTATTAAATATGATTTCTACAGAGGTGCATGGGTTGTCTAAATTTCCTCCTAGACTCTGAGCCACCTCCTCAACTGACGCTGGGTGTGGTCCCTCGTACGCTGTATGTGGCACGTTTGAAGGATCCTCAAGTTGTCATCTGTATTCGACAGTACCCTTTGTCAGGCCCTAAGGAAACTGCCTTGCAGTCCATGATCCAGGATTTTGTCGCAGCAGGTATTGTAGTTCCTACTGTTTCTCCTTATAATACTCCCGTGAATCCCATCCCTAAGGGGGATGGGTTCCGTTTTACCCAGGATTTATGGGCCGTAAATCAGCTTGTTGTCCCACTGGCACCAGTGATGCCCGATATTGCCAGGCTACTTACTCTTATTCCTACGGAAGCCAAATGCTTCACGGTTATTGATTTAGCTAATGCCTTTTTTAGTATACCACTAGATCCCATCACGCAGCCTCTTATGGCTTTTACACATGCAGGCAAACAATATACCTGGACTCGCTGCCGCAGGGATACATTGATTCCCCGGCAGCGTATTCTCTTGTTCTTAAGGCATCAATTGAAATGTGGCATATGCCTTGTTCCTCCACCCTTCTCCAGTATATGGACAATTTGTTGTTATGTTCTAAAACAATCACAGAATGTGAAAATGACTCTGTATCCTTGCTCTGCCATCTAGCCTCTCATGGACATAAGGCTTCTCTAAAAAAGCTCCAGTGGTGCTGCGAGCATGTTACCTATTTGGGGTTTGTGCTGTCCCCTGGAAACTGGGTGCTCACTCCCGCCCGAGTACAGGCAATTATAAAATTATCTTCTCCAACAACAGTGACACAAATGCTGGCTTTCCTTGGATTAGTATCCTTCTGTCGTGCTTGGATCCCGGACTGTGCTTATTGGGGTTCCATATTGCGAAGGGCTACTTTGCAGTTACCAGGCTCTGCATCTATTGAATGGACCGAAGAAATGCTTTCTGCATTTGCTACTTTGAAAAAACTGCTTATCTCGGCTTTTACACTTGGATTACCTGATTATGGGAAAATGTTTTACTTATATTTATTTTTTTATTTATTTTAACAATCATTTATATACCGCATCTTCCAAAGATCAGGTGCGGTTCACAATAAACAACAATTAACAAATCAAAGTTTGTTTTACATATAACATCATATAACCAGAACAATAATGTAGATAAACAACACTGTTAGGGTTGAACAGCACGGAACAGTGCAAACTATATACAGTATTTACAGATACATATTATGTAGGGCTTTAGCATTGAGCAAGTACAGTTTCGGCTATAAGTTTGTATGTTTAGGTCATTGGGATATTAGACAAAACTGGTTAGCCTTTATCTAAATCTATTGAGGGATGATTTGTGTTGTTGTAATGCTTAGTAAATAGATAGGTTTTCAATTTTTTGCGGAATTCAATGATCTCGGGTAACATTCTTAGATCATCTGGGAGAGAATTCCAGATTGTTGGGGCTGCATGTGAAAAAGCTCTGTTGTTTGTGATTTTATTTGCTTTTATGAAGTCTTTGGGAGTTTTTAGTTTATTTACTTGTGCTTTTCTTTGAGTGGTTTTTGGATACTCTTTACTGATTAAGTTACTTAGGGTGACAGGGGCCATATCATTTAGAGTTTTGAAAGTGGTTGTTAATGTTTTGTATACTATCCTACTTTGAATTGGGAGCCAGTGAAGGGATTCCAGTATTGGTGTTATATGTTGATGTGAGTGTACTTTTGTTATTACTCGAGCTGCTGCATTCTGTGCTATTTGAATTCTTTTAATGTTTTGTTTTGTTGTACCTAATAAAATTAGATTAGAGAAATCAAAGTGGGGGGTTATGATGGCTTGAATTATGCTGATAAAATCTTGAATGTATACTGTGATGGGGCCTGTGGTTAGAGGCCTATTTAGCCCTATATAGGCGGTTGCCTAGGGCGTATGCACAAGTAATTGCTCTGGCCTTGTAAATAAAAAGTCTTTCAGAGCAACTTGAAATGAAAAGTGGGTTTTATTCCCCGTCCCGCTCGGACTTTGTCAAAGGAAACAGAACTTTAAATCAGATAAGCTTAGCAACAAAAGTGGTGACACACGTATTTTCTCTTGTTATATTCACAGAGTTCTCTTCATCCAGTATTTACATCATACGGTTGCATTTAACACAGACACTGCAATCCATAGGAATATCCTCTTGCAGACTAGCAGCGTCTTCCCATATCATTTCCCCAGCACTACTCACACTGCTGGTATCAGACCCTTCTTGAGAATGGTATTCAGCTATAGCGTCTTGTGACACTTCACTATAACAGTCACTGGAGGCTTTTCCCCCTTTGGGTCTATATCTCTCTCTGTAGCTGGTTCTGCCTGGGCTTGCCTCCCAGAACATTAGCTCTGAAACATCTTGCTTCTTATGTCTGTAATCAGAACCCCGCCCTTTGCAGTTATAAGCTTTAAACTTCTCTTTGTTATTATAGGGAAGTTTCCTTCTCTCTGCAGGGCTTGTCTTTATGCTTGGCTCTCTATAGCCTTTGCTTCTAGCCTCCCGGGCTGGTTGAACAGGAATATATTTGTTCCTAACTTTACACCTATTTCTTAAGCTGTAGCCATGCATGGAGTGCCCATCCCCCAACACTTCCCTCTCACCGTGACCTCTGCCTTGAGCTGGCAAATACTGGCCTCTGGGGTAGTGGGGTAATCCTGGCTTCTCTCCAAAGCTATTCCTGGTAGCAGGTCTTCCCTTAGTGCAGCTTGCCTTGAACCTTCCTTCTCGAGAGCTGGAGACAGACTCACTTCCTGACTCCTCGTGAGAAGAATTTCCTCCCAGCAATCCCCTGGGGCTTCTGCTCAGCTGACCTGGGACACACCTCCTGCTCCTCTCTCTCCTACTGCTTCCCGTGGTGATCCTGCTTCTGACTCTCCTCTCCAACTGACTGGAACCCTGCCCTAAATAATCCCTAGCTCTACACGTGGACCTGGGGACTCTCACTCAGGTGTTCCTGATGGGACTTTTGTTTGCTACGTAGCAAGAATTTCCCTTGCTGCAGTGAATCATGGTGCCTAGTGCTGCTTTCTACAGCTGACTCTGAGGTAAGTCTTTCTTTTATCTTATTTTCCCTGGGCTGTGTGCCCCTTGCTGCATCACAATACAAGGGGTCTTAGTTGTTTAAGGATTTTAAGTTTGAAGTAGATTTTCTTTGTGATATTTCTAATATGGGTATCCAAAGTAAGATGTTTATCTAGAATAACTCCTAGATATCTTACTTCGTTTTTTATTTTGATTTCTTGGTTTTGAAGCGTTATGTGTGTTGGGGGAGTATAGGATTGATTTTTAGTAACAATTAGCACTTCGGTTTTAGCGTGGTTTATTTGGAGATTGTTGGCATTTAGCCAGGATGTGGCTTCATTGAAGCAATCTGATAGGAGTTGCAATGGTAAATTGGGGATTGTGAATGGAATGTACATCATAATATCATCTGCATATAGATGATAGAGTACGCCATATTTTTTAAAGATATTGCAAACTGGTTTTATGTATATGTTAAATAGGAGTGCTGATAGCGCTGATCCTTGTGGTAATCCTGTTTCTAGTTTGTATGAATCAGAAGTTTGATTGTCTATTCTTTTTTTTTTTTTTAATTCTTTATTTTCGTTTTATAACAACAAAGGAAAGGAAGACATACAGCTAAAAGACAAATACATAACGTGTAATACATACACCAAAGTAAACCCCTACCACCCCCCTCCCCCCTGCTTCTTCTCTAGAAAACTAAGCATTCCCGAAGCGGGCGTGTACTTACATTATTGTATTACAAAACCTAACGGTGATCTAAAACATGATGAGTGCACATTATACAGGCATGTTGGAGCAATGAGCAGATTGTACATAATCATTAAGCATCTGCCATTTAGATAAGCAAGAGTGAGTTTGGACATGGGGAATAGCTCTCCGAGGTATCTGCTCATATTTACTATATAAGCAGACGAGGTTCCACCATTCATTGACAGTAAGTCGAGAGCTATCCTTCCAATTCCTCGTGATTAAGCATATAGCTATACCCAGCATGAAATCAAGGAGAAAGCGACCCTTCTTAGGAAGAGAGGGGACCTCCGCCACAGAGCGGAGTCCCACGACCTTCCAAGAGAGAGGTTCATGAAAGTGTAAGATAGATTGAATACGACCCCAGACCCGCCCCCAATAGACCTGCAGTTGAGGACATTCATAAATAACATGAGCGAAGGTTCCCACAGCAGTATGGCAAGACCAACACAGGTCCCTAGCATTTGGGTTCCATTTGGCTATTTTTTCTGGGGTATAAAAGCATCTGTGTGCAAAAAAGAAGAGAGTTTGGGTAACAGAGGCAGACCGGGAAACCCGCACTACTTTACTCCAAAAAACGCTCCATTGCACAGGGGTTATGGTAGTTTGCAGTTCGCGCTCCCAGGCTTGTTGAGCTCTAAAAGTGTCCGTATCTGTACCCTGACATAATTATTTATAAAAGTTAGAGGCTACCCCATGTGTACTAC
This sequence comes from Ichthyophis bannanicus, assembly GCA_033557465.1. Lineage (NCBI taxonomy): Eukaryota > Metazoa > Chordata > Amphibia > Gymnophiona > Ichthyophiidae > Ichthyophis > Ichthyophis bannanicus. The sequence goes on from CM066032.1 coordinate 429,693,684, forward strand.
TAATGGAGTGAACTGTCTCTAATAGCCCATCCTCAGTAGGGGCAGAGGGCGGCATGATTCGAGCACTTTTGAGGCAGTGTTAAAGCTGCATCAATTGAAAGTAGTGTTTCGCTGGTAACGCAAATTCCTTTTGTAAATCAGAAAAGGTTTTCCAATGAGCTGCAGAGAAAAGCTGTTGGGGTGTCCAGATCCCCCTGGAGTACCAGGGTTTCCAGGCTATTGTTCTATTTAGGACTTGAATTCTGGGGTTATTCCATAGCGGGAGTCCGTCCTGAGGACATACATTCGGGCCCAGTGATAGAATGAGAGTGTTAAAGGCTGCAAGAGTATCGACAATCATTGGTGGATGGCGGGTGTCTACTTGATAGGACATACCGGGGAGATGGGTCAACGGAATTGGGCTACTAAGCTCCTCTTCTATGTCAAGCCAAACTGGTCGGCGGTCTGTTGAGGTATCTAGCCATCGGGCACCTTGCTTAAGTAGAAAGGCTTGATGATATCTAAGAAAATCAGGAAATCTGGTACCCCCTCGTTCCTTTGCAGACTGCAGTTTATGTTTAGCTATCCTTGGTGGTTTGCCCTGCCAGAGATAACGGACGAGAAGGCCCTCAATATCTTTATAAGTATGTAACGGAAGTAAGCATGGCAGCATTTCTAAAATGTAGTTCACTTTGGGGACTATCATCATTTTCACAGTTTCTAAGCGACCCCACCATGTGAGAGATAAGGGAGACCAACGATTTGTGAGTTCACGGACTTTGGAGACTACCTCTTTGGCATTAAAACTGATAGTGTCTTCTAAAGGAGAACAGTAATGGACCCCGAGATACTTCACCATGCGGGATTGCCAAAGGAAGGGAAAGGCCTGCATGTCAGCCTCATGTACCCAGCGGTTCAGTGGGAATGCTACAGATTTGGTCCAGTTAATTTTATAGCCCGATAATTGTGAGTATCCGTCAATCAGATCCAAGACGGCTGGAACCGAATCGAGGGAAACGAAGAGCATGAGGTCATCTGCATATGCAGAAAGTTTAATCTCCCTATGACTAAAGGGGACACCTCGAATACGTGCAGACTGTCTAATAAGGAGGGCTAGGGGTTCAAGAGCGAGATCAAAAAGCATTGGTGATAGGGGGCAACCTTGACGCGTGCCTCTTTGGAGGTTAAATGGCTGAGATTTGATGGCGTTTACACAAATACTGGCGACGGGTTGAGTGTACATGACTTGGAGATATCGGAGGAAGCCCTCTCCAAAGCCATACCATCGGAGAACTGCAAATAAGAAGGGCCATTCTAGACGATCAAAGGCTTTTTCGGCATCCAGGGAAAGACCCACCCATGGATGAGTGAGATTGGCAGCACTAGATAACACATGGCACAAGGTCCGAGCATTGTCAGCAGTTGATCTGCCGGGTATAAAACCGCATTGGTCGGGGTGAATTAGGGTAGCCATCATGTCAGATAGCCGGGTGGCCAAGACCGTTGCGAAGATCTTATAGTCGGCATTAAGTAGGGAAATTGGACGGTTGTTGGCGGTCAGTAGCGGGTCTCTGCCTTCTTTCTCAAATACAACCACATTAGCTGCAGAAAAGGATCCCAAAGAGGATGTATCTACCGCAAGGGCAGTAAAATAGAGTTTTAAATAGGGAACTAAATCTGCACTGAACGTTCTGTAGAATTCGGTCGGGAGACCATCAGGCCCCGCGGCACGGCCCGAGGCTGTTCGTTTTAGGGCAGATTGGATCTCTGAAGTAGAGAAGGGTTCATCCATCGCATCCCTATCATCTTCAGAGAGGGTCGGCCGCTGAATGCCAGAAAGCAATCGCTCGAATGTCTCTGACGAGAACTCACATTCAGATTGATATAGGCGAGTATAGAAATCCCGAAAGAGCTCTACAATGTCGGAGTCTGTGGTCACTATGCCCCCTCCCTGTGGAGCTCGGAGGGCCGCAACGCGTTTGGCTTCTTTTTGACCTTTCAAGGCATTGGCTAGGAGTCGACCGGCTCGGTTATTTTCACGATAATATGTCCCTCGCTGAAGCTCAATACTCTTAGAAGCTGCAGTTGAGAGGATTGAATTATATTGAAAACGGAGACGCTGTAATCAAATTAATACACATGGGTCAGTGCGTGAAGTTAAAACTCGTTCGCCTGCTTTTATTTGTTGGTCTAGTATGAGCAGCTGCTGTTTGCGTTGTTTCCGCAGGCGGATTTGATAGCTAGTGATCGTTGCCCGAATGGCCGCTTTGAAGCCCTCCCACCAAGCCCAATTCGCAGTATCTTGGGGTAGATTAAAATGGAAGTAATCCTGTATGGCTACTCGAATTTCTGACTGGAACTCTGGCTGAGTTAACAGGGCTCTATCAAAGAACCAGGCTCCCGAGTTTCCCTGGGGTGCAGTAGTGTGTAATTGAAAGGAAATGGCAGCATGATCTGAAATATGTTGGGAGTGAATCTTTGCAGTGTCCACCTGAGGAACTAACAGTTTTGAGACTAGAAAGAAGTCTATGCGAGACTGAGATTTATGAGGGGAGGAGAAGAAGGTGAAGTTAAGCTCATTGGGGTGTAGTAACCTCCATAGATCAACTAAAGCAAGATCCTTGATCAGGGAGGTAAGCGTGGCGTGACTCTTGGGGGGACCACTCGTCCTAGGCGGCTGTTTATCAATCAGGGGATCAAGGACTAAATTGAAATCCCCGCCAATGATCAATGAAGTATTAGCAGAAGCCTGCGCAACCTGAGCAATGGTAGCAAAAAAGGCAGGGTCATCAACATTAGGAGCGTAAAGGCATATACATGTAACTTCTAGGCTACCTATCTTGAGGTGAACTCTAGACCATCTACCTTCTGTATCTGAGCTAGTCGCAATAACAGTAGCATGCAAAGATTTCCTAACCAGTATGGCAACCCCACATTTCTTAGAAACGGCTGGGGAATAAGCGGCCACCATGTAAGGTTTAATATTGAGTTTAAGAGTTTCCTTCGAATTTAAATGCGTTTCTTGGAGAAAAATCAGATCCGCTGCTTCCTGACTGAGGTAGCTTAGGATTTTCTTCCGTTTTATCGGATTATTGATGCCTTTTACGTTCAATGAAAAAATCTTACATGGTGCCATCAATCGGTAATAGACATTTTTGGGAAGGGCGCTTGATAACATAGAACATAAGCAGAATCTGTACAACAATGTCATAATCACCGAGTATTCTGGCTAATACACCCCATATTGAAAAGTATGTACCAACGTATCTTAGAGAAGAAGCAAAACCCCCAAAGAATATGGCGACCATGTGTCTGCGGGAGGAGGCCCTAGAGAGGAAATAGAAGACATGTAAAAAAGGAAAAGAAACACCAGAGTCCATAATAACACTGTCTCTGATACTCATCGAGGCTACTGTGGGTAGATGGAGTCGGGTCACAGATACCATCAAGAGTAAGGCAACAGACTGCCCATGCCAGACTCTTTGCTAGGCTGCGGCGGATCCAATATGGCAGATACAGCGGGTATGAGGAGGCTTGCAGGAATATTCTGGAAGTCAGCGCATCAAGTCGGCTTCTTTGGAATCCAAAAACTCCGCTAGTAGATCAGGGTCCTCAAATGTTCTTGTCTGATTGTGAAGCGTGACTCGGAGCTTGGCCGGGTACATCAGGCCATAGCGTGCTTGTAGTTGTTGAAGCCTCGGCCGGAATTCCAGAAAGCGTTTTCGGCGGTCGACTGTGGGTTTAGACAAGTCAGGATAGAAGGAGATCTTGTGGCTCTCAAACTCCATATGGCCCTTTGCCCGAGAGGCACTTAGAATTTGCTCCACGTGTTGATATCTCAATAGTCGAAAAATGATAGGCCGCGGGGTCTTCCTGTTGAGCGTTATGCTTGTGGGTACACGATGAGCGCGATCAATCTCCAAATCTTTGGTAAAGGTGATTTGGAGCAGGGAAGGGAGGATTTTGCATAAAAACTCTTTCATGTCTCCCGATTCCGCTCTCTCCGGGATGCCCACGAGCCGTATGTTGTTACGGCGCGCTCTATTATTGCCATCTTCCACCTCTTTCTGCAAGGCCCGCACCTGTCGTTCAACTTTGTCGAGTTGGGACAACCGGGCCGCAAGGGAGTCCAATATGCTCTCCATTTTGTCTTGACGCGAAGAAAGCCCTTCTAGCTTGCTTTGCAGCACACCAAAATCGTCCCGCAGCGCTCGGAGTGCTTCCCCGTTTGCCTGCACAAGGTTTTTGACCCCTCTAATCTCTACGAGGATTTCCTGCTGCATTTCGGGGCCCTCGCACAAGGCCGGCCCCTTCTGCGGGGACGGAGGTTCAGTTTTGGAACGTTTGCCGTGAAACGCCGCTGGAGACCCAAATTCCAGGCGCGTTGGTTTGGTCCCCGCCATCTCACCAATGTGCCCCGGCAAGATCAGAGTAGAAGTTCCAGGTATATGAGGTGTTAATTCAGGATTCTGAGTAGGCCTCTCGGGAGCCTCAGCGTTATGCGACCATCCCGCTGGACATCAGGCTCCGCCCCCCCTTGATTGTCTATTCTTACATTTTGGGTTCTATTGTTTAGATAGGAAGAGAACCATTTATGAACTGTGGCATTTATACCTATTTGTGTCAGGTTGTTAAGCATTATGGTGTGGTGAACGCTATCAAAAGCAGCTGAAATATCGATGAATAAGAGGATGAATGCTTGTTTGTGATTGTCGATTCCCCTTAAAAGAGCATCCGTTAAGACTGTGAGAAGTGTTTCCACTCCGTGTTTGGGACGAAACCCATATTGCTGTTCGCCAAGAGGGTAGGATGAATCTAGATACTCCTGTGTCTGTATTTGTACTGTTTTTTCTATTACTTTTGCTAAGAATGGTATACTTGAGATGGGTCTATATGATTTAGGTGAAGTTTTATCAAGTGTGCCGTTCTTAAGAATTGGTCTGATTTGTAAGTGCTTAAGTGTGGGTGGGAGGTAACCTTGGAGTAGTGAGAGATTGACAATGGGGAGTAAGAATGAGATGAGGGTTGGAAGTGTGTCTTTTATCCAGGTTACTGGGCAAGGATCAAGGTAAGAGGTAGTGGTGTTAAGGTTGAGTATGGTATTTTTTAATGATGCTTTGTCTATAGGGTGAAATTCTGACCATTCGTCTAGCAGGTGAAGGGGTTTGTGGATGGGGTCTGGGGTCCTAAATGTTAATTTTGTTTTGTTTTGGTAATAGTTAGCTAAAGTTTGTGCTGATATGTCCGTAATTTCCTTGCTGGAAGTTTGCGAGTTGTTAGTTAGGTTGCTAACAATTGAGAATAGTTCTCGTGGCCTATTATATGAGTTTGCTAGTTTTGTTGCATAGTAGTTTTTCTTTGTGCTGTCTAGGGTTTCCCTGTATATTGTGAGGTGGTTATAGTATAATTCTTTGTGGATGGTGGATTTAGTTTTCCGCCATTTAAGCTCGAGTTTTCTTAGTTCTCTTTTCAATTGTTTTAAAGTACTAGTGAACCATGGGATACCGTTAGTTTTAGAGTAGGTTGGCTTTTTATTATTATGGTTAATTTTGGCTGCTTTATTAATGGTAGCATGCCAGTTTTTGACTGCTTCGTCAAAGTCTGTTGGGGATGAAGAAAGGTGAGGGATTGTAGAGTCTAGAAATTCGGTTTCGTTGAATTTCTTGAATGATATAGTTTGGTCACTTCTTGTGTGTTTTATGTCGCAGTTGGAATAGTAAGTGAGATTCATTTTAATTAAATGGTGATCAGACCAGGGTATTTCAGTGCATTCTAAGGAGTCTGGGTTGAAAAGCTTGAATAGATTGTGAGGTAGGAGGACAAGGTCAAGTATGCCACCTTTGATATGGGTTGGTATATTTATGATTTGATGGAAGTTTAAGTCAGATATAGTTTCCAGAAAAAGGTTGGATTCAGTAATTGGGAGTGAGGGAAGGTTGAAGTCTCCTAAGATGATTAGGGGGTTTTGTTCAGTTGAAGAATTAAGGAGTTCAATTAGAGAGTATAGACTGTCTGCATTTTGGTTAGGAGGTCTATATATTAAGCAGATTCTAAGCAGACCAATTTTTATTGTGAGGGTGTCAATGTTATTGGGTGTGTTAGATTGTATTTTCTTGGCTTTTAGGTTTATTTTTGTCATTATCAGTACACCACCACCTTTTTTGTTGGATCTGTGTGTGTGGGTAATATCGTAGTCTGAATAGTCAAGTTGATTTAAGAGGACTGTATCAGTATCAGTGAGCCAGATCTCGGTAATACATAGAATATCTGGTTTTGAGTCAGATAACATGTCATTGATTATTGGGAGTTTATTTTTCAATGACCGTGCGTTTATTAGGATGCACGATAAAGAGGTTGTATAATGAGGGTGATTTAAGTTGAGTGTCTGTAGTGAGTTAGTCTGTTTTATTTGAATGAGTCTGTGGAAATGTATTTTTGGTTGGTTGTGAGGGTTATAGTGTCCAATATGGAGATTGTTTCGGTTGGATGTTTGTATTATAGGGATTGTCATGTAGTTTTTACTGTTGAGACTTAGTGTTAGGTCAATTAGGATTGTTAGAAATATGCAGGTGTAAGATACTCGTAGTAACATGGTTTTTGTTTGTATCATTACAGTATATGTAAGGAGTATGGATAAAGTAAGTCTGGTAAGATAGAGTGGGGACTAAGATACAACAGTTTTGAACAATTTTCAGCTTAGGCAGGGTAAAGAGGAGAAGAATGTGCTGTTGTAGGTTATTTGAGGTGAGCTACTGGTAGTGTAGCTAAGCAGTTATATACCAAGGTGTGAGAATATGTGAGAAAAAATGTGGGGTTATACAGGGGGTTGAGAGAAAGCTACTGACAACAGTATTAGAAGTAATTGAATTAATGCTACTGACAACAGTATTAAAATGTGAAATAGCTACTGACGACAGTAATAATTAAAAACTGCTACTGACAACAGTAATACAATGTGAGAAAGTTACTGATAGCAGTATTGGAATAATCTAGGACAGTATATAACTACTAACATTGATACCTAATCTACATGCTACTGACGACAGTAATAATTAGAAACTGCTACTGACAACAGTATTACAGTGAGGAAAGTTACTGACAACAGTAATAGTATATTCCAGGGCAGCGTATAACAACTAACATTGATACCTAATCTAGCTTAACAGGGAAGAGAAGGGAAGAGGGAGGAACTATGGCAGCTATTTTAAATCAAGACCATGGGGGGGGGGGGCAAGGGCAGCCCAAGGGGGTGCGGGGCCATGTGTGGCCTCATTTGCATAAGTGGCCTTATTTGCATAAATATTTGCATAATGTTACCATACACTAACTTTTAGTAAACATGTCTCTTAATGAGTGTATGGATAAAGAAAGACTAAAAGATTTCTACATTACTATAATCCAGTGCCAACCGCCAGGCACATTAGGAACTACTACAAATGCTGCCCATTTAGAACCCATAGCAAACCCGCCGTATCCTGACAGCATTACCAGGACTCACAAAGCACCATACCCTACCTATCAAAAGGCAACACTGCAAATATTAAACCAATACATTTCAGAGAATACTGGGGAAAGAGAACAAGTGGCAATGTCAAATAGGAATTACATAAACAGAACACCTCAGCTCAGTTACACATGCAGAACATAGACCATCACCAAACAAGGAATCACAATTTAGAAACAGGAAGGCAATAATTAAACTGGGAACCCCAAAAGCCAAACTTGGAATGTACAACAACACTGTAGAAATAAAACTATAAATTAATTTCCTCTTGTACCAAACAAAGCGCAGACGTTAATGATGCACATTTCCCAGAGCTTTCATATTCCAGTTAATAAATCCAAATAAAGAGATATCTTTCTACCTTTTGTGCATTTTTTTTCAGTTGCAATTGCTCCAGCCACTTTCTTCTGGTTTCTTCATGTTTTCTGCTAACTCTCCATCGTCTGCTGTCCATTTGTCCTTTCTTCTCTCTTCTAGTTTTTTTTTCTATTCTCTCTCTCTACATCTGCTTTAACATACTAATCTTTCTCCTTTTGATCTTTCCTCATTCCTATTTCATCTACACAAATTTTACCCCTCCATCCTCAATCCCCACTTACTCTCCCAATACCCGGCCAATTGTAGATTTTTCATCCCTCCCACAGAAAATATTTTTCCCCTCTCCATTTTACTCTCCCAGCCCCATACCATTCTAATCCTCCCCCAACATCAGCTCCCTTCTAGTTCCAGTCTCACCCAGCATCCATTCCCTTCTAGTCCCTGCATCAGCCCATTTCCAGTCCTAGCCCCCATCAGCCCATTTCCAGTCCTAGCTCCCCCATCCATTTCCAGTCCGAGTCCCTTCATCAGCTCATTTCCAATCCTAGCCCCCCATCAGCCCATTTCTAGTCATTTCCTAGCCCCACCATCAGCCCATGTCAAATTCTAGCTCCCCTCCACTCAGCCCAATTCCAATCCAAGCCCCCCCATGAGCCTACTTCCAGTTCTAGCCCCTCCATGAGTCCATTTCAATTCAAGCCCCCAACACAGCCCATTTCCAATCTTAGCTCCCCCCAACAGCCCATTTCCAGTCCTATCCTAGCTGCTCAATCAGCCCATTTTCAGTCCTAGCTCCCTTCCCTCACAGCCCATTTCCATTCCAAGCCCCCTCCCCATCAGCTATTTGCAGTTCAAGCCTCCCTTTCCACTCAGCCCATTTCCAGTCCTAGCAACCCCCCAACCCATTACCAGTCCTAGCCCCTCATCAACCCACTTCCAGTCCTAACCCCCCATCACCCCATTTTCAGTTTAAGCCCCCCCCCTATAACCCATTACCAGTCCTAACCCCCCATCTGCCCACTTCCAGTCCTAAACCCATCAGCCCATTTCCAGTCAGCCCCCCATAGCCCATTACCAGTCCTAACCACATCAGCCCACCTCAAGTCCTAACCCCTCCCCATCAGCCCATTTCCTGTCCTAGCCCCCTATAGCCCATTACCAGTCCTCACCCCCATCACCCCATTTCCAGACAGCCCCATCAGCCCACAGCTCATTACCAGTCTTAACCCCCCCATAGCCCATTACCAGTCCTAACCCCATCAGCCCACCTCAAGTCCTAACCCCTCCCGATCAGCCCATTTCCTGTCCTAGCCCCCATAGCCCATTATCAGTCCTAACCCCACCATAGCCCATTACCAGTCCTAACCCCCATCACCCCATTTCCAAACAGCCCCCATCAGCCTACAGCCCCTTACCAGTCTTAACCCCCCCATAGCCCATTACCAGTCCTAACCCCCCCCAACAGCCCACAGCCCACCTCAAGTCCTAACCCCCTCCATAGCCCATTACCAGTCCTAACCCTCCCCCATTGTCTCATGGAAAATTAAAAAAAAAAAAAGCTGGCTGCTGGCTGCTGCTGCTGCCGCCGCCGTGGCAGCGACAGAATGGAGTGTCCCGCGGGGCCCCCTCTGCCCGGCTGAGCTCTCCCGGCCCGACTGAGCCCCTCTGCGCCGGCTTTCAGATATGCGAAGGGAGAGTGTCTCCCTCGCGTCTCTGTTAAGCCCGCAGGGGCAGATGGGAAATTTCCCATCAGCCCCTGCTTCCCACCAGCCCTTGCGGACTTAACAGAGAAGCGAGGGAGACAATTTCTCTTTGCGTATCTGAAAGCCGGTGCAGAGGGGCTCAGCCGGGCCGGGAGAGCTCAGCCGGGCAGAGGGGGCCCCGCGGGACACTCCATTCTGCCGCTGCTGCGGCGGGAGCGGCAGCAGCCAGCTTTTTTTTTTTAAATTTAATTTTTAAAAAAGCAGAATGTTCTTTGCGCGGGGCCCCCTGAAACGCGGGGCCCTGTGCAAAAAACATTCTTGCTCAATGGACGGGCTGACCCTGGGGGGGGGGGGATGCGCCCTGTCACATGTTTATCGAAAAAATTGCCCCTCCAGGTACAGGGTATGCCTGCATGTTTGCGAGCCCTGGCGGCTTCGGCTATTGCCATACAGATGACTATCCCAATTACCCTGTCTCATGAGCCTATTCTGTTTTCTATCCATTCTGTTTTGAATGTGTTAAAGAACCTCACTATGCAACACATGACAGCCCAGCGCCTTAGTGGGTATGAGGTAATTTTAATAACTACTGAAGGGTTGTCGGTTAAACAGAAAACCTCTGCCTTTACCCCGATGCTGGCCTTGCAGGCCTTAATGCACCCAGTAGATGATTCCGAGTTGCCCCAAGAAGAACATGATTGCTTAAAGTTGATTAACTTTGAGACGTCAGTACATCCTGATTTGCCCTCCTCCCCGCTCCCGGACGCTCCACATATATTTGTGGACGGGAGCTGTGTCCGTCCTGCAGACAACACCTACATTGCTTCTTATGCCACTGTAGAACTCCCAAATATTTTGCATGAAGTCCAGTTATTACCTTATGGTTCTGCACAAGCTGCAGAATTGGTAGCACTTACTAGAGCCTGTGAATTATTTGCTGATAAACGTGTTAACATTTATACAGATTCCAGGTATGCCTTTGGGGTGGTGCATGATTTTGGTCTCTTATGGGGGCACAGGGGACGGAAAATGGCAGATGGTAAACCAATTTCTCATGCACAATTGGTTAATGAACTGCTGGCCGCCTTATGTAAACCCAAAGAAGTCGCCATTATTAAATGTACTGCACACAGATATGACACTTTTATTGCCTCTCAAGGTAATGCCTTAGCTGATCTTGCAGCCAAACAGTGTGCACAAGCTCAAATTGAACTCTTACATAGTAATAATATCTCTCAGGGCATGCCAACAGTTTCTTATTATTTGTCTGATCCTTTACAGCCTGAGTATTATGTTTCCCCTCTTGAGCATTCTTTTCCTCTGCACCACTTACAGGCTGCTGCTGATCCCGAGGATATTATGTATTGGGAACAGCATAATATGAGTTTAAATTCAGCACAGATTTGGCAGGAAAAAGGGGGGGGGGGGGTGAAGAGGGCTACGATGAAGAGGGCTACCGAAAGCGGCAGCCCCTCTCTTAATTGGTCAACTACATGGGGTAGGGCATAAAAACAGAAAGACGGTTCTTAAAGAGTTACAAGAAATATTTGTTTGCAGAGATTTGCCTCATTTAGTGGAATCACAATTGAGTCAATGCTTAGTATGTGCTAGGAATAATGTTCAGCAGGGAAAAGCAATAGGACAATTGCAACATTTACCCCCACCCCAAGGCCCGTTTCAGGTCCTACAAGTAGATTTCACATGTATGCCACGATCGATAGGGGGTTATAAGTATTTGTTAGTCATTGTAGATAGGTTTTCAAAGTGGCCAGAGGCTTTTCCCACGACCAAGGAAGATGCTAGAACAGTAGCAAAAATTCTCTGTAAGGAAGTTATTCCCCGCTTTGGGTGTCCCCTTTCTATAGATTCTGATCAGGGACCAGCGTTCACCTCTAAGGTGTTACAACAGATTACTCAGATGTTTGCCATTGATTGGAAATTTCATGTCCCATATCACCCACAGTCATCAGGGATAGTAGAACAAATGAATCAAACAATTAAAGAAAAATTTAAAAAGGCTACACAACAAGCCCCAGGAAGGTGGCCAGTGTATCTGCCAGCTGTATTGGCAGAGATTAGGCTAACCCCCGGGGCATCTGGATTCTCTCCTTTTGAAATTCTGATGGGACGACCCTTACCCTTACACTGGAAATGGCCCGAGGGAACGGTGATAATGGCGGATGGCTTGTTGTTGGCACAGGAAGTATATGCTACACAGCTAGCTAAATATTTATGCACGGTGTCTGAACAAGTGTACAATGCTTTCTCTTTTCCTTCTACAGAACCGACACACCGCCATTTGGAGATCCGGAGGAGATTATTGCAGTTACTCGCACAGCCGTGCTGACTAATAAGCATCCGAACTGGGTACACGCCTCACGCATCAAGAGTGCACCGGAGGATTCCTGGAAGACGCCTGACTCGCCCCAGCCATGAAGTCTTCCTGGCTGGCCTTTTCTTGTTTATTATTGATCTTGATTGTCATTGTGCTGACTACATACTATTTTACAAACGAAGGACCTTGGACGCAGGCACATCGGACAGAGAACAATGCAACTTGGATTCAGTTTGCTTGGATGCCCTTAGCTGGACTTCCTGGATCCCAGTTTTCCAGACCCCCTCTATCACCGCTGAATTAGGCCCTGCAGAACTCCACTACTTTTATGTACTCTTATACACCTGTTTCCACGGTGGTTGATGTACCCGAGTGCGCCACGACCGACCTCCAGTTAATAATGTCTGCTTAACTGTCCTTCAGAAGACTGTTTGGCTGTTCTTATAATGGGATTGATAGGGGAAAAATAAAGCTTAAAGTGTGTGGCAGGACTAAGAGGCCCACAAGGGAAAAAAGGAATCTTGTATATATCTATATAAGGAAAGGAATGTGCTGTGCTAAGACAAATTGATTGTTCTACATGGAGACGACTAACAACTGTGAAGTTACTGATAAGCTGTGGTAGGCCTCAGGGGACGAGTTGATGACGTATGTATATGTTTCTGTTAATGTATAAAAGACAGACAGCCCCTCTAACCTGCGGAATAAACTTACATACTACTTATGTGCGAGTATGTGTGTTTGTTCCCCTGGAATTCCAGACAGAGAAGATAAGGTGATTCCACAGCCCAGAGGATTAACAGACATCCCGAGGGTAAGTGGTACATAGTGCTGGGAAAGGAATAATCCACACTAACAGAATAGATATCCAGGAAGGTATAGATAACATGAGAAGGGATCTAGCTAAGCTTGAAGAATGGTCTAGAATTTTGTAGCTGAGATTTAATGTTAAAGGTGCAAGGTCATGCATTTGGGCTGCAACAATCCAAGGGAGCACTATAGTATAGGGGGTGAAGTACTTTTGTCCACTAAAGAAGAGTGGGACCTAGGCATGATTGTATCTGATGGTCTTAAACTAGCTAAACAAGTAGAAAAGGTGACAGCAAAAGCTAGAAGGATGTTTGGGTGCATACGGAGAGGAATGGCTAACAGAAAAAAAGTGGTGATAGTGCCTCTGTGTAAGTCTTTGATTCAACCTCATTTGGAGTATTCTGTGCAACTCTGGAGACCACACTTTTCAAAAGGATATAAACAGCCTGGAGTCAGTACAGAGGGTGGCTACTAAAATGGTTAGTGGTCTTCATTATAAAGGGTATGAGGACAGACTTAAGGATCTTAATATGTACACCTTAGAGGAAAGGCAGGACAGAGGTGATATGATTGAGATGTTTAAATACCTCCATGGCATAAATGCACAGGAGGAAAGCATATTTTGATTGAAATTAAGCTCTACTACAAGGAGACATGGGTTGAGAGTGAAAGGGGATAGATTCAGGAGTAATATGTGGAAATATTTCTTTACGGAAAAAGTGGTGGACCTGTGGAATAGTCTCCCAGTGGCGGTGGTAGAGATGAGGACAGTATCTGAATTCAAAGAAGCATGGAACAAATACAGAGGATCTCTAAAGGAAAAAAGGGGATTGTTGTAGTGATTGATATGGAAGGACAGACTAGATAGGCCATGTGGTCTTTTTCTGTTGTCATGTTTCTATGTTTTTATGAGGTGTTCATCCTGGACCTCATGGAGGTGCCCCATTCCGCTGAGAGGGGGAGAGCCTGGGCAGTGCTATAGCAGGTTACCCCTGTGTGGGTGGCCATGAGGAGGAGGGTGAGGAGGAGGAGTCATCATCTCTGGAGGAGGGAGAACTCAGGGCGGCGCCACCCAGGCATACCCAATGGGTGGAGGAAGGGGGAGCATGGGGGGAGGGGACAGGAGGGTGGATTGGTGGAGGGAGGAGATGGGAGGGTGGAAGAGGTGGAAGGTGGGCACGGGATAGTGGAGGGGTGGAGGATGGGGATGGGAGAGGGCATGAGATGGCAGCACAGGCAGCTGAGGAAGGGCCATTTTGGCTCATTGCAGATCACCTACGTGTGATCAGGGGTAACCTCCAATCCCACACAAGGGCTGTGGAGCGGCTGACGGAGGCGCTCCAATCCCACGTAGGTCATCTCAATGAGGTCCCTTCGCATGTCTGCCTTTGGGAGGGATATGGGGAATAAGTTGTGTAACTATTACAAATAAAATTGTTACTTTGAAACACTGTGTCCATGTCTGTATCCGCATAGGGGGTCGGTCTGGGCCAAATGTCCCCCCAAGCCCCCTGTGGGTTGCAGGGGGGCAGGTGTTTCACTATACCAATGTTGCTGCACCCACCCACTGTGCACATTTGCCCAGGGCACCCAGTGTGTGGCCTGTCCACTATGCACTGCTGCATGGTTGCATATCTACCTGTGAACATGTCCATGAGGGGTGGGTGCATGCCCATGTGTGCACCTCCGCAGTATTCTTTGCACCACACATGCTACAAGGTGTTCAGCCACCAGTGACAGCACAGAGGGGATTATTTTGATGCACGAATAGTATGGATGGGCATCTCAATGGGATGTCCATGCCTGCTATTCATGCCGGCTTTCCTCTTCCATTTAACGTCCCTGCTGGTTGTGCGGGTAAGTTAGATAGGGACAGGGAAGGGGTTGCATGGGGGTCAGAGAGTGGGTGGGCAGTGGGCTGTTGCTGGCCTTTGACGTACAGGGTCGATTCTAATGCCGGCCCCGTACGTCCAGGACCAGTGAAAAATCAGGGGAGGTTATTCCACCCCCTGGACGTTTATTTTGTTCAGCTCTGCAGTGTGGATGGGGCAGGGGGGAGTAGGAGTTACTTCCCCGCAGCCTGACCCTGGCCTTAGGAGGCCGGTTCGGAGGTTGGGCTGAGGGGAATGAAGTCAATTTCGTGGCGGCCGGCATCACAACCTTGAAATGGAGCCGTGGTGCCATGGCAACATGACACCATGGCGCCACTGCTCCATTTAAATGCCCTAACTGAGTTAGTAGGGCTGTGGCTGTATGTGCAGGCCAGGACTGCATTCCAGTCCCGGCCTGCACGTACATGCCTGTTTGTGATTCTGATCCCGTGGGGCAAGACGTGCCCCACGGTATTTGAATCGCGTTCTCCTTTGTACGTCTAGTTCAGCCCAGACGTACAAAGGAGATCTATGTCCAGGGCAGTAGTAGGCTGAGAGTGGACTCCACTGAGGGGTGGGTAACATGAGGAAAGATTTATAAAAGCCGTAGGAATGTTCTAATGCTTGGCAGTTAGGATTTAATGTGAAGGAATGCAGTGTCATGCACTTGGGAAGCAGATATCCAAGGGAAATGTATGTGATAGGGGGCTAGAGGTTGGTGTGCATGGATCAGGAGAAGGACCTTGGAGTGGTTGTTTCTTAGGATCTCAAGGTGGCAAAATAGTGTGACAAGGCAGTGGCAACAGCCAGAGAGGATTTCCAGCAGAAAGGTACAAGTATTAATGCCACTGTACAAGTTTCTGGTGAGGCCTCACTTGGAATATTGCTTTCAGTTTTGGAGACCACATCTCACAAAGGATATGAAAAGGCTGGAAGCGGTTCAGAGGACTGCAACCAAAATGATTTGGAGCCTGCACCAGAAGACCTATGAGAAGAGAATTAAAGACCTAAATATGTACATTCTAGAGGAGAGGAGGGAAAGGGGAGATATGATTCAGACCTTTAAATACTTACAGGGTATTAATGAACAAACAATTCTCTTCCAAAGATGGGGAAGCTGTAAAAATAGAGGGCATAAGATGAAGCTGCAAGGGGGTAAGCTGAAAGGCAATGTCAGGAAATACTTTTTCACTGAAAGGGTGGTGGATGCTTGGATTGCCCTCCTGATGGAAGCGGTGGGGGCAAATACAGTGACAGAACTCAAATTGGCATCGGACAGACACAGTGGATCCCTTTATAGCAACAGAATAACATCAAAATAATCATAACCATCTCTTATATCTTAATAGAGGTGACCTACACGGAGCGTCAGGTGCACCTACTCTTGCCACCTTGCTGGGCAGACCAGATGGACCATACTGGTCTTTATCTGCCATCATATACTATGTAACGTCTATGCAACACATACAGGCATCCAACTGTGGGACCCTAACATGCACACTCCCTGTACATTGACCACAGTATGGGGCTGGGGAATTGGTGTTGGGGAAGGACCTGCCATGGCCACATGCAAGCCAGTCAGTCCTTGCCCCGGACAGCGACATGCCCACATCTGCCTGCCCTGTGGTGGGTGTCTGCACAGGGCACCTGGCCTCTGCACCCAGGTCCATGCATACTACTGTCTCCCACAGGGCCACATGTACCACAGACATGCATCTGGGGCATAGGCCCCAGCACACATACCATCACAGTTACATTAGAGAATGTTTGTACCTACCGTGTCAGTGGCAGTATTGCTGTAGAGGCCAATACGTTGCAAAAGATAAGTTTCCAAAATATCCAAGAGCTGTAGCAAACAGGAAAAGTTACACATTTTCAACTGTAGCGTCTATGCACGTATAACGTGGGAGTCAGACGTAATCGTGAATCTAGACATAAACAGGTGTACAGTATTCTGTGAATTTGAATGTATATGTCGTTATATGCCTAACCGTGTCAAAATTTGTAACTCCGGCGTGGACACGCCCCAGTAAAAGCAACACTATGGTGTGTTCTGACATGAGTATATGGCTCCAAAGGCGTCTTCAGACTTATTTTTAATCACCTTCACAGTAAGTGGGACAGAGAGGGAGACGCTTTCACCCCAATATTGAGAAATAATATAGGTTTAGAGATCAGCCTCCCAAATCTTTATCATTCCCCCAAGAAAGTTATTTGACCTTTGCATAAACAATAGGTAAAACAGTGTACTGGCTTTTGATAAAGGTGGGTGCTTAGTTTTTTAAAGGGAAGATGTTTTAGATGGAGAGAGGTTACTCGTTTGCACTTAGGTTTGGAAACTGTCATATGCATAAAGTATCTCCAGGAACAAGCAGGAATGTAGTCATCACAAATGGGTATCGTCGGTACCGACGGAGCCTGCGTGGGAACGCTCCCCAGCGTCCAATTAGAACGCTTTTGGGAGCATCCCACAGCGCCTGCGTGCTGCCTTCCCACCTTTCCCAACTGCCTCTCTCCAGTTCTTCTTTTTCCGTGGAGCCAGCAGGTCGTGTTCCTGTCACCGCAGAAGAATTCCTTTATTTTTTTGTTTCTTTTTGTGGTCGCGTCTGCCTTCTTCAACGCTCTACTGGTACCGCCGGTCTTTTCTTTCCAATTTCTAAAAAAAAAAAATATATATATATATATTTATTTTTCTGTTTTCTCCAAGTGCACCCGCCTTTTTGGACCTTAGGCCCAAAAACTTCCTTAACGTGGAAAAACCTGCCTCAGGATTTAAAAAGTGCACCAAGTGTGGCGGTACCATTTCCGTCACCGACAACCATGAATGGTGTCTAAAATGTTTAGGTCCTGACCACTCCATCACGGATTGTGTGTCCTGTGCCATGATGTCTAAAAGAGGTCAGCAGAACCGAGCTGCCAAGCTCAGTACCCTGTTTCCCTCTGATGCAGCTTCGGTGGCATCGACATCTTCCAGGGCTTCTTCTTCCTCCCGTGGATCTCAGGTAACTAAACATAAATCCAGCTGGTCCTCGAAGGGTAGATCTCCTTCTAAGCATCAAGATGCCTCTGGCGTTGCCCTCGAGGATTCTGCACCGGCAAAATTACCCCGGCGGGAGGCTTCAGCTTCCAAAGCATTATCGGGGTTCCAGGATGTTCTAGATGGCTCGGCCTCGACAGATCTCCTGGTGCCATGCTCTGGGGTATCGGTGGCTTCCACCGGTACCGACTTCCAGGCATTGGCAGCGTACATGGACCAGAAAATTCTGAGCATGGAACACAGTCTGGTGGCTTTCTTTGCGGCATCGACGCCCTTGGTATCGTGACAGACAACTCAACCGGTACCGGCACTAGCACCGGCATCGGTATCGGTATCGGTATCGGCACCGTCACCGATAGCATCGACATCGGCATCGGTGTCTGCTATGCCGGTACTCTGTCCTACGATGCCCTCCGGTACCGATTCTCCGGTAACGGTTATTCCCGGTACCGACCTCGGTCGGTACGGGTATCGGGCTCTGCAGGAGCACCCGGACAGACGATACTTCGAGTCCTCAGAAGAATCTGAGGATTCTGAAAGTTCTGTTGATGCAGAGATACTTCTTCCAGAGGAGTCCTCCTCCCCTAAATGCAGGATGTCTCCTCCAGAAGACATGTCTTTCCAAGACTTTATCAGAGAGGTGGCTCGGGGCCTGTCCATCACTGTGGCCCCTGAAACAGAGCCAAGGGCCAAGGAGTTGGACATTTTACAATATCCCAAAACTCCTAAGGAGGCAGCTACCTTACCCATTCATGAGATTCTATATGATCTCATGTTAAGGATGTGGGAAACACCTCTTACCTCCTCTCCTCATTCTCGTAGGTTAGATACTATCTATCGTGTCCCTCCTTGTCCTGGGTTCCATAAGACTCAGCTTCCTCACCACTCTATTGTGGTGGAGTCAGCTATGAGAAGGATTAGAAGTGAAAAAAGACATGCCTCTAATCCTCCAGGACGTGAATGCAGAACCCTGGATGCTTTTGGACGTAGAGTCTTTCAAGCTTCCATGCTTGCTGCAAGAATCAGTTCCTATAGTCTCTACATGGGAATTGTCCTAAAGGAGTTCACAGATAATTTACAGACTTTAAGTCCTTTCATTTCTGAGGATAAAAGACAGGACTTTCTCACTTGGGTCAAACATGCCCAAGATATCTCTAAATTCTCCAACCGTGCAGCCTTTGACTGCTTTGAGTGTATAAGTAGAACCTCGGCTATTGCCATAGGTGCACGTAGAATTGCTTGGTTCCAGGCATCTGATTTAGAGCTCTGGGTACAAGATAAGTTGGGAAATATCCCTTGTACTGGTGAGAACCTGTTTGGGAAAGATTGGCAAGAAAAAGCCAATGAAATGGATGCTGAAAATTCCACCTTGGATAGACTATCCAAGTCCACTGCTGATCCTGTTAGAAAGAAGTTGTTCAAGAAAACACCTTTTTCTAAAAAGAAAAGATTTTATCCTGCTTATACTAAGCAGGCATCTTCTGCAGGTCAGTTTTCAACCAAACATCAGCAACCACCCAAATAGAAGAAAGCAAAGGCTGCTAGGCCTCCACCGGCTCAGCAGCCTCAGCCTCCTCAGGGCCCTGACTTTCAGCTAGAGAACTTAGCCTTTCTGGTTCTGGAAGAACCAGAACCGTCCACCATTCCAAGAAGGTTATGTCATTTTGCCCCCAGATGGGGTCAAATACCTCAGAGCATTGGACACTCTCCATCATACAGGAGGGGTACAAACTTCATTTTTCAAGCATGCCCCCTCACACAATAGTGAAGCAGTTAAATTCTCCGACACCTCTCATCAACCTCTTAGGTCAAGAGGTTGCCATTCTTCTTGCCCAAGGGGCGGTAGAAGAAGTGCCTCTTCATCCACAGGGCACAGGGTTCTATTCCCCTTATTTTCTTATCCCAAATAAAACAGGGGGATACAGACGTATATTAGATCTCAGAGAATTGAACAAATTCCTTGTCAAGAAGAAATTCAAGATGATTTCTCTCGGTGCTCTGCTTCCATACCTTCAGAGTCAGGATTGGCTTTGTTCTCTAGATCTCAAGGATGCGTACACCCATGTACTCATCCATCCAACCCACAGAAAGTTCCTTCGGTTCCTTTTTCAAGGAAAGCACTACCAATACAGGGTGCTTCCCTTTAGTCTGGTCTCTGCTCCAAAGGTGTTCACGAAATGCATGGCTGTGGTAGCAGCATTTCTCCGTACTCTGGGAATATTCGTCTTCCCTTACTTGGACGACTGGCTCATTCGAGCTCCAACACAGTCAGAGGCCAAGACTTCTCTATCCTGCACAATGCGTATCCTCCAGTATTTAGGGCTGGTAATAAACATCCCAAAATCCAGTCTGACTCCCACTCAATCTTTAGAGTTCATAGGAGCTCTTCTGGATACCACAAGAGCAAGGGCCTATCTCCATCAGGCCCGTTGCCTTCGCTTAGTGCAGTTAGCTTCTCAAGCAGTGCTAAAGCCTCATCTAACTGCTCGAGAAATGTTGCAATTGCTGGGCCACATGGCATCCACCATGCATGTGGTTCCATATGCTCGCCTCCACATGAGGGCAGCTCAGTGGACTTTATCCATCCAATGGACCCAGGCATCAGGGTGCGTGTCAGACAAAATAGCAAACACAAGTCGCCTCATTTTGTCCCTCCAATGGTAGAGGTCCACTCAAAATCTGTTGCTGGGGTGCCCCTTCCAACAACCCTTACCCAAAGCAACTCTCACAACAAATGCTTCTCCAAAGGGTTGGGGAGCCCATCTGCAAGACTTCTCCACCCAGGGCACCTGGTCTCCACAAGAGAGTTGTCTACATATCAATCTCTTGGAACTCAGAGCAATTTTCCTGGCTCTGCAAGTGTTCCAATCCCTGCTCAGCTACAAGACAGTCCTCATTCACACGGACAATCAGGTAGCCATGTTCTATGTGAACAAGTAGGGGGGAACGGGCTCTCTGTCGCTTTGCAACGAAGCTTTGCGACTATGGGCCCTCGCCAGAGAGCATCAGATTCATCTGCTGGCAGTATATCTTCCAGGCATTCAAAACTCTTGGGCGGACAGACTCAGTCGAGTTCTCCTTCCACATGAGTGGTCTCTGCATGCAGACTGGGTGACCAGGATATTTCAACTTTGGGGAACCCCGGACATAGACCTCTTTGCAAGTCCGTGGAATGCCAAACTTCCCTGGTTCTGTTCCAGAACTCCGGCTCAGGGGGCTCAGGCTAGGGATGCTTTCCTCCTTTACTGGGGTCAAGACTTCCTGTATGCCTTTCCATCCATTCCCCTAATTCCCAAAACCCTGTTCAAGCTTCAGAGAGACAGAGGCCGCATGATTCTTATAGCTCCACATTGGCCATGGCAAGTGTGGTACCCTCTGCTTCTACATCTCTCTCAAGCTCCCTCCCTGGAGTTAGGGTCTGCTCCAGATCTCCTATCTCAGGAGAACGGGATGTTATGGCATCCCAATCCCCAGTCCCTGCATCTCAGGGCTTGGTTGCTGAAGGCCTAGATCTCCAAGATCTTCATCTGTCTCAGCAAGTGAAAGATGTTCTTTATACTTCCAGAAAACCTTCCACTAGACATTCTTATGCTTTCAAGTGGAAAAGGTTCACTATTTGGGGTTCAGAAAAGGGTCTTAACCCCCTTGCTATACCTCTGGAATCTTTACTGGAGTATCTCCTCCATTTGTCTAATGCAGGCCTTAAGACAAATTCAGTAAGAGTCCATTTGAGTGCTATTGCAGCTTCTCTTAAACCTCTAAATGGACAACCTATTTCCTCTCATCCTCTTATAGCAAGATTCATGAGAGGCTTCCTTCTAACTAAGCCTCCCATTAGACCACCTCCGGTGGCATGGGACTTGAACCTGGTTCTTGAACAGCTCATGAAGCCACCTTTCGAACCCTTAGCTACCACCTCCTTGAAATTCCTTTCTTGGAAGGTTATCTTTCTCATTGCAATCACATCAGCACGCCGCATTAGTGAATTGCAAGCACTAGTAGCTAATCCACCTTATACAAGGTTCCATCATGACAAGGTAGTCCTTAGGACTCATCCACACTTTATGCCTAAGGTGGTCTCGCCTTTTCATCTCAACCAAGAGGTCTACCTTCCTGTCTTTTTTCCAGGACCTCATGCATCAAATGCAGAGAGGAATCTTCATACCTTGGACTGTAAAAGAGCTCTAGCTTTTTACTTACAAAGGACACAGCAACATAGAAAGTCCTCTCAACTTTTTGTTGCTTTTGATCCTTCTCATTTGGGACTTCCAGTCTCCAAGAGAACACTATCTAACTGGATTGCTCAGTGTATTTCTTTCGCCTATCAGAGTAAGAACCTTTCTCTGGAGGGCCATGTCACAGCTCACAATGTGAGAGCCATGGCAGCCTCAATGGCTCAGCTGAACTCTGTGTTTATTGACGACATCTGTCGAGCAGCCACGTGGGCCTCGGTTCATACCTTCACAGTCCATTACTGCTTGGACAAGGACTCCCGCCGGGATGCCTTGTTTGGTCAGGCTGTTCTTAAACATCTGTTCCATACCTAATCAACTCCTACCCACCATCCCTGGTAGGATGCCAGAGATCCATGGGGGGAAGTGGAGCCCTTCTCAGGGGCACACAACGTCTGGGGTCTCTCCCTGGCACCTAAAGCTAGGGAGTCCCCATATGTTATGACTACATTCCTGCTTGTTCCTGGAGATAGCATAGTTACTCACCTGTAACAGGTGATCTCCGGGAACAGCAGGAATTTAGTCCTCACAACCCACCCACCTCCCCTAGGAGTTGTATCTCTCTATCTCTCTCTTTTCCTTTCCCTCGCTCTCTCTCTTTGTCTCAGCTCTAAAACTCAACTTGAGAGAGGCATTTGGGAAAGGCAGGAAGGCAGCATGCAGGCACTGTGGGATGCTCCCAAAAGCGTTCTAATTGGACGCTGGGGAGCGTTCCTGCGCAGGCTCTGTCGGTACAGACGATACCCATATGTGAGGACTAAATTCCCGCTGTTCCCGGAGATTACCTGTTACAGGTGAGTAACTATGCTTTATCTGCATGACTTAGACATTTTTACACACCAATCAGATCTGTTGTCTGTGAAAATGCCCTGTGTTACTGACTATCATTGGACTCCTATTGCTTCCACATGGCTCAGTTTGTTTCCCTTTGGTCAGCGGTCTATTCAGCCTATTATAATTTCCAGACATAGCCAAACTGGATCGCAGTTACGGAGTAGCATCCCTGAAAAATAGCAGCATGCTATATAGCTTACCCCTAGGGTACGCAGTTCTTTTTCCCATGTCTATGTTATGGACTTTTCCTTCAGGAACTTGTCCAGAACCTTTTATGACACAGCTATGCTTTATTTAAACAAAGATGTCCTTCTGTGCTGTTACAATACAGTGCTACTTTAGCTGATATAGGCTGTTATTCCACGTTTTAGCAGGTCTAACCTAGACATCTAGGATGTACGTACACGTTTTCATCGGAATACGTTTTACACGTATAGACTGCATGACACGCCCACGCTCTTCCCCTCCACGCCCATGTCCAGGTTACCCGTCTTTCTCATCTGTACATGTAAAACGTTTTGTTGTCGGAATCGGGTCTAGACGTTTACATACCAAAAACATCCAACCTGTACATGTAAACAGCTTATTCGTAGTTCAGAATGACACCCATAGTGTATCTGGATTTTCAGAAAGTCTTTGATAAGGTCCCTCATGAGAGACTCCAGGCGAAATTAAAAAGTCATGAGATTGGAGGCTGTGTACTACTGTGGATCAGGAACTGATTAAAAGATAGAAAGCAGATGGTGGGGCTAAATGGCCAATTTTTCCAATGGAGAAAGGCAAATAATGGAGTACCTCAGGGATCTGTGTTGTGTCCATTGCTTTTTAACATATTCATAAATGACCTGGAAATGGGAATAACGAGTGAGGTAGTCAAATTTGCAGATGACACAAAATCATTCAAAGTTCTTAAAACCCAAGAGGATTGTGAAAAATTGCAAGAGGACCTTGATAAATTGGAAGACTGGATGTTCAAATGGCAGATGAAATTTAATGTGGACATGTGCAAAGTTATGCACCTAGGAAAGAATAACACAAACTATGGTTACACGATGCAAGGTTCCACATTAGGAACCACTACTCAAGAAAATTACTTAGGCGTCATCATGGATAGCACATTGAAACCCTCCACCCAGTATGCAGCAGTGGCCAAGAAAGCAAATAGAATGCTAGGAATCATAAGGAAAGGAATGGAGAATAAAACAAAGGATATTATAATGTGTCTGTATTGTTCCATGGTAGGACCACACCTTGAATATTGTGAGAATTTCTGGTCACTGTATCTTAAAAAGGATATAGCGTTATTAGAAAAGGCACAGAGTAGAGCAATCAAAATGGTAAATGGGATGGAAAGATACCCCTATGAGGATAGGGTAAAAGGTTAGGGCTCTTCAACCCAAAAAAGAGACGGCTGAGGGGAGATATGATGGAGGTCTATAAATTAATGAACGGAGTGGAATGGGTAAACGCAGATTGATTGTTTATGCCATCAAAATATAGAAAGTCTAGGGGACATACAATGAAGTTACAGTGTTACCTATTTAAGACTAATAAGAGAAAATATTTTTTCATTCAACATGTAATCAAACTCTGATATTCGTTACCGGAGGATGTAGTAAAAGCTGTTAGTGTAGCTGGGTTTAAAAAAGGTTTGGACGTGGGGGCGGAGCCTGATGTCCAGCGGGATGGTCGCATAACGCTGAGGCTCCCGAGAGGCCTACTCAGAATCCTGAATTAACACCTCATATACCTGGAACTCCTACTCTGATCTTGCCGGGGCACATTGGTGAGATGGCAGGGACCAAACCAACGCGCCTGGAATTTGGGTCTCCAGCGGCTTCTCACGGCAAACGTTCCAAAACTGAACCTCTGTCCCCGCAGAAGGGGCCGGCCTTGTGCGAGGGCCCCGAAATGCAGCAGGAAATCCTCGTAGAGATTAGAGGGGTCAAAAATCTTGTGCGGGCAAACGGGGAAGCACTCCGAGCGCTGCGGGACGATTTTGGTGTGCTGCAAAGCAAGCTAGAAGGGCTTTCTTCGCGTCAAGACAAAATATAGAGCATATTGGACTCCCATGTGGCCCGGTTGTCCCAACTCGACAAAGTTGAACGACAGGTGCAGGCCTTGCAGAAAGAGGTGGAAGATGGCAATAATAGAGCGCGCCGCAACAACATACGACTCGTGGGCATCCCGGAGGGAGCGGAATCGGGAGACATGAAAGAGTTTTTATGCAAAATCCTCCCTTCCCTGCTCCAAATCACCTTTACCAAAGATTTGGAGATTGATCGCGCTCATCGTGTACCCACCAGCATAACGCTCAACAGGAAGACCCCGCGGCCTATTATTTTTCGACTATTGAGATATCAACACGTGGAGCAAATTCTAAGTGCCTCTCGGGCAAAGGGCCATATGGAGTTTGAGAGCCACAAGATCTCCTTTTATCCCGACTTGTCTAAACCCACAGTCGACCGCCGAAAGCGCTTTCTGGAATTCCGGCCGAGGCTTCAACAACTACAAGCACGCTATGGCCTGATGTACCCGGCCAAGCTCCGAGTCACGCTTCACAATCAGACAAGAACATTCGAGGACCCTGATCTACTAGCGGAGTTTTTGGATTCCAAAGAAGCCGACTTGATGCGCTGACTTCCAGAATATTCCTGCAAGCCTCCTCATACCCGCTGTATCTGCCATATTGGATCTGCCGCAGCCTAGCAAAGAGTCTGGCGTGGGCAGTCTGTTGCCTTACTCTTGATGGTATCTGTGACCCGACTCCATCTACCCACAGTGGCCTCGATGAGTATCAGAGACAGTGTTATTACGGACTCTGGTGTTTCTTTTCCTTTTTTACATGTCTTCTATTTCCTCTCTAGGGCCTCCTCCCGCAGACACATGGTCGCCATATTCTTTGGGGATTTGCTTCTTCTCTAAGATACGTTGGTACATACTTTTCAATATGGGGTGTATTAGCCAGAATACTCGGTGATTATGACATTGTTGTACAGATTCTGCTTATGTTCTATGTTATCAAGCGCCCTTCCCTAAAATGTCTATTACCGATTGATGGCACCATGTAAGATTTTTTCATTGAACGTAAAAGGCATCAATAATCCGATAAAACGGAAGAAAATCCTAAGCTACCTCAGTCAGGAAGCAGCGGATTTGATTTTTCTCCAAGAAATGCATTTAAATTCGAAGGAAACTCTTAAACTCAATATTAAACCTTACATGGTGGCCGTTTATTCCCCAGCCGTTTCTAAGAAATGTGGGGTTGCCATACTGGTTAGGAAATCTTTGCATGCTACTGTTATTGCGACTAGCTCAGATACAGAAGGTAGATGGTCTAGAGTTCACCTCAAGATAGGTAGCCTAGAAGTTACATGTATATGCCTTTACGCTCCTAATGTTGATGACCCTGCCTTTTTGCTACCATTGCTCAGGTTGCGCAGGCTTCTGCTAATACTTCCTTGATCATTGGGGGGGATTTCAATTTAGTCCTTGATCCCCTGATTGATAAACAGCCGCCTAGGACGAGTGGTCCCCCCAAGAGT
The DNA here is from genome assembly GCA_033557465.1 of Ichthyophis bannanicus. Classification (NCBI taxonomy): domain Eukaryota; kingdom Metazoa; phylum Chordata; class Amphibia; order Gymnophiona; family Ichthyophiidae; genus Ichthyophis; species Ichthyophis bannanicus. The sequence continues at coordinate 429,719,852 of CM066032.1, forward strand.
CACGCCACGCTTACCTTCCTGATCAAGGATCTTGCTTTAGTTGATCTATGGAGGTTACTATACCCCAATGAGCTTGACTTCACCTTCTTCTCCTCCCCTCATAAATCTCAGTCTCGCATAGACTTCTTTCTAGTCTCAAAACTGTTAGTTCCTCAGGTGGACACTGCAAAGATTCACTCCCAACATATTTCAGATCATGCTGCCATTTCCTTTCAATTACACACTACTGCACCCCAGGGAAACTCGGGAGCCTGGTTCTTTGATAGAGCCCTGTTAACTCCGCCAGAGTTCCAGTCAGAAATTCGAGTAGCCATACAGGATTACTTCCATTTTAATCTACCCCAAGATACTGCGGATTGGGCTTGACACATGGGGTAGCCTCTAACTTTTATAAAATAATTTGTCAGGGTACAGATACGGACACTTTTAGAGCTCAACAAGCCTGGGAGCGCGAACTGCAAACTACTATAACCCCTGTGCAATGGAGCGTTTTTTGGAGTAAAGTAGTGCGGGTTTCCCGGTCTGCCTCTGTTACCCAAACTCTCTTCTTCTTTGCACACAGATGCTTTTATACCCCAGAAAAATAGCCAAATGGAACCCAAATGCTAGGGACCTGTGTTGGTCTTGCCATACTGCTGTGGGAACCTTCGCTCATGTTATTTATGAATGTCCTCAACTGCAGGTCTATTGGGGGCGGGTCTGGGGTCGTATTCAATCTATCTTACACTTTCATGAACCTCTCTCTTGGAAGGTCGTGGGACTCCGCTCTGTGGCGGAGGTCCCCTCTCTTCCTAAGAAGGGTCGCTTTCTCCTTGATTTCATGCTGGGTATAGCTATATGCTTAATCACGAGGAATTGGAAGGATAGCTCTCGACTTACTGTCAATGAATGGTGGAACCTCGTCTGCTTATATAGTAAATATGAGCAGATACCTCGGAGAGCTATTCCCCATGTCCAAACTCACTCTTGCTTATCTAAATGGCAGATGCTTAATGATTATGTACAATCTGCTCATTGCTCCAACATGCCTGTATAATGTGCACTCATCATGTTTTAGATCACCGTTAGGTTTTGTAATACAATAATGTAAGTACACGCCCGCTTCGGGAATGCTTAGTTTTCTAGAGAAGAAGCAGGGGGGAGGGGGGTGGTAGGGGTTTACTTTGGTGTATGTATTACACGTTATGTATTTGTCTTTTAGCTGTATGTCTTCCTTTCCTTTGTTGTTATAAAACGAAAATAAAGAATTTAAAAAAGGTTTGGACAAGTTCCTGGAGGAAAGGTCCATATATCATTATTAAAGGGAACCTGGGAAATGCTCTGCTTGCCCCAATACAAGCATTGTGGAACCTTTGTCCTTTGGGAAAACTACTAGGTACTTGTGACCTAGATTGGCCACTTTTGGAAACAGGATACTGGGCTGGATGGACCTTGGTCTGACCCAGTATGGCATATTTTATTTTCTTATCTCCACCTTCAGAGGTTCCCATTCCCAAAGCTATTATATTTCCTTCTGGTTATTTCCTATGGTTAATAGTGCTTCCCTGACTGATATTTGGAAAACTGTATCACATACTTCAGGGATTTGATTTACAGATAACCCCTTTTCAAAGAAAACAGTGGTTAAAATGGAAGACTAAGAGATGAGGCTGCTCATATTGGAAACATGCATCAATGAGACTGAAATTCGTGTAATTTCTTTGCAATAATCATTTGCTGATACATTGAAAGATTCTTTGTCTATCCATAATCAGCTTGAACTTTCAGAGAATTGAGCTAAAACCAGGCATTTACATTTCTTGAGTTTTCTAAGGATTAGACTTTTCTCTCCTAGGGAATTGCTAAAGAAATTTTTTAAAGAAATGTTGCAAACCTTTTCTTTTGGAACTACTGACGTTTCCAACCTATATTATGTTTCTGTTATTAGGCTGCAGAGAGCACAGTTTGAAAGCGGATTTTGATGAAGTAATGTCTCCTGATAGCCTGGATCTTGCAGGTTTTGTGCAAACAATTTCAGATGTAATTTCCATAAAGGCCACTCTGCTGATTAGTCTTGAAGCTGGGTCTGAAAAAATGAAAATTCCTGAGCATATTTTCTTAGAAGTATGACCTTTTTGTGGATATAGGGCCCAATTTTTGAAAGCCTTAGTTACCCAAGTAAAGGCTTTATCTGGGATTTTCGAAGGACACCTACACAGGTAGTGCCCTTCAAAAATCCCATCCGGGCCGTGTGGATGCCCTCAAACAGGACAGCCATATCAGTACCCGATTCTGTACCATGGGAGCTAGACGTTCCCACTGGTGCAGGATCGGGCATTGACACAGCTTGGCATGCCCCTGTATCTCTGCAGGAGATATCCTCCCTGTTTCACGGCCAGCCCGCCGCAGTGCTGACCCCTGTTTCCCTGCCGCCCGACCCTCAACAGGGCAGTTGGGGCCTAGATCAAGTGGCGGGAACCTACCTGCAGCTGATCTCTGCCCTTGGAAGGAGGTTTCTGGGCCTAATTGTTGCCTTCCCTGCTGCTTATTCTACCTCTGTGGAGGAATAAGCAGCACATCCTACCCCCACCCGCAGGACATACAGGGTCATGACCTGAATCGGCCCTGGACGTCCTGGCGCCTCGGCCCACCTCCACTCTGCGCACTCCATCCTCTAAAATTAGTCAGCATGTAGATAGTCACAACCTAATGGGAGACAGCCAACATGGCTTTAGACAAGGAAGATCTTGTCTTACTAATCTGTTATGTTTTTTTTGAAGGAGTGAATAAACAGGTGGACAAAGGTGAGTCGGTTGATATTGTGTATCTGGACTTTCAGAAAGCCTTTGACAAGGTCCCTCATCAGAGACTTTTGGCAAAACTAAAGAGTCATGGGATAGGAGGCAGTGTACTATTGTGGATCAGGAACTGGTTAAAAGATAGAAAGCAGAGGGTAGGGCTAAATGGCCAATTTTCCCAATGGAGAAAGGTGAATAGTGGTGTACCCCAGGGATCTGTGCTGGGTCCGCTGCTTTTTGATATATTCATAAATGACCTGGAAAGTGGAATAATGAGTGAGGTTATCAAATTTGCAGATGACACAAAACTATTTAAAGTTGTTAAAACCCAAGAGGATTGTGAAAAATTGCAAGAGGATCTTGATAAATTGGAAGACTGGGCATCAAAATGGCAGCTGAAATTTAATGTGGACAAGTGCAAGGTTATGCACCTAGGGAAGAACAACCCAAACTATGGTTACACGATGCAAGGTTCCACATTAGGAACCACCACCCAGGAAAAAGATTTAGGCGTCATTGTGGATACCATGTTAAAACCCTCGGCCCAGTGTGCAGCGGCAGCCAAGAGAGCAAATAGAATGCTAGGTATGATAAGGAAAGGAATGGAAAATAAAACAAAAGATATTATAATGCCTCTATATCGTTCCATGGTGAGACCGCACCTTGAAAATTGTGTGCAATTCTGGTCGCCGTATCTTAAAAAGGATATAGCGATTTTAGAAAAGGTTCAGAGAAGAGCCACCAAAATGGTGAAGGGGATGGAAGGATACTCCTATGAAGAAAGGCTAAAAAGGTTAGGGCTCTTTAACCTGGAAAAGAGACGGCTGAGGCGAGATATGATAGAAGTCTATAAATTAATGAACGGAGTGGAACGGGTAAACGTAGATCGATTGTTTACGTTATCAGAATATAGAAAGACTAGGGGACATGCAATGAAGCTACAGGGTAAACTATTTAAGACTAATAAAAGAAAATATTTTTTCACTCCACGTGTAATCAAACTCTGGAATTTGTTACCGGAGGATGTAGTAAAGGCTGTTAGTGTAGCTGGGTTTTAAAAAAGGTTTGGACAAGTTCCTGGAGGAAAGGTCCATAAACCATTATTAAGAAGTGACCGAAGATATCAATGCTTGACCCAGTACAAGCATTGTGGAACTTGTGTCTCTTGGGGAAACTGCTAGGTACATATGACCTAGATTGGCCACTGTTGGAAACAGAATACTGGGCTTGATGGACCTTGGTCTGACCCAGTATGGCATATCTTATGTTCTTATGTTCTCTCCCACCCCATCTGGCTCTCCCCGCACTGCTGCTCTCTGCATGCAGGGAGAATGTGTGACAGAATACTATCTGGATGGATAGCATTGTTGCATGTCCTACTGGAACGTACAGCCCCATTATTCGCCACCCAGAATCAGACCCCAAGGGGTATGTTTACTAAACCGTCATACTGTTACCGGCGCTAGATGCAGCGATAATGTGAATAATGCCATATAAGGAGTGGGCGTTCCGGCGACAAGGTAGCAAGAATCTGTATCGTGCGATAGTGGGCGCTGTGGCACGTTAACGCGCGTTAACCCTAAGTTCATGCCAGCGCAATGCTAGAAGCAATAAAAATTTAGCCCACTGGTTACTACAATGACTGTAGAGGCAGAGATCATGGGTTTGATTCTGCAGTGGTGTTATTTAAGAAGGCTGTCTGAGCCATTTCCTTTTAATTTAAATAAGTGCTGTCTGAGGCATTTCCTTTTTTAAAGTTAAATCAGTGCTGCCAGCAAAAACACCCTCACAGTGCCGTAACCTAAGGTGCCACATAAGGCGCCCTATAAGGCACTCCAAAGGGCACATTATAAAGTGCCCTGTCCGCCAAGGCACCTTATAATGTGCCCTTGAGAGAAATACTGTATAGCACTATGGGGGAAACTAGCCATGCCGTGGTTACTGCTCAGACAGGGTGAGAGTGACCTCCCAGCATGACATGCTGTGGCCACCCTGTCCTTGCAGATGGTGGACCGGCATTACAATGTCCTAGCCATTGCCCTATGCCCTGTGCACATGCATCCTGCCCAGGCTGCCCTGTCTAGGCCATTCCCACAGTACCTTACTCCTTATTATGCACATTGGTAGGCTAACGCTGGAAACAGTGCAAGCAGTGTGGGCTCAGTAAGGTATAGGCAGCCACAAAACAATGGATAGACATACACACACTCCCACACCTACGCCAGCATTGTGCAAATATAGAGGTTTTTGGCAGCCCTGGCCGCCACACCAGTCCTGGGCACAGTGCAGGCATTGTTATGGTACGCAATACTGTTGGGGTAATTCCCCGGAGTGGTAAACACTGTCAGAAACAAAACCTGAAACACACTCCACAGATATCAGAAAGATTGCTATGAAGAATCTCTGTCAACAAATTGTGTTAAGATTGTGAGTGGGCAAGGTACAGATGTCCTAGACACCAAAAGGGTAGATAGAATTTGTCACATTCCTTCTCACTTCTCACCACCACCAAAATGTTGTCTATTAGACAACATTTTGGTGGTGGTGAGAATTGAGGAGGAATGTGACAAATTCTATCTACCCTTTTGGTGTCTAGGACATCTGTACCTTGCCCACTCACAATTTTAAATGACAGAGGTGTAAGGCAAGGGTCTACAAATCCAGTCCTGGAGGGCCACAAACCAGTCAGGTTGGCAGGATATCTCTAATGCATATATATCTCATGCATATTCATTAGGAATATCCCAAAAACCTGACTGGTTTGCGGCCCTCCAGGACTGGATTTGAGTACCTCTGACTTAGGATTTGTTATCTGACATTAATCATAGCAACCTTTTGATATATGTGTAACACAGGGGTTCTCAACCCTGTCCTCAGGACCCACCTAGCCAGTCGAGTCTGTGGGTGTGGGTGTTTGTGCCCCTGTTAGCCGCTGCTCTATGGCAGAGGTTCCCAACTCCGGTCCTGGTGGGCCAAACACGGTTCAGGTTTTCATGCTGTCCATAATGAATATGAATGAGATACATTTGCATACAATGGGGGCAGTGCATACAAATGCAGCACAGGCATATTTATTAGGGACAGCATGAAACCTGAATGGTGTTTGGCCCTCCAGGACTGCAGTTGGGAAACTCTGCTCTAGGGATTACACATGTTTATGGTGTCTGTGCTCTGTAGGGTAAAAAATAGACGTTTATGACATGTTTATTTTATCTGCAATAAAGGTTCCATCTTTATAACCACAGTTTAGTACTGGGTAAAATATAGGGACATGGTCTGCAGGAGCCATAGATGGGACTTGAATCTGTGACCTTCTGCACCTGAACACACTGGCTTTGTGTACTGCACCAAACTGTTGCCACAGAGGCAGATTATTCCCTGGGGATACCATGAATGTTCGTCAGACAGACCTTGTCTGTTGCAGTGCACGGCACTCTCCTAAACGAGGCTTGGCCGTGGTCTGCTGTGGGCAGATGCCACTGCCCCCCCTCTGCCACCATGCTGACATGCCCTTGTGCCAGTGGTGCTGGTGGTGCACAGTCCCAGGCCATCCAGTGTGTAGGTAGGCGGCTGCCTATGGTGCGTGATATGGGGTAGGGGTGCCTGCATAGACATCAATGCTTCCCCCCGGCACCGCCTTCCAATGGTATGTGCCCTTTGGGGTACTTGCTGGGTACTGTCCTCTGGAACACTGTGGGACACACACTCGTGGACATGTTTGCCCTTGGTCAGTTGATGTCTTGCTGGTTTTCCGCTTCTACATTCCTATATGCCAGGTAGGCATCTGCCTAGTCCACACTGTGCCCCAGCTTGCCCACTGCATGTGACTCATGCAGCCCCCTGTACCCCATTTACACCATCACCATAGTGCCTTTTCCACTTGCCCACTCTGCTGTTGCTGCACATGTGAAAGCCACAAAAGCAAGGTACCACATACACACCACAGAAAACCCTCATCAGCACTATTTCTATGTTGGGACATTCACTTTGTACGGAGACTGAGAATTGACCCTTCCAAAGGTGAGCTCGTCCTTTTTATTCTTTATAGGTTGTGTTCATTACCATTTGTCATTATTTGTTCTATTGGTCAGCTATCACTATTACTTATGTTTTGGATTTCACTTTTGGTTCTGGTCATTATATCTGGTTTTTGCCTTTTTGGTTGCTGCACATGTATCACTACTATCACTTTTCTGGGTCTCCCTGCCTTAGCTGTACACTGCTGACTGAAATGGTTTCTTTGTCTTGCAAATGTGCCTCTAGCGCAAGGTTTTCAGTGGCGCTAATTTTCAGACCTTCATTCCACGGCATTAGTGTGTCTGAAGCCTCTCCCCGCCCACTCTACGCCCATTGACCCCTATCTCTGCCCCTGGGGAGCCGTACTCCGCCCTCTGGGAAGCCTTACTCCACCCTCTGCACACCTTAACACCACTGGACACATTATCGAGAGATACATGTCGTTCTCGCATGGTAATGCGCCATTATCGCATGATAACATCATGTATCGCGCAATAACATCCCAGCTGCGCTGTTAGCGCCATTTAGTAAACATACCCCTAAGTGTATTTAATAAATTTGTTCAGTGAGGAAGGGATTCAATGATCCTTAAGTACAGTATTTTTTAATCTCAGATAGGTAATCTCATGTTTTCCTTTTCAATTGAAAACTTCCCCATGAAGTTGACTATTTATCAGTGATAATTTCCTGATCTGTTGGTGAGAAACGATACCATTTCTTTCATTAATTTGCTTTTCTTGAAATGTACGTATCTATTGGTCAGCTCGTAAACGCTGTACAAAACTTTCAAAAATTAAGCATTAAATATAACAAAATGGGAAATACATCCAAAAATCAATCGCTGTTTGGGAAAAAAAAATTTTTGTTATCTTAACTGTATCAAACTTCTACCGGATGGTCTCAGAACTCTAGAGCTTCTATCCTGAAGACTCAAAGGTCAAACTGAAAGGGACAGAAACCAGATAACATCAACGACCTCCATCGGTAGTTAGCAGTGATCAAGTTAAATAACCTGCTCTATGTAAAATAGTATAGCTCTTTTTTCATTTTTTATATATATCTTTTCTTTGATCGTTACACTTGAGCAGATATAGAGCATTCTTCTTAATACTGCTAGAAACACAGCACTCCCAAACAAATTCTTAAACTGATCCACACTCCACAAACATCCCGACGCCTCCCCCCAGCGCCTTCGGAGCGTTTCTCCTCAAAGGGTTCTTCAGGGGATTTATTCAAGGAATATATTGGGATCACCTAAAAACAAAACAAACATCGTGTATAACCCAAAACCAATCTTTTTAAAAACATCATTAAAAATCCGTGGGTCAAACTTACACCAGCAAGTACTTACAAAAACCGCTGCCCACGTCAAGCCTCACAGAACCTTATCCGCTTCCAATCCTTCACCATTCATTGAAAGCCTAAACAAAAGGACGCCGCGCATGCGGGCTGACAACAAATGACCAGATTAAATACCCAACCTCAAAAAGAGGCTACAAACCACCTTATTCACTGAGTTTTCTTTCAACAAGGTAAGCTACTGAAACAAGCTACTAAATCACACATGAGTCAAAGACAGACCTTACACTCCTTAATCACCTCATCAGTCTCAAAATAAACACTCTCTCCAAAAGAGCAGAATTACAAACATGCCGCCCATTCTACCATGCCATTCAAACCATTCGGTATTACTGTATTTAGTTCATAGATCCAGCGCTGTTCATGCTGAATCAAGACCTGATCCTGAGTACGGTCTCCAAAACTATGGGTGACTTGCTCAATACAGAAACACACTAGCTGTTCAAATTTATGCCCACGATCCAGACAATGTTGGACAAGCGGAGTGTAAATACTTTACATCGCAACCTACTGTGATGCTCTCTCATACGTGTCCGAAAAATTCTCGTTGTTTTACCATTATAAAGGAGCTCACAAGGACATTTTATCACATAAATAACTCCAGCGGAGCTACATGTAGTCGAGGAGGACACAACATACTGTGGTAAGGAGGGTGCAGCCCAGCTAGGGAAAACTGAAAAAAAGAAGAATTTCTCTTCTTTACGGGGGATGGGTGCACAAAATCACATACTCCATACTAAAAGCCCTGAAAGGAACCTAGGGGGCAGAGCTAAGGGTAAACCAATCCCAGTCCACAGGACAACCCTGCATAGGAGTAGGAGGTCCAAGTGGGCGGAGCCAGGAAGGGAGTTGCCCTGCTCAGCAGTTAACAGGGAGAAAACAAACACAAGAGGGGAGCCAGTTGGAGTTTGGAAGGGGCTTTGAGAAGAAGGTCCAGGAGGAATTCAAGAGCAAGCACAAGCGGCAGTTGCAGTTCCAGGCCTAGCCCAGGTTCTAGCCCAGTTCTCAGAAGGCACAGACCGGAAAGTTCTGTGGCCAAACTGAAGAGAAGCTTTGCAGCCAAGGAGAGCAGCAGAAGGAGGAACCACTATAGAAGCAGCCAAGGAAGGTACGCAGGGACCAAGCATTGCCAGCAGGATAGTTCTTGCTCTGACTCAGAGGAGACTGTCATACCCCAGAAGGCTCAGCACAGAAAGAAATATCTCACTAGGGAAGTTAAACAGGAGAGACCCCCAAGAGACTGGCCTGGAGAAGGCAAGGCCAGGCACTGGGAGAAGCTGTTTAATCTGGTGAAGACTCTTAAGGAAAAGAGCCCGGAACACTTTCAAGGAGCACCCAGCTGTAGCTCAATAGAGAGCATGGAGGTAGGCCCTGAGGAAAGTGTTGTTAATTCTGATTTCTCTGAAATGGAATGCGAGCTGTGCACTAAGGTATTAGTGTGAGCTAGAAACAGTGGAACATAAAAAGGGGGCTGTTGTAGCCTAAAGACAGTTTCAGAAGCTGGAAGAGAGGGGAAAGCCTGAATGTAAAGGATTAAGAATCTCTCCTAAGAAGCTGAAACTGCAGGAGCTCAGTGGAGGTTCTAACAGCTGAAACTGTTTGTGTGTGGCAACAGCAGGGTTGAAGCTGATACCTCACTCACTATGTGAAGAGTTTTAAAATGCCTTTTTCTTCTGATGCTAAGGTTAAGCAGTTGCAGTAAGGAACAGGAACTGGTATGAGTTTGTTCAAGGTTACACTGTTTTGGACATTTTGATTTCTGGGAGAAATTATCCTGTATTTTCTTTTTGTCTGGAGAAGCAAAAGTTATGCTTGAAGAATTGTATGTTCACCACTTACCAGCATGGAAACCGAATAAAATTTCCTGTGCGCTTTATTAACCACTTGGCTCTTCTTTTCGTACACAACTACAAATATCCTAGAAGGGATATCAGATGGCCAGCCGTCCCTACTAGGCAACCGCCTGGTAGGGGCGCAAGCGTCACAATACTTAATATGACGGTAACTGAACAAGGCAGTCTCAAAAGTGATCTCACAGATCTCACAAGATCCACATCGTCTGTGACCCTTGTCTCCTCCCGATCTATCCAACACCGGCAAAACCGTGGGACTCACATATTCTTTTAGGTTGCGGTGTCTTTGCCACATGCACCTAAGCTTCTTACCCTCCATACCAGTCAAAGTAGATAACACATTCTTATGTTTCTGTAAACTCCGCTGTATCACCCGGCTAAGAGGGGAAAACTTTGTAACGAGATTTATCGTGTCAACATCACCCCCCGCCCTACGGCATGTGGAAGTCAATAGTAAAGCTCTATTGTTATACAAAGCTCGTCGATACGCCCTCTTCACAACCTGTTCTGGATACCCTCTCTCCAAAAAACTCAATTTGAGTTGCTGCGACTGTAATTTAAAATCTTGATCACTAGAGCAATTTCTGCGAAAACGCAGAAATTGCGAAAAGGGCAGCCCCTCTTTGAGAGCCTTCGGGTGGGCACTTTTATAATGAAGGAGCGTATTTCTATCAGTGGATTTCTTAAAGATAGATGTTTCCCAATGGCCCCTCCCCCTATGGACACAAACATCTAAATAAGTTATGACATCCTGATGATATACATAAGTAAATTTAATGTTCTCATCACATTGGTTGATCCATTGGAAAAACGCAGTCAAAGACACTTCGGACCCCTGCCATAATAGAAAAACATCATCTATAAATCTCCTCCAGGTTTTAATATTAGAGGCAAAAGGGGAATCACTCAACCATCGCTCCTCAAAACCTGCCATATAAAAGTTAGCTATAGAGGGGGCACAGGTCACCCCCATGGCTTGACGTGGGCAGCGGTTTTTGTAAGTACTTGCTGGTGTAAGTTTGACCCACGGATTTTTAATGATGTTTTTAAAAAGATTGTTTTTGGGTTATACACGATGTTTGTTTTGTTTTTAGGTGATCCCAATATATTCCTTGAATAAATCCCCTGAAGAACCCTTTGAGGAGAAACGCTCCGAAGGCGCTGGGGGAGGCGTCGGGATGTTTGTGGAGTGTGGATCAGTTTAAGAATTTGTTTGGGAGTGCTGTGTTTCTAGCAGTATTAAGAAGAATGCTCTATATCTGCTCAAGTGTAACGATCAAAGAAAAGATATATATAAAAAACGAAAAAAGAGCTATACTATTTTACATAGAGCAGGTTATTTAACTTGATCACTGCTAACTACCGATGGAGGTCGTTGATGTTATCTGGTTTCTGTCCCTTTCAGTTTGACCTTTGAGTCTTCAGGATAGAAGCTCTAGAGTTCTGAGACCATCCGGTAGAAGTTTGATACAGTTAAGATAACAAAAAAAAATTTTTCCCAAACAGCGATTGATTTTTGGATGTATTTCCCATTTTGTTATATTTAACGCTTAATTTTTGAAAGTTTTGTACAGCGTTTACGAGCTGACCAATAGATACGTGTGTTCACGATGGCAGAAGGTCTACCAGGATGGCAAGATGTTTTAAGCTACACACAGGATCATATTGCCGGTTTAATTAAAGAAAAAACGCCATTCACATCAGCTGCGGCTGGCATTGAGGAAGAACAAGATATGGCGACATGGGATTCCTTGTTGCAGCTACAGAAGAGGAAAGTTTGCTCTGAGTTACACCGATTGTCTCTTGTTGAATATATTAGTCGTCAGCAGATCCCTCGTGGTCTCCGTATATATAAGGAACCTAGGATTTCCACTACCGAGACTGATTTTACCGAGAAGTGGAATAAAATCCTGAACAAGTGTTCTCTCGATCTTATGGTCTTGGTGGTAGATACGGTAAAGAAGGATGTCCATAAATTAACGGAAGAGATTGATGGGATTCAACAGCGTTTAAAAACATCAGTTGACGAGAAAATTTTTGTAGAGAAGATGGATGAGATACAGAAGAAAACATCTGAAACGCATCGTGAGGTACTACTAAAGAAGACCAATAAGCTTAAACGGGACCATGCTGATTATACTGTCGGTTACGTCTATCCGTGGATGGATGTTAAGCGAAAAATGAGGAGAACTAAGAAGCGGGTGGACTTTACCCATTCTACTGATGAGAACATGTCTACTGATTCCAGTGCTTCTGGAAAGACTGGGTCTTTTTTAGGTCAAGACAAGGACACTCAACAAAAAGACAAAAAGAAGAAAGACTCTGCCCGGGTGAGGGCTCGAGACAAAGCCCCCCCGAAAGGCAAATAACACAAGACGTAGGGTCCTTGATTTCTCCTGCATTAGTAGTCAATATTTCAGGAATGAATTTATCTACACAAGAAGAGGCTGTGTTGAATAAAGGACTTTCGTTTGTTCCTCATACTAATTTTGATCTTTTTCAGTTTCATTTAGATTTGGAACGCTTTTTGCGGAAAATCTCATTAAAACATTTTTTTGTAGATCAATCTTCCAGTTTAGTGATTAGTTCCTCTACTGATACCCCTGAACAGTTTGGGCTACCTATTGCCAACCCTGAGCAGGGAGGGTTATCCCGGGTTTCACTTCCCTTAAAATCTAAATGGGTTCCCCCTGGTCCAGCTCCACCGGATATAGACCTTTTTAGGCAGTTAGTGTTACGAGATGTGAAGGCAGCTTATGAGTCCCAGCCGACAGTTTATCACGCGCTGACTTTAGATGAAAATAGAGCTTTGCAAAATTTACACAATCGTCTGGATATTGTCATTAAGAGGGCCGATAAGGGGGGTGCGGTAGTGATTTTGAAACGGGATGATTATCTACAAGAAGCTGCTAGACAATTAGATGATGTAAATACTTACATGCGTTTAATTGCAGACCCGGGACCGTTGTTACAGGTCCGGATCAAGGATATGACTACTGCGGCTCTATCTGATAAATTGATTTCCAAGAAAGAATTTGTTTATCTAAATATGAGCTCCCCGTCAATAGCTAAATTCTATCTTTTACCCAAGATACATAAAGATCTGTCCCGACCTCCGGGTAGGCCTATCGTTTCGACAAGAGGGAGTGTGCTTGAGCCATTATCTACTTTTTTAGATTCGTTCTTGCGACCTTTATTATCTAGGATTCCGGCATATTTGAAAGACACGACTAGTTTTCTTTGCATGTTGCAGGATTTTGATAACCAGGCAGATATAGCGGATGTATTTTTGGTAACGATGGATATAGTGTCTTTATACACTAGCATCCCTCAAGCAGCAGCTCTAGAAGTTGTTAAAGCAACATTATCTGCTAGGGGTGATCTATCTGATGAAATGATAGTATTTCTTATGAGGTTAGCAGAGTTAGCTATTTTTGAGAATTACTTCGCTTTTGAAGGTCAATTATATAAACAAACATCGTGGGTGGCCATGGGGGCGACCTGTGCCCCCTCTATAGCTAACTTTTATATGGCAGGTTTTGAGGAGCGATGGTTGAGTGATTCCCCTTTTGCCTCTAATATTAAAACCTGGAGGAGATTTATAGATGATGTTTTTCTATTATGGCAGGGGTCCGAAGTGTCTTTGACTGCGTTTTTCCAATGGATCAACCAATGTGATGAGAACATTAAATTTACTTATGTATATCATCAGGATGTCATAACTTATTTAGATGTTCGTGTCCATAGGGGGAGGGGCCATTGGGAAACATCTATCTTTAAGAAATCCACTGATAGAAATACGCTCCTTCATTATAAAAGTGCCCACCCGAAGGCTCTCAAAGAGGGGCTGTCCTTTTCGCAATTTCTGCGTTTTCGCAGAAATTGCTCTAGTGATCAAGATTTTAAATTACAGTCGCAGCAACTCAAATTGAGTTTTTTGGAGAGAGGGTATCCAGAACAGGTTGTGAAGAGGGCGTATCGACAAGCTTTGTATAACAATAGAGCTTTACTATTGACATCCACATGCCGTAGGGCGGGGGGTGATGTTGACACGATAAATCTCGTTACAAAGTTTTCCCCTCTTAGCCGGGTGATACAGCGGAGTTTACAGAAACATAAGAATGTGTTATCTACTTTGACTGGTATGGAGGGTAAGAAGCTTAGGTGCGTGTGGCAAAGACACCACAACCTAAAAGAATATGTGAGTCCCACGGTTTTGCCGGTGTTGGATAAATCGTGAGGAGACAAGGGTCACAGACGATGTGGATCTTGTGAGATCTGTGAGATCACTTTTGAGACTGCCTTGTTCAGTTACCGTCATATTAAGTATGTTGTGTCCTCCTCGACTACATGTAGCTCCGCTGGAGTTATTTATGTGATAAAATGTCCTTGTGAGCTCCTTTATATTGGTAAAACCACGAGAATTTTTCTGACTCGTATGAGAGAGCATCACAGTAGGTTGCGATGTAAAATAGTTACAGCTCCGCTTGTCCAACATTGTCTGGATCGTGGGCATAAATTTGAACAGCTAGTGTGTTTCTGTATTGAGCAAGTCACCCATAGTTTTGGAGACCGTACTCAGGATCAGGTCTTGATTTAGCATGAACAGCGCTGGATCTATGAACTAAATACAGTAATACCGAATGGTTTGAATGGCATGGTAGAATGGGCGGCATGTTTGTAATTCTGCTCTTTTGGAGAGAGTGTTTATTTTGAGAATGATGAGGTGATTAAGGAGTGTAAGGTCTGTCTTTGACTCATGTGTGATTTAGTAGCTTGTTTCAGTAGCTTACCTTGTTGAAGGAAAACTCAGTGAATAAGGTGGTTTGTAGCCTCTTTTTGAGTTTGGGCTATTTAATCTGGTCATTTTTTGTCAGCCCGCATGCGCGGCGTCTTTTTGTTTAGGCTTTCAATGAATGGTGAAGGATTGGAAGCGGATAAGGTTCTGTGAGGCTTGACGTGGGCAACGGTTTTTGTAAGTACTTGCTGGTGTAAGTTTGACCCACGGATTTTTAATGATGTTTTTAAAAAGATTGGTTTTGGGTTATACATGATGTTTATTTTGTTTTTAGGTGATCCCAATATATTCCTTGAATAAATCCCCTGAAGAACCCTTTGAGGAGAAATGCTCCGAAGGCGCTGGGGGGAGGCGTCGGGATGTTTGTGGAGTGTGGATCAGTTTAAGAATTTGTTTGGGAGTGCTGTGTTTCTAGCAGTATTAAGAAGAATGCTCTATATCTGCTCAAGTGTAACGATCAAAGAAAAGATATATAAAAAACGAAAAAAGAGCTATACTATTTTACATAGAGCAGGTTATTTAACTTGATCACTGCTAACTACCGATGGAGGTCGTTGATGTTATCTGGTTTCTGTCCCTTTCAGTTTGACCTTTGAGTCTTCAGGATAGAAGCTCTAGAGTTCTGAGACCATCCGGTAGAAGTTTGATACAGTTAAGATAACAAAAAAAAAATTTTCTTGAAATGTAGCAACTTTAAAATTGTAAATTTCAGGGGAAAAAAACACCTTTGCAACAGTTTCAGACTTTCCTATCAACATGTAGAGCTGCATTCCCAAATGTAACTTGATAAGGGACTCTTTCACTAAAGTGCGGCACAGCTTTGCACCTATCGCGGGTTTATTGCTGGAGCAACTGCATGGTAGGTGGAAATTGTGGTAAGTGCAGGGGGTATGACATGCATTTAGCACACAGGGAAGCCAAATTGTGCTTGGGCCATCATGCTCTGCATTGTCAGGAAGCATAGCATTTTCTCCTAAAATGTCCCTTTCTCCTTCTTCTTTTTCAGTCTCTGTTGATGGCTCTGTTCTCCAACCTGTTTCATCTGCTCGCAATCTGGGTGTTATTTTTGACTCTTCGCTCTCTTTCTCCTCTCATATCCAACTCATCGCTAAGACCTGTCGCTTCTTTCTCTTCAACATTGGCAAAATCCGCCCCTTTGTCTCTGAGCTCACTACTAAAACCTTCACCCATTCCCTAATCACCTCCCATCTTGATTATTGCAACCTGCTTCTTGCTGATCTCTCTCAGTCTCATCTCTTCCCCCTTCAGTCTATTCAGCACTCCGTTGCCCATTTGATTTTCCGTCAGTCTCATTTTGCCCACATCACTCCTCTCCTCAGATCTCTTCACTGGCTCCCTATCCGTTTCCGTATTCACTTTAAGCTTCTCCTTTTGACCTATAAGTGCATTCACTCTGTGGCTCCTCAGGACCTTTCTTCTCTCATTTCTCCCTACTTCCCCCCTCGTGAACTTTGTTCTTCTACCCAGTTGCTTCTTGCTATGCCCTTCTCTATTGCCAACTCCAGATTCCGCTCGTTTCACCTTGCTGCACCTTACGCTTGGAATAAACTTCCTTTGTCTTTATGCCAGGCATCTTCTTTGTCCCTCTTCAAACTTAAGTTAAAAGCTCATCTTTTCGCCTGTGCCTTTGGCTCTTGATTTTGCTGTTCTTATTCTTCTCCATTTCTTGCTTTGTCTTTTTTAGATTGTAAGCTCTTTCAGCAGGGACTGTCTCTTGTATGTTTTCATTGCACAGCGCTGCATGTGTCTGGTAGCGCTTTATAAATGCTTAGTAGTAGTAGTAGTAATAAGAGCACTTGTGTTTCCTGCCAAGGCAGGGAACTGAGACAAAGGACCAAGCAGACACCCACTCGCTGGGATCCAGCCCTGTAATCATCTCCCCACCCATTGGTACCCCTTTTCAGGACCACCATGAGGCCCTGCAAGGGGCCCATCAGCAACAATGTCTAAAGGTTCTCCCCCCCCCCCCCCCAGGAACCTACCCGGAGTCCATCTGGACCATCCCTGGTTATCTGGGGGTGATTGTGGTAGGGGTGGTCCTCTCTGCTCTTGCCCTGTCTCCTAGGCCACCAAGGATTATTTGATTGGTCTCCAGGTGGGTTCCAGGGGTATAGAGGGTGTTTTTTGGGGGGGAGCTTGTAGACAATGACAATTGGTGGGCGCCTTTGCATTGCAGGGCCTACGTGCTACTACTATTACTGATAATTTGTATAGCGTTACAAGGCATACACAGCACTGTACAGATACATTTAAGAGACAGTTCCTTCACATAGGAGCAGACAATCTAATCAAAACAGGTAACACAACAGCTGAGAACAAGGATATATCTAAGGGAATGGTAAGGAAACACATTGGAAATTAAGTGGATTAGGATCCAAAAATAGCCTCAAAGAGGTGAGTTTTCAGTCTGAAATTTAAAAGAGCCAAAGATGAATCCTGACATACAGATTCAGGTAGTTTGTTCCAGGTATAAGGAACAGCGAGGTAGAAGGATCGAAGTCTGGAGTTGGCAGTAGAAGAGAAGGGCACAGATAGAAGCAATCTGCCAGAAGAGCGGAGCTCCCAAGGAGGGATGTAGGGAGAGAGAAGAGAGGAAAGGTAGTGAGGAGCAGTGGAATGAATGCACTTATAGGTCAGTAGGAGAAGTTTGAAATCGATATGGAAATGGATAGGGAGTCAATGAAGCGATTTGAGAAGAGGGGCTATATGAGTATATCGAGGCTGGTGGAAGATTAGCTGTGCAGTAGAGTTTTGAACAGATTGATGGGGCGAGAGATAATTCAGAGGGAGACCAGCAATGAAGAGGTTATAATAGTCTATGTGGCCAGAGGACTTTCAGCCATGATGGTCCTGAAACAGGGTACTGAACGGGGATGATCGCAGTAAGAATGTTTCTGTGGGGAGAGGGGATGCATTGGGGATGGTGTGCACAGAGGGGTTCCTATGGGGGGGCCGGATCACCAGCGAGACATGGGCTGTGACCGTGCTACCAGCTGCCAGTGGCATAGCTGTACTTATTGTCACCTCTTTGGGTGGCAGTGATTGCAGCCATGACAGCAGGAGGAATTGTGGAGCGCACTAGTTGTCACTTGTTGGCAGGACCCATTGGTGATACAATCATGCTCTCCTTCCATGAGTGCATGCAGTACAGTTTTTGACATCGCTCTTTGCATTTGCCTAGAGTTAAACCCATGATAACCACTTACCGTACCTTAGTAAAAGACCCCCAAAATGTATTCTTCCATTGGTTAATTTCATTTTTTTTCAAGGATTACTTTTGTGAAGCACTTTGGAGAATGGTCTCTTAGCATTTAGATATGTCCTCTGTTAATGGTTGTTACATTAATACTTGAAGAATTTAACTTGGGCTACAATTTTTTTTACTTCTAATTGTCTTATGCTCAGGATCCTTTGCAGCCTACTCCTATATCTAACAAATTTCTTCTGCTAATTGAAATCAAGTAAACAGATAATAAATGATTTTAAAAAGTTTTCTACGGGGGCGGAGCCTGATGTCCAGCGGGATGGTCGCATAACGCTGAGGCTCCCGAGAGGCCTACTCAGAATCCTGAATTAACACCAGACATTCTTGAATTTATGCTCTGATCTTACCGGGGCACATTGGTGAGATGGCGGGGACCAAACCTACGCGCCTGGAATTTGGATCTCCAGCGGCTTCTCACGGCAAACGCTCTAAAACTGAACCCCCGTCCCCGCAGAAGGGGCTGGCTCTACGCGAGGGCCCCGAAATGCAGCAGGAGATCCTCGCAGAGATCAGAGGGGTTAAAGACCTCGTGCAGTCAAACGGGGAAGCACTCCGAGCGCTGCGGGAAGACCTTGGTGTATTGCAAGGCAGGCTAGAGGGGCTCTCCTCGCGTCAGGACAAAATGGAGAGCATATTAGACTCCCATGTGGTCCGGCTGTCCAAACTCGACAAAGTGGAACGTCAGGTGCGGGCCTTGCAGAAAGAAGTGGAAGATGGCAATAATAGAGCGCGCCGCAACAACCTACGACTAGTGGGTATACCGGAGGGAGCGGAATCGGGAGACATGAAGGAGTTTCTATATAAAATCCTCCCTTCTCTGCTCCAAATCACCTTTACCAAAGAATTGGAGATCGATCGCGCTCATCGTGTACCCACGAACATAACGCTCAACAGGAAGACCCCGCAGCCTATTATCTTTCGACTTTTGAGATATCAACATGTGGAGCAAATTCTCAGCGCCTCTCGGGCGAAGGGCCCTATGGAGTTTGAGAGCCATAAAATCTCCTTCTATCCTGACTTGGCTAAACCCACGGTTGACCGCCGAAAGCGCTTTCGGAATTCCGGCCGAGGCTTCAACAATTACAAGCACGCTATGGCCTGATATACCCGGCCAAGCTCCGAGTCACGCTGCACAATCAGACAAGAACATTTGAGGACCCTGATCTACTAGCGGAGTTTTTGGATGCTAAAGAAGCCGACTTGATGCGCTGACTTCCAGAGTGTTGCTACTAGTGTTCTCATGTCCGCTGTACCCACCATTTTGGATTTGCCACGGTTCAGCAAAGAGGCTGTCGAGGGCGGTTTGTTGCCTTATTTTGATGATATTTGTGACCCGACTCCATCTACCCAGAGTAGCCTCGATGAATATCAGAGACAGTGTTAATTATGGACTCTGGTGTTTCTTTTCTTTTCATGTCTTTATCCTCCTCTCTAGGGCCTCCTCCCGCAGACATATGGTCGCCATATTCATTGGGGGTTTTGCTTCTTCTCTAAGTTACTTTGGTACATGTTTTTCAATATGGGGTGTATTGGCCAGCATACTCGGTGATTATGTCATTGCTGTACAGATTCTGCTTATGTTGTATGTTTTCAAGCGCCCTTATCTAAAATGTCTATTATCGATTGATGGCACCATGTAAGATTTTATCATTAAACATAAAAGGCATCAACAACCCGATAAAACGGAAGAAAATCCTGAGCTATCTAAGTCATGAAGCTGCTGATCTGATTTTCCTCCAAGAAACGCATTTAAATTCGAAGGAAACTCTTAAACTTAATGTTAAACCTTACATGGTGGCCGCCTATTCTCCAGCTGTTTCTAAGAAATGTGGGGTTGCCATACTGGTTAGGAAATCTCTGCATGCCACTATTATTGCGACTAGCTCAGATACAGCAGGCAGATGGTCCAGGGTTCATCTCAAGATAGGTAACCTTGAAGTTACATGTATATGCCTTTATGCTCCTAATGTAGATGACCCTGCCTTTTTTGCTACCATTGCTCAGGTTGCGCAGGCCTCTGCTAATACTTCATTGATAATTGGGGGGGATTTCAATTTAGTTCTCGATCCCCTGATTGACAAACAGCCGCCTAGGACGAGTGGTCCCCCCAAGAGTCACACTACGCTTACCTCTATGATCAAAGATCTTGCCTTAGTCGATCTATGGAGGTTACTACACCCCAATGAGCTTGACTTTACCTTCTTCTCTTCCCCTCATAAATCCCAGTCTTGCATAGATTTCTTTCTAATATCAAAACTGTTAGTTCCTCAGGTAGACAATGCAAAGATTTACTCCCAACATATCTCGGATCACGCTGCTATTTCTTTTCAATTACATACCACTGCGCCCCAAGGGAATTCGGGGGCCTGGTTTTTTGATAGAGCCCTATTAACTCAACCAGAGTTCCAGTTAGAAATTCGAGCAGCCATACAGGACTACTTTCACTTTAATCTACCCCAGGACACTGCAAACTGGGCTTGGTGGGAGGGTTTTAAAGCGGCCATTTGTGCAACGATCACTAGTTATCAAATTCGCCTGCGGAAACAACGCAAGCAGCAGCTCCTCATACTAGACCAACAAATCAAAGCAGGCGAACGAGTTCTAACTTCACGTACTGATCCATGCGTCTTAGTTCGCTTACAGCGTCTCCGTTTTCAATATAATGCAATCCTCTCAACTGCAGCTTCTCAGAGTATTGCACTTCAGCAAGGGACATACTACCGTGAAAGCAACCGAGCCGGTCGACTTTTAGCTAATGCCTTGAAAGGTCAAAAAGAAGCCAAACGCGTTGCGGCCCTTCGCGCCCCACAGGGAGGGGGCATACTGACCACAGACTCCGATATCGTAGAACTTTTTCGGGATTTCTATACCCGTCTATATCAATCTGAATGTGAGTTCTCATCTGAGACCTTTGAGCGCTTGTTTTCTGGTATTCAGCGGCCGACCCTTTCTGAAGCTGATAGGGATACCCTGGATGAACCCTTCTCTACTTCAGAGATCCATTCTGCCCTAAAACGAACAGCCTCGGGTCGAGCCGCTGGGCGTGATGGTCTCCCGACAGAATTCTACAGAACGTTCAGTGCAGATTTAGTTCTCTACTTAAAACTTTACTTTACTGCCCTTGCGGTAGATACATCCTCTTTGGGATCCTTTTCTGCAGCTAATGTGGTAGTTTTTGAGAAAGAAGGCAGAGACCCGCTGCTAACCGCCAACTACCGTCCAATCTCCCTACTTAATGCCGATTATAAGATCTTCGCAACGATCTTGGCTACCCGGCTATCTGACAGGATGGCCACCTTAGTCCATCCCGACCAATGTGGTTTTATACCCGGCCGCTCCACCGCTGACAATGCTCGGACCTTGTGCCATGTGCTATCCAGTGCTGCCAATTTAGACCACCCATGGGTGGGTCTTTCCCTAGATGCTGAAAAAGCCTTTGATCGTCTAGAATGGCCCTTCTTATTTGCAGTTCTCCGATGGTATGGCTTTGGGGAGGGCTTCCTCCGATACCTCCAAGTCATGTATTCTCAACCCGTTGCCAGTATTTGTGTAAATGCCATAAAGTCTCGGCCTTTTAGTCTTCAAAGAGGCACGCGTCAAGGTTGCCCCCTATCACCAATGCTCTTTGATCTTGCTCTTGAACCCCTCGCCCTCCTTATTAGACAGTCCGCACGTATCCGAGGTATCCCCTTCAGTCACAGAGAGATTAAACTCTCTGCATATGCAGATGACCTTATGCTCTTTGTATCCCTTGATTCGGTCCCGGCTGTCTTGGACCTGATTGATGGATACTCGCAATTATCGGGCTATAAAATAAACTGGACCAAATCCGTAGCATTCCCACTGAACCACTGGGTACATGAGGCTGACATGCGGGCCTTTCCTTTCCTTTGGCAATCCCGCATGGTGAAATATCTTGGCGTCCACTACTGTTCTCCTTTAGAAGACACTATTAGCTTTAATGCCAAGGAGGTAGTCTCCAAAGTCCGTGAGCTCACAAATCGGTGGTCTCCCCTATCCCTTACATGGTAGGGCCGCCTAGAAACCGTCAAAATGATGATAGTCCCTAAAGTGAACTATATTTTAGAAATGCTGCCCTGCTTCCTCCCGCTACACACCTACAAAGACATAGAGGGCCTTCTCGTCCGTTATCTCTGGCAGGGAAAACCACCAAGAGTAGCTAAACAAAAACTACAGTCTGCGAAGGAACTAGGGGGTACCCGCTTTCCTGATTTTCTTAGGTATCATCAAGCCTTCCTACTTAAACAAGGTGCCCGATGGTTAGCTGCCTCAACAGACAACAGACCAGTTTGGCTTGACATTGAAGAGGAGCTAAGTAGCCCAATTCCGTTGATCCATCTCCCCGGCATGTCCCATCAAGTAGACCTACGCCATCCCCCAATGATTGTTGATACTCTTGCGGCCTTTAACACTCTCATTCTGTCACTGGGTTCAAACGTATGTCCTCAGGACGGACTCCCGCTGTGGAATAACCCCAGAATTCAAGTCCTAAATAAAACGATTGCATGGAAACCCTGGTACTCTAGGGGGATCTGGACACCCCAACAACTCTTCTCTGCAGCTCGTTGGAAGACCTTTTCTGACTTACAAAAGGAATTTGCGTTACCAGCGAAACATTACTTTCAATTGATGCAGCTTCAACACTGCCTCAAAAGTGCTCAAATCCTGCCGCCCTCTGCCCCTACTGAGAACGGGCTATTAGAACTAATTCACTCTATTAGTAGTACACATGGGGTAGCCTCTAACTTTTATAAATTATTATGTCAGGGTACCGACACTGCTACTTGTAGAGCTCAACAAGCCTGGGAACGCGAACTGCAAATCACTTTAACCCCTGTGCAATGGAGCGTTTTCTGGAGCAAAGTGGTGCGGGTTTCCAGATCTGCCTCTGTCACCCAAACTCTCTTCTTTTTTGCACATAGATGCTTTTATATTCCAGAAAGAATAGCCAAATGGAACACCACTGCTAGGGACCAGTGTTGGTCTTGCCATACTGCTGTGGGAACCCTCGCTCATGTTCTTTATGAATGTCCTCAACTGCAGGTTTACTGGGGGCTGGTCTGGGGTCGTATTCAATCTATCTTACACCTCCACGAGCCTCTTTCTTGGAAGATTGTGGGACTCCGCTCAGTGGCGGAGGTCCCCTCTCTTCCTAAGAAGGGTCGCTTTCTCCTTGATTTCATGCTGGGTATAGCCATATGTTTAATCACGAGGAATTGGAAGGATAGCTCTCGAATTACTGCCAATGAATGGTGGAACCTCGTCTGCTTATATAGTAAATATGAGCAGATATCTCGGAGAGCTATTCCTCATATCCAAACTCACTTTCGCTTGTCTAAATGGCAGATGCTCAATGATTATGTACACTCTGCCCATTGCTCCGACATGTCTGTTTAATGCATACTTATCATGTTTTAGCTCACCGTTAGGTTTTGTACCACAATAATGTCAGTACACGCCCGTTTTCGGGACTGATTAGTTTCTAGAGAAGAAGCAGGGGGGAGGGGGGTGGTAGGGGTTTACTTTGGTGTATGTATCACATTCTATGTATGTATTTGTCTTTTGCTGTATGTCTTCCTTTCCTTTGTTGTTATAAAACGAAAATAAAGCATTTAAAAAAAAAAAAAGTTTTCTACATAAAAGAAATTGTCACTTCTTATCTTCCATGGAACTCTCTTGTGGTAAGGTGACAACATGTATTTTTCCAGTGAGGACTCAGATGACTCTGATGACAAGCTCACAAACAGTGCACTAGTGCATAATAGGGTGCAATATGGCTCAATAGTGCATCCTATTTTCCCACACTGTGCACTATTGCTCAATAGTGTGCACTATTAAGTGATAGTGCACACTAATAATGAAAGATAGGAATTGAGAAAAATTTTGGCATTTGTATTTCATTTTCATTGAAAACAATATGAAATTAAATGGGAACTATCGTTGATAGTTCAAATGCAATGTGTGCCTTCGAGTCAGTCCTGACTCCTGGCGACCCAGAAGCTCCTGGGTTTTTCTTGGCAGTGTCACCGGAAGCAATGGGCTGCAGCAGAGTCAATAAAGCCAAGCTCTCAGAAGGGCATGATATTGAAGAAGTGGGAAACAAACCTTATTTTCCTTGCTCCTCTTTCCCTACTCATCCAGCAATTTTGCCTTTCAGCATATTATTATGCAGATAATATTATTATAGTTCATCACACCCACCCACTGCAACCTGATCTTGTTACCCTCAACAACTGTCTAGCAGAGATCTCTCACTGCCTAAAAGTGAACTATCTGCATCTTAATCTTACTAAATCCTTTGCTAAGTGGTTTACCTTCGGTGGCTCCTCCCTATTGTCCGCTCCTTTTCTTGCCAACACTCCTATCCCCCTGGTGTTTACAATCAACTATCTTGGTGTAACTTTGGATCCCTCACTCACTTTACATGAACACATCTTTGTCATTTCTTATCGCTCCTTCTACTACTTATGCCAAATTAGAGCTATCCGCCGGTTTTTGACTCCCCAGGCATTATCCTTAGTAATCTTGTTATCCTTAGTAATGTCACGGCTGGACTTCTGTAATCTCACTTTGGCTGGCATTACCCAGACACAATTGCATCGACTTCAACTGACAGAATAACGCTGCCATGTTCATCACATATACATCCCTCAGAGAACATATTACGCTGATTTTCATCCGACTCTACTGACTTCCTCTTACATACCGAATCCGGTATAAAATTCTCACTGTGTCCCATCATGTCATATACAGAGACTCTCCTCAGTACCTGGCAGATCTTCTCCAGTTCCATGTTCCCACCCATAGTCTCCGCTCGGTTCATATTAATTGGCTGATACTATCTTCACCCTCTCATGCTCACCTTCAGTCTATCCACAATTTGACTTTTTTTTTTCTTGCTCCCTCCCTTTGGAATTCCCTCCCTCCTGAGTTGCATCAAGATCCCTTCTATTTATTTATTTAACAGGTTTTATATACCGCTTTATCTTTTAATCAAAGCAGTTTACAAAGAAACTAAAATATTACATCAAAGATGTGCACTATATCAAACACTTAATTACATTATACACAAGATTACATTAAGCATTTGTATCGTGGAGAGGGTGCCTGCATGGAGGAGAGGGGAGTCTAGGGTTACTATTTGAGATGAGTGAGCTATATATAGCATGTGAAGCATATTGGTTAAAGGGCTTTGAATGAGAGTTCTAGGGATAGAAGAGAATGAGAAGAGTGAACTATATACAGCGTGGGGGCATGTTAGTTAAAGGACTTTGATTGAGACTATTAACTGGAAATTGGGGGAAGGGAGGGTGTTTGTTATGTGATGATGGCTCCGTAGTGTTTGGTGAATAGAAAGGTTTTTAGCTTTGTCTTGAAGTCTTTGGCGTCTGTAGTGGCTCTGATGTCTTGAGGAAGGGAGTTCCAGAGGGAGGGTGTAGCTAGAGACAGTGCCCTCCTTGATGTTGAATTTGTGGTTTTGAGGTATGAGGCTGGTATCTGGATAATGTCCATCGTAGGTCTTTGTTTGGGTCTTGTGTTGGTTTCAGTGTTGATTAAGTCTTTGAGGGTGTTAGGGGCCAGGTTGCACTGAATTTTGTAGAGGGTGAGGGCTGTTTTAAATTTGATCCTTGATGTGATTGGGAGCCAGTGTAATTGGCTCAGGACTGGAGTGATGTGTTGGTGTTTTGAGGTTCCTGTAAGGATGTGGGCGGATGTGTTTTGTACCATCTGTAGGGGTCAAATTGTTGTGGTGGGTAGACCAAGGAGTATGGTATTGCAGTAATCCAGTATGAGTGTAATTATTGCTTGACAGATTGTCCTGAAGTGGTCTTGGTTTAGGAGGGGCCTAAGCCTTCTTATGATAGCCAACTTGTGGTTTGTGTTCTTAGTGTTCCTGGCAATGTGGGAGTGGAAGTTTAGATTCCTATCCAGAATTACTCCCAGGTACTTTATCTCTTCTTTGACTGGAATGGATTCATTCAGTAGGCCGATGTGTCGGGGGGAGCGGGGAGAAGGTGCTGTTGTGTGAGACAAATAGAGCTTCTGTTTTTTTTAATTGATTTTGAGGTTGTTGGATAGCCATCGGGATATATCATGGAGGCAATTGGTTATAGGTGTGTAGCCAGGCTTCTCTAAGTTGATTTGGGTGTAGACCATGATGTCGTCTGCATATAATTCATATTGAATGCTGTGTTGCTCGATGACATTACAGATGGGTTGGATGTAAATGTTAAAGAGCAGGGCGGACAGTGAAGATCCTTGAGGTACTCCTTGTGATAATGAGAACGGGGATGATGTAGTTAAGCCAATCTTGACTTGTTGTTATCTTCCATTGAGGTATGAATAGAACCATTTGAGGGTGGTGTTGCATATACCGATGGCCTCTAGTCTTTTGAGGAGGATAGGGTGAGATACAGTGTCAAATGCTGCAGTTATATCAACAAAGATGAGGAGGAATTCTGTCTTAATGTTGTTTAGTCCTCTGATGAGTTTGTCTAGGAGCAATGTAAACAGACATTCTACATTGTGGAGAGGTCAAAATCTGAAATGGTAGGGGTCCAGGGGTGCATGGGTGTCAACATGGTCTTGAAGTTGTCAGTATACCATCTTCTCCAGGATCTTGGCTAAGAAGGGGAGACTAGATATTGGGTGATATGTTACTGGGTCATTAGGGGAGGGAGTAGGGAGTTTGGAAACAGGGCATATAGTGGCAAGGTTGTGGGGGAGGGGCATGTAACCCTGGGTTAGTGATGCATGAACGATCTTGTGAATGTTACCAGCAAGATCTTTGTTTACAAATTTGATCCATGGGACCGGACAGGGGTCCATAGATGCTGTGCTAGTGTTGAGGATGGATATGGTTTGAGTGATTTCTTCTTTTGAGGGTATGAGGAATTTGTCCCACGGTTGGTTGGAGATTGTGTTTGTGGGTGTAGGGTTCATATCATGTGTTTTTTCTGTTCATGGGAGGGTATATTTGGCAGCTAGGTGTTGTGCAAAGGTTTCAGGGGGGGGGGGGCGGCTTTCAATATCTCCAGTGTTGTTTGGGTCCTTTGTGAGCATGCAGACTATACTAAAAAGTTCTCTAGGTTTGATTTTTGCTTTAAGGATGAGGGTTGGTGTGGTGTTCTTGTTTTTGTTGATTAATTAGGTTGTTGTACTCTTCCTGTTTTTCTTGATAGAGCTTCTGGGTAGCTTGTGTCTTGTTTCTTCTCCATGCTTGCTCATGTTTACTGAGGATTCTTTTGGCTTCTCTTATTGTGCTGGAGTACCAGGGTGCTGATTGCCTTTTCGGTTTGGTACATTGTCTTTGTTCACTTGCTGGGGCACTTGCTGCTGATATAGTGGTGTTCCAGTGGATTATGGCAGCGTCTAAGTTAGTTACATCATGTTCTAGGACTTGGAGGATTTCTTGTAGGAATTTCTCCTTGTTGAATGATTTGAATCTCTTCGCCGGCTGTTGTGGATTTTGAAGGGCGGGTGTGTTGGGGTGTGTCACATTAATTTGTATAGTATGGTGATCTGACCAGGGTATTGGTGTAATCAGGGGAGTGGTTAAGGCATTACTGTTTAGTGTTTTGTTTGGGACAAAGAGTAAGTCAGGGATGGAGCCCAGTTGGTGAGTGGGTGTGGTGATTAATTAAGTGAAGTCCAGTGCCTCCATAGCACTGAGGAATGATTCTGCTTCTCTGTCTGATATGGATTTAAAGTTGAAGTCTCCCAGAACGAATAGTGGTTTGTGGGGGAAGTTTTGGGCGCATACTGTTTCAAGGGTGGAGGAGAGATCATCAGCAGGGCCGTTGGGGGCCCTGTAAGTAAGGCAGATAGCCAGATACTTGTTCTGTATTGTGATGGTGTTGCAGTGTTGTGTGTTTTGTGTTGCTGTTGTTTTGAATCTGAGGTGAGTTCTGCAAGGATTAGTACCCCTCCAACTCTTTTTTGTGTTCTAGGGCAGCTAAATGCTGTGTAGGTGGGTGGTATTAGCTGGTTTAGGATTACTTGATTAGTGTTTGTCAGCCAGGTCTCAGTTATGCAGAGTATGTTAGTCTGGTGATATTGTAGGTGGTCTATTATTGTATTTGTTTTGTTCCTTACAGATCTGACATTGATGAGTTCTATGCGTGTAGTAGTGTTGGAGGTCTGGTGGGTACACGTGTGAAGGCTGGAGTTGAGTTGTATGAGTGTGGGAGGTCGTCTATGAAGTTTCCTATTTACTGTGTGTTTGGACAGTTGTGGGTAAAGTAAGGGTAGAGGGGAAGGGGGTGGTAATAGGGGTAGGGGAGGAGCAGGTTTGAGGTATGGAGATGCAGAGAAGAAGTAGTAATACATAAATGTATTCATGGGTATGCATTCGCGGAGCTGTTTTTTTTGTGGTCCAGATAGGAGACTTGAGGGTTGGTAATGCTTGCTTCTGTCAGTGTTGGTCCAGTCTGTTGGTCTGTCTTGGCCTGGGGCTGTATTTGGAGAAGTGTGTAGTCTGGCGGAGTCTTTCATTTAGGACAAGCTGTTTGTACTCCTCCTGTGAAGGATTTGGGAGTGTTGTTGTTGAAGATGCAGTCCACGCCTAAGGGCCATGCCAATGGGCCCTCTGGCGAGGCCCGCAGGCACGCCTTGAGTGTGCTGGCTTATATCAGGAAGGTAAGAGAGGATGCAGAGCAGTGATGTACAGCACAGTAGGAGGAGCTTACCTTCCCGACGGTGCTCTGCAGTTCTCCTCTCCCTTCCTTTGCTGAGTGGGGGAAAAAACAAGTCCTGTCTTGGCTGTTTGGTGCAGATCGTCGTCGGTGGATGGGCTTGTAAGTCCCCAGGTATTCCTTGTGTGTGAAAGTGTATATCAGAGTTCTATATCAGATTCAACAACCTCCTGAAAACCCATCTCTTCCAACTGGTATTCGATTTACCTCCCAGACCCTGATGCTCCCCATGAACCTAATAGTTATGTTCTTCTTTCTCTCTCTCCTCTTTACCTTTTGCCTCTAGCCTGTTTTGCTGCTCTCGTATCTGATACTGGAGTTTCTTTCCTTTCTTGGTCTTTCGCCATTCTTCCTTTGTATATTTTTATTTGTAAATCGACCTGATGTAATGAAGGTGAGGTATAGGAAGAGCCACAATAAACATAAACATAACTGGGGCTCCCCTGTCTGTGCATCACATTGTAGACATTGAAATAGGTTCTTTCAGCTCAAAATACACCCTTTCCGTGAGGTTTTACTTGGTATTAGGGTTCCCAGCATTAAAAGGCTTTAACACTTTAGTGCAACAGGCGTTAAGGCAACACCCGTTGTTAACGCCCTCTCTCTGCCCGTTAATGCCCACTTTCCGCCTACTGCACCCTTAATTTTGCAGGAGCCTTTAACGCCTGTTAATACAGCTTTTTTTGCAGCGTTAAGGGTACAAAAGAGCCAATAACAGGCATTTACGGCACATTTGCTCCCTTAACGCCCTTTAGTAAACATACCCCTAAGCCTAGGATTGGTGTAAGTGGTCGTATCTAGATTTGGCATGCCTATGTCACCTCTTACACCCCTGTAATTTATGAAATGGACCCCACATATACATGTTTCAATGCATGTTAACTGCATGAGAATTTATAGAATTGCCGAATAGAAGCTTACTAGTGTGAGAGCTCGGGGCTAGGAGAAATGCTGTAACTCTAGTGAGAGTCTCTCTCTTTAAGTCCATAGCGCTAAATGTTTCTTTCTAAGATTAATTTTCTTTTTAAAAGTCTTATTTTCAGACTCAAAGGAATTGTGCCTATTTTTTTGAATTCACTAATGAGCACAGAGAGCACTTAGATTTCACAGCAGCTCTCCCTCTCAATCGTCGCTGAGAATCACATCATTCACTGCATGTATTCACCTCGCCTTTAAAAGTCAGACTTACATATTTTTCTTTTATTCACCAAAGTAACATTCATCCCAATTACTTTCTGCTAGTTTCCATTCAATTCTTTCTCAGTTCACTCCCATGACAAGAGAGATGTAAACACACTCTCTCCCTCTTTGGAGCCTAATCCCAACTGTCAAATTTTTTATACTGTAACAGTCTTCTAATGTCCCCAGCAAGAACTTGTCACTTTCCCAGCATGATCCTACCCAGCAAGAGATCCAGCATAAAACCGCAGACTCACACACTGACAATCATTTTTTCTTTAATTCCATGATCAGTAAACAGTGCTTCATCTGTGCTTCCCCTCTCATTCTTGGACACAATATCGGCACATAAAAGCAGAGAAGACCTCACCCTCAACACACTCTCTGCCTCTCCCCCCCTCCCGCAACACTGGTTGCCGCTACAGCACAGACTGGCATCCCAGGCATGTATGTTTTCTGCATTACCACCAAAACCCTTCCAAGGAAAGCCAGGTCTGAATCTCACAGATACTTACTGTAATCATGGGCAAGTCGTCTAACTCCCCATTGCCTCAGTTACAAACTTAGGAGTATGTTTACTAAATGGTGGTAAGAGAGCATGCATTGCCGAGTGTTAAGGGCAGCAAAAAGGAGTTTCCATGCGAAAAAAGCTCTGGGCATATAGGAGGTGTTCCGGCGTTAACAGTGCTATGGGCTATTTAACATGCGGTAACAGGACTTTGGGCGTTAAAGTGTTGTAGCAAAGTGCAGTCAATGAATAAATCCAGGAGTCAATGGACAGGGTCCAAGCCAGTTTAATGTGCACAGGCCCAGTCAGTCAAAGCTTCAAAAGGAACTGAGCGAAGGTTTATACAGAGACATAACTTTTTATACTGCTTTTTCAGTTTGATACATGAGAATTTTCTATTGGTTCTAACTCGATACATACAAACTTTTCATTGGTTATACATTCCCTTCATTTGTCCAATTAGAAATCCCTCCGGATCCTAGCAACCGGCCCCCTCCTTTAGGATTGCTTGAACAATGGTATAGTCTTAACTTGGTAACTTTTCTACTGCAAGGTTAACTTCGGCTCCAGGAATGAACCTTTTGAAACATTTCTGTTCTTTCACACACAAGAGAATAATAGAAGACTTATGAATTCATGAAAACTTCTTATTAAGTATTTTAAAACATCTTTCTCAATTTTCACAGATTTTTGGTTCTTTTTCTAGTTATAATAGGAGTTAGGATCCAGGCCTAACTTACAGGCCTTTCATAGTAGCAGGCCATGCTAGGTCATAGCCTACCTCATTCCCCCCTTTGATTATTCTCACCCGCAAGTGAGAAAGGGTGAGAATTAAATCACTCATTAGCCAATTAACACATTATACAGGTGTAATAGCATCATCGTGTGGTATAGGGTAATATTGCCACATAGCTAATATCTTTGTAGCTGCCTTCCTTTCTACATTGCTATTAATGGCTGCTGACTTTATTAAACTGTGATGAATCCAGGGTTCGAGTTTTGCAACTTTAACTGCTGTTGGGGTTAACAAGATGATAACATAAGGTCCCTTCCAATGCGGTGTCAACGGTGTCTTTCTCCACTCTTTGATCCACACCAAGACTCCAGGCTTGAGAGGATGCAGGGGTTCTGTTAGATGGATGAGCAGCTGGCCTTGTACCCACGTATGAAGACTCTGTAAAACAGAACTTAAAACCAATAGTTTTTGTATAGTAATTTCAGATCTAATCTGTTCCATATCTCCCTTTATTTCCTATACAATAGGCGGGGGTCGCTCATACAGAATCTAAAAAGGGAAAACTCCTAAAGACTTAGCAGGGGCTAAGTATATCCTAAGAAGGGCTATAGGAAGAACCTGGGGCCACTTCAGGTGAACTTCTTGGCAAAGTTTGGACAACTGAGATTTCAGGGTTCTATTCATACATTCTACTTTTCCTAAATTCTGAAATCTGTAGGCAGTATGCATCTGATAATATCAGTATCTCGGGGCCATACTTAATGGACTTGCTTCCTGAGGTTATCCTTTGTACAGGGCCCCATGTGCATGCAAAGTTGTAAGGGCATACTTGGAATCTGGGTACACAGTTAGACAGAGCCCCTTTTCCTATTGTCAGTGCTCTAGCAAGAGCTATCAGTTCAGCCTTCTGTTCTGAAGTTCCTGGGGCCATAGCTGAGGACTTAACTACCAGATCAAAGGTCACCATTGCATATCCGGCACAACAATGTCCATTAATGATGACAAGACTGCTTCCATCTACAAAGAAAGTCCGTTCCAGGGTTCTCCAAAGGAACATCAGTCGAATCAGGGTGACTTGAGAATATAGTGTCCATAGTTTCTAAACAGTCATGATTAGGGGGGTCAAGACCAACTGGTAACAACGTAGCAGGATTCAGAGCTTGACTGACCTTCAATTGTATCTGGGGGTTTTCACACAGCATACTCTGATACCTCAACATTCGTGAATTAGCTAGAAGTTTCCTTTGTGTTTCATAATGGTTAGAACAGAGTGTGGTACAGTAACTTGAAGATTGCTCACTAGGAGGGCTGTAGCTGCAACAGCTCTCAAACAAGGGGCCAGTCTTTTGCAATTACATCCAATTGTTTTGACAAATAGGCTACTGGTCGTTGCCAAGATCCAATGAGATTGAGTCAACATTCCTAGAACATTTCCTTGTGACTCATGAACATAGAGATTGAAAGGTTTTCTGGACATCTGGTAGACCCAGATCTGGTGATAACATCAGAGCGGTTTTCAAAGATCAAAAGGCTGCATCCTGTTCAAGTCCTTATTCCAATGGAGACTTTTCCATTCCTTTGGTAGCTTGATACAATGGTTTTGCTAGCAGCGCAAAATTGGGGATCCATATACGACAGTACTCTGCTGCACCCAAGAAGGCTCTCACTTGCCTCCTGGTGGTTGGAGTAGGGATACTGCATACAGCTTCTTTGCGTTCTGGTCCCAGGCGTCTAATTCTGCTGGACAACTGGAATCCTAGGTATTTAACTTGTTTGACATAATTGCGCCTTGGCTCTTGAGACTTTGTATCCAGCCTCATTAAAATGGTGCAAGAGTTCACTGGTGGCTTGCAGACATTCACTTTCTGAGTTGGTGGCTATAAGCAAGTTGTCCACATACTGGAGAAGAACCCTTTATCCTGGGTTCACATAGTAGCTGGAAAGATCTTGATTTAAAATAGCACTGAAGAGAGTAGGTGAATTCTTGAATCCTTGAAGTAATCTAGTCCAGGTGAGTTGGCCCCGCCTTCCTGTTGTGGGGTCTTGACATTCAAAAACAAACAAAAGTTGACTGGTGGGGGCTAGGCGCACACAGAAAAAGGCATCTTTCAGGTCCAGGACGGTGAAATGAGTAGCCTCAGCGGGGATCAGTCCCAAGAGAATATAAGGATTTTGGTACCACTGGGTGTATAGTTTCAGCTGCATCATTCACTCGCCTCAGATCTTGTACTGGGCGGTAATCCCCTGTCCCAGGTTTCTTGACTGGGAGAAGGGGAGTGTTCCAAGTTGACTGACATTCCTTGAGAAGTCCATACTTCAGCAGTTTCATCAAATGGCAGTGGATTCTTTCAATGGCTGGTCGAGGGAGAGGATACTGCTTCGCATGCACTGGTTCCACTCCCAGCTTGAGGGTGACAATGACAGGGGCTATATTCTTCACTAGGCCAGAAGGATTATCTTCTGCCCATACTTCAGGTGGGGCTATGAGGTTGGTAGGTATACAGGAACTAGCTGGCTTGACTGGAGATGCACTATAGAACCGCTACTCTTCTTCTTGGGGAACAGTCAGCACCATCAATCCAGCAGGCTTTAGGTTCACAGTAATTTGCATTTCTCCCCTTTCAGCAAAAGATATTTGTGCCTGGAGCTTAACAAGCATGTCTCGGCCCAGAAGTGGAATAGGGCATTCAGGCATATACAAGAACTGTGTGCCTTATTTTCTGTCCCCCTAGTTCACACATGCGGTTCTGCAGGAGAGGTTTTGTGGCCTTAGCCCCAGTAGCTCTGACAATGGTGATGCATCGAGAAAACAAAGGGGCTACTGGCTTTAGTATTCTGCTCCTGTATCCCCCCATAAAGTCCATATATTGGTCCCATATTTTCAGACTGACCATAGGCTCCTGGGGACCCAGGGAAACTTGGAGTCCGGTCTGGCCTAGTCTTCATCCATGCTGTAGCCCTCTTCGGCTGCCACTCACTCTATAGCTGCTTCCCTCTCTTGCTGGAACACTGTGCTCGGTTTATTTTTTTTTTCTAAAATCAAGTACTCCCTCCTCCCCTCCTGGGGGTGGAGTCAAAATACGGGCATTCACTTCTCTAATGTCCTTCTTCTCTGCAATGGGCGCACTGATTCACACCCAGTTGAGGCGCCTTTCACTTCCACGGCCTCTCTGAGTACTTTTAACTGTGCCGGGGCTGCGGAGGTGGCTGGTGACATTTGCAGGAAGGTATCCCCCCCCCCCCTGCCCCAGGCTCTGCTCTGGGTGGTGGAAGAGCTGAGGGAACTGGCCTATAAAGATAATAAACGGGCAGTTTTTTGTTTTTTTTTAAGATTTAACCAGGAATCCTATGTAGGGGAACTGATCAGGGAACATTCTCTGTACAATCTAATAAACACGGGAAACTACGGGGCCATGAAGTAACTAACACTAGCCACCCCCCTTTCACAGAGCATTTATAATAGGGACAGAGACAGCTTATGTCTGTAGTCTTCAGCAAAGTCCTAATCAGCCCCCTCCCCCCCATGTGCTTGTCTACAGACAGAGGGGGCGGGCTGCATTTCCCTGTGCACTGAGCATAATAGATGTGTGTGCTCATTCTAAATAAGAACAATTTAGATAAAGTCCTTAAAATATAAAACTATTATTTTGCAACATGTTATAACAACAATCCCAACAGAAAGCACTATAGCTCCTAACATGACGGCCACATATCTGTTACGTATGGCTGGAATAAAATTACTTGGCATGAAAACTAACTGCCAGCCGTAATCAGCATGTCTCTGCAAAAGAAATTACTTTAAATCTTACAGTTTTAGGAAGCAGATATTCAAAAGACATTCCGAATACTTTTTCCATAAAGTGGGTGGATATCTAGAATACATATACATTTATTTTTTTCCTATCTTATTTTTTATTAACAATAAGTATGTCTTCTATGAGGTGCTTGCTGCAGTATATCAGGAACTAGAATTCAAACACGATGAACTCCTTATCCACTCAGGATTTAAATCACTTTCAAGTCGCGATCTGGTACTACTGGCTCGGAATGGTTCTTAACCTCTACTTCGAAGGACAAAGGGAAAACAAAAGCAGTTTCCTGAATTTCTCTATTATTTCTGTTTGGACCATAAAATCTGCCTATCTGATCGGAATAAAGTATTTATTTTCAGGTAACATGCCGTAACACGTAATATTAGCTCTACAAAATCCTCCTCACTTGGTCCGTACCACAAAGCAGGGCTGAGATATAATCAAGAACAGCTGAGGAGCTCAAAAGGGGTTAATAAGAACTTAACCCTTTCCAGGCTAAGCCCAAAACTATTGGGATTCAAAATTCTGACTAAACATTCCTATTAAATGATATATAATACATGACCATAGCAGAAGGAACATCACTATTAAAACATATTAAATAAAACAGGTACAATTTTCCTAAAATAAGCACAAATTAACCCAGCTACAGAACGTTGAAATTAAGCTTTCACAGGGTTAAAAAGACACTGCACATTCCTGTCTTCAAACATGCCCCGTCTCTCTCCGCTAGCTAATTTCATGCTGTGCTGAAGGAACAAAAAAAACTTAAACATGGAAGAAGTTCCCTTAATTTTCCCTCTCTTGTTTGTGTCGATCAGCTTCAGGAATGAACTCTAGGCAGGGCAGTTTCAGGGACCATAAAGACTAATTTAAAAAAAAACATAAATTGTGCAAGTGTTATGCAGAGCTAAACCAGGCACTTCTAGAAAGGAAAAGGCAGCAATGGTACACTTCAAAAACAAAGGAATTCCTGAATCACTGCAGTTATCACAGCTGTTAACGTTCTTCTGTCTCTAATAGTTTTATGAAATAATTCACTTGTTTGAATGTAATTGTATCATTTACGTTCTTCCAAAACTTACTGGACTTAACATGGCAAGCAATTCAATTTTGTTTTGTGTCGTTAAAACATGGAAGATCTTCCCATTCATAACAATTTAGACATCACTCCTAGAATGAATCCTTTATTTTAAACAAACAAGAGACTTCTCAATTGGGAGTTTCTTCTCGGCAATGCCTCCATCCCCAGAAGAAATCCCTTGGCAGCCTCTCTCTGACTGTCTCTCAAGACATTCCTTTTGCAGGCTGTGTGAAAGCCACACCCCTTCTGCTTGCTAGAGCCTCATGCCATGCTGGGGAAATCTGAAACAGCTCAAAAGCTGCACTTAAAAGAGACTCCCAAATTACCCAACAGAATATTCTTACATTATACCAGAAGGGAAACTCGCGGTTTTAACAGATAACAAAAATCAGAGACAAACAATAAACAGTAAGAACAGACAAACAGGAACTGTGCTTCTCAGACGTCCGCTCTCGCTCACACAAGCAATCATGTTTTAACAAGAAATCATTTTTCAATATTTCAAGTGCCCAGGTTTTCTGACTAACTGACTATTCCAAACAAACAAGAAGGGTCGATAGTTTCAGCTTCCGCTTTCTTACGCAGAGCTTACTAGGACTGCCCTTATAGGAGGTGATCAGGCTCCCTTGTCTCGCACATACTTATGCGAGATTTTTCCCAGTTAGTCTATACCAAATATACCAAAGTAGTCCTGCGCATACTCATGCAAGACTGTTTCCCCAGGCTGCATTGACTTTTAAACAAGAAAATATCTACTCACCGGATCCAGTTCCTGATACCAAACCAGTTCGTGGGTTGGACCCTGGATTCCCCCGGGTTGGAGGTGTTAGCCAGCTGGACCCGATGGCCCGCTGAGGCAGGCAGAACCCTCTCCGATACAAAGTGACCGGCGGCACCTGAGAAATTCCCCTGCGGTCGGACAGACATGGTTCCAACCGGATCAAACCTCAAGGCGAATTACGTGGATTATTCACTTGAATACCATTTACCACTCGCACTTCCCAGCCAACGCACCAAGAATATGTTGTAGCAAAGTGCAGTCAATGAATAAATCCAGGAGTCAATGGACAGGATCCGAGCCAGTTTAATGTGCACAGGCCCAGTCAGTCAAAGCTTCAAAAGGAACTGAGCGAAGGTTTATACAGAGACATAACTTTTTATACTGCTTTTTCAGTTTGATACATGAGAATTTTCTATTGGTTCTAACTCGATACATACAAACTTTTCATTGGTTATACATTCCCTTCATTTGTCCAATTAGAAATCCCTCCGGAGCCTAGCAACCGGCCCCCTCTTTTAGGATTGCTTGAACAATGGTATAGTCTTAACTTGGTAACTTTTCTACTGCAAGGTTAACTTCGGCTCCAGGAATGCATCTTTTGAAACATTTCTGTTCTTTCACACACAAGAGAATAATAGAAGACTTATGAATTCATGAAAACTTCTTATTAAGCATTTTAAAACATCTTTCTCAATTTTCACAGATTTTTGGTTCTTTTTCTAGTTATAATAGGAGTTAGGATCCAGGCCTAACTTACAGGCCTTTCATAGTAGCAGGCCATGCTAGGCCATAGCCTACCTCAAAAGTGTCAAGCAGGCACCTTAATATTCAAAAACGGCTGTAACCCTAATGCTGAGGTTGCTTAGGCTCATCACCATCCAAGTAGGGTTCTGGGGTGGTTATGACCTTAATATTTTCCTCAGACTCTAGCAAAGAATTTATTTAAGGGGCAATATTTTAATTCAGTGGTTGATGTTTTTACTTTTTATGCTGTTCATGGCATTTAAATAAAATCCATATAGAAGGTATCCATATCCATATCTGTATCCATATAGAAGGTAATTCTATAATGAGCCATGCAAGTTTGGGCTCCATGAACACACATAAGTCACCTACAGTATTTCCAATGACTTGCATGCAGGGATGGACATTAACATACAGAGTTTAGGCGGCTGTTATTCTTTAAGTACATGCTTCAGGGTGATGGCGCATAATTTTGGAGTGGGCGAGCACAGGGGCAGAAGCTGTGCAGAGCATGAGCAGAGTACAAATTTTGTGCAAGAATTACAGAATGCTATAACTTACATGCATTTCATACAAATCTATTTGTGGGTATTTACACCACATCGAGGGCTGGTGTAAGAGGTTGTGTCTAGATTTAGCCATGCATATTTCCCTCTTCTATATAGTAAAATATTTATGTACTTTGCATTATAGAAAAGGTGCCAAATACATGTGTGACCAGCACTGGATATCCAGATTTAGCAGTAGTATTCGAATAGCTATCCACATAGCACTTTGGGCAGCTTTTTTTGTTGTTCTAAGTTATGCAGATAACTATCTGGATAGGTGCACTGAAAATCACGATTATCTGGACAATTTCCTGCTCTGCCCTGACCAACCACAAGACTGCCCCAATACAAGCCAGATAGTGCTGCGAAGGTCTGTGGTGAGATTCAACTGTGCTTTCAATTCCAATACTTAATGCCGCAGTCAGCGGGGCTTATGCAGTTAGAAGGTGTCGCTAACTACTTAAGCCCCACTGAATATAAAGCCCTTGGTTTATCTGCTATTATTTATTTATTTTTGTGGTTAGATCACCCTTTTCCAGTAGCAGTTCAAGGCAAGTTACATTCAGGTACAGCAGGTATTTTTCTGTCCCCAAAGGGCTTACAATCTAAGGGGCATGTTTACCAGTGTGCTAGCCAGTAACACAGGGTTTCTCACCTGGTTGATGCATGGCTGGGCCACACGACAGCAAGGAGTGCATGTAGCCAAGGAACTGCGCTAAAAGTCCCACCCTATCATAGCAATGCGCAAGTAGGTGGGGTCAAGGCAGAGACTGGTTGGAGAGAGAGTGGAGTCAGGGTGCATGGCAGTGACAAGTGCAATAGTCATGTGCTAGCTACACAACCACACTACTAGCATGGCCGTAGCTAATGCCAGCCTCTAACCAGATGCTAGCTGAACTCTCCATGCTACCGTACACCATCTGCATGGTTTGGATGCACAATTGATATGCGAGTATTAAGAAATATGAAGGGCAGGAGCAGGGCTAATCCATTGAAACAATAGGGGGCCAATAGGAAATGGTTTATGGTTTATGGTTCATGGTTTATTTGTACGCTTGATATACCGCCTTTAGCCTATGGCAACAAAGTGGTTTACAGATTATTTAAAAACAATAAAACATTAAATAATTTGATTAAGCAAAACAGAAAAATAATAAGGTTACTACCTGCCCCTCTAATCCCATTCCCACCCATCTATTAAACTCCATCTCCTCCACTGTTGTCCCTTCCATCTGTCATATCCTCAATCTATCACTTTGTACTGCATCTGTTCCTGCAGTCTTAAAGCATTCTGTGGTTACTCCTCTCTTCAAGAAACCATCCCTTGATCTTACCTATTCTTCTAATTATCAACCCATCTTGTTTCTCCCCTTTATTTCTAAACTACTTGAATGTGTGGTTTACCGCTGCTGTCTAGACTTTCTCTCATCTCAGTCTTTTCTGGATCCACTGCATTCTGGCTTTCACCCTCTATAGTCTCCAACAACAACTTGTTCCAAATCCAAGGGCCTTTACTTGATCCTCTTCCTTGACCTTTCTGCTGCTTTTGACACTGTTGATCACCACCTTATCCTCAATACC
The DNA here is from genome assembly GCA_033557465.1 of Ichthyophis bannanicus. Lineage (NCBI taxonomy): Eukaryota > Metazoa > Chordata > Amphibia > Gymnophiona > Ichthyophiidae > Ichthyophis > Ichthyophis bannanicus. Next base: position 429,759,630 of record CM066032.1, read on the forward strand.
CAGTCCTAGCTTAGATTTAGAGATTCTGTCCTGTCCTGGTTTTCTTCCTATCTCTCCCACCGTACTTTTAGTATATGTTCTAGTGTATCCTCCTTTACTGCTACTTTCCTTTCAGTCGGTGTACCTCTGTGTTGGGACCTCTTCTTTTTCCTCTATACACTCGGTCCATTGGTGCACTCATCTCCTCTCATGGTTTTCAGCACCATCTCTACGTTGATGTTTCTCAGATACACCTCTCTCCACTTGAAATCTCTCCAGGAATCCAGGCCCGGATTTCTGCTTGCTTATCTGACATTCGTGTCTGGATGTCTCACTGCCATCTGAAATTAAACATGGCCAAAACTGAGCTCCTTAACTTTCCCCTAAGTTCACCTCCCCCTTTCCTTCTTTCTCTATTTCTCTGGCTAACATTCAATACTTCTGTTTCCTCAGCTTGCAATCGTGGAGTCATCTTTGATTCCTCCCTTTCCTCCTCTACACACATCCAATAGATAACTAAAGCCTGTCACTTCTTTCTCTATATCATTGCAAAAAATGTTCCCTTCCCTTTCTGAACACACTACTATGACCCCTATCCATTCTCTAATCACCTCCCATCTAGACTATTGCAACCTCCTCTTTGCTGGTCTTCCTCTGAATCATCTCTCCCCACTTCAATATGTTCATAACTCAGCTGCACAGTTAATCGTCTGCCAGTGATGCTTTGCTCACGTCACCCCTCTTCTCAAATTGCTGCTTTGGCCCCCTATCCATTTCTGCTCAAATTGTGTTCAGATTTCTACTGCTGACCTTTAAGTACCTTCATTCAGCTGTTCCTCACTACCTTTCATCTCTTTCTCTCCCTACACCCTTCCTTGGGAACTCCACTTTTCTGGCAGATCTCTTCTATCTGTTCCCTTCTCTTCCACTGCCAACTCCAGACTTTGATCTTTCTATCTTGCTGCTTCTTATGCCTGGAACAAACTACCTGAGTCAGTACGCCCTGTGGCCCTGTTCAAATCCAGGTTAAAAACTTACTTCATTGAGCTTGCTTTTGGATCTTTATCCCATTAGTTTCCTGTTCACCTCCTGTGTTTTCTTACCATTCCTCTAGATATATTCTAGTCCCCAGTTGTGTTGTCTGCTTTGACTGTTCTGTTTTCTATTTTGAGTGGATTGTAAGCTCTTAAGAGCAGGGACTGCCTCTGATATATCTCTGTACAGCACTGCATATGCCTTGTAGTACTATACAAATGATAAGTAGCAGTAAGTAGTAGTAATAATTAGAATCCATGGCGGGAGAAGGCACAATATTTTACTCTAAGGGGGGTTATTCCGTAACCTGAATAGGCTGTTTGCACATGAACGGGAGACCTGTATCTCCCGAAAATGTCTACAACCCTATTCGATACACGGCGCCCATGCACATCCATGGTGCTTGCACGGGGATGTCAGAATGTGCCTGAGAGGGAATGTGGTTTGCCACATAGACATATATAGTGTATTCAAGAAAGGTCCATGTACGTTTCTTGCCTGTTGTTCCTGCTGGAGACGTAAAATAAGGCCAGTACTTGGAAAATATTCTGCTGTATTCTACAATTCAACTCAAATTGTATAAAGGTTGTAACAATTATGTTTTAACCCTGGAAATACCAAGATTTTTTGCACACACTGAATACCGTTGGGGTCATAAATGACCCCACGACGAATTTTAATTGTTAACCATGAAAATTTTAAACTAAACAGACAAAATATTATTCCAAATTAATTATTTATTATATGAAGGTTAAATGTTTTGAAATTTAATGCTTTATCATAAAATTACATGAAGAAGAGTTGCCATGAAAGCAGTTTGCCATGAAAGCAGTTTTTGCATGAACTTGATGAACACAGTAAAGTACTACAGCATTTGCATGAGACACAGACAATTTTTGAATGTTCATTGCAAACATTGCACTTGCAGGAGGTGCAAACTATGTTGTTTTCTTGTCTGTTTCTCTGGAACAGCAGTGACATCTTGCTCTTTTCTTTGGGATCCCGACATTGCAAACAGCATCAGTGGCTTCTTCAATGCTGGAAGAAGTCTCACTGCAATTACTGTGAAGCAGATGCTTTCCTAATTCCAAGAGAAATAGACGACGTCGGTGCTTTGACTTGGACTGCCATTCTGGATTTAATGACATCCAAACAATGAAGGCGTTCAAAGCACTGATGTCCAACATGTTGTAGAAGATTGTCACTGGCCAGCGTCTTGTCATTGGTTTTGTGGTATACCTGTGCAACATTTGATCTGCCGTATGTACTCCACCTTTACTAGAATTATAGTCCAAGATCATGCGTTGTTTTTTGTCTGGACGTGTGTTATCTACTTCTTCTTGATCAGGCAAACTGCTCAGAAGAACAACCACTTTTCCTTTTTTCGGGCAATAGGAAACCAGAGTGGTGTCATTGAGAAAGGCAAACAGTGAAGTGAATACCTCTCGGCCCTTTGCTGTTACAAATTTTTGGAGGTAATTCTTTTCTGTTCTTTCGAATTGTCCCCAAAAGTGTCATTTGTTTTTCTAGCAATTTCCATGACAGGGATAAACTGCAGAAGAAATTGTCAACAGTAACATTTCTGCCAGATCGCGTCAATCCTTCAGTGAGTTGCAGCACAACCCTTTCACCCTGATTCTGTTCCCTGTTTTGTCCGAGTTCCCTTCCTGTATATACTTGAAGACGCAGAACATATGACGTTGCAGTGTCACACAACATCCATAGCTTTAGGCCATATTTCCCAGGTTTTCTGGGAATATATTGTCTGAATGGAACACGGCCACGAAATGTAAGCAGTTGCTCATCCACGGTAACATTTTCACCAGGAACAAAGGCATCACTTAGAGTTGCTTCCCAGGTATCAAAAACATGTATGATTGGAGCAAGCTTATCCATGCCTCGTTGTTCACGTCTGTTGGTTGCATCATCAAATCTGAGAGCACAAGAAATTTGCTGAAAACGGTTACGAGCCATATTTTTGCCGAAACAGAACGACCATCTTCAAGGTTCCACAACTGAACTATGGATTCATTTTGTGACTTGTACACGCCTGAGAGGATCAGAAGTCCAAGAAAACATTGAAATTCTCCGTCTGTCAAATCTTTCCAGGTGTTGTCATAAATGTGTCTTCCTTGTTTGCTCGTCCACATCATGATTTCATTCAATAAGTTCTTCATCATGAACAAGTGTAATGCTGCGAGAGGGCCAGCAACATTTCGTACAGCATACCTTCTAGGACCTTGTTGTACGGGCATGACATTAGCTCTGGTGTATCTTCCAGCAGCTTGCTTTATAGGTTTCCTGTTCCATGATGTGGCATCCTTAGATACATAGGCTTCAATGGCAACATTTGTGCTTATAGTTTATGACCTCTTAGCTCCTCTATGACCACAACTAAGGGGCTTGTTTACAAAGCCGCGGTAGCAGTTCGCGGTCGTTATCGGAGCCGCGGCCCCATTGAAATCAATGGGGGCCGCGGCTCCGATAACGACCGCGAACCGCTACCGCGGCTTTGTAAACAAGCCCCTAAGATTCCTAACAGATGATACTGACACCGAGGACTCCTGCCTTCTTCCCCGTCCAGCACAGCCTCGACCTTTGCCACGACCTGTAACTTGACTCTTTGCTGCAGGCGATGTTACCGGCTCAACATCTCACATTCACTTGGCGACCAACTGCTGTCGCCATCTGAATCATGACTGTCATCATCAGATTTTTCACCCGAACATGGCTGATATGCTTCTTCACTTGCTGAATATGTTGCATCATCAGACGACTCAGAGCCGTCACTGTCAGCATCTCGTTGCAATATTTCTCTTACTTGGGCAGCTGAATACTTTCGTTTTGACATCATAAACAATAACCTAAAATAAATAAACAAAGATGAATTTGAATAAAATGCAAAGCAGTTTTACTATAGGTGTACAATAATCGTGATGAACGAGCTGGAAGCCTTTAGATTTCATTGGAAATAATGAGAGAACGTTTGATATCAATTACAGAAAATGTGTAATTTTCATAAAATAAGAGTGCAAAAAATAAATGATATATAATAATTAATGATAAATACCTTTGTCAGATCAAAAAATTCACAAAACTGCAAATTGTATCACGATCCAAACCGGATGTAAGCAAATGGGGTCAAAAATGACCCCACTGGTACTCTGTGCTGCAATTCATCACAAGCGTCACCTAGCGGATGAAAATTATTCCTCTCATGGCACAATATAAAGAGAACATTGACATGTGAAAAGTCATAAAAATATTGCATTCTTGAATAACTAGTTTCCGAGATACGCATTGGGAAACTTGCGATGGGGTCACTTTTGACCCCATGGGTACTCCTAGGGTTAAACTGGCGTGACTGTAGTCCGGAAAAAAACACCAAAAGATGCAGTTATAAAGAACAGAAATCAGAGGTAAGGGAATCTTGTAACCTGAGGTACCTTAACCGAAGGCGCCTTAAGTCAAGGTGCCCTAAAAGCTTTAAAGCGTCCTACCTTAAGGCACGTTAGGTTAAGGCACCTTAAAGCCCTTAGGGCGCTTTAACCTCAGGTGCCTTAACTGAAGGCGCCTTAAGTCAAGGTGCCCTAAAAGCTTTAAAGCGCCCTACCTTAAGGCGCCTTAGGTTAAGGCACCTTAAAGCCCTTAGGCGCCTTAAGTTAGGATGCCTTAACTTAAGGTGCCTCACGTTAGGGTGCCTTACAGCCCTTATGGCTCCTTGTCAGCCTTAACATGCCCTGTTTGTCAGCCTTAACGTGCATTGTCCCGTTAACGTGCGTTAAATGGCCAAGGTGCCCTTTACCGGAAGTTGAAAATCTCATTGCTCCTTTTACGTCAGAAACCTCCTACCTGCCCACTTCCTTATATGGCGTCGGTAACATCAGCGCTGCACTTATCGCTGGTAACAGTACCGCCGCTTAGTAAACATACCCCCAAGTGTAATCAATTTACATCCTTGTGAGACTTCTCCTTGTTCACACCTAATCTATGGAACTTTCTACTCCTGGAACTGTGACTTGCTTACTCCCTCATATACAGTAATTCAAAAGAAGTCTCAAAACACATCTGTTCAAGGACCATTTTGGAACTGGAACCTAACAACTAAAGCTGGAAAACATGATATTCTCAGTGGTAGGTGTTATAGTAAGGTATCACAGATTATTGACTCCTGTGGTAAATTTTCCCAAGGCAAAATAGTACACAAAGCACTATTTTACCACAAGTTAGTAAATAGGCCTCTGGGTTTGCTTTTTTTCACTTTATTCATTTTGAATTCTTCATTCCCAGTTTTTAATTTCTGATTCTTTCTATGGGGTATGTTTACTAAAGGGCTTTAAGAGAGCTAGTGTGCCTTTAATATCCGTTATAAGAACATAAGAACATAAGATATGCCATACTTGGTCAGACCAAGGTCCATCAAGCCCAGTATCCTGTTTCCTAACAGTGGCCAATCTAGGTCATATGTATCTAGCAGTTTCCCCAAAAGACACAGGTTCTGCAATGCTTATACTGGGTCAAGCATTGATATCCTGGGTCCCTTTTTAATAATGGTTTATGGACCTTTCCTCCAGGAACTTGTCCAAACCTTTTTTAAACCCAACTACACTAACAGCCTTTACTACATCCTCCGGTAACAAATTCCAGAGTTTGATTACACGTTGAGTGAAAAAATATTTTCTTTTATTAGTCTTAAATAGTTTACCCTGTAGCTTCATTGCATGTCCCCTAGTCTTTCTATATTCTGATAACGTAATCGATCTACATTTACCCGTTCCACTCCGTTCATTAATTTATAGACTTCTATCATATCTCCCCTCAGCCGTCTCTTTTCCAGGTTAAAGAGCCCTAACCTTTTTAGCCTTTCTTCATAGGAGTATCCTTCCATCCCCTTTACCATTTTGGTGGCTCTTCTCTGAACCTTTTCTAATAACGCTATATCCTTTTTAAGATACGGCGACCAGAATTGCACACAATATTCAAGGTGCGATCTCACCATGGAACGGTATAGAGGCATTATAATATCTTTTGTCTTATTTTCCATTCCTTTCCTTACGATACTTAGCATTCTACTTACTCTCTTGGCTGCCGCTGCACACTGGGCCGAGAGTTTTAACATGCTATCCACAATGACGCCTAAATCTTTTTCCTGGGTCGTGGTTCCTAATGTGGAACTTTGCATCATGTAACCATAGTTTGGGTTGTTCTTCCCTAGGTGCATAACTTTGCACTTGTCCACATTAAATTTCATCTGTCATTTTGATGTCCAGTCTTCCAATTTATCAAGATCCTCTTGCAATTTTCCACAATCCTCTTGTGTTTTAACAACTTTAAATAGTTTCGTGTCATCTGCAAATTTGTAAACCTCACTCGTTATTCCACTTTCCAGGTCATTTATGAATATGTGAAAAAGCAGCGGACCCAGCACAGATCCCTGGGGTACACCACTAATCACCTTTCTCCATTGGGAAAATTGGCCATTTAGCCCTACCCTCTGCTTTCTATCTTTTAACCAGTTCTTGATCCACAGTAGTGCATTGCTCCTATCCCATGACTCTTTGGTTTTGCCAAAAGTCTCTGATGAGGGACCTTGTCAAAGGCTTTTTGAAAGTCCAGATACACTATATCAACCGACCCACCTTTGTCCACCTGTTTATTCACACTTTCAAAAAAACATAACAGATTAGTAAGACAAGATCTTCCTTGTCTAAAGCCATGTTGGCTGTCTCCCATTAGGCCATGTTCCACCACATACCCACAGCGGTGGTGTTGCCCCCCCCCCCACCCCGCTACTGTGCAAAACTGATCTGCAAAGCCTGTCCAGCCCTGGCCATCTGTAGATGCACCCTTTTATAGCCCCAGCTCATCCAACATATGGAGACATTTGATGCAGTGCTGCTGCATCCCCTGTACCACTGCCCCAGCCAGCTGGGCAAATGTGGATGCCCACCACACCACTGCAGCCAGTGGCGGTCAGACAGGCCCAGTGTGTGCAAGGAGGGCACCCACCCAGGCACTCCATCTCCCCTCCCATACATGGCTCGGTGCCATGTCTGCTGCACTGATTTGGCCGTCAGGCGTCTGCTGTTACCCCACATTCCTGGTGCCTGCATAGGGGTTGTGACCTGTGGCATTTGGGCCCTGTGTGCTTCCATGCTCCATGTGGCCCCCTATGGGACCCATTTTGATTGGGATGTCCAGGCCCTTGTACACCTGATCAGATTGTTCCACACAGGGGCAGACACAACATGGTTTCCAGAGGGCGCATCATGCCACGTGGATTCTGCAGTGCAACTAGGTCTGTACATGCAGGCTGGGACATGATTCTGGCCAAGCTGCATGTACAGGCCTCTTCCTAGCTAACCCAGGTATGGCACCTGAAATGGGGCCATGGCACCATGGCACCATGGCATCCAGTTGCCGTGACTCCACACCTCCATTCAGGGGCCACTGTCCCCGGCCGCTGTCCCATTTCTTGGCTCCCCATAGCCTGACCCCCACTCTGGCCTCACAGGTCCAGGGTTGGTCTGCAGGGAGGCACCTGCACCCCCACCTACCTTTATGGCTGCCCATGCCTCCTGTTCCCTGCCATCTCTGGGGACGTCTTCCACCACAGAGGTGGAATAGGTTCCCTGTGCAGCCTGATGGCCCAGGACATACAAGATCAACAACTGTATCAGTTCTCTATGTCCAGGGCCACAGACTACCCACAGCCCAACCTAGCTCTGCCACCGGCCCGCCTTGCCCCTTTCACACTCCTGGCTAGCCTCCCTATATGAACACCTTGTATGTATTGGGAGGTTAGTCAGGGTCGGCAGTGGGGACTGAATGGTGGAGATGAATGTCCCAATGTGGCATCCATCTCCACAGTTCAGGCCTCCAATTGCCCCCATATGTGGATATACACACAAGCACAGTGTTCAATGTTTCTTAGGTTTTATATATGGCACAGCGGCATACAGCGACACAAATGGCCATGTGCTGACCCAGTAACCCCCCGGTAATGGTCACCTAGTTCCGACCCCTCATCCTATTGTCACAGGTGGGGACAAGAGCACCTCTGTGAGTCACTGCACTGCCTGGGTGAGGGCCTGGAGGTCACCCCTGAAGCCATGAAGGTGCTCCGCTATGCATTCCAGGGGCCCTGCTGCTGTAGGGGTCTGCTCCATGGCACCCATGGTGCCCATGCCATGCTGTTGAGAGCCAGCCTGTGCCTCATCAGCAACTGATGTAGTGCACAGTGGTTCATCTGGCTCCAGCTTGCTGTCACCACACAGGTCCCCAGCCCTCACCCCATGATCCCCCCAGCCCCTCCCTCTTCCATCCACTCTCTCCACTCCATCCTTCATATCCCCTCCCTCCACTCCATGCCTGCTCCCATCCCCTTCTACCGCCCCTGCCCCCTCATGTCCACTCCCTCCACACCCTGCCCACTCCATCCCCTCCCACTGCCCCTGCCCCCTCATGTCCCCACCTTCTACCCCCTCCCCCTCCCATTCCCTCCCTTCACCCCTGCCCCCTCAAATTCCTGCCCTCTACCTCCTACCCGCTTCCAACACTGCCTCCCCCTCTTATCTGGCCTGAATGCTCACCCCCTTCTCCACCAACTGGGTGTCCCTGGGTGGCATGTCCCTGATCTCCCCTCCTCCAGGGACTCCCCATCCACTTCCCTCTGCTCCTTAGAGTCACTCCCCCATGTGTTCCCTGCCTCCATACCCTCAGCCCTGCTGTGCCTCCCTCTGTGGCCAGGGCCTCCCACTGTGGAGTGCCCTGCCCAGACCACATGGTACCATCCTGTCCCTCCCCCTCAGGGGAGTGGGGCACCTCCATGAGGGTGAGGGTGTAAACCTCTTCCCTATTATCCCCTGATGGGGAGGTGCTAGATAACACTATGGGACTGGCTGTTGCTGTGCTGTCGGTGTCCCTGGTGTTTGGCTGTGGGGGCTGGCTGTTGTTGGATTTTGCTCGTCTCACTCCTCTGCCTCCTCATCCTTTGCCTCCTCCCCCTCATCATCTTCCTTGTCCTCCTCATTCTCCACCGCAGGGGGAAATGAGTCCTCGACTGGGATGGCTGTGTAAAGGATGCAGAAAGGTGGTTGTTAGTTACAGAGGGTGGGGGTGTCCAGCTGCCATGTCCCCATTGTCCAGCTACTGCCCATGTTTTCGTCTGCTGTTGTCCCTGCGATACCAGCCACTCCAGCCCTGTGCCATGTTGCATGTCATGGCCCCATTCCTGTGCTATACCTCCACACTCACCTTGCTCCCTCTGTAGCTGTTGCTAGAGTCTCACCAACATCCATGAGCACATGTGAGGTATGGCCCAGAAATTCATCCAGTAGGCCTACGTCTCACGCAGGATGTGGAAAATCTGTGGAGGCAGGAGGGTGGTATCTTACATATGCACATTTCTTTCTCCTCCCCAGTTCTGTCACTTCAGCTGCCTGCCTGCCATACCACTACCTGCGTACACTGGACCCTGTCACAACATGCTGCTGCATCTCCAGCGCTACTTCACCCCAGTCCAGGGTTTTCCCTGGTCCCCTGGGTCTCCTCTGTCCTGTGTGCCTGCATTGCTGGTCGGGATATGGGCTGAGGGGGCCACAGGTTCAGTGCTGCCTGCAACATTCCTCTGGGACCCTGCTGCATTTGCTGCCTGCCCTGTGGTTCACATTGTAGGCCATGCATGCTGGTTTCAGACCGGGCCACTAACATGTCCTGTTCTATGGTTGCGGAGCATTAATTTGGGCTGTGTCAATCCAGGGGGGCACTATTGTGTGTGTGGTGTGATACTTCTGTACACTTTTCAGGGGTGGGACCTGGCCGTGATTATGTCTGCTGCTCTTACCAGGGCTTGTCGGTGGGCCAGGCAACAGCAGATGGTACTGGGATGCCTGGGTGCATTGGGTAAGGTATGGACAACAGAGGACAGGTGGTGATAGGGCCTCTGTGTACAGTTCATTGCAAAGGTGGTTATCCCCACTGTGTTTCTCCTGTTTTGTCACATTGCAACTTGTACACAGATACTCCCTTCTCTTCTTTGAATCGTTGTGGCTCCTTCTGTGTGCTCCTTGGTGTCCTTATGGCATCTCTGTTTTATGCACCCCTTGCCTAGTCTGCTCACTTAACCCTCCATTGCCTCGGAAGAAAGGCCTGGCAATCTACTTCCGGTGACACTGCCAAGAAAACCCAGGAGTTTCTGGGTCGCCAGCAGTCAGTACTGACTCGAAGGCACACATTGCATTTGCCTAGTCTGCGGGTTTCAGTGGGTGGCCTTATATTGCCGGGTTTGTCATGGTGACATGTCCTTTATATATTGTTTTCCTGGGGTTCATGGTGCTTCAATGCATCTCCGGTCTTTGGGATATTGATTTATGCCACAACCCTTGTCTCTATGTCTTCACAACTCTGTCTCTGACCTGTTTGGAGTGTTCCTAGGTTGTCCTATTGCTTGATCAGTGGTGTAGTGGTGTCTGGGCCTTTTGTTTCTGGCATATTTGTACAGTCATCATGTGGCAGATCATGTGAAACTGCTTGCTCACAGGAGGACCCTGATGCCCTCATTATGTGCCATCTGTTGTTCTTTGGTTGGACCTGATCTTCTTTTGGGGTTTCATGGACAAAGTGTTGGAAACATGTGCACTCACACCTTTTCTGGCTTTACTTGTTTCTTTGTGTATACGGGGGTATTGTGTTGTCCTTTCACATCCTTATTTTTGGCTGTACTATCAGGTCCCTTACCTAACATCCGACTGACCCCATCTTCATTCCAGGTTGTACATTAGGTGACATAATGGGACTGACACCAAGAGGATGAATACTTTTGCAACCACTGTGAGTCTTCACTGTTTCCTCATTTGTGGTTTTCTATGCAATTTTGGTACCTGCCCCTTCAGATGGTTGATCACAGGTTGGGGATGATACAGAGGGTGGCTATGAATATGGTTGGAGGTCTAGATTTTGGTCATCTGCAGACTGAGCTATAGATATTTTTGGGTATGCATTGGCAGGGCAGCAAGTTGGCAGTGCTATGATTGCAACATTTGTATACCTTGTCGCCCCCACCTGGCCAGGTAGATAACTGGTACCAGGAGAGGTCGCCTTTTGTTACCTTTTAAATACGTTTCCCTAAAAATGGCTGCCAGGAGGGCTGCTGGGAATTGTAGTCTTATCTTAAGGCAAAGGAGTTGTGATCCAGTGGTTAGGCATAAGACAGAGAAAATTTATTTGTTGTAATCAGGGATTCCTTCATACACAGGATACAAGTGGAACAAACCCAAAATATAGGATTTTACTCCTGCGCAACAGCTTCTCAAAAGAAAACAGGTACAACTTTGCTTGTATTCAAAAATGTAACTTATTCCAAAAACTATACTTCTTAAATGTTTCTCTTTACAGAAACAAAAATCTCATGAAGCAAAAACAGCTCTTTGAATGTCCCTTGATTATTACTATCAACTTTCAGCTTTATAAGTTGAGCTTAGCACTCAGCTGTTTTTCTTCTGTCGTGACGTCTTCACAAATCAGGTTGCTCTTTAAGCATACACACATTCAACGGCTCTCTAGATTAGCACTCTTCCACATCAGAGGCTTGACATAAAGCACATTGCATTTCAAAGGAATTGTCTTCTACATCTCCTATTTCCATTTCTTCAATGCTATCATTCTCACACACATCCAAGGGCATCTGTAGGGAGAGCTGACTGTTCTCTTTCTTAATTAATTCATTCAACTTTTTAAGCAGGGCTTGCTTTTGCACTAGCTCCTCTGCTATGTGAGCCACTTGATACTCAGGTAAACAGTCTCTCTTTATCCTGGGGTTTTGCTTACTGCTAGAATCAGCTTTTAACTCTAAAGCTAATTCTCCTAAGCTTTTACTGGTTAAGAAATGAGGAGGACACACTTGCCTGGAGTCAGAGGTGTTTAGAATCTCTCTCTGCCCTGTAAGCCAGTCATGCTGTCTTCCGTCTGCAGTAACTTCGTTTGATTGCAACAGCCTATCTTTCAGCTGGAACTGTTTTGGCACCTTTCCAAACAGTTCTCCCTGAGCAGTTGGAAGCTTTAAGTCAGCAGCCTTTATCTCTCTCCAGCTGCCTTCGTTCAAAGGTTCACCAATACCTTTATCGGATCCTCCTTCCCTTGCTCTCTCAGCTGTTCTTGGCAATCTCTCGGGAGCTCTCTCTCTTCTGCTTCCACTCTTTCCTTCACACTTTCTTTCACTCTCCCTCTTCCCCCCTGTGCTTCTACAAGTCAGCTTTTTAAACTTTTCTTCTTCCTGTGCCACGCCTTGCTCCCAGCACATGTGATTAGAGTCAGGCTTCCCTCTAACCCTGATGTGCTGCTGTGGGCGGGGCTTAGGGATGACTAAGTTATGAGACATAGACCCTTGGTTACCCGGGAAACCCTTGATACTTTCAGAATTAAAGGTACAGGTCTCATTTCCCTGTGTATCTCTATGCTCAGCAGTGCTCTCCTCACCACATATTCCCCTTCTTAAGATATTACGGGCTGGGGTTCCCATAAAATCACAGCACGTAATTCTCTTATAAGACTCTTTGTTGTTTTTTCCTACTTGCCTACCCTGGGTACTTGTGACCACCTGCACCTGTGCCATTCGTTCATGCCAGGGCTTGAGCAAGTTTATATGGAACAACTGCTTGCGGCCTCGCCTGGTCTGTACTAAATAGGTCGCAGGGCCTACTTGCTTAACCACACGGAAGGGACCCTTCCACTGGCTTTCAAACTTTGGAGCAGTTCCAGCTACCATGACTAGGACCTTCTCTCCCAGCTCTAGCTGGCGTGGTTTTGTATTACGGTCGTAATACGCTTTTTGTCGTTGTTGGCTTTCCTTTAAATTGTTTTCTGCCAACTGTGAGGCTCGCATTAGGCGTCCTCGCAAGTCCCTAAGAAATTGGGGTACTTCTATTTCCTGCATTCCTGGCTCTACCCACTGGTCCCTCAAAATGTCCAGTATGCCCCTGGGGCTCCTACCATACATAAGCTCGTAGGGGGAAGTTCCTAGCGATGCCTGCATTCTCTCCCGACAGGCATAGAGGGCGAAGGGAAGCATCGTGTCCCATTCGGCCATCTTTCCTTCCAACCCCCTCCTTAACAAGCTCTTTAGGGTCTGATTGGTCCTCTCTACTAACCCATTTGTCTGTGGGTGATAAGTCGCAGTTCTAATATGCTTGATGCCGAAGGCATCCCAAACTTGAGCTAAATATCGCGACATAAAATTGGTGCCGCGATCTGACAATACTTCCTTGGGGAACCCAACCTCGCAAAATAATTTTATTAACTCGGCTGCCACTGTGCGAGCCGAAATATTACGGAGGGGGACCGCCCAAGGGAACCTGGTGGCGTGATCCACCATCACCAAAAGGTACTGGAATCCCCGTGGCGTCTTTATCAGGGGACCCACAATGTCAATAGCTATCCGGTGTATCAGAACAGGTACCACGGGCACGGGAATCAGGGGAACCTCCACGGGCCTAATTGCAGTGACCTTCTGACAGGCCGGGCAGGCCTCACAGAACTTGGTCACTTCTCTATAGACTCCGGGCCAATAAAATCGGGCCAACACCTGATCTAAAGTACCCTGAATGCCTTTGTGAGCCCCTACCGGATGATCGTGGGCTAACCTCAGGACCAAAGTCCTAAAGGTATTCGGGACTACTAATTGCTTCCGAGTATCCCCTGTAAAGGGATCCCGGCTTTCCCGATATAGAATGCCTTGGTCTATCTGAAATCTGGGCAATATCTCCCGTTCCTCTCTAGCAAATTTAAAAGCGTGAACCAGAGCAGGATCTGCCTCTTGTTCTTTGGCAAAAGAAGGAAATTTTGCCAATAGATCCTCCGGAACCCAAGGTAAATCTATCAACCCAAGGTAAATCTATCAACCTGAACTAAACCCACAGATGGAGCAGCCCCTGACCACTGTGTCCAAGAAGATTATCCTGTATATATGTATTTATGTATATATGTAAATGAACTCCCCCATAGCTAAGAAGTGTTAACTCTGTATGATGTGCTTTTCTGACAATCTGTATGTAAACAAAATTTGTACCTGCCTTGATTCGGCAGTTTCACAATAGTAATCCTACCCGCTTCTGATCGCTGGAAGGAGCGGGCTACAAATGCTTGCTAAATAAAATAAATAAAATAAATAAAATATACCTGCTCGGATCTCATCCCTATTTTGAGAGCGCACTTGCCTCTCATGACGCTTCTCCCCATTTGACTTTTTTACTTTGTCCTGAGGAACGGTTACCAAATCTTCGTGAGAGGGTAGAACCTCTGCCTCCCCCTCTATGGACTCTTCCCCTAGGGCCTGTTGGGCTTGGGACTGGGCTCGCGTGGAAACCAAGCCTTTCTTAACACCCAACCCTTGTTGCACACCTCGCTGAAATTGGGGCCAGTCCCTCCCGAGCACTACCTCCTGGGGTAATCTGGGAACAACAGCAACGGGGACCTCCCTCTCTATGCCTAATCCTTTTATGCGGACACAGTAAACTGGATAGGTACACGCCGTTCCGTGAACGCATCTAATGTTTACATTGCCCGTGGGTGTCTGAGGTGTTCTTAAACCTGGGGCTGTTAACCTTCTCCATAAGCATTTGGAAAGCATCGATTGATCCGATCCGGAATCAAGCAGTGCTTTAACTGGTATGCCTTGTACCGTCACATCTAGTAAAAAGCCTTCTCCTTTCTTACTAGGGTCACTCAACACTAGGGCTGTTTTCATCTTGCAATCACGTATTAAATGTTGTTCACTTCCGCACCGGTAACATGCACGCTTCACTTGCATCCTTCTATTGATGGGAACACAAACATTCTTCACATTCTTTCTATCATCATCCAACCTAGCTATAGACAATTTAGTACAGGCTACAGACCTATCCTTAGCTAACACTTCAGCTTCTAGGAATCGCTCTGACATTGTTATAGCCTCTTGTGTGTTCTTACATCCTTGTAACATCAGAAAACTTTGCATCCTTTCAGGTACTGCTGCAAAATATTGTTCCAGAACGAGCTCATCAATCAGCGTCTTTACTGATTTATGTTCTGGTTCTAGCCATTTAACTACCAGCATTTTTAACCTATGATAGAGCGCTCGCGGTGTCTCATCCACACGCAATTTGGCATTTTGTAGCTGGCGTCGATAGACTATAGGAGTTAGGCCTAGCCTATCTTTTATAGCCTTCTTGACCTCCAAATAGTCATTGGCCAACTCAGCGGGAACGGTCTGGTAGGCTGCCAACGCCTCACCAGTAAGTGAGACAGCCAACCTTACCGCCCACTGTTCGGGTGGCCACCTGGCTATTTGTGCCACCTTTTCAAAAGCATCCAAGAAAGCGTCTACACTTTCCCCATCTCTTAGTTGTCCAAAACTAAGGGTCTCTTTGGACCCGAGTCCAAAGGTATGGGCTAATCCCAGTGAAAAACCTGTGGTAACCGGATCAGGCTCTGGTGGCTTCTTGTATTCCTTCACCCAGGACTCCATAAGATCTACCAGCGGTTTCTGTTGGGCCTGCAGTTGACGAGCCGCTTGCTCCTGAAGCTCCAATGACAACTCTTTTTGCCGCTTGAACTCCGCTGCTGCCCATGCAAGGATATCTTGTGTCTCCATCATCGTCTTCTTTCCTGTAGAATGAAAAAAAACACAGACCACCCAAGTGTGGCACCCAACACTAGGTGTGTTCTTCCCTCTATCTGCTGCTACCGCCCCCAACCAGTACCGGTATCCTTAACTTCCCTAGTTAAATACGGTGTACCTGGTACTAGTGGTGCGTCTTGCTCAGCAACAGTGTAGGACCTCGGCAGGTCTTCGGACCCTCCGGCTTGCAGGAACTCTGCACTCTGTCTCAGTCACTTGCAACTTTCTCCGGCATCCTCCCGTCGAGCTCTGGAATCCGTTGTGCTCATGTTCTTCTGCCGCGCAGTCGTACTCCAGTCGCAATCCAAAGAACTACGCCACTCTTGTCGCCCCCACCTGGCCAGGTAGATAACTGGTACCAGGAGAGGTCGCCTTTTGTTACCTTTTAAATACGTTTCCCTAAAAATGGCTGCCAGGAGGGCTGCTGGGAATTGTAGTCTTATCTTAAGGCAAAGGAGTTGTGATCCAGTGGTTAGGCATAAGACAGAGAAAATTTATTTGTTGTAATCAGGGATTCCTTCATACACAGGATACAAGTGGAACAAACCCAAAATATAGGATTTTACTCCTGCGCAACAGCTTCTCAAAAGAAAACAGGTACAACTTTGCTTGTATTCAAAAATGTAACTTATTCCAAAAACTATACTTCTTAAATGTTTCTCTTTACAGAAACAAAAATCTCATGAAGCAAAAACAGCTCTTTGAATGTCCCTTGATTATTACTATCAACTTTCAGCTTTATAAGTTGAGCTTAGCACTCAGCTGTTTTTCTTCTGTCGTGACGTCTTCACAAATCAGGTTGCTCTTTAAGCATACACACATTCAACGGCTCTCTAGATTAGCACTCTTCCACATCAGAGGCTTGACATAAAGCACATTGCATTTCAAAGGAATTGTCTTCTACATCTCCTATTTCCATTTCTTCAATGCTATCATTCTCACACACATCCAAGGGCATCTGTAGGGAGAGCTGACTGTTCTCTTTCTTAATTAATTCATTCAACTTTTTAAGCAGGGCTTGCTTTTGCACTAGCTCCTCTGCTATGTGAGCCACTTGATACTCAGATAAACAGTCTCTCTTTATCCTGGGGTTTTGCTTACTGCTAGAATCAGCTTTTAACTCTAAAGCTAATTCTCCTAAGCTTTTACTGGTTAAGAAATGAGGAGGACACACTTGCCTGGAGTCAGAGGTGTTTAGAATCTCTCTCTGCCCTGTAAGCCAGTCATGCTGTCTTCCGTCTGCAGTAACTTCGTTTGATTGCAACAGCCTATCTTTCAGCTGGAACTGTTTTGGCACCTTTCCAAACAGTTCTCCCTAAGCAGTTGGAAGCTTTAAGTCAGCAGCCTTTATCTCTCTCCAGCTGCCTTCGTTCAAAGGTTCACCAATACCTTTATCAGATCCTCCTTCCCTTGCTCTCTCAGCTGTTCTTGGCAATCTCTCGGGAGCTCTCTCTCTTCTGCTTCCACTCTTTCCTTCATACTTTCTTTCACTCTCCCTCTTCCCCCCTGTGCTTCTACAAGTCAGCTTTTTAAACTTTTCTTCTTCCTGTGCCACGCCTTGCTCCCAGCACATGTGATTAGAGTCAGGCTTCCCTCTAACCCTGACGTGCTGCTGTGGGCGGGGCTTAGGGATGACTAAGTTATGAGTCATAGACCCTTGGTTACCCGGGAAACCCTTGATACTTTCAGAATTAAAGGTACAGGTCTCATTTCCCTGTGTATCTCTATGCTCAGCAGTGCTCTCCTCACCACAACCTCCATGGCATGTATGCACTGGGCCAAGAGTTTTAACATGCTATCCACAATGAGGCCTAAATCTTTTTCCTGGGTGGTGGTTCCTAATGTGGAACCTTGCATCGTGTAACCATAGTTTGGGTTGTTCTTCCCTAGGTGCATAACTTTGCACTTGTCCACATTAAATTTCATCTGCCATTTTGATGTCTAGTCTTACAATTTATCAAGATGCTCTTGCAATTTTCCACAATCCTCTTGGGTTTTAACAACTTTAAATAGTTTTGTGTCATCTGAAAATTTGATAACCTCACTCGTTATTCCACTTTCCAGGTCATTTATGAATATGTCAAAAAGCAGCGGACCCAGCACAGATCCCTGGGGTACACCACTATTTACCTTTCTCCATTGGGAAAATTGGCCATTTAGCCCCACCCTCTGCTTTCTATCTTTTAACCAGTTCCTGATCCACAGTAGTACACTGTCTCCTATCCCATGACTCTTTAGTTTTGTCAAAAGTCTCTGATGAGGGACCTTGTCAAAGGCTTTCTGAAAGTCTAGATACACTATATCAACCGACTCACCTTTGTCCACCTGTTTATTCACATTTTCAAAAAAACAACAGATTAGTAAAACACTATCTTCCTTGTCTAAAGCCATGTTGGCTGTCTCCCATTAGGCCATGACTATCTACATGCTGAGTAATTTTATTCTTTATGATGGTTTCTACCATTTTTCCCGGTACTGATGTAAGGCTCACCGGTCTGTAGTTTCCCAGATCACCCCTGGAACCCTTTTTAAAAATTGGTGTTACATTGGCGATCCTCCAATCTTCAGGTATTACAGATGATTTTTGATAGTTCACAGATTACTAATAGCAGGTCTGCAATCTCATATTTCAGTTCTTTCAACACCCTTGGATGTATACCATACGGCCCAGGTGATTTGCTACTCTTCAGTTTATCTAATAGTTGTAATACATCTTCCCAATGTATCGATATTTTCTTCACTTCTTCCACACCTTTAAATACCACTTCAGTCATGGGTAACATCCCTACATCTTCCTCAGTAAAGACCGAAGCAAAGAATTCATTCAGTCTCTCCACTATCGCCTTGTCACCTCTTAGTGCCTCTTTAACTCCTCTATCATTTAATGGACCAACAGACTCTCTCACAGGTTTTTTGCTACGAATGTACTTGAAAAAAATCTTTATTTCACGTTTTTGCTTCCGCAGCAGGCGTCTTCTCAAATTCTCCCTTTGCCTGCTTTATCAATGCCTTGCATTTGACCTGCCAGTGCTTGTGCTGTTTCCAGGTTTCATCGTTTGGCTCTTTTTTCCATTTCCTGAAAGATGCTTTTTGGCAACAACAGCCTCTCTGACCTCACCTTTAAACCATGCTGGCAGTTTTTTGGACTTCCTTCCACTTTTCTTAAAGCGTGGAATACAGCTGGTCTGGGCTTCCAAGATAGTATTTTTCAACAACACCCAAGCTTGATGTAAGTCTTTAACCTTTGCAACTGATCCTTTTAGTTTTTTCTTAACTATTTTCCTCATTTTATCATAGTCTCCCTTTCGAAAGTTAAAAGGTAGTACTATGGATTTTCTTACTATCCATCATCCACTAATTAAATCAAAGGCGATGATGCTATGATCACTATTGCCAAGTGGACCCAATACCCTTATCTCTTGCACTAGATCTTGTGTTCCACTAAGGACTAGGTCTAATATGGCTTCCCCTCTGGTCAGTTCATGAACCAGCTGCTCCAAGAAGCAGTCATTTATTTCATCTAGGAACTTTATCTCCCTAGCATGTCCTGCCATGACACTGACCCAGTCGATACCGGGGTAATTGAAATCACCCATTATTATTACCGCGCTGTAACTTTTGTTAGCTTCCTTGATTTCTTTGAGAATTTCATCATCCATTTGTTCATTCTGGCCAGGCGATCGATAGTACACCCCCACTGCCATTGCCTTCCCCTTTTTACATGGAATTTCAATCCATAGAGATTCTACAGCAAATTTTGTTTCCTGCAAAACGTTAATCCTTTATGACTCAATGCCCTCTCTAACATAGAGCGCAACCCCTCCACCAGTTTGATCAGCTCTATCATTATGATATAGTTTGTACCCAGGTATCACAGTGTCCCACTGCTTGTCCTCCTTCCACCATGTCTCTGATATTCCAATCATATCTAACCTCTCATTTAGTGCTATATATTCTAACTCTCCCATCTTATTTTTTTAGACTTCTAGCATTTGCATAAAAGCATTTTAGAGACTGTATTTTATTCATATTAATTTGGCTATTGGTAGACATGGGTAATTTGGGATATTTAAGCTGTGTCTGCTCCATACTCGAGGGCATTTGGGCTACTTTACTCTTTTTTGGAACCTCTCTGCTTTTGGTAGTATCCTTCAAGGATACATTCTTCCGAACCATCTGCTCTTGGGCGACTGTCGGCTTTCCCCTATTATCTAGTTTAAAAGCTGCTCTATCTCCTTTTTAAAGGTTAAAGCCAGCAGCCTGGTTCCATCCCAGTTAAGGTGAAGTCCATCCCTTCGGAAGAGCCCCTCCTTTCCCCAGAATGTACCCCAGTTCCTAACAAATCCAAACCCCTCATCCTTGCACCATTGTCTCATCAACGCATTGAGACTCCGGAGCTCTGCCTACCTTTTGGGTCCTGCAGGTGGAACGGGAAGCATTTCAGAGAATGCTACCCTGGAAGTTCTGGATTTCAACTTCCTACCTAAAAGCCTAAATTTAGCCTCCAGAACCTCCCTACCTCATTTTCCTATGTCATTGATACCGACATATACCAAGACAGCAGACTCCTCCCCAGCACTATCTAAGACCTTATCTAGGTGGCGCATGAGGTCCGCTATCTTTGCACCAGGTAGGCATGTTACCAGGCGATCCTCACGTCCACCAGCCACCCAGCTATCTACATGCCTAATGATTGAATCACCAACTATAACGGCTGTCCTAACCCTTCCCTCATGGGCACATGGCCCTGGAGAAACTTCCTCGGTGCGAGAGGGTTTTGCATCACCTGGAGGACAGGTCCTAGTTAGAGGATCACTTCCTGCCACACCAGGGTGATGCTCTCCTGTCACGTGAACTCTCTCCTCCATGGCAACAGGGATGCTGCCAGACTGGAGGTGGGACTTCAGGACTATATCCCTGAAGGTCTCGTCTATGTACCTCTCTGTCTTTCTTATGTTTTCCAAGTCTGCTACTCTAGCCTTTAGAGAATGGACTCGTTCCCTGAGAGCAAAGAGCTCCTTGCACCTAGTGCACACGTAAGACCTCTCACCAACTGGCAGAAAATCATACATGTGACACTCAATGCAAAAGACTGGAAAGCACCCATCCCAATGCTGGACTGCTGTCTGCATCTTAGTTTTAAATTTTTGTTTAGATCTTTAAGTTCTTTACTTACTAAGGGTTGCTATGGATATTTATACCAATAAAACTGTACCTAATATGTTTAATATAACTTGTTCACCTGAAGCTTAATTAATCTCAGGTCCTTAGTGTATGACTGATTTGGGTAACAAGCTTCACCTGTGAGCACCTCCTGTCTTTTAAGATGTGTAAGTACCTATAAAGCTACGATTATCCCAGGGGTGGGTGGGTGTGGGGAGGGAGGGAGGGAAATATCACTTTTTAAAAGAGGGCTGCTACACAATACCCTGTCCTGTGCTGCTGAGGTAAGCTATATTCTTATTTGATTTAAATTATAGCTCTTTGCTGCTCCTAGGCTCTAACTTATTATGAAATTTAAACTACAAGCTCTCTGCTGGGTTCTAAATTTAACCAGAAAGCTCTCTTCTCTGTTTTAAATTTAAACTAAAAGTACTTTGCTGATGCTAGGCCCTGAGTGACTATTAAATTAAAACTATAAGCTCTCTGCTGGGTATGAAATGTAACCAGAAAGTTCTCTTCTGTGTTTTAAATTTAAACTTAAACTGCTGCTACTAGGCCCTGACTGATTTAACAAAAATTAGTGGGTTCACAGATTATATAGCTTTAATAGAAAGAGTTCCTTTCAGAAAATTCCCAGAAGTATATACTCACAATTGCAGATCTCTCTCCAGAAGTAACAGTCCCTTTTTCTAGTCCTCTGCAGGCTGGTGATAGAGAATGACCGTGCCCTACTCCCCATGGCACACAGCCAGCCCTAGCAGCAGCACTCAAGGGCTGGGACTGAATCAGGATCACCCTAGCACAGTAAGTAGGACAAAGCAGGAAAGGAGGGAGGCAGGTGAAATGCATGTGGTGGGACAACAACACTGCAAAGAGTCAGGAAGTAGCTGCAAAGTAAAAGGGTAAAAGGAGCAAGGGATAGCTGGATCCACCACACCACCAAATGACTGTAAACACACAAAACTGGCCACGCACAGGAAACAAGGAAACAGAAACACAATGGTCAAGAAAAAGGCATGGTGGTAATGCATGCAGAAAAGTCTAAAGGGAAAGCACATATGGAAAAGAAACATGAACACACTGAAACACACATACTGTGTATAACAGTGCAGCATCATGTCCCAATACTGCCATCCAAAACACAGCACAGTAGAAACATAGAAACATGATGGCAGTAAAAGAACACATGGCCGAACCAAGCTGCCCTTCAATAACAACCACTACAACAATCCCTGAGAGAACCCTGTGCCTGCCCATCCCCATATTTGAAACTGTCCACAGCACCACCATCTCCAATGGGAAACTATCCCATGCAGCCACCACTGTGTCTTCAAAAATACAGCCCTGCATACGACACCTGAGTCCATCCCCTTCCACCTCCATCCAATGACACCGTGCAGCAAAGCATTCTGACAATTGAAGGAGGTCCCAAACTGTGCATACATGCCATGGAGGTATACAAATGTTACAATCATAACACTGCCAACTTGCTGTCCTGCCAATGCATACCCCGAAATATCTATAGGTCAGTCTGCAGATGGCCAAAATCTAGACCTCCAACCATATTCATAGCCACCCTCTGTATCATCCCCAACCTGTGATCAACCATCTGAAGGGGCAGGCATCAGAATTGCATAGAAAACCACAAATGAGGAAACAGTGAAGACCCACAGTGGTTGCAAAAGTATTCATCCCCTTGGTGGTGTGGTGGGCATCCACATTTGCCCAGCTGGTTGGGGCAGTGGTACAGGGGATGCAGGAGCACTACATCAAATGTCACCATGTGTTGGATGAGCTGGGGCTATAACTGGGTGCATCTACAGATGGCCAGGGCTGGACAGGCTGTGTAGACCAGTTTTGCACAGTAGCAGGGGGGGGGGCAACACCACCACTGTGGGTATGTGGTGGAACATGTGCCAGGCTGTGCCAGGGTACCTGCATGGGGGTTAGGGGTATTTTATTTATTTGCAGTCTCAGCCTTGTGTTGGGCACATGTGTGTCTGGGTGTGGATGGGGGGCCATGCACTGAGGTCCAGAAAGCATGCATTGGCATATATGTGGGACAGGGACTGCCCACAGTGGCTAGAAAGGCTCACGGGACAGCGGACTGAGGTGTGTGCGCATGGGGCCTGCCCAACCCTTCCACCCAGCCCCCAGGCAACCTACCTCACACAAAGTGTGACTCTATGAAGGTTCTCCTTGTCATCTCTGCACATCAGTAGGAGGGATCATGTGATGACTGAGGGGGGCCACCATCTCATCCACCTGGCTCACTGACTGCACCATCAGGTGTGGGCTGCCTTCGACACAGGGCATAATTGTGCAGCATGCAGCATGCCAGGAATATCCTGCACACCATGGCTGTGGCATACAGCAGCTCCCCACCAACCCGGTCAAGGCAGCAGAAGCGGCTCTTCAGCAGGCCAAATGTCTGCTCTATGATGGAGTGGGTCAGTTGGTATGACCGATTGTACCTGACCTCATCCGGGGTGTACAGATTGATGAGGCAGATCATGAGGCACTCCCTCAGTGGGTATCCCCTCTCACCTGTAAAGAGGAACAGTGGCAGGAATGTCAACATGTAGTGCCCTGCCCAGCTACACAGGTGTCGGAATACCCATGTACCAGGTGCCACCCCACCAGGTCCATTATACATGTGTGCTTCACCCATGCGATGTGGTACACCATGACCCATGCCTGGGGCTGGCCAGCCCTGACCCCTGCGCATCCCCAGCTGTGGCACATCTCCAGCCCCCAACATGTCCATGCTATGATTGGAGCTGCCCCCCTCTGTGATCATGCACTAGTAGGGGTATCAGTGGTCCCCTGCCACATATGGACAACCCACAGCCGTGGTGTGGACCCCCTGTAGGCAAGGCCTGCCTACAGGTACACAGCTGACCATGGCCCTGTGCCCAAGGGGGTATGCATGTATGTGTGTGTGACACCAACCTGTGTCCACTCACCAAACAGCCAGCCACCGGTGATGGTACCATCCTCAAAGGCAGCATATATCCCTGACTGTGCCAGGATGTGAGCCATGGAAGTGTGCCATGTCATCCAGGATTTCCATCCGAGCATTGCAGATGAACTGCATGTTCAGGGAGTGGTACACTTTCTGGTTCCTGTAAGCCACCTCATGCAGCCATGAGGGCCACATGAGTGCAATCAATTGCCCCGAGGACGGATGGGAACCCTGCAACCTTGCTGAATGCCAGCAAGATCTGCTGATGCTGCTGTGGGGTGTATGGGAAGGAGATGTAATGAGTAGCATGTCCCATGAAGGCATCCACGAAGTGGCTAATGCTGGGCGACACTGCCTCCTGGCTCAGCCCAGCTGCCGTTCCCACAACAGACTGGAATGTGGCAGTCCCCAGGAATGCCAGAGCTACCAGCACCTTCACATGGACAGGTACTGTGTCCCTTCTGTGTGCCTGTACAGCGAGCTGTGGCCCCAGCTTCTGACACAGGTCATGTATTGCCTCATGGTCCAACCTGTATGGTATTTTGCACAGGTCATCGCTGATGTAAAGGTACTGGGCATAGGGCCTAGGGACCCTGGCATATTGATAATGGTGTCCAGTACTTCTGCACTCATAGTCAGCGACCACTAGAAGGACATTGGCAAACAGGGCTCTGGCCATCCCCTCATTTCTGGCTGCTGCCCATAGAACCTGTGGGAGGGTGAAACAGGATGATGATCAGTCTGGGCCCTGGGGGAGGTGCCACCTAATATCCCCCTGATGCCCCCTGTGGGTGGCAGAGGGGCACAAGATGCACTACACCATTGGCTCTGCACCCCCCCCCCCCCACATACACACATGTCAGCAGGGTACCCAGTGGGTGGCCCATCCACTGTGCACTGTTGCATGGGCACATATGTGTCTGTAGATATGCCCATTAGGGCCAGATGTACCTCCATATGTGCACTAGGGTGTCTTGCACTCCATACACATCAGTGCATCTATGTGATCAGGTGCTGGTTACAACATACATATAGGCATGTGCCTGTGGAGTCTGAACATATGCATTCCCTGTACAGTGACCACAGTGCAGTTGCATAGGCATAGGACCACAGATGCGAGGGTAGTCTAGTACATAGGGGTGCATGTGGTCAGGCCCTGCCACATTTTAATGCAAATCAATTGCCCCCTGCCACAGACAGCCCCATGCTCACACTGTCCTGCCCTGTGGTGTATGCTTGCACAGGGCACCTGGCCTCTGCACTCAGGCCCATGCATGCCACTGTCACCCACAAGGCTGCAGGCACTACACACATGCATCAGGGGCATAGGCCCCAGAACGCATACCATCCCAGTCACATCAATGACCCTTAGTACCTACAGTATGACTGTGGAATCTGTTATCTCTTGTTGTCAGCACACAGGACATTGTAGATGCATTTCTCACTGGAAAAGAAAGATGTGCAGAGCCTCACAAGTATATAGGTTGTGCATCAAACATGGACATCTATGTGTGTGCACACGCATAGATGTTTTGTATTCCATGCATTTTGACATGTACATTGTTGTGTGTCCACCCACTATAAAACATGTAACACCAGCATGGCCATGCCTCTGTGAAATGCCATTGTTCCAATACTGCTTCCCTTGAGGCTACTACCATTCAAGAGCTGCTGTGCTATCTACCATGGCTCCCAAGGTGTCCTTCAGGAAGCATAATTTCAGTGATGGGGATAAGACCCTCCTCATCAAGGAGGTTCTAGCCAACCTCAGGGTTCTCATGGGCACCGACAAGTCACATGTAGGTACCTATGAGAGGCAGCACAGGTGGCTTGCCATATGCCACAAGTTGAACACCATTTACCACAACAAACGGGACTTTGAGGATGTGAAGTGCAAGTGGCAGCAGGTGCAATGTGGCACCTGCAGGAAGGCACATGCTGTGTGTCAAGACAGTCTAATGGTGTGCCTCACCAAACTAGAACAGCGGGTCCTTGCCACTATGGACACTGCCACATTGGAGGGCGTTGGGGATGTGGACACCTCACGGCACCAACCAGTCCAAGATATGTGTCTGTGCTGTCATGCACCTGCTGCATTTCCCCCATCCCAGGCTTTCACCCATGATGTGGGGACCCACTGAACCTGTGTCCCACTCACACATATCTCCACTGGTGTGGGGTGGGGCATGCATGGCCATGTTGCACTGTCACATCTCCTTCTGCTGTCTCATTAGGTGGCTCTGTGGTGATGGCACCTCCCTGGATGTGTTGTACTCTCCCTGCTGCCACTCCACCTCTGTGGTGAGGTGTCCCTGGGTCCTTAGTGCATTGATGCAGCCCATGTGTGTGGGGGTGGCAGGAGGGTTGCTGCGTGCAGGGGTCTGCATTAGATTGGTCATCCTTGCTTCTCTCAGCAGGTACCGCAGCAGATGCTGGATCCAGTGCTGACCCCATGCATGCCTCACCACTGGAGAATCCTCCACTGCTGCAATCAGTGGACAAAGATATGGTGCCACCAGAGGGGGATGCCTCCTGGCCTGCAGCCCCTGTAGAGGGGGGTACAGAGCCGACCAGTGGTATACAGCTGGAGGGCACTAGCTCAGGGGATACCAAAGACCAGTTTTCACCATCACCCGACCCCCAACTCCAGCCTGGTGGTAGTGATCGCCATGGACAGTGCCACCCATGCTCCTTTGTACAGCTGGTGTACTGCTCGGAGCACATGCTCACTCAGAAGGAGGCCACAAAGTGCATGCATGGGAAAAGCTACAACTCCTCAGGCGCACTGTGGCACTGCGGAAGCAGCAGCTGGCCGTCCATGACAGGCAGTTGGCAGTTCAGGAACAGCAGCTGCATTGACCTGCTGGTTGCCTATTTGGGCGGGTCACAGGGTGCACCAGTCCCCAATGGTGCACTTGTGCTGCCCACTGTGTCCATGCCTCCGACAACAGCTGCTGCTACTGTGCCCCTTGCTGGTGCTCATGTGCCTCAACAATCTGCCCTGCCATCCACCAGCAGGGTGTTCACATGGGCCACTGCATGGGCAGCATCTGTGTCACGGTCCGCCAGCATGGGGCGGTCATGCATCCTGGGCCCTGGGCCCCGGGGTGTGGGGCCCCCACCTATCTTCCCACCATTCCATGAGACATGTGGGGAGACCAGTAGAGAAAGCAGCAGCAGCCCAGTCTCAGGGGGTGTGCCATCACCCACAACACCAGTTAACACACTGTTTGGGTCTTGTGGTGTCGCCTCTGGGTGGGGGAGGGGTCAGGGGTAGGTAGGGTACGTGGCGGGCGGAGGTAGGCCTGGGTTCACTTGTATGCTTGTTGCCTGGGTTGGGGTTTGGGGGTTGGGGTTCAGGGTGGTGAAGTGGGGATTGGGGGGTAGGGGTGGGGGGCGGTGGAGTGGGGGTATGAGTAGTCTGTGTTTTGCTGTTGGAAGGGCACCTGGGTTTGTGGGGTGGGCATAGCTGGGCACTGGTGTTGGTTGTATGGATATTACTGTGTTTTGTGCACACATCACACATTTAGTCATGCACCTGCTGGGCTCTGTGTTTCCCTCTACCTCAGGCACTGTGGACATATGTACCTGATGCCCCTGTTTCTCTGCCACTGCCTGTTCCTTCTCCTGCACCTTGTACATGTCCCTCCTATGCGCATTGTGGTCTGTACATCTTCACACAGATAGTGTCACCACCATACCTCTTGCTGGGCTGTAGTGGGGCTCAGGGCAGTATATCCTGCTTCAATTCATATCATTTCTTTATTTTATTCCTTCTATGTCTGTTATTCCATGTTTTAGCAGGTATAATGTAGACATCTATGAATATTCGAGCAGACGTACACTAGTGTGAACAGAATACGTTCTCACCGCCAGCCACGCCCCCATCCCTCCCTTCCCCACCCACATCCG
This sequence comes from Ichthyophis bannanicus, assembly GCA_033557465.1. Lineage (NCBI taxonomy): Eukaryota > Metazoa > Chordata > Amphibia > Gymnophiona > Ichthyophiidae > Ichthyophis > Ichthyophis bannanicus. The sequence goes on from CM066032.1 coordinate 429,787,337, forward strand.
GAGATACATGCACATGCGTGCAGGTGGGTCCGCATTCGGAATACTGTCTGGATGTCCCCACTATGCGCACATTTGCAGCATACATGCAATCAGCTTATTCATGGTTCAGAAGGCCCCCATTACTGTATGGGTCACTCCATAGTGAACTTTAAATGATGGTCATAAGAATTTACTTAAATCCTGTTTTGTAGCTGACCACAACTTTAAAACATAATCTATGAATATGCACCATGCCCAAATATGTTGGTACAAAATAGATGCATACAAAAATGTATCTTCAAACTTGGAAACATTAAAGTTGGAAATGCTGGATGAAGAACTTCATTCTCTCCCAGCCTCTTTGGCTTCCCTGATAATCCTTCCTCAGCATCTTTGTGCCATCACCCCCAGACTTGTAGTTTCCACATATCATTTTGACAAGGAAATTATGTCATCAAGGAATAACAGGAATGCATTGTTTCAATATTATATATTCTCCTACTTCTTTAGAGTTGGGAGTAGTCCCAGAGGACTGGAGAAAGGTGCATGTAGTCCCTTTCCACAAAAGTGGAAGTAAGGATGAGGTTGAAAACTGTAGACCAATTAGTCTAATCTCTGTGCTGAGTAAATTATATTATTGGAAACCCTGCTAAAAGGAAGGACAGTGAGATTTCTGGAGTCAAATGTATTGCAGGATCCGAGGCCACATTGGTTTACCAGAGGCAGGTCTTATCAGACAAATGTGATTGATTTCTTGGACTGGGTGACCAAGGGATTGGACTGAGAGAGAGCCCTAGATATGGTGTGCTTAGAATTCAGTAAAACCTTTGACACCGTTCCACACAAGCAAATTATAAACAAACTGGGCACCCTAGGGATGACCCTAAAATGGCTGACTGGGTTAGAAATTGGTTGAGTGGGAGGCTATAAAGGGTACAAGTAAATGGAGCTCACTCTGAGGAGAAGGAAGTTACCAGTGGTGTGTTGCAGGGATCTGTCCTTGGTCTGATTCTTTTTAACATCTTTGTTAGTGAAATTGTGTAAGGGCTGTCAGGTAAGGTTTGCATCTTTGCAGATGACAGCAAAATCTGCAATAGAGTTGACTCCCAGGAAGGAGTATATAACCTGAGGAGGGATCTAGCTAAGCTCAAAGAATGGTGAAGAATTTGGCAGCTGAGATTTAATGACAAAAAATGCAGGGTCATGCATTTGGGATGCAAAACACCAAGGGAGCAGTACAGTGTAGTGGGCAAAGATTATGATGATCTTAGGGATGGCTGGACAGGTAGAAAAGGCAACAGCAAAAGCCAGAAGAATGGTTGGGTGCATAGGGAGAGGAATACCCAGCAGAAAAAAGGAGGTGATAGTGCCTCTGTTTAAGTCTCTGGTGTGACCTCATTTGGAGTATTGTGTGCAGTTCTGGAGACCACACCTTCAAAAGAACATAAATAGGATGGAGTTGGTGCAGAAAGTGGCTACTAAAATAGTTAGTGGTCTTCATTATAAAGCATATGAAGACAAATTAAAGTTCTTAATATGTATACGTTAAAGGAAAGGTGGGATAAAAGAGATATGATAGAGACTTTTAAATGCCTCCATGGCATAAATGCACAAGAGGAGAGACTCCTTTGATTGAAAGCAAACTCTGCTATGAGGGGACATAGGATGAGGGTGAAAAGGGATAGACTCAGGAATAATATGCAGAACTATGTCTTTATGGAAAGTCTGATAGATGCGTGGAATAGTCTCCCAGTGGAGGTAGTAGAGACAAGGACAGTATGGGGGTCATTCTGAGCCATGAATATTCGTGCCCTTTCCCGGCCCCATCCTGATTCCCTGACCATTGTATGGGGAAGTTAGATGGGGGTGGGAAAGGGGACAATTGGAGGCAGTGTTAGAGCAGGCAGTGGGCAGTTGTCGGTCCCAGATGTACAGGGCCAATTCTAATGTTGCCCCTGTACGTCCAGGGCCGACGACTTGAAGTGGAATAACTTCCCCGATGTGGAGGAACTGGCAGGACCAGGGCTGGGAAGGAGTGGCAGGGGGCAGAGGGCAGTCCTCGCAGTCCGACTCTGGCCCTTGGAGGCCAGATCTGGGGTCGGGTTGCGGGTAAAGCACTTTGGGTGCCAGAGGCCGGGGATAGCGGCTTTTAAATGGAGTCACGGTGCCATGGCAACCAGATTCCATGGCACCATGGCTCCATTTAAAAGCCATGAATAAGTTAGCCGGGCAAGGCCTGTACGTGCAGGCTGAGCTGAATTACAGTTCTGGCCTGCACATACAGACCTGTTTGCGATTCTGATCCAGCGGTGCTAGATTTGCCCCGTGGGATCAGAATCACAATTCCTTCTGTGCGTCCGGTTCTGACCGGGCACACAGAGAGCCTGTATGTCCAGGATGGAATGATCCCCTATCTGAATTCAAAAAAGCATGGGACAAACACGGAAGATGTCTAATAGAAAAAAGGGGACCATTGTAGTTGATATGGCAGGGCAGACTAGATAGACCATGTGGTCTTTTTCCCTCCAGCTCCTGCTACTTCCAACATGCATCCTTTAATTGTTAGGCTACCATTCCAGATGTGTCCTCTTGAGGGATTTTTAATACTCTGAAACTTACTCCTGTAGCACTAGTTGTATAACCTCAAATAGTTGAGGATAGTGACTACTCTAAATTCTGAGACTGCTCATTTGTTAGAGCTCTGAAAGAGGTTTGTGCATTCTCAGTCAGATAAGGGATAGTTTTACCTCAAACTAGGTATTAATTTTTACCACCACCTGAAAAGTCACTTGAAATGTCTCAGAGTCATCATTTGGGTCCATCGTAGTTAAGTTGAGCTTTCTTCATGGCTAATTCAGACCCCAAACTACTCTTCTTTTGGTTCTATCCATTCCTACCATAGATAGAGCCTACTGCATGGCTAATATGGCTGTTGCTGTGCTATTATTATAACCACAGAAATGGCTTTGAAAATGTCCTCAATGCAAAGTTGGAAGCTTCTGTATTTTGTTCATTTTGGACCTGATTTATTTATTTTGGATTCTGAAAGTAAATATTTGGAGATATTTGTGTTTTCCAAATAGTGGAGGTCTTAAAAGAGAATAATACAAATCCTGAAAAAGATATTTGAACAGGAGGAGTAATCAGCAAAGATGCTAAGTAACACACTCTGCTCAAGTATGTGTGCAATCGAGTAAATGCTGACTTCTGGCAACCTAGCTGCCCTTGGGTTTTCATGGCAAGCTTTGACCAGAAGGATATTGCCAGGCCTTATTTCTGAGGCAGTGGAGGGTAAATTGCCCAAGGTCTCAAGGAGTGTCAGTAGGCAGTGGTATTTCCAGCCTTCAGTCAGTAGAGAAAAGCTGCTGGGCCAAGATTACATAAGAACATAACATATGCCATACTGGCTCAGATCAAGGGTCCGTCAGGCCCAGTATCCTATTTACAACAGTGGCCATTTGAGGTGTCAAGTACCTGTCAGGTTCCAAAGGTCTACAGATTCCATGCTGCTTATCCCAGGGGTAAGGAGTGGATTTCCCTAGTCCTCTTTAATAATGGTTTATGGATTTTTCCTCCAGGAATGCGTCCAAACCTGTTTTGAACCAGCTACACTAACAGCTTTTACTATATCCTCTGGTAATGAATTCCAGAGTTTAGTTACACGCTGAGTGAAAAAATATTTTCTTCTATTAGTCTTAAATATGTCACATTGTAGCTTCATTGCAAGTCCATTAGTCTTTGTACTTTTTGAAGGAGTAAACAACCGATCTATGTTTACCCGTTCCACTCCATTCATTATTTTATAGACCTCTATTATATCTCCCTCAGCCACCTCTTTTCCAAGTTGAAGAGCCTAACCTTTTAAGCCTTTCCTCATAGGAATATCCTTCCATCCCCTTTACCTTTTCCTGAGTGGTGATTCCTAATGTGGAACCTTGCATTGTGTTCTTCCCTAAGGAGGTCATTCCAGAACATGAATAAGACCCCTCTGCTTGCAGCGTAGACATTTATCATGCAAAAATGTTTAAAACCATATTCTGAAAACTCATGGCCCTGCATGTACACAATGCTAGTATGGGGATATGTGTCTGTCTCAGGAAGGGACAGAACGAGGGTGTGGTGAGCCGTGGATACGTCCAAATTTTATTCCAGAAAGGGTGTGTACATCCTGTGTGTTCCCCATGGACATGCTGGCTGTTCTTGAAAAATGTGGAATAAGGCCACTACTTAGAATTATTTCATCTCTGTCGGTATAGTGCTGATTGAAAGTTTACCATTGAATTCAATCAAATAACTTTCAACCACTTATAAAGAATTTTTTTTTTGTCGGGATCAACCGGCATGAGCGAGAAAGAAGAAAACTCTCCTCTCCGCATCGGGAGAGCCCTTTTATTCAACAAGCATCAAAGCCCATTTCATTAATAGTAGTGTAACAAACACTTATCTTGTGAGCGGGCGATATTCCTCTTCCATAAATAAACACTGGGTTTCAAAGTTACACACGACATGCATGTTTCGGGCTCATCCAGAGCCCTGTATCAAGTGTTCCCCTTTTTTTGTTGAAGTAATCGCCCCTAGAAACGACGCCGAACCCAACGGTTTCTTTTATGTAGCATTTATGGCAGCTGATTGGCTGATGACAACACGTCATAAAGGGAGGAGCTAGAAGCCTAATTATAATGAACCAACCATCTTGGTTAGTGTTTAAGATCCTGATTTCATAAACGTCACACTAAACTCCACCAATCACATTCTAAGTTCAGTCACGTAGGAATCACTGTTTGTAAACTAAAGATCCAACGTTGTTCTCGCCATTGAAGTTTACATTCGCGATCACCACCCCGAGGGCTAGCAGGAATCCAAGCAGGATTCATCCAAGATCACTAAAAGTATGATTCATCTGAATAAAATGTTCCACTGTAGGTGCTGAAAGAATCTTAGTTTTAATTCTAGAGGCATGTTCCCCCAAACGGATTTTCACCGGACGGATCGTCCTACCAATATATGATAGATCACAGGGGCAAGTGAGCATGTAAACAACAAAAGATGATTGGCAAGTGGAGTGTCCTGTAAACGTAAAAGATCTACCAGTGATTGGATGTAACCACTGGATTCCTTCTAAAGTAGTACTGCAATACTTGAAATTTTGACACACCCAATGGCCCTGTCTAAGATCCCCTGTAGGAGAAGATACATGTTGTAACACTGTGTGAACCAATCAATCTCTCAGGTTCTTGCCCCTGGTATATGCCAATCTAAAAGGTTTCTGAAAACAAGGGTGCAATTGCAACACCCTCCAATATTTCTTCAAAAGGCTGGTAACTTGTGCCGTGTGATTCATGAAGGGTAACACCCCAGTGATCATATCCGAATCCTCCCTTATGTCAGAAGCAGGGCGAGAGTTGGGAATACCCAGTAACCACTCTCTATGAGAAAAACGCACTCTCACATAGGCTCTCCGAACAACTTTTTTGGGGTATCCACGGTCCAAAAGATGGACGCTTGTTGAATGAAAGGGCTCTCCCGACGCGGAGGGGAGAGTTTTCTTCTCTCTCGCTCATGCCGGTTGATCCTGACAAAAAAAAATTGTTTATAACAAGTGGTTGAAAGTTATTTGATTAAATTCAATGGTAAACTTTCAATGACTTTCATGATTTAGCTTCAATTATTTGTAGTCATTTGACATTTGGAGGTTTTCATTCACATTGAGGTATAGTGCTGATGGCCAGAGTGCCACAGATGAATGTGACAGCAGTCTGTAACACACATCTAGATGCAATGAAAATGAACAGCATGCATGCACAGGTGGGAGAAGCAAGCAATCACCCTGGCAAAAATAACATCCTCCATGTACAATCAAGGAAGAACAATAGTGGGGGGGCGGAGCCTGATGTCCAGCGGGTAGGACGCTTTGCGTTGAAGCTCCCGAGAGGCCTACTCAGAATCCTGACTTAATACCTATATAAATTTACTATTTCGCTCCGAGCTGACCGGGGCACCTCGGGGGGGATGGCGGCCCATAAACCAGCGCGCTTGGACTTCGGGTCTCCTTCTTCTTCTCACGGAAAACGCTCCAAAACAGAGGTGTCCTCCCCACAGAAGATGGTTCCATTTCGTGAAAACCCCGCAATGCACCTGGAGATTTTGGAGGAAATACGCGGCGTGAAGGAATTGGTGCAGTCCAATGGAGAAGCGCTTCGAGCCATGCGAGAAGACTTTGGAGTGCTCCAGGACCGACTTGAAGGTCTTTCATTACGGCAGGACAATATGGCGGGGGTCCTCGACTCGCACGAGGTGCGCTTGGGCAAACTGGACGAGGCTGAGCGCCAGATACAGAATCTTCAAAAGGAGTTGGAAGATAGCAATAATCGAGCCCGTCGCAACAATGTGAGGCTCCTCGGAATGCCGGAGGGGGTGGAAGCAGGAGATATAAGAGAATTCTTGCTCAAAACTCTTCCCTCCTTGCTGAAGATCACTTTTCACAGAGAACTGGAAATCGATCGAGCACACCGTGTTCCTGCCCGCATGGCGCTCAACCGCACGACCCCCCGGCCTATTATCTTCAGCTTGCTACGATATCAACAAGTGGAACAAATTTTACATGCTGCCCGAGCGAATCATCATTTGGAATTTGAAGGTCGTAAGGTCTCCTTCTTTCCTGATTTGGCAAAGCCTACCGTTGACCGTCGGAAGAAACTCCTTGCTCTTCGCCCTCGACTTCAACAGCTACAGGCTCGCTTTGGCCTGTTGTATCCAGCGAAGCTCCGAGTGACTCTCCACAACCAGACCAGGACGTTCGAGGATCCTGATCTACTATCAACATTTTTGGACTCCAAAGAAGCAGAGCAGATGCGCTAATCCCAAATCTTGGACTCTTATCTGCCGGCTCTGTCCGCCATTTTGAAGGGCCCGATGCGGCGGTCATAGCCCAGCACAGAAATAGCCTGGACTTTCTTTCTTTCTCTGTATGACTTTTGTCTTTGGTCTCCTATCCCTTCATGATGTGTGCCTCGGTCGGATTCGGAGCACGCACAGTCCTACAGGTTATATGTTTTTTCAATTTCGGCCTTCTCTGGGGTTTCTCCCCGCAGACACATGGTCGCCAGTAATTTTGGGGTTTTGCTTCTCCTCTACCGTACTGCGGTTTTCTTTGTTAATGTGGGGCGCTTCATTGTATTATATTAGCTTATTTTTCCTATGTCAAGTGTACAGCTAGATACAGTCAGTTTGAGGGACACAGTGAAATTATATGTGCTATCATGCTCAGAATTTTAACTTTTCTGAATGGCCTTATGTAAAATCTTATTATTCATCGTCAAAGGCATTACTGGTCCACTCAAAGGAAAGAAAATCCTTAGCTATCTTAGCCACGAGCATGTTGATTTGGTGTTTCTTCAGGAAACGCATTACACTCTGCTGAAACACTGAAACTCAATGCTAGGCCTCACATGGTAGCTGCCTATTCTCCCACCGTTTCCAAATGGTACGGGATAGCCATTCTGGTTAAGAAGTCTTTGCACGCTACTGTACCTGATATTAGCGCTGACATGGAGGGTAGATGGGCCCGTGTACACCTTGAGGTTGGAGATAGTGAATTCACGTGTATTTGCACTATGCCCCGACTGTGGACAACCCTGCTTACTATGCAAGTTTTGCGCAGTTGGCCTCGGCCTCCGCCAATGCTCCATTACTACTTGGTGGCGATTTTACTCAAGTGTTCCCTCAATCTTTTCTTCTCAAACAAGGTGCTCGTTGGTTGGAAGCTCCAGTACCGAGTAGACCTGTGTGGCTAGATATAGTAGCGGGCCTTTGCTCACCGGATTCCTCTTACCTTACTCCCTGGTCTGACTCTCCCATTAGACTCCCACTACCCACCAATGCTTTTCGACACTTTAGGTGCCTTTAATACTCTTATGCAACCTTTCGACTCCCGACTCTGGTCAGTGCAACTTCAGCATTGCATTCGGAGCACTAGAGTACTCCCGCCATCGGCACTCTCTGCATAAGGTTTATTGGAGACTTCCGATCTCTCGGTAGTTCACCGGGTGTAGCATCCAATTTTACTAAACCTTATGTAATGCTATCACTAGAGATACCTCTATAGCGCAGAAAGTATGGGAGAGCGAATTGCATGTGACTTTAACCTTGGAGCAATGGAGCCTTATCTGGAGCAGAGGGACACGGGTTCCCGACCCGCCTCACTCACTCAGACCCTCTTCTTTCTAGCCCACCGGTGTTTTTACACTCCTCACAGATTAGACAAATGGAACACTACTCAGGGTAATGGTTGCTGGACACGTCCTGTGGCCATTGGTCTATTACTTCATGTTATGCATGAATATCCCGCACTACAGTATAACTGGCGTCGGGTCTGGGGTTGTATTTAGTCTATATTGCACTCTCAGGAGTCCCTTTCTCGGAGGATAGTGGGACTTCGCCCAGTTGCGGGGATCCCCTCTCTCCCAAAAAATGGCTTATCTCCTTTTGAACTTTATGCTTGGTATTGCTATTTCCCTAATTAAGTAATACTGGGAAATTAGTTCCCATCTGAGCCTCAATGAATGGTGGAATCATGCCTGTCTCTACAGTAAATATGAACAACTACCTCGTCTGCTCGCTTCCTCCGTTCAGACTCCTTCCCATTGGTCTCAATGGAAGATGCTCAATGAATATGTATATTTTGCTAAATGCTCTCATCTGACTGTCTAACTTTGTATATATCTCTGTCTCATGATCATGCTGTATTGTGGATACTTTTTTTTTTTTTTGATCGTTTGATGTATAATCACTGTTAATTGGAAGCGCTCACATGCTGATATAAACGGGTAGAGAAGAAGCACCGGGGTGGGGGGTAATGGGTTTACTTTTCCTTATTGTATACTTGTTTTGTCTCTTTTGGTGTGTTGTTTCTTTTGTTTGTTGCAAAATGAAAATAAAAGTTTAAAAAAAAAAAAAAGGAAGAACAATAGTGAATAGAGTGGCCATGCAGACCAATGGTGTGTGTATCTCAAAGGAGCCAGTCTGGGGAACCATGACAAATCTGGTGCCTAGTACCATGGGACTGTTGATGCCAGACTGTGAGTGTGTTTGCAACAGGGGTATGTATGAGTGACCATGGGAGATGGGATACGTAGCTATGGCACTCCGTGCTGTCACTGAGCACCAACAGATAAGTAAAGGTGCCAAGCAACTGCCTCCCGGGAACATATCATCTGTGACAGGAAGTGAGAGTGTGAGGGTTGAACAAAAGGATCTAGTGTATTGATCGGTACGCCATGGAGCAGGAAAATGGGAGGAGTGGAGGAGTGGTCTAGTGGTTAGGACAAGGTACTTCAGGCCGGAGGGCCGGAGGTTCAAGTCCCACCTGGGGACAGCAATCTCAGGCCAGAGGGACTGGGATTTCTAGTCCTACAGGCACTCCTTGTGGTCTTGGGCAAGCCACTTAACCCTCCATTGCCCATATTCCCTGTAAGTATTAGCGTATGTGTCTCATATCCCCTCGTGTTAAATGTATCCCCCAATTGACCGCTTTGACCCAGTGAAAAGCGGGATATAAATACAGCTAAATAAATAAATAAATGCACCATAACACATGACAGCTGAAGTTCCCTAACACCCGAAATGTGCCATGATGCCAGCCATAACTAGGGTAGAGATGTGAAGCCCTGTAATATAATATGTCCCTAGGCAATAGCTATGTCTGTGTCCATGAGAAGGGTCCATCACGAGTATAGCGGAGGGTAGGCAGAAATGACCTATGGAGTAAAAAAGGAAATCACTCAATAATGACAAGTAGCATGTGCAGTATGCTATGTGCACCCATGGAATGGTCAGAAAAGCTGTTGCTGAAACTAGCCATGACTGTAGTGGGATGCTTCTGTGCAGTCTGGCCATGTAGGTGACTCTACAATGGATGAGTGATCATCAGCATTCATGTTGGAGCAGGAAGAAGTCCATGTCAGCAACAGTAACAGACTATCTATGAGCCCTGCAGCCCTGAAGTTGCACGTAAGAGAAAAGAGGCAGGGCCACCCTGTTCATTAGGCGGGCTAGGCTGCCGCTTATGGCGGCAGATCTCTGCGAGTAGAAGGCCATGTAATTTGGCACACATGGCCTGCTGCCTCCCACCCCGTGCACTGAACTGAACCACAACCCACCCCTCCCCCACACTACTGCTGATTCAAGCAACAGGGGCAGATTGGCGGCAAGCCATATGCTTTGGCACACATGGACTGCTGCTTCTAACCCCTCAAAGCTACGTTAGAAGGGGGTCAGAAGTGGAAGGCCAAGCTGCGCCATCTCTGTGCTGCTGCTGCTGCTGCAGTGAGCAGCGGCGCAGCTCAGCACGGGAGGGGGAGTGGTGTGGCTGGTGGGCAGCATGGCCAGGGATTTTGACTAGTGCAGCAGAAACCCTCGGACTGACCCTAGAAAGAGCAACATAAGAACGTAAGAAATGCCATACTGGGTCAGACCAAGGTCCAACAAGCCCAGTATCCTGTTTCCAACAGTAACTAATCTAGGTCACAAGTACCTGGCAGTTTCCCAAAAACACACACAGGTTCCACAATGTTTGTATTGGGGCAAACAGTGGATTTCCTGGGTCCTCTTTCATAATGGTTTATGGAACTTTCCTCCAGGAACTTGTCCAAACCTTTTTTTAAACCCAGCTACACTAACAGCTTTTACTACATCCTCCGGTAACAAATTCCATAGTTTGCTTACAGTTTGAGTGAAAAAATATTTTCTTTTATTAGTCTTAAAAGGGTTACACTGTATCTTAATTTCATGTCTCCTAGTCTTTTTGATGGTATAAACAATAGATCTATGTTTACCCATTCCACTCCATTCATTAATTTATAGACCTTTATTATCTCCCCTTAGCCGTCTCTTTTCCAGGTTGAAGAGGCCTAACCTTTTAAGCCTCTCCTCATAGTGGTATCCTTCCATCCCCTTTACCATTTTGGTAGTTCTTCACTGCACCTTTCTTAATTCCACTATATCCTTTTTAATGCCTCTGTATCGTTCCATGGTGCAACCAGAATTGCACACAATATTCAAGGTGCGTTCACACCATGGAACAATTCAGAGGCATTATAATATCTTTTTTTATTTGCCATTCCTTTCCTTATGATTCCTAGCATTCTATTTGCTTTCTTGGCTGCTGCTGCACACTGGGCAGAGGGTTTCAAGGTGTTATTCACGATGATACCTAAATCTTTTTACTGAGTGGTGGTTCCTAATGCAGAAACTTGCATCGGGTAACCAGAGTTTGGGTTGTTCTTCCCTAGGTGCATAACTTTGCATTTGTGCACAATAAATTTCACCTGCCATTTAAAGCTGCAAGAGGGTAAACTGAAAGGCAATGTCAGGAGATACTTTTTCACTGAAAGAGTGGCAGATGTTTGGAATGCCCTCCTGATGGAAGTGGTGGGAGCAAATACAGTGACAGAATTCAAAATGGCATGGGACAGACACAGTGGATCCCTTTATAGCAACAGGACAAAATCAAAATAAACTTAACTATCTCATATCTCCACAAATAGGGGTAACCTGCACCGAGTGGTGGGTACACCCCTAAACAAAAGCATGTGGAGGGGTGACCTGCACGGAGTGGCTGGTGCACCTACTCTTGCCATCTTACTGGGCAGACTAGATGGACCATGCCGTGATATACTATGTTACTAAGAACGTCCAGTCTTCCAATTTATCAAGGTCCTCTTGCAATTTTTCACAATCCTCTTGGGTTTTAACAACTTTGAATAATTCTGTGTCATCTGCACATTTGATCACCTTACTGATTATTCCCATATCCAGCTCATTTATACTGTAAATATTTTAAAAAGCAGCGGACCCAACACAGATCCCTGGGGTACTCACTATTTACCTTTCTCCATTTAGAAAATTGGCCCTTTAGCCCTACTCTCTGTTTTCTATCTTTTAACCACTTCCTGATCCATAATACTACACTGCCTCCAATCCCATGGCTTTTTAATTTCTGTAAGAGTCTCTCATGGGGGATCTTGTCAAAGGTTTTCTGAAAATTCAGATACACTATCTGGGGGCAGCAAGGCAAATTATCTGTCACTAAGGTAAGTTTACTGCGCTGCCTTTGAAGTGTGGGCTCAGGGGGATGCACCCCTCTCCAAGCCAGTTCATGGCATGGGCCACACCCATAGTCCCACCCTTGGTACACTACTTCCAGTAGGAACTGAACTGTCCCTAGTCATGACCTGGTTAGGCTATTGCAATGTCATCTATGCAGGTCTTCCTTCTTCTCAGCTTCGCCGTCTTCAATTAGTACAGAATGCCGCCGCTCGCCTCAATACTGGTTCCCCAGCCCGCTCCCATGTGTCCCCCTGCCTCCTTGCCTTGCACTGGCTCCCGGTTAAGTTCCGTTTCATCTTTAAGGTTCTCATCGTTACACACAAGGCCCTCCATTCCAGCACCCCCCAATACTTGTCGGACATCATTCACCTTCAACCCTCTCCTCGTCTTCTCCGATCCTCTTTCGGTAACCGCCTTTTTCTCCCTTCCCCCGCTCAGGCCCACCTAGAGCTCACCCGGCATTCAGCTTTCTTCTTCTTAGATCCGGCTCTCTGGAATTCACTCCCTTTATGTCTTCATTTGGAACTCTCCTATCCCCGCTTTAAAACTCTCTTTAAAACACATCTCTTTTGCCAGGCCTTTGATCTCCCTCCTCCCGATGATGGTGCCTTGTCCCCTGGTCCCCCCCCCCCCCACCCTCCATGATCATCCCCTTCCCTGTCCGTTTCTCTTCTACCTTCCTTTTTCTCTTCCTCCTCCCGCCCTATTGTCCCTCCTGCCCCTCTTGGGTTCTTTCCCCTTTCGATCTTTTTCTCTGCTCTCTCCTATCCTGTTGGTTTTTGGCGTTCTTTTCTGGCTTTGTTTCCAGTAGCCTGCTTTTTGTATTGTGCACCGCCCTGATGCTTCGGCCTGGGTGGTTCATCAAATTGTGCAAATAAAGATAAAGATAAAGATAAACTGTTGTCTCTTGAGTTAGGATGATTAGTACAAGTACAGTGCCCAGCCGTCTCCCCGGTCATCTAACCCAATTATTCAATCCCAGGGTCATATGTGGCCTTGGAATTGAATATCTGGGGTCGCCGAACATGCCCAGAAACTGCAGAGGCTAACTGGGAGTGGTGATATTGCACTGCTGCCTGGTTAGCTTCTACGGGTAAAGATAGGCCAGCTTTTGCAGCATCTTTTACCCTTAAAAGCTAACAGGAAGTGGTGCAATATCACTGCTATGCAGTTAGTCTCTGTCACCGCTCACGACATGCCTCAGAATGCCCATGACACACCCCGATGCAAGCAGTTAGCATCAGGACATGTAGGGGAGACGATTGGGGGTATTCAGCGGCACTAACCGTGTTAGTGCCATTGAATATCCCGCTGAGACGCATTTATACAGTTTATAGGGCTGTAAACCATGTAAATGCCTTTCGAATATCGGGGCCTTGGTAACCATGTCACTGCTCAAAGCACTAGGCTACTCCTCCACGCTGCTCTGCCTAAAACCCTTTAAAAATCAAAACCCTTAATCACAAAGGAAAAATGACAATAAGTCCACAAAAAATCCTTCTTTTCTGTAATCAACACAATATCCTGCTCCCAAAGATCCCAAAGGAGGCACCTATATGTGCAAAAAATGTGAAAAGATGTATGCAACCATCAGGTGTATGGAACAATTTAGCTCTGCAGTTGCAGTCATCAGTTCCTTAATACACTTGTGTTGCCACCAAACCATGAACAAATCATTTTTTTAGTTTCATATCATGATTTGTCTTTGTCTTTGTCTTTTCTTATTCTTATAATTAAAAACAGGCAACATTAACCTTTTATTGAGCCTTTCAAGGCATAAGTATCCCCACTCTTATACTCTGTTATGGAGTAGGCAAAATGTTTTGCTAACCGCGTGGGTTCATATGCACACAGTTATATGAACATTCACACCACAGTGTGCGTACTTCAATTCCACTTGCAAAGCTTGAGAGTGAATTGCATTTAGATATTTGCATATAAGTTAAAACATTCAAGTACTGCTACATAAATGAATCAAACATTTCAATTTGTACTTATCTAAGGACACAGTTCACACCAACACTACTGTTGTGAGTGTCACATCTGTTGCTGAAGCTTGCTGCTTTGAATGTCAAGCATCTGCTCTGAGCTCTGCTTTTCTGCCACTGAATCCCTGACGCAGCTATCTAAAACCTGCAGGCAGATTGGGTGGAACCAGCGCGTATACAGTAGATGCGACACTCGCAATAGTAGTGGTTAGCTTACTTGTTTCATGGATCTTGACTCTGAGAGACTCCCGCTATATCTTCTCTGTTTCACCATTCTCTATGACTTTCTTTCATTGCCCATCTCTACCCACAATCATGATTTTTTCTGAGCTGAAGTTTTGCTCCATGACTCTGATTACAAGTCGCAGATGCCTATCTGCTGTGTCTCTTTCATTTTATCTCCCACTAATTGTACTGGCTCTGTCAGTGCACCTCCTATAGCTCGGTATGCCCATTCTCCTTATATCTCTGAACTGTTTCTGCGTGTTGGAGCTCACCTTGTCACAATGACAACATGTTACGACAGCGATACAAGTTCAAACTGAGGGCTGTCAAGCAAAAGATTCTGAAAGGGCCCCCAAAGCAGGAAGAGTGCATTTTAAAAGATCTGGGAGAGGCTGCAAATGGGCTCTCTTTCTTTTTATGCCCCCATGCACTGCAAGGGTTGCTTGGGCAAAATATATGCCACTGTGTTACAATGCTGATTGAAGAAACTCAAAAGAGCATTGCAAAGAAGAATTATGCCAGAAAGCAGTCCAACTTAATTTGGAACTTGGGGGAAAAAAGACAGTTCACCATCATTTGGAAGAAAGACAGATATGCTTCCTGTTTGCCCAGAATGCAGAGGAGGGCTCAGATTGCAGAAGGATTCATAAAATTAGAACCATCTCTCATCATCCTCATTCTGACATATTGGTGAGTGATGAAACTGAGCAGGCCTTGATACACCTCTCACTTTAATCAATGGGCATCAGATGGATTTTGATCTCTTTCTAACACTTGCATTATAAGCACATTTAATATGTATTGAAGTCAAATATGCCAAATCTTGACTTTGTACTTCAACTTGTCACACAGTCTGGCTTCTTTGCACCTTGACCGACAAAGGTAAATATGTTTTGGCTCGATGTTTTAAGACCGTAACCCATGTACTGTATATACTGTAGCTTTGAAAATTGTTTACTTTTACTGGCCAGTAAATACACACACATATCTTTCAGTTTTCATTTGGCTGCTGTCCAGGCTACCTTATAAAAAGTAGGAAATCCAAAGCTTAAATTGTGGTGGAAGGAATATAGAGATAACACTTTGGTTTATATGGAAGACACAGAGGATCTTGATCTTGTCAGGGGCAGTTTATTCCAAACAGATGATTGCTAAGACATGGAAACATAAGGAGGACCTACTTAGTATCAGAAACGTGGAAGAAGGAAAGGTCATTGAGACTGTAGTGGATATACGTGCTTTGTTACATTGGAGAAGCAAGTTTAGATACAGGGAGGAAGATAGGTGTGGGCATAAGGGGAAG
The DNA here is from genome assembly GCA_033557465.1 of Ichthyophis bannanicus. NCBI lineage: Eukaryota > Metazoa > Chordata > Amphibia > Gymnophiona > Ichthyophiidae > Ichthyophis > Ichthyophis bannanicus. The sequence continues at coordinate 429,802,937 of CM066032.1, forward strand.
GGGCAGGAAGACCCTGCATGCATTTTTCCGGGAGATTTAGGACCCGATATTTAGTTAGGAAGGCTATGTGCCCCTTTGGCGTACAGCCCTCCCTGTCGACCTCTAAACCTGGATATTCAATGCCGGGATCATATGCGGCCCCGGCATTGAATATCTGGGATGCTGCACTGCCTCTCAGCCACAGTCGATAACCGGGCAGCAGTGATATTGCATGCTGCCCAGTTAGCTCCTGTATTTAAAGATAGGTGAGCTTTTGCCTTGCCTGTCTTTTAGGCATAGATCGCTAACCGGGCAGCATGCAATATCACTGCTGTCCGGTTATCTATAGTCTCCACCTTTGCTCTTCCCTGGAATGCCCCTGACATGCTCAGATGCTAAACGGTTAGGATCAGGATGTTTAAGGGAGAAGAGAGGAGATATTCAGCAGCAGTAACCGTATTAGTGCCATTGAATATCCCTGATAGCAGCATTTACACGGTTTACAGGGCTGTAAACCGTGTAAATGCCTTTTGAATACCAGGCCCCTGGAAACTTATGGATCTTGAACTTAATAGAAAGGAAGTGTGCACAGAAATATTTTTTTTATATATATTGTTATCTTGCAACCTTGTTAGCCTGCTTCCCATAATGATTTCTTTATTTGTGTATGATTCTCGATTAACTGTAAAAGAACATTTAAAATGTCTTTGAATTAGCACATAGAGTGAATAAGATTCAGCTGGAGATTTCAATATAGTTTCTTTATTCACATTCATATCAGAGGCAAGATTTCTAAAGTAACCATTCAGTCATAACAGCATTTTTTCTACAGTCATTATATCTCAGTCATCATTGGTAATTTTGATCTACTCTACAATATTAAAACCAAGTTTCTGTCCTCACCTATTTCATTTTACTTGTCTAGTGGCATCAGGAAAGTACACCTGACCATGTAATTATCAGAAATAAAACAGTTTCATAAACAATAGTCTCTATCTTCCAAAATTTCAAAGACACAGGCATGACTAAATATCTGGAAAATCTCCACTCCCTAAACACATCTCATGTATGTATAAGAGTTATGAGTGCAGTAGCACCATCTGCTGGTGTTTATGTTTATGTGCACATAAGGTGGGCAATTTTCAAAATGCCCATTTCACATATAAAACAAGAGTTCCCCAGCGTCCCTCCAGTCCAGTCCCTTTCCTATGAGTTGTGCCCCGCTTCCAGCAGCATGGAGACTGAGCATGTCATTTTTTTGATGACACCGGTATAAATAACACTGACACTTCCCTTTAACTCCAGTATGCTCAGTCTCCAAGTAGCTGGAGAGAGGCAGTAAGCCAGGGAACAGGGCTTACTAGAGAGACAGTTAGAGAGTTAGTGGGGTTTTTGTTTTTTTTGTTTTTCCTTATTTCTTTGATTTCTTGGCATGATTTATTGTTATTTGCAGAGTTTGTTCTCTTTTGGGGTTCCATTCTCTGCTGTAGGGCTACATAAGAGGAGTTCCCCCCCAACCTCCCGTGGCTTCTCCCGTTGGAAGGAGGAGGCTTCAGTGGGGGAGAAGATTTGCAGCTCGCGTGGCTCCCGATCCTGTTGAAGGTGAGGAGACACTGTCAGACTGCTCATGGCTGATGGGGACTGCACACATTCATCTCCGCCTCGCTGCTGAAGCCCGAGGAGGCTGAGCGCAAGGGCGGGAGGTGATTGCCGGCGATTTGGAGGCCTAGGGAAGCACCGATCGGTGGCGCAATCTATTTTGCAGAGGCGGCAGGCACAGTAGCAAGAGGAATGCGTGGTGAGGTAAGGCAACCACACGGTTTCCCGGCCTAGTGGAAGGGGAAGAGTGAGAGTGGCCTGATAAGCCTTGCAACAGGCAGGAGTGTTTTTGCATGTTTTTTTCTCCGCGGTCAGTAGCAGGCTGCTGCAGTTCTTGCAGCCTGCGAGGATATCTTTTTTATTTCCCTGGAAATGAAGGATGGGTGGCCCAAAAAAGTGAGAACATCTCATAAATTAAAAGCTTAAATAGTTCACTTATTTACCTTTTTAGCTATATAACGTCTTTATTTTGACAATTTCCGGTCGCCATTTTTTTTTTTAAATTTGTCAATCGTTTACCTCTGTCTTTTTGAAATTTTAAATAACTTATATGCTACGAGATGTTCTCACTTTTTTTGGGCCACCCTGTATATGTATACATATATGTGGAGTTATATGTGTATGTGTAGATATATGTAAGTATATATATAGGTCTATATGCAGCTGAGTTCATAGATATATATATTTTTATTTTTAGGTCCATTAACATTTTTCTATTCTAGGAGAAGCCTGATGCAATGCCAGCGAGGCCCATGGTCTGATTTACGGGACACGTCGAGGTGTGATGTCAGAGGCTGCCATTTGCAGGGGCTACACAATGGAGGCCACCTCTTTGGAGCAGGACATCCAGGCCAGGGTAAGCTAGGATCTTTCGTCTTCCCCCTCCCAGGAGGTAGCATAACCCGGGGAGACCATGGTCGGGGCTGCTTCTTTGTTGCCCCTGGCATTGGACCCTCTGGTTCTTCCTCAGCCTCAGCCCATACTCTCTACTTCGGGGCTATAGGAAGGGGGGAGCTGGGGTGGATTCTCTCCGGAATATGTTTTGTTGCTGCATAGAGCGTTCTGCCTAAAGCAGCAGGGGGAACAAGGCCAGGGGTCAGAGCAGGTACCAACCGGTCAAGTGGGGGATGGACCCCAAGGAGTCGGGAAAAGCTGAGTTACCCCTAAAGAGGAGGAGATTGATGGGTGAGGGAGGTCTCCGTTCTTCTAGTTCCGAAGCACTGGAAGTCAAGACCTCTGACCAGGAGATGGGGGAGGATGGGGATGAGCTCGAAGAGGGAGAAATCCCTGTGGAGGAGCGAGCCAGGATTATTCGGGTATTCTGCTGGGAAGAGCTGACGGCTTTGATCAATGAGTCGCTAAAGGTCCTCAATATGTCCACTGACATCACAGTGGAGGAAGAGGCGTTGGAAGATCCCTTGATTTAGGCAGTTAGGAAGTCGCAAAAGTTTTTTCCGGTTCACAGAGTGGTGAGACAGATGATCCAAGAAGAATGGGATCAGCCGAAGTCAGGCTTAAGGGGGGTGAGGTCAATGTCTCAGTTATACCCCTTGCCAGAGCAAGAGAGAGATTTGCTCCGGTCCGCCAGGATGGACGCAGCCATCTCAGCAGTAACCAAGAATACTACAATACCGGTAGAGGGCCATGCAGCCCTTAAGGATACCCAGGGCAAGAAGTTAGATACTTTATTCAAGCAGTCATTTGACATCAGTGCCCTGGCTCTCATAAGAACATAAGAACATAAGATATGCCATAATGGGTCAGACCAAGGTCCATCAAGCCCAGTATCCTGTTTCCAACAGTGGCCAATCTAGGTCATACGTGCCTAGCAGTTTCCCCAAAAGACACAGGTTCCGCAATGCTTGTACTGGGTCAAGCATTGATATCCTGGGTCCCTTCTTAATAATGGTTTATGGACCTTTCCTCCAGGAACTTGTGCAAACCTTTTTTAAACCCAGCTACACTAACAGCCTTTACTACAGCCTCCGGTAACAAATTCCAGAGTTTGATTACATGTTGAGTGAAAAAAATATTTTCTTTTATTAGTCTTAAATAGTTTATCCTGTAGCTTCATTGCATGTCCCCTAGTCTTTCTATATTCTGATAACTTAAATAATCGATCTACGTTTACCCGTTCCACTCCGTTCATTAATTTATAGACTTCTATCATATCTCCCCTCAGCCGTCTCTTTTCCAAGTTAAAGAGCCCTAACCTTTTTAGCCTTTCTTCATAGGAGTATCCTTCCATCCCCTTTACCATTTTGGTGGCTCTTCTCTGAACCTTTTCTAATATCGCTATATCCTTTTTAAGATATGGCGACCAGAATTGCACACAATATTCAAGGTGCGGTCTCACCATGGAACGATATAGAGGCATTATAATATCTTTTGTTTTATTTTCGATTCCTTTCCTTATGATACCTAGCATTCTATTTGCTCTCTCTACTGTCCCCTTTTGTAGTCCTTCAAGACTCTCCAGGCATCGGTGTCGAGCGCGTGGGTAGCAAGGGCCTGTCTCCACTGGTCTCAGCAAATACAGATGCCAGGTGGCCTTCCAGGCAACTCAGCGGGTGAGGCGGCTAGAATCGAATCGGGGGCGGCCTACCTAGCGGATAGCCAGTATGACCTCATCAGAAGCCTGGCAAAAGGCATAGATTCCATAGTTACAAAATAACTATTATTCTACGTAAAAACTACTCATAAACAAAAATAGAGCAAAAAACCAAGAATCATGAGCAAAAATGGATATATGTGAATGAATTAATGTTGGAAGGTAAGCCGTGAGGATACCAACTACCTCTCGTGGCTATACTTCCATTTTACTCAATTTTAATTAGCCTCACACGTAGCTTTAAAACGTAGGTAAAAACACCATGAAATAGTGTGCCCTACATCAAATGTGTTCAAAATATATTACTTCCAACTTCACATATAAACCTTTAAGAGGACTTTGAAAGAATAGCTACCAAAAAAGGTTACTTATCTGATGCCCAAAGAGAACTGAATCAGAACAATTTTCATATTCAGTCAAAATTTGCAGGAGTCAACAGTTTTCCATCAACTCTCCCAGGAGTTAGCAGCTTTTGACCAGGTACACAGTACTGCGTTTCGGGCATACAAATCATAATGCCCTGTTTCAATGCTTAGCTTAACTGCAAACAAACATTCGGCTTCCCCACTTCTTCGGAACGCCAGCGCATGCTCATTATCGATGCCAATGCCACCATGTAGGATCTTTAATTAAATGCTACTTCAAGCCAATCACTGCTCTACACATCATGCAATGTTAGATTTGGATTGATCACAACAATCCGGTGCCTCAAAGAAGGCTAGTCCAATCGAATTCTTTGTTGAGACCCAGTGGTTCCACCATAGATAACCTAAAAATTCATGATTGTTCAAGCATTTGAAGACGTTGTTCGTGATTGCCTCCTCGAGGATTTTCTTGTACATGATCTAGAGCCCTCCAAGAGATATCCATAAATAGATGATGAAAATCCAGACAGTGTTGAACAATAGGGGCCGATGTAATTTTATTTTTAATTCTGGATGCATGTTCACCCAATTGAATCCATGCAGGGCGAATTGTCCTCCCAATATATAGAAGGTTACATGGACATACTAAAACATAAACCACATGTGAAGTGGAACAGGTAGTGTGCCATCTAGCCACATGAGAAAAATTGGAATTGGGTACCTGCCATTCTTTGCCTATAATAGATTGTAAGCAATAATCACAAGCAGTACACGAAAAATGACCTAAGGTAATATGTTGTCCAGAAATAAGTCTATCTAAAGGAGAAGTAGTAACGCCAACAAAATCACGGAGGTTTAGACCTCATGTATGGGCTATTTACAACCTTTTCTGAAAGCACAAATGTAACTGAAGAATATACCAATGTTTGAAAAGAATCATCTTAATACTTTCCGTATGTGACATGTGTGGTAAAACCCCCACAAATCTAGCAGTTTGGCATACCACACATGTCACATACGTGTAGAGAGGTGATTGGCTTGAAGTAGCATTTAATTAAAGATCCTACATGGTGGCATTGGCATCGATAATGAGCATGTGCTGGCGTTCCGAAGAAGTGGTGAAGCCAAATGTTTGTTTGCAGTTAAGCTAAGCGTTGAAACAGGGCATTACGATTTGTATGCCCGAAATTCAGTACTGTGTACCTGGTCAAAAGCTGCTGACTCCTGGGAGAGTTGATGGAAAACTGTCAACTCCTGCGAATTTTGACTGAATTTGAAAATTGTTCTGATTCAGTTCTCTTCGGGCATCAGATAAGTAACATTTTTGGTAGCTATTCTATCAATGTCCTCTTAACGGTTTATATGTAAAGTTGGAAGTAATATATCTTGAACACGTTTGGTGTAGGGCACACTATTTCATGGTGTTTTTACCTACGTTTTAAAGCTCTGTGTGGGGCTAATTAAAATTAAGTAAAATGGAAGTATAGCCACGAGAGGTAATTGGTATCCTCACGGCTTACCTTCCAACATTAATTCATTCACATATATCCATTTTTGCTCATGATTGTTGTTTTTTTTGCTCTATTTTTGTTTATGAATGGGAGGTGGTTATAGCAGTTCCTCTCTGCCTGGGCTCGATTCTCTTCTGATCAGTGGGTTCTGGAGATCGTTTGAGATGGGTATGCCCTCAAATTGGCAAGGCCAATTCGCTCATCATTCGTGCAGTCACTGGGCGAATCTCCAAGCAAGGAGGCGGCGTTGCAGGAAACTTTGGAACGGCTCCTGCTCCTGGGAGCGGTGGTGCCAGTTCCCGCAGACCAGAGCAGCTGCAGTCGATACTCGATTTATTTTGTGGTACCAAAGAAAGAATGGTCATTTTGACTGATCCTTGACCTAAAACGAGTCAATCGTTGCCTCCGTGTACTGCACTTTCGCATGGAAACCCTCAGATCGGTAGTGGTAACGGTGTGACAGGGGGCGTTTCTGATGTCTTCTCGACCTCACGGAGGCGTACCTTCACATTCCCATCCATGCATCACATCAGCAGTTTCTACAGCTTGCAGTTCTGATGGGTCACTTCCAGTTTCAGGTATTGCCCTTCGGCCTGGCGATGGCTCCCCACACCTTTACGAAAGTCATGGTGGTCATGGCCATGGCCCTTCACAAGGAAGGGATTACGGTCCACTCATACCTCGACAACTGGCTAATTCGAGCCAAGTCCCAGGAGGAAAGTGCTCAGGCAATGGCCAGAGTGGTTGCTTTCCTGAGAAGCCTGGGATGGGTTATTAATCTGGCCAAGAGCAGGTTGGTTCCCACTCAGGAGATAGAGTATTTGGGGGCAAGGTTCGACTCCTACAGAAGCAGAGTGTTCTTGCCAGCTCAGATAGCGAGGAACCTTCGGGGTCTGGTGCGCAAGTTCCTCAGGATGTCAAGACCCTCTGCTTGGCACTATCTCCAGCTGCTAGGGACCATGGGGCCGATGATCGAACTGGTGCCCTGGGCGAGAGCTCACATGCATCCCCTCCAGCGGTCCCTTCTCCAGCGATGGTCTCATCAAAGGCAGCCATTGACTATGGTGCTCCCTTGTCCCCCCCAGACCAGGCGGGCCCTGAAGTGGTGGCTTCAACCCAGAAATTTAGAGCAGGGAATGCCCCAGAGTCTCCTCAGTGGATCCTTTTGATGACAGATGCCAGTCTGAGTGGTTGGGGGGCTTACAGCACCTGGCTCAGGGGCACTGGAGCACCCTGGAGGCTCAGTGGTCCATCAACCGGTTGGAAATGTGAGCGGTGGCAATGGCGCTCAGAGCCTTCAAGAGCTGTGTCAGAAACAAGGCGGTCCAGGTGTTTTCGGAAAGTGTGACCATGGTGGCCTATATCAACTGGCTGGGTGGCACAAGCAGTCCTGTCTTAGAAGAGGAGGCAGAGAGTCTGATGTGTTGGGCCGATGCCCATCTTCAGGCCTTGTCGGTGGCTCATGTGGCCAGAGTGTAGAATGTCATGGCAGACTACCTGAACTGAGTCACGGTGGATAATGGTGAATGGGAACTCCAGGAGTACTAGAAGATTTCCTGGTAGCTATGGGTGAGGCAGGAGTGATTCCCAGTTGTTCCTTCCCCATGAGACACCTGTTGTGCCTGTCAACCCTAGTGATAATCTTGCAGAACTACTGCTAGCAGTCATGCTATTAAATAAAGGTATGTGCTATTACTTTTTTAACAGGTTTACCCCTAGTGGCAGTAGCAGGAGACTACCACAAGGGATCTACCATGCTATTTTGACACAAAGAGCAAATGGAATAGGAGTGACTAAAGACCACTGTTGCCCAGTCATTAGACACCATTGAACACACCCAGTAAATGCCGGAGGGTGATTGAGGTGGTGAGAGGATTGGTATTTGATGGTTTGCATGCATTTGAACACTCAGCTAATCAAACTCTTTTTGGCCGTACACATCCTTATGATTTTGCTTGGAAATTTCCATAATCTGTCTAGGGGTTCTAGCCAATGTCTCTCAGTTGATTTCCAGGTTAATGACCTTATACCTTTGCAGCTACAACCCAGAATCAAAACCCACTTGAAAAGACAAAATAGGGCCCACTATCCCAGTGCCTCTGTAAATCTGTCCAGTAGCAGCACCAGCACTGTTTTCTTCCATCCTCCAGTCAGCCCTTCAAGTATCTCCAACTATTGCTTGTAGCCCCGGCATTCCGAGGAAATATGGGAAATACCACAACGCCACTTCCTCTGCTCCAAGTTAGGGGTTTCCTTCAACAACACCATGTCAGCAAGCTCATGAGTATCGGCACTGCTGAAGACAACCTTTCAGTATACTCCTGGCTGGTAGGCCATTGGGAGTTGGGGGGGGGGGCGTTTCTCTCACAGGACAGTGCTAAAATTTCCACAGTGGCAGTCCATTATAGCATGCTCCAGTCAAATATCTCCTTCCCTCTCAACCCCAGATACCGATTCACAGGAGTGTTCATTGTCCCCACAAGCTGAGGCTGGGATATTTTGGCTGGGAAAACCTGAACCTGGGTTGACACTGGGGCAGCATGATATTGTGAAACAAAGGCCTTTGTCCGGATAAGAAAAGTGGATTTAGTAAGTTTTTAGTAATGGGTTATATGAATTAAATTCTATTTTTGGATATGTGCACTAACGGATTAGTGCAATGAATAGTTTATAAAGGTTTTTCAGATTAATCATTAAAATAATCTGCAATATACTGACTGCAACCTGTCAATACTTGCTATAATAACTGGGATTAGTACAATAGACTTTGGAAAGTGGAAAGTCACCTTTAAAATATATTTATTTAACATTTTTATTTATTTATTCATTCATTTATTTTTTATACCGCGTTCTTTAGAATCAGTGTGGTTTACATCTATTGAAAAATCATTTTAGTATAACATAAATTGAAAAATAAAAAAAATATTTTTGAATATCAGCTCTACACTCGTAGATTGTTGATGAATATATGGAGCTATAAGGAGGTTTTTTTAGAATCTGTGATGTGATGAATGCCGAATTAATACTTTGATTGATATTTGGCTGTGACTAAGATCTTTTTTTCTTATATATAAGGTTTTTTCTCCAAAGAATTTGATATTCATTGAAGTGATTTAATTTTTGGAGTATCCTGTTTTTTATGATCTTTCTTGGTTTAGTATTAGGACACAGATGCAGATGATTCATTCAAAAGTGAGGGTCCTAGACTTCAAACAAACTACTTTTGCTTCTTGGGATTCCATTTAATTTTTGTCTACATATTTTTATTTTTACTTTAGGCTATAGTCACTTATTCTGTACTTGGTGAGGGTTTGTGTTCAGAATATGTGACTGAGGCCATGTGTTCTGTTAACATGGAGTTTGTGCATAGGGATCTATACTGTATTGTAGTAATTTGACTTGTTCAGCTTTTCAAATACGTATATGGATGTTCTAGGGATTACAGCAGTATTTATAGTGCCTTGTTTTTCTGGGTAGACCCCTTACATGAGTTTTAGAAGTTTGTCCTGGTATGGTATTGTAGATTTGGCCTTGCAGATCTTCGGTGACTTTTGTAGGGTCTGAAATTAGTTCCCAATATGCCTGTTACTGGAGAATGATTGTTAGATGACCAGAAACAGATTTTTTAAAAATATATTGAGGTCTCTTGGTGAATGTCAAACTTCCATTCTGTACCCATGGTTGAGGGAGAGGTTTCTGTGGATGTAGAATATATATTCAAAAAGAAAAAGTGAGAACCATAACACAGTTTATAACAAAATAAAATGAGTTATAATTTTATAATTTGGTACTGTAAACTGTGCTGCTGTTCTCACTTTTTCTTTGTTCCTTTGGTGTTTTAGCATCTTGCATTTCCTTTGGCTTTTTTTTGTAGAATATATATTTACATTAATGTGATGCTGGTCCTATGTGCAGTTTCAGGAGTTATGTTGGGGTTGCCAAGCCCTTCTTGGTCACAAAGTCTGTCTTGTTTTTCAGAGGGTGAGAAGTACTATATTGGGGCGCTAAGTTGCTCCTGTTTTTGTGGAAGTGGGAGGTGCTGCATTGGTGCTGTTGAGCCCCTCTTATCTGGCATATTTAGCAGCATGTTTCTTAAGCTCTGCGCCATACTGGATCAGACCAAGGTCCCTCAGACCCAGTATCCTGTTTCTAACAGTGGTCAATCCAGGTCTCAAATACCTGACAGATTCCCAAAAAGGCATACAGGTTCCTCAATGCTTGTCCCATGGCAAGCAGTGGATTTCCCAGGTCCTCTTTATAGTTTATGGACCTTTCCTCTAGGAACTTGTCAAATCTTTTTTAAACTCAGCTACACTAACAGCTTTTGTTACATCCTTTGGTAACTAGTTCCAAAGTTTGATTACACAGGGCCATAGGCTAACTTCAGGGAGGCAGTTATATCCCCCTGCAGTTGCCACATATCAGTGTGGCAAAACAGCTGCAGGTGCAACTAAGACCACACACTGAGGTGGCATTACTGTAGTTGCACTCACACTACTTGCACTGAGCCATTATGTTAGTTTCTGCCGACAATGCAGATGCCTGTGTGTGAGAGTTTTTCTCTCACCTCACTCTGTAGTTAAGTATAATTTTGGGAAAGAAATCCCGTAAACCTAAAGAGTAATGGGTAAAAACATTTTTTGACTACATATGTCTGTTTTTAGTTTGTATTGATATATTCCCTACTTGGTGAAGATCTGTGTCTGTTCTGCATGTGTGACTGAGACTACATGTTCAGTTAGCATGGAGTTTCTATGTGGGGAGCTGTAGTAATCCAGCTTATTCAGTTTTCTGAATAGAAATATGGATGTTTTAAGGCTCACTGCAATATTTGCGGTGCTGCCCTTTCTGGGTGTATTCCATGTTGTGTGAGTTTTGGAAGTTAGTTCTGTTATGGAATAGTATATTTTCTCTATGGGTCCTGTACTCTGTGTTCTTAGTAAGGTCCACTTTAGAGTGTTGGTTGAGGGGGGGGGGAGGGTATTGTAAATATATTGTCTTTGAGATTTGTGTTCTTTATGCTGCCAGACTGAAATTTAAAATATTTTGTTAGGTCAGATTCAAGGAAATTTCAAATTTTAAGTGAATGACTAGTTTTGTTTAGTAACCTGACAGCTTCACAGCTGCTGAGTTCTGGACTTTTCCAGCTCTAACACAATCCAGTCCAGTGTTTGAATTCATGGCTACCTGAATTAGTTTCTCATTTTATATCTTCCCTCCTCATCAATAATCTGATCATAGCGAAATGAATCAGATGTGCAGATTGGTGATGGTCTGAAGGGGGGGGGGCTGTGTAAGTGGCTTTTCATTAATCAAATACAATGTTTTATTATGTTTGTTTTATTGTAACATCTGTTTTACTAAATTGCACGTGTGTGTTGGATTTAGATTGGTGGCATATACATTTTAAAGTAAAGTATACTAAATTTATGCAAATAATGCTGCAATGAATCACCGCACATGGACCTGTATCACCCTCATGCCGCCCCTGGGAGGAGGTAGACAGTGGGGATGGAGGAAAGCAGAAACCTCAGATTGGGACCAGGGTGATCAAGAATAAAATGCTCAGACAACAAAGGTAGAAGAGAATTTTATTTTTAATTTAATGAACAGTCTTGGTGCTATCTTTATATTTTATAAAGTACAGGGAAATGCATTTCTTTCTATTTCTCTAGAACTGCACGGTATGCAGAATCTGACATTTTGGGGTTGCAGTTTAATTTTTATCTATACGCGTATATGTTTATTATTAGGTTATGGTCACTTATTCTGTACCTTGTTGAGGATCTGTGTTCTGCGTTTGTGGCCAAGGCTAGGTATTCTGTTAACATGGTGTTTGTATGAAGGGATCTGTACTGTAGTAATCGGAATTGTTTCAGCTTTTCAAATAGATATTTGGATGTTCCAGGGCCCACTGCAGTATTATGCTTTTTTTGGGGTAGGCTCTTTATGTGAGTTTTGGAAGTTGAGCTGGTATGGTATGGTAGGTTTGCTCTACAGATCCTCTGTGACTTTGTTGAAGGGTTTTGTATTAGCTCACAATATGCCTGGTATTGAATGATTGTTGTTGTCAGTGAGATGATGGGAATCAGATTTTTTTTTAAGATATTGAGTTCTGGGGGTGAATGTCCTAGTTCTGCTCAGCACCCTTAGTTGAGAGAGGGGGTTCTGTGGATGAAAAATATATGTTCAAAAAGAAAAAGCAAGAACCATAATACAGTTTATAACAACAAAATAAAAAATGAGCTATAATTTGGTGTTATAAACAGTGCTGTGTATCTCGCTCTTTCTTGTAGTTTCTTGGTGTGTAAACACCTTTCATTACCTCCACATTATCCAATCAGCTTTTTGGTTTGGTTCAGTCTCTGACTGGCATTTTATTTATTTATTTTTATTTATTTATTTATTAACAATTCTTATATACCGCACTATTAGACATCAGCGGTTTACATTAAACAGAAAACATCCGACAGTTTACATATGTCTGGTCATTACATTTAACAGGAGGTATAACTTGGAGAAATAGGGGAAACTAAATACAATGGTGTTTTATCTAATAAGGGATATTATGGTGAACTATATACAAAGGAGGTCCCACAGTACATGGGAATGCTTGTTATCTACAATGTAAAGTTGGCCTGTTGTGAGGGTCTATCCATTTGACCACTCCTGCTATTCACCTGGTGGTTATGATCTGAGCTGTCGTTGAGATATTTGAGGAAAAGGAAATGTTTTAGTGCCTTTCTGAACTGACTCAAATTGGGTATTGCTCTGATTTGTGCTGGTAAGGTGTTCCATAAATTTGGGGCGCAGAGTCAGAAGGTTCTGTTAGCTGTTGATCTGGTGCATCTTGTGGTTTCATTTGGAATAACTAGCATGTTCAATTCTGCTGTTCTTCGCGGCCTGTTTGGTGCAAGTGGTTGAATGAGGTTGGAGAGGGAGGAAGAGGTGAGACCCCTAGCTGCTTTGAAAAAGCCTCCCCCCCCCCCCCGCTCGGTTCTCCTGCACTCGGGGGGGGGGGGAGGGGGTGGCGCCACTTCATCCCTCGCCTCAGGCAGCAGATTGCCTTGAGCCGCCCCTGACATGGGTGCAGCTAATGCCACCCCAGTGGATGGCATTAGTTGCATCCACATTCACTGTACTTTCAGTATCTTATCTCCTGGAGAACTGCTGCGCATGCCCCAAACAGGTAACGTACAGCTTTTGTGGCTAGCACTGCTCCATCTGCACTTTTTTGGCGTCTTAGCTGCAAAAGTCTAATGCAGTTTAGTAAACCAGCCCCATACTAATCTCTGGTGTGATAATGCCTAAGATTTTAATTTGTACTTGGCTATGAATGTCAAAAACTCCAGTTAACTGTACAGCATGTTCAATAGAAAACACATTCAACCGCTAATTAAAAAAAAAAAATCATGACCCATGAACCTGGAGGAATGCTCTCCGTAGATATTCAGCAGAGCTAAATATAAATTGTTCCAAGATAGAATGTTATGATTTGCAGAAACATATTCTCTCCTAAAACTTGATATATTTTCTAGCTTTTTGATATTTAAGTAGCAAATTCAAAGTATGTACAAGACAAAATGGCTTGTCTGTTCTAATTTAATTCAGATTTTGTAAGCCACATTGGTTCCAAAGTTGTAATAAGAGTTCTGTAAACAGCATCTTCTGGGATAGTGTCAGCTTTTAAAAACAGCATGAGTCCAGGAAAATGCTTGGGTCGATACTAATGTCTTCTGCATTTCAAATGCAAAGTTTTCAGCTATTATTTTCTAAACTGGAACCAAAATTTGAAGCCATTTCCATCAAATTACATATTTGTTTTCAAGACTCTCGCTTCCCGCCATCTCAGAAACGATGGGAGGTAGGTCATGCAGTGAAAATATGCATTAGGTATAAAACACTTTGAGATACTTTATATATCATTATTTATCCAAGGTGCTGAATAGTTCTCCAGCCAACAATCCTCCTATATGATATGGTTAGAATGAAAATGAAAGCAATGTTTTAATTCAAAAATTACTTTCTGGAAGGGTGGCAAGTTCAAGTTCAGAATGCAAAAAACTGAGTATATTGCAAAGCAGTTTAAAAGGTTTTCAGCTATACGTACAATATTAACTTGCAGCTTTGAAAGTTGCTTGAGAAAATGAGCCTACTGGCCTTTCCGAAGTATACTAAGGTCATCTATAGGGCTGCAGTAGCAGAGTGAGATACAAGAGTATGTTTACTAAAGGGCGGTAAGGGAGCAAGTGTGCCGTTAACACACGTTATCGGCACCCGTGAGCGGCTAATGCTCAGAAGTGGGACCCTTAGCATTAAGGTGAAAGGTGGTGGAGAATGGCGAAGAGAGTGGATAGGGATAGGGTGTGCTCCTCTAATACCAGGTTGTGTTATCGTACATTAGAGCTCCCAGTGCTGGGAAACCTAACACCAGCTGAAACCTCCTGTAAAGGGCTATTTCTGAGGGGGCAGAGCCTATTTCAATATATGCAGTGTGCTCCACCCACCAGAGTTCCCAAATATGTGATAGCAGTGCTCCATGATTGTTGATGCCAAATTGGCAAAGGAGATATCGTGTGGCCGATGCAACGGGGCTGACTGGCCTACTAGGCTGACAAGGCCACTGCCTAGAGTGTACATCTGTGAGGTCCGGTATGACTCCACTGTGACAGTGGCAGCACATATACATGCTGCTGCAGTTAGAGAGATGTCACACAATCCCCATGCCACAATGCTGCTATGTCAGCATTGTGTGAGGGTGGGGGTGGCAGTGACAGTGGCTGGGGCCTACTGAGACAAAACTTTGTCCTGGCCCTGTGTGTCTGTTGCAACGCTGCAGTGGCCACTGTCAGTTGGATGGCAAGCATGCCAGCCGCAGTTACAGGGGAGCATATGGTGAGCCCTCTCTACCGAGGTCCAAGGCAGTGGCACGCAGGTCCACATCCCCCAGTGGAGGGAGGCTGGAGAGGCAAGGTGCGCCTAGCTGCATGTCTACAACCTCAATAAGTGGAGTGGAGTGGAGTGGAGGAGTAGCCTAGTGGTTGGGGCAAGGTACTTCAGGCTGGAAGGTACTTCAGGCCTAGTGGTTGGGGCAAGGTACTTCAGGCCGGAAGGTCGGGAGTTCAAATCCCACTAGAGAACAGCAACCTTGAGCTGGAAGGATTAGGGTTTCTAGTCCCACAGGTGCTCCTTGTGGTCTTGGGCAAGAAAGGACTGGGGTTTCTAGTCCCACAGGTGCTCCTTGTGGTCTTGGGCAAGCCACTTAACCCTCCATAGCCCATGTTCCCTGTAAAATAGCTATCTCCAAGTTATAATGCCCTGTTCAATGTAATTTCAGTTTGTTCAATGTAACCCGCACTGATGCAGAATAGCGCGGTATATAAGAGAATGTAAATAAAAAAAATAAAATAAATAAATAAGGCCGCCAGCAACACTAAAGTGGCGGCTGTGCCACAATGGCAGGGAGAGAGGGAACAGCTGGCATGCGGTCCTCCATAATTGTTGGAACCTGGTACCCAGTTAGTATTCCAAGTGGATGGGCTGACACTGGGATCAGGACGGTCCCCACATGCATATATTGAGTGGAGATGTGCATGCAGGGGGAAAAATATGCCACAGAGGCAAGAATAATATGCAACATGATAACAACCCATGTCAGAGGAAAAATGCCCACTCTGCCCCTTACCTGTCAAATGACAACCATAATCTGTGTGTGAACCTGTGACCCTTCAATAAGTAAGTACTCAGTCAGCTGCAACCATCTGAGCCACATGTGAATCCAAGTAAGCTATGTTGGCCTGCCAGATATGAGATTACTCCATGACTGCGCCACAAGCACACACCAGGAAATTGGAACGTTGGTATATGTCTAGTACACCCATAGTCTGCAATGTATGTGTTCATGTATCATGGCCTGCCCCTTTGACTGGACAGATCCATTATGTAAGAGATGAAGTTAATTTGAACGAGCAGCATAGCAAGGCAGTGCAGCATACAGACCTAACAAGATGTCCCTCTTCCACGCCTGCCAACCATACCTTGTCAGACAAGTATGACATAGAGCCTACAGAGACTGAAGCTGACATAGGCATACTCCAACTCATAAATACCAAAAAAGCCTAATCGGAGCGTAAGAATGATACTTCATAAAAATAAAAATAAAAAACAGCTCCACACATTAACCAGAATGTAGCACAAGGAACTTTGCACTAAAAAAGCCTCCAGTACCGTGACAACGGGGAGCACAGACCTCAGAACCAACCTCAGATCTCCATTGAACACTTAAAGCCACATAAGTGGCATCAGCTATCCAAATCGAGGTAAATTACATCAATGGTCTGTAAACAGCCCCTCCGTCCCCCAACAGTACCAGGAAACCTTTAGAAACACATTAACTGATAAGGGTCCCAAAAACTACAACTGCTATACTAAATACAATCAGCACTTAACAGTTAAACTAATATATTCACTAGACATCTCAAAATATCAAACATTAGTGCAAAAATCAATATACAATATAGGCAATAAACAATTAACAAAGCAGCAATCACTAAGGCATAAACCCTCATACTTATTTTTATAAAGTATACTCCAACTCATGCCTACATACTGCTTGACAATGACCATATATATATACCCATGATAAACCCGCATGACTGCTCTGTGGCTGAAAACACATGGCCAGTGTTGTATGAGAGAAGGGTCACAGATGCAAGGCTAACCTATGGATTAGGACATGTATGTCCTGGTGCGTTAACTTTATCCTATGTTTCCATAACTGTATCAGCATGTGCAACCTTCAACATTTCATCCAGCAAGGGTTCACACACTCAGCTGCCACACTGAGAAGCTGCACCCACCACCACTGGATGGTAGAGAATGCTTATAGCACTGGCACACTGTCATTGACAGTGCCTGAGCATTACAGAGCACGTTAATAATGCCTGCAACACTGAGCAAGCATTGACAATGGTAGAGCATCAACGGAGGCCTAAGAGGCAGATAAGAATGCCAACCTGTACCACTTTTGACAGCAGGGTCATTTGTGTATGCATGTGTGTGTCTGTGTGTGTCTCTGGAGTAATGTGATTCTCAGCAATGCACTGTGCATGCATGTGGTGCCCATGCACTATGGCTGTGCATACACCATTCTGCAGATCAGCTATACAGCAACCCCACATACTGTGTGAGACACCATTTACAAGCGGAAGGTTAGTTTGCAGGATGGAGTTGCAACCTGCATCTGTCACCATAATGCATTCCCAATTACACCATTGTCTGCTTGCTTGATTGGAGTGAGCAAGGGGACATATGTATGTGTGCTGCAACCCACACCTCTGACTCAGCCTCCAGGCCTCAGGGCATAACAATTTGCACAGGTGAGAGGCCAGAGTAATGCCAACTGCCATAACAGCTGTATCCATGGCAACAGTATCAGCGCACCTGCCACAGCTGCAGCCTATTGGGAACTAGGCTCAAGAGGAGGGCTAGCCTCAGTGAATGTGCAATCCATTCACTTAGCTGGTGACAGTGGCAGGGTTCTTTGATTTGACTGAATGCATGTTGCTCTTGTCCCATGCTGCATTCGCAGAGTGCAAGCGAGGGACTCTGTGCTCCATGCAATGTATACATATACAGGGAGGTACGTATCTGGAAAATTTGCATACAAGAAACACCACCTCGAAACTGTTTACTAATCATTGGCCAAAGCATCCAGCAGTACATTACCTATTACCCCAAATGAGAGTCCAAATGCACCTGTGTGCCTGATTGGGACAGTGGGACCCTGGCCTCTGAATGCTGTATGCATACCTCCAGCTGCCGAAATGTGGCATAGGATGTCATGTTGGCCTCTGCATTGCCTGCCACCATATGGGATGGCAGTGCCTGGAGATGAATGTTGGGGTGGAGGTATGGGTGCGGGGAACAGTACCATGCATGTTTAGTATATTCCCTTCATAGGTGGCATTGCTGGCCAAAGAATCTGTTCACATTCCAGAACCTATGCAGGCCTACTCAGTGTTTACATGTTTGACATTGGAGGGCCTGCATGACAGCCTTACTGGCTTCCCATGGGCACTGAGTGTGACAGTCACAAGTATGATGTTAGGGTACAAGCATGCAGGGTATGGTGGTGTATATGTTGCCAGCAACTGTTCCTACATCCAACCCCATGTCCAACCTGTCATGATTCCTCATACTTTTGGGTGAGGAGGCAATGTGTCTACAGCAAGGAAGACTGTATGTGCTGCACTGGCCAGGTTTGGAGTGTCCATGGCTAGGGACATGACATTTTATGCTAGTACAAGCATGGACTTAAGTGAATGCCCACTGCTCAGAGCTGTGTAGGGGTACATCATATCTGTGCCAGACAGAGACCACTGTGGGCCAGCATGCACTCTCCACTGGTTTCTGGCTCACTTTCCACTGTCCCTCACATTGCATGAGCTGTCCCCAGGTCCAAGATAAAAGGGTACATAATGAGGACCAGAGGATTCTGGGTATTGCCTACAACAGAGCGGTTTGCACAGGATGTATATGTGTTAGAGAGAGCTCAATGGCTGAGCCATCTTAGCATGGGTCTGCCAAGGGCATGGCCTGGGTGCATACATCTGTTCATGCTGAGAGATCACTCTTGCTCTGACCGAGCTATGACCATGTCATAGCTATGTATGCACATGGTGCAATATAGGGTCAAGCTGGGGGTATTTTGACTGTTTTTGGTGCAATATAGGGTCAATATAGGGTCAAGCTGTAGTGGTATTTTGACTGTTTTTTTCATGATAGTCCCGTCAATACTCAGACTGCTGGTGTTTTAATGGAGACTACAGTATGTGTACATGGTACATGTGGTGACTAGCAGACTGTGTTCAAATGACATGTTGATTAGAATTCCCAGAAAGTAAGGCTATCAGTTGTTATCAGGCTGTCAGTAACTTGCTGGTAGCTATGGTCTTGGCAGGCTCTTCTGCTTGGTGTCAGTACTCCCCCTCCTCTTCCCCTTCCCCTTGGTTTCAACTTGCCCCTCCTCCTATAAAACGTGATGTTTGAAAGGTGCAAAATTTTCCTTCTATTCCCTTAATTGACTTAACAATGATTGAGCCTAGAGTGGTTTGGAACTGAAGTGAGGGTGTTGGTGGGGGTGGGAATCAAACACTAAGGGGTATGTTTACTAAACTGCATTAGTGCAATTCGCGTTAGGAGCCGCGTTAGTGGAAGGAAAGCGAAAAAAGGACATGGGCGGGACATCGTATCTGATAACGCGCGGTTGCGCGCGGTATTACGCACGGCGCAGCAACGATCGTTACAGCGCACGTAAGCGTAAGACAGTGCGCAGACAGCCAAAATCAGAAACAAAGCTGTAGCACAATGGTTACCACACAGACTGATGGTACAAGAGTCATGGGTTCAAATCCCCAGTGTGCCTAATGAGCAAGGCTGGCTGAGGCATCCTTTGAAAGCCAACTATAATATTTTAATCCGCAGTCTGCAGGCGGGTTACAGTTTGCATATGTCAGGAAAAGTGTACCCTTCCTATGAAATATGTGCCAACAGTGACGTTCGCTCTGACATGGTACTATATATTATGTAGTATATATTATATATTATATACCTGTCGACAGGAATATGTAGGCGCTCCCTATAAGGCGAAGTGTAAGGCTCGCCCTATAGGGAGCGCCTAAATATTCCTTTCATATGGCATATAATGCATATAATATAGGGTGCCGCGTAATGTTTGCCCTATAGGGCGCCGCATAAGGCGCGCCCTATTGGGCGCCACGTAAATCATGCCCTATAGGGCGCCCCTTGAGCTACCCTAAGGTGACAGTACCCTGAGGGTGGTTCTGCTGGCAGCACTAATATACAGTAAACATAGACAATGCCTAAGACAGCCCTATCAATGAACCCCACTGTGGGTTGTGAACCTATGACCACTGGCTTCGTGGGCAGTGAAGTAATCAGTGGGCCAGAGCTGCTAATAAACACATGGTTGGCTACAGGAGGACTGCACGGCCCCACACCCACATTCAGCTGTGGTTATCAGGGAGATTACATACCACCACCCAACGCACCTTCTAGGGCTCAGGGTGGGGGACAGGATCTCCCGCCCACAGATCCACCTTCAACCCCCTGCAATGGTGGCAGTAGAGGGGACCATCACCCCAGTCCCACTCGGGATCAAACACCCTACAGGGCAGGCAATGCAGAGCAGTACATACACGTACAGCATGAGCAGACAGACGGCAGGTCTGGAAATGCTCAACTGCCCCCCACCATTATCTGACATTCTCCAGCAGCAAGCCTCCAGCCGCTGCACGGTGTTCCAGCAAGACACATACCAGCTGCAGACAGTCCGCCAGCTAGTCCATAGTGCATGGTCCTGGAGAAAATACATGTACCCAGAACGGGTATATCAGCATACACACCAAGCAGATAAATCAGTGAGTGGGCCCAAAAGGAAACCCATAGATATCACATAAGAGACATGCTATATAGCACTATGGTGGAACCTAGCCATGCCATGATCACTGCTTAGTCAGGGTGAGAGTGACCTCCCAGCAGAACATGCTATGGCCACCCTGTCCGTGCAGGTGGTACCGGGCACTACAATGTCCGGCCATTGCCCTATGCCCTGTGCAGATGCGGACGGGCCAGGCCACCCTATCCACGCTATTCCCACGGTACCTTGCTCCTCATTATGCACATCGGCAGGCCAATACTGGCAACAGTGCTAGCAGTGTGGGCTGTGGAGGGTGTTGGAAGCCACCACACACTGGATAGACAGACACGCACTCCCCACACCTATGCAAGCACTGTGCAACTATAGAGGTGTTGGGCAGCCCAGGCCACCACACCAGTCCTGGGCACAGTGCAGGCATGGCTATAGTACGCCATACTGTAGGAGGCACTCCCCAGGTTTGTAAACACTGTTAGACACAGGACCTGTAGCATACCCCACAGACATCAGAAAGGTTGCTATGATGCAGCTCACTCAGGACATTGTACCTAACCTAGGCATTGCTATCTGCCAGTGCTCATAGCAGCCTTCTGATAGCTGTGTAACATATTCCCAGGTTTAGGGTGGCATTACTACGGTATGCATGTGCTAGTATTGGGAGATGCACGCAGAGCCCAAAGTCCTGCCTCTCCAGGAGGCCTTGGATAATGGGGCCTGTGGGTGCGGGTGTGTCCGCCCCTGTTGGCTGCTGCTGTACGGCAGAGGTTCCCGACTCCAGTCCTGCAGTGCGAAACACTGTTCGGGTTGTCAAGCTGTCCCTCATGAATTTGCATGAGCTACATCTGCATAACATGGGGGTGGCGCTTAGAAATGCAGCATAGGCATCTTTATCAGAGGCAGCATCGAACCGGGATAGTGTTTGGCCCTCCAGGACTGCATTTGGGAGGCTCTGCTCTTGGTAATGTGCATGTTTATGGTGTCTGTGCTCTGTAGGGTAAAATGTGGGTGTGTTGGGCATGTTTACATCATCCGCAAGACCGGTTACGTCTGTATTAGCCCGTTATAGTAGTGGGTAAAATATGAGGACTGGTTTGGCGAACACCACAGCTGGGACTTGAACCTGTGACCCTCTGCTTCTGAATACACTGGTTCTGTGCACTGCACCACCATGTTCTCACAGAGATGGTGTGTTCCCTGGTGGTACCATGACTGTTGGTCAGCCAGGGCCTGTCTGTTGGAGCGCACTGCACCCACGTGAGGGCGGCTAGGCCACGGTCTGCTCTGGGCAGCTGCCACTGCCCCCTCCACCACCAGTATCCCTCAGCCACCATGCTGACATGCCCTTCTGCTGGTGGAGCTGGTGGTGCGCATTCTCAGGCCATCCAGTGTGCAGGTAGGCGGTTGCCTATGGTGCGTGTTCTGGGGTGGGGGTGCCCGCATAGCTGCCCATGCTTTCCCTCAGCACCGCCTGCCACTGTTCCGTGCTATTGGGGGTACCTGCTGGGTACTATTCCCTGTGACACTGTGGGAAGCACACCTTGCACATGTTGGGCCCTCAGCAGTTGCTGTCTGGCTGCTCTACTGTTTCGGCATTCCTATGGGCCAGCTAGGCATCACCCTAGTCCCCACTGTGGCCCAGCTGCAGCCCTCTGTATCCCCTTCTCCAGTATCTGACCGGTTGCCCGTTCTGACATGCCCGCCCTGAATTTGCGGGACATGTGCACGCCATAGGAACTCTGTCCGATGGTGGGGAGGTCCCTGGGCAGTGCTATTTCACTGTGGGCGCATGGACCCTTCCGCGGTTTATACATACATAACTAAAATAGGGGAATACATAAATATCTGTTCAATGGAGTTTACTCGGGGGGGGGGGGGGTGATGTTTCTCATTGATACCACTATTGGCCAGCTTGGTTGCTGTTTTTTTCCAGTTTGTTGGGGTCATTTTCAGTGTTTCTGTGCCCTTTTGTTCTGTGCACATGTATCAGACTTATCACCTTTTTTTGGTTTCCCTGCCTAGGCTGTACATTGCTGACATTTAAATGGTTTCTCTCCCCTTTAATATGCCTTTAACGGCAGGTTTTCATTCGCGTTGTAATTCAGCTCTGAAAATCAGCGTGTTAGCCTCTCCCCGCCCACTCTCCGCCCATTGACCCCTTCTCTCCGCCCTCTCTCCGCCTTCTGCGTTGTTTTACCGTGCTGCGGAGCATCACGCGCGTTAGAGCATGATACCGCGCGCTGTAGCGCGTTTACGATCGTTAATGCGCTACAGCATGCGGTATCATGCGCTAACGATCGTTAACATCGTACAACGCGCGTTATTCACGTTTACCGCGGTTTAGTAAACATACCCCTAAGTGGTCCTTTTACTAAAGTGCACTATGTAGTTAAGGTGAGATTTGGCATGTGTTAAGTGCATGCTTGGGCCCTTGATAAGCGTTACCATGGGGTCATGACAGTTAACCCACACCAGTTTTCATGCTAACTGCAATATCACGTGTTAGAGTGCTGAATGGGCAGGATAAGGGCAGAGAGCGGACAGCAGATTTAATGCAGCTGGCTATCGACACCTTAAAGTTTCCCTGGATATTCAATGCCAGGGCCATATCCAGTATGATAGCTGCAAAAGGCCCATGGTAAATAAGAAACCTCCATGCAGGGCCAGCCCGTCCACTAGATGAGCTAAGCAGCTGGCAGCAGAATGGGTGGGTTGCAGCAGTGGCACACATGGGTGGCCATGCTGCCCCCTCTCCAGCTGCCACCACTTTTGGAAATACTGCCACTGCCTGCCTCCCCCTCCCAAGATGGAATCGGTGGCAGCTTGGAAGGGGCCACATCAGCTGGGGGAAGAAGCATCAGCAGGGAGGGGAGCCGGTGAGTCTGGGGTTTCTGCCTAGGATGGCAGAAACCCTTGGGCTGGCCCTGCCTCCATGGTATCTGCAGGGAGCATTCCCAGCTTTCCCTCTGCAGATACCACAGAGGATTAGTGTTTATTGCGAATACCCCTGATACCTGAATCAGCAGGTAGTGCAGGAAGTCCCGAGTGCCTCTCAATGGCCCTCCTGCTGGGCAATCAGGCGCTCGACACACCTAACCAACTATCCATATGTGCGTCGGTGGCACTACCCATGGTGACCACTACCACCAGGCTGGGGTTGGGGCTCAGGTGAAGGTGATGGTGCAAGTTGGTCCTCTGAGTCAGCAGAGCTGGTGCCCTTATGCTCTGCAGCGGCGGTCAGCTCTGCACCCTCATCCACAGGGGCTTCAGGCTATGATGCAACCTCTTCCGGTGGCACCACAGCCCTGTCCACCGACAGTGGCAGTGGTGGAGTCACCAGTGGTAAGGTAGCACTGAGTCTAGCATCTGTGGTGGTACCTGCTGAAAGAAGCAAGGAGGACCAGCTTAATGCAGACCCCTGCATGCAGCAACCCACTCCCACCCCCACATGGGCTGCACCAGTGCACTATGGCCACAGAGATACCATGGGGCAGCTGGGAGAGTGCAAAACAGGTCAGGGAGGTCCCACCACTACAGAGTCACCCAGTGAGCTAGCGCAACAAGGGCATGAGTGCCCCATCCCAAACCAGAGAGGATATGTGTGAGAGGGGCATTGGGCGGTTCAATGGGTCACCACACCATGGGTGTTCATAGAGTGGTACGCCTTCCGGTTACTGAAGGCCGCCTCATGTAGGTGCGGTGGGCAGAGAGCCACATTGGTGCATTTGATGGCCCCAAGGACGGATGGGAACCCAGCAACCTCACTGAATGAGAGCATGGTAGCTGTTGCTGCTGCTGCTGCTGTGGGGTGTGTGGGAAGGAGATGCAATGGGCAGAACGTCCCACAAAGGCATCCATGAAATGGATGATGCTGCAAGACACCGCCGCCTGGCTCAGCCCCGATGCAGTTCCCACAACAGACTTCATTGGCTCCCCTTCCATTCCCATATCCAGTTTGAACTTCTCCTTCTGCTGCTCCTCACTACATTCCTCTCTCATCTCTCCCTACACTCCTCCTCGTGAACTCTGCTCTTCTGGTGGATCATTTCTATCTGTCCCCTTTTTTCCACTGCCAACTCCAGACTCCGATCCTTTCACCTTACTGCTCCTTATGTTTGGAACAATCTATGTGAGTCTGTACATCAGGCTTTATCTCTGCCCTTTTTCAAATCCATGTTAAAGGCTCACCTCTTGAGGCTACTTTTGGATCCTGCTCCGCTTAGTCTCCTATTTGTCTCCTTACCTTTCCCTAGTTGTATCCTTGTCCTCGCCTGTTGTATTGTCTGTCTTAACTAGATTGTCAGCTCTAATGAGCAGGGACTGTCTTTTATATGTTTCTGTACAGAGCTGGGTACACCTTGTAGTGCTACATAATTCTTCAATAGTTGTAGTAGTAGTGATGGGGCCACTGAAGCACCAATAGCAATGCCACACTT
Source organism: Ichthyophis bannanicus (assembly GCA_033557465.1). Lineage (NCBI taxonomy): Eukaryota > Metazoa > Chordata > Amphibia > Gymnophiona > Ichthyophiidae > Ichthyophis > Ichthyophis bannanicus. Next base: position 429,827,893 of record CM066032.1, read on the forward strand.
TTGAAGACAGAAGATACCTTCCTTCCAAAAGTAGTTATGCATCAGCACTAAATGTAGCAGTGATATCACAAATATCTTAAGAATCCTATGCAAAAACCATTGAGAAATGTCCAAATCATCCACAATGGGGCTCATTTTAAAACACGAATAAGGGAGGGACATTTATGTGCCGAAAATGTTCTTGACTGTATTCTGAAACATTGCAGTCATGCATGTCCAGAAGGAGTGGAATGGGGGTGTTGTCAGCCACAGAGATGTATAACACGTATTCAGGAAAAGCCCATGTATGCAGGTCTGGCCCTAGGCAGAAACCCCGGCCTCGCTGCCCCCCCCCCCGCTGCCACCCCCCTAAATTACACTGCGCCCCCTTCCAGCTGCTGCTACCCCCAGCTGCTGCTGCTGCCACCCCCAGCTGACATTGATTCTGTCTTGGTAGGGAGAAGCAGGCAGCGGTAGCATTTCCAAAAAGCCACCACTTTTGGAAATACTGCCACTAGGAGTGGAGGAGTAGCCTAGTGGTTAGAACACTGGCTTGGTAACCAAGCAACCAGGGTTCAATTCCCACTAGCACTCCTTGTGGCCTTGGGCAAGCCATTTAACCCTCCATTGCCTCAGAAGAAAGGCCTAGCAATCTACTTCCAGTGACACTGCCAAGAAAACCCAGGAGCTTCTGGGTCACCAGGAGTCAGGATTGACTCAAAGACACACATTACATTTTTTGCCGCTGCCCGCTCCCCCAATGGAATCAGTGACAGCTTGGGGTGGCGGCATGACTGCCCATGTGTGCCGCTGCCACCACTGCTAATGTCACCCTCCCATGCCATTGACACCGCCCACTCGGCTGGCCGCCTAGCTCGCCTCGTGGACGGGCTGGCCCTGCCCTTCAGCATTCTCTCCCCCCCCCCTTCCTTGTTTCTCTTTCTTTCACCCAACAGCACACATTTTACCCATACACCTACAAAAATTAGCAGATCTTTACCTGTTTTCTAAAACAGACAGTCTGCTCAGTCATGGATCCTCTCTGATGATTAATTCCAACATAATGAAGACTAGAGATACACAGTCTTTTGAAACAATATAGGACATGTCCTATATTGTTTCATATCATTTTCAAATGAAAGTGGAAGAAAAAAAAACAAATTACATCACTTACCATCTATTAAAGTGCACACTATTACTCAATAGTTGACATTATTGAGCAATAGTGCACACTATGAAGCAATACTGCATTATTCTTATTTATTTATTTTATTTTATTAACATTTTAATACCGCAATTTCCTACAGATCAAGTGCTATTAAGTGATAGTATGCACTATTCCTGCACACACACACACACACATGCACAAATAATGCACACTATAACACATTAGTAACATGGGAAACCTTTTGACCTGTATAACCCTAATGGAGACATCACAAAAAAGTCTTCTTCCTAGCCCTCATCATTCAAAAAAACAAAACCTGAAAACATGTTATGATCAGTCATTTAAGCTCCATGTGAATGCCTGCATGATATTATACATGGTAATGAGAAACATATGGAATTGTGGCACTCATTTACTACTACTACAAATCATTTCTATAGTGCTACAAGACATACGCTGCACTGTACAAACATATAAAGAAGACAGTTCCTGCTCATAGAGCTTATAATCTAATCAAGACAGAACAATACAAGAGAAACAAGGGGGGTTCAAATAGGGTAGGAGACACAAGGAGAACAAGGGATTAGGATCCAAATGCAGCTTCAAAGAGGTAAGCCTTTAGCAAGGGGATTTGAAGAGGAAGGGAGAAGAGACTTGATATAAAGATAGAGGAAGTTTGTTCCATGCATATGGAGCAGCAAAGTGAAAAGATCAAAGTCTGGAGTTTGCAGAAGAAGAAAAGGGCATAGAGAGAAAAAAGCCAGAGGAGTAATAGAGTTCACAAGGAGGGGTGTAGGGAGAGAAGAGAGAAGAAAGGTAATGAGGGACAGTAGAGTGAATGCATTTATATGTTAAAAGGAGAAGTTTGAATTGGATATGGAAACAGAAGTGGAGCCAGTGAAGTGATTTTAGAAGAGGGGGTTATATGAGTATATCGGGGCTGGCAGAAGATTAGCTGCACAGCAGAGTTCTGGATAGACTGAAGAGCAGAGAGATGACACTGAGGGAGACCAGCAAGAAGGAGGTTGCAATAGTCAAGATGGGAGGTGATCAAAGAGTGGTCAAGAGCCTTAGTAGTATGTTCAGAGAGGAAGGGACAAATTTTATTAATATTGTAAAAAAGGAAATTACAGGTTTTAGCTATATGTTGAATATGTGTGAAGGAAAGAGAGGAGTCAAAGATGACCCCAAGGTTGTGGGCTGAGGAAACAGAAAGATGAAGAGTGCTGTCAAGAGTGATAGAGAAAGGAGGAAGTGGGGAGGAGGGTTTAGGGGGTGAAAACAAGAAGTTTAGTTTTAGCCATATTCAATTTTAGGCAGCGGTGAAACATCCAGGCAGCGATGTCAGATAAGAAAGTAGAGATACGAGTTTGGAGTGAAGGAGAGATGTCAGGTATAGATAGATAGATTTGAGAGTCATCAGCATAAAAAATGACACTGTAAACCATGGGAAGAGATGAGGGCACCAAGGGACTGGGTAGAGAGAGAGAAAAGGAAAGGGCTCAGAACAGACCCTTGAGGTACACCAACTAAGAGAATGGCAGTAGAGGAGGAACCTCCAGAACAAACACTGAAAGAGCAATTGGAGAGATAAGAAGAGAACCAAGACAGTACAGGGCCTCTAAAACTAAGAGAGGATAAAGTGCCAAGGAGGAGGAGATGGTCAGCAGTATCAAGAGCAGCAGAAAGATCAAGAAGAATGAGAATTGAGTAAAGGTCTTTGGACTTAGCAAGAAACAGATCACTGGAGACTTTGGCAAGAGCCATTTCAGTAGAATGAAATGGACGAAAACCAGATTGAAGTGGATCAAGGAGAGTTTGAGAGGAGAGAAATTTGAGACAGTGGTGGAGAACTGAACATTCAAGAGTTTTGGAAATGAATGGGAAAAAGGAGATAGATTAGAAGGACAAGTAGGGTCAAGTGAGGGTTGTTTGAGGAGAGGAGTGATTACAGCATGCCTTAAGGCTGCAGGGAAGTTTGCAGTGGAAAGCAAAAGGTTGAAAATATGTGAGATGAAAGAGATAATGGAGGAGGAGATAGAGTCGAGAAGATGGGTGGGGATAGGATCAGAAGAACAGGTAGTGAGTTTAAAGGAGGAAAAAAGAAGAGAGGTTTCCTCAACAGAAATTTTAGAAAAGGATGAAAGGGTAATAGAGGTTGAGGGGAAAAGTTGGTAATTGAGAGGGGATTTCTTTGACTGGGTAACCAGGGAGTTGGACCTAGGGAGAGCCCCAGATGTGGTGTATTTAGATTTCAGTAAAGCTTTTGACACTGTTCCTCACAGGCGACTAAGCTTGAAGAATGGTTTAGAATCTGGCAACTGGGATTTAATGTTAAAAAATGTAAGGTCATGCATTTGGGCTGCAGAAATCCAAGGGTGCAATATAGTATAGGGGGTGAAGTACTTTTGTCCACTAAAGAAGAGCGGGACCGAAGCGTGGCTGTGTCTGATGATCTTAAAATAGCTAAACAGGTAGAAAAGGTGACGGCAAAAGCTAGAAGGATGCTTGGGTGCATACGAAGAGGAATGGCTAGCAGAAAAAAGGAGGCAATAGTGCCTCTGTATACGTCTTTGGTGCGACCTCATTTGGAGTATAGTGTGCAATTCTGGAGAACGCACCTTCAAAAGGATATAAACAGGATGGAGTCAGTACAGAGGGTGGCTACTAAAATGGTTAGTGGTCTTCATTATAAAGCATATGAGGACAGACTTAAGGATCTTAATATGCACACCTTAGAGGAAAAGCGGGATAGAGGTGATATGATTGAGATGTTTAAATACCTCCATGGCATAAATGTACAGGGGGAGAGCCTCTTTCAAATGAAAGTAAGTTCTGCTACGAGGGGACATGGGATGAGGGTGAAGGGGGATAGATTCAGGAGTGATATTTCTTTACGGAAAGAGTGGTGGATCCGTGGAATAGTCTCCCAGTGGAGGTGGTAGAGATGAGGACAGTATCTGAATTAAAAAAAGCATGGGAAAAACACAGAGGATCTCTGAAGGAAAAAAGGGGACTGTTATAGTTGTTGATATGGAAGGACAGACTAGAAAGGCCATGTGGTATTTTTCTGTTGTCATATTTCTATGTTTCTATGTTTCTAAATATGGCCAATCATTTTCGTGAGAAATGTTATCCTGAAGAATGTATTTCACAAGCTTATTCCCAAGCAAGTAAAACTAAATGTACTTCTCTTCTGGAGAAGAGGATAGTAGATAAATCTGACCATTTTATTTGTACTTTTACCTTTTCCAATTTGTCTCAGGACATCCAGAAGATATTATGGGAGGAATGTCATACTCTTGCTACTGTATCCTCTTTGACCAACAAAAGATTGTTAGTAGCTTACAAGAGGAACCAAAATGTGGGTAATGTATTGGTTCCTTCGGCCCTTTACATTCACTGTCCCAGAAACAAGGTTGTGGGCCACTTTAAGTGCGGATATTGTTCTACTTGCAACCATGCTCTTGTTTCCAAGAATTGCTTTGTCCTCCCAGCATCTCAGCGGGAATTAAAACTATTCAATTGCTCAAACTGTGAAACCATTCACATTATTAACTTGCTTGTGTGCTCATGTGGGTTAATATATGTTGGTAAGACCAACCATATGGTCAGGATTCGCAATATAGAATATCACAGTTGTTTGAAATTGATGTTCGTAAATGCACCACTAGTTCTATATTGGAATGAAGCCAGACACATTATCAGGGATTTGAAGTTCATGGTATTGAGGTTGTCAGACCTCACCGGAGGGGAGGAGATCGAGATAAGAATCTATTACATTTGGAACGGTATATTTTTGAACTTAATACAATGGTTCCCAATAGCCTGAATGCAGACCAGGATTTTTCAGGGGTTTTTTAGGGTCTAAGGATGTTGTTTTGTCTTTTTTACATTGCTTTAGTTCCCATTTTAATATTTAGTTAGTTGATATCCATTGCATTTTGCTTTTCTCCCCTTCCTTTCCTTCCTCTCCTCAGCTCCCCTCCTCTCCCCCCTCCTTGCTTCTCCCTTTCCTCCCCTCTTCCCCTTGCAGTTCCACTTTCCTTCCTCTCCTTCCCCCTTCCCCTCCCTCTCCTCCCCTCTCTTGTCCCCCACCCCTTCTCCTTCCTTTCCCATGTTCCTGATTACATTATTGGTCCTCCAGGACAGTGATTCTTTCACTCATTTATCATTACATTGTTTTAATCATTGTCATACTGATCATTCTCCATCTTTTTGAGTACTATTTTAAGACTGCTGATATTAATCTCATGGCCATATTTACTTTCTTTTATATGATTGTATTTATCAATATTACTCTTCTTTTTTATGTGACATTGGATAGGCCCATATTATATTAGGTGTTTGTTTTTTATGACAGTCCAAGTGGGTTTTATCTTATTTGATTTTGGTTAGCTTTTTAGTTTAGAAGGCTCTTAGCAGTTCCACCTTTAGTCACTCCGTGTCTTACGATAGTAACCTGGGCTAACAAAATTGCCCTTTACATTTGGTTCATTGGCTGCTCCATCGCGTCTGTTTTGATTTTTGGTTATATTTTCCCTTTAAGCACTACTGTTAATACAACATAATTTCCATATTATGAGGTTTGTCATTCACAATGTTTTATGACTACCAGGAGGTCCAGTTTTTGTTCACTGATTATTAACATGATGGTGACTTTGTGATTAATTTTTAAATGCATTTATTGCTGATCTTTGGACAGATTAGGCCCAATTTTCATTTGGGTGGTGCTATGTGTCTCATCGGTGCATGGCCTGCCTGCCGTCCATCTAACCCGGATTTTCAATGCTGGGATCATTGAATGCAGGGGCATTAAAATTCTGGTTCTCGCCACACAACCCAGAAGCCACAGGAGCTAACTGGTTAGCAGTGATTTTCGATGCTATCCGCTTAGCCCCTGCGCCTGAAAGATAGGCGAAGAAAAACCTTGCCTATCTTTAAGGCACAGAGAGCTAAGCGGGTAGCATCAAAAATTGCTGCTACCAATTTAGCCTTTTCCTCAGCCCCTGCTCTTCCCCAGAATGCCCCCAACATGCCCCGATGCTAACTGCATAGCATCTGGGAGCATTAGAGCCTTTGGAAAATCCCAGATAAGGCATTTACATGGGTAATTAGGGCAGTTACTCGTGTAAATACCTTTGAAAATGCTGCCTATTGTTTTTTGCCCCAACAGGGTTTTACTGACCGTCCCTGTGCAGCAACTTTTTATAAATTGTTTTGATGTCCTTTTAAACTTTTAATATATTTTATATGTCTCTTTGGGACAATATGTCAAAGGGTATTTATCTGCCAATAAATGTAATGATATTCAGAAGGCGAGTCACAGTGTGACTCTTCATGCAAGCTTTAATAAATTAGATTGATCAGATATTACTCTTAGAGACTTTGGGGCCCTTTTACTAAACTGCAATAATGCTTACAGTGATGTTTAGCACATGCTAAAAAACCATAGTAACTGTTACCACATGTTAAGAGAAGCCAGTGTGGTAAAAATCCCCTTGCTAACTGCTCTTAGGGTGATGGGGCAGGATCAGCGGGGCCATAGCAGCAAGTGAGAGCAAGCAGTTGACACTACAATAGAAAAAAAAAAAAGGTATGCCACAGTGGCAGTCCTCATCCCTCCAGCACAGATCTCCCTTCCACTTTGATTCTTTTCCAGCACATTCTTTTCCCTCGAGCATCCAACTCCCAGCACAAGGACTTTCCGTACCATCATCCGCCCCAGCACTTTCTCCCAATGGACAGCAAAGTGTGTTACCAATGTCAAAGCCCCACTGGATACCCTACTCTCCAAACAGTTTCACCCCTCCCCGCAAAGGCATAATCCTTACCCTCCCTTACCCTTCCCTTCCCTCCCCTACCCTCCTGAGATCCCTCCAGGTTTTATCCAGGCCACCCCTGGTGTCTAGTGGTCTTCAGGGCAGGAGTGGTCACCCTCTGCTCCTGCCCCAGCTGGTAATCTATTCAAAATGGTAGTTTTAACCCCCTTCTAAAATAACCCCTAATATCTCTTAAACAATGTCTGAATATTGCAGAAATAGAAGCACAAAATATGATTCAAATCATGATCAAAGACAAAGGTGCCTATCAAGGATTCTTCACATGAAGATTCCTCTAGCAGGGTTGTCGGATTCCACAGATTAGATTTTTGGGCAATCCTCTCTACTTCACCCTTTTTCTCTATTCAATGTTGTACCACTCAAAATAATAAGTCATGAACCGAATAGAAAAAAACACCCTTTTGATAGGGAATGGAGTCTGCTGGAAAATGGAGAACCTCCATCAAATAACTCTTAAACACAATTCATCCTCCAATTGCTCCTTCTTTCAGTGAAGCAGATTCTTATCTTGAATGAGGGCTGCATTGACCTCTTTTACCCCTTTAACATCCTCATCCAACTTCTCCATTCTATTTACACATGGGGGCATATTCAAAGGGATTAATGCAGTACCTGCTAACCATGTTAATTCCACTAAGTGGGTTATTCAGTGGCACATATTGTTCCACTGAATATCCCCTCCTAAATCTTCTGAAAACTCCAATGCTAACCACTTAGGGGTATGTTTACTAAACTGCGGTAACATTACAGACCGCGCGGTAGGTAACGTTAACACACGTTATGTAATGTTAACGAGTGGTAATGTAACATTAACACGCGGTAATCTTACAACCCACATGGAAGCGTTCCACGGCGCGGTAGACATCGTAGAGGGAGGAGAGAGGGCGGAGAGCTGGGGTCAATGGGCGGGGAGTGGGTGTGGAGAGGCTCCCTGCACACTAACGCGCTGAACTGAAGGGCTGAATCCTACTGCAAATGAAAACCTGTCATTAGATGCACATTTGCAGGAGTTGCAGGAGAGAGAAACTATTTCAGTGTCAGCAATGTACAGCCTAGGCAGGGAGCCCAAGAAAGGTGATAGTAGTGCTCCATTTGCAGCAACAGCATAGTGCCCAGATATGAAAGGCCACTATGGTGATGGCGCAAATGGGGCACGGGGGCTGCAGGCGGGACATGCAGTGAGGGCTACTGGGGCATGGGGTGGACTAGGCGGTTGCCTAGGTGGCACATAGGAATGCAGAACATGGACACCAGCAAGACAGCAACAGACCAGGGTCAAACATGCCCATGAGTCTGTGTCCCACAGTGTCCCATCCATGGGACATTACCCAGCAGGAACCCCAAGGGGCACATAACATTGACAGGCAGTGTCGGGGGAAGCGTGGACAGCTATGTAGTCACCCCTACCCCAGAACCCACACCTTAGGCAGCTGCCAACCTGCCCCCTGGATGGCCTAGGACTGCACATCACTGGCACCGACAGCATATGGTCATGGCGGCATGGCAGGGGGAGTGTTTGTGCTGGTGGGAGTAGTGGCATTCACCTGCAGTGGACCTAGCCCATGCCCTGTACCAATACGTGGTGTGCAGTGCAACAGAAGAGGTCTGGCTGGGGAACGTAAGGGTAGCCCCAGGGACCACTATGCTGCTGTGGCAATAGTGTGGTGCAATACACTCAGCCAGTATGTCCAAGAGCAAAAGGTTCAAGTCCCATCTGTGGAACCTGAAGAGCATCACCCCATAGTTTTATCCCACAATGCAGCCACAACAACAACATGTGCAAACCCCAATGCAGTGGTGCACAGGGGTGCAAACACCCACTCACATGGGCTCCACTATCCACAGCCTCATGGAGTTTCAGGCTGTTGGCCCCAGCATGGAGCTGCAGTTATCACCAGAGCACTACTACTATCCCCTGCACAGTTTAGCAATGTCGGCACTGTGCTCAGGACCAGTGTGGTGGGCAGGGTTGTCAACTACCTCTATCTCTGCACAATGTTTGAGATAGGTGTGGGAGTGTGCATATGTCTATCCATTGTTTTGTGTCTGCCAACACCTCACTGAGCCCACTGTTTCCAGCGTTAGCCTGCAAATGTGCATAATGAGGAGCAAGGTATTGTGGGTATGGCACAGAGAGGGCAGATTGGCCAGGATGCATCTGCACAGGGTGGAGGGCAATGGCTGGGACACTATAGTGCTCGACCACCACCTGCATGGGCAGAGTGGCCACAGCATGTCATGCTGGTAGGTCACTCTCACTCTGACTGAGCAGTGGCCATGGCATGTTCATGTTCCCACTTAGTGCCACACATTATTTGTCTCTAATGATACCTGTGTGTTCCTGTTTCTGGGGCCCAATCACAGAGATATCTGCTTGGTGTTTGTGCTGTGCATCCCACCTCTAGGTGCACAGGGTTCCCCCATGAGCATGCACTATGGACTGGCTAGTGGGCTGTCTGCTGTTAGTCTGTGCATGGTGGAACCACCCTGTAGGATTCTGCAGGTGCAGTCTGATTGTGCTGGCAGATGGCAGACCATGGCATGGAGCCTTCCCCTGCCCACCCCAAGCATCACTGTTGGTCTGCCATGGTCACATGTATGGCTCTGGCCCATCAACCCTGGAGGGCTGTGATCAGCCAGCAGGACTGTGGTTGCTGGTATTACAGCCATTCCGCAGGGTGCAGGCGCCTGTCCCACCACACCCTCATTTACAATAGTGGTGATTGTGGGCCCCTTGGGGTATATAGTGTGTACCACTTAGACCCATAGAGGCAGTGCTACCTAAATCTGTGAGTCTAGTCCCCACCCTATCACTGCGCTGATAACAGGTACCTATGGCAGCCAAACCTTGACACTTTATACACACTAATCTGAGTGGTGTCCAGTCCCACAGGGCCACATGTGACTGCAGAACCCAGATGGTAATCAAAGTACTTTTGGTTGCACTGGTGGGAACACCTGTCACACACTGGTAGTGATGGGGATGTGCAGCAGGACCTATCTGTAGCACCACATGTACTGTGGACCTAGTGTTGGGCGCCCACCCTATCCCTCAGGGTGAACACAGAACCTGCACAATGGCATGGTCTGTAGCTACTCTGTGCCAGTATCACGCACTGTCAGTCCGTCTTACCATGCTGCAGTACCGGTGAGGTGCAGACCCCATTTGGTGGTCAACTGTAGGCCGCTGTTCTGCATGTGCAATACATCATGGGTACTGGTGGGGTTACCCTATCCTGGCACACAGAGCAGACGGTTTGTGTGGTGACCTGCGGTCCGTCTGTACCCAGCCAGTGCTGTGCAACAAGTCATAGAGATATAGCCTACTGGTTCGTACACTGCCATTCTAGGCCAGAGATACTCACATCCAGTCCTGGAGGTCCACAACCCTGAAGGATTTTGGGATATCCCTAATGAATCTGCATGAGCTATATATGCATTAGAGATATCCTGCCAACCTGACTGGTTTGTGGCCCTCTAGGGCTGGATTTAGAGACCCCTGCCTTACACCTCTGTCATTTACGATTGTGAGTGGGCAAGGTGCAGATGTCCAAGACATCAAAAAGGTTAGATAGAATTTGTCACATTCCTCCTTGCTTCTCACCACCACCAAAATATTGTCTATTAGAAAACTTTATGGTGGTGGTGAGAATTGAGGAGGAATGTGGCACATTCTATCTTCCCTTTTGATATCTACAACATCTGTACCTTGCCCACTCACAATCTTAACTGACAGAGGTGTAAGGCAGGGGTCTCCAAATCCAGCCCTGGAATGCCACAAACCATTCAGGTTGGCAGGCTATCTCTAAATGCATATATATATCAGGCAGATTCATTAGGGATATCCTGAAAACCTGCAGGGTTGTGGACCGCCAGAACTGGCTTTGAGTAGCTCTGTTCTAGGCAGTGGTCATGGGGTTTGATTCCTCGTTGTTCCTTCCTGTCCATGTCTGATGTTTTGCATGCCTGTGATAGTCATATCTTTGCAGATCTGTGCTGCCAGTCCATAATACCCTCACCACAGATGTCATCACTTCCTATACAGCATTATAAGGCACCTTACTAGGCACAGTACAAGGCACGTTACAAGGCACATTACTAGGAACAGTACAAGGCACGTTACAAGTTACGTGCCTTGTACTGTGCCTACTAAGGTGCCTTATGACGTGCCTTATAACGTGCCTTGTAACGCGCGTTAACTGACACAGCTTGCCATAATGATGCACCGCCCATTCCTTTATATGGTAATCCAGGGAACCTAACGCGGGGAACATTACTGCAGTTTAGTAAACAAACCCCTTAGTGTCAGGGTGTTATGGGCAGAACAGGGATGGAATAAGGACGACACCCAACGTTAGCTTGTCAGGGCAATATTCAGTCTCTAACCAGTTAACCTAAATTGGCTAAAGGTATGCTAAAAAGGTGACCTAACTTTAGCTGGTTTAGCTCCCCAGCCAGGGCTAACGATTGCCACTGACCAGATAGATAAATCGCTATCTGGGCATATCAGCTATTCAGTGATGCTGGCTGGATATGGCCCCAAAACTGAATATGTGTGGATTGTTTAAAGTGGCAAAAGCCAGCCCCTTTAATCATACTAGTTGCCACTGCTGAATATGCCCCACAGCTTTTAGAGCATGATTCTCAATTTTCCCTTAATAAATCATCTTTTTGGATTAATGTTGAAACCTCAACTGCTGACCTGCTCATCTCAGTGTCCTGCTTTTTTAATCTCCCCCCCCCCCCAATGAATTCCAAGAGCACCACTGGGGACCCAAGTGAAGAAATATATTAGGCTACATCCATAATAGACCTCTAGACCAGTGTTTTTCAACCTTTTTTGTGCAAAGGCACACTTTTTTCATGAAAAAAATCACGAGGCACACCACCATTAGAAAATGTTTAAAAAATTTACCTCTGTGCCTATATTGACTATATATAAAGTAATTCTCTTGAATAGGAATCAAACACTCACACCAACCCCCCTCCCCTGCTGGTTCACACCAACCCCCCCCCCTCCACTGCTGGTTCACTCACCCACCCCCCCTGTCACTTACTCACCCCTCCTGCTGGGTCACTCACTCACTTACCCCCCCTCCCCTGCTGGTTCACTCACACCATCGCCCCCCCCCTTGCTGGTTCACTCACACCACCACCACCCCCTCCACTGCTGGTTCACTCACACTCCCCCCCCTTGCTGGTTCACTCACACTCCCGCCCCCCCTTGCTGGTTCACTCACACACACACACACACACACACCCCTCTGCCCAAGCCGCTGCTTCTGCTTTGTACAGAGCAGCGGCTGCACTACACTTACATTGAAAAGTAAAGAGAAACTGTGTCAGGAGCCCTCTGGTCATCGCAGAGCCCGAGGAAGTGATGTCATGGGGGCGGGCTCCTCACAGGCTGTCTTTCCTTTTCAAATTAACTTTATTGCAGCTAAAGTTAATTTGAAAAGGAAAGACAGCCTGTGAGGAGCCCGCCCCCATGACATCACTTCCTCAGGCTCTGCATGATCGGAGGGCTCCTGACACAGTTTCTCTTTACTTTTCAATGTAAGTGTAGTGCAGCTGCTGCTCTGTACAAAGCAGAACCAGCGGCTGCACTGCTATAGGGAATCGCGATCTCGTTCGCGCCGCGGACTTCGGCACAACAGCCGGTTTTTTGCTCTGGCCGCTCCCGATCTTGCGGCCAGAGCAAAAAACCGGCTTTTCAATGGCCGGTTTTACAACTGTGCTGGCAGCCGGCCTGGCCATGGAAAAACCGGCCAGGCCGGCTGAAAACCGGCCAGTTGGCAACCCTAATTTGTGAGCCGAGGCCACATGTTACGGATGAAATTGGAATTTTTCCCACGGCACACCAGACAATATCTCACGGCACACTAGTGTGCCGCGGCACAGTGGTTGAAAAACGCTGCTCTAGACTGTATCACAACCAGACCCATTGAGAAGAACCAGCACATGCATACTCCCCAGACTGAGCTCCAAACATATTTTCCTGCCCAGCCATACTATCAACTACTTGAGGTAGCAGACACTTCCAAAAACTCAGGGAAGACCTACAATTCCCTCTCCAGTATCTCAACTAGTGTTATCATCAGTCCTTGCCAACTCTGCAGCTGTGGTTGATTTCTCCATAGGACATGAGGGTTAGGGAGCAATCCAAGGGGGAAAGCCAAATATCAGGTCCTAGATCCTGTAATACTTTTTCAGCCGCAGCAGCAGACTTGGGACTCAGTCTCTGATATTTCCAGGTAACTGTCAAATGATCCACTCTTTTGTTATTTGGGTCCAGATATTGAAGTATCAAAGGAATAGACTTTAACCTTCCCCTTGCATTTAGAAGACATTCTGATTCAGGGAACAAAGTTGAGGAAGATGCCACTCACTGTTCTAAGCTGATACTCATGCCATTGATTTAACTTTGCTCCCTCATGCTAGGCTCGTAAGCTTTTTATTGCTTTGAAGGCTAGCATTAGATTTTACTAGGATCTGAAGCCAGCCTATTCATTAAAGAGCTGAAAAGCTGAATGAATTTCAGTATTACGTTTTGTTCCAGACCATTAAATTTAAGGAAAAACTGCTGTATTTCTAACAGTTAGATATGTTATACTTCTTTTAACTATAGGCATATCTAGTTGAAGCTTTTGCCTGAAACCTTGGTAGTCATTCAACTAGAAACAATCTTCTTTTTAAATAAGTTAGCAAGCTATTAGAAACACTACAGTGGCATTGCTGCTCATTGTCATATGGAAGACTTGAATTTGATTCTAAGAATTAGCTTTTGATCATCAGACCGACAGTCTGGGGATTCTGCATAGACAGTATTCACAGACCTCAGTAAGAGAAGCGAGTCTCGTACAGTGCATGACAACAAAATTTACAAATGCTATTCAAGATATAATACATGTGGACTGAAAAGAGCTCTGGTCTAGGGTCCCCTACTAAGTACCATCACTGTGATGATTAGATTAACCATGAGGATTAACAACTTCAGTCACAAATGAAGGCACATATGGATTCAGGGTCAGAACCTTGCTCAGTGTAAATGATGCCCAATTTTAGATGGTTATTGTTAGCCTGATTTTCAGGTACTGTAGGTTTTCAGCAGAAAGTTTGCTTAAATCTAGTTGGCTAACGTTTGCTTTGCTAGATTTAGGACAGCAGTTTTTCTGCTTTGAGTTAACTGGGTAACTTAAGATCAGAGTTACTAACATAGCATGCATGTTCATTGGGCATCATTACTAACTAGGTCTCATTGCATAAAATGGGACCAGTGGTAAAATACTGTAAATACACAATAGTAACTTTAGCCCTTAGTCACGTGGAGGGTAATTTTATAACTGGGAGCCTTGTTTTAGGCACTCAGAACATAGCTACTGTATCTAAAGTCTATTTTATATATAAAAGCAGGTGCCTATTTTTCTTTATAAAATAGGGGTATAAGTGACTGAAAATACGAGTCAAATCTGGGCACGAGCATCTCTGCCAGCTTTAGGGCTAAACAAATGCCTGTAGCTAGATTTCTAATAAATGCATGCATGTTATAATTATAATGTATATGTATAGATTTGTGCTCTGCCAACACTGTGCACACCAGACTGAAACTACACACCATCTGCCTGACACATGTACTTTCAACAAATTGCTGGCTAAAGTACTTGTGTAAAGGCCAGTCCATGCAATTGGTCACTGAAAATATATGTGTTATGCGCATTGATGGTGCTTAGCTTTAGAGGGTCATTTTATAAAATCCCGCATAGTTAATATATATTTTTCTGCATGTATTTCATGTTTATTTTATAAAGTCAAGTATGCATGTGCTTGACTTTATAAGATATATGCATAAATAGGTGAAAATGAGTGCTAATTTAAGATGTGATCAGTTACACCAGCCTTAGAGTACCTAGATTTGTAAAGAACACAAGCAAATTATAGGGGTCAATATTCAAACCGCATAAACCCCATCAATTCCCATTTCAGCAGTTGTCCTCATTTTATGCAGTTTTGCTATCCGGTAAGCAGCTGACTATCACTGCTAGCCAGATAGCAAAACCTCTGGCTGCTGAAACCAGATATCCAGCACCAAACTCCATATAGACTCTGGTGTTGAATATCTGGTTTTAGTAATATCGACACCCTAGTATTTAATAATTCAAGTGCATACTTATGAGCTCTGCCCATACTCTGCCCAAGCACACATCTACAATGAAAGTATGCCCCATCGGAACAATGTGTAAACTTATAGCAAGTAGCTAAAGGACATGTGTAAATGCCCATTTGCATACATAGAGGCCTGTTAACTAAAGCATGCTACCAAGTAGTATGAGGTTTAGCATGTGCCAAGTGTACAGCAGTAAAACATTATCATCCACTGGGAATGTGATACCATTAAAAATCCCACACTAACTCAGCAGTATGGATTGAGGTGGAGAATGTGTGTTTTTGGGTGGAGATTCCACATCATGGGTAGCATGGGTGTTATTGATGCATGCTGCTCAGTAATGGGGCATCCACCCCAATCATCACAAAAAGACAAAAAGCATGGGAGTGGAACAATACCCACGTTAGTAATATGGGGAATTGCCAGGAACACCTCCATTTGCTAACAGAGATTAAGCATCACCCCACGCTCTTTTTCAGGGCCATGCATGTACTACAGTGTGCTGCTTAGAAATATAACCCATGCAGTTGTGGTCAACATTATGGGCACCCTTGCATTTTGGGTATGTTGTGTATAATATCTTGAGAAATAATTGGAATTATTTCAACTGTATGTCATTATAATATTTTAATAGTATGTTCAAAGTATACAACAAAAACAAGTTATCTGTGCAACTTAGACATAGTAATTTTTGAGACAAAAAAACAAAATTTGACCTGGACAGGATTAATGGTACCTTCAGTAATATTTGGTTGCAAAACCTTGGCAGTGATGATAGCATCCAAACGTTTCTTGTAGCCATATGCTAATTTTTGTAGACATGTCCACTGATAATTTCTCCTACTATTCAACTGCAATTTGTTTCAGCTCATGAATGTTTGTAGGATTCCTTTTACTAACGGCAGATTTCAGCTTTTTCTAAAGGTTCTTGATTGGATTGAGATCAGGACCCATTACTGACCAGTTTAAAACAGTCCAGTTCTTCCTTTTTAACCATTCTTTTATATTTTAGGATGTATGCTTTGGGTCACTGTCCTGCTGGAGGACCCATGGCCTTTGACCCAGACCTAGCTTTCTGACACGAGGTAGCACATTTTGGCCCAAAATGCCTTGGCAGTCTTCTGACTTCATTATTCCTTTAATACATTCAAGGCCTTCATTTCCAGAGGCAACAAATAGCCCCACATTATGGAACTTCAACATATTTAACTGTAGGAAAGGTGATTTATTTCTCCTTATAAGCTTCATTTCTTCTCTTAGTAATGTATCGCTGCTCTGCAATGTCACAAAACATTTTCACAGAAGGATTGTGGTTTCTCAAGGTAGGTTTGAGCAAATATCAGGCATGTCTTTTTATGTCTATATTTGAGCAGTGGGGTCCTCCTTGGCATTCACACATGAAGCCCTTCTTTGTTTAGAGAGTGGAGTAAGTTGCGGGTTGAAACCACCACTCCAGATTGCTCCAGGTCAGCCTTAAGCTCTTTGGATGTTGTATGTGATGGTTTTCCAACAGTTTACACTAACCTTTGAATACTTCTTGCATTGATTTTCCTCTTCCCACCATGTCCTGGGAGGTACTTGACAGTTCCATGAGCAGAAAACTTCTTAATAAGATTGTGAACTGTAGACATAGGAATTCCAAGGTCTTTGGAGATAGCCTTGCACTCCTTTGAAGTTTGATCCTTGGTGATAATGGCTTTTCTAATGGTCTCAGATAGCTCTGTTGTCTTCACCATTGTAAAAATTGGAACAGGGCATGAATGTGGCCATTTTAAACATTAGAGCCATCGTTCATTGGTTGATTCAAGTCATGTGAGTACTGACAATTGATCACAGGTGTGTTTAATTTTACTGCAATGGGAATGTGGTTCTTCTGTTCAAACTGATTTAAATTGTTTATAAGTGTGCCAATAATCATTTCCTCATTTACCTCATCATCAGAAGTTTCACTTTTCCCAGATGAGTGATTTGTTTTTCTCTCGAGTGATATAGATGCCATTACTCTTTGAAGCAGTCCTTGTTGGTTTTGGCCTGGTCAAAGATAATATATGGCTTATGAAAGTTATTGTTTGCAGTGGCTGGTCCATTGGGCCATATAGCCTCATGCGAAGTTGGCTGAATAGCCTTTTTACATTTTGAATAAAATGGAGGGCCTGTTACTAGAAAATGTTTGACATCCTCATTGCAGGCGATCCGACAAAAATCTTTGAGTAACTGATTAGTTCTGTCCGTTAAGTTACGGGAATACCTTTTGGTGACTTTAGGGATTCTTTGGAGTGTGCCTTTTTTTAGGAATAATCATTTCCTGGCAATGACCCAGTTTTTTTAATTGGTCTTGTTTTATTTGATTCTTTGATGTGTCAAATATTTGTGCATATATATTCCAAAGTCATTTCACTGGCCACTTTTTTTTAGGAGATATAGGATATTAAGGGGTTGAAATGCAAGGGTATCAATAAAGTTGATCACAACTGTAGATCACTACAATGCTGTGATTTGCGCATGTTGATGGTGCATAACTTTAGGAAGTTCCTTATAAAATTATCTCTATAGAGGGTAATTTGATAAAAGGTTACCTAGATTGAGAAGGGCAAGAAAGCTCCTGTTTACAGCTTAATTCATAAAGGCATCTCTGTGTCTTTATAAATCACTAGCATAAAACCTGCAGAAATTGTGTGCCTGGTATTCAAAGCTAACCGCGTTAATTGCATTGAATGTGATATTCAGCAGCCCTACAGGCCAGCACCCGGGGTGGGCCATACCTGCAGCCCTAATCTTGCTACACCACTGTCCTCAAATACCAAAAAATGTAGTTAGAGAACAAGAAAAGGGCAGAAAGTTGCAGAAATATTTCTCATCATATTGGGAGCTATAGGCCTGATTAATAGGTATTTCCAAGTGCACCTTGACCAGTTGTCTATACAAGATACATCCTATGAAGCTCTCTTTGGCATGATGCAAGAAGTGGCAAGTTGATCCTAGGTGTGTATATTAATTCACTGTCCATGGTGAAGGAAGATGTTTTATATATATGAAAAATACTGAAAAATAAGTAAGGTTTTTTTTTAATAAAACCTCTTTCAAATATAAAATGAAAACAATAAAGAGAATGTTATTAAGGCTGAATTATATGGGGAGCTAGGGTGAAAGATTTGTCAGCTGTACAAAAGAAAGTGACCATTGGGGGGGAGGAGGAGCTAACTGCAAAGCAAGATGGGCGCTTGAGGCCTCAGCTCTGGAGGAACCTTGAAAGAATCTGGCACCCAATATATTATAGTGAGGTTATCTCCCCCCTCCTCGACAATTGTTTATTGTTTATTGTTTATTTCATATTTAATATACCGCCTCCCATAACATCGAGGCGGTTTACAATGTAAAATCAATAGTTAAAACAATGTAAAATCAATAATTAAAACAGAAAAGAAGAAATTACAATACATAATAAAGAGAGGAAAGTAGAGACAGAATAGGTATCCAGATTCCAGACAGAGATACAGAGAAAGAGAAATTTAGGGAGGAAAGGCTAAAGAGAAAAGATGAGTTTTTAGAAGAGAGCGGAATTTAGGATAGGATTCTTCTGTACGGAGGTTGGTGGGGAGGGAGTTCCAGAGAGAGGGTGCTAAATAGAAGAATGCTGATTTCCTGGTAGATTGCAGATGAGCCTTGGAGGGTGCTGGGAGATGAAGACGGTTAATGTGTATGTACCGAAGACTGCGTGAGGGGGTATGATAAGTCAGTAAATCCGAAAGGTAAGCAGGTGTTGATTGATAGATGGCTTTATGAGTTAAGGTGAGAACTTTGAAAGATATCCGGTAGTCAATTGGCAGCCAGTGGAGGTGATGTAGCAGAGGGGTGACATGGTCACGAGGGGAAGCGTGGAGAATCATGCGAGCAGCGGTGTTTTGGATTAATTGAAGACGGTGTTTTTGATTTTGGGGGAGACCGGCGAAAATAGTGTTACAAAAGTCTAATCTAGTGATAACCAAAGAAAGAAGGAGAGTAGTGAGAGCCTGAGTGGACAGAAAGGGACGAACAGCACGAATTTTCCGGAGACATAGAAAAGAACACCGAGAAATATGCGAGATATGGTCATGGAAACTAAGGGCACTATCAAGAAACACCCCAAGGTAACGAAGCTTAGGAACTACAGTGATGGTGGAGCCTGCAAGGGATGGAGCAAGTGAGGGAGTAGGAGAGATGTGGGGAAACCAAATTGCAGCAGTCTTATTAATATTAAGCACCAAGCAGTTAGAGAGAAAGCCAAGAAGAAATAGAGGACAAACAATCTTCTAAAGGTGAGATATCAGGACAGAATGAGGAAGTGTGATGCAACAAAAAGATATCGTCAGCATAGAAGTAACATGAAATCCCAGATTGTTGGATAATCAGTGCCAAAGGGGCAAGAAAAACATTAAACAGTAAAGGAGCCAAGATAGAACCCTGAGAGACACCACAAGGGAGTGGAAAATGGTCGGAGCGTGAATGAGAAGAGGAAATAGCAAAGGACCGATGGCAGAGAAATGAATGAAACCAATGATATACCGAACCACGAATACCCGCATCCCGAAGACGAGAAAGAAGAAGGGCGTGGTCAACCAGGTCGAATGCTGCCGAGAGATCGAGTGATACCGCTAAAGTGATGTTGCCCTGGTCGTGAGAAGTGCGAATTTCATTTAATACAGCAGTGATTGTGGATTCGACACCAAAACCAGGTCTGAAACCGGATTGCCTGGGATGAAGAAATAGTGTAACAGCAAGGTAGTGAGAAAGTTGTGAGAAAACCACCTTTTCCAGTAGCTTAGAGGCGAAAGGGAGATTGGAAATGGGACGGTAGTGAGCAGGGTTGGAGGGATCAAGGGTAGGTTGTTTTAGGAGAGGGAGAACTGTGGCGTGTTTCCAGGGGGTAGGGAAGAAACCAGAGGATAAACTAGAGTTAATGATAGTCAGCAGAGGTTGCAGTAATGAGGGAGGAGGTTCAGAGAACCAAGAAGAAGGAATAGGATCCAAATCACAGGTAGTTTTCCGAGTAGTGGACAGAAGATGAAGTACTTCTGAAGAGGAGACAGAAGAGAAGGAGGACCAGGTGTGGGAGAGACATGAAGAAAGTGGGGGAGAGATAGGAGGAGGTGATGGCAGGGCTTGTGGACAATGAGGGAGAGAGGAACGGAGGTTTTGGATTTTGGCAGAGAAAAAAGACGCCAGGGTAGTAGGGCTAGGAGCTGTGTTGGGATGAGAGGAACCGTGAACCGAGGAAGACTGTAAATGAGAAAGAGTGTTCAGTGTAGCAAAAAGCTGATGGGATCTATTGGGGGCAGCTATGATTGTTGAGGTGTAAAAAGAGCATTTTGCCTGGTGAATAGCGGAGCGGTAATGGGCATGACAAGATTTAAATTTGTGATAAGAGGAGGCAGAAGGGGCCTTGCGCCAAAGACGCTCAGCTCTTCGTAGATGAGATCGAAGTAGAGAGAGCCCGGCGTGGTACCAGGACTGGTGAGGATGGCGCCGTGGTTTGACAAGCTTAATAGGGGCAACTTGGTCGAGGGTGCGTGATAACTCGAAATTCCACATTGTGACCTGGGAGGAGGGTGAACGGGAAGGGAAATCAGATGGGAGAGGAGGAAGAGCAGTAGAAAAAGCCTGCATAGTGGACGAATTAAAGAGCCGGGAGGGACGAACGGGTGGAGAAAGCGGAGGGGGAATCAAGGAAGGGGCCTGAAAAGTGAACAAGAGGTAAAGATGATCTGACCAGGGTATGGAAACTACAGAAGGGGCAGAAATGATATATGGAGAAGATCGTGGGGAAATAATTAAATCAAGGATGTTTCCTGCAACATGAGTGGGTGAAGAAACATGCTGATGTAGGGAGAGATCACGAAGTAGGGAGGAGAAGGCGATATCCCTGGCTGAGGTAGGGGCATCAAAATGAACGTTAAAATCCCCCAGTAAATGGAGTAGAGGAAATTGAAGGACCAAATCAGAGACAGAAGCCAGAAAAGAGTCCCAGATGAGGGGAGATGAGGATGGAGGAAGGTAAATAAGGAGAAATTGGAGAGCAGGCAAACTATTCAGCTGAAGTAGAAGAGACTCAGAATAAGTTAATGAGGCAGAAGAAATTTTGGAGATGGGTAGCGAGGAACGGTAAATTACCGCGACTCCGCCACCCGCCCGAGAAAGACGTGGGACAGATATGGCATCATAGCCGGGGGGAAGGCAACGCTGAAGGAGAGACTCCTCTCCCTTCTCGAGCCAGGTCTCGACCAAAAAGAGAACATCGATATGCTCTCGATCGATAAGGTCATAGATTAAAGCAGTTTTTGAGCGCAGGGACCGACAGTTAAGCAGACTCAGTTGGAGGGGTACTGGTATAGCAGGCCCAGAGTGCGGCAAGTAGGGGGAGTGAACAAGAACTCTGGAGGGAGGGACCAATGCCACAGGGCACAAGTAAGCTCGAGAAGGAGCCCTGGAGTGAGTTATCGATAAGGGAGAGGGCAGGGGGCGGCGACCCCAGACTACCGGGATGGTCGACATAACCAACAGATGGAGCAGCAAAAGATAGAGAGTGAAGCAGGTGATAGAGCGTAAGAATAGACACTTACAGTTAGATGCAGCAGGCAAAATAGAGAGCGTGGAGAGAATAGAGTGGGCCGCACCAGGAGCCAGAGAAGGTGAGGAGGAGGCGCCACAAAGTGGAGAGAGACTGTCGCCCACGTCGTCGCCCCAAGGAGCTCGCCCAAGGAGCACGTCCTGCTCCTTGGGCGCGCTCCTTTGGCGCGCGCCAACGGCGCGGGACGCCGCAGACAGCGTCTTAAAGTAGTGGTGGCTGACTGTTGCGCAATTGCATTGTACGCGATTGCGTAGTGTCCAGGGGTGGAGCTGTGATGACAGGAGGCAAACACTCCAATTCCACACTCTAAAGCATGTCTGGACCGAAACCAGCATGTCTGAACTTCCAGGGAAATATAAATTCAGGAGAGAAATGTTTGAAACAAGAACCTCCGTCTCCACAGAAAATTGTGGCCTCCTGTGATCAACCTGATGGAATGCAGGAACTGCTTGTGGAAATCAGAGCAGTGAAAGAACTTGTGCTATCTAATGAAAACTCATTATCTATGATGCAAGCAGACCTCACAGATAAGAAAGATCAATTAGTCTCACTTACTATTTGTATTGATAAGGCTGACAATCTGTTGATGGCTCATGATGAAAGGGGGAACCAGCGGTTCCCCCTGGCTGTTTGTTTGCGGAAGATACCCTTCTTTCTTTTCCCTGGGCTCATGATGAAAGCCTGCAACAGGAGGACCATAATACAAAGTGCATCTTGCAACTAGAGCAAAGTTTGGAGGATATGAACAACTGATTCAGAAGGAATAATATCCAGATTCTGGACATTCCTGAGGGTGCAGAAAGCCTCAACACTATTCAATTCTTAGAAACCCTATTACGAAAATTGTTATGACTGGAGTTCAGTCTCCCATTCGAGATTGATTTGGCCTATCTGGACTTCCCAGTTCATGGAAAACACCCATGACCTATTATTTTGTATGTGATGCAATTTCAACAGGTGTCTCAAATAATGAATGCTGCCAAGATGCACTCTCCAATTCTTTTTGAGGGTCATAAACTTGTTTCTTCCAGACTTTACAAAGTCTACTGTGGACAAATGAAAGCAACTACTTACACTGCATCAACATCTTCAATTACAGGCCCTTTGGGATGTTTTATCCTGCTCATATACGGGTCACCTTGCATAATCAAACTAGATCTGTTGAGGATCCGGAAGTACTGCAAGCCTATCTGAAAGAAAAGGAACCCACGCAGATGCAGTGATTCGCAGATTCACCATGGTGCTTGTGTCTTATCCATAGAACTGGTTGACTTTTGTTGAGCATGGTGATCTTGTGTGGTTCCTACTTCATGGGAGCTCTTAACCCTTGAAGGCGATGTTTTATAGTGCTTTGTATGAAGATGTCCAATTGTTGCTGCACATAAAGAGTGTCTGGGTGTGTATGGGTGCCTAGGGGACTATTGAATGGTGTGTTTGGGCTTGATGCATTCTCTTTCTTCTCTTGGATGGTCATCTGTTGCAAACCTGCCTTTGGATTGGAGATGGGCTTGATTGGTTGATTGTTTCTTGATATATCTTAGTGCATGTATACGCCGGTGTCAGGAGAGAAATGGGGCTGTAACGTGCAAAGTATGGTTGATAGAGATGGGTGGAGGATGAGTGACTATCAGTTTAATATGTTTTTAGGCACATATGGTTAAACAATTTGGAAAGTAAAGTGTTTCTGGGTGCGCGGTTATAGGGACAAGTGTGTTATTCTATGGGAGGGGAGGTAAATATTAATGTGGGTTGATGTAAGGGACAATTGAACTTTGCTGACTCTCTCAAATAAAGTTGCCTGATATACAAAATTATCGACTGAATGGTAGAAATGTTAGGGGGACCTTGACTGATATAGAGGACTCTTTAAATATATAGAGTTGTCAGCAAGTCCAGTCTGATTGAATAACTTCTATGTAAATAGTTATTTGTTTTATGTAATTGAGCAAGTACCTGTTTGTACCTCTCAAACTTGTTCCCTGTAAAAGGAAATTGATCTTCGAAAATTGTGGTATAGAAATCTCTGTTAAATAAATAAATAAATAAAATAAATAAATAAATACATATAGAAATATGATGGCAGAAAAAGACCATATGGCCTTAGTCTGCCCTTCCATATCAACTACTTCAATAGTCTCCTTTTTCCTTTAGAGATCCTCTGTGTTCGTCCCATGCTTTTTTGAATTCAGTAGCTGTCTGTATCTCTACCACCTCTACTGGAAGACTATTCCACAAATCTACCACCCTTTCCGTAAAGAAATATTTCCGCATATTACTCCCTCTCACCCTCATCCTATGTCCCCTCGTAGCAGAGCTTGCTTTCAATCGAAAAAGGCTCTTTTCCTGTGCCATTATGCCATGGAGGAATTTAAACATCTCTATCATATCTCCTCTATCCTGCCTTTCCTCTAAAGTATGCATTTTAAGATCATTAAGTCTGTTCTCATATGCTTTATAACGAAGACCACTAACCATTTTAGTAGCCATTCTCTGCACTGACTCCAACATGTTTATATCCTTTTTAAGGTGTGGTCTCCAGAATTGCACACAATTCTCCAAATGAGGTTGCACCAGAGACTTATACAGACACACTGTCACCTCCTTTTTTCTGCAGGCCATCCCTCTCCCTATGCATCCAAGCATCCTTCTGGCATTTGCAGTCACTTTGTCTACTTGTTTAGCTACTTTAAGATTGTCAGACACAATTATGCCCAGGTTCTGCTCTTCTTTTGTGGACAGAAGTACTTCACCCCTTTCATTGTACCACTTCCTTGGATTTATGCAGCCCAAATGCATGATCCTGAATTTTTCAGCATCAAATCTTTGCTGCCTAATTCTAGACCATTCCAGACATAGAAGTCAAACTGTCTGCATATGCATATTCAGATGACCTTTTACTTTTTGCTATACCTGCTTCGATACTGGTATAGCAATATTCTCATATCTCAGGGTATACAATTAATTGGACTAAGTCTATGGCTTATACAGAAATAAAATTGACTGCATCTGTGGAAGACAAGAATGGAAAAGCTCAATAACATCAATAACATCAACAAAGACAAAACCTGGAGCTGAAAATTGTCCAGAAATGCAGAGGAGCTAAAATGAGAGGAGAAAGAGAGGCAATTGCAGAACTCAACAGTGATTTCCAATGTGCAGCAAGACAAGATGAGGAGACGTATTACAATGATACATGCAAGGAATTAGAATCAGAAACTTTTAGAAGAAGAGAAAAATTGGCTTTTCTAAAGCTACAAGAGTTAAAGAGAAAAAATCCCAGCCTCAAATTAGAATGCTAGAAGATGCTCAAGGATCCATGTTGAATGATTCTGAGAAGATCAATAAAAGGTGAACAGAAAAGCCTTTGACAAGGTCCCTCATGAGAGACCTTTGGCAAAACTAAAGAGTCATGGGATAGGAGGCAGTGTACTACTGTGGATCAGGAACTGGTTAAAAGATAGAAAGCAGAGGGTAGGGCTAAATGGCCAATTTTCCCAATGGAGAAAGGTGAATAGTGGTGTACCCCAGGGATCTGTGCTGGGTCCGCTGCTTTTTGACATATTCATAAATGACCTGGAAAGTGGAATAACGAGTGAGGTTATCAAATTTGCAGATTACACAAAACTATTTAAATTTGTTAAAACCCAAGAGGATTGTGGAAAATTGCAAGAGGATCTTGATAAATTGGAAGACTGGGCATCAAAATGGCAGATGAAATTTAATGTGGACAAGTGCAAGGTTATGCACCTAGGGAAGAACAACCCAAACTATGGTTACACGATGCAAGGTTCCACATTAGGAACTACCACCCAGGAAAAAGATTTAGGCGACATTGTGGATACCATGTTAAAACCCTCGGCCCAGTGTGCAGCAGCAGCCAAGAGAGCAAATAGAATGCTAGGTATGATAAGGAAAGGAATGGAAAATAAAACAAAAGATATTATAATGCCTCTGTATCGTTCCATGGTGAGACCGCACCTTGAATATTGTGTGCAATTCTGGTCGCCGTATCTTAAAAAGGATATATAGCGATTTTAGAAAAGGTTCAGAGAAGAGCCACCAAAATGGTAAAGGGGATGGAAGGATACTCCTATGAAGAAAGGCTAAAAAGGTTAGGGCTCTTTAACCTGGAAAAGAGACGGCTGAGGGGAGATATGATAGAAGTCTATAAATTAATGAATGGAGTGGAACGGCTAAACGTATATCGATTGTTTACCTTATCAGAATATAGAAAGACTAGGGGACATGCAATGGAGCTACAGGGTAAACTATTTAAGACTAATAAAAGAAAATATTTTTTCACTCAACGTGTAATCAAACTCTGAAATTTGTTACCGGAGGATATAGTAAAGGCTGTTAGTGTAGCTGGGTTTAAAAAAGGTTTGGAAAAGTTCCTGGAGGAAAGGTCCATAAACCATTATTAAGAAGGGACCCAGGATATCAATGCTTGAACCAATACAAGCATTGTGGAACCTGTGTCCCTTGGGGAAACTGCTAGGTACATATGACCTAGATTGGCCACTGTTGGAAACAGAATACTGGGCTTGATGGACCTTGGTCTGACCCAATATGGCATATCTTATGTTCTTATGTTCTAATATACAAAGTCATTATAGCATAAAGATCAAGTGGACCAACAACTATTTCAACCTGTATCTTATGATCAGGAACCTTTGGTGATGAAAGAACTCAAAGAAGCATTGAAAACCTTATCAAAGAACAAAGCACCGGGCATGGATGACATTCCAATTGAAGTATTACAGGAATCAGATAAAGCTATTACCATACTTACAAGGCTCTGCCAGGAAATTTGGAAGACAAATTCATGGCGAACTGACTGGAAAAGATCTGTGTCTATACCAATACTGAAGAAAGGTGACCCTAATAACTGGGGAACTTATCGCACAATCGCTCTAATCCAGGGGTCTCAAACTCAAATTGCTTTGAGGGCCGAATGAGGACTTGTAAAGTAACCCGGGGGCCGCATAAGACACGGGGCCTCATTTGCATAAATATTTGCATAATGTTGCATAATGAGTGCATGGATAAAGAAAGACTAGAAAATTTCTATATTACTATAATCCAGTGCCAACCGCCAGGCACATTAGGAACTACTACTAACACTGCCCATTTGGAACCCATAGCAAACCCCCCGTATCATAACAGCACTACCAGGACTCACAAAGCACCAGACCCTACCTATCAAAAGGCAACACTGCAAATATTAAATCAATACATTTCAGAGAACAATACATGACCTACTGGGAAAAGAGAACAAGTAGCAATGTCAAATAGGAATTACACAGAATACCTCAGCACTGTAGAAATAAAACTATAAATTAATTTCTTGTACTAAAGCACAGACATTAATGATGTACATTTCCCAGAGCTGACATATTCCAGTTAATAAATTCAAAATAAAGAGATATTTTTCTACCTTTTGTGCATTTTTTTTCAGTTGCAATTGCTCCAGCCACTTCTGGTTTCTTCGTGTCTTCTGCTATCTCCATCGTCTGCTGTCCATTTGTCCTTTCTTCTCTCTTCTAGTTTTTTTCCATTCTCTCTCTACATCTGCTTTAACATACTAATCTTTCTCCTTTTGCTCTTTTCTCATTCCTATTTCATCCACTCAAATTTTACCCCTCCATCCTCAATCCCCACTTACTCTCCCAATACCTGGCCAATTGTAGATTTGTCTTCTCTGCCAGACAAAATATTTTTCCCCTCTCCATTTCACTTTCCCAGCTCCATCCCATTCTAATCCTCCCCCAACATCAGCTCCCTTCTAGTTCCAGCCCCACCCAGCATCTGCTCCTTTCTAGTCCCTGCATCAGTCCATTTCCAGTCCTATCCTAGCCTCACCATCAGCCCATTTCCAATCCTAGCCCCCCATCAGCCCATTTCCAATCCTAGCTCCCTCCCCTCACAGCCCATTTCCATTCCAAGCCCCCTCCCTATCAGCCATTTGCAGTTCAAGCCCCCCTTCCACTCAGCCCATTTCCAGTCCTAGCAACCCCCCCAGCCCATTACCAGTCCTAGACCCCCCATAGCCCATTACCAGTCCTAACCTCCCCATAGCGCACTTCCAGACTTACCCCCCCATCACCCCATTTTCAGTCTTACCTCCCCTCATAGGCCATTACCAGTCCTAACCCCCCAATCAGCCCACCTCCAGTCCTATCCCCCATCACCCCATTTTCAGTCTTACCTCCCCTCATAGGCCATTACCAGTCCTAACCCCCCACTCAGCCCACCTCCAGTCCTAACCCCCATCTGCCCATTTCCAGTCCTAGCCCCCACCATAGCCCATTACCAGTCATAACCCCCCCCCCCTGCCGATAGCCCACTTCCAGTCCTAACCCCCATCTGCCCATTTCCAGTCCTAGCCCCCACCATAGCCCATTACCAGTCATAACCCCCCCCCCTGCTTGACACCTTAATGCCTGATGTCCTGTTAGCGCCTGATAAGTGGATCTAAGCACCCTTACCACTGGAATGCCTACTGACCTCCCCAGCCTTTATCTCACGCAAATATCCTTAATGCTGCCATTACCACTTGAAAACTGCTATGCCCTTATCACCCTTTAGTAAACATACCTCTTAGTGGGTAAAACATGCTCATATGTGGCTATTTTATTTTTAAAATGTGCAGTTTGTGACTCTACCCAGACTTCTCTCCAGAAACACACCTACACGTCAGATGTATAAAAGTATGCACCTTCTTGTCATTACATATACTTCTACGCGCGTAACCCCTGAGGGTTTTACAAGCTAAAAAGGTTTACAAAACTACCCCTGGGTGGGCAATTTGTAAAAATCCTATTTCTGGGGGGGCGGAGCCTGATGTCCAGCGGGATGGTCGCATAACGCTGAGGCTCCCGAGAGGCCTACTCAGAATCCTGAATTAACACCGTACATACTTGGAACTTCTACTCTGATCTTGCCGGGGCACATCGGTGAGATGGCGGGGACCAAACCCACGCGCCTGGAATTTGGATCTCCAGCGGCTTCTCACGGCAAACGTTCCAAAACTGAACCCCCGTCCCCGCAAAAGGGGCTGGCCTTGCGCGAGGGCCCCGAAATGCAGCAGGAAATCCTCGCAGAGATTAGAGGGGTCAAAAACCTCGTGCAATCAAACGGTGAAGCACTCCGAGCGCTGCGGGAAGATCTTGGTGTGCTGCAAAGCAAGCTAGAAGGGCTTTCATCGCGTCAGGACAAAATGGAGAGCATATTGGACTCCCATGCGGCCCGGTTGTCCAAACTCGACAAAGTTGAACGTCAGGTGCGGGCCTTGCAGAAAGAAGTGGAAGATGGCAATAATAGAGCGCGCCGCAACAACATACGACTCGTGGGCATACCGGAGGGAGCGGAATCGGGAGACATGAAAGAGTTTTTACGCAAAATCCTCCATTCCCTGCTCCAAATCACCTTTACCAAAGATTTGGAGATCGATCGCGCTCATCGTGTACCCACAAGCATAACGCTCAACAGGAAGACCCCGCGGCCTATCATTTTTCGACTTTTGAGATATCAACACGTGGAGCAAATTCTAAGTGCCTCTCGGGCAAAGGGCCATATGGAGTTTGAGAGCCACAAGATCTCCTTCTATCCTGACTTGGCTAAACCCACGGTCGACCGCCGAAAGCGCTTTCTGGAATTCCGGCCGAGGCTTCAACAACTACAAGCACGCTATGGCCTGATGTACCCGGCCAAGCTCCGAGTCACGCTTCACAATCAGACAAGAACATTTGAGGACCCTGATCTACTAGCGGAGTTTTTGGATTCCAAAGAAGCCGACTTGATGCGCTGACTTCCAGAATATTCCTGCAAGTATTCTCATATCCGCTGTACCTGCCATATTGGATCTGCCGCAGCCCAGCAAAGAGTCTGGCGAGGGCAGTTTGTTTGCCTTACTTTTGATGATATCTGTGACCCGACTCCATCTACCCACAGTAGCCTCGATGAGTATCAGAGACAGTGTTAATTATGGACTCTGGTGTTTCTTTTCTTTTTTTTCATGTCTTTCTATTTCCTCTCTAGGGCCTCCTCCCGCAGACATATGGTCGCCATATTCTTTGGGGGTTTTGCTTCTTCTCTAAGATACTTTGGTACATACTTTTCAATATGGGGTGTATTAGCCAGCATACTCGGTGATTATATCATTGTTGCACAGATTCTGATTATGTTGTATGTTTTCAAGTGCCCTTACCTAAAATGTCTATTACCGATTGATGGCACCATGTAAGATTTTCTCATTGAACGTAAAAGGAATCAATAATCCGATAAAACGGAAGAAAATCCTAAGTTACCTAAGTCAGGAAGCTGCGGATCTGATTTTTCTCCAAGAAACGCATTTAAATTCGAAGGAAACTCTTAAACTCTTATAGGCCATATTTGGTATTACCATGTTTGTCCAGATTGATACCTTAAACCCAGAGATATGCCAGTGCTGATGCTATGTTAGAGCAATGTCATCTTTAGCTAGATAAGAACATAGGGACTTGGGATGTACCATAGTGGGTCAGACCAAGAGTTCATCAACAGATCCAGCTGCACACACACGAAACAGGCTCCCTCCACGGGACAGGCTCCCGCACCGCGACAAACCCAGCTCCACATCCACGGGACAGACCCCCGCAACAGGGCGACCACCACAGATCCGGCTCCACCTCCACGGGACAGGCTCCCTCCACGGGACAGGCTCCCGCACCGCGACAGATCCAGCGTCACATCCACGGGACAGGCCCCTGCACCAAAACGACCGCCACAGATCCAGCTCCACATCCACGGGACAGGCTCCCTCCACGGGACAGGCTCCCGCACCGCGACAGACCCAGCTCCACATCCACGGGACAGGCCCCCGCACCAAGGCGACCAACACAGATCCAGCTCCACACACACGGGACAGGCTCCCTCCACGGGACAGGCTCCCGCACCAAGGCGTCCGCCACAGATCCAGCTCCACATCCACGGGACAGGCTCCCTCCACGGGACAGGCTCCCGCACCGCATCAGATCCAGCTCCACATCCAAGGGACAGGCTCCCTCCACGGGACAGGATCCCGCACCGCAACAGATACAGCTTCACATCCAAGGGACAGGCTCCCTCCACGGGACAGGCTCCCGCACCGCAACAGATACAACTTCACATCCCCAGGACAAGCCCCTGCAACAAGTACAGCTCTCCTCAAAAAAGCAAACAACAGACGAAAACCTAAGGACACAGGCGTCGCCCTATCAGAACATCACTAGCTATCAACATGCACACCACATACTTCCTCCCACTATACCTACTAGTCACACAACTCCTCCCACCAACTACACACCCCCACTACCCCCAAACAAACACACCATGGTACCCACCAACTGCACTGCCATATCTCGGTCCACAACACACACACAAAGAGACACTCGCAACCTCCCAAACAAAGAGACAAAACAGACACAAATCAAACCCCAACACCGGCCCTAAGGAAGCACACGTCGCAACAACCTCTTCCACAAAGAAAACATCAATTGAGCTCATAAACGCCAGATCCATCTGCAACAAGATACACACTCTGGTAGACCACATTGAAGAGCGACAGCCAGACATAATATGCATCACAGAGACATGGCTCAACCCTACCGACAGTGTACTACTCAACCAACTAGTACCGAACAACTACTCAGCATACAACTGCCCACGCATCCACAAGCGTGGAGGAGGAGTCCTAATAATAGCAAAAACAGAACTCAAGTTCAAGACACTGAATCTCACAGATACAAAGCAGTGTAACACAATTAGCATCAAGAACAAGAATATTGCAATCTGCCTAACCTACAGAGCACCCCGTGCTCCACCCGATGAACTAGCCTTCATACTCGAAGAAGCCTGTGCCATAACGTCAAACAACAAACCAGCACTACTAATCGGAGACTTCAACCTCAAGTCCGCCAATACAAAAGATGCAGAGGCCTTCCTTCAGGCAATGTCATCACTTCAATTCACACAGATAGTCAATGCACCAACACACAGACTAGGATCATCCCCAGACCTCATCTTCGCATCAAACTACCTAACTTCAAGAGACCTAATCTCTACACCCACCATCACCCCAGTACCATGGTCTGACCATTACTTAATCGAGACAAATCTGCAATCACAAGAAGACTGGACAAGCGAAAGAGCGAACTTCCCACACACACAAAGACGATTCAAGTCCTTTGACAAGGACGAATTCATCCAGGACACAATACAACACTTGAACATTGACTCAGAGGACCTGGAGGAACAAGTTTCCAACTGGAACAATGTCCTAGCTAACGCCGCCAAACCATCCGTTGACAGGACCAAGAAACAACACCACAACAAGAGACAAAACAAACCATGGTACTCAGCAAAAATACGACAGGAAAAGAGGGAGCTCAGGAAAATTGAACGGAGATGGAGAAAAAAACAAAACTACTTCCGACCAACATCTTTACCTAACAAAGCAAAAACAATACAATGAACACATCAACCAATCAAAGAGAGAATTCCACACAAACCTGATAAATTCTTCCATCAACAAACCCAGAGAACTTTTCGAAATAGTAAAAACCCTGACAAAAGAGCAAGCAGCAGAAAGAGAAATACAAGTGGATCCACAGATATTCGCCGACCACATCAAAGACAAATTTCACTCCACAGAGCGCTCAACACCCAGTAGAACCAACAGAACGAACGTCCACCCCAAAACCTGGGGCACATTCCACTCACCCTCAAAAGAGCAGATATCAGACATCATCTCCACAATCAACACAAGCACTGCTCCTACAGACCCTTGCCCAGTGTCATGGGTCAAAGCCACCAAAGCAAGCCTCATACCAAACATTCATAAAATGGTACACAACTCACTCACTCAAGGACTCATGCCACAGCAATTAAAGCTTGCCTCAGTAAGACCAATCACAAAGAAAACTTCTCTCGACAAAAAGGACCCAGCAGCATACCGACCAATCTCCAGCATACCCTTCCTCGCAAAAATAATCGAAAAGACGGTTCAACTACAACTTCAGGAACACATTGACGAACACGGAACTCTCGACGACAACCAACACGGATTTCGTCCCAACCATGGAGTCGAAACTCTCCTGATCTACCTCTTCGACAGCATCATAAGAATAATTGACGACATCAGGAATGGAATTATAATGATCTTCATCGACATCTCCTCAGCGTTCGACACAGTTGATCACAATATACTCCTGGAGAGACTGAAGAACACTGGTATACACGGTACCACTCTAAAATGGTTCCACTCGTACCTAACAGAAAGACAGCTACAGGTCAAGGTGGGACAGGACACCTCCCGGCCCATAAACGTCCAACAAGGAGTACCACAAGGATCCGCACTCTCGGCACTCCTTTTTAACATCTACATCCAACCAATATGCAACATTATGAAAGAGAACAACATCCAATACACAATATACGCAGACGATATAATGGTATACTCCCCGATATCAATCGAAAACCCGGACTTCTCTAAGATAGCAGACTGCCTTACCCAAATGGCGAAGTGGTGCCAAAACAACAATCTAGCTATAAACTACAACAAGACTGAAGCTTTAATCATCACTCGAAACCAAAGCTTCACACACCCACCAAACATAAAGATACAAAGCACCACGATACCGATAAGATCGGAGGTGAGATACCTTGGGGTTACTCTGGACAGTAAACTCAACCTCAAACCACACATAGACAAAACAATCCAAAAAGCATATTACAGGATGCGAATCATCAGGAGACTGAAACCACTCCTCGCTCCAGAACACTTCCGTACAGTCTGTCAAGCACTGATAACCCCAATACTGGACTTCTGCAATCCGATATACCTTGGACTACCAAAACAAGCTCTCAAACCACTACAGCTGGCACAAAACACTGCAGCTCGAATCATATCCGGAGCCGCAAGGCAGGAGCACATCACACCTACACTAAAAGACTTACACTGGCTCCCAATCATTGCTCGCATCAGATACAAGACTATCATAAACCTATTTAAGATAAAAGAACACACATCAGCCAACAGCCTCCACCTGCTCATACAACCGGAAACCAGCGCACGTCCCAGAAGAAGTCAAACACGCAACCGAGTCAGCACCCCAAATGAGTACAAGCACACACGCAAGGACACAACAGACAGAGCTCTCTCCATGGCTGCTCCAACAATATGGAACAATCTACCGGACGATCTAAGGGCAACTCCAGACCTCAAAGACTTCAGAAAACAACTGAAAACCATGCTGTTCATAGAGCACTATGGTCACATCACATAACCTAAGAGAATGGATAACAGCACTCCAATCCTCCCAAACAACTGAATATATATAAAATATGATTCTAGCACCACTGTAAATAGCCCACCCTGTATATAGCTCAAACAAATCAAGCACCCAACACATCCCTCACACAACTAAGTTTTATCCTCACTGCATGTACAACACACACACTTTACCTGATTGCTTGCTGTGATACCACCTTGATTATTAAGATAAGGCGGTTTAGAAATACTGTTAAATAAAAATAAAAAAAAATAAAAAATAAACTCAATATTAAACCTTACATGGTGGCCGCCTATTCCCCAGCCGTTTCTAAGAAATGTGGGGTTGCCATACTGGTTAGGAAATCTTTGCATGCTACTATTATTGCGACTAGCTCAGATACAGAAGGTAGATGGTCCAGAGTTCACCTCAAGATAGGTAGCCTTGAAGTTACATGTATATGCCTTTACGCTCCTAATGTGGATGACCCTGCCTTTTTTGCTACCATTGCTCAGGTTGCGCAGGCCTCTGCTAATACTTCATTGATAATTGGGGGGGATTTCAATCTAGTCCTTGATCCCCTGATTGACAAACAGCCGCCTAGGACAAGTGGTCCCCCCAAGAGTCACACCACGCTTACCTCCCTGATCAAAGATCTTGCTTTAGTTGATCTATGGAGGTTACTACACCCCAATGAGCTTGACTTCACCTTCTTCTCTTCTCTTCCCCTCACAAATCCCAGTCTCGCATAGACTTCTTTCTAATATCAAAACTGTTAGTTCCTCAGGTGGACACTGCAAAGATTCACTCCCAACATATTTCAGATCATGCTGCTATTTCCTTTCAATTACACACTACTGCACCCCAAGGGAATTCGGGGGCCTGGTTCTTTGATAGAGCCCTGTTAACTCAGCCAGAGTTCCAGTTAGACATTCGAGCAGCCATACAGGATTACTTCCATTTTAATCTACCCCAGGATACTGCGAATTGGGCTTGGTGGGAGGGCTTCAAAGCGGCCATTCGAGCAACGATCACTAGCTATCAAATCCGCCTGCGGAAACAACGCAAACAGCAGCTACTCATACTAGACCAACAAATAAAAGCAGGCGAACGAGTTCTAACTTCACGTACTGATCCATGTGTATTAATTCGATTACAGCGTCTCCGTTTTCAATATAATTCAATCCTCTCAACTGCAGCTTCTAAGAGTATTGAGCTTCAGCGAGGGACATATTATCGTGAAAATAACCGAGCCGGTCGACTCTTAGCCAACGCCTTGAAAGGTCAAAAAGAAGTCAAACGCGTAGCGGCCCTTCGAGCTCCACAGGGAGGGGGCATAGTGACCACAGACTCCGACATTGTAGAACTCTTTCGGGATTTCTATACCCGCCTATACCAATCTGAATGTGAGTTCTCGTCAGAGACATTCGAGCGATTGCTTTCTGGCATTCAGCGGCCGACCCTCTCTGAAGATGATAGGGATGCGATGGATGAACCCTTCTCTACTTCAGAGATCCAATCTGCCCTAAAACGAACAGCCTCGGGCCGTGCCGTAGGGCCCGATGGTCTCCCGACCGAATTCTACAGAACGTTCAGCACAGATTTAGTTCCCTATTTAAAACTCTATTTTACTGCCCTTGCGGTAGATATATCCTCTTTGGGATCCTTTTCTGCAGCTAATGTGGTAGTATTTGAGAAAGAAGGCAGAGACCCGCTGCTAACCGCCAACTACCGTCCAATCTCCCTACTTAATGCCGATTATAAGATCTTCGCAACGATCTTGGCCACCCGGCTATCTGACAGGATGGCCACCCTAATTCACCCCGACCAATGCGGTTTTATACCCGGCAGATCAACTGCTGACAATGCTCGGACCTTGTGCCATGTGCTATCCAGTGCTGCCAATCTAGATCATCCATGGGTGGGTCTTTCCCTGGATGCCGAAAAAGCCTTTGATCGCCTAGAATGGCCCTTCTTATTTGCAGTTCTCCGATGGTATGGCTTTGGGGAGGGCTTCCTCCGATATCTCCAAGTCATGTATACTCAACCCGTCGCCAGTATTTGTGTAAATGCCATCAAGTCTCAACCATTTAATCTCCAAAGAGGCACGCGTCAAGGTTGCCCCCTATCACCAATGCTCTTTGATCTAGCTCTTGAACCCCTAGCCCTCCTTATTAGACAGTCCGCACGTATTTGAGGTGTCCCCTTCAGTCATAGGGAGATTAAACTCTCTGCATATGCAGATGACCTTATGCTTTTCGTATCCCTCGATTCAGTTCCAGCTGTCTTGGATCTGATTGACGGATACTCACAATTATCGGGCTATAAAATTAACTGGACCAAATCTGTAGCATTCCCACTGAACCGCTGGGTACATGAGGCTGACATGCAGGCCTTTCCCTTCCTTTGGCAATCCCGCATGGTGAAGTATCTCGGGGTCCATTACTGTTCTCCTTTAGAAGACACTATCAGTTTTAATGCCAAAGAGGTAGTCTCCAAAGTCCGTGAGCTCACAAATCGTTGGTCTCCCTTATCTCTTACATGGTGGGGCCGCCTAGAAACTGTGAAAATGATGATAGTCCCCAAAGTGAACTACATTTTAGAAATGCTGCCATGCTTACTCCCGCTACATACTTATAAAGATATTGAGGGCCTTCTCGCCCGTTATCTCTGGCAGGGCAAGCCACCTAGGATAGCTAAACAAAAACTACAGTCTGCAAAGGAAAGAGGGGGTACCAGATTTCCTGATTTTCTTAGATATCATCAAGCCTTCCTACTTAAGCAAGGTGCCCGATGGCTAGATGCCTCAACAGACAGCAGACCAGTTTGGCTTGACATAGAAGAGGAGCTTAGTAGCCCAATTCCGTTGACCCATCTCCCCGGTATGTCCTATCAAGTAGACACCCGCCATCCACCAATGATTGTCGATACTCTTGCGGCCTTTAACACTCTCATTCTATCACTGGGCCCGAACGTCTGTCCTCAGGACGGACTCCCGCTATGGAATAACCCCAGAATTCAAGTCCTAAATAGAACGATAGCATGGAAACCCTGGTACTCAAGGGGGATCTGGACACCCCAACAGCTTTTCTCTGCAGCTCGTTGGAAAACCTTTTCTGATTTACAAAAGGAATTTGCGTTACCAGCGAAACACTACTTTCAATTGATGCAGCTTCAACACTGCCTCAAAAGTGCTCGAATCATGCCGCCCTCTGCCCCTACTGAGGACGGGCTATTAGAGATAGTTCACTCTATTAGTAGTACACATGGGGTAGCCTCTAACTTTTATAAAATATTATGTCAGGGTACAGACACGGCCACTTTTAGAGCCCAACAAGCCTGGGAGCGCGAACTGCAAACCACTTTAACCCCTGTGCAATGGAGCGTTTTCTGGAGCAAAGTAGTGCGGGTTTCCCGGTCTGCCTCTGTTACCCAAACTCTCTTCTTTTTTGCACACAGATGCTTTTATACCCCAGAAAAAATAGCCAAATGGAACACCACTGCTAGGGACCAGTGTTGGTCTTGCCATACTGCTGTGGGAACCTTCGCTCATGTTATTTATGAATGTCCTCAACTACAGGTTTATTGGGGGCGGGTTTGGGGTTGTATTCAATTTATCTTACACCTTCACGAGCCTCTCTCTTGGAAGATCGTGGGACTCCGCTCTGTGGCGGAGGTCCCCTCTCTTCCTAAGAAGGGTCGCTTTCTCCTTGATTTCATGCTGGGTATAGCCATATGCTTAATCACGAGGAATTGGAAGGATAGCTCTCGACTTACTGTCAATGAATGGTGGAACCTCGTCTGCTTATATAGTAAATATGAGCAGATACCTCGGAGAGCTATTCCCCATGCCCAAACTCACTCTCGCTTGTCTAAATGGCAGATGCTTAATGATTATGTACAATCTGCTCATTGTTCCAACATGCCTGTATAATGTGCACTCATCATGTTTCAGATCACCGTTAGGTTTTGTAACACAATAATGTAAGTACACGCCCGCTTCGGGAATGATTAGTTTTCTAGAGAAGAAGCAGGGGGGAGGGGGGTGGCAGGGGTTTACTTTGGTGTATGTATTACACTTTATGTATCTGTCTTTTAGCTGTATGTCTTCCTTTTCCTTTGTTGTTATAAAACGAAAATAAAGAATTTAAAAAAAAAAAAAATCCTATTTCTGTACATAAGCCCCCTGTTGTGTGTAGAAATGACAGCTGAAAATTGCCCTACTCTGCTCAGCCAAAAGTATGCACAGGCTTCCACAATGCAGATACTTTCAGCCAGGTTAAAGGAGACGTTTTCGGAAGATCTTACCTAACGCGTAGTCTGACAGAGTAGTGCAAAGAACATCACTCGGACATGTCAATTAACCAGTCTTGCTATTGCCCAGTATTCAAAGTCTGGAAATTACTGTGAGTGAACATGTTGGGTCAGGTTGGGAGGCAGTGACTGCCTTGTCTGTATCGATCATTAAAATCTGAGAATGTATTGACCCACAATACATTTGCACATGAATGCATGCTTGCACCTAATGGAAATTGTAAATAGATGTACATGGCCCCCAGGGCAGGTTTTGTAAGTGTCTATGTCTGCACAGAAAGCACTGCTGTACATGCAAACTAGCCTTATAAAAATTACGCCATAAAAGCATATGTTGTTAGGTAGCTGAGGGGGTGACAATGGAAATAGTACACAAACACTTGGAAATCAAATTTACGTATGTTACTCCCCCCGCCTTCCTACTAGCAACCTAGACATACCCATAGGAACACACCTCTTTCCCATGGCTAAAAATCCATGTATTATGGAATCCGCACATAGCTTTAGTCATTTCTGAGGAGGGTAGTTTCAAATTGGCCATTTTATGCAGGTAAAACCTTTGCAAATTGTTCTCTGAAATAACTACATGTGTCCCGTCTGCCATGCAGAAGGTCTGCTCCCCAGGTTGGCTGGAGCTGGGAATGAAGCAGAAGCAACATTTGCAGTGCCCTATGGGTTAAAAAACTGACTTCTGCTGCTCAAGCAGCTGTCCTGCGGCCCCTTCCCCTCTGCCCGGAGATCCGACTCTGCTCTATCAGCGGCGTGCTTTTCAAGCCGCGACGAGAGTATTCCCCTCTCGCGCGGTTTAAGCCTATTCACTTTTCAAGCCGCGCGAGAGGGGAATACTCTCTTCGCGGCTTGAAAAGCACGCCGCTGATAGAGCAGAGTCGGATCTCCGGGCAGAGGGGAAGGGGCCGCAGGACAGCTGCTTGAGCAGCAGAAGTCAGTTTTTTTTTTGAATTTGACAATTGATTCTGCCGCTGCCACGGCGGCAACGGCAGCAGCAGAAGCCAGGGTTTTGGGGTTTTTTTTGTTTTCCTCCGTCGCGGGCCGCACAAAGTTGTCTCGCGGGCCGCGTGTTTGAGACCCCTGCTCTAATCCCACATGCCAGCCAGATTCTACTCAAGATCATTCAGCAGAGATTACAACCATACTTGGAATGAGAACTGCCTGAAGTGCAAGCAGGGTTCAGGAAAGAGAAAGGAATGAGAGACATTATCGTGGATGTGAGATGGATCCTTGAAAAGACAAAAGAATACCAAAGGATATCCATATGTGTTTTATTGACTAAAGCAAGGATTTTGACTTTGTAAACCATGAGAAACTCTGGGCCACATTAAGAAGTATGGGTATACCAGAACACCTGATCATTCTCTTGTACTACCTTTACATTGATCAAGAAGCACCAGTTTGAACAGAACTAGGAAAAACAAAATGGTTTAAAATCAGCAAAGGTTTATGACAAGGCTACATACTTTTCCCCTACCTCTTTAATTTATATGCAGAACAAATCATCAGAGAAGCAGGACTGTATGAAGACAACCAAGGAGAGGCTTAAAAGGTTAGGGCTCTTCAACTTGGAAAAGAGAAGGATGAGGGGAGATATGATAGACGTCTATAAATTAATGAATGGA
Source organism: Ichthyophis bannanicus (assembly GCA_033557465.1). Taxonomy (NCBI): domain Eukaryota; kingdom Metazoa; phylum Chordata; class Amphibia; order Gymnophiona; family Ichthyophiidae; genus Ichthyophis; species Ichthyophis bannanicus. Next base: position 429,867,889 of record CM066032.1, read on the forward strand.
GTAGAACAGGTTAACGTAGATTGGTTGTTTATGCCATCAAAAAGTAGAAAGACTAGAGGACATGCAATGAAGCTACAATGTAACCCATTTAAGAGAAAATATTTTTTCAATCAATGCATAATCAAATCTGGAATTCATTACCAGAGGATGTAGTAAACATTGTTAGTGTAGCTGGGTTTAAAAAAGAGTTTGGGCAAGTTCCTGGAGGAAAGGTCCATAAACCATTATTAAAGAGGACCTGGGAATTCCACTGCTTATGCCTGAATGAGCATTATGGAAGCTGTGGACTTTAGATACCTGCCCTATACTGGCCACTGTTGGAAATAGGATACTGGGCTTTATGGACATTGATCTGATCCAGTATGGCATTTCTTAAGTTCTTACAACCAAGGTGTGAAGATTGTTGGAAGACTCATCAACAACCTTCGCTATGCTGATGATACCACATTACTGGCTGTAAGTGAAGACAATTTGAAATATTTGCTCTCAATATCAAGGAATATAGTCTTAAAATGAGTTTGCACCTTAACATTAAGAAGACAAAGTTCCTGACAACTGGCAAAATCAATAAGTTCATCATTGATGGAGAAGAAATTGAAATAGTTGACAGCTTTAACTTGGATCAATAATCAATAAAGAAAGGACTAGCAGTCAAGAAATCCGATGAGGTATTGCTCTTGGTAAAATGGCTATGAAGGACCTAGATAAGATTCTCAAGAGCAGAGATGTCTCTCTCCATACAAAGATTTGACTTGTCCAAACCATGGTATTTTCAATAACGTCATATGGATGCAAAAGTAAGACAGTGAAAAAGTTAGACAGGAAGAAAATTGATGTCTTTGAATTATGGTACTGGCGACTAATACTGTGTGTACCATGGACTGCCCAAAGAACAAACCAGTCAGTACTAGAGGATATCAAACTTAAGCCTTCCTTAGAAGCTCAGATGGCAAGACTTGTAAGGCGCCTTGTAAGGTGCCATAGAAGTAAGGTGCCTTATAATGTGCCTTGTTAGGTGCCTTATAAGGTGCCTTGTAAGGTGCCTAATAAGTAAGGTGCCCTATAAGGTGCCTTATAAAGTGCCTTGTTAGGTGCCTTATAAGGTGCCTTGTTAGGTGCCCTATAAGGTGCCTTATAAGGTGCCTTGTTAGGTGCCCTATAAGGTGCCTTATAAGGTGCCTTGTAAGGTGCCCTATACAGTAGGTCTCCTTAGGCTAAGCGCCGTATTAGGCACCCCTGGACAGGGCACCTTAGAGGGCACCCTGGGTTACGGAACCATAGGTTACGGTGGCCTAACAAGGTTATGGTGCCCTAGGTTAGTGTGGCCCAAGGGCTGCAAGGTGCTGCAGGATGACATGCATGACCTGTGAGGAACAGAGACAGATGTAGCCCTAACACTAGACAGAATACTCAGGAAAGGCAATGAACAGGTGAGTGAAGGAGGGAGAGCTGGGAGCCTCTGGACCTGCCATATCTGTAGGCATCCCATGTGGCTGCCAGTACTGATGACAAACATGGTGGGGGCAACTATACCACAGCACAGGGTGTTGGCAATGTAAAGTACTGGAAAGACAGTTGGTGGCAGACAATGGGAATACATGTCCCCCAGTGGAGGCGGAGGTGGCAGGATAGTTACAATGATGGGTGGACAGAGGAGTGGTGGTGCCATGCAGATCAGACACAGGCGAGGCAAGCATGAAGAGGCACAATGCAGGAAAGGGTAGCAGTGCAGGACATGGGGTGACAGCCCACACAGGCAGACAGGTCTCTTCACAGCTGACACATGCAGATAGACGGACCAAGAATGTTGGCAATTGTGGAGAGGGTATTATGTTCTTGCAGCACAAATCTGCCTGTTACAAGCATGCACACTATTTGAGTAGGAGAGGCATGAGAGAAGGGAACAATGAGGAATTGAACCCATGAACACTGCCAAGAATGGCATTGTATTAACCAGTAGGCTATACCTCTATGTCACAGCAATGGCTGGATACAGAAGGACTGCAGGTCACCACACAAACTGTCTGCTCTGAGTGCCAGGGTAGGGTAACCCCACCAGTACCCATGATGCAATGCACATGCTGAATAGCTGTCTACAGCTGATCAGCAAATGGGGTCTGCACCTCTCCAGTACCTCAGCTTGGAAAGACGAACTGACAGTGTGTGATACTGGCACAGAGTAGCTACATACCATGCCATTGTGCAGGTTCTGTGTTCTCCCTGAGGGATAGGATGGGTGCCCAGCACTAGGTCTGCAGTACATGTGGTGCTAGAGATAGGCCCTGCTGTACATCCCCATCACTACCAGTGTGTGACAGTTGTCCCTTGCAGTGCAGTTGAAGGTAATTTGGTGTCCATCTTTATCCTGCAATCACATGTGGCCCTCTGGGACCAGACACCACCCAGATTAGTGTGTACCCTGTGTTAGAGTCTAACTGACATGGGCACCTGTTATCAGGGCAGAGGGGTTTCCAGACTTGCATGAGGTTTGTATAGCAGTGCCTTAATAGGTCAAAGTGGTATACACTACATACCCCAAAGGGCTCATATCACTCTTTTTGTAGGAAAGGAACAGATGCCCCAGCCCATGTGAAGCATTCTCCATCCTGCTGGTACAAGACAGCCCTGCAGGGTTGGTGGGCTAGAGCCATACCTGTGGCTGGGGCAGACCAGCAGCAATGATGGGGTTAGCTCTGGAAAATCCCAACTGCCTCGCACTACTGTCTGCCAATCACCAGCAGACAGAACAGTCAGACTGCACCTCATATGTAGTCCAACCATGCACAGTCTATCTGCAGACTGTCCACTAGCCAGTCCATAATGCATGCTTACAGAGGAACTATGTGCACCAAGCAGGCATCTCAGTGATTGGGGCCCCCAGCAGTGAGAACACAACAGAATCACTGAAAACAAAAAATGTAGAGCACTATGTGGGAATGTAGACATGCCATGGTCACTGCTTGGTCAGAGTGAGTGCCCTCCCAGCATGACATGCTGTGGCCACCCTGTCCATGCAGGTGGTGGTCAGGCACTACAGTGTTCCAGCCATTGCCCAACACCCTGTGAAGATGCATCCTGGCCAATCCGCCCTGTCCGGGCCATACCCACAACACCTTGCTCCTCATTATGCACATATTCAGGCTAACGCTGGTAACAGTGGGACATTGTGGGCCTGGTGAAGTGTGGGCAGCCACAAAACAATGGATAGATATACACACACACACTCCTATTGCAGCATTGTGCAAAGATAGGGGTGGTTGGCGACCCTGCCCACCACACTGGTCCTGATCACAGTGCCAACATTGCTAAACTGTGCAGGAGGTAGTAGTAGTGCCCTGGTGATAACTGCAGCTCAATGCTGAGGCCAACAGCCTGACTCTCCACGCATCTTTGGATTGTGGAGCCTGTGTGAGTCTGTGTTTGTACCCCTGTTTGCCGCTGCTTTGGGCTTTGCACATGTTGCTGTTGTATCTGTATTGTAGGGTAAAACATAGGGACATGCTCTGCAGGAGCCACAGCTGGGGCTTGAACCAATGACCCTCTGCTTCTGGACAAACTGGTTGGGTGTACTGCACCACACTGTTGCCACAGATGCATGGTGGTCCCTGGGGCTACCTGTACTTTTCCTCAGCCAGACCTTTTATGTTGCACTGCACACCAAGTACTGGTACAGGGCATGACCTAGGTCCACTGCAGGCAGGTGCCACTGCCCCCTCCAGCACGGACACCCCCCTGCCATGCTGACATGGCCATATGCTGTTGGTGCTGGTAGTGTGCAGTCCCAGGCCATCCACTGTGTTGGTAGGTAGTTGCCTAGGGAGCGAGGTCTAGGGCATGGGGCATACATGAGCATCCTCACATTCCCCCCCCCCCCCCATCACCGCCTCCCAATAGTCTATCCCTTCCCCTTGGGGGAGGGTTTGCTGGGGGGATGTCAGGTCAGTGCCATGGCAGCTGTTAGCTCGGGTGGACCAGGTAGATGTAGGTGGATTGTGTTTGGCCTTTGTCAGCTGCTGTCATGCTGATTTCTGGTTTCTATGTTCCTATGTGCCACCTAGGCACCTGCCTAGTCCACCCTGTGCTCCTACTGCCCCTGCTACATGTCCCGCCTTTAGCCCCCTATGCCCCACTTGCACCATCGCCATAGTGGCCTTTCATACTTGGGCACTATGCTGTTGATGGAAATGGAGCACTTCTATCACTTCTCTTTGGCTCCCTGTCTATGCTGTACATTGCTGACGCTGAAATGGTTTCTCTCTTCTGCAAATGTGCATCTAATGGCAGGTTTTCATTCACGGTATGATTCAGCCCTTCAGTTCAGCGCGTTAGTGTGCAGGGAGCCTCTTCCCACCCACTCCCCGCCCATTGACCCCTTCCCCCCGCCCTCTCTCCACCCTCTGTGGTGTTTACCGCAGCTGGGGAGGTTAACTCTCGTTAAGTAACGTTAAAGTGCATTAACGTTACATACCACACGTTAACGTTATCTAACGAGCATTAACATTACATAGCGCGCAGTCTGTAACATTACCGCAGTTTAGTAAACATACGCCTATATTGGGAGATTGGGTCTTGAGCTTGTGACATTGGTAGATGATTGGGGGTTGCTTCGGATCACTCGGTCCATTCAAAAACCTCAGGGGTTGCATCTCAGTTTTGCCGGTTAATCCAGCCCTTAATAACTTTATTGCCTATGCACGATACCCTGTATATCCTTCTGTCTAATTGGGTTAATATAAAGATATAATTTGTTATGATATGTTTTCCCCTATATGTCCTCTTGGGAGGATTCTGTTAGTAAACAGGGAACTGGAGTGGGTGGGTGGGCTGTGAGGTTTGCTATCTTTACTGTTGTTTCTTTTTTTCTTGTAATATGTTAGTATGTTCTTTTGGAAATGTAAATAAAGGATTAAAAAAAAAAGAAAGGGACCATCAGATTGGAGCCAATCACATATATTTTTATAATAAGTGAGTGAGAGTGATTTACATATAAATACCTTCACTGGGGTGGATGTAATGTTTTGTGGGAGGTATTTTACATAATCCTTCTGTTTTTTGGGGAGTTTAGGGCAAGGTTGTCATGCTATTAGTGGCAGTGAGCCAGATATAGTTCCAGAAACAATTAATTATATCTCACAGGGAGCCATGAGTACCAGGCCTAGTACTTCAGTCACATTCTGATGATGATGATGATGTTCCAGCAAGACAGTTGTTTTCAGCTAGATTTAAAATCCAGAACCAATCAGCCCTTCGAATCCCAGTCTAAACTCCTGGAGTAAAACAGTTAGTGGGAAACCTCAAAATGTTCTGGAGGAGAGTGGTAAGTAAACTTCCCAGTGTAGTAAAGCTGCATGAAGCATCTGTATTGCATCTCACCAATACAACTCACCTGCTTCTTATGACATTCACAGAAACAATTCTGAACAGCAACAACAAGGGGCTGTGAATTAGTTTCCCTCAGATCCACATGAGGCAAATTTTATCTCCAAAGTTGAACATCAAAAGATTCATAGCTCTCACTCTGGAAGGGTGGTCAGCATTGTTTCATGCAGCCACACCACAGCTGCATAGTTGTGCTTTCTCTCTCTATAGCATCATTGAGAAGTAGTCTCTGTGGAGCTTAGCACCTTCCACGTTTACCTGAGGTCTTCAACAATAGTTCCCCATGTTCACTGGAACATTGCAATAGTGGTCTAGTGGATTGTAGCTGTTGTTCTAAACTGAGATCCAGGTCTTTTCAGGAGTTTGAAGGTAGGGCTGCAAAGCTAAGAGGCCGTTTTCCAGGCTCACCGTAACATAGTAACATAGCAACATAGTATATGATGGTAGACAAAGACCAGTATGGTCCATCTAGTCTGCCCAGCAAGGCTGCAAGAGTAGGTGCACTTGCCGCTCCATGCAGGTCACCTCTCCTAATACCTTAGTTTAGGGGTGTACCCACTGCTCCCTGTAGGTCACCCCTATTTGTTCAGATATTGCTAGGCTTATTTTGATTTTATCCTGTTACTATAAAAAGATCCACTATGTCTGCCCCATGCCATTTTGAATTCTGTCACTCTGCTTGTCCCCACCACTTCCATCGGGAGGCCATTCCAAGCATCCACTACCCTTTCAGTGAAAAAGTATTTTCTGACATTGCCTTTCAGTTTATCCCCTTGCAGCTTCATGTTATGCCGTCTAGTTTTACAGCTTCCCCATCTTTGGAAGAGATGTGTTTGCCCATTAATACTCTAAGTATTTAAAGGTCTAATTCATATCTCCCCTTTCCCTCCTCTCCCCCAGAGTGTACATATTTAGGTCTTCAAGTCTTTTCTCATAAGTCTTCTGATGCAGGCTCCAAATCATTTTGGTCACCTTCCTCTGAATCGCTTCCAGCCTTTTTATATCCTTTGCGAGATACGGTCTCCAAAACTGAGCATAGTATTCCAAGTAAGGCCTCACTTGTGATACCCTAGGTTGTGGGTATGTGGGTTTGATTCCCACAAATTCCTTATCTTTCCTCAGTCTTGAAGGACTAGAAAAAGGGACTGTTACTTCTGGAGAGAGATCTGCAAATGTGAGTATATACTTCTGGGAATTTTCTGAAAGGACTTCTTTGTATTAAAGCTAATTAATCTGTGAACCCACTGTTTTTTGTTGAATCAGTCAGGGCCTAGTAGCAGCAGTTTAAGTTTAAATTTAAAACACAGAAGAAAACGTTCTGGTTACATTTCATACCCAGCAGAGAGCTTGTAGTTTAAATTTAATAGTCACTCAGGGCCTACTATCAGCAAAGAACTTTTAGTTTACATTTAAAACACAGAAGAGAGCTTTCTGCTTAAATTTGGAACCCAGCAGAAGAGCTTGTAGTTTAAATTTAATAGTCACTCGGGGCCTAATATCAGCAAAGTACTTTTAGTTTAAATTTAAAACACAGACGAGAACTTTCTGGTTAAATTTAGAACCCAGCAGAGAGCTTGTAGTTTAAATTTCATAATAGTGGAGGAGTGGAGTGGAGGAGTGGCCTAGAGGTTGGGGCAAGGTACTTCAGGCCGGAAGGTCAGGGGTTCAAATCCCACTAGAGGACAGCAACCTTGGGCCAGAAGTACTGGGGTTTCTAGTCCCACAGGTGCTCCTTGTGGTCTTGGGCAAGCCACTTAACCCTCCATAGCCCATGTTCCCCATAAAATAGTTATCTCCAAGTTATAATGCCCTGTTCAATGTAATTTCAGTTTGTTCATTGTAAACCACACTGATGCAGAATAGCGCAGTATATAAGAGAATGTAAATAAATAAATAATAAGTCAGAGCCAAGCAGCAGCAAAGAGCTGTAATTTAAATCAAATCAGAATATAGCTTAGCATAAAAGTCAAAACAGGGTCCGTACTCTTTGAGCAACAACAAAGTCTTCCATAGACCTTTACAAAGAGTCCTTCTACCTAGGGGGCAAGAGACCTGTGAAACCTTTTCAATAGGTGTTAACACCAGGTGGCAGGTCAAAAGGCCATTTTGAAAGACTCCTTCTATCCAAGCAAGGACTGTTAATCACCAAGGTAGTTGGTCACAGCTTACCTCAGCAGCACAGGACAGGGTACTGTGTAGCAGCCCTCTTTTAATAAGTGTTATTTCCCTCCCTCCCTCCCCAACACCCACCCACCACTGGGATAATCGTAGTTTTATAGGTACTTACACATCTTAAAGGAAAGGAGGTGCTCTCAGGTGAAACTCGTTACCCAAATCAGTGATACACTAAGGACCTGAGATTAATTAAGCTTCAGGTGAACAAGGTATATTAAACATATTAGGTACAGTTTTATTAGTATAAATATCCATAGCAACCTTTAGTAAGTAAAGAACTTAAAGATCTAAACACAAGCTTAAAACTAAGATGCAAACAGCAGTCCAGCAGCGAGATGGGGGCTTTCCAGTCTTTTGCATTGAGTGTCACATGTATGATTTTCTGCCAGTTGGTGAGAGATCTTACGTGTGCATTAGGTGCAAGGAGCTCTTTGCTCTCAGGGAACGAGCCTGTTCTCTAGAGGCTAGAGTAGCAGATTTGGAAAACATAAGAAAGACAGAGAGGTACATAGATGAGACCTACAGGGATATAGTCCTGAAGTCCCACATCCAGTCTGGCAGCATCCCTGTTGCCATGGAGGAGAGAGGTCACGTGACAGGAAGTGATCCTGTAACTAGGACCTGTCCTCCAGGTGATATAAAACCCTCTCGCACTGAGGAAGTTTCTCCAGGGCCATGTGCCCAGGAGGGAAGGGTTAGGACATCCGTTATAGTTGGTGATTCGTTCATTAGGCATGTAGATAGCTGGGTGACTCATGGACGTGAGGATCGCCTGGTAACATGACTGCCTGGTGCGAAGGTGGTGGACCTCATGCGCCACCTAGAGAAGGTCTTAGAGAGTGCTGGGGAGGAGTCTGCTGTCTTCGTACATGTTGGTACCAATAACATAGGAAAATGTGGTAGGGAGGTTCTGGAGGCTAAATTTAGGCTTTTAGGTAGGAAGTTGAAATCCAGAACTTCCAGGATAGTGTTCTCTGAAATGCTTCCCATTCCACGCACAGGACCCAAAAGGCAAGCAGAGCTCCGGAATCTCAATGTGTGGATGAGACAATGGTGCAGAGATGAGGGTTTTGGATTTGTTAGGTACTGGGGGAAATTATGGGGAAAGGAGGGGCTCTTCCGAAGGGATGGGCTTCACCTTAATCAGGATGGAGCCAGGCTGCTGGCATTAACCTTTAAAAAGGAGATAGAGCAGCTTTTAAACTAGATAATAGGGGAAAGCCGACAGTCACCCAAGAGTGGATGGTTTTGAAGAATATATCCTTGAAGGATACTACGAAAAGCAGAGAGGTTCCAAAAAAGAGTAAAGTAGCCCAAATGCCCTCGAGTATGGAGCAGACAGAGCTTAAAGATCCCAAATTACCCATGTTTACCAATAGCCAACTTAATATAAATAAAATACAGTCTCTAAAATGTTTGTATGCAAATGTTAGCAGTCTAAAAAATAAGATGGGAGAGTTAGAATATATATCACTAAATGAGAGGTTAGATATGATTGGAATATCAGAGACATGGTGGAAGGAGGACAACCAGTGGGACACTGCAATACTTGGGTACAAACTATATCATAATGATAGAGCTGATCAAATTGGTGGAGGGGTTGCACTCTATGTTAGAGAGGGCATTGAGTCAGAAAGGATTAAAGTTTTGCAGGAAACAAAATTTGCTGTAGAATCTCTATGGATTGAAATTCCATGTAAAAAGGGGAAGGCGATGGCAGTGGGGGTGTATTATCGACCGCCTGGCCAGAATGAACAAATGGATGATGAAATGCTCAAAGAAATCAAGGAAGCTAACAAAGGTTGCAGCACAGTAATAATAATGGATGATTTCAATTACCCCGCTATTGACTGGGTCAGTGTCACGGCAGGACATGCTAGGGAGATAAAGTTCCTAGATGAAATAAATGAATGCTTCTTGGTGCACTGGTTCATTACCTGACTAGAGGGGAAGCCATATTAGACCTAGTCCTTAGTGGAACACCAGATCTAGTGCAAGAGATAAGGGTGTTGGGGCCACTTGTCAATAGTGATCATAGCATGATCGCATTTGATTTAATTAGTGGAGGAGGGAGAGTAAGGAAATCCACAGTACTACCTTTTAACTTTCGAAAGGGAGACTATGATAAAATGAGGAAAAAAGTTAAGAAAAAACTAAAAGGAGCAGTTGCAAAGGTTAAAGACTTACATCAAGCTTGGGTGTTGTTAAAAATACTATCTTGGAAGCCCAGGCCAACTGTATTCCACGCTTTAAGAAAAGTGGAAGGAAGTCCAAAAAATTGTCAGCATGGTTTGAAGGTGAGGTCAGAGAGGCTGTTGTTGCCAAAAAAGCATCTTTCAGGAAATAGAATAAAGAGCCAAACGATGAAACCTGGAAACAGCACAAGCACTGGCAAGTCAAATGCAAGGCATTGATAAGGCAGGCAAAGGGAGAATTTGAGAAGAAGCTTGCTGTGGAAGCAAAAACGCGAAATAAAGACTTTTTCAAGTACATTCATAGCAAAAAACCTGTGAGAGAGTCAGTAGGTCCATTAGCTGATAGAGGGGTTAATGGGGCACTAAGAGGCAAAAAGATGATAGCGTAGAGACTGAATGAATTCTTTACTTCGGTCTTTACTGAGGAAGATGTAGGAATGTTACCTATGACTGAAGTGGTATTTAAAGGTGCGGAAGAATTGAAGGAAATATCGATACATCGGGAAGATGTATTACAACTATTAGATGAACTGAAGAGTAGCAAATCACTTGGGCCAGATGGTATACATCCAAAGGAGTTGAAAGAACTGAAATATGAGATTTCAGACCTGCTATTAGTAATCTGTGAACTTTCATTAAAATCATCTGTAATACCTGAAGATTGGAGGATGGCAAACGTAACACCAATTTTTAAGAAGGGTTCCAGGGGTGAGGCTGATGTCAGTACCGGGAAAAATGGTAGAACCCATCATAAAGAACAAAATTGCTGAACATGTAGATATCATGGCTTAATGGGAGACAGCCGACATGGCTTTAGACAAGGAAGATCTTGTTTTACTAATCTGATATGTTTTTTTGAAGGTGTGAATAAACAGGTGGACAAAGGTAAGTCGGTTGATATAGTGTATCTGGACTTTCAGAAAGCCTTTGACAAGGTCCCTCATGAGAGACTTTTGGCAAAACTAGGGATAGGAGGCAGTGTACTATTGTGGATCAGGAACTGGTTAAAAGATAGAAAGCAGAGGGTAGGGCTAAATGGACAATTTTCCCAATGGAGAAAGGTGAATAGTGGTGTACCCCAGGGATCTGTGCTGGGTCTGCTGCTTTTTGACATATTCATAAATGACCTGGATAGGGGAATAACGAATGAGATTATCAAATTTGCAGATGACACAAAACTATTTACAGTTGTTAAAACCCAAGAGGATTGTGGAAAATTGCAAGAGGATCTTGATAAATTGGAAAACTAGGCATCAAAATGGCAGATGAAATTTAATGTGGACAAGTGCAAAGTTATGCACCTAGGGAAGAACAACCCAAACTATGATTACACGATGCAAGGTTCCACATTAGGAACCACCACCCAGGAAAAAGATTTAGGCGTCATTGTAGATAACATGTTAAAACCCTCGGCCCAGTGTGCAGCGGCGGCCAAGAGAGCAAATAGAATACTAGGTATCATAAGGAAAGGAATGAAAATTAAAATGAAAGATATTATAATGCCTCTATATCGTTCCATGTTGAGACCGCACCTTGAATATTGTGTGCAATTCTGGTCGCCATATCTTAAAAAGGATATAGCGTTATTAGAAAAGGTTCAGAGAAGAGCCACCAAAATGGTAAAGGGGATGGAAGGATACTCCTATGAAGAAAGGCTAAAAAGGTTAGGGCTCTTTAACATGGAAAAGAGACGGCTGAGAGGAGATATGATAGAAGTCTATAAATTAATTAATGGAGTGGAACAGGTAAGCGTAGATCGATTGTTTACGTTAACAGAATATAGAAAGGCTAGGGGACATGCAATGAAGCTACAGGGTAAACTATTTAAGACTAATAAAAGAAAATATTTTTTCACTCATCGTGTAATCAAACTCTGGAATTTGTTACCGGAGGATGTAGTAAAGGCTGTTAGTGTATCTGGGTTTAAAAAAGGTTTGGACAAGTTCTTGGAGGAATGGTCCATAAACCATTTAAGAAGGGACCCAGGATATCAATGCTTGACCCATTACAAGCATTGTAGAACCTGTGTCTTTTGGGGAAACTGCTAGGTATGTATGACCTAGATTGGCCACTGTTGGAAACAGGATACTGGGCTTGATGGACCTTGGTCTGAACCATTAAGACATATCTTTTGTTCTTATTTTCTTACCAGCGACTTGTACAGTGGCATTAGTACCTCTTTCTTTCTGCTAGTAATTCTTCTCTGTTTGCATCCTAGCATCCTTCTGATTTTTGTCCCTGCCTTGTCACACTGTTTTGCCACCTTGAGATCATCAGAAACAATCACACCGAGGATTTTCTCCTGGTCCGTGCACATCAATCTCTCGCCCCCATCGCATACAATTCCCTGGATTTCCGTTTCCCAAGTGCATTACACTGCACCTCTTCACATTAAATCTTAACTGCCAAGCATTAGACCATTATTACAGGTTTTGTAGATCTTTCCTCATGTTCCCCACTCGCTGAGTTTAATGATAACTCTCCTATAAGGAACAGTATCAAAGGCTTTGCTGAAATCCAAGTAGATGACATCCATCGCATGCCCCCGATCTAGTTCTCTGGTCACCCAGTCAAAGAACTCAATCAGATTTGTTTGGCGAGATTGTTCTTTGGTAAAACCTTGTTGCCTCGGATCATGCAACCTGTTGGTTTTGAGGAAGTCCACTATTTGCTCTTTCAGGAGCGCCTCCATTACTTTTCCCGCCACTGAGGTAAGGCTTATTGGCCTATAGTTCGTCACTTCTTTCCTATTACCACTTTTTTGGAGAGGTATCACATCAGCCCTTCTCCAATCCTGTGGAACTTCTCCCGTCTCCAAGGATCTATTAAAAACATCCTTTAAAGGCCCTGCAAGAACTTCTCTGAGCTCTTTCAGTTTTCTGGGTTGTATCCCATCTGGTCCCATAGACTTGTCCACGTTCAGTTTCGCAAGCTAGTCTAACAAATCATCTTTTGTGAATGGTGTGGTATCTACTCCATTCCATTTATATATTTGTCAATCACAGATGGTCCTTCTCCAGGATTTTCTCTAGTGAAAACAGAGAAGAAGTATTTGTCTATCATTGTCGCTTTTTCAGTGTCACTTTCCACTAATCTGTTCCCAGCACTTATGAGTCCTGCAATTCCACCTCTGATTTTCCTCCTCTCCCGAAAATACCTGAAAAAAGTCTTGTCGACACACTTCACAACTTTAGCCATCTTTTCCTCTGCTTTTGATTTTGCTCTCCTTATTTCTCTTTTTGTCTCTTTTAGTTTGATCTTGTATTTATTTCTGTGTTCCTCTGTTTGCAAGCTTCTGCATTTTATGAAAGCTGTGTTTTTTGCCTTTATTTGTGCAGCCACTTCTTTGGAGAACCAAATAGGTTTCCTTTTACTCTTATTTTTATTTACCGTCCTTAAATATGTATCTGTTGCACCTTATATTGCTTTCTTCAGTTTAACCCATTGCAATTTCACTTCCCTTAATCCCTGCCACTCTACCAAATCCTCCTTCAGGTACCTGGCCAGTTTACTGAAATTAGTATTTTTGAAGTCTAAGGGGTATGTTTACTAAACAGCGCTAATGTCACAGTGGTGATATTATCGCACGATAAGTAACATTATGCGATAATGCAACATTACCGCGCGATAACATTACTTATCGTGCGATAACATCTCCGGCGGCGTTAAGGAGCACAGAGGGTGGAGTAAGTCTCTCCAGAGGGCAGAGAAAAAGGGTCAATGGCCGGAGAGTGGGTGGGGAGAAGCTCCAGGCACACTAACGCTGTGAAATGAAGGTCTGAAAATTAACGCCAGTGAAAACCTTGCGTTAGAGGCACACATAGAGGAAGACAGGCATCAATATTTGGAAAAACTTAGAGAAGCTAGCAAAGTAGTTAGGAAGGCAAAGATTCAAAAGGAGGAGGAAATAGCCAATGCAATAAAATGGGGGGATAAGACATTTTTTAGATATGTTAGTGAGAAGAGGAAGGGCAAAAGTGGTATTGTCAGACTCAAGGGTGCAGGGGAGGAATATGTAGAAGCTGATAAGGATAAGCAGAATTGCTTAACAAATATATCTGTTCTGTGTTCACAGATGAAGAACCAGGAGCAAGACCTCAGAAAACACCCACAAACAGGAACAGAAGTGAGGGACATCTTGAACAATTTTCAGAAGACTGTGTTGGTGTGAAACTAGCTCAACTTAAAGTAGACAAAGCAATGGGACCGGATGGGATACACTCTAGAATACTGAGGGAACTTGGGGACATTCTAGTAGCTGCACTGACTGACCTTATCAATGCCTCACTGGAGTCGGGAGTGGTTCCAAAGGACTGCAGAGAGGCTCATGTGGTGCCTTTACACAAAAGCGGAAGTAAGGATGTGGTTGAAAACTACAGGCCGGTTAGTTTAACTTCAGTGGTGAGTAAATTATTGGAAACGCTGCTGAAAGAGAAAATAGTGAGGTTTCTGGAGTCCAACAGATTACAGGATCTGAGGCAGCATGGATTCACCAGAGGCAGGTCTCATCAGACAAATCTGATTGACTTCTTTGACTGGGTAACCAGGGAATTGGACCGAGGGAGAGCCCTAGATGTGTTGTATTTAGATTTCAGTAAAGCCTTTGACACTGTTCCTCACAGGCGACTTATAAACAAACTGAGCACCCTAGGGATGGACCCTAAAGTTACTGCTTGGGTTAGAATTGGTTGGGTGGAAGGCGACAAAGAGTACAGGTAAATGGAGCTCACTCTGAGGAGAAGGATGTTACCAGTGGTGTGCCCCGGGTTCTGTCCTTGATCCAATTCTTTTTAACATCTTTGTTAGTGATATAGCGGAAGGGCTGTCGGGTAAGGTTTGCCTCTTTGCAGATGATACCAAAATCTGCAATACAGTAGACACCCAGGAAGGTGTAGATAACATGAGGAGGGATCTAGCTAAGCTTGGAGAATGGTCGAGAATTTGGCAACTGGGATTTAATGTTAAAAAATGTAAGGTCATGCATTTGGGCTGCAGCAATCCAAGGGAGCAATATAGTAGAGGGGGTGAAGTACTTTTGTCCACTAATGAAGAGCGGGACCTAGGCATGGTTGTGTCTGATGATCTTAAAGTAGCTAAACAGGTAGAAAAGATGAGGCAAAAGCTACAAGGATGCTTGGGTGCATATGGAGAGGAATGGCTAGCAGAAAAAAAGGAGATGATAATATCTCTGTATAAGTCTTTGGTGTGACCTCATTTGGAGTATAGTGTGCAATTCTGGAGACCGCACCTTCAGAAGGATGTGAACAGGATGGAGTCGGTGCAGAGGGTGGCTACTAAAATGATTAGTGGTCTTCATTATAAAGCATATGAGGACAGACTGAAGGATCTTAATATGTACACCTTAGAGGAAAGGCGGGATAGAGGTGATATGATTGAGATGTTTAAATACCTTTGTGGCATAAATGTTCAGGGAGAGAGCCTCTTTCAATTGAAAGCAAGTTCTGCTATGAAGGAACATGGGTTGAGGGTGAAGGCAGATAGATTCAGGAGTGATATGCGGAAATATTTTTTTTATGGAAAGAGTGGTGGATCAGTGGAATAGTCTCCCAGTGGAGGTGGTAGAGATGAGGACAGTAACTGAATTAAAAAAAGCATGGGACAAACACAGAGGATCTCTAAAGGTAAAAAAAGGACTGTTGTAGTTGTTGATATGGAAGAACAGACTAGATAGGCCATGTGGTCTTTTTCTGTCGTCATATTTCTATGTTTCTCTTTGCAGGAGAGAGAAACCATTTCAGTCAGCAATGTACAGCAAAGGCAGGGAAACCAAGAAAAGTGATAATAGTGATGCATGCGCAGCAACAGCATAGTGCCCAAGTACGAAAGGGCACGATGGTTTGGCTGCAAATGGAGTACAGGGGGCTGAAGGCAGGACATGCAGTGGGGCAGCTGGGGCACAGGGTTGACTAGGCAGATGCCTAGGTGTCACATAGGAATGCAGAAACTGAAAATCAGCAAGACAGCAACTGACCAAGGTCAAACATGCCCATGAGTGTGTGTCTCACAGTGTCCCAGGGGACAGTACCCATCATGTACCCCAAAGGGGAGGAGCACGGATGTCTATGTAGGCACCCCTACCCCAGATCCCACACCATAGGCATCCGCCTACTGGCACACTGGATGGCCTGGACTGCGCACCACCAGCACCACCGGCATAAGGGCATGTCAGCATGGTGGAGGAGGGGCGCTGGTGGTGGAGGGGGCAGTGGCACCTGCCAACAGCACACCAAGGCCAAGCCCTGTTCAGGTGGGTGGCGTGCAGTGCAAAAGACTAGGGCTGTCTGATGAACAGTAATGGTATCACCAGGGAATATCCTGCCTCTGTGGCAACAGTTTGGTGCAGTACACACAGCCAGTGTATTCAGGGACAGAAGATCACAGGTTCAAGTCCCAGCTGCAGTTCCTGTAGACCAGGGGTCTCAAACTCAAATTGCTTTGAGGGCCAAATGAGGACTTGTAAAGTAACCCGGGGGCCGCATAAGACGCGGGGCCTCATTTGCATAAGGGACCTCATTTGCATAAATATTTGCATAATGTTACCATACACTAACTTTTAGTAAACATGCCTCTTTAATGAGTATGGATAAAGAAAGACTAAAAGATTTAGAAACAAGAAGACAATAATTAAACTGGGAACCCCAAAAGCCAAACTTGGAATGTACAACAACACTGTAGAAATAAAACTATAAATTAATTTCCTCTTGTACTAAACAAAGCGCAAACATTAATGATGCACATTTCCCAGAGCTGACATATTCCAGTTAATAAATTCAAAATAAAGAGAGATTTTTCTACCTTTTGTGCATTTTTTTCAGTTGCAATTGTTCCAGCCACTTTCTTCTGGTTTCTTCATGTCTTCTGCTAACTCTCCATCGTCTGCTTCCATTTACCCTTTCTTCTCTCCTAGTTTTTTTTCCATTCTCTCTCTACATCTGCTTTAACATACTAATCTTTCTCCTTTTTCTCTTTCCTCATTCCTATTTCATCCACTCAAATTTTACCCCTCCATCCTCAATCCCCACTTACTCTCACAATACCTGGCCAATTGTAGATTTGTCTTCTCTCCCAGACAAAATATTTTTCCCCTCTCCATTTCACTTTCCCAGCTCCATCCCATTCTAATCCTCCCCAACATCAGCTCCCTTCTAGTTCCAGCCCCACCCAGCATCCGCTCCCTTCTAGTCCCTGCATCAGTCCATTTCCAGTCCTATCCTAGCCTCACCATCAGCCCATTTCCAATCCTAGCCCCCCATCAGCCCATTTCCAATCCTAGCTCCCTCCCCTCACAGCCCATTTCCATTCCAAGCCCCCTCCCCATCAGCCATTTGCAGTTCAAGCCCCCTTCCACTCAGCCCATTTCCAGTCCTAGCAACCCCCCCAGCACATTACCAGTCCTAGACCCCCCTAGCCCATTACCAGTCATAACCCCCCTGCCAATAGCCCACTTCCAGCCCTAACCCCCATTACCCCATTTCAGTCAGCCCCTCCATAGCTCATTACCAGTCCTAACTCCCCCCATCAGCCCACCTCCAGTCCTTCCTAACCCCCACCTGCCCATTTCCAGTCCTAGCCCCCACCATAGCCCATTTCCAGTCCTACACCCCCCCGCCAATAGCCCATTTCCAGTCATACCCCCCCACCGCCAATAGCCCATTTCCAGTCATACCCCCCCTGCCAATAGCCCATTTCCAGTCATACCCCCCCCTGCCAATAGCCCATTTCCAGTCATACCCCCCCGCCAATAGCCCATTTCCAGTCATACCCCCCCAATAGCCCATTTCCAGTCATACCCCCCCTGCCAATAGCCCATTTCCAGTCATACCCCCCCGGCCAATAGCCCATTTCCAGTCATACCCCCCCCGCCAATAGCCCATTTCCAGTCATACCCCCCCCCGCCAATAGCCCATTTCCAGTCATACCCCCCCTGCCAATAGCCCATTTCCAGTCATACCCCCCCCTGCCAATAGCCCATTTCCAGTCATACCCCCCCCCTGCCAATAGCCAATTTCCAGTCATACCCCCCCTGCCAATAGCCCATTTCCAGTCATACCCCCCCCCCTGCCAATAGCCCATTTCCAGTCATACCCCCCCCCTGCCAATAGCCCATTTCCAGTCATACCCCCCCCGGTAAATATAAAAACAACCTGGCTTCTGCTGCTGGCTTCTGCTGCAGCAGAAAATCAGCTGTCCCGCGGCCCCTTTCCCTCTGCGCGAGAGCCCTGAGTGTGCTTCCTCTGCGGCATGCTTTTTAAGCCGCGAAGAGAGTATTTCCCTCTCGCGCGGCTTAAGCCTATTCACTTTTCAAGCCTCGCGAGAGGGAAATACTCCCTTCGCGGCTTGAAAAGCACGACGCAGAGGAAGCACATTCAGGGCTCTCGCGCAGAGGGGAACGGGCCGCAGGACAGAGCAGCAGAAGCCAGTTTTTTATTTTTTTTTTAATTGACCGTCGATTCGGCAACGGCAGCAGCAGAAGCCGTCGCGGGCCGCACAACCTTCTCCCGCGGGCCGCATGCGGCCCGCGGGCCGCGTGTTTGAGACCCCTGCTGTAGACCATGTCCCTATATTTTACCCTACAGCACACACACACATACACACACCATAAACATGTGCAGTCCCTAGAGCAGAGGTTCCCAACTGCAGTCCTGGAGGGCCAAACACCATTCAGGGGTTCATGCTGTCCCTAATAAATATGCATGAGATGCATTGCTAGGGAGTGCCCCCATTTAATGCAAATGCATCTCATGCATGTTCATTAGGGACAGCCTGAAAACCTGAATGGTGTTTGGCCCTCCAGGACCGGAGTTGGGAACCACTGCCCTAGAGTATTGGCCAACAGGGGCACAAACACCCACACCCACAGGCTCCACTATCCAAAGCCTCATGAAGAGTCAGGCTGTTGGGCCCTACGCGGAGCAGCAGCTACCAATACTAGCACCTGCATACCTTAGCAATGCCTGCACTGTGCCCAGGACTGGTGTGGCAGCCAGGGCTGCCATCCACCACTATCTTTGAACAATGCTGAAAAAGGTGTGGGAGTGTGTGTATGTCTATCCAGTGTTGTATGGCTGCCTACACCTTACTGAGCCCCCAATGTTTGCACTGTTTCCAGTGTTAGCCTGGCAATGTGCATAATGAGGAGCAAGGTATTGTGGAATGGCCCAAATACAGCGGTCTGAGCAGGATGCATCTGCACAGGCCATAGGGCAATGGCTGGGACAGGGTGGCCACAGCATGTCATGCTGGGAGGTCACTCTCACCCTGACTGAGCAGTGACCATGGCATGGCTAGGTTCCCCCATAGTGCTATACAGTGTTTCTCTCAAGTGATATCTATGAGTGTTCTTTTTTGCAGCCCAATCACTGACATACTTGCTTGGTGTGTGTGCTTACATCCCACTTTTGGGGGCACACAGTTCCTCCAGGAACATGTACTAGCTAGCAGACTGTCTGCAGTTAGCATGTGTATGGCTGGAACACCTTGCAGGGTGCAGCGGGTAGAGACAGACTGTGCCCTCTGCTGGTGAATGCCAAATTGTGGTGGGGAGCAGCTGAGCTTTTCCAGGCCTACTGCCTGTCTGCCAGTACCCTATGAAATATGTACAGATCTGCATTGACTGCCTTGGAGGGTGACTATTCCCCAGCAGGACTGGGGTTGTGGTCCCCTCTACTGCCTCCGATGTAGAGAGTGGATTTGTTGGTGGAAGATCCTGTCCCCCACCCTGACCCAGAGAGGATGGGTTGCAAGGTGCTACATAATCTGCTTTTGGGTCCACACAACACCCTTCTCCTATGACACGTGACTATAGCAACCACACCACAATTTGGCATATGCACTATTCTGGGTACATCATAGGCCATAAGGGCTAGACATGATTTGGAAATACAGATAAACACAGATGCATTATAGGTGCATCTGCAAGGACTACCTATCACACACTGGCACTGATGAGGACATACAGCACAGCCTATCTTAGCCAAGCTGGTTGCTGCGGACCTGATGCTGGGCATTCCACCTCACCCTCAGGGTGAGCACAGGAACCGCACAGTGTCACGGTCTGTAGCTACTCTGTGCCAGTAACACACACGATCAGTTCCCCCTACCAGGCCGAGGTGCTGTGGAGGCGCATACCCCATCTTGTGATCAGATGTAGACTGCTGATCTGCATGTGCAGTGCATCATGGGTACGGGTGAGTATACCCTATCCTGGTAACCACAGCAGAAAGTTTGTGTGGTGACCTGCAGTCTTTCCATAGCAAGCCAGCACTGTGTTAGAAGCTGTAGCCCACTAGTTACTACAATGACTGTGGATGTAGAGGTCATGGGTTCAATCCTACAGTGGTGTTCTTTATTTAGGCTCTCTGAGTGGTTTCCTTTTAATTTACATCAGTGCTGCCAGCAAAACCACCCTCACAGTGCCCTAACCTTAAGGTGCCTCATAAGGGGTAGGGCACTTTATAATGCCTCATAGGGCACATTATAAAGGGCCCTGTCTGCCAAGGCATCTTATAATTACTACTACTACTACTAAGCATTTATAAAGCGCTACCAGGCATATGCAGTGATGTACAATGAAAGCACAAAAAGACAGTCCCTGCTACAAAGAGCTTACAATCTAAAAAAACAAAGCAAGAAAAGGTGTAGAAAAAAGATAAGAACAAGGGCAAAGAGACAAGAGCAGGAGAGACAGGACAAAGGAAAGAGGTAAAAACAAGTGTAAGAGGAAGAAAGAAAGGTGAAATAAAAGAGGGGAAGGAAGGAGAACAGCAAAATCAAGAGCCAAAGGCAGAGGCAAAAAGATGAGCTTTTAATTTGAGTTTGAAGAGGGGCAAAGAAGATGCCTGACATATAGACAAAGGAAGTTTATTCCAAGCGTAGGGAGCAGCAAGATGAATAGAGTGGAATCTGGAGTTGGCAATAGAGGAGAAGGGCATAGCAAGAAGCAACTGGGAAGAAGAATGGAGTACACGAGGGGGGAAAATAGGGAGAAATGAGAGAAGAAATGTACTGAGGAGCCATAGAGTGAAATAGGTCAGAAGGAGAAGCTTAAAGTGAATACGGAAAGGGATAGGGAGCCAGTGAAGAGATCTGAGGAGAGGAGTGATGTGGGCAAAATGAGGCTGATGGAAAATCAAACGGGCAGCGGAGTGCTGAATAGACTGAAGAGGGAAGAGATGAGACTGATGGAGACCAGCAAGAAGGAGGTTACAATAATCAAGGCGGGAGGTGATTAGAGAATGGATGAGGGTTTTAGTAGTGAGCTCAGAGAGAAAGGGGCAGATTTTGCCAATGTTGAAGAGAAAGAAGTGACAGGTCTTAGCGATGAGTTGGATATGAGAGGAGAAAGAGAGGGAAGAGTCAAAAATAATATCCAAATTGCGAGCAGATGAAACAGGTTGGAGAACAGAGCCATCAACAGAGACTGAAAAAGAAGAAGGAGAAAGGGAAATTTTAGGAGAAAAAATGAGAAGTTCAGTCTTGGCCATGTTCAATTTTAGGCAATGATGGAACATCCAGGCAGCAATGGTAGAGAGACAGCAAGAGATCTGGGACTGGAAAGCAGAAAGGATCAGGCACTTTATAATGTGCCCTATGGGGCGCCTTATGAGGCACCTTATGGTTACGGCACTGTGAGGGTGTTTTTGCTGGCAGCACTGATTCAAATTAAAAAGAAATCCCTCAGACATCCTTATTAAATAACACCACAGTGGGATTGAACTCATGACTGCTGCCTCTACAAATCATTGTCATAACCAGTGGTCTACATCTCTATAGCTTCTAGCACAGCGCTGCATAGACTTAAGGTTAATGAGCCAAGGCGCCCTCTATCGCACAATACAGATTCTTGCTACCTTGCCGCCGGAACGCCCACTGCCTTATATGGCATTCTTCACATTAACGCTGCAACTAGCGCCGGTAACATTAAGACAGTTTAGTAAATATACCTCTAAGACTTTGAGTTTGCTATGACTGGATTCCACCTTGGCTTTTAACTCAAACCACACTGTGTGATGATCGCTGCTGCTCACATGGGCACCCACCTGGATATTTGACACACTATCTCCATTGGTGAGCACTAAATCCAGCACGGAGCTCTCCCTGGTCAGTTCCATCACCATCTTACAAAGCATCCACAATTTTTATACTTCTTTCCAGATTTGCAGAAGGAACACTCCAATCCACATCAGGTAGATTAAAGTCACCCAATATGATCATTTCCCCCTTCATGGCTATCTTTGCAATATAAACAATCAATTCACTATCCATTTCTTTGCTTTAAGTTGGAGGCCTGTAGACCACACCAGTATGGATGACAGTGTCATCTACTCTTTCCAACACAATGCAGAGCACTTCTTCTTTTCCCCATGTTCCCTGCATGTCAGCAGTTTTAATATTGCTTTTGACATACAGGGCTAGTCCTCCTCCTTTTCTACCCTCTCTATATCTTCTAAATAGATTATAGCCAGCTAGGCTATATCCCATTCATGCGACTCGTTAAACCATGTTTCTGTAACGGCCACAATGTCCAAGTCCATTTCCACCATTAGGGCTTCCAGATCAGGAACTTTGCTGGTTAGGCTTTGAGCATTTGTACTCATTGCTTTCCAGCATTTGTTGAATGGCTTGCCTTCCTTCTGCATGGGTTTTGTTCTACATGCCCCTCCCCACTTGCCGTTGATGTGTTGTTCAAGTTTGTGGCTGTTTCCAATGTTGTTTTTCTTTTGCTGGGAGTGACGTACTGAACTTGTCCTTCTCCATCTGTCACCCCCTTTCCCTAGTTTAAATGCCTGTCCACATAATGCCTGAATTTTTCATTTAGGATTCTTTTCCCTGTGGCGGAGAGATGTAATCCATCTGTTGTTGATCCATATGTTTCCCCAGTCGCCTATATATCAAAATCCTTCTTGTTTGCACCAGGTTTGGAGCAATGTATTAAAGCTGTTTATGCAATGCAGCCTTTCTGCCCCCTTAACCATGAACAGGTAGAACTTCTGAGAATGCTATAGTGTTAGCAATAGGCCTAAGTTTCTCTCCCAGAGTCTGGAAGTCCCTTTGAACTGCAGAGGCACTGTTTCTAGCCAGGTCATTTGTACCCAAGTGGATGACAATATCAGTTTTGGAGTGCTCACTTTCTGCATTAATTATACCAACAATTTGGTTTGTTTTCCTGCTGGCTGAAGAGCCTGTGAGGCATTTGGCCATCCTCTCCCCTTTGAGCTGAGTTCCCAAGTTGGTGCCTCTGATGATGGAATCTCCAATGAGTAGTAGTTTTCTGTTTTGTGATTTTATTCTTCCTATTTGGTACATTATCTGTAGATTTGGTACTAAGTCTATTATTTAAGGGCACTTCAGTTTCCATCGATTGGGCACCTTCATTATCCAAGACAGAGAAGGCATTATACAGGGATATCTCTTGATGTATAAGGTGTCTCTCTGTTACAGGTCACAACCTACTAGAGCCCACTGTGATCCATTTGTTCCTGGGCTGTTTGATTCTTTGTGGGAGTGGTGTTGGATTTTGTTTGGTTTGTAATCTAGAGGAAGTGTGTTTAATTACAGCTAATTCTTCCCTTATTAGAGTCAATTCTTTATGCATAGCAACTAACTTGAGGCATATAGGGCAAGCTTGTAAGATCCAAATGATTCTTCTTGAAAATAAAAGCATAATTTATTTGAAAAGCAGCTGAATATTGCTGCACTCTGGATAAATATGTTGTCACTTCTCTGGAATGTACCTGGTCTAACTTTTGATGAATACATTTTGGACAGACATTTATCTATATTGCAACCTAGGAAAGGTTAAAAAAAAGCCCCAAAATGCTTATACAAGCAATACCCAAATGTTTACAGTATAAGTACATGCGAAGGTTGCTTCCATGGATGTCAACCCTATTAAAAGCTTAAGGAGATTGTTCTTATGCGTTTCCTCATTATTACAAATAAAGAATGTTACAAAAAAAAAACAAAAGCCTGTGCCTGCATCAGAATAACAATAATGCTGACAATTTTATGGTAAAGATTACATACATGTAACCAAATGAAGTTTGATTTCCAAATTTCCTGCAACATGCACAACAGCATCGCTATCTTGTGGCGGCATACATAATTCCGTTTCTTAAGAGCAAAGAAGTTTGGGTAGTATGTCATTATTTTGTTGTGGCACCCAGAGGTCAAGAAGAAAGAGGAATTTATGGGGTGCTAAATGTCTTTCCTATTTTCTACAGATATTTTTGATGAAACAGATCATAACCTTGGCAGAATACTACTAAAATCACTTCAATGATTTTTATTGCTTTTCATTTTATGGCAAAGGGAGTAGAGAAGAAATTGTGATGCTCCTCTCATTGTATCTCATAACTAATTGATCTTTTTATGTCTAAGATACATTTCACATGAAAACTGGTTATGTAGTCAACAGAAGGGATGACAATTATGTAATATGCACATTCTAAGCAGCAAGAAAAGACTATTTCTGCACCGTGGTCAATTCAGCACAAAACTCTTCAAACCAATGTTTAATCCTTCATCACTTTTGCTCAGTTAAGAAATCTGTACGATAGCAGTCAATTTAAAATCTGAATTGTGAAGTTCAAGTATAGGATATGGTGCATTTTAGCAAAGGATTTCATGTGCTATATAACTTACATCAAAAGACATAGAGGGATCTATCTACTTAACTGTAGTACTCAGAACCAGAATAAAGTATAGGCAAACTGGGCATAGAACTACAGCCCAAATGTTTATGGGAGGCCTCTCAGATGTACTCAGAAGGCCAGGGTTGACACCTATGTGGATTTTTTCAGGACTCTACAGATGTTTTTCATTAATATCACAAAATCAAGGGGATAGTTCAGTTATCTGAAAAATGTCTCTGCCGCTCTTCAGTCTTTTCTCTGAGTGAGTGACTGAGCCTGCCCTGCCAGCTTCCAGTGTTACTAGCAGCACCAGAAGCCATCAGCTTTCTGATGATCTTTCCTATTTCTCCAACCAATTCCATGCAGGAAGGGCTCAAGACAGGAGTCACAGAGACTATAAGGAGAATTCAGAAGGAACATAAAGTAGGAGTCCTGGGAGGGCGGGAGGGAGTGAGCCAGAAGGAAGTTTCTGTGGTGTGCAAGTGAGGTGTGGGAACTGAATTCTGTAAGGGGAATGGACCAACCTTGGAGTCACTGGAATCAGTGAATATACTGGAGAGGGTACTGAGAAAGAGTAGGAAAGGGAGAGGGATGAGGGGAAAATGTGAAGGAATGCTGTAGATTGAGGAAAGGAGCTATCAGTAACTGTGAGAACTTTACATGATGATAGGCAGAGTTAACTGAGGGATGGGGACTCACTGAGTGAGTCTTGAAAGACTGCTGAGAGAGGAGCTGCTATTACTAGGAAGGAATCTGCATTCATTGCTAACTTTTTTTCCCTGCTGGGAAGTTCTCAAAATCTTGGGGTAAAGGAAATTCTTTGGATTAAGCTGATAAAATCTGTGTCTATTTAAAATTCTTTGTTTATTAAGCCAGTTAGGTTATAGCTTTCAGACACACTTTCAATTAGAGCCCAATTCCATAACATGCACATCTGGCCCACGGACACATCTAAATTGAAAACGGGCCACGTTTGAACTCAGTTCTGCATCTGCAGGTGTAGACTTGCCCGTGGGTCTGAAATCGGGGAGATAAACGTGTCCGGAACAGCACAGGCAAAGCGCTCTTCATCCGGCCTGGGCACGCATCCAGAGTGCAACCCATGTACAAGTACAGACATAGGCCATGCGATATAATGGAGAAACACATCCCTGTAATATTACTGGAAACATTTTGGATGTCCCTGCACCCACCGTATTCTGAAAAGTTGCACATTTCAGATCCTGCCATCTCCAGGATGTAACTGTAGATGCCACGCCTCTTCGGTAAAACATGCATCTCCTAAGCTGCTCTTCACATTGACAGTAGTTTGCTAATGCAAACTAGACATAAATACCAATGAGAAATGACTGTTGCTGCAACCTAGACCATATACCAGTCCTCTTCATGCCCTGAAAAGTTCTAGGTAATCCCAGTGCACCCTAATATGGTATAAGATAACCCTTTCACTACCAATTTTTTTTATTTCAGTAAAAAAATTCCAGAAAGCAGAACTTTGCTTAGGGATAGTAGGAAACAGAAATGTTCACTTGCATTACACTGGAGTTAATAATTAGAAGAGTTTATCATGGTTCCATTTGGAATTATTGGGACTTAACAGAACTCAATATAAAGAACAAAAGTAAGGCAAGATATATGGAGTAGATGTATGGAGTGGAGGAGTGGCTTAGTGGTTGGGACAAGGTACTTAGGCCAGAAAGTCAGGGGTTCAAATCCCACTAGAGGACAGCAACCTTGGGCTGGAAGGACTGAGGTTTCTAGTCCCACAGGTGCTTCTTATAGTCTTGGGCAAGCCACTTAATCCTCCATAGCCCATGTTCCCTGTAAAATAGTTATCTCCAAGTTATAATGCCCTGTTCAATGTAAACCACACTGATGCAGTATATAAGAGAACTAAAATAAAATAATATAAAACTGAAAGTTCTTAACTTTTTTATTCAGACTGCTGAAGTGTGATAATTGAGGAAGCAATTTCTTTCCTTTGTAATGCAAAGGAAAACATTGCATTTCATCCTGACATGCGCTTTGCAAACCCTGCACCATTGTTTCGGGTCTGAATGAGCTGGAAAGTATCCTACACCGTCATTTCTGATGCTGGCGTTTGGATCAGACCGAACAGATGATTTCTGTTTTGGCGGTGCAGGAGAGTCATCAGGATCATTCACTTCAGGAGAATCCAGCACTTCTGATGGTCGCCCTCTTTTTCTTTGCACAGATGACGGCACCTTGTTTTCTTTGATGAGCGACTCACTAGTGCTGATAACAAACTGAAGGAGTGAGAACACTCGAGAATTTGGTACAGATTTCTGCTCACAGTGACGTCTGTAAAGCAAACATTCATTCACTACCGCAAGATGAAGGCCACAGTAAAATATTCTACGGTACCATTTCTTACTGCGATGGTCAGTGCGATATAGAAAACCAAAAAAGTTGCTCCTAACCCAGAAAATATCTTATAACATACACAACACAATTTTTGCACAATTCAATGGCAAAGACCTCAGAAGATTTCACACCCCACAAGTAGCGCCCAAAAGCGCTATAGGGAGTAAAGACGTTCACATCACCGGTCTTGATGTCACCACACAACCACCCTTAAAAAGCACTCACAACATTCAAAAACAACCAATAACTATGGGAAAGCTCTTCTAGACAACATTAACCATCTAACAAGCATACAAATCCATATATACAAATATATACACACACACAACAACAACAAAGCACACTCACAACAACGTCTTCATACAAGACTCAAAAAGAGCCTCGATATGCAGGAAAGAGCCGGGGTTACCCGAGGCCAGAATGCAGAACCTGAAAAGACATAGAAATTAACTATAACAGCAGTGTAACGCTACGACATACAAATGATTCCAATCACTTAACTGAAGGATGGTAACATAGCATCGGGACCGCAGCAACCCCACATCAGCATCGGATCCCACAGGATCACAGAGACCTCCACCAAAACGTCAATGCACATAGGATCACAAGGACCTCCACGAGATATATCAGGAAACAAAAAACTCATAAACGTCGCAGATAACAATAACTCCCTACAGAAGCTCCCATTTCGCCAGTTAGGCTTCGTCAGGGGAAGCAAAATTACTACAATCTATTGATATCACTTTCCCACTAACAAGAAGAACGGCGTCTGAAGCACTAAATATAAGGGACCAACAGCCAATCAAATGAAAGACTATGACATCACCCTACATCATTCATACACACACCAATCACCACATTGCAACCATTCACACAACACTTCCCACACAAACTAACCACAATAGTGAACAGGTTGGAGAAACACAGCACACTGCACTGTACTATATACATAAAACCGCACAGTCATCAAAAAAATAAGGACCAATCAATCTTGTCATTTAAACCTGAAGGATGTAAAGTGTTCAGACGAAAAATCCACTTCTGTACTTTCTGTAATAATAACTTCTTCCGATCACCACGTCGGACATTTAAAGGGACATGCTCCAATACTGTGCAGCGGAGATCCATAAACTGATGTGAAAAATCCACACAATGCTGTATCAAAGGAGTATCTGTGCACAATTTATGTAAACTATACTTGTGTTCGGCCAACTGGGTCCGCAAAGGCTGCGTGGTTTTACCCACATATAATTTAGGGTAAGCACACCACATATCTTTTGTTTATGGTCCAAAATATGATCATTTTTCCAGTCGTGTGGCATTGGAACGGCTGATTCGTTCCGTCCAATTGAAGTTGTTTTTTATGGATTTTTCAACAATGCAAGACTTGTCAGTGGTTCGCCCTAAATCTTCTTGGATTCCTTCAGGCCCCTTGGACCCTTTGCTTCATACTTTTCGACATTTGGTATTGGCTGATTTGGAGGTGATGGAGAAGAAATACAGTACTCTGCCAAAAAATGTATCATCGGCGGAATTTCAAGCATTGCAAGAATTATCCACAATGTCTCATGTTGTGATTAAAAGAGCTGACAAAGGTGGAGCAGTGGTGGTGATGAATACAGTAGATTACGAGAAAGAGGTGTGGAGACAATTGAATAATTCAACTCATTATCTGGTGTTGCCTGGCGATCCTACGGAAGCTTTACAATGTCTGATTCAGTCTATTACTTTTGAGGCTTATACATCGGGCTTTCTGACTGCTAAAGAGAAAACCTTTCTTAATCCAGTTTCTCCGAAAGTGCCAGCCTTTTATATATTACCTAAGATCCATAAAAATCTTGTCTCCCCTGCGGGTCGTCCCATTTTATCCAGCAATGAATCCTTGTTGGAATGAGTGGGTATTTTTTTGGACATGTTTTTGAAATCAGAGGTTCCTAAAATTCGTTCTTACATTCAGGACACTACACATTTTTTGAGGCTCCGAGAGGCGTTGGATTCTACTGTTCAAGTTGATTGGATGGCGAGTTTAGATGTAGCAGCTTTGTATACTTCCATACCGCAAGACGATGCATTGCAAGTTTTGAGGGCTGTATGGGATGCCCAGATGCCTTCTATCCGAGTTCCTACCTCCTTGTTGTTATCGTTGGCTGAGATTGCGTTGAAGAAGAATTATTTTGTCTATGACCAGAGTTTTTTTCAACAAATTTCTGGCACCGCCATGGGGGCAACATTTGCGCCGTCCTTAGCCAACTTATATATGAGCACTTTTGAAGATCGTTTTGTTTATTCCTCAGTATATGCGACCCATATTGTGCAATGGTATCACTATATTGATGATATTTTTTTACTATGGCAGGGTCCTAAGAGCTCTTTGGTAGAGTTTCTTAGCTACTTAAATTCCTGTGAAGCTTGTATTCAATTTGACATGAACATCCAGGCATCTGAGATTCATTTTCTAGACGTCAAAGTGATTAAAGAATATGGACACTTCACCACCACAGTGTATACTAAACCTACTGATAGGAATTCCTTATTACACTTTGGCAGTTTTCATCCTATGCCTTTGAAGCGGAGTTTACCCTACTCTCAACTTTTGCACTGTCGGCGCATTTGTTCATCGGTTGCGTATTTTAAAACGCAGGCGGGTTTTATGATTAAGAAATTTTCTGATCGTGGGTATCCTTCAGATGTCTTGCGGAATGCATATTGGAGGGCGAAATGTAATCATCGGGAATGGCTATTGCAGCCTAACAGTTAAGAGTCTGAAAATGTATCATCTATCATCCCATGTGTCTTACCATACTCTAGTCCAGTGATGGCTAACCTTTTTGAGCCCGAGTGCCCAAACTGCCGCACAAAACCAAAGAATTTCCTCAAAGTGCCAGCACGTCCATTAAAGCCTCATTTGCATAAGGTGCCTCATTTGCATAAATATTTGCATAATGTTACCATACACTAACTTTTAGTAAACATGCCTCTTAATGAGTATATGGATAAAGAAAGACTAAAAGGTTTCTACATTACTATAATCCAGTACCAACCGCCAGGCACATTAGGAACTACTACAAACGCTGCCCATTTAGAACCCATAGCAAACCCGCCGTATCCTAACAGTACTACCAGGACTCACAAAGCACCATACCCTAACTATCAAAAGGCAACACTGCAAATATTAAACCAATACATTTCAGAGAACAACAATACATGACCTACTGGGGAAAGAACAAGTGGCAATGTCAAATAGGAATTATATAAACAGAATACCTCAGCTCAGTTACACATGCAGAACAGACCATCACCAAACAAGGAATCACAATTTAAAAACAGGAAGACAATAATTAAACTGGGAACCCCAAAAGCCAAACTTGGAATATACAACAACACTGTAGAAATAAAACTATAAATTAATTTCCTCTTGTACTAAACAAAGCGCAAAAATTAATGATGCACATTTCCCAGAGCTGACATATTCCAGTTAATAAATTCAAAATAAAGAGATATTTTTCTACCTTTTGTGCATTTTTTTTCAGTTGCAATTGCTCCAGCCACTTTCTTCTGGTTTCTTCGTGTCTTCTCCTAACTCTCCATCTGCTGTCCATTTGTCCTTTCTTCTGTCTTCTTGGTTTTTTTTTTTCCATTCTCTCTCTACATCTGCTTTAACATACTAATCTTTCTCCTTTTGCTCTTTCCTCATTCCTATTTCATCTACTCAAAATTTACCCCTCCATCCTCAATCCCCACTTATTCTCCCAATACCCGGCCAATTGTAGATTTTTTATCCCTCCCACACAAAATATTTTTCCCCTCTCCATTTTACTCTCCCAGCCCCATCCCATTCTAATCCTCCCCCAACACCAGCTCCCTTCTAGTTCCAGCCTCACCCAGCATCCATTCCCTTCTAGTCCCTGCATCAGCCCATTTCCAGTCCTAGCAGCCCCCCAACCCATTTCCAGTCCTAGCAACCTCCCAACCCAATACCAGTCCTAGCCCCCCCTCATCAACCCACTTCCAGTCCTAACCCCCCATAAGCCCATTTCCAGTCCTAGCTCCCCCATCTATTTGCAGTCCCATCCGAGTCCCTCCATCAGCTCATTTCCAAACCCAGCCCCCCATGAGCCCATTTCTAGTCCTTTCCTAGCCCCACCATCAGCCCGTCAAATCCTAGCTCCCCTCCACTCAGCCCATTTCCAATCCAAGCCCCCCATGAGCCTACTTCCAGTTCTAGCCCCTTCATGAGTCCATTTCAATCCAAACCCCCACCACAGCCCATTTCCAATCTTAGCACCCCCCCAACAGCCAATTTCCAGTCCTATTCTAGCCCCTCCATCAGCCCATTTCCTGTCCTAGCCCCCCTCACCCATTTCCAGTCCTAGCTCCCTCCCCCTCACAACCCATTTCCATTCCAAGCCCCAATCCCATCAGCTATTTGCAGTTCAAGCCCTCCTTCCACTCAGCCCATTTCCAGTCTTAGCCCCCCCATAGCCCATTACCAGTCCTAACCCCCCCATCAGCCCATTACCAGTCCTAACCCCCCCATCAGCCCATTTCCAGTCTTAGCCCCCCCCCATAGCCCATTACTAGTCCTACCCCCCCCAAATCACCATCACCATCACCATCACCAGCCCACTTCCAGCCTTAGCACCCCCCATGGCCCATTACTAGTCCTAACCCCCCCCCCATCAGCCCATTTCCAGTCTTAGCCCCCCCCATGGCCAATTACCAGTCCTAACCCCGGCCAATTACCAGTCCTAACCCCCCCCCCTGGCCAATTACCAGTCCTACCCCCCCCCCCGGCCAATTACCAGTCCTACCCCCCCCCCTGGCCAATTACCAGTCCTACCCCCCCCTGCCAATTACCAGTCCTAACCCCCCCCATCAGCCCCTTTCCAGTCTTAGCCCCCCCCCATGGCCAATTACCAGTCCTAACCCCCCCCCCTCAGCCAATTTCCAGTCCCACCCCCCCCCCCTGGCCAATTACCAGTCCTACCCCCCCCCCTGGCCAATTACCAGTCCTACCCCCCCCCTGCCAATTACCAGTCCTACCCCCCCCCCCCGGCCAATTACCAGTCCTAACCCCCCATCAGCCCCTTTCCAGTCTTAGCCCCCCCCCATCATGGCCAATTACCAGTCCTAACCCCCCCCATCAGCCACTTTCCAGTCTTAGCCCCCCCCCTGGCCAATTACCAGTCCTACCCCCCCCCCATCAGCCCATTTCCAGTCTTAGCCTCCCCACCATAGCCCATTACCAGTCCTAAACCCCCTTCCCCCCTATCATCCCAAATTAAAAAAAAAAAACCCAAACAAAGCGGCTGCTTCTGCCGCGGCAGCCTCAAGAGCTCTGCCGCGGCAGCCTCAAGAGCTCTGCCGCGGGGCCCCCCCCCTGCCCGGCAGAGCCTCCCTGCATCATCTACCTTCAAGTCGCAAAACGCGGGCTTCTTTCAGAGCCGCGAGAGTTTCCTTTCTCGCGGGAGAGCCGCGAGAAAGGAAACTCTCGCGGCTCTGAAAGAAGCCCGCGTTTTGCGACTTGAAGGTAGATGATGCAGGGAGGCTCTGCCGGGCAGGGGGGGGGGCCCCGCGGCAGAGCTCTTGAGGCTGCCGCGGCAGAAGCAGCCGGTTTGTTTGGTTTTTTTTTTTTTTAAATTTGGGACCTTTTAAATGCGGACCTTCCCGCGTGCCAGCTGCAAGGCCTTCGCGTGCCACAGCTGGCACGCGTGCCATAGGTTCGCCATCGCTGCTCTAGTCTTTCTTCACGGATAGCGGCAGTCATGTGAAAACATTGGACTGTGATTACTAAACATTCAAAATTGGCTGATTTGTCATTACGAATGTCCTTCAGTCGTGGTCAGAATTTGGGGGACCGCCTTTGTTCGGCTGTGATATGCCGCACCACTATCGCGTCAGGGACGGGTCATGTGGCCTGTCAGCATTGTTCTTACTGTGCAGTTATGAGTGTCTCTATTTGTCCAGAATATCAACATTTAATGTGCTTTATATCTTTTTCTACTACTTGCAATTCTGCCTTCGTGGTTTATGTTTTGTGGTGTACTTGCCCTAAATTATATGTAGGTAAAACCACGCGGCCTTTGCGGACCCGGTTGGCCGAACACAAGTATAGTTTACATAAATTGCACACAGATACTCCTTTGATACAGCATTGTGTGGATTTTTCACATCAGTTTATGGATCTCTGCTGCACAGTATTGGAGCATGTCCCTTTAAATGTCCGACGTGGTGATCGGAAGAAGTTATTATTACAGAAAGAACAGAAGTGGATTTTTCGTCTGAACACTTTACATCCTTCAGGTTTAAATGACAAGATTGATTGGTCCTTATTTTTTTGATGACTGTGCGGTTTTATGTATATAGTACAGTGCAGTGTGCTGTGTTTCTCCAACCTGTTCACTATTGTGGTTAGTTTGTGTGGGAAGTGTTGTGTGAATGGTTGCAATGTGGTGATTGGTGTGCGTATGAATGATGCAGGGTGATGTCATAGTCTTTCATTTGATTGACTGTTGGTCCCTTATATTTAGTGCGTCAGACGCCGTTCTTCTTGTTAGTGGGAAAGTGATATCAATAGATTGTAGTAATTTTGCTTCCCCTGACGAAGCCTAACTGGCGAAATGGGAGCTTCTGTAGTGAGTTATTGTTATCTGCGACGTTTATGAGTTTTCTGTTTCCTGCTATATCTCGTGGAGGTCCTTGTGATCCTATGTGCATTGACGTTTTGGTGGAGGTCTCTGTGATCCTGTGGGATCCGATGCTGATGTGGGGTTGCTGCGGTCCCGATGCTATGTTACCATCCTTCAGTTAAGTGATTGGAATCATTTGTATGTCGTAGTGTTACACCGCTTTTATAGTTAATTTCTATCTCTTTTCAGGTTCTGCATTCTGGCCTCGGGTAACCCCGGCTCTTTCTTGCATATCGAGGCTCTTTTTGAGTCTTGTATGAAGACATTGTTGTGAGTGTGCTTTGTTGTTGTTGTGTGTGTGTATATGTTTGTATATATGGATTTGTATGCTTGTTAGATGGTTAATGTTGTCTAGAAGAGCTTTTCCATAGTTATTGGGTGTTTTTGAATGTTGTGAGTGCTTTTTAAGGGTGGTTGTGTGGTGGCATCAAGACCGGTGATGTGAACGTCTTTACTCCCTATAGCGCTTTTGGGCGCTACTTGTGGGGTGTGAAATCTTCTGAGGTCTTTGCCATTGAATTGTGCAAAATTTGTGTTGTGTATGTTATAAGATATTTTCTGGGTTAGGAGCAACTTTTTTGGTTTTTATTATTTTTGCCCCTATACAGCTTATTTAACAGTGCGATATAGAGCCATAAACATATCAAAGAGACCTACACCTCCCATATTCTGACTGTAGTCTCAAACAACAGCTGGGCAGAGTACATCAACATAGACATGCAGTTTCTTGTCCCAGCGCTTGATCATAGAAATTGGATCAACTGATCTCAGTGTTGATGAAAGCTGAACTGCTGAATTATCACACCAACGAACTGCTAACAAACCAGTTTGCATCAACCATAAAATCACTGGATCCTTTTTTCTTTAGTTCTTTTTCCGTTCTCATAACGCATCCATTGATCCTGTTGCACCGTATTGTCCCAGTAGACAGGATGCTCTGTTCCTTTAGCATCAGCTGAAGCTCCAGAAAAGTGAAGTAGTTATCAAAGTACAGTTTGAAATTCTGAGTGCTAGGCAGTGTCTCGCATAATTTCATAACAAAGTCTCCTAGTTGAAATCCACAGCTTTTCTGCACAACAGAAGCCTTGCTGTCATAGAAATGAAAGTCATATGTCACACCACTAACCCCGCATCTAGAAAATACTTTGAAGCCCCATTTCTTAGGCTTCTTTGTAAGGTACTGCCTCAAGGGTTTTTTTTCCTTTGTATGGTATCATCTGCTCATCAATGCTCTGCTTTTCTTCTGGTTCAACCTTTAGGCAAGCCTCTCAAATGAAATCCAGAAGAGGACGAACTTTACAATATCTATCATACAAAGGGTCATTTCTGTCAGTGACGGCCTTGGTGCTGTCGTTGAAGTGCAAAAACATGATGTTGGTAAAATGATTTTGACTCATAATGTCTGCAACAGGTGGAAAACGGAGTTCTTCTGACCAGTAGCATTTATAACTGGGCATTGGAACCAGGCCCATCTTCAACAACATTCCACAGTATTGTTCGATTTCTACTGTTGTTGTTCTAAATGAGGACACACACACTGATCTGCAAGTAAATTGGTCTGAATCACAATGTACTCAATAGGTTCAGTGGAAAATAATCTGTGAAAGAATTTTATTGGAGGCTCTTCCTCCTCAGGTGAATCAGAAAAGTTTCTCAACCAGATTGGATCGGAGGTGACTTTTGGCTTTATTCTCCTCCATCGAAACATTACTGCATCTTTTGATTTTGATTTCTTTTTGAATAATCTGTTCAATGGAACATTATCATCATCATCTACACCAGAAACATCAGGATCTTTCTGCTTTGCATGATCCCTAACTGTTGATAATGGAAGATCATCTTCTGATTCGTTCAGTGGATCATCGCTCAGCTCATCCATATTTTCCATCTCTGGATCCTCTACATCACACTCAGGTTCAGAAATGTCAGCATCTGGTAACAAGACAAGCTGAGATTCCATTTTTCCTTTTCTATTTTGTCTGTGATGCATATCACAATCCTTCATTTTGCCTAAATCAAACATTCAACAAATTTCAGAATGTAACTGAATTACTACTTAATTAGCAGATAACATATGAATTTCAAATTTAAATCTTAATAACTGCTATGTGGTAAAATTCACTAAGGGGTATGTTTACTAAACCGCGCACACGTGCGCGGTGCACAAGAGCGGCCGCTAATGATGCATTTAAGAGCTCTTAAGAGCCGCGCACACGTGCGCGTCACATTAACGGGCCGCCGCACGTGTGCGGGGTGCTCATGTGCGATAGAGGCGGGGAAACGCTTACGGAGGGCGGAGGAATGCTCCGGAGGGGCGGGGGGACGGGGTCAATGGGTGGAGAGTGGGAGGGGAGAGGCTCCCTGCACAGGAGCGGGGCTGAATCTGGGCATTACAAATACCACGAGTGAAACCCTCACGTTAGAGCCCATTTAAAGGGAAGAGAAACCATTTCCGTCAGCAATGTACAGCAAAACCGCGGAAACCTGAAAAAACGTGATCAGTGTGATACATGTGCACAGAACAAAATAGCAAATATAAATTGAAAAGGACCACAAACAATTCCAAATAAATTATAATCCAGCTGGGCAACAGTGATATTAATGGACAACCATAAAAAACACTCCCAGGAAAGCCCCATAAAAAAGAAATGATTTTTGGAAGGGTCTACGCTCCGTAGACCCTTTCAAAAATCACTGCATGTCAATGGAGCTTTCCTGGGAGTGTTTATCATGTTGCCCATTGATATCACTGTTGCCCAGCTTGGCTTTGGTGATTTCCTCTTCTTTTGGAGGCCATTTATGAGGTTAAATTGCACCCCTGTCCCCATACAAGGTAAACGAGCCCACAGTAAACTTGTGCAGAGCAGGGTGTCTGATTCGTGCGGCCAGGTTTCCTATCTCCACAGACTGCACTGTCTCTGTGGCCACAGTGTGGTGCAGCGGAAGCAGCCAGTGCCTGTAGGACCAGAGGGTCACAGGCTCAAACCCCAGCTGGGACTCCTGCCAACCCAGTCCCCATAGTTTTACCCACCACTAAACAGTGATAGTACAGACACTCCTGTATGGCAGAGAACATAAGCATGGTTCCAACACCTATATTTTACCCTACACCGCACACAAACCATAACAATGGGCATTACCGACAGCCGAGTCCCCCAAATTCAGTCCTGGAGTGCCACAACTCAATCAGGTCATATGCTTTTCCCAGATAGGGACATGTCTGCATGTTGGCGGAAGGGTACAGGTGGTGGAGGGGGCACTGACTGCAAACCACAGCAGACAGTGGCCTAGGCCTGTGCAGGCTGGCACCATCCACCGTAACAGACAGGCTCTGTCGGATGTACAGTCATGGACTCCCCAGGGAACACAGCATATCTGTGGCAACACAGTGGTGCAGTGCACACAGACAGCATGTGCAGGAACAGAAGGTCACAGGTTCAAAGCCCAGCTGGGGCTACTGCCAATCCACTTCACATATTTTTCCTACAACTAAACTGTGATAGTCAGGGGAAACCTTTATTGCTTAGAACATATGCATGGTTCGTACGCCTATATTTTACCACACCAAACACAGACACCATGAACAGCCGCATTACCTAGAGCAAAGTCTCCCAAATGCAGTCCTGGAGGGCCCCACGCCATTCAGGATCCATGCTGCCTCTAATAAGGATGCCTGTGCTGCATATCTATACACCACCCCCATGGTATGCTGATGTAGCTCATGCATATCTATGAGGGACAGCATGAAACCCCGAACAGTGGTTGGAACACCAGGACTGGAGTTGGGACACTCTGCCGTAAAGCAGCAGCCAACAGGGCCAGACACACCCAGACACACCCCCACAGGCCCCATTGGCCAATGCCTCCTGGAGAGGCAGCACATTGGGCCCTGCCTGTATTTCCCAATACTAGCAGTTGCATACCTTAGCACTGCCACCCTACACCTGGGTATATGGTACACAGCTATCAAACGTTGCCCATGATAACTGGCAGATATCAATTCCTACTTTAAGCACATTTTGCTCATTGATCTCCACCATAACAATCATTGTGATGTCTGCGGTGTGCGCTGCAGGTCTGGTCTCTGCCAGTGTTTACCACCCTGGGGAGTAACCCCCAACAGTAGTGCGTCCCATATCCATGCCTGTACTGTGCCCAGGACTGGTGTGGTGGGTATGGCTGCTGGACTCCTCTATAGTAGCACAATGCTGGCATAGGTGTGGGGGTGGCTGTCTGCCTATCCAGTGCAACCACATTCCACAGCCCACACTGCCAGCAATGTTGCCAGTATTGGGCTGCCAATGTGCATAATGAGGAGCAAGGTACCATGGGTATAGGCCGGACAGGGTGGCCTGGCCAGGGTGCATCTGCACAGGGCATAGGGCACTGACTGGGACATTTTAGTGGCCGGCCACCACCTACACAGACAGGGTGACCTCAGTATGTCCTGCTGAGAGATCACTCTCACCCTGACTGTGCAGTGACCACAGCATTGCTAGGCACCCCCATAGTGCTATATAGTATTTCTCTCATGTGATAGATATGGGTTTTCTTTTGGGGCCCAGTCATTGATTTAACTGCTTGCTGTGTATGCTGACATCCCAGTTCTGGGTGCATGCATCTCCACTGGGAGCATGCCCTGTGGACTAGCTAGCACACTGTTTGCAGCTGGTATGTGTCTTGATGGAGCAGCTTGTGGGGTGCAGTGGCTGATGACTTGCTGCAGGAGAATATCAGATGGTGGTGGGGTGCAGCTTAGCATATCCATGCCTAATGTCTGTCTGCTATTGTGTTATGTATGTGTACAGAGCTGCATTGACTGCCCTGTAGGGTGTCTGTTCCCCAGCAGGACTGGGGTTGATGGTCCCCTCTACTGCCACCTTTGCAGGGAGGTGGAATGTGGATCGTATTGATAGGAGACCCTGTTTGCCACCCTTGGCCCCTGGGGGGAGGGGGGTGGTCGTGGTGGTGCATGGCCCACCTGGGGGTCCATGGGGGCTACACCTGACTGAAGCAGACAGAGATATCCAAGAGGGTTTGTGCAGAAACTAACTATCTCACACATTAACACTGTTTTGGACCTCCGACATGGTCTCTTTTAGCCATAGAAGGTGTTGTGGACCTGGTGCTGGGCGCCTCACTGCACCCTCAGGGTGAGCACAGTACACGCACAATGTGACGGTGTATAGCTACTCTGTGCCAGTAAAACACACGGTCAGTACCCCCTACCAGGCCGAGGTGGTGTGTGGGTGCACATGTTCACTTCCCTCTACCGGGCAGAGGTGCTGTGGGGGTGCATTACACATCTTGTGTTAATCTTTGGACAGCTGATTTGCATGTGCAGTGCATCATGGGTATGGGTAGGCTAACCCTATCCTGGTGACCACAGCAGACTGTCTGTGTGGTGACGTGCATGCTCTCTGCAGCCAGCCAGGGGCTTCCTAGCAGCTATAGAGCTGTCGCCCAATGGTTACTGCACTGCTTCTGAAGCCAGAGGTCATGGGTTCAAACCCACAGTGGGGTATTTGATAGGGTTGTCCAATGCATTATCTTTTTTTAATGTACATATTTTGATGCCAGCAAAAACACCCTCAGCGTACTGTACCCATAAGGTGTCTCTGAGGGTGCTTTATGGGGCGCCCTATAGGGCACCTTATGGTTCCCGTCCATATAAGGTGCACTATACATTATCCTGTGACGCAACCTATAGGGTGCCCTATAGGGGACATTTTTGGGTGCTGTGGCGGACAGTGCAATTTATAATGTGCCCTATAGAGTGCCATATAGGGTGCCTTATACGGCACCTTCAATCAAGGCACGTGAGGACGTGTTTGCTGGAAGCAATTAATAACATAAATATAAAGTGCTGCAGGCCAAAATATGTACAATGCAAAGCTGATGCCACAGCCAGCCTTACATATTAGGCACACTGGGGAGCAAACCCATGACCCCTATATCAGCAGTCAGTGCCTTAACCATTGTGCTCCACTGCTGCTCCTCCTTGCCTGTCAGCGCACCTACGTATACTTTTCATTCCTTAAACTGCACAGTGCTGCCATAAAAAACAGTACACTGACCTTGCGGTACCTCATACGGCACCCTCTAAAGCGCCCTATAAGCAACATTCTAGGGTGCCTTGGTTGACAGTGCACTTTAAAATGTGCCTTATAGGGCACCTGATGTTAACACGCTTTGGGAGTGCGTTTGCTAGTAGTGGCAATTAAAATATGACTAAAATGCCTCCTAAATCAATCTGCCCCATAATATGCCATGCCTCAGCCAGCCTTGTTCATTAGGCACTTTGGGGGATTGAACCCCTGATCCCTGCACCATTGGTCAGTGTCTTAACCATTGTGATGTTGTTCTGTTCTTCTGATGGCACATCAGCGCGCCGCCTTATGCCGCCCAATATTAACTAGCCTCCTAAAACATTGGGGCACCGCCTTATGCCGCCCATCATTTATATGCCTCCTAAAATGATGCCTCAGCCAGCTGCCTCCATTTGGCACTGTGGGGGATTGAACCCCTGTTCACTGCACTGTTGGTCAGTGTCTTAACCATTGTGCTGTGGCTCTGCTCTTTTTCCTACACATCAGCGTGCCACTTATACCTCACAGTATTATACTGCCTCCATAGACATCAGCGCGCCGCCTTATGACGCCCAGTATTAATATGCCGCCAGAAACATCAGCGCGCCGCCTTAGGCCGCCAAGTATTAATATGCCGCCAAAAACATCAGCGCACTGCCTTAGGCCACCCAGTATGACTATGCTGCCACAAAAATCAGCGAGTTGCCTTAGGCCGCCCAGTATTATAGTGCCGCCCAAAACATCAGTGCGCAGTACAGTATTTCTGCAGCTCATAAATTACTGCCTCAGCCAGCTGTCTTTGTTGGGCACTGTGGGGAATCAAACCCCTGATCCCTGCACTGTTGGTCAGTGTCTTAACCATTGTGCTGTGGCTTTGCTTTTCTGCTTGCCCATCAGCGTACCACATATGCCTCCCGCGCAGCCATCTAATGCGCTAAGGTGCGGGGCGTTCAAGGGCGCCGTGCACCTTAGTGCATATTTAAATTCCGGCTTTTCTTTTTCAGGACGGAACGCCCACTCCTTATATGGCACCCGCACACTACCGGGGCCCGCACCTTACCGGGGTTTTAGTAAACATACCCCTAAGTATTACAAACCACCATTTCTGCAGTAACATGTAACAACCACTAAGTACCAATGGTTCCAAATGGAACCAACTACAAAACTGTCTCATTCAACAATGCCCGTTAGACTTGAGAGAATTTTCCTGATTCAGTGAAGCCTTCAAAGCATTACAATTTAACACTAGAACACTTGCAGTAAAATTTCAAAATGGCTACCAAAACAAAAGCACAGCCAGTGGCGCCATCTAGTAAGTTAGTGACTCTAAACTGAATATAGTATTTTATTATGATAATAGTAAGTAAGAAAATGACTTCTGATGTTTACTGGTTTTAATCCCCACTCAGTTTTAACAAGAAAACTACATGGGTTCCAAATGGAACCACCGGGTATGAATGTAAATAAGATTGTGTATGTCAGGACATGCCTTGCATCAAATGGTACTTGGCATTATAAAATGGCCCCAGTGATCCCTACCATGGTCATCTCTCCAAATACAATCTAAACTGCTAAGGATGGGCCCTTACCAAGTGCACAAAACCCGGAATTAACATTACAGTTCCCTAAAGGATGCATAATATTGCTGAGTAACAAATGTATGCCCTTTTTGTGCCTCTGGCCTATAAGTACACTCATTTTTCTGCTCCGCACTACCGTTCTTCTCTTATCTCTCCCTACACTCTTCCCCGGGAACTCCGTTCTTCTGGCAGATTGCTTCTATCTGTGCTCTACTCTTCTCCTGCCAACTCCAGACTTCATTCCTTTCACCTTGCTGCTCCCTATGCCTGGCACAAACTACCTGAGTCTGTACATCAGGCTTCTTCTCTGGCCCTTTGCAAATCCAGGCTGCACCTCTTCATTGCCACTTTTGGATGTGATCCGTCTCTCAGGTGAAGCTCGTTATCTAAATCAGTCATACACTAAGGGGTATGTTTACTAAACCGGGCTAACGGTTAACCCGGGCTATCTGCATCTAGGTCCCATTGAATAATATGGGACCTAGTGACAGCCCGGGTTAACCGTTAGCCCGGTTTAGTAAACATACCCCTAAGGACCTGAGGTTAATTAAGCTTCAGCTGAACAAGGTATATTAAACGCATTAGGTACAGTTTTATAAGTATAAATATCCATAGCAACCCTTAGTAAGTAAAGAACTTAAAGATCTAAACACAAGCTTAAAACTAAGATGCAGACAGCAGTCCAGCAGCGAGATGGGGGCTTTCCAGTCTTTTGCACTGAGTGTCATATGTATGATTTTCTCCCAGTTGGTGAGAGGTCTTATGTGTGCACTAGGTGCAAGGAGCTCTTTGCTCTCAGGGAACAAGTCTATTTATTTATTTATTTTATTTATTTAACATTTCTTCTATACCGCGCTATCTATTCTCTAGAGGCTAGAGTAGCAGACTTGGAAAACATAAGATAGACAGAGAGGTACATAGATGAGACCTACAGGGATATAGTCCTGAAGTCCCACCTCCACTCTGGCAGCATCCCTGTTGCCATGGAGGAGAGACGTCACGTGACTGGAGAGCATCACCCTGGTGTGGCAGGAAGTGATCCTTTAACTAGGACCTGTCCTCCAGGTGATGTAAAACCCTCTCGCACAGAGGAAGTTTTTCCAGGGCCATGTGCCCACGAAGGAAGGGATAGAACAGCCGTTATAGTTGGTGATTCGATCATTAGGTATGTAGATAGCTGGGTGGCTGGTGGATATGAGGATCACCTGGTATGATGCCTGCCTGTTGCAAAGGTAGCGGACCTCACGCGCCACCTAGATAAGGTCTTAGATAGTGCTGGGGAGGAGTCTGCTGTCTTGATACATGTCGGTACCAATGACATAGGAAAATGCGGTAGGGAGGGTCTGGAGGCTAAATTTAGGCTTTTAGGTAGGAAGTTGAAATCCAGAACCTCCAGGGTAGCATTCTCCGAAATGCTTCCCGTTCCATGCGCAGGACCCAAAAGGCAGGCAGAACTCTGGAGTCTCAATGTGTGGATGAGACAATGGTGCAGAGATGAGGGTTTTGGATTTGTTAGGAACTGGGGAACATTCTGGGGAAAGGAGGGGTTCTTCTGAAGAGATGGGTTTCACCTTAACCGGGATGGAACCAGGCTGCTGGCATTAGCCTTTAAAAAGGAGATAGAGCAGCTTTTAAACTAGATAATAGGGGAAAGCCGACAGTTGCCCAAGAACGGATTGTTCGGAAGAATGTATCCTTGAAGGATACTACCAAAAGCTGAGAGGTTCCAAAAAAGAGTAAAGTAGCCCAAATGCCCTCGAGTATGGAGCAGACAGAGCTTAAAGATCCAAAATTATAGGAGGAGTAGCCTAGTGGTTGGGGCAAGTAGCCTAGTGGTTGGGGCAAGGTATTTCAGGCCGGAAGGTCAGGGGTTCGAATCCCACTAGAGGACAGCAACCTTGGGTCGGAAGGACTGGGGTTTCTAGTCCCACAGATGCTCCTTGTGGTCTTGGGCAAGCCACTTAACCCTCCATAGCCCATGTTCCCTGTAAGTATTAGAGTATGTGTCTTATATCCCCGCATGTTAAATGTATCCCCCAATTGTGTTGTGACCGCTTTGATTGAAGGATAAGGTGGTATACAAAAACTGTCTAAATAAAATAAATAAAAATAAATAAATAAAATTACCCATGTCTACCAATAGCCAAATTAATATGAATAAAACACAGTCTCTAAAATGCTTGTATGCAAATGCTAGAAGTCTAAAAAATAAGATAGGAGAGTTAGAATATATAGCACTAAATGAGAGGTTAGATATGATTGGAATATCAGAGACATGGTGGAAAGAGGACAACCAGTGGCACACTGTGATACCTTCGTATTAACTATATCATAATGATAGAGCTGATCAAATTGGTGGAGGGATTGCGCTCTATGTTAGAGAGGGCATTGAGTCGGAAAGGATTAAAGTTTCACAGGAAACAAAATTTGCTGTAGAATCTCTATGGATTGAAATTCCATGTAAAAAGGGGAAGGCGATGGCAGTGGGGTTGTACTATCGACTGCCTGGCCAGAACAAATGGATGATGAAATTCTCAAAGAAATCAAGGAAGCTAACAAAAGTTTCAGCGCAGTAATAATAATGGGTGATTTCAATTACCCCGGTATTGACTGGGTCAGTGTCATGGCAGGACATGCTGGGAGATAAAGTTCCTAGATGAAATAAATGACTGCTTCTTGGAGCAGCTGGTTCATGAACCGACCAGAGGGGAAGCCATATTAGACCTAGTCCTTAGTGGAACACCAGATCTAGTGCAAGAGATAAGGGTGTTGGGACCACTTGGCAATAGTGATCATAGCATGATCACATTTGATTTAATTAGTGGAATAGTAAGGAAATCCACAGTACTACCTTTTAACTTTCGAAAGGGAGGCTTTGATAAAATGTGGAAAATAGTTAAGAAAAAACTAAAAGGAGTAGTTTCAAAGGTTAAAGACTTACATCAAGCTTGGGTGTTGTTGAAAAATACTATCTTGGAAGCCCAGACCATCTGTATTCCACGCTTTAAGAAAAGTGGAAGGAAGTCCAAAAAACTGCCAGCATGGTTTAAAGGTGAGGTCAGAGAGGCTGTTGTTGCCAAAAAAGCATCTTTCAGGAAATGGAAAAAAGAGCCAAACGACAAAACCTGGAAACAGCACAGGCACTGGCAAGTCAAATGCAAGGCATTGATAAGGCAGGCAAAGGGAGAATTTGAGAAGAAGCTTGCGGGGATACCACACGTGATGGGAGCTATTGATTGCACACATGTTGCTCTGGTCCTGCCCAGAGACAGGGAGGTGGTGTTCTTCAACCTTAAACACTACCATACCCTGAATGTTCAGGTTGTTTTTTGATGCAACTATGCGTATTCTGAATGTGGTTCCCCAGTTTCCAGAGTCCGCCCATGACTCCCATATCCTGCATCACTCGACACTATTCAGACAATTTCAGGCCAGACAATATGGGGACTGTGTCCTGCTGGTTGGGTATTAACCATCTCTAACATGCACATGTTGTCTCTGTGTCCTGGGGGCACTGCACCTCTCACTGGTGGGACAGGGTCACCTTCGGTGTTACATTCGGGCCTTCTAACTGCATATCCCCTGCGACACACATGACATGGCGTGCTGCATCTCAGATGTCTTTTCGGAATACATTACAGACACAGTCCATCATGCTGTGGCATAACACTGCCCATCAGATGTCTGTTATAAGTGGTCCCATTGCTGACTATGACCCCTGCATGTCTCTCCCTGCATTGTGTTTGTGCATGCAGC
Source organism: Ichthyophis bannanicus (assembly GCA_033557465.1). Lineage (NCBI taxonomy): Eukaryota > Metazoa > Chordata > Amphibia > Gymnophiona > Ichthyophiidae > Ichthyophis > Ichthyophis bannanicus. Next base: position 429,912,791 of record CM066032.1, read on the forward strand.
ACTGATATTGTGTGGGACGGTGTCCTCCAGCATGCCATGTCACTGTCACAGGGGACATGGACACATATGTTTGTGCGTTTCTAGACTTAACTATGTATGCCATATGTGCGTCACTGCTCTTTTGTGTGTCCCGGTACACGAGCAGGTAACACTCTTTCCAGGTTCCGCTGCTGTACTGCACATGTCTTTTGGTGTGTTCCTCCATGGTGGTGTGTGACATGGATTGTTTGCCATCACCTACTGTGCACATCCTCAGCTCACACACATACGCAAATGTACATATGTCTGTCTTGGTTGTGTGTTCCTAGTTGACTCTGTTTGCAAAGTGTGTGTGTGTGTGTGTGTGTGTGTGTGTGTGTGTGTGTGTGTGTGTGTGTGTGTGCTTCTAGGGGGGCGGGGACCTAGGCTGGCTCACATATTCATTTTCCTGCTGTGCTGTGTGTTGGGGGGCCAATCTCCGTTGACCTTGTCTGTAACATCACATGGCTGGCATTGTGGTGCCACGTTGCATCCCACATTTCTGCTCTATATTGGGCAGCATTGGTGTGTAGTTTCAGCCATCTTGGCTACACCCCTACTGTATATGTTACTGTGACAGCATGTGTGTGTGCACTGTACCATGGCTGTCACATTTTTGCACGCATGCTGATCTCTGCCCCATTCCTGGTGCACTGCCATGTGTCCGCCTGCTGTGTTCAGGGATGCCACTCGTGGGTGTTGGCTACAGGTGGTTGGTGATGTGATTGGTCTGGTTACTGATGTGATGTGTGCTGGCCTCATTGCCCCTTCCCGGTGTCCTGTATCTCACACCCCCAAATGCTGGTGCACAGCTGCTGTGTGCCATTATGTGATGTCATCTTTGTGTGTCGTCATGTATCTGTTGACCTTTCACACGTAGATGCTTGTGCACATTTGTGTGACCACCAGCTCATGATTGACTTTACCACATTTCTGTCTGCAGGTGATGCGGGATATGGCTGTCGTGCCTGGTTGCTGACCCCTGTGCGTCTTCCACATACACGTGCAGAGAGGAGGTACAATGAGGCCCAGGCCTTCAGCCACTCAGTCATCGAGCGCACCTTTGGCGTTCTGAAGAGTCACTTCAGATATCTGGATAAGACCGGTAGGGCCTTACAATACAAACCCATGACTGTGGCACAGATCATTCTGGCCTATTGCATCCTACACAATATTGCACTCAGGCACAATATGTGGGTCAACATTAATGAGGATCTTGAGGAGGATCCGCTGTGCCCTCCTGTACATGGCCATGTTGACACACGTGCGGGGACGGCAGTCAGGCAATGTCTGATTGAGGAGCTGTTCTCATGTAAGTCCTTCTTATGAGGTGATATGCATATTTGTCTACATACACATACTGCCGTGTCTGTTTCTGGGCTCTCTCTGGACATATGTATGTTTCCCTTCTGTCTTTACATCCCCAGGAGTAGCCTATGTTCCTGGCCATCTCTGCGGTGCAGTGGTACCTGTGTATACGCCATTCAACCTGCAGGTGACTGTGTTGGGTGAACATAGCGGTATCTGTACTGTGGGGGCACTGCGGCATAGCACATTTTGGTTGTTCTCTGTCCACTGCACATATGTTGTTGTGCACCTCTTTGGCCTGCGCCTCCCTATACCACATGTTCCATTTGGCAACCATATGACCATTAGTTCAGGTCACGTTCTGGGTTTTCAGAACTGTATTTGTGGCAACTGTGATGGAGCTGTGTGTGTCTGCAGGCGCCGAGTGTGGTGGTGGTGGTTGGCACATACACCCTTCCCTAGCATTGTGCCATTATACATCTGTGTCTCCTTGCATGGACTGTTATGCTTGCCTCCACTGATCTCAGCTTAGGCTCACAGGAGCCGTATGCTACTGGTGGCATGCTCTCCCCATCTCACCGTGTGTGTGTGTGTCTGTGTTTTTGGGACATGTCTGCTACCCTTGAACATTTTCTGGTGATGGGATGTGCCTGGACACTTGTGGGGTGGTGCTCACGGCTCTATCTCTAACCCTGTGCTGGTGTCCTTGTGTACATTGTGCGCACATATTTACACATGTCTTCTATGTTTTCTACTGACCTGTCTCCTGTTTACTGTCAGTCCACTATGCATCGACGGTTCCATTTCACACATCTCGCCAGACCTTGAACATGTGGCATTGATGGCTCAACATGCAGCCATGGTGATTCCACACATTCCAGTGACATATTCTACCTTTACTGTGACTTCTTGTGGCCTTTGCCTGCCTCAGACAGTCCCTGTCGGACACCTGCTGCACACAGACGGTACGTTGCTTGTTTGATCTGTTGTGACTCACATCACACTTCACATGTTTCTTATGGGCTGTTTGTTTTGTCGTGGACCTCTGTGGGATCTGTGTGCACCAACACTGCTGGACATGCTGTGGCCCACTGGGCAGCCTGTGTTACATAGCCATAGACATGGCCATGTCAAGATGGCAACCTGGTTGGCCGTGCCATCTCCAGCTGTGGGCAACATGCACTGTGCTCTGTGTTGTGATCATATCCTGTTTGCATATCTGAGGTCTCATTATGTACATATTGTGGTTTCTCTCTCTCCATTGTGACCTTATCTTGTATACAGAATACCATGACCTGTTTCTCCTTCCTCTATCACAGGGCGCAGGGAACACACACAGAATATCGTCTACACTGCAGCTGGTGTACCCATCATAGTACCATTGGTGGACAGAGCACCTCCATGCAACGATCCCTGGGGGATGGTGCCATTGGGTGATGGGCATCAGCGAGTGGGACACACACCTATGATGGACATTATTGTTTGACTGATACTTCATGCAGAACAGGGACGACTAACACAACATTGCTGCCATGCTCTGGCTGTGTGTCATGGTCATCGTGGTGGACACACAGAACACTCTGCATTACTGTGGCACACTGAGTTGTCACACATGACCTTGCATGCCCATGGATCTGTGATAGCTATAACAGGACATGTGTGGTTTCAGATGACATTTTCACTGTTGACAATGTGTACTGGTCTGTACATGTACAGCAGGACATCATATACTCGCTGTATGTTGTGCATCTATCTGACAATGTGTTGATGTGTGTGGGCCATGTGTGTGACCTGCAGTTCAGTATATCCACATATGTTTGGGTGAACAGTTGCATGCAGCCACGTGTGTGCCACAGGGGGGACATCCTGTAGGCTCTGTTTCTATGTCTGGCTACCTTGTACTTGGACATGACAAACTGTTTGCCACCACACCACTGTGACGCATGCCACCATCTGTGATTGCTGTTTGACCATCACAGGGGGTGTTACAGTTCATCTGGGGCAGCACTCTGTCATGATTCAATGTACACAGTGCATGTGCATCTGTCTTATTCTGGGTTTGCAATGGTGCATGTGCCTACGTGGATTCTGTGTGAGTTAGTGCATTATTGTTGTCCTTTCATTCTATCTCCACATACATGTTATTGTGTGTGGTTCATCTACAGATGTGATGCTGTACATTGATTTACCTACCAATTAATGCATGTGTGCCCAAACCTCCATATGACATGGCATTGTGCCACTCACATTGCACCATTACCTTAGCTGTGGGGTGGGGGGTGTCTCTTTTTTCTGCCTTAAGTTGTGCATTCCCTGTTCATTGGCATATATGTGATGCTTCTGTATCCACAACACCCATTGCAGCAGGCCTTCTGCATGGTGCTACCTCTATGTCTGTGAGGTTCGGCTTTGTTTGTTCTTTGGCAACATGTGCATCTCCTACCTGTTTCCATGTCCTCATTTGGCCTTGTGTAACTGTTTTTGCTCCCATTTGGTCATTAAAGGTGTTTCTGTACATGCGTAACTGACGTCTGCTGATTCTGAGGCATATCAGAGACGTTTGAATGGCCATTTACACTGTTGCATGACACATTGATGCACACACATAAGGTCTACACAGTTGAGGGGTGGTGCTGGGGCATTTAACATGATAGTTTGTTAATGTTTCTGCATTTGCCTGTGCACTGCAGATCTATATTACTGTATGGCAGCATGGCATTACATCTAGGTATCCTCCGTTCCGACCCTACTGCCTTCTGGTTGTGTGGGCAGCTTGGTGCACCTGCCTGGACCGTGCCCCCTGTTAGTTGCGTGTTCCTGTGCTATTTCCATGATGATGTAGACAACGTACATCACTGTCATCTGGTTCACTCGCATCACTGTGTCGCCAGTTGACCTTTCAGGTCATTGCCCAATGTGTGTGTTCTATCATACACAACATGTATGTGGTGTGTTGGACATTGTGCTGCTGCATTCCTGTGCACAGATGGTTTCACTGCTGGCCACATACATATTCCATTTTAACACAGGTACATTCATCGCTCCCATGTGCCTGTACAGTTGGATGTCATCTATCTTGGAGCATTGTGGCTTCTTGTGGGTGGGCATCTCTACTACTTGGGCACATGCATGCCCCGGCTGGTGCCTCTACATCCCCAACTGGGATGTGTGTGTCGGACATAGCTGGCATTGGTGTTTGTTGGCACTGGTGCTGGCGGTGGCTGCAGGATGGATTGGATATGCGCCTGCCTCCTTGTCTACACATCATCCACTGCAGGGATGTTTATGTCTTGGTGTGGCACTATGGTTCTCACACTGGTCTGGGTACCTGGAGACCAGGATTCAATTCCCCATGTAGCATTTGTTATGCCACATTCCCTGCATTGCTCTGACGGGGTCCAGTTAATCATTGTCACCATTTGATGTAAATTATGAGGTTTATGTTGCCATGTACACTGTTTTGCTTGATATCATGGCCAGCCTCTGACACCCATTACATATATATGTGTGCAGACTAGCAGACATCTAGCTGTATATGCTTTCCCTGGCTTGTGTGTCCTGTATTGCCAGGCACATATGCCTTTGTGGACATTTCATGACTCCTGTGTGTTTGGTCCTCCAAATGCAGCACCCACTGTGTACATGTACACACAGTGCATCTCCTGGACATGATCTGTCCTGCTCCTCATCTGTTGATGGACCAGTGGCTTTGGTGTGACATGTTGTGCAGACATTTTTCTCTTCTGCTGCATCACCACCCTGACCATCCTGGACCACTGGCATTTGACTGTGTGCCAGCCATCTGCCGCCTCACACGGCACTATGACTTTCCATACACACATTCTATTTGGTAGTACATATTAGCATTGCAGTTGCCATGGTTGTTTGGGATAGTGGTTAGAGGCATGCATTGGGCCACCATAGGTTGTGGGTTTGATCCCAGCATGTTCCATTCCTCTTCTTTTCTTGTGTTCTGCTAACCTTACCATGCAATGGCTGCAACTTCATCACCTCTCCACACACCCTCCCTTCTCTTCACTGTGCACCACGGTATGCCTTCTATGCAGACTGTCACATATTAGCTGTTACATATGAATCCTTATCATTAGGCTATCCAAGTGAGCAGTTGGCTTGGGGGATTGGTAGTGCTGTTGTGATGCTGGTGTTGGACACGTTGTTGTGCAGGTTCAATTCTCATGTGCTCCTTTTTGGTTCTGTTCCCCGTTTTGCCCTGGTCCACTGACCATGCACACGGCTGTTCCCTCTGCAGGCCCCTGCCACCCTTTCTATTTTGGATCTTCACTCCTTGGCATGTTATGTTCACGGCATTCCATTTCATGGTGTGCGTGCATATGTTTATCTGTGTCTCTTGTCCCACTTACAGACTGCAATATCAGCTGTGGACGTCTGTTCTGCATTTGTATTGCATCATGGGCACTGGAGGGGTTGTCCTATCCTGGCACACAACAGGCGTTTTGTGTGGTGTCCTGTAGTGTTTTTGTATGTAGACATTACTGTGGAACTCAACATGGTGGTGTAGCCTGCTGGTTTGTGCACTGCCATTCTGCCCACTGGTCATGGGTTCAATTTCTGTTTGTTCTCATTTTTTATGCCTGTCCTATACATCTACTTGTCAATCCTTTGGACAGTCATATCTCTGTGGATCTGTGCTGCCAGCCCATGGTACCCTCATCACAGTTGCCAACCATCCTTCTGTCCTTCTATGTGTGTGTGTCAGCTGCTACCCCATGTCCTGCGCTGGTACCCTTTTCTGCATTGTGGCTCTTCATGCTTGCCTCTCCTGTGTCTGCTTTGCATAGCACTACTATTCCTCTGTCCTCCTATCATTGCACTTGTCTTGCCACCTCTACCTCCACTGGTGGACACGTATCCCCATCCCCTGTCACCCACTGTCATTGTGACAGTTTACATTGCAAGCACCATTTGCATCTGTACAGCTGCCTCCGATATGTTTGTCCATTTTACCGGCTGCCACATAGGCTGCACGCAGACTGGGCGGGTCCATCAGCTCCCACCTCTCCTTCCTTCCATCACTTGTTCATTGCCTTTGCTTGGTGCTCGGTGCAGTGTTAGGGTTACATCTGTGTTTCAGCCTTATATTTCATGCTTGTCAACTTCGGCCACCTTACTGCCCCTACGGCACCATATCTTTGGTCACTTTATCATAATCATTGTAGCACCTGGACCTGGGACACCTTAGGTTTCGGCACTTTGTAGGGCGTCTTGTAGGGCACCTTACGCTAAGTACCTTGTGCAATGCTTTGTAACGCGCCTTAGCTCAGGGCACCCTGTACCACGTGTTGTCTCACGCAGCTTGCCATGATGATGCACTGCCCACACCTTTATATGGGCATCTGTACCTTTACCGCGGAACCTAACGTGAATGACATTACCGAGTTTAGTAAACATACCCCAAAGTTTCTAGATGAAATAAATGACTGAATAAAATGAAATTAACTTTCAAAAGGGAGACTATGATAAAAGGAGGAAAATAGTTAAGAAAAAAACTAAAAGGATCAGTTGCAAAGGTTAAAGACTTACATCAAGCTTGTGTGTTGTTGAAAAATACTATCTTGGAAGCCCAGACCATCTGTATTCCATGCTTTAAGAAAAGTGGAAGGAAGTCCAAAAAACTGCCAGCATGGTTTAAAGGTGAGGTCAGAGTGGCTGTTGTTGCCAAAAAAGCATCTTTCAGGAAATGGAAAAAAGTGCCAAACGACGAAACCTGGAAACAGCACAAGCACTGGCAAATCAAATGCAAGGCATTGATAAGGCAGGCAAAGGGTGAATTTGAGAAGAAGCTTGCTGCAGAAGCAAAAACATGTAATAAAGACTTTTTCAAATACATTTGTAGCAAAAACCTGTGAGAGAGTCAGTTGGTCCATTAGATGATAGAGGAGTTAAAGGGTCACTAAGCGGCGACAAGGCCATAGCAGAGAGACTGAATGAATTCTTTGCTTCAGTCTTTACTGAGGAAGATGTAGGGATGTTACCCATGAATGAAATGGTATTTAAAGGTGCGGAAGAATTGAAGGAAATATCGATACATCGGGAAGATGTTTTACAACTATTAGATAAACTGAAGAGTTGCAAATCACATGGGCCGGATGACATACATCCAAGGGTGTTGAAAGAACTGAAATATGAGATTGCAGACCTGCTATTAGTAATCTGTGAACTATCATTAAAATCATCTGTAATACCTGAAGATTGGAGGTTGGCAAACGTAACACCAATTTTTAAGAAGGGTTCCAGGGGTGATCCTGGAAATTACAGACCAGTGAGCCTGACGTCAGTACCGGGAAAAATGGTAGAAACCATCATAAAGAACAAAATTGCTGAACATGTAGATAGTCATGGCTTAATGGGAGACAGCCACATGGCTTTAGACAAGGAAGATCTTGTCTTACTAATCTGTTATGCTTTTTTGAAAGTGTTAATAAACAGGTAGGCAAAGGTGAGTCTGTTGATATAGTGTATTTGGACTTTCAGAAAGCCTTTGACAAGGTCCCTAATCAGAGACTTTTGGCAAAATTAAAGAGTCATTGGATAGGAGGCAGTGTACTATTGAGGATCAGGAACTGGTTAAAAGATAGAATGCAGAGGGTAGGGCTAAATGGCCAATTTTCCCAATGGAGAAAGGTGAATAGTGGTGTACCCCAGGGATATGTGCTGGGTCCGCTGCTTTTTGACATATACATAAATGACCTGGAAAAGGGAATAACGAGTGAGGTTATCAAATTTGCAGATGGCACAAAACTATTTAAAGTTGTTAAAATCCAAGAGGATTGTGGAAAATGTCAAGAGGATCTTGATAAATTGGAAGACTGGGCATCAAAATGGCAGATGAAATTTAATGTGGACAAGTGCAAAGTTATGCACCTAGGGAAGAACAACCCAAGCTATGGTTACACGATGCAAGGTTCCACATTAGGAACCACCACCCAGGAAAAAGATTTAGGCGTCATTGTGGATAACATGTTAAAACCCTCGGCCTTGTGTTTAGCGGCGGCCAAGAGAGCAAATACAATGCTGGGTATCATAAGGAAAGGAATGGAAAATAAAACAAAGGATATTATAATGCCTGTATTCCATGGTGAGACCGCACCTTGATATTGTGTGCAATTCTGGTCACCGTATCTTAAAAAGGATATAGCGTTTTTAGAAAAAGTACAGAGAAGAGCCACCAAAATGGTAAAGGGGATGGAAGGATACCTCTTTGAAGAAAGGCTAAAATGGTTAGGGCTCTTTAACCTGGAAAGGAGACGGCTGAGGGGAGATATGATAGAAGTCTATAAATTAATGAACGGAGTGGAACGGGTAAACTTAGATCGATTGATTACGTTATCAGAATATAGAAAGACTAGGGGACATGCAATGAAACTATAGGGTAAACTATTTAAGACTAATAAAATAAAACATTTTTTCAATCAACGTGTAATCAAACTCTGGAATTTGTTACCAGAGGATGTAGTAAAGGCTGTTAGTGTAGCTGGGTTTAAAAAAAGGTTTGGAAAAGTTCCTAGAGGAAAGTCCATAAACCATTATTAAGAAGGGACCCAGGATATCAATGATTGACCCAACACAAGCATTATGGAACCTGTGTCTTTTGGGGAATCTGCTAGTTACGTATGACCTAGATTGGCTACTGTTGGAAACAGGATACTGGGCTTGATGGACCTTGGTCTGACCCAGTATGGCATATCTTATGTTCTTATGACTGCTTTACGGAGTAGTTGGTTCAGGAAACAATATAAGGGGAAACTCTTTTAGACCTAATCCTTAGTAGAATGCAGTAGTGATCATAACATGATCACATTTGATCAAATAAATGGAGGGAGGACAGCAAGGAAATCTACTGCACTAGCATTTAACTTTCAAAAGGAAGAATATGATAAATGAGGAAAATGGTTAAGAAAAAGCAAAAAGAAGCAATTGCAAAGGTTGAAAGCCCAGACCAGATGCATTCCATGCTTTAAGAAAAGTGGAAGGCCAAATTACTGCAGGTATGGTATAAAGATGTGGTCAAAGAGGCTGTTATTGCCAAAAAAGTATCTGTCAGAAAAAGGAGACAAATGATGAAAACAGGAAACAACTTAAGCACTGGCAACTTAGATGCAAGGTATAGATATGTCATGCAAAGAAGGAATTTGAAAAGAAGCTTGCCATGGAATTAAAAACTCAGAATAAAAACTTTTCTCTTGCATTATTTATTTATTTTTATCTATTTGTGAGTTTTATATACTACTTTGTCAACATAATCAAGGTAGTTTACATATAACATGTGAACAAATTTAAAATGATTTACATTGAAACAAGGTGTTTTGAACAATGCAGCAAAGCAAACATAAGTAAACTCAATAATTTAAACTTTTATTTACACATGCAGAGTAGGTGTTTTAATGGATATAGAATAAACATGTAATACAATTTTCGATAGTGTTAGGTTGGCCTATTTACAGGTGCATTTGGAGTGTTAAGTGCAAGTGGATTGCTTATGAGTTATGTGGGGAAGATGTTCTGATCCTTTTTTGTTCTGATAATAATACGTAAATAGGTGTTTTTTAAATTATTTTCCAGAAGGTTATTAGGCCATTATGTTTCTTAAGCTTTGAGGTAGCGAGTTTCAATAGATTGGAGCATAGAAAAGGAAAGGTCTGTTGCTCGTTTTTTGACTTGTTTTCCTAAAGTCTATAGATAATATCATAGAGCTTTGAGTGCCACCTCTTCTTTGCCTCATTTCAGGTAGGATTGTTATTAAGGAGGTTAGATGTGCTGGGGCTAGGTCATGTAGGGTCTTGAATGTGGTTAAAGGATTTGTATATAATTCTACATGTTAACAGGTAACCAGTGCAGTTGGAAGAGGACGGGTGTGATATATTTGGCTTTAGCCACCTTGTTTATGGTTCTTGCAAGAGTATTTAATGCTAATTGTAGTTGATTTAGTGATTGTTTCAGCAAGCCTTGTAATATGCTGTTGCAGTAGTCAAAGTGGGGACTGATCAGCGCCTGTAGAACTGAGCAGAAGTCCTGAGATGAGAGTTGTGGTCTTAGGTACTGGGTCATCCTGATTTTATTGTATATTGTCTGGGTTATTGGGCTAATGTGTTTAGATAGGTTAAGGTTCTGATCTAGTGTCACTCCTGGATATATAACTTCATTCTTGACTTTGAGGTTTGCATCTCTAACTTGTATTTTATCTGGTGGAATGAAGTCCTTATCTCTAGTGATGAAGAGGACCTCCGTTTTGTTAAGGTTTATGTTGAGGTTGCAGGAGTCTGGACATTTTGATGCTGTATTGAAACAGTTTGTAATCTGTTCAAAATTGTTTCCTTGTATCAAAAGGGGTGAACAGCATTATGTCATCTGCATAGATCCGGTATTGTACTTTGTATGCTTGGAATATCTTGCAAATTGGCCGCAAGTAAATATTGAACAATAGTGCACCCCTGAGGTAATCCTCAATGCTGACTGCATATGTTTGATGTTCAATTTCCAATTTTCAATTGCTGTATCCATTCTAAAAAGTATGACTTGAACCATTGGAGTGTGGTGCCATTGATGCCAATATTTTGAAGCCTTACCAATAGTATATCATGGTTGATTGAATCAAATGCTGTGGTTAGGCCTAAGAATATTAATATGTAAGCTTGCTTGGTTCTTTCTATGCCTCATATGAGCTTGTCAAAGACTGCAATTAGCAGTGTTTCCATTCCGTGGTATGGCCTGAAGCATGTCGATGTATGTCTAGTGGTGCATGTATAGTTAGGTAGTCCTGTAGTTGTTTTTGTATGGTTTTTTTTTCAATAATTTGGCTAAGAATGGAAGGTTTGATATTATGGGCCTATATGAATTGGAGAAATTCTTATCCATTGTGAATTTTTGTAGAACAGGACGGATAATTGCTTTCTTTAATGTATTTGGCATATAACACTGTGATAGGGAAAGGTTCATGATTTTGAGGATATAGGGTACCATTTCGGAGCTTGTAAGTTTGACCCAGCTTACCACACAAGGATCTTGATGGGAAGTGTTTGTATTTATTGCTGAAATAGTCTGGAGTAACTGGTCAATCTTGATTCTAGAGAAAGTATTCCATGAAGTGACATTTTCACTGTTATCAAATATAATTGAGGAAAGAAATCCAAAATGATATAACATAAAATAAAAAAACAGAACCAACACCCCAAACATCATAGAGGAGCCTGATTTGCAACTACACAAAAGGAAACCACTGGTTCCCACATTTTCATACTAGAGAGATTAGATTGTAAACGTTGTGTTTTAACAGATTCAGACTTCAAACATACAGTATCATATTCCACCAAAAATGAAAATTAACAAACGAGAAATCTTTCCAATTGGAGGTAGTAATGTAGAAGGCTACCCCAATTAATAAGTCCAGCAGTTTCTGCTCAAAGGGAGATAAAGTGTCCATATACAAAGCCAAATGTGAGATAATATCAGCATAAGAAAGACAATCAGTAATACTGTAGGTACACGTTTTTGAACCCTGCTCCAGATTTTCACCCAAAAGGTCTGTAAAAGTAAGCTATATAGACTATGGGGTATGTTTACTAAACTGTCTTAATGTGCGCTCTGACATGTTAGCGCGCGATAAGGCACAAACGAGCGCTGAAGGTGGAGTAAAGGCTCCCTGAGGGCGGAGGAAGACTCCCCAGGGGCGAAGAGAAGGGGTCAATGGGTGGAGAGTGGGAGGGTAGAGGCTCCCTGCACACTAACGCTGTGGATTTCGGGGCTGAAAACTAACGCCAGTGAAACCCTGGCGTTAGAGTAGATTTAAAGAGAAGAGAAACCATTTCCGTCAGCAATGTGCAGCAAAGCCAGGGAAACCTACAAAAGGTGATAAGTGTGATACATGTGCACAGAACAAAAGGGCAGATAAACATTGAAAATGACCTGAACAAACTGGAAAAAAAACATAACCTAGCTGGGAAATAGTGATATCAATGGGAAACATCAAAAAACACTACCGAGAAAGCTCCAAAAAAAAAATATCAATTTTGGAAGGGGCTATGCTCTGTCCCCATACAAGGTGAATGATCCCACAGTGAAATAACGCTGATCAGAGCTTTCCCTTGTTATTGGACAGGTTTCCTATGGCCTGCACATGTCCCAAAACAGCAGGGTGGGCATGTCAGAATGGGCAACTGGACAGATGCTGGAAAAGGGGACACAGAGGGCTGCAGGCGGCACATGCTGTGGTGCAGCTGGGCCACAGTGCAGACTAGGGTGATGCCTAGGTGGCCCATACGAATGCTGAAACAGTAGAGCAGCCAGACAGCAACTGATGAGGGCCCAACACGGGCATGAGTGTGTTTCCCACAGTGTCACAGGGGATAGTACCCAGAAGGTAACCCCAAGGGTACAGAACATTTGCAGGTGGTGCTGGGGGGAAGCATGGACATCTATGCAGGCACCCCTACCCCAGAACCCGCACCATAGGCAGCCGCCTACCCACACACTGGATGGCCCGAGACTGCGCAGCACCAGCACCACCAGCAAATGGGCATGTCAGCATGGTAACAGAGGAGTACTGGTGGTGGAGGGGGCAGTGGCTGCTGCCCATAGCAGACCATGGCCCAGCCCTGTTTAGGTGGGTGCCGTGCAATGCAACACACAAGCTCTGTCTGACAAACAGTCATGGTATCTCCAGGGAATGCACTGTCTCTGTGGCAACATGGTGGTGCAGGGCACACAGCCAGTGTGTTCAGGAGCAGAAAGTCACAGGTTCAAGTCCCAGCTGTGGTTCCTGCCAACCCAGTCCCCATATTTTACCCACTACTAAAATGCAGTAATAGTAATAGTTCAGATAATGTAAACATGCCCAAAACACCTACATTTTACCCTACAGAGCACAGACACCATAGAGCAGAGTCTCCCAAAAGCAGTCCTGGAGGGCCAAACACCATTCAGGTCCCATGCTGTCTCCAATAACTATGGCTGTGCTGCATTTCTATGCATCGCTCCAATGGTATGCAGATGTATCTCATGCATATTCATTAGGGACAGCATGAAAACCCGAACATTGTTTGGCCCACCAGGACCGGAGTTGGGAACCTCTGCCGTAGAGCAGCGGCCAACAGAGGAAGACTCACCCGCACCCACAGGCTCCATCATCCAAAGCCACCTGGAGAGGCAGGATTTGGGCCCTGTGTGCATCTCCCAATACTAACACTTGCATACCTTAGCAATGCCACCCTAAACCTGGGAATATGGTACACATCTATAAGAACATAAGAACATAAGATATGCCATACTGGGTCAGACCAAGGTCCATCAAGCCCAGTATTCTGTTTCCAACAGTGGCCAATCTAGGTCATATGTACCTAGCAGTTTCCCCAAGAGACACAAGTTCCACAAAGCTTGTACTGGGTCAAGCATTGATATCTTCGGTCACTTCTTAATAATGGTTTATGGACCTTTCCTCCAGGAACTTGTCCAAACCTTTTTTAAACCCAGCTACACTAACAGCCTTTACTACATCCTCCGGTAACAAATTCCAGAGTTTGATTACACTTTGAGTGAAAAAATATTTTCTTTTATTAGTCTTAAATCAGGGGTGTCCAAACCTGTCCTGGAGGGCCGCAATCCTGGCAGGTTTTTGGGATAGCCCTAATGAATATGCATGAGATATATATGCATTAGAGATATCCTCCCAACCTGACTGGTTTGTGGCCCTCCAGTACTGGATTGGGAGACTCCTGCCTTACACCTCTGTCATTTAAGATTGTGAGTGAGCAAGGTACAGATGTCCTAGACATCAAAAGGGTAGATAGACTTTGTCACAGTCCTCCTCGCTTCTCACCACCACCAAAATGTTGTTTTTAGCCTTTCCTCATAGGAGTATCCTTCTATCCCCTTTACCATTTTTTTGGCTCTTCTCTGAACCTTTTATAAAATCGCTATATCCTTTTTAAGATACGGCGACCAGAATTGCACACAATATTCAAGGTGTGGTCTCACCATGGAACGATAGAGGCATTATAATATCTTTTGTTTTATTTTCCATTCCTTTCCTTATCATACCTAGCATTCTATTTGCTCTCTTGGCTACCGCTGCACACTGGGCCGAGGGTTTTAACATGGTATCCACAATGACGCCTAAATCTTTTTCCTGGGTGGTGGTTCCTAATGTGGAACCTTGCATCGTGTAACCATAGTTTGGGTTGTTCTTCCCTAGGTGCATAACCTTGCACTTGTCAACATTAAATTTCATCTGCCATTTTGATGCCCAGTCTTCCAATTTAACAAGATCCTCTTGCAATTTTTCACAATCCTCTTGCGTTTTAACAACTTTAAATAGTTTTGTGTCATCTGCAAATTTGATAGCCTCACTCGTTATTCCACTTTCCAGGTCATTTATGAATATGTCAAAAAGCAGCGGACCCAGCACAGATCCCTGGGGTACACCACTATTCACCTTTCTCCATTGGGAAAATTGGCCATTTAGCCCTACTCTCTGCTTCCTATCTTTTAACCAGCTCCTGATCCACAATAGTACACTGTCTCCTATCCCATGACTCTTTAGTTTTGCCAAAATGTTGTCTAATAGACAATATTTTGGTGGTGGTGAGAAGTGAGGAGGAATGTGACGCATTCTATCTAACCTTTTTGATGTCTTGGACATCTGCACCTTGCCCACTCACAATCTTAAATGACAGAGGTGTAAGGCAGGGGTCTCCAAATCCAGCCCTGGAGGGCCACAAACCAGTCAGGTTGGCAGGATATCTCTAATGCATATATATCTCATGCATATTCATTAGGGATATCCCGAAAATCTTACTGGTCTGCGGCTCTCCAGGACCAGGGTTCCCTACCCCTGGTCTATCCAGTGTGTGGTGGCTGCCAACACCCTCCTCAGCCCACACTGCTAGCACTGTTGCCAGTATTGACCTGCCAATGTGCATAATGAGGAGGTACTGTGGGTTTAGCCAGGATAGGGCGGCCTGGGCAGGATGCATCTGCACAGGGCATAGGGCACTGGCTGGGACATTGTAATGCCCGGACACCACCTGCACAGACAGGGTGGCTACAGCATGTCCTGCTGGGAGGTCACTCTCACCCTGACTGAGCAGTGACCATGGCATGGCTAGGTTTCCCCATAGTGCTATATAGTATGTCTCTCAAGTGATATATATGGGTTCTTCTTTTGGGGGTTCAATCACTGACTTATTTGCTTCGTGGGTGCACACATCTTCTCCAGGACCATGCACTGTGGACTAGCTAGCAGACTGTCTGCAGTTAGTATGTGTATGGTTGGAGCACCTTGCAGGGTGCAGTGGGTGGAGACTCACTATGCTTGCTGCTGGAGAATGTCAGACAGTGGTGGGGGGACAGCTGAGCATTTCCAGGCCTACTATCTGTCTGCTATTGCCATATGAAATGCTACAGCTCTGCACTGACTGCCCTGTAGTGCATCTGTTTCCCAGCAGGACTGGGGTTGTTGGTCCCCTCTACTGCCACCAGGGGAAGGCTGTAGAATGTGGATCTGTTGGGGGGAGATCCTGTTCCCCACCCCCCTGATCCCCAGAGAGCAAGTTCAGTGGTACTGCATAATCCATCCGCCCTCCTCCTTTGAATCATGTGGCCATGGCACCCACAGAGGATATGCACTATTCTGGTGCATTATAGTCCACAAGTGCTAGACATGACTGGGATATACATATGGGCACAGGTGTATCATAGGTGCGTCTGAAAGAACTACCTATCACACACTAGCACTAATGGGGACCTGCAGCATAGTCTATCTCAGGGCGGGCAGGTGCTGTGGATATGGTGCTGGGTGCCCCACCTCACCCTCAGGGTGAGCACAGTACCCGCACAATGTGACGGTCTGTAGCTACTCTGTGCCAGTAACACGCACGGTCAGTACCCCCTACCAGGCCTAGGTGTTGTGGGGGTGCATACCCCATCTTGTGCTCATCTGTAGACTGCTGCTTTGCATGTGCAGTGCATCATGGGAACGAGTGGCTTAACTCTATCCTGGTAACAACAGCAGACAGTTTGTGTGGTGACCTGCAGTCCTTCTGTGGCCAGTCAGAGGTTTGCTTGTAGCTGTAGCCTACTGGTTACTTCACTGCCTGTGGAGCCAGAGGATGTGGGTTTGATCCCACAGTGGGTTTATTTATTAGGGCTGTCTGGGGCAGTTTCTTTTTTTAATCCAAATTAGTACTGCCAGCAAAAACACCCTCACAGTGCTATAACCTTACGGTGCCTTATAAGGCGCCTTATGGGGCACCTGAGGATTACAGCACTGTGAGGGTGTTTTTGCTGGCAGTACTAATTTAAATTAAAAAAAGGAACTGCCCCAGACAGCTCCAATAAATAACCCCACTGTGGGATCAAACCCACAACCTTTGGCTCTACAGGCAATGAAGTAACCAGTGGGCTACAGCTTTGAACAAGCCCCTTGCTGGCTACAGAAGGACTGCAGGTCACCACACGAACTGTCTTCTGTGGTTACCAGGATAGGGTTAATCCACTCGTACCCATGATGCACTGCACATGAATATTACAGCACTGTGAGGGTGTTTTTGCTGGCAGCACTGCTCTAAAGTAAAAAGGAAAATGCCTCCAGCAGCACTGCTTTAAAGTAAAAAGGAAAATGCCTTTAGCAGCACTGCTTTATAGTAAAGGGTAATGCCTCAGACAGCCTTACTCATTAACCCCACTGGGGGATCAAACTCATGACCCCTGGTTTAGCAGTCAATGTATTAACCATTGTGCTACCCTTTTCTTGCTGTGTTCATTGGTCAGCATGCCTACTTCAGGCTAATGTGCATTGACGTGCCACGGCTCCCTTTATCACACGGTAACCAGAAATGCTACGTTAAGACCGACACGCCCACTCCTTATATGGCATCCTGCACACTAACGCCGGCTGCACATTAAGGGGTATGTTTACTAAACTGCGTTAGTGCGATTCGCGTTAGGAGCCGCGTTAGAGACAGAAATCCCAAATAAGGACATGGGCGGTACATCGTTGCCGAGAACGCGCCGAGAACGCGCGTTACAAGGCGCCATAAATGAATGAGCGCTTCAGGGCATGTTACCGTGCGTTAAGCTTAAGAAGGCGCGCAGGCATAGACTCACAGCAACAGAGCTGTAGCACAATGGTTTCAACACTGACTGATGGTACAGTGGTCATGGGTTTGATTCCCCAGTGGGCCTAATATATAAAGCTGGCTGAGGCAGCACCCTTTACATTTAAGTTGTGATTTGGGAGGCAGTTGACATGTATTTTAATTTGTGCTGCCAGCAAACACACCCTCACGGTGGCATAACCCAAGGTGCCGCATAAGGCACCCCATAACGCACTCCATAGGGCACATTATAAAGTTTACTGTCCTCCAAGGCACCCTATAATGTCTCCTATAGGACACCTTATAAGGCTGTGAACAAAGCCCTGGCTGGCTGCAGGACTGCACGTCACCACACAAACTGTATGCTGTGGTTACCAGGATAGGGTTAACCCACCTGTACCCATGATGCACTGCACATGCAAATCAGCAGTCGAGAGATGGGCACAAGATTGGGTATGCACCCCCACAGCACCTCGGCCAGGTAGGGGGAACAGACCGTGTGTGATACTGCCACAGAGTAGCCACAGACAGTCACATTGTACGGGTACTGTGCCCACCCTAAGGTTGAGGTGGGGCACCCAGCACAAGGTCCACAGCACCATTCATGGCTGAACTACGCCATGCTGCAGGTCCCCATCAGTGTGTGATAGGTAGTTCCGTTAGACACACCTAGGATACATCTGTGCCCTGCTGTATGTCCCGGTCATGTCAAGTCATGTCATGTCAGAATAGTGCATATCCTGTGTTGGTGCCATGGTTACCTGCTGTAGGTGAAAGGGGGTGGGGTGTATGGACCCATGGCCAGATCATGTACTACCACACAACCCACCCTCAGGGACACAGGGTGGGAAACAGGATCACCCACCAATAGATCCACAGTCTACCTCCCTGCACTGGCAGCAGTAGAGGGGACCAGCAACCCCTGTCCTGCTGGGGAACAGACAGACCGGTACACATCCATAACGCAATAGCAGACAGACGGCAGGCATGGAACTGCTCAGCTGCCCCCCACCATTATCTGATATTCTCCAGCAGCAAGCCTCCAGCCGCTGCACCCTGCAAGGTGTTCCAGCAAGACACATACTAGCTGCAGACAGTCCGCCAGCTAGTCCATAGTGCATGGTCCTGGAGGAGATGCATGTACCCAAAATGGGGATGTTAGCATACACACCAAGCAGATAAGTCAGTGATTGGGCCCCAAAAGGAAACCCATAAATAGCACATGAGAGAAATACTATAAAGCACTATGGGGAAACCTAGCCATGCCATGGTCACTGCTCAGTCAGGGTGAGAGTGACCTCCCAGCAGGACATGCTATGGCCACCCTGCCCGTGCAGGTGGTGGCCAGGCACTACAATTGCCATTGCCCTATGCCGTATGCAGATGCATCCAGGCCAGGCCACCCTATCCAGGCTACTCCCACGGTACCTTGCTCCTCATTATGCACATTGGCAGGCCAATACTTGCAACAGTGCTAGCAGTGTGGGCTGTGGAGGGTGTTGGCAGCCACCACACACTGGATAGACAGACACACACTCCCCACACCTATGCCAGCATTGTGCAACTATAGAGGTGTTGGGCAGCCCAGGCCACCACACAAGTCCTGGGCATGGTGCAGGCATGGCTATGGTACGCAATACTGTAGGAGTCCCTCCCCAGGGTGGTAAACACTGTCAGACACAAGACCTGTAGCACACTCCACAGACATCAGAAAGGTTGCTATGATGCAGCTCACTCAGAAAATTGTACTTAACCTAGGACTTGCTATCTGCCAGTAATCATAGCAACCTTTTGATAGATGTGTACCATATTCCCAGGTTTAGGGTGGCATTACTAAGGTATGCAAGTGCTAGTATTGGGAGATGCACGCAGAGCCCAAAGTCCTGCTTCTCCAGGAGGCTTTGAATAATGGGGCCTGTGGATGCGGGTGTGTCTGCCCCTGTTGGCTGCTGCTTAACGGCAGAGGTTCCCAACTCCAGTCCTGCGGTGCCAAACACTGTTCGGGTTTTCATGATGTCCCTCATGAATATGCATGAGATACATCTGCATACCATGGGGGTGGTGCATAGAAATGCAGCACAGGCATCTTTATCAGAGGCAGCATGGAACCGGAATGGTGTTTGGCCCTCCAGGACTGTATTTGGGAGGCTCTGCTCTAGGTAATGTGCATGTTTATGGTGTTTGTGCTCTGTAGGGTAAAATGTAGGTGTTTTGGGCATGTTTAGGTCATCTGCAAGAAAGGTTCTGTCTGTATTAGCACGTTATAGTAGTGGGTAAAATATGAGGACTGGGTTGGCGGAAACCACAGCTTGGACTTGAACCTGTGAACTTCTGCTTCTGAATACACTGGTTTTGTGCACTGCACCACCATGTTAACACAGAGATGGTGCATTCCCTGGTGATACCATGACTGTTGGTCAGACAGGGCCTGTCTGTTGCAGTGCATGGCACCCACCTACACAGGGCTAGGCCACGGTCTGCTCTGGCCAGCTGCCACTGCCCCCTCCACCACCAGTATCCCTCAGCCACCATGCTGACATGCCCTTCTGCTGGTGGAGCTGGTGGTGTGCAGTCTCAGGCCATCCAGTGTGTAGGTAGGTGGCTGCCTATGGTGCGGGTTCTGGGGTAGGGGTGCCTGCATCGACGTCCACGATCCCCCCCAGCCCCGCCTGCCAATGTTCCGTGGCCTTGGGGGTAGCTGTTGGATACTATCCCCTGTGACATTTTGGGAAACACACTCGTGCCCATGTTGGGCCTTCAGCAGTTGCTGTCTGGCTGCTCCGCTGTTTCAGCATTCGTATGGGCCACCTAGGCATCACCCTAGTCCGCACTGTGGCCCAGCTCCACCACAGCATGTGCCGCCTGCGGCCCTCTGTACCCCTTCTCCGGCATCTTTCCAGTTGCCGTTCCGACATGCCCGCCCTGATGTTGCGGGACATGTGCATGCCATAGGAACCCTGTCCGATGGTGGGGAAAACCCTGAGCAGCGCTATTTCACTGTGGGTTCATTCACCTTGTATGGGGACGGAGTATAGACCCTTCCACGATTTATATCTGTTCTATGGAGTTTACTCGTGGGGGGAGGGGTTGATGTTTCTCATTGATACCACTATTGGCCAGCTTGGTTATTGTTTTTTTTCCAGTTTGTTGGGGTCATTTTCAGTGTTTCTGTGCCCTTTTGTTCTGTGCACATGTATCACACTTATCACTTGTTTTTGGTTTCCCTGCCTGGGCTGTACATTGCTGACACTGAATTGGTTTCTCTCCCCTGTAATGTGCCTTTAACGGCAGGTTTTCATTCGCGTTGGAATTCAGCCCTGAAAATCAGCGCGTTAGTGTGAGGGGAGCCTCTCCCCACCCACTCTCCGCCAACTGACCCCTTTTCTCCGCCCTCTCTCTACCTTCTGTGGTGTTTTACCACGCCGTGGGGCATTACAATCGTTAGCGCATCATAACGTGCGTTATGTAAAGTTAATGATCGTAAGCACAGCATAACGCGCGTTATGCTGCGCTTACGATCGTTAATGTTACATAATGCACGTTATTCACGATTACCGCAGTTTAGTAAACATACCCCTAAGACTGCTTAATAAACATACCCCTATATGAGCATAAAACCCTTCAGCTAACTTACAAGACCAGCCCAGACTATACTTAGCTAAGTGAGTCCTATTGTAGCGCATCAGTGTCCATAAAGAGTGACTCAGGACAAAAAAATTGGACTGTAAGCAGCATACTGCCAAACATGCCCTCAATACCTTAGACCACATGTGTTGCCACTGCCGCTCAGTAAAATTATAACTGAGTTCCTGCTACCAAATATGGAATAGACTGAGATGATGTTTCATTTCCATAGTAAGCAACAGCTTGCAGCAGTTGGAAACCATGTGGCCTGTGGCTGACAAGGCCTGCACCTGGGCCAACATACCTGGAGATGTATTAGAAACATTTTATACTCTCCTTCTAGACTCTAGAACAGTGTAATAACTGTATCTACTTATACAACTGTGGGGGTTTTTTTTTTGGCAAATTACAATTTTTATGCAAAGCATCAAAACTCTTAACCAAAAGGTTGATAGCAACATACTCCAAACTCGAAATTCTATAACAATGCCAAGTATCCCAAAAAAAGGACCATCCCCCACTTTGAAAGTCCCTATTGTACCAGATCCTTGTAAATATTGTACTGTTCCATCTTGGAGGCATCCATCGATCCACCTCGAATAGCACTTGATGAGTATTCAAAAGAATTCTATTTAAAAGCCAACCCTTTGGCAAGGTCATCCCAATAAGAGAGAATATGGAGTAACCAAATGAGACTCCACAGGGTTAGAGCAGGGATCTCCAATTTCATTCCCGGAGAGCCACAAATCAGTCAGATTTTCAGGATATCCCTGATGAATATGCATGAGACAAATTTAAATACAATGGGGGTGGTACATGCAAATATACTCATGCATATCCATTAGGGACATCCTGAAAACCTGACTGGTTTTCAGCCCTCCAGGACTGGAATTGGAGACCCGTGGGTTATAGGACCGTCCATACCTGGTCACCCAGTAGATTCTTGCCTGCATTATATAAGCCTTGTGATAAAGCAAAAAATCTGGCACACAAACCCCTGCATCTTCCCTAGTGCTTGCAACCGCTGCCAATGAATACAGGTTTGCTTACCTTTCCATAGAAAACCAGAAACTAATTTCCTGAGTTTCCTGTAGAAGACCATAGGGAAAAGCATAGGTATCTTGCTCAAGGTATAATTAACCAAAGGAGTGATCATCATTTTCACTGTATCTAAATGCCCCCAGCATGATAAATGTAGGGGAGAGCACCGATCCATCAACTCACTCACAGAAGACATTAGCCTCTTAGTATTCAAGCACAGCACCTTATTCAGATGTGTATGAAACCGGACCCCAAAGTATTTGTCCTTGTGGCACTCAGTACATTTGCACCATATCCACTAAGTAAGAACAGTGCACGTTCACAGGCATCATCTCAGTTTTAGACAAATGAAGTGTATATACGGACAGTTCAGAATAGGACAGTAATAGACTTAGCAATTTGAGAACAGAAGCATGTGGGGAAGTCAAATATAATAAGACATCATCTGCATAAGCAGACACTTTGATTTGGATATTTCCAACTGTCACACTAGTAATCCCAGGATCTTGCCTATTTTTTATATACAAAGGCTCCGAAGCCAATATCAAAAGAAGCGAAGATAAAGGGTGGTCTTGATGCAACCCACTATGAAGACAGAAAGGGTCTGACAACTGTGAATTTGCATAAATGCAAGCCACCAGGTGGGCATACAGTAAATCCAACAAAAGATTCTCCAAATCCAAAC
The DNA here is from genome assembly GCA_033557465.1 of Ichthyophis bannanicus. Lineage (NCBI taxonomy): Eukaryota > Metazoa > Chordata > Amphibia > Gymnophiona > Ichthyophiidae > Ichthyophis > Ichthyophis bannanicus. The sequence continues at coordinate 429,935,594 of CM066032.1, forward strand.
CACTGAAGCACTGCAAAAAGATCATTCAAGCTTATAAAAGGCTTTTTCGGCATCTAAAGTGAGAGTGACAGCAGGGGCATCAAGTTCTTTAGCCCTAGAAAGCACATGAACAAAGACTCAGGTATTATCAGTTAGGAACCTTCCTTGGAGGACACTAGTCTGACTAGGATGGGTAAGCCAGGGAGAATCTTAGATAGTCTTGCAGCAAATATCTTAGCATAAATCTTAGCATTTATATTAATTGTATAGGCCGATAATTACTAATCGACTGGTTATCTCACCCTTCCTTTTCAAATACCACAATTGAAGCCTCTCTAAAGGAGCCTCTTGTGCTCTTACTTATAATAAAGGATTGCTACAGGATAAGAAGATGTGGACGTAGAATATCACTGAAGATTTTATAATAGTCGGCAGAAAAACCATCAGGCCAGGAGCCCTTCCACTCCTCAAACTCCAAATAGCTTCACCAACTTCTTCCTTTGGTATAGGAACACAAAGTGCTTCCTGGGTCCCAGGGCTAACGTGAGATGCAATAATATCCTTTAAGAAAGTAGACATCTCCATCTCAGAAGGAGAAACCTCTGAGGATTAAAGTTCAGCATATAATTGCCTGACCTGTTCAACTATGTCCCTATCCTCTATCTGTAGCTTCCTCCCGCACTCCCCTCCCCCCTTCTCCCCTTATCCTGTGTGCTCAAAATCCATGACTTTCTCTCCTGGTTCCTCAGTGATCGGGCTAGTAATTTCCCAGCTTTATTCATTTCTGAAAAATATTGGGTCTTCGACAGATACATACAGTGCCCTGCTTGTTAACTGAGAATTTTATTATAATTATATTTTAGTTTCTGCAGCAAATTCAAATCTGCCTCTTGCCTATGAATGTGTCTGTTCTCCAATACTTCTATCTGAGAAGCTAATTGCTCTAATTCCTTCCGTGTTCTTCTTCTCACACTGGCACCATATGCTATAATTTGCCCCTAAGATAAGCTTAAAGGCATGCCAAATTATTGCATAATACAAGGAATCTTCCATATTCCTTTCAAAAAACTCCTTCATCCGCCGAGGCCAGAAATATCTAAACTCAGTTTCTTGTACCAACTCTGGATTCATATGCCATTGACATTCTTTAACATTAGTAGCCCCTCCAGAAAGAACTAGCAAGCTGGCAACATAGTTGGACACCAAGATAGGAATGGTGCATGCCTCCAAAATCCCTGGAACCAGATCTGTGGATATCATGAAAAAAAAATCAATCCTAGGATTGATAAAAGAAGGAAAAAATGGAATTCTTTGCCAGTTGGATTTAGTAATCTACAAGGATTAATCAAACTAAAAGACTACATTATATTCTTCAACACCTCATGTGCCTTGTTTACCTAATTTGCATCTTGACTGCCTGTGCATCGCCGATATAATGGCAAATTGAAATCTTCCCCCCAAAACTCCATGGGATCCCAGCATACTCCATCAACTGTTCTTGGAGGGAATGGAAAAAATCCGTAGAGTCCAAGACTGGAGCATGTAGATTACATAATAACAATTTTTACTGATTAAGGAGGACCTTCATAATTATTCATCATCATTTTTACTAGAAAGCACTTGCCAATTCAAATCTGCATGAATTAGTATAGCCACTCCATTTTATTTTGTCATTCCCAGTATAACCTCCATCCACTTTGCCCTATGTTTCCTGCAAAAAGAAAACTTCCGCTTTACATTTCTACATGTAATTCAAAATCTTATGTTGCTTACAAGGTGATTCAGACCCTTAACATTGAATGAAACCAAAGTAACAGCTTTACTCATAAGAGATGAAAAAAATAAAACCCATACCCTGATCCCCAACACACACCATCCACTCAGCCCCTCCTTACCATTCACTCCAGCAAGCAGCACTCCCATCCATACCACTCCAAAAGCACACTGGGAACCAGACACTCCCCTCAACCACACATACCACTATACAACAAGATCCTGCACATAACCACAAATGGTAATGAGCCAATACAACTAAACAAACATACAGATGATCTAAATTCAAAAAAGACAGCAGTAAAGGAAAAAAGAGAACAGAAAGGACCACACACCTCCCATTTTCCATACACCATTCAATCACACCAATCCTCATACACTCATCGAATAACATGACCAACAATAAGCTTTCTACCATTAATGAGAGGGACAAAAACTCCAAGTCCAGGAAAGTCCAACAGGAAGCAACTCTCCAAACGTGCCCCACAGATTTCAGGACAGAGAAAGAGGCCAATATAGACCATAGTCCTTGCTAGGCCATGCTGCCAGATCCAGTAGTGTCCAAAAATTCCACTACTGCTTTGGGTTCATCATAAGTGCATGTAGAATTCTTCCAGGAAACATGTAGACAGCCAAGGTACAGAAGACCATACTGTGCATCAATACCCTTAAGCCTCAGATGCATAGCTAGAAATTGCTTTTGCCGTGCTGCAATAGACTTTGCCAAGTCAGCCATCATCAAAATCTCTCTGCCTGCAACAGCGCCAGAGCCTGTTGGTAGCACAGCACTTTCAAGACAATCAGCTAGGGACCTTTATAATCTTTAGGTAAATGGGAAAGAACCCTATGGGCTCGTTTAATCTCCAAGGGCAGATCAAAGATAAGGTAAAGAAATTTCAACTCATATACACACCAAATGTGTGCATTGAGCCATAGAACTGCCATAAGACTGCAATAGTCCCTGGGGCTGATATGTTTCCTATGTTGCAATGTGCATGGTGCACAGGATGAGGGCATGGCTTTGGTTTGCTGCAGGCGGGTGCCGCTGCCCCCTCCACCAGTATCCCCACACCATGCTGAAGGTTTTAAAAAGGAATCAACTTTCTAAGCAATACAGAAACACAATCATTCCAGGTTATAGCTATCAATGCGCTTTCCCTTCTAGACTAGGGAAGCGCATGAAAAATATTCCCTACCTTCTTAGGTTTTGCATTCCAGTGTTTTTGTATTGCTTAGAAAGTTGATTCCTTTTTAAAACATTCTGCAATTGTTTCGTTACAGTTCGGAAATTATGTCCACATGCCCCTTGGTTCACTTTCTCTATCCCTGTTTCTTATTTTGCTGTTGCATTATTTATGCTCGCCTCACATATTAATTACATGAGTTTAATGGTATATTATTTGATACACTGATAGATGTATTCTGTATGGATTGTTTATTGTGTTAATTTTATAACAACTTTTTCTCCACTAAGTCATCATTTGCAGAGGAGTTTGGATCGACATAAAGACATCTTGTCTACTATACCGGGGCTAGAACATTACTCTGTTCGCTGTGTCTGGCAACGTCAGAAGAATCTTAAAGATTTATTAAGCCCGACGGTTTTACGGCCACTGGATGCAGGGGATGTGGGTGATCGGGGGCATAAGGCCTGTGGCGAGTGTACCATATGCGCTATAACACAGGATTGCAGCAGTTTTTCACACAATGGCAGTACATATCAGTTGCATAGTAGCACTTCCTGCGGCTCTTCCAATGTGGTCTATTGTATCCAATGCCCATGCCCCTTGCTATACATTGGTAAGACTAACCGGCACTTCAGAATACATATGAATGAGCACAAAAGCAAGTTAAAGTGAAAACGTTTAGAAGCTCCGATAGTTGAACATTGCCTATCAATGCATCACACGTTTGAAGATTTACGCTGCTTTTGCATTACTCAAATATCTCGCCCGCAGCAAGGGCGCACTAGGGATCAAACTTCGATATATGCGGAACAACGTTGGATCCATAGACTGCAGACAGTCAGTCCTCAGGGTTTAAATGCCCGTATAGAATGGGAGTCCTGCCTCTGACGTCATTTTGTTGGGGCTCTATTCATTATCATTCATTTTCAGCTGGGTCTATATAAGTCGCGCATGTGCAGCGTTTTCTTTACCACCGTTAAGCAGTTCAACAAAGACTCTTTGTAGCAGGGACGCTAGCGGGTGTATAAGGTAATGGTGGAATCTTAGTCACAGTAAGCGGATAATTATAGTGACTAAAAAAAAAAAAAATTTTTTTGCCATTTGAAAGTAAAAGCTAATTTGAACTTTTTTTCGTTGTAGAGCTTAGCAAGTTTCCCCTGAAGAACCCTTGTTTGGAGAAACGCTTAGCGCTTGATGCGTTGGGAAGCAACACCCTTGCCTAAGCTTGGAAAGCCATTTAAAGCTAAGCATTTTAAGCTAAGCATTTTAAAGTCACGTTTAAAGTTTTGCACTTTTTGGAAAAATAGCTGACAACAAGATAGTGGTCATTGATGTTAAGGTAGGGCATTCAGTTGGTTCTTCTGACTTGAGCCCGGTAATACTGAGACCACGTTGTCATCTACTTTGAAACCATACGTAGATGTTTTACATACACGTTTTTGATACAAGCAGTTGGCGATATAGCCAAGTTTACCTTCTTGTTGTAATACAGAGCGTTTCTAATATTTTGTAATACTTACTCTGTGAAACACGGACCAATTTGCAAATTTGTGATCCACAATTATGGAAGGTCAACCGAAAGAAGATATTTTTAGCTTTACGGAGGAGTTTATCTCCAAGTTGTGCAAGGATTCCACACCATTTTCATTGGAACAAGAAGGCGCAGCTGCTTTTGATTCCCCTAGTTGGGAAGATTTACTGAAACTACAGAAGAAACGTGTCCGTATGGAGTTGCACCGATTATCCCTCATTGAATATCTTAGACGGCGTCACATCCCTAGGGGATTACGGGTTTATAAGGAACCCAGAATGTTTGTTTCAGACACTGGTTTTGTGACGAAATGGAATTCCATTTTGAACAAATGCTCCATTGATTTAATGGTGCATATTGTTGACACCACTCAAAAGCATTTAGTCACTCTTTCTGCTGAAATAGAAACCTTATTAGCTTCACTTCATTCTGAGGAGACTGCGGCAATATGCGACACTAAAATGGCGGGGATGAAAACCCAATTGACAGCTTTGCAGGAGGAAGTAAAACAAACTAAAGAGAAGAAATTACGACGCGATTATATGGACTACACCAAGGGATATGTATATCCCTGGATGAACACCAAGCGTAAGCTCTTAACAAAACAGAGGCAAGTCACGTTTGAAAATACGTCCGAAGACACCGCATCGACTGATTCTGATGGAAAACCTCGTCGTAAGGATTTTTCCGAGGACACCGACAAAGAAAAAAAGAAAAAAGTCAACAGCACTCGCAACAAATCAACACGGAGCGATCAATCTCGACGCAAAGTGTGAGTTCTACAATAATTGACATCTCAGGGACAGTAATTTCTGAAGAGATGCGTTTAATTTTAGAAAAAGGCTTGTCCTTTATTCCTTCCATCAAATTTGATTTTTTCAAGTTTAGAGTCGATTTGGAGAATTATATTAGGAAATTACATTTAAAGTTATTTTTTGCAGAATGTCCGTCATCACAACTGCATCAAGATCCACTGGCTGTTGGTTCCTCTTATGGACGAGTTACTTTGCCTTTAAAATCTAAATGGACTCCCCCGGGCCCCCTACATCCCTCTCTTCTTCTTTATCGGGATTTAATTTTACAGGATATGCAACGGGCGGCTAAATCTCAAAACAATTTTTACACCTCCTTGTCTTCATCTGAGAGGGGGGCTATACGCGAATTGCAATCCCGCCCCGATATCGTTATTAAAAGAGCGGATAAGGGGGGCGCGGTAGTCCTTTGGAGTAGACAAGATTACTGCATAGAAGCTTATCGTCAACTGGAAGATCAACAGATTTATAAAAAATTAACAGTGGATCCTACTGCTCTACTTCAAGATCAGATACAGAGTTTAACAAAAGCAGCTTTAGAAGCCAAATTGATTTCAAAGAAGGAATACCAGTTCCTTAATCCTGTTGATCCAGTACTATCTAATTTCTATTTAGTTCCTAAGGTACATAAAAATCTCACAAAGCCTCCGGGTCGACCTATAGTGTTGACTCGTGGATTGGTATTAGAACCACTGTTGATGTACTTGGATTCATATTTAAGACCTTTGTTGGCTTCCATTCCATCGTACATTAAGGACTCAACTCATTTTTTAAATATTCTTCATGAACATGAATCTTTATCAGCTGAGGAGGGGGTCCTTTTAGTCACCCTAGACGTGACGTCTCTCTATACAGTGATTCCTCAACAGCAGGCTTATGTAGTGGTCATGTCAGCTTTGAGAAGTCGGGGAGATCTATCTGCTTCCCTGCTTGCGTTTTTGTCTCATATAGCGGAATTGGTCTTATATCACAATTTTTTTGTTTTTGACCAACAAATATTTCATCAGATATCTGGAGTGGCCATGGGGGCCACATGTGCCCCCTCAGTGGCCAACCTTTATATGCACCAATTTGAGTCGAGATGGATTCAACACTCTCCTTCTCAAAGCGCAGTGAAGGTCTGGAGGCGTTATATTGACGACATATTTGTCGTCTGGCAAGGTACTGGCTCTTCTTTACAAGATTTTTTTGAATGGCTAAACTCCTGTGACCCTAACATTAAGTTTACAATTACTAGTCATGAATCTCAAATCTCCTTTCTTGATGTGTTAGTGAAGAAAACAGCAACGGGGTGGCATACTTCCATTCATCAAAAGCTAACTGATAGGAATACTCTTTTGCATTATTCTAGTGCTCATCCCCAGCCGTTACGTAATGGATTGCCTGTTTCTCAATTTATCCGGTATAGACGGAATTGCAGTTCCTTGGATGAATACAAACGACAAGCAGTACAACTACAAAATAAGTTTTATCAGCGTGGATATCCAAAGAAGATCGTCAAGGAAGCCTACACTAGGGCGCGTTTTATTAATAGGGATCTTCTTTTACAACCTGCAACTCAACCGGAATCGACATCAGATTGTGTTAATTTTATAACAACTTTTTCTCCACTAAGTCATCATTTGCAGAGGAGTTTGGATCGACATAAAGACATCTTGTCTACTATACCGGGGCTAGAACATTACTCTGTTCGCTGTGTCTGGCAACGTCAGAAGAATCTTAAAGATTTATTAAGCTCGACGGTTTTACGGCCACTGGATGCAGGGGATGTGGGTGATCGGGGGCATAAGGCCTGTGGCGAGTGTACCATATGCAGCAGTTTTTCACACAATGGCAGTACATATCAGTTGCATAGTAGCACTTCCTGCGGCTCTTCCAATGTGGTCTATTGTATCCAATGCCCATGCCCCTTGCTATACATTGGTAAGACTAACCGGCACTTCAGAATACGTATGAATGAGCACAAAAGCAAGTTAAAGTGCAAACGTTTAGAAGCTCCGATAGTTGAACATTGCCTATCAATGCATCACACGTTTGAAGATTTACGCTGCTTTTGCATTACTCAAATATCTCGCCCGCAGCAAGGGCGCACTAGGGATCAAACTTTGATATATGCGGAACAACGTTGGATCCATAGACTGCAGACAGTCAGTCCTCAGGGTTTAAATGCCCGTATAGAATGGGAGTCCTGCCTCTGACGTCATTTTGTTGGGGCTCTATTCATTATCATTCATTTTCAGCTGGGTCTATATAAGTCGCGCATGTGCAGCGTTTTCTTTACCACCGTAAAGCAGTTCAACAAAGACTCTTTGTAGCAGGGACGCTAGCGGGTGTATAAGGTAATGGTGGAATCTTAGTCACAGTAAGCGGATAATTATAGTGACTAAAAAAAAAAAAAAAGTTTTTTGCCATTTGAAAGTAAAAGCTAATTTGAACTTTTTTTCGTTGTAGAGCTTAGCAAGTTTCCCCTGAAGAACCCTTGTTTGGAGAAACGCTTAGCGCTTGATGCGTTGGGAAGCAACACCCTTGCCTAAGCTTGGAAAGCCATTTAAAGCGAAGCATTTTAAGCTAAGCATTTTAAAGTCACGTTTAAAGTTTTGCACTTTTTGGAAAAATAGCTGACAACAAGATAGTGGTCATTGATGTTAAGGTAGGGCATTCAGTTGGTTCTTCTGACTTGAGCCCGGTAATACTGAGACCACGTTGTCATCTACTTTGAAACCATATGTAGATGTTTTACATACACGTTTTTGATACAAGCAGTTGGCGATATAGCCAAGTTTACTTTCTTGTTGTAATACAGAGCGTTTCTAATATTTTGTATTATTGGAATGTGCCTTTAAATTTGTATTTTGATGCATGATTTTCTAATTTTTAATATAATTTTTCAGGCATATCCACCATTGCATTTTGAATTTCTCTCCAGAGATTTCTCCCGAGTTCCTGATGGTATTGTTGCCCCTGTCTTTTGCTCACAATTATTTATTTATATAATTACGCACATGTTATATTTTACACACCTTTTTCACAAACCATTATGATCAACATCAGTGGTGCCACCATGCCTTCTTCCTTCACTTTCTGTGGATTTATTTGATTTCTGCGGAGGTTACCCCTGCTTTTGTGTTCCCTTTGAAAAATGGATCTGTGCTCAGCCTGCTGCTTTTTGATAAATTCATAAATGACCTTGAACAATGAATGAGGTGATCAAATCTGCAGATGACACAAAATTATTCAAAGCTGTTAAATTACAAGAAGATTATGAAAAATTGCAAGAGGATCTTGAGATGTTGGGATACTGGGCATACAAATAACAGATGAAATTTAATGTGAATAAGTACAAAGTTATGCACTTAGAGAAGAAGAACACAAATTACATGTTACATGATGCAAGGTTCCACATTAGGAATCACCACCCAGGAAAATGACTAAGCGTCATTATGGATAACACATTTAAGCCCTCTGTTCAGTGTGCAGTGGTGGTCAAGAAAGCAAATAGAATACTAGGAATAATAAGGAAAAGAATGGAGAATTAAAACAAGGATATTATAATTCTTATGTATCCTCCATAATGTGACCATGCCTTGAATATTGCATGCTGTTCCGATTACCATCTAAAAAAGGATATAGCAAAATTAGAATAGGTACAGAAAAGAATGACCAAAATGATTAAGGGGATGGAAAGATATCCTTAGGTGGAAAGACTTAAAAGGTTTACTGCTGTCAACTTGGAAAGGAGATGGCTGAGGGAAGATATGATAGAGGTCTATAAAATAATGAGTGGAGTGGAATGGATAAACATAGATTGGTTAATTTCTTATTTAAAAAAGTAGAACCACTAGGAGAGATACAATGAAGCTACAATGTAGCACATTTAAGACTAATTGGAGAGGATATGTTTTTCACTCAATGCATAATGAAACCTTTGAATTTGTTGCCAGAAGATGTATTAAAAGCTGTTAGTGTAGCTGGGTTTAAAAGACATTTGAATAAGTTTCTGGAGAGAAAGGCTACCATTATTAAAATGGAATGGGGAAATCCATTGCTTACCCCTGGGATAAGCAGCTTGGAATCTACCTTTGGGGAGCTGACATGTACTTGTGACCTGGATTAGCCACTATTGGAAACAGGATATTGGGTTCAATGGACCTTTGGTCTAAGCCATTATGGCATATCATATGAACAGCAATGTGACACAACACCAGAAATCTATCTACTGTATCTATCTGTCTGTCTGTCTGTCTGTCTTTCTGAAGAGTAAGAAAGTGCATGTGTGTGTGTGTTAGTATCTTTCTCTGGTGGAAATAATGCCATCTAAACAGTTTCCATTTGAAAAATTGGGCTGGAGAAGCCCACTCATCTGCATATTAAATGGAGGTATGTTTTCAGCCTAGGGAATTTACCTGGGAAAATTCCTTTGAAAACTATTCTAACACTGCCTCAACTCTGTCTGTATCATTTTAGAGGCATTAAAAGAGCTAAATATCATTTTTATGTTGCTTCTTCCATTTGTATAGCTTTTTTGACACTTAAATCTTTGTATCTCACTTATTTGGGCAGTATTTTCTTGTCATATCTGATTTGTAGCAGAGGCAAGTTGGGGGGAGGAGGGATGAAAATGACTTATTGAGTTTCCTTGGTTCTCATCCCACTGCTCTAACCACTAGGCCACTCCACTTAATACATATGCTTGCACAATCCCCATGCTCACTCACAACCGCCTATCAATGCCACATCCAGAACTGAAGAGTATAAGAAAGGTCATAAATTAAGACCCCATAGGATGGCAGGGAATTAGTGAATGTAACACCATGGGCAGATAAGGCCGAGAAAAGAAGTAAACGAGGGTCCATTGTAAAGATTTGCAAATGTATGTTTGTCTAGCGACCAAAATAGTGCTAATGCAATCCTAGCAGTACTCCTGGTCACTTAGATGTGATTGATAACCAAAGTCAATGTGCATTAAGAAGAAGTTGTTACACTCTGTTCTGCCCTCATACACTTGCTGTTTTGCAATTATAGCAGAACGTTAAACATCTGACTCAATTATTAGCTTCCAACATGATTTAATTACAGAGTAATTGAATGAAATTCAGGATAACTATATGGAGCCTGGGTCCCCACAACTGTGTTGATTAATTGAATGTATTCAGAGTGAAAAGATAATGCATTCTTAGTGCCTCAAAATATGGACAGATGAGAGCCTTTTGTTTGCAATGAAAAGTGTTATATTCTGAGAAACAACTTCCACAATATGACTTGATTTGGGAAGTGACCAGTTGTGAACAGGATTATATTCAGAGTTTGAAAATAGGAATATCCAATGGAAAGGTGGAGAATGAATCATAAATGCTGCCCCTGCTATTAAATCAAAGCGTTCACACAAGGTTATATGGATGAAATAATATAATCACAAGTCACAGGATGGCACTTTAATACAAATGTACAGAATATGCTGTATGGACAGAATAGTATCTATGGGCTAAGATAATTTACAAAATAATGGCACACAAAGAGGCTGATATGCTAAGGAGGTTATTTTACAAGTCTTATTTGTTTTTTATAGCTGTCAAAATTCCACTTACAGGTGTTAATTGCATCCACTTAGAAATGGCCATTTTGGAAAAGACCCATTTCCACATGTATGCCTAAAGCACAATGAAAATAGATGGAGATGTTAGGGGCATGACCTGGGTGGGCCAAATGTCTACACATATATTCCCCATTTCATATAAGGAATGCACATACAAGCCAAAAATTGTCCACACCCAGGTTTATACCTACTCCCTGATGTATAGATATATAAAAGTGTTCCTTTTGCCTCTTCCCCAATCCCCCAATATCTTTCCCCCTCCAAACTGAAATGATGTAAAGATAGAATCTTTGTATTCAAGTAGCAGCGTCTGTACATCTAAGTTTGCAAAATGGTTTAGATACAGCTGTAAGCACTAACATTTGCATGTTCCGGACTTCAAAAAAGGAAGCGCCATCCAGCGCGAAGGCATCAGAGCCACTCCATCTTCCACCACCGTTTTCCCAATCGGGGTAGAGCCGGAGATCACGCGGTGGACTCCTCCTGCTCTCTGTTCTCCAGCCCCAGCCCAATCAGGGTCCGCCGCCGGACTTCTAAAAAGAAATCACCATCTGGCGTGCCAATGCCTGGCAGGCCCATGCCTGAGGGCCTCGCCAGAGGGCCCTTTGGCATGGCCTTTAGGCGGGGTCAACACCATCTACCATCCTCTGCTTAGCCTACAGCTGATGAACTCCACTGACACCAAAACGTACGTACAACTTGAAACCTCTACCACCTATAATTTCTTCAATTATAGCTATGGACTCCCCTCTGATGACTGTCTCCCTGCATCACAATTAGACAGCAGTGATAGCAAGCTTAATACTCTAATGACAAGGCTCTCACTACTACATCCATTAACTTGCATTGCCCCAGAGCAGAGCCAAAACCTATACTGAATCACACTAACAACTCAGTCTCCCACACAGAAAACATCAGCCAACTAAATACAGTTTAACTAAGTAATCCTTCTGCATTAGTTAAACTTCTGTGGTAGTTATATCTCCAACCTGTCACCCAAACAGAATTGCGGCTTGGAATAGCAGACATGAAGTGGATTCAAGCCACCCTAATCCTTTCCTTCATAGCAGCTTTCCTATTAAAACCAAACAGAGCAACTTACAGCTGGAACAACTCAATTCCAATCCTCTACAGACCCAGACAGCTACTAGCTAACCTACCCCTCTTCTCCAATCCCCACAAAAGGCTGCCCCGTCTCATCTGCATAAATCGAATGGAGACTCTCAGACAAGCACAACAACCAAGCAATAGTCTCAAACAATTAAGTGCTCCCTAATAAACGCCTGCTCAGTTCGTAACAAAATTCACACCATATCTGATTACATACATGACCAGGAAGTAGAGATCATGTTTATAACTGAATCATGGCTTACTGATCCTTCTAAACCATCCTTCTAAACCAGCTCACCCCTTCCAATATGAATGCACACCAATCTATTAGACTGGAACGCAGAGGAGGGGGCTCACTTATTCTGGCAGATAAACAGTTACACCTCAAACTCATCAGCAGTCTTTCCACTTCCACCCTCAATTCCATAACCCTGGAAAGCAAAGACCTCATAATATGTCTAATATGCGGAGCTCCCTCACCTAACACTGACAACCTCTCAAACATAATAGAGATAGTCACCAGACACACTAGCAGGTTTAAGCTACCAATAATTTTAGGCAACTTCAATCTGAACTCCCTAAGCTCAGCGCAAGCCTCAGCATTCCTTGAAGCCTTAACCTCATTAGATCTCTCCCAGATTATCTCAACACAGACTCACATTGGAGGAAACACCCTGGACCTGGTATTTGTACCCTCCATCCTCCACTCCATTGATTCTCATATACCATATCAAGTAACCCCGGTGCCATGGTCAGATCACTACATGATACAATTCAATCTCCCTCTTGACCCCCCACACCCCAGACAACACTACTCAAACACCTTTAGATGCTTCAACAAATTCAACAGAGACACTCTACTTAATCAAACAATACCCAAACTAGAATCTATCTCCGCGGACCTCCCCTCACTGATAGAGAACTGGAACAACACATTTTCATTAGCTGCCACCGCACCGCCAAACCCAAGAGCTTCCAAGCGGCAAAACAAAGCCCTATGGTACTCTCCAGAAAACCAAAGCTCAACAAGATCAACATGAATACATGACAAAACAGCGAAAATACAGCAAACTAATTCTCAACCGCAAGAAAGCAACCCCACACGAACATAATCATAAGTTCCCTAAACCGTCCCAGAGAGCTTTTCTCCATATTCAGAGATCTATCAAGATCCCCACAAAGCTGAGATATAGATGCTCTAACCCCAGAGATCTATGCATCCTATCTCAAAACAAGCTATCTTGTCCACAAGCCTCTGAACCATCCCATCACCCCTTCAACTGAACTAAATCGACCAAACATCTGGACCTCTTTTTACTCAGTCTCTGAAGACCTTTGCATCAACCTCCTGAAAACCTTGAACATATCCACTTCCACCCTTGACCCATGCCCAACCCTTTGGATAAAGACACTGGCACAAGAATTAGCTCCATCACTCTGCAAAATAATAAACTTATCCCTTTCACAAGGATTCATGCTACCACTTCTGAAAGTCTCTTCAATAAGACCACTACTGAAGAACAACACCTCTGACCCAACTTCTCCTGCTTCATATCGGCCCATATCTAGCATCCCACTTTTATCCAAATTAATCAAAAAGATGGTCCAATGCCAGTTACAAGCCCATGTTGCTGCTACGTTCCCACTCAACCCTCTACAACACGAGTTCCAAGAGCTTCATGGGGTGGAAACCTTATTAACATCTCTTCTGTATACCGTACTAAAAGGAATTGAATACATTAAGAAAGGATTCATCCTCATTTTCATTGACATAACTTCCACATTTGACTCTATAATCCACTCCATACTTCTCGACAGACTAAGTGAAATAGGAGTAAGTGACACACCACTGTCTTGGTTCCGCTCATCCGACAGAAGATCACAAGTTAAGATAAAATCCGATACTTCAAAACCTTTTCTGCTAAAACAAGGTCTTCCTCAAGACTCCACACTCTCTGCTTCCCTCTTTAACCTGTACATACAGCCAGTATGAAAAATCTTACATGAACACAAAATACACTACCACCTATATGCAGACGACTTAATCATATATTCCATCCTAGATACAAAGAAACCAGACTACTCCGCCATCTCAGCCTGTATGTCAGCAGTCATAGAATGATTATTACCATGCAATCTGGAAATCAACTACAAGAAATTGGAAGCTCTCATAATCAGGAGAGACCCCACATTCAACCCCCCTGATAACCTACCAATGGGAAGAAGATCAATCCCCGTAAAAAGTGAGGTGAGGTACTTGGGAATATACATCGACCGGAGGCTCAATTTTCAGTCTCACATCAGCAAAACAACAACAAAAGTATATTACAAAATGAAGTTTCTGCAAAATCTTCGACCTCTTCTAGAGCAGAACCACTTCCGCTCCATGTGTCAGGCGCTAATCACACCTCACCTTGACTATTGTAATCTAATTCTTCACGGCTTACCTAAATGTGCAATGCAAGCCTTGCAACTAGCCCAAAACACAGCAGCCCAACTAATCACTAGAGCTAATAAATAAGCTCACATCACCCCCATACTTGAATCCCTCCATTGGCCCCCCATCAGTTCACAAATAAAATACAAGGTAATAATGACAGCAATCAAAATACTTTCTTAATAAATCTGCTGATTGCTTAATAAACTTGATCAGAAGAGTTCCAGACAACAGATCAAGGAGGATACTGCCCCAAAACTCCCTGGCAACCACCAAGACATCCACAGGCACCTCTCAGAACACACTACATAGAGTGTTTGAGCTCTACATCCCATCACTATGGAACGCCCTCCCACAACACCTGAGAGCCACCAGGGATATTACTGACTTCAGAAAATCTTTGAAAAACCCACCTATTTACCAAACATTTCAAGACCTTATAATTGCAAGGACTATGACAACTTTCAGATAATTGCCAAATCACCAAGTATCTGTAAAAGTTCAAACACTTATGCAAATAGTTAAGATGTTAAAGTAAACAATGTTGTTAACTGCTAATGTAAATAGTTCCAAAACGTTCCATGTATACAAAGATATATTCTCTGTAAACCACTTTGAGAATTTGAAAGGCGGTATATTAAAAAATGTTAAATAAATAAATAAATAAATAAAATAAACAAATGTCGGCACTTACATGTATATATTTCTGAAATTGCTCATCCCACTGCACAAGGATAGCAGTCCCTGTGCATGCCTGCACTTCCTTCAGTGGATTTTGGAAATGACTCCACCTTTAGCAGAGGTGTTTCTAAAATAACATCGTTATTGCATAGGTCCTGGCCCCAATATCTCATTACTGATCACCATGTGCTATCTAAAATGTGCCTTCACAGATTTGTGCACATGCTAAGACCATGCAGAAAAAGTGTGCAAGCTATGCACTTAGAAGCCAATATTCAAGAGATCTAGACAGCTAACAAAAGGATTTAAGCATCTATGTTTTCCAATGTGAACATTTCCCAGCTAAAATTGAGTTTCCTAAATGTAGCTGGTCAGGTGCGTAGCATATAATTTAGGGACTTTGCACTGATAACAATTTAGGTTCTGATATTAAGCATAAACATATTATGCAGACTTGCTAACCTTGTTAATTCTGCTGATCAGGATATTCCACGGCGCTAACATGGTAAGAGTCACTGAGTATCCACCGGGGCCACCGCTGCATGCCCTGATTCTAGCTAGCTAGCATTGGGGACTTCTGGGAGTGGAGCAGGATTGGTACCTGAGCAACAGTGATATTGAGCCACTGCCTGGTTACCGCTAAGTGAAAAAAGTTAGACACTTTAGGCTGGCCTAACTTTCACTGCAGAATCTAACCAGGCAGTGAGTAGATATAACAGCTGCACGGTTAGATTCATTGGTATCCAGCCAACCTGAATATCCGGGTCTAAAGTTCAGCAGTGATGGTTTTCCACTTAGTAGTGCTAGCAGCTTCTACTGAATATTGGGCTCTTAATTTATACACCCTCACTTGATTTGCATCTTGTCATGCTGTGAGGGCGTATGTCCATCTGTGATGCTGAGGGCTAAGCTATTAGTAGCATAACTCCTGGCAGGGTATCCCAAGATGGACATATCACAACTGAGGTTTCTGTTCCATGTAAACCGCGCTGATGTCGAATAGTGCGGTATATAAGAAATGTTAATAAATAATAAATAAATAAAATAAGACAAATCACCTATCTGGGCAGCAGCAGAAAGGGACAATGTTGGCGGTGGATGAGCACATTTTTATGAGAACAGCAACAACACTAAAATTAAACTGCACAGAAGAAAGGCATAGCAATCTACTTCCGTATCTTGCCACAAATACCCAATGGATAGTCACAACAAAACAAATTGCACTATAATGGTGGAAGATGAGACCCCCAGGTTGGAAGGCACTCAACTGCAACTGGAGAGGAGCTGAAGACTGTTCAGAGTAAAGCCAGTATTTATGATGTGAGTGGATCAAAGCCCTCTGGTCGTCTGACTACTGATCTACCTGCACATGAAAATGAGAGTCAGAAGATACAAAGATTTCTTACATATTGGGACAGGGAACATACGAAGCATGAACCAAGTAAAGTTGGAGATGGTCAAGAATGAAATGGAACGTGTACAGTTTGATCTGTTGGATGTCAGTGAACTAAATTGAACTGGCATCGAGCACAATGCATCAGATGATCACATGGGGGTATGTTTACTAAACCGTCTTAATGTTACCGGCGCTAGCTGCAGCATTAATGTGAAGAATGCCATATAAAGTATTGGGAGGGCTGGAGGTAAGGTTGCAAGGAAACTGTATCTTCCGATAGTGGGCGCCATGGCACGTTAACGCGCGTTAACCCTAAGTTCATGCCAGTGCAGTGGTAGAAGCTATAAAGATGTAGCCCACTGGTTACTGCAATGACTGTGGAGGCAAAGGTCATGGGTTTGATCCTGCAGTGTTGTTGTATAAGAAGGCTGTCTGAGGCAGTTCCCTTTTTTAATTTAAATCAGTGCTGTCTGAGGCATTTACTTTTTAAATTTAAATCATTGCTGCCAGCAAAAACACCCTCACAGTGCTGTAACCTAAGGTGCCGCATAAGGCACCCTATAAGGCACTTCAAAGGGCACATTATAAAGTGCCCTGTCCGCCAAAGCACCTTATAATGTGCCCTATAGGGCGCTTTATAGGGCGCTCTATAGGGCGCCTTATGAGGCACCTTATGCTATGGCACTGTGAGGGTGTTTTTGCTGGCAGCACTGATTTAAATTAAAAGGAAAAGCCTCAGACAGCCTTATTAAATACCACCACTGTGGGATCAAACCCATGACCTCTGCCTCTGTAGTCATTGAAGTAAACAGTGGGCTACATCTCTATAACATCTAACACACCACTGGCTGGCTACAGAAAGACTGCAGGTCACCACACAAACTGTCTGCTGTGATTACCAGGATAGGGTAAACCCACCTGTGCGCATGATGAACTGCACATGCAGATCAGCAGCCTACATCTGCTCACAAGATGGGGTATGCACCTCTATAGCACCCCGGCCTGGTAGAGGGAATTGACCGTGTGTATTACTGGCACAGAGTAGCTACAGACCGTGACATTGTGTGGTTCCCGTGCTCACCCTGAGGGTGAGGTGGGGCGCCCAGCACCAGGTCCACAGCACATGGCATGGGTGAGATAGGCTGTGCTGCAGGTCCTCATCAGTGCCAGTGTGTGATAGGTAGTCCTTACAGACACACCTATGTCTATCTGCATTTACCAGTCATGTCTAGCCCTTGTGGACTATGATGCATCCGAAATAGTGCATGTCCTGTGCGGTTGCCATGGTCACATGTTATAAGAGAAGGGGGATGGTTGGACCCAAAAGAGGATTATGTTGCACCACCCAACCTGCCCTCTGGGGGGAACAGGATCTCCCACCAACAGATCCACATTCTACATCTCTGCAATGGTGGCAGTAGAGGGGACCATCAACCCCAGTCCTGCTTGGGAATAGGCACCCCTACAGGGAAGTCAATGCAGACCTGTACGCATCACATAGGGCAGTGGCAGATAGGCAATAGGCCTGGAAAAGCTCAGCCACCCCCCACCACTATCTGACATTCACCAGTAGAGGGCACAGTCAGTCTCCACCCACTGCACCCTGCAAGGTGTTCCAGCCATACATATGCTAACTGCAGACAGTCTGCTAGCTAGCACATAGTGCATGTTCCTGGAAGAACTGTGTGCACCCAAGAATGGGATAAATATATATATATACACACACATACACACATACACACATACACACATACACACACACACACACACACACACACACACACACACACACCAAGCAGGTATGTCAGTGATTGGGCCCCAGAAAAGGAAACTCATAGATATCACTTGAAAGAAATACTGTACAGCACTATGAAGGAACCTAGCCATGCCGTGGTCACTGCTCAGTCAGGGTGAGGTGACCTCCCAGCATGACATGCTGTGGCCACCCTGTCCGTGCAGGTGGTGGTCGGGCAGTACAATGTCCCAGCCATTTCCCTATGTCATGTGCAGATGCATCCTACCCAGGCCGCCCTGTCCGGGCCATACCCACAGTACCTTGCTCCTCATTATGCACATTGGCAGGCTAACACTAGAAACAGTGCAAGCAGTGTGGGCTCAGTAAGGTGTAGGCAGCCACAAAACACTGGATATACATACACACACTCCCACACCACTGTTCCCTCTAAGCTGTGCGTGTGTGCGTGCGCACACACCTCACCGAGCGAGCGCACATACTTTATTACAACAGAGTGCACAAAAATTAAGGTTCTAATTCTGATAGAAAACAACACAGACGTCTTAAAATTTAAAAGTTGTGATTGTAATTACTAGAAATTTTCCACTTCATTTAGTAATCGTCTATTTTCATTTAATTTGATTAAAATCAATGTGGTGTACATACTGTATTCTGACGTGTAGTCAAATTTTAAAGTATATAACTACGAGTGTTGTTATATGGCGCACAAAAATTTAACCTTCCTTCAAAAGCTGCACAGCTGATATTTTATGCACACACAGACTACAGAAAATTAGAGGGAACATTGTCCCACACCTATGCCAGGATTGTGCAAATATAGAGGTTTTTGGCAGCCCTGGCTGCCAAACCAGTCTTGGGCACAGTGCAGGCATTGCTATGGTATGCAATACTGTTGGGGTCACTCCCCGGGGTGGTAAACAGTGTCAGAAACAAAAACTGAAACACACTTCACAGATATCAGAAAGGTTGCTATGGGTAATCTCTGCCAACAAATTGTGTTTAACTTAGGATTTGTTTTCTGACATTAATCATAGCAACCTTTTGATATATGTGGAACATGTTCCCAAGTTTAGGACGGCATTGATAAGGTATGCAGGTGCTAGTATTGGGAGATGCTGCTCCGCGCAGGGCCCAACAGCCTAACTCTCCATGAGGCTTTGGATAGTGGAGCCTGTGGGTGTGGGTGTTTGTGCCCCTGTTGGCCGCTGCTCTAGGGCAGAGGTTCCCAACTCCGGTCCTGGTGAGCCAAACATGGTTCAGGTTTTCATGCTGTCCCTAATGAATATTGTCAGACGGCTGCCTGGGTGAGAATCTTCACACTCTTGGCAAGTGCATATTTCTATATGATTTGCAAGGTATTGTGGGCAATGTAGTTCATTCACACCAGACACAGCTGCTGACAATAATTTAGTTGTGCTCTTGGGTAAAGCCAATAAGATATTTATTTATGGGGTTATTTCTCCCAACACAGATATGCTTGGTAGCACATAAATTAGGTTACTTGCTTTCAGTATTAACTTGGAAAAACAAAGTTAAAATCAGGAAAACAACAAATGAAAAGTCACAAAGCAAGAAACAAACTGTTCTTTTCAGGTTAACTTCTGATTACTTCCCACATAGATACAGAAGTGATTCTCTCCTAGCTCACAAGCAATTAGGTAAGGCTTAATTGCTAGCAGTTACCAGCTGAAACCCCTTAGCTGGCTTGCCTTCCACTGTGTGGGTCAAATCCCGCTTCAGGAGCTTTTCTGAGTAGATTAAAGAACAAATTTGTATTTCTTTGTGATGGTTGCTGTACTTTACAACAGAAATTTACCAACGGAGTTTAGATAGAGAGCAGTCCATATAAACAGGATCCTCATCTGCTATTATTCCCCCTTGTTCAACAAGCATGGGTTCAATATCATGGATTGGCACAGATGAATCTCTCAATGGAGCATTTTCAGGAGAATACTTGTTTCCCTGCTGTCTTTCAAGGTTATAGCTAGGGCATAGATCAGTGTTCATACCTGAGCTTCCATTGCTGCTAGAGTTCCTCTCTATATAGCCTGGCCAGTATGTAGTCCAGTTCTTATGTCCAGCCTTCCAATCCAGATCCCTGGACACTGGATCTCTCTTCACATACCTTCTGGCACAGGTCTTAGGGTCCCTTCCACGTGCAGCCGTCTCCCTCACAGGTAGCCTCTGGTGATTCCTAGCTCTGCAGCACCATTCCTCTGGCTTTCCCCAGTCCAATGGTGTATGCTGGCCCTTGGAATACCTCCCAGTATATGTACTGCTTTGGACTCTTCTAGACCTCTCAAAGGCTTTTCTCTTCCTTCTTCCAAAGGGTCTCTTTCCCTCTCTGTCCGTCCGGTTTGGCTTCTGCTTCTGATGATCCTTCAGATGAAACTGATGATCAAACTCAAGCTGATTCTCAGGATACTGAGGACAATTCTCTGGATATCCAAGGTGATCATGAAGATGGTCATCTGTAGAATAAACTCTACTCTTATTCTGCTTAGATGAGTGCTCCTCCCTAACACAGCGCAGCTGTGCTGAATCAGGCCCTGCCCTTTGAGATGAGTGCTTAGGGATTACCTCATAGCCCTCCTGATTGAACACACGTTTCCCCACTTCAGCTCCTCTAATGGCTTTTGGAAACCTGGTGCATTCTGGGACTGGTAGTCTTTTATGGCAAAATTCTGTTTTCTTATTTCTACCAGAACTGACAGGTTGCTTGTTCAGAGTCACTTCACCTTTTCTATAGCTCCTTCCTGAGATATGATAAGCTTCCTTATCACAATATGTATGAGAAACATTTGCATACAATGGGTATGGTACATACAAAAGCAGCGCAGACATATTTATTATGGACAGCATGAAATCTGAATGGTGTTTGGCCCTCCAGGACTGCAGTTGGGAAACTCTGCTCTAGGGATTGCACATGTTTATGGTGTCGTACAGGGTAAAATATAGGCGTTTCAGGCATGTTTATTTTATCTGCAATAAATGTTCTGTTTTTATTACCATGGTTTAGTACTGGGTAAAATATAGGGACATGGTTTGCAGGAGCCACAGCTGGGACCTGAACCTGTGACCTTTTGCCCCTGAACATACTGGCTGTGTGTATTGCACCAAACTATTGCCATGGAAGCAGATCATTCCCTGGGGATACCATGACTGTTCGTCAGACAGACCTTGTCTGTTGCAGTGCATGGCACCCACCTAAATGGGGCTTGGCCGTGCTCACCTGTGGGAAGATGTCACTGTACCCTCTGCCACCAGCACCCCTCCACCACCATGCTGACATGCCCTTGTGCTGGTGGTGCTGGTGGTGCACAATCCCAGGCCATCCAGTGTGCTGTTAGGCGGCTGCCTATGGTGCATGATATGGGGTAGGGGTGCCTGTATAGACATCCACACTTTCCCCCGGTACTGCCTGCCAATGTTATGTGCCATTTGGGGTACTTGCTGGGGATTGTCCCCAGGGACACTGTGGGACACACACTCGTGGACATGTTTGCCCTTGGTCAGTTGCTGTCTTTCTGGTTTTCCGTTTCTACATTCCTATTTGTCACCTAGGCATCTGCCTAGTCCACCCTGTTCCCCAGATGCCCCACTGCATGTCCCGCCTGTAGCCCCCTGTACCCTATTTGCAGCCTCACCGTAGTACCCTCTCGTACTTGAGCACTACGATGTTGCTGCACATGCATCACTACTATCACTTTTCTTGGTTTCCCTGCCTTTGCTGTACATTGCTCACTGAAATGGTCTCTCTCCCTTGCAAATGTGCCTCTAGCGCGAGGTTTTCACTGGCGCTAATTTTCAGACCTCCATTTCACGGCGTTAGTGTGCATGGAGCCTCTCCCCACCCACTCTCCATCCATTGACCCCTTATCTCTGCCCCTGGGGAGCCTTACTCCACCCTCTGGGGAGCCTTACTCCACCCTCTGTGCGCCTTAATGCCGGCAGAGACGTTATCGCACGATACGTGATGTTCTCGCATGGTAATGCACCATTATTGTGCGATAACATCACTTATCACGCGATAACGTCACCGCTGCGACGTTAGCGCTGTTTAGTAAACATACCCCATGGTCTACTATGCTGGAAATGAAAGACAAAGAAGAAATGGTGTTGCATTTATAATTAAGAAGAAACTTGCAAGAACTGTAATGAAATACAATGCAATCTGTGAACACTTAATTTCTATTCATCTATGGGGAATACCCATCAACACAACTATAATTCAGCTATATGCCCCAACAACAGCTGCAGAAGAGGATGAAGTTGATGATTTCTATGAACAAGTTCAAGCTGAAATTTATTTTATTTACATTCTCTTATATACTGTGCTATTCTGCATCAGTGTGGTTTATATTGAACAAACTGAAATTACATTGAACAGGGCATTATAACTTGGAGATAACTATTTTACAGGGAACATGGGCTATGGAGGGTTAAGTGGCTTGTCCAAGATCACAAGGAGCACCTGTGGGACTAGAAACCCCAGTCCTTCCAGCCCAAGGTTGCTGTCCTCTAGTGGGATTTGAACCCCCGACCTTCCAGCCTGAAGTACCTTGCCCCAACCACTAGGCCACTCCTCCACTCAATAGACAGAATATGCAAACAGGATATCCTGATAGTCACGGGTGACTGGAATGCAAAAGTTGGCAACAAAGAAGGCAAAGTGGTTGAAAATATGGACTTGGCAAAAGAAATGAAGCTGGAGAAAGACTGATAGAATTCTGCTAGACCAACGATCTATTAATCTCAAACACCTTCCAGCAACAAATTAGGAGATATTGGTTATTAAGGGGTTGAACTGCCAGGGTGCCAATAATGTTGACCCCAGTGTATATTAAGTGCTGCTACCTTTACAGATAGTAATACTGAATTTATGGATTAGGTTAAAACTTGTGGTCACTGTGTCAGCTCACTATTGCTTCCTTTATTAAACTGAGTGAAGGGATGAATGAGATCATGGCTCATGAACATGACTTGCATTTACGATATAATACATTCATAAAGTTCCAAGTTAGCTTAAAGGGATAAGTTAATATGTTGTAGAGATGGAATCAAAGTTCAGCAGGCAAAGTATTGGGTTTGGGGGAGGGGAAGACCATCACAGATTTTGAGGGATGTTAAATAGCTTTGGAATGAGGGTGGTGCTTAGACTGAGGACAACAATCCATATGCTTACTTTTAGCAATATATTGTAAATTGTTGTTGTTAAGTGCCGTTGAGTTCGTGTCGACTCATGGCGACCCTCCAGATAGTTGTCCTAAACTCTGTTCGGTCGTCAGTCAGGGTGCTCATTGTTGACAGAGTGGCATCTACAGCTGCTGTTATTGTATCAATCTTTCTCATTGCTGCCCTTCCTCTTTTGCGTTGACCTTCTACCTTGCCAAGCATGATATCTTTCTCTAATGATCTCTCTCTTTGCATGCTGTCCAAAGTAGGAAAGTTGAAGTCTTGGTATCTGAGCTTCTAAACAAAGCTTAGGTTTGATCTCCTCTAGTACTGACTGGTTTGTTGTTCAGGTAGTCCATGGTATGCACAGTATTCGTCGCCAGCACCATAATTCAAAGGCATAAATTTTCTTCCTGTCTATCTTTTTCACTGTCCAACTTTTGCATCCATATGACTCTATTGAAAATACCATTTATTTATTTATTTATTTAACAGTATTTTTAAACCGCCTTATCTTATTAATCAAGGTGGTATCACAGCAAACAATCGGGTAAAGTGAGTGTGTTAATCATGCAGTGAGGGTGCAATTTAGTTGAGTGTGTGTTGTATCGTGTGCTAGATTGGGGTGAGCTATGTACAAGGTGTGGTGTGTTGCGTGCTAGAATGGTTTGAGCTATGTACAGTGTGGGCTATATACAGTGGTGCTGTAAAACATTATCTGTACAGGCAGCAATATGTGCTGTTATACATTCTCTTAGGTTATGTGATGTGTCCATAGTGTTCTATGAACAGCATGGTTTTTAGCTGTTTTCTAAAGTCTTTGAGGTCTGTAGTTGTCCTCAAGTCGTCTGGTAGTTTGTTCCATATAGTTGGAGCAGCCATGGAGAGAGCTCTGTCTGTTGTGTCCTTGCGTGTGTGTTTGAATTCACCTGGGGTGCTGACTCGGTTGCGTGTTTGTTTTCTTCTAGGACGAGTGCTGTTGTCTGGTTGAATGAGGGTGTGTAGGCTGTTGGCTGATGTGTGCTGATTTATCTTAAATAGGTTTATGATAGTTTTGTATCTGATGCGTGCACCGATTGGGAGCCAGTGTAAGTCTTTTAAGGTGGGTGTGATGTGGTCCTGTCTTGCAGTACCGGATATTATTCGTGCTGCAGTGTTTTGTGCTAGCTGGAGTGGTTTGAGGGCTTGTTTCGGTAGTCCCAAGTATATCGGATTGCAGAAGTCCAGTATTGGGGTTATCAGTGCTTGGAGGACGGTACGAAAGTAAGCAGGCTTGAATGAGTTGAATCTTTGTATGGAGAGAGACATTTTTGCTCTTGAGAATCTTGTCTAGGTCCTTCATAGCCATTCTGCCAAGAGCAATACCTCATCTGATTTCTTGACTGCTTGATGTTTCTTTATTGATAGTTGTTCCAAGTGGGTTAAAGTTATTCACTATTTCATTTTTTTCTCCATCATCGATGAACTTATTGAGTTTGCCAGTTGTCAGGATCTTTGTCTTCTTTACATTAAGGTGCAGGCCCATTTTAAGACTACTGTATGTTCCTTGATCTTGAGAAGCAAATGTTTCAGATCATCTTCACTTTCAGCCAGTACTTTGTGTCATCAACATAGTGAAAGTTGTTAATGAGTCTCCCACCAATCTTCACACCTCTGTTGTCTTCATACAGTCCATCTTCTCTGATGATTTTTTTCTGCCTATAAATTAAACAGGCAGGGGAAATGTATGCAGCCCTATTGTATACCTTTACTGATTTTAAACCATTCTGTTTCTTCTTGTTTTGTTCAAACTGTTGTTTCTTGATCAATATACAGATTGTGCAAGAGAATGATCAGGTGTTTTGGTATACCAGTGCTTCTTAATGTGGCCTAGAGTTACTTATGGTTTACACAGCCAAAAACCTTGCTGTAGTCAATAAAACACAAAGAAATGTCCTTTTGGTATTCTTTACTCTTTTCAAGGATCCATCTCACATCCACAGTGATGTCTCTCATTCCTCGCCCTTTTCTGAACCCTGCTTACACGTCAGGAAGTTTTCTTTCTAGGTATGGTTGTAGTCTCACCTAAATAATCTCCAGTAGAATCTTGCTGGCATGTGGGATCAGAACGATTATGCGATAATTTCCACAGTCAGTTAGATCATCTTTCTTTAGTATTGGTATAAAAATAGATCTTTTCCAGTCAGTTGGCCATAATGTTGTCTTCCAAATTTCCTGGCAGAGCCTTGTAAGTATGTTAACAGCTGCATCAGTTTCCTGTAATACTTATTTATTTATTTAGCCAGTTTTGTATACCACCTTATCCTTCAATCAAAGTGGTAAGGGATATAACTAGAGGTCTACATTCAACATAGGTGACAAGACATACATATATTTCTGGGGTTGGGTCCCAGGTCTGAGATGTTGGCATTTGGTGGCTGTATCAGCAAGGCTGCGTGGATTGGGAGTTAAGGTACTTGTTCATATGAGGCCATGAACAGGTGGGTTTTGAGGGATTTGCAGAAGTCTTTGAGGTCCTTTTGTGCTCTTAGTTCCTCAGGGAGTGAGTTCCATAGGTCCGATGCCGAGAGTGAGATGGCTCTTCTGGAGGTTGATTGCTTTGTTTTGTTGTATCAGGCTGGGGTAAGGAGTCTGCTGCTGCCTTGGGTCTGCCTGGGTCTGCTGCTTGTGTCTTTGGTTATTTTGGTCTGTAGAATTTCTGCCGAGCAGTGGTGTATGATCTTGAAGATGTTTAGTGTTGCCTTGAATTTTGCCCGTGCCATTATGGGTAGCCAGTGCAGCTGTCGGAGTACTGGTATTATGTGTTCGTATTTGGACGTGCATGTGATTATGCACGCTGCAGTGTTTTGAACCAATTGAAGTGGGTGTACAGAGTGTTTGGGTAACCCCTGATATAATGAATTTCCATAGTCCAGTATAGGGGTGATGACTGCCTGGCATAAGGTGCCGAAATGTTCTTGGCTGAGGATTGGTGTGAGTCGTCTGATGATCTTTAAACCGTGGTACACTTTTGCTGCAGTCTTGTTAATGTGGGAATGGAGATTCAGGTTTTTGTCTACTATGACACCGAGATACTTACATAGAAACATAGAAATATCACTACAGAAAAAGACCACATGGCCTATCTAGTCTGTCCTTCCAGATGTGGAGGAGTAGCCTAGTGGTTGGGGCAAGGTACTTCAGGCTGGAAGGTCGGGGGTTCAAATTCCACTAGAGGACAGCAATCTTGGGCCGGAAGGACTAGGGTTTCTAGTCCCACAGGTGCTCCTTGTGGTCTTGGAAAAGCCACTTAACCCTCCATAGCCCATGTTCCCTGTAAATTAGTTATCTCCAAGTTATAATACCCTGTTCAATGTAATTTCAGTTTGTTCAATGTAAACCACACTGATGCAGAATAGCACGGTATATAAGAGAATGCAAATAAATAAATATCAACAACTACAACAGTCCCCTTTTTACCTTTAGAGATCCTTTGTGTTTGTCCCATGCTTTTTTTTAATTCAGATACTTTACTTTGTCCTTTGTTGTGATTGTCCTGTGTAGTATGTTGATTTCTTTGGGTGGGTTGAATGTTGTGCTCCTGGAAATAAACATTGCTTCTGTCTTATCAAAGTTTACATTGAGGTTATTGTCGGCGAGCCAGGTGTTCATATGTTCGAGGCACTCAGCCATTGAGGTTAAGTCAGGGGTGCTCAGGTCGATTGGGATGTACAGCATTATATCGTCTGAGTACAGGTGATATTGTATGTTGTGTTGTCTGATGATGCTGCATATGGGCTGGATATAGATGTTGAATAGTGTTGATGACAGGGCCGATTCCTGTGTTATTCCTTGCATGATGGTAAATTGAGCTGATTTCCTTTCCCCACATTTAACTTGCTGTGTGTGATTGTTTAGGTAGGAGGTGAACCATTTCAGGGTGTTGTTGCGTAATCCCATTTCTTGGAGGCACTGTAGGAGTATGGGGTGTGATACCGTGTCAAAGGTAGCTGAGATGTCGATGAAACTATTCCTTATTTTGTCTATTCCCTTCAGTAGGTTGTCAAAGAGGGAGGTGAGCAGAGTCTCTACGTTATGATGTGGTTTGAAGCCATGTTGGTGCAAGTTCAGTGTAGCATATAGGTCTGCGTGATCCTGTAGTTGTCTTTGTACTACTTTATCAATGATATTGGAGATAAATGGCAAATGGTAAGATTTTGGGTCAGAGGTGTCTAGCGAGTTGCCTTTAAGGATTGGCCGTATGGTAGCTTGCTTTAGAATTTGTGGCCTTTCTGGAGGGACTGCTTTAGAATTTGTGCCCTTGCTGGAGGGACTTCTGTATGATTTTGTGTAGGTGGTGGCTTAGTTGGTTCTTGGAAGCCTTGATCCACTCCACTGGGCATGGATCCGCTGATGCGGATGTCGTATTAAGGGAGCCCACAATGTTTCCTATTTGCTGCGTCGTCGGTATAGAGAAGTCATTCCAGGTATTGTGAGATTCTTCGCAGGTCAGGTTATGATCTATCAATGTTGGGGTGTGTTCTGCATTAGGCATGGTGTTTGTCGGATTTGTGTTCTTGTTTATCAGATAGTTTGCGAATGTTTGGGGGCTACTTGATGTCCATTGGGTAGTGAGGTGTCTTTTGTGAGTTGTTGTACTATGTTAAATAATTCTCTTGGTTTGTTGGCTGATTTCAGGATGAGGTTGGTGTGATATTGTTGCCTGCGGTTGTTGAGCAGGTTGTTGTAGGCTTATTGTTCGGTTCTGTATTGGAGTGCTGCCTCATGTGACTTGGTACGCCTCCATTTTCTCTCCAGATTTCTGAGTGTGCGTTTTGCTTCCTGGATCTCATCCGAGTACCAGGGGGCATTGGTTTTCCTTTGGGTGTGTGTCTTTTCTTTGCTAGTTACTGATACAGCTTTGGATAGGCTTGAGTTCCATTTGGTTATAGTTTCATCAATGTCATTGCAATTGTGTTGTAGTTGTGGCATTATTTCCTGAAGGAAGGTCTCCTTGTGGTAGGCTTTGAATCTTCTTGGTTTGGTTTTTCCTTTGGCTTGCTGTGTGGTGGTTTTAAGAAGTAGGGTGAAGGAGAGTACATGGTGGTCTGACCAAGGAACTGGAGTGGACAATGGGGTAGTGGTTTGTTTCTGCCTTATTAGCGGTATTGGCATGAAGATCAGGTCGGGTATGGTTCCATGTTGGTGTGACCCTCTGCTGGTAATTTAGGAAAGTCATGGCTTTGAGAAATGCTCTGGTTTCTTTAGTGGGTGAGGAGGTTAAGTTGTAGTCTCCCAGGGCAATCAATGGCTTGTGTTGGGTGCTACATGCACATATGGATTCAAGTATTGCTGAGAGATGATCCTTCATTGCATTGGGGGTTCTGTAGGTGAGACAAATGCTGATGTGATGGTTGGATATGATGATTGTGTTAGACTCATTTGAGGTGTTGGTGGTGACTGTTTTGAATCTGTAGCTTTTTCTAGCTATAATGATGGTTCCTCCTCCTCTCTTGAGTTCTCTGTGGCAGTAGAATGCTGTGAAGTCTGGTGGGGTCACTTGGTTCAGGATGACCTGGTCTGTGTCCATGAGCTAGGTCTCGGTGATGCAAATGATGTCCAACGTTTGGTCCATAATGTAATAATATATGGTATCTGGTTTGTTTTGGAATGATCTTGCATTTATTAGTGCACATTTGATAGTTGTTGTGAGTACAAGGTTGACTGTATGCGTTCATGGTGGTGGGGCCTGAAGTCCATTGGGTAGTCTGTTCATTGGTCGCTTGGGCCGGTGGCGTCCTTGTGTGCTGGCGGTCTGGTCAGTGGGAGGCAGGAGAGGGTGTATAGGTATTGGTATATACATGTTTCGCTGGCCTCCCTGCATGAGGAGGAGTAGAGAGCAGTATGTTATTAGGTACTGATAGATTACATGCATGTCTGCTTGCCTTGTGTGGTCTGTTGTAGGGTTCTCTGGGTCTTTTGTTCATTTATGCTGCGAAAAGAAGCTTCAGTGGGAATGCCATCAATGCCTGGTGCTTTGTTTTTTGATAAGACTTTCAATGCTGCTTTGACTTCTTCTTTCATCACCAATGGTTCCTGATCATAAGGTACAGGTTGAAATGGCTGTTGGTCCACATGATCTTTAGCATATAACTCATTATTTTCTTTCCAACTTTTCTTGATCTTCTCAGCATCATTCAACATGGATCCTTGAACATCTTGTAACATTCAAATTTGAGGCTGGAATTTTTTCTTTAACTTTCATAGCTTTAGGAAAGCCGATCTTGTTTTTCCTCTAATAGCTTCTGCTTCTATTTCCTTGCATGTGTCATTATAGTATTTCTCCTTGTCTTGTCTTGCTGCACATTAGAAATCTCTGTTGAGTTCTGTGATTGCCTCTCTTTCTCCTCTGAATTTCTGGGCAATTTTCAGAGTTTCTTCGGTCATCCATTTTGGCTGTTTTTGCTTTTTCACCTTTTGTAGAGATTTACACTTTCTTCCAACACAACTTTCTTGATGTCATCCCATAACTCTTGTGGAGCTTTGCCATTAGGATCTAAAGCAGCAAATCAATTTTGCAGGCACTTTAAATTTCAGTAGTATATTCTCAAGGTCATATTTTGCTACATTCATGAGTTGCTTGCTCTTTTTCAACTTTAGCTTGAGTTTGCATACTATCTGTACCACAGTCAGCTCTAGGTTTTGT
This sequence comes from Ichthyophis bannanicus, assembly GCA_033557465.1. Classification (NCBI taxonomy): domain Eukaryota; kingdom Metazoa; phylum Chordata; class Amphibia; order Gymnophiona; family Ichthyophiidae; genus Ichthyophis; species Ichthyophis bannanicus. The sequence continues at coordinate 429,965,709 of CM066032.1, forward strand.
CTTTGCTGATGTTATAGAGCTTTTCCATCATTGACTTCAACAAATGTAGTCAATTTGATTTTTGTACAATTCATTGGGTGAAAACCATGGTGGAGAAGTTTAAGAGCATTGAGTTGGAGTGTTTCTGCACTAGTGTGATGGAGTGTTTCCGCACTTGTGTAGTGGAAGTTAAACACAAGTATTGCAGCTTGAGTGACCAGCTGTGGAGTGGTTATGCAGGAAGAACTTCTACCAGGATGCTGGCTTAAAAGTTCCCAACTCTTCTGGAATGTGTAGCTTCAGATAAGTAAAACTGGGGGAAATTTTGCTATTATCCGTTAGTGTGTGGTAAGAAGGGTGGATCCCTTTTAAAATAGAGAAAAACAGAGGATTTGCTACAAGAAAGAGTTCTTCTTTCAAGGCAAATTATCCAACAAAAAAAATTATTTTGGTAGATTGAAGATTTAGATATTCAGGCATAAGTGTATCCTTTTATTATTATTTATTAAATAAGGACATGATTATTGGCAACCTTATAAACAATTCAAATCAGTTTGAACTGAAGAACCAAATTCCCATGGGCAAGGTACTTCAGGCCGGAAGGTCGGGGGTTCAAATCCCACTAGAGGACAGCAACCTTGGGCCGGAAGGACTGGGGTTTCTAGTCCCACAGGTGCTCCTTGTGGTCTTGGGCAAGCCACTTAACCCTCCATAGCCCATGTTCCCTGTAAAAATAGTTATATCCAAGTTATAATGCCCTGTTCAATGTAATTTCAGTTTGTTCAATGTAAACCGCACTGATGCAGAATAGCGCGGTATATAAGAGAATGTAAATAAATAAATTAAAAAAAAGTAAAATTAGACGCACCTGTGATCGATTGTCAGTACTCACATGACTTGAATCAATCAATGTTCAAAATGGCCACATTCATGCCCTGCTCCATTTTTACAATGGGGAAGACAAAAGAGCTATCTGAGACCATCAGATAAGTTATTATCATCAAATTTCAAAGGGGTACAAGGCCATCTCCAAAGACCTTGTACCAAAGACCTTGGGATTCCTGTGTCTATAATTCAGTGTTATTAAGAGGTTTTCTGTTCATGGGAGTTTGAAAAACCTCCCAGGATGTGGTGGGAAGAGGAAAATTAATCCAGGGAGTCTTTGAAGGTTAGTGTGAACTGCTGGAAAAGCACCACACACAACATTCAAAGAGCTTGAGGATGATCTGGAGCAATCTGGAATGGTGGCTTCAACCTGCATCATACGCCACACACTAAACAAAGGACTTCTTAGGCGAAGGCCAAGGAGGACCCCACTGCTGAAAGACAGACATAAAAAGACATGCCTGATTTTTGCCCAAATCCATCTTTAAAAAACACAATCCTTCTGGGAAAATGTTCTGTGGACAGATGAAACCAAACTTGAGCTCTTTGTCAATGCAGACCAGCGATACATTTACAGGCAAAGAAATGAAGCTTATAAGGAAATAAAAACACCCTTCATACAGTAAAATATGGTGAAGGTTCCATAATGTTGTGGGGCTGTTTTGCTATCTCAGGAACTGGACGTTTGGAATGCATTAAAGGACTAATGAAGTTAGAGGACTACCAAGGTACTTTGGAGCGAAATGTGTGTGCTACCTAGTATCAGAAAGCTAGGTGTGGGTCGAAGATTATGGATCCTTCATCAAGACACTGACCCAAAACATACATCCAAAAGTACAAAAGAATGGTTAAAAAGCAACAAATGGACTGTTTTAAACTGGTCAGCAATGGGTCCTGATCTCAGTCCAATCAAGAACCTTTGGAAAGAGCTGAAATCTGCCATTGCTAAAAGGAATCCTAGAAACATGCATGAACTGCAACTAATTGCAGTTAAAGAGTGGGAGAAGGTACCATTTATCCTGTCCAGGTCACATTTTGTTTTGTTTTTTCTCTGAAATTACCACATCTAAGTTGCACAGACATCTTTTATTTGTGATATATCTTTGAACATACTATTAAAATATTATGATGACATATAGTTGGGATATTTCCAAATATTTCTCAAGATATTGTGCATAACAAACCAAAAACGTAAGGGTGCCAATAATGTTGACCACAACTGTATGGCTAGTGAGATCACCATGCTGGCATCATTCTTTTAGTTTAGGCCAACTATTCAGCAGACCTGAACTAAACACATAAAGGGAGATAATCAAAGGCATTTACATGATCTGCAGACCTGCAAACCATGTAAATGCCACTCTGTGGGATATTCAGTGGCACTAAAATGGTTAATGTCGCTGAATATCTGCGGATTCTGACAATACATGACCCACTGCTAACCGGTTAGCAATGAAGTGTGCCAGAGGCATTCTGGGGCGGCTCCCATCATTAACCCAGCAGTGGCGATAATCAACCGCTACAAGGTTAGTGATACGTGGTGAAATCAGGTGCAAGAAACCCTCGCCTAACTTTCACCGCAGAAGCTAACTGGAAAGTGATTGAATATCGCCACTGCCCAATTACTTTGCAGCACTCCAGGCAACCTGAAAATTCAATGCCAGAGCATTTGAGTTCTATATGTCAGTTCTGATTTGGGTTGCGAGTCTGTTGAGTGTATTTTTGCAGTTTTATGATACTTCACTGAGTGCCTGGAAGCAGAGAGAGTTAATGTAACCATTACTGAATTGACACTAGAATAATATTCTCTTTGCATGGTGAGTAGTAAGGGGAAGCATCTTGTTCTGCATCTCTTGTTGGGGAGAGTTTCTGAGGATGTGGAGTGTCTCTTTGAAGAGCTGGAGGTGTAGTATATCTATGGAGGTTTTGTCCCATCTGTATAGTTTGGGTTTAATGATAGACCTGAGTCCTAACTTTGATGTAAAAGGATTGCTTGAATGATGCTATTGATAATATTAATTGCAATTGTACTTATAGGTTTATTTGCTAATAGGTTTCTTTGTTGCATATAGTGTATTTATAACTAATTTAAAAATAAAAATAAAGAACTCCACTTATGCACAAGCCCACAGTGAAAATATGTGCCATCGGCCTGAAGCACATACTTATAAAATTGTGAACACATCATTTACATATGCAAATGGACATGTATGCATGTAAATCACTAAAGCACCATTATTTACACACACAGATGGCATGTAACTTTAAGTAGTGTCTTATAAAATTACCTCCTTAATACTTTCTCTTGATGGGCTCTAAGTGCATCCACACTATTGAAGCCATGAAAGTTAACATCCACTAACTGTATTTGCAGCCCATGCCCATCCTTCACCCATAACCCACACCACAACATGCTAAGCAATTAGCATGGGATTATTACCACACTAGCTGTTTTTAGCACTGCTTAAGACCCATACTAATGGTTAACATATGTTCAATCCTGCATTAACTGCTTAGCACACTTTAGTAAACATGCACTTTAGAGGCCAATTCTATTCTGGCTTTTCAGCCCCTTTGTGGACCCTCAGAATCAGGGCGTACAGTGGTAGCACCCAATTCTGATGGGCCACATGCCCAGCAGATCCCCAGCTAACCCAGGCAGGTTACTAAATTTATTTATTTATTTATTTATTTAACATTTGCTTCTATACCGCGCTATTAAAATCAGCGCGGTGTACATCAAACAAGCATACTACAATGTATACAAACAACATTGAGTTTTACAGAGAACAGGAAAATGAACATGGGAAGGAAACCAGGGGAACTAAATACATATTAACTCAAACTATGTACAGTACTTTAATGTAAATGGGTGTTGCATTAGTTTTGTGAAGCTAACCATTATCTGAGGAGATGATGTGCAGGGGCGGCAGGTATATGGGGGAAGTTTGCAGGTTGTTGGATGTGCTTCTATTACTGGAGGTTTCTGAGTAATATTTTGTGAATAGGTGGAGTTTTAAAGCTTTTCTGAATAGTATGATGCTTTTTATTCCACGGATTTCATGGGGGAGTGCATTCCAGTTTAAAGGGGCAAATAAGGAGAAGGCTCTGTTGGAGGTAGCTTTTGTGCATTTAGTCATTAGGTTGGGGACTGCTAACGTGTTCCGTGCAGTAGATCTTCTGCTTCTATTCTCTAGGGTGCCATGGATTAGCGTGCTGATTGGCGTAGGGGGGTAGTTATTTAGGGCTTTGAAGGTAAGAACCAGTGATTTGTATTGGATCCTGGCGTGAAGAGGTAGCCAATGTAAATCCTTCATGATGGGTGTTATGTGGTCGGATCTTGATGATCCGGAGAGGACTCTTGCGGCTGCATTCAAGGCTAAGCGGAGCGGGTTTAAGGTCGACTGTGGAAGGCCATGAAGAATAATATTCGCGAAATCAACATGTGGAAGGACTAGAGCCTGAAAGGTTGTTCGGTAGTCTGTGAAGTCCAGTAAGTGTCGGAGGTGACGTAGAGTTCTGATCTTATGGTATATTGCCTTTGTGATGTTTTTTATATGCGTTGTCATGTTCAGGTGCTGGTCCAGGGTGATGCCGAGGTAACGAATTGTGGATTTGGATTTCAACTCTATATTGTTGACTCGTAGAGATGAAGGGGGTGTGAATTTGAGGTTCCTCGTGACAAATAGGACATCTGTTTTGCTGTGATTGATCCGTAAATTCTGGGATAAAAGCCAATCTGTTACTGCTTCGAAGCAATTAATTATTGGGGAGAGCACTGGTTGGTCTATCAAGAATGGCATGTAAAGGAGGATGTCATCAGCGTATGCAAGGCATTTTACGTTGAAGGATCGAATTAAGTCGCATATCGGCTGCATATAAATGTTAAACATCAATGAAGATAAGGACGAACCTTGGGGAACTCCCTGTGTTTGTAGAAATGGTTCAGAGGATGAGTGGCCAGCCTTGACTTGCTGCCATCTATTGGATAGGTAGGATTCACACCATTTTAGAGCTGTGTTTTGGATCCCCTTTTCTTTCAGGCGTTGTAGAAGAATGTCATGACTCACTGAGTCGAAGGCGGCAGATATGTCCAGGAAAATAAGGACAAAGCCTTGTTGTATGTTGTTGATTCCTGTGATCAGATCGTTAAACAGGGTTGTGAGGACAGTGTCTATTCCGTGTGCTACTCTGAATCCGTGTTGGGCTGGATCCAATGGTGCTTCGGTGTTGATATGTTGCTGGATTTGTTGTTGGGCAGCTTTCTCAATGATCTTGGCAAGGTGGGGGATGCTCGATATTGGTCTGAAGGATTCTACTTTGGCTGGATCTAGTTTGCTATTTTTTAGTAATGGTTTGATAGAGGTGTTTTTGAGGCTCTGCGGGAATGATCCTGTGGTGAAGGACTGGTTCAGAATTTTGGCCAGGATGTTGCTTATGTCATGACGAAGCTCTTTGATCCAGCTGGCTGGGCAGGGGTCATTAGGTGCTGTGCTGGGATTAACAGAAGCGACGATGTTGGCGACCTCTTTAGTGGATACTGTGGTGAAGTTGCATAGTGGCGTTGCTTGAAAAGTCTCAGATGGTGTGGAGGGATTATTAGTGCCTATGTTTGCGTTTGTCTTAACCATCTTCGATTGTAAATAGTCTGCATAGTCCTGTGGTTGAGGCATTGGGGGGTGGACTGAGATTGGTTCTCCTGTTATGGACTTTACTATATTGAATAAAGCATGTGGTTTGTTGATGGAGCGTTTTAAAATATCAGTGTGATAGAGTTTCCTTTTTTGTGTTATCTTCTCACGGTGGGTCAGCAAGTATGAGTTGTATGCAGTGTGTGCTTCAGAGGTGTGGGTTCGACGCCATTGTCTTTCGAGTTTGCGTAGATGGTGAAGCGATGTTCGTAGGTCCGTGGAGAACCAGGGTGCATGTTCTCGTCGTTTTGTAGTTTTTTTGGCGAAAGATGGACAGGATGCAGCTCTGAGGTTATCGTCCCATTTAGATATGAGGTCATCAAGGCTGAGGGATGCGTTGGTCATAAGAGGTTGGAGGTTCTCTAGGACTTCGCTCTTGTTGAGTGGGCGGAAGCGGGCTGCAGTAGTTCTGGAATTATTTGTATTTGTTGTTGTCTGGTTGTCACTGGGAGTGCTTATGGGTATGTGGAAGCTAAGGAGGTGGTGGTCGGACCATGGCACTGGTGTCACGGATAGTGCGATGTCTTGGGATGATGAGGCATTAGAAAGAGGTGCGAATATTAGGTCGAGCTTGCCCCCCTTAGTGTGGGTGGCAGAGTTGACACATTGTATGTATCCTAGATCCTCTAGGGCTTCAAGGAATGTTGTTGAGTGGCTGTTTTGAAGAGATGGGAGGTTAAAGTCGCCAATTAACCAGTTTGGAGAGTTCGGGGTGGAATTCTGACATGTTAACTCAATTATTGTTGATAGGTCATCTTGTGATGGAGTGGGCGCCCGGTATATGAGGTTGATGGTGCAGAGTTCACTTGATATGGTGAGGGTGTCAAGGTGAGTAGAGCTGGAGGTGTTACGCAACTTAAATTGGAGGTCAGCTTTGGCCAGGATGAGTGTCCCGCCTCCTTTCTGAGTGGACCTGTGGCAAGTATATAGGGAAAATCCTGGGGGTAGCATCTGGTTTAAGAGAACATTGTCGCATGCTGACAACCAAGTCTCGGTGATCATCAGGATGTCGAGATTGTGTAGTGATATCAGATCAATGGCTGCAGGCCATTTTGAGCGCACTGATCTGGCGTTTATCAGAGCACATTTCAGTAGGCGTTGCTGACGTTGTTTCTTGGCTTGTGTCTTTTTGAATAGTTGGAGGGGGATGTTAAGTAGGTGGGAGTGGGGTGTGTGGTTAGTTTTTGTTGTGGTATGGTATGGGAGCTCGGGCCGTCTCCTTCCATGGTGTAGGATTGGAATGGGGTTAGAGTCCTGGTGGAATGCAATTGAGAGGTTGGGGAGTCCAAGGGTAAGGAGAGAGATGAGTACTATCAGGAGTTTGTACATTCTGGCCTGACAACAGGGCAGTAGTTATGATGGTAACACAGTTGAATGGGGGTTGAATTACTGGCAACAGTAGAGGTAAACACAGTGAATGGTGGTAATTACTGGCAACAGTAGATGGAAAGCAATTGTAAACAATGATTACTGACTACAGTACATTTAGCTGTTAGACTGCAGTTGTATGCAATGATTACTGACAATAGTATCTTTTCAATAATAGACAACGACTGTATATAATATTTACTAACAATAGTAAAATCTAGCATGGGAGGTGACATTTGCTTTTTTTACGATTACTGATTACTGACAACAGTATGGAGCCGCAGTGCCATGGTGTCCCATCGCCATGGTACCGCGATTCCATTCAGGAGCCGCGATCACCAACCACAAGACCCAATGTCCTTTCCCCACATCCTGACCCCTGATCCAGCCTCCCATGGTGAGGGTTGGGCTGCGGGGATCCCTCTGCGCCCCCTCACCTCATTGCCACCACCGGCTCCAACATTCCCTGTCTATGTGACCGACCTCAGACGTACAGGGATGACCTCAGAATCAGCCCTGTACATCTGGGGTCACAGACCACCATGCCCCACCCTTACTCCGCCTCCAGACCACCCCCATCTAAGACTCCCTGTACAACAGCACTGTTCATATGGGGAGCCTTTGCATCGGGAGCAGCAGGGGGACGAATAGTGGGGATGTATTTCCAAGCAGGACATACATCCCCGCTATTTGTGGCACAGGATGACCCCCTTAGTGTATTATAGTAGATTAAATTCCATCCAAGTAGCCTATGCAGTCCGGGGGGGGGGGAGCAAGGCAGGAAGGGAGCCCACAAAAAGGCAGCATGGCAAACAAATTTGCCTATCTGCCTCTGCTCCTCTTTGAAATTTTAAGACCAGGCAGTCATCACTTCCTGGATGCTGATGGGCTGAATTCCCATGATAGCAGTCCACTGCAAGACTTTGGCCCAGTAGTGACCAAGGTATGATAACTGCCGAGCCTCTGAATTTAAAAGAAGAGTGGAGGCAGCATGGCAAACATTTTATAGGAAGTTTAACCAGGCAGGGGGAGAAGACCACACCACCACCACCACTGCTGCCAAAGAGGTGACAATGGGGGCCCTCAGCAAAATTTTACTTTGGGGTGCCTCATTCGAACTTACATCACTGGTCTATTGTTACAGGGTATCTAGTTGTGTTCAGTTATAATTACTCATTTTATAATAGAGCCTGGCCTAGAGATATTCAAGATCTACTGAAGACTTCCAAAGCATATGGCGTGTAAGAGCAGAGCTGCTAACTTAACCAGTTCCAGTAGGGACAATTTAATCTAGTCCTGGTTTTCAACTTTCATCCTCAATGCAATGTGATATTTGTAGTCTTCCCCACTGGAATCAGTGCTGTTGGACCCATAAAGCACTAGGATAGGGTTGTCAAAATCCAGGAACACTCTAAAAGGTTTCTACTGGAACTAGCTAAGCTGACATTTTTTTAAGAGAGCTCTGGAAAAGTTAAGAAAACAACACTTTACTGTGAACAATAAATAACATTCTCCAATACCCTTATGTTTTGCAAAGATTTTGTAAAAAATAATCTTAAGCCTTCCTGTGGACTGAAGTGCCATTTCCATTATATTTTTAACATAATTGCCCCATCTTAGGTAATGTTTTTACTTACTTAGTTGTGCTAAATTTTTCCTGACAGGTTTATTACACATATTTTCAATATGTAATTCTTACGCTAAAGTAAGTGACTAAATGAAAATCACACACTCCTGGAGTCTGCTTTCATCCCCTTCAATTGGAGACTGGAAATACTTGTGCTAGGCTAGTTTTCGGCAACAATCTTCTGTGTCATTTATAGACTAACCGATAAAACTGTGATTTATTATTCATCTCTGGTGTATCATCATCCCTTTCGAAAACAGCTAATATTATTCCTCTTCACAAGAGTGGTGACAAATCACTGCTTATAAATTATTTTCCAATATTCTTACTGTCCATTTCATCAAAAGTACTTGAAAGGTCTATGTGCATTCCTATTTAAACCTTGACAATACACAAAATAAAAATGCCAGTCTGTCCTCATTTATTCCACTCTCTGGCATGGTTAAAGGTTACAAGGGGTGCTCTGTTTGCTATGAATCTTGTTTTAGAATAATTACTACAGACGTGTAAGCTTTCGACATGCTTAACTATAATATATAGCTAAGTAAACTGACTAACATTAGTATGAATAGCACATCAGTGCATCTCAAATCTTTCTAATAGGTAGTTTTCAAAGGAGATAAGGTATTATTAGTGTGAAAGAAACCATATTGCTCCATAATTCCACAGTGCTCAATAGTTTTAAGAAATAAAGGCCCCAACAAAAAATTTTTTTTATGAAGTTTGCATTACTGAACACACATTATGTTTTGTTTTACACTGAAGAAACTTTTACTAAAGTGTTGTAAGCCTGTGCAGCTGTAAAAGGTAAGCCTGTGCTGTATACACAGGGGGAATATCCAACATCTGCCCTGCATTTACCACACAAGGCAGACATATACCATCCAGTCCCCATGTTATATGTATCATTGGCACCCCAGCACTACATGTCAGTGCATGTAACATAGGGTCCAATGCTACCTCAATCCCCATACAACACCCTACCCCCATGTTGGTAACCCACGATGATAGCTGTACTCCTGATTCCAATCCTCATGACTGAACAAAAACCCCCATCCTCCCAATCCCAAGCCCAGTGACTGAAGAGACTTTCAACCACCTGATTATAGCCCTCATGACTGAGTAGAGACCCCCGATCCACTCTGCCCATGACAATAGCCTGATCCAAACCCCCAACAACCATTCCCCCCTCATTGCAACTCCAATCAGATCAAGTCCAACTCTCTACCCCATCCCTGTACTTACCAAGAAATTAGCCCTGATGTCTAATGGATGGGGCAGGAGCTATCTCTGATTCTGCCCCTTAGCCACCCAGGTTCAAAATGACAGATCTGACCCCTAACAGTAATCTTGTTCCCCAACTCCCCGATCCTGACCACATCTGTGCTAAGCACTTAGCATGGTTTATTTTTATCATGATGGAAAAACCTATGCTAAGTACCTAGGACCCAATATTGTACTGAGACGGCTATGCAACGCTATGGCGCATAGCCATCACCATCGACCTCTAACCCCAGATATTCAATGTCGGGATCATATGCAGCCCCGGTATTGAATATACGGGGTCGCCGCACAGCCTCCGCAGTCTCAGAAGCAAACCAGGTAGCGACAATATTCCACCGCTATCAGTTAGCTCCTGCAATGCAATGGTCTGTAAAAGGAACACACTCTGATACAGTTTGAAAATTGCATTTTGTACTTGGCTCTGCCTTTGATCAAATTAATCTGGGCTTTTTAGTACCGCTAAATGAAGCCTGTGGGCCAACAATGTATGTGTTCTAAAGGGGATTTGAAGGGATAATAGCCAATGCAAATAGTGCCATGAGAAAGGCAATTTGCTTTTGCACTTTCAATTACATAATAACAGCAAAGAAAACGTTTTAAATGAATTGAAATTTTGTGGCATGCCATCTGAGATGATTTGGAAAAACAGTAGTGAATACTGTTCTATAAAACAATGAAGCTATGGCCTGCTCGTAAGTGGGCATTTTTCAGATGGCTAACTTTATTCTAACTTGTGTGGGGTTGGCTAGAATTTTATTATTATTTCCTTTCATTTGGATTTGTTGTTGTGGTTAAGTGCCGTTGAGTCGTTGTCGACTCATGGCGACCCTCTGGATAGTTGTCCTAAATTCTGTTCGGTCTTCAGTCAGGTGGCTCATTGTTGACAGACTGGTACCTGTAGCTGCTGTTATTGTATCGATCCATCTCATTGCTGGCCTTCCTCTTTTGTGTTGACCTTCTATCTTGCCAAGCATGATGTCTTTCTCTAATGATCTCTCTCTTTGCATGATGTGTCCAAAGTATGAAAGTCAAAGGGGCTTGTTTACAAACCGCGTTAGCGGTTTCTGCTCGTTATCAGAGCCGCGGCCCCATTGATTTCAATGGGGCTGAGGCTCCGGTAACAATCAGAAACCGCTACCACGGCTTTGTAAACAAGCCCTAAAGTCTTGTCATCTGAGCTTCTAAAGAAAGCTTAGGTTTGATCTCCTCTAGTACCTACTGGTTTGTTCTTCAGGCAGTCCATGGTATACGCAGTATTCACTGCCAGCACCATAATTCAAAGACATCAATTTTCTTCCTTTCTATATTTTTCACTGTCCAGCTAAGTACAAAAATTTTCTTTGATTTGGATATTTGGGTCTGAAACTTTTCTGATGTTGAAGAGCTGAGTTCAACTTTCTTGCAGCTGCTGATACCCTTATTGTTCCAATTGCTATGTATATGCATCTCAGATGAATGTAGTCAAGCCTTTGAAACCCTGAGAGAGAAGAAGGCTTAAGCTAGGTAAAGCTAGGTGAGCTTTTGCGGCACCTAGCTTTGCCCACAGGTTGCTACCCTGGTTGCGGCGCAATACTGCTGCAACCCAGTTAGCGACTGTCGTCACCCACGACATGCCCTGGAACACCCACGACATGCCCAGATGCAAAGTGATTAGTATCAGGGCATATAACGGCATTAGTTGGGGATATTCAGTGGCACTAGCCATGTTAGAGCTATTGAATATCCCGTTCAGCGGCATTTACAGTTTATAGGTCAGTAAACCATGTAAATGCCTTTAGAATATTGGGCCCTTAGTACCTTTTTGTAAACATGTCCCTTAGTAGGTAAAATGATTGAAACCACAGTCATTTTTTATATTCATTAATGGGGGTATTATAAATGCCTTATTTGGGTTTTACATGTGTATGCTCCTGGTACATAACTGTGAAAAAGGCAGCCACATATAAATAGCCCTTTCAGGAAGGATTCAATTTAGTATACGTGCATGTCCCTTTCATTTGTAAATCCACAGGCAATTTATTCCAAAGAAGGGGAACAGAAATAGAGAGCATCTGATTTAAAATTCTCACACCCGACTTCCGGCGATGCGTGAGTGAGAGCAGACGCGTCTCTCTCGCTCCGGGGCCGCCTTGCTGATAAACCTGCGCATTTACCTGCTTTTCTGGGTCTACCCCCTCTACCCACCTCAAACCGAATATCAAGTATTGCACTGTTCCAGTCTCCTCCCTGCGAACCGACGGAGATGCCTTTGCCGGCAAAAAAACAGCGCGACAAACCAGCTCGAGCAGGGCCCTCCGCGGCGGCCGTAGTGCAGCTGACCTCTCCCGGTGCGGAAAGTACTGATTCTCACTCCGAGGAGTTGGCGAAGGAGGTGGTCCGACTCCTCAACCCTAAATTTGACCGTCTCATGAAGAAATTAGATGGGATGGAAGAAACGCTGACGGAGTTTGGTAAGCGCGTGGAAGAGATTGAGCACCGCATGGCGGGGGTAGAGGAGGCTGAGGGCCGCCGAGACCGGGAACTGGAGAACCAAAAGAAAGTCATATTGGAGATGCAGAACAAATTAGAGGATCTGGAGAACAGATCCCGCCGAAATAACCTCAGACTGGTGGGTCTGGGAGAAGAGAGGTCTGATGGAGAGCTGTTGATCTTCCTAGAAACATGGCTGCCTGAAGTGCTGGGCTTGAAGGACCTTAAGGGTCCCTTTCAAATTGAGAGAGCGCATCGCCTGGGAATAAGGAGAGAGAATGGCGAGAGGCCGAGAGTGGTGATTCTTCGAGTGATGAATTTTCAACATAAATGGCGCATCTTACAGGCATACAGGAAGAGTGGCGACCTCATGTTGGACAACAGGCGAGTACTAATATTTCAAGATTATTCGGCGGCAGTCGCGGCAAAGCGACGGGAGTTTTCCCCAATATGTACTGAATTATACTGTAGAAAAGCCCGGTTCACTTTGGCTTACCCAGCCACATTGCGAATTTCCCTACAGGGCCAGAATCATACTTTTGAGCAGGTGGCGGCCGCCAAAAAATTCCTAGCCCAGCATTTTCCTGCAGAGGTCTCTGAAGCCTGATCATGAGCGTAAGGTTTTCATGGGGACATGAGGACTGCCCGGGCTCCGGGGTTAAAATCTGCACTTGGGGGCCTGTGAACTGAGAATGGGCTCCGGGCTTTTAAGGGAGATTTGATGGCCGGTGATAGTACTCCCTTCGGGCTCGTCCTGATTATTGCCCAGGAATGTTATCCTACTTCGGGATCCAGCAGGATATATTGGGATTCTGCTCTGTTGTCTGATTATCAAGGGAACATTTAATACCATACGACACAGCCTGCGGGACCAGACCAGGTTTTTCGGGCCTAGCCATCTGCTTTTCAGCAACAGGTCAATTGGTAGCCAGCAATGATTACTCTAGCTCAAGTGAACTTGGCAGTGGCTGTAAGGAGATACCGGTACCACACTGCTTGTATGGATTCGGGCAGTGAGATCCTGGATTCCGCGTTCATACTGGCTGGCGGACCTTTGCTCCGGACCCTTCGGAACTTTTCATAATCCCCTAGCACTGGAGATTTGCTGCAGCATCCGGGACATCATTGCAGGGGTTTGCTTGTCTGCCGAATGACAACTGTTTTCTTTGCTAATTCTGCTGGTTTGTTATGTAGTTCTCTTGCATGTATCCTAGTCCTTTTATAAGAATGGTGGGTTATTATAACAATAACAGTGCTATCCTGGTTAATATAACACGTGCTGGCACCTGCCTCCTTGGAGGGTGGGGGAGGGGTGACCGAGGCCGCAGTGGCGGAGAGGTGAGGCGGCCCTGAAGCACCGCGTTGGAAGTCTTACCTTAGTGCGGTAACTGAGGGTTGAATGTTTATGTTTTTATGGGGTTTGATGTTTATGACTGGGGAGGGGTTAACTGGGTAGAAGTGGAGCACATGGGGGTGGGAGGGAGGACTGTGTTGGGAGGGGGGTGGGGGAAGGGGGAGGGGGAAGGGAAGGGATGGGGAGAGGAGTGGTTTGAGTGTGAAGTAAATGGAGGAAGCCTGGACTCCCTGCTACATATATTAAGAAATGATGTACAGCATCTACAATACCCATGTCTGCCTCTCTGGAGTACGATAGAAATGAGCTGGAGTTCTGGGTCGAGGCTGGGCGACCTGGAACAGTGGTATGATTGGTGGCTCTGGTTCTTGAACTGTCTACGGGTTCAGGGGAATGCGGGATGATCTTCGTATAGTCACCTGGAATGTCGGCGGTTTAAATACCCCTGTTAAGAGAACCAAGATGCTCCAGGCTCTGAAACGGAGCCGTGCCCAAATAGCCTTATTGCAAGAAACACATTTGATGGGAGTAGAGCATGCCAAATTGCAAAAAGACTGGGTGGGGCAGGTCTTTGCTGCGCCCACAACCATAAAGAAACGTGGCATGGCGATATTGGTACACCGGGGCCTTAACGTAGAAGTCCTGGGGGAGGAGACTGACCCAGCGGGGCGGTATATCTTTCTACATGCAAAAATTCAGGAGCAAGAATTCTTTTTGGGTAACATATATGCCCCCAATATTTATGACCATCACTTTTTTCAACTTGTGTTGAGGAAAATATTGGGGGCCCCAAAGATCCCATTGATATTAGCAGGAGACTTCAATTGCCCACATGATCCATTGTTAGATAGGTCCGCGACTAGTAGTGCTGGCGGAGCCTGGAGTAAGAAAGGGGTGGGTTACCTCTGTCAGATGGGTGGTCTACTTGACTCTTGGAGAATCCTACATGGGGTAGAGAAGGATTATACACATTTGTCGAGAGCACACCATACTTGGTCCAGGATTGACTATATTCTGATTTCAAGAGAGAGCCTGGGTAAAGTGATCAAAGTGGAGATCGAGCCCATAGTGGTATCTGATCATGCGAAAGTTGTGTTGGATTGGCGGGGCACTGCTCCGGGAGGAACAAGGTGGACTTTCCCGAATCATCTCTGGCAGAATGAAGACTTTCGAGCGTATCTGGTGAGCCACTGGGAGGAGTATCTCCGTTTCAATGATACAGGAGATGTTGAGGTGGCGACCTTTTGGGAAGCAGGTAAAGCTGTGTTGAGGGGCCACATTATAACCTATGTAGCGCGTGAGAGGAAACGCCTTAATCTGAGACTTTTGGAACTGACGAGTCAGCTGCAGGAGGCTAAGCGGGCCGCTATGGTGCGCCCGAGGCGGCTTGCGGAATATTTAGAGACTCAGAGAGCCTTAAATGACGTGCTCCATGAACGGGCTATCTATTCGCTGCAGTACTATCAGCACCAGTTGTTTCGATTTGGAGACCGCACGGGGAGACTTCTGGCGCGTCTAGTCAAACGGAAGGGTGGCATTCAGGGAGTGGCCCGAGTGAGGGACGAACAAGGAGCCTCCCAGACTGATTTACGGAAAATTGTCCAGGTATTTCGTCAATATTATCAAGCCTTATACACGCCAGATAGTGAGAATAAAGCCTACGAACGTGAATTCTTGGCAGCTGTCCCCGTACCTACATTGACAGAGGTAGAGCTTCAGGGATTAAATGCGAGCATCACTGGGGCAGAAATCCAGACAGTGATAAAGAAGGGGAAGCCTCATAAGGCTCCGGGCCCCGATGGATATAGTGCTGAATTTTATAAAATACTGATGCCCCATATTACACCTACTTTGATGGCATTATATAACGATGCTCGAGAGCGGGGTCTTTATCCAAGAGACATGAGAACGGCGGCGATAACTATCATCCCAAAAGCGGGTCGCGATCCGGAGGATCCAGCATCCTATCGCCCCATATCTTTAATTAATTATGATATGAAGTTGGTGGCCTCGGTGTTAGCGGCCCGATTGCAAGGGCTCCTGCCTCGGTTGATTGGCACACACCAATCGGGTTTCGTCAAGGGGAGAGGGGCGTTCTCTAATATCAGCAAGGTGTTGCTTGGCATGGAGCACTGTTTGCACCAGGAGACTCCTTTACTACTGGTGAGCCTAGATGCTGAAAAAGCTTTCGATAGGGTCTCCTGGTCTTATATGTTTGAGGTCCTCGCGAAATTTGGCTTTAAAGGCGAGTTTTTGTCGTGGGTGAGAGCGTTGTATGCGAAGCCACTGGCCTGTGTGGCGAGTGGAGGAACTTGCTCCGAGTCGTTTGAGTTACGTAGGGGTACGCACCAAGGCTGCCCCTTATCGCCCTTATTATTTGTGCTGCAATTGGAACCCCTACTTCTTGCACTCATAGCGGACGTGGAGATAAAAGGCATTGATTGGCCCGGGGGTGGCATTAAGATTAGCGCTTTTGCAGACGACATGCTCCTTTGCTTATGCACGCCGCAGGCTTCTCTGGAGCGGGCCTTGGGAATGATCCAGCAATTTGGCTCCTTTTCAGGACTCCGGGTTAACCTAAGCAAATCGGTCGCGTTGGATGTGGGTGGTCGAGTTAGAAGTCAGTGGGAGGGGCTTTTTCCCCTGCGATGGGCGCCAGGGGAATTTCGTTATCTGGGGATTCAGATCCCCGATCAGATGTCGAAGTTATATGCCGTCAACATTCGACCTATGCTGAATCGTACGATGACTACTCTCCAAAAATGGAGGGATCTTCCGCTCTCGCTTATGGGACGTCTTGCTCTGTTCCAGATGATGGAGGCCCCGCGTTGGATGTATTTGTTGCGCCATTTGCCTGTTTGGCTGCTGAGACGAGATGTGATGATTTTGCAGCGTCACATTCGACACTTTCTGTGGAGAGGGAAAAAATCGCGAATCCCCCTTTCGGCGTTGATGAGACGCAGAGAGGAGGAAGGGGCTGGACTGTTTTCGGTGAGAGATTATAACTTTTTAGCCCTGCTCAAGCCGCTGAGAGATCTCATTTTGAGGCAGGAGGATGTTTTGCCGCTGGGACTGGTTGAGCGGCTTTCCACACCCTATCACCCAGCTTACTTATTGCATGGCCGGTCGTCGGTGTTGCCACAGGAGTGGCGAGGGTCGGTTTACTTTGGTGCCTTGCGACAGGCATGGCGGTTCCTTTGTCAAAAGAAAGGAGTACCTTGGAACAGTACAGACTGTCTGCCATTGCATGCTAATGCTGACTTTCCACCGGGGAACCAAGGGCGAATTCCAGTGAGTTGGACGCAGGCGGGTCTGGGCTATTTGGGTCAACTTCGTATGCAATCACAGGCGGAATTAGATTCTTTTCAAGGGCTGATGCGCCGTTTTCAACTTGCACCTCAGACTTTCTTTTTCTACCTGCAAGTACGACACTATGTTCGAGCACTGCAGCGTACTGGAGGCTTTCAATTCGCTACATCGGGACTATGGGAATTTATGGGGGCCACGGACGGTACGCTTTCGTTGTGAAATTGGCGGGAGGAGTGTTATCCAGGGGGTGAGCAGGGCCCGCTAGAGCAATTGGTTCATCGGTGGAAGGGCGATGGTAATGTCCGACTTACGGTGGCCGCCTGCCAAGACGCTTTTCAACAGGTCAGGCTCCTCTCTGAATCTGTCAAATTTCAAGAACTACAATATAAATTGCTCTGGAGAGCATTTGTACCCAATACTTGGGCGGCCAGAATGGGGGTGCTCTCGACCGATGTTTGCCAATTATGTGGGGCCCATAGGGGGACACTGCTACATCGCTTTTGGGAATGTGCGAATATAAACCCGTTTTGGAGGGCCGTATATAACGAGCTACAGGTTTGCAGACCCCTAGAGAAGACACTGTCCCCTGAATGGTGTCTGTTTGGTCTGGTGGAAACCACCTTGCTGGAGACGTCTAGGGGGACCCCTGATGGGGGTGCCTCTACCGCTGCTCTGTACGGGGTTGGAAGCCCGATTTTATTA
This sequence comes from Ichthyophis bannanicus, assembly GCA_033557465.1. Taxonomy (NCBI): domain Eukaryota; kingdom Metazoa; phylum Chordata; class Amphibia; order Gymnophiona; family Ichthyophiidae; genus Ichthyophis; species Ichthyophis bannanicus. Next base: position 429,983,377 of record CM066032.1, read on the forward strand.
GGTGATGCGCCTACGCGGCAGCTTTATGCTCGAGGCTTCCTGATAGCGAAATCTTGCTTACTCCGCCATTGGGTGGATGATAGACCCCCTGGGCTTCGAGAATGGTGCCGAGCCTTGCTAAATTTGAGGAGGCATGAGTTCCACACAGCCCATATGCTGGGAACCAGGAAAACAGCCGCATGTGGGAGAATCTGTGAGGGGGTTAATGTGGAGTTCTTTACTTCCCGGGGGCTCCTATGTGAAAGCTTATGTGGAAGCTCCTGTGACAGGGCTGAATGATGTGTGAGGTGGATCTGTAGGTTGCGACGATGGAGTGGAATCGTCTTTGAGCCTAGATGGTTGAATGCTGCGGATATACAGCTATTTGGAGAAGAGTATGTGGCAGAGAGAGAGATTAGCTGCTCCTGGGAGGGGGGTGGGGGAGGGGATTGGGGGGGTGGGGAGCGGGGGGAGGGGGATAGCGGGGTTTTGGTTTTGTTTTCAGTGTTGGATTTATCATGTTGAGTTATATAGATTCTGCTTAGTATGATATGTACTTTTACTGTGGTGTGCCCATTCCCATGTCTATTTAGCTTCATATATTCTTGCATATGCTTTCTTTAATATGTTTTGTTGGTATATGTAATTCTGGAAACTCAATAAAAACGATTTGAAATAAAATTCTCACACCCTAAATACCAGAGGGAGATGAGCACACTAGCATTTTGCATCCACTAGAATGGAGTGCCTGAGCTGAACAATTCAATTTTCAAGGCAAAAATATTGGTTAAAAAGAGCACAAGATACAAGAGTTTAAAAATCAACAATAACACTCTGAATTGAATCCCAAACTCAATAGGTAAATCAACCGATTCCATAAATGCTGCATTCATCCCACAGGCACGGGTGTGATTCTAACTTTATTTCGCACCTACAGGTATCTATGTGCATGAGTTTCTGTAATCGCCGCAGGGATGGGTCAACCATGTCCCACCTAACATCCCGGGCACGTGTAGCTGACAAAATGGACGGGCTCATGCAGAGACATACATATTGGAAGAAGGGAGGAGGAGCCAGCCTGCCTTAGAAAACAACCGCCATCGGCGGGACAACCACACAGCCCGCAGCCATCTTCTGCTCCCCCGATCGGGGTCGAGCAACCTGAGCAGGCCTGCCAACTTTCCTGCTCAGGGTTCTCCAGCCCAATCGGGGCTGTGGGAGAAGGAGGAGGAGCCAGCCTGCCTTAGAAAACAGCCGCCATCGGTGGGACGACCACACAGCCCGCAGCCATCTTCCGCTCCCCCGATAGCGGTCGAGCAGCCTGAGTGGGCCTGCCAACTTTCCCGCTCAGGGTTCTCCAGCCCAATCGGGGCTGTGGGAGAAGGAGGAGGAGCCAGCCTGCCTTAGAAAACAGCCGCCGTCGGCGGGACGACCACACAGCCCGCAACCATCTTCCGCTCCCCCGATCGGGGTCGAGCAACCTGAGCGGGCCTGCCAACTTTCCCGCTCAGGGTTCTCCAGCCCAATCGGGGCGGTGGGAGAAGGAGGAGGAGCCAGCCTGCCTTAGAATACAGCCGCCGTCGGCGGGACGACCACACAGCCCGCAGTCATCTTCCGCTCCCCCGATCGGGGTCGAGCAACCTGAGCGGACCTGCCAACTTTCCTGCTCAGGGTTCTCCAGCCCAATCGGGGCTGTGGGAGAAGGAGGAGGAGCCAGCCTGCCTTAGAAAACAGCCGCCGTCGGCAGGACGACCACACAGCCAGCAGCCATCTTCCGCTCCCCCGATCGGGGTCGAGCAACCTGAGCGGGCCTGCCAACTTTCCCGCTCAGGGTTCTCCAGCCCAATCGGGGCTGTGGGAGAAGGAGGAGGAGCCAGCCTGCCTTAGAAAACAGCCGCCGTCGGCGGGACGACCACACAGCCCGCAGCCATCTTCCGCTCCCCCAATCGGGGTCGAGCAACCTGAGCGGGCCTGCCAACTTTCCCGCTCAGGGTTCTCCAGTCCAATCGGGGCTGTGGGAGAAGGAGGAGGAGCCAGCCTGCCTTAGAAAACAGCTGCCGTCAGGCAGTCCCGCGCCTGGCGGGCCCGCGCCTGAGGGCCTCGCCAGAGGGCCCTTTGGCGTGGCCCTTAGGCGGGGCGTAAAAGGCAACTACCTTGGGTGATCTCTCGAAAAGTCCGCTGAGCCCGGTTAGCTGCACGAACCCAGCATCTCACAACCCCCCGCTTGAGGTGCTCTCAGTAACTTTGTTTTCCGCAGTGTCTGTTTGCTCCGGAGTTCATCTCTACTAATATTGCTACATGATAATTGCTACATGAGGTACTGAGTAATCTGTTCTATATACTACAGTGTTATTCCTCATTGTGTTAAGCCTCACAAGTGTTTAGTCTGTTGTTTCTGCTGCCTTTGTTGTCCTTAAGGTCTTCTCTAAGCAACATTGCTACATGGTAATTACCACTCTGTGATACTAAGTAATCATCTCTATATATGCTACAGTGTATTCCTTCAAGCACTCTGTAAGGCCTTAATTGTTTCTTCCTTTCTGTTTCTTCATCACACGCTGTCTCCACTGTAATTTGTCCCAAGTGGCGGCACGTCCTCTTGCACACTACCTAACTTTGGCACAAATAAGTTGCTCCACTACTCTCACACTTCAAGACCATGCAGCAGCCACCAAGCCACCATGGCTTTCCCACTACTTACCCTCTCCACCATAGTCCTCCTAGCAAACACCTTACAATGCTCAATAGCCCTCTCAGCCGGGCAGTATCACATAACTACTCTACCACACCTGGGCAAGAAAAATCATTCTAACCCCTTTCACTCTGCTACCAATCTCCCACACCACTCTCGACACTCACACCTACTGTACGTGGCCCTCAATCATCTGGACAACCCCAAACAGAAACCAGAAGCACAACCTTTCCTGAAATGTGCCCTTGTAAACTCACGCTCAGTACGTAAGAAATGGCCGGTCATCCCTGACCTGATAGCTGTTCATGGCCTGGATCTCCTCATGGTGACAGAATCATGGCTCAAAGATACTGATACAGCCCTCATAAACCAACTAATCCCTCCCAACTTCTCCATTCACACCTGCCACAGGGCCAACCGGAAAGGGGGCAGTGTCTTCATCCTTGCAAGAACCGAACTCGGATTTCAACTACTCACAGCCAAGAGCACCATACACGCAGACATAATCACCATTGCCAACAAAGATATCACCATAAACCTCATTTATAGATCCCCCTCATCTCCACCTGAGGTCATCTCTACCTTCATTGACTTAGCCTGCAACCCAGCTAACCCTCGCAACCCCAACTGGCTGCTCGGAGACTTCAACTTACCCTCCCTGCAGTCCACCCAAGCTGACGCCTTCCTAGAAGCTATGCAAACACTTGGGTTTGAGCAAATAGTGAACACCTCCACCCATCTTAAAGGAAACCCTCTGGACCTAATTTTCGCTCCCCACTCTGCTGCCAGCCAGAAGGCCAACCTAAACATGGATATCACCCCCGTCCCTTGGTCAGACCACAAGCTAATCACGTTCCAGATACCCGCTCATCTTAATCATTTCCCCTCCAATGACTCCAGTACAGAATCCAGAATTACTTCTCACTTCAGACCACTTGATAAAGAAGAGTTCATTAAACAGGCCTTACCTAAGCTCAAACTAATGTCTCCTGACCTTGATGAAGCAATCACCAACTGGAACGTCACACTGAAAACATTTTCTCAACTACCAGCCATAGACAAATCATTAGCCCCCAAGAGCTCTAAAAGAAGAAGACCTTCAGCCCCGTGGTTTACAGAAGATCTTCGGACATCTCTCCTCTCCCTTAGGAAACTTGAAAGGAAATGGAGAAGATCCCACTCCGAAACTGACAAAGCATCATACCTAAACTACCTTAAATTCCACCGCAAAACTATATACCTCAGAATGAGCGAATACCATGCCAAGCTCCTTCTCCGCTCTCTAAACAAACCGAGAGACCTTTTCAACCTAGCAAAATCCCTAACTAAGGAACCTTCACCTACCCAACTCGATCCTATTTCCCCCCAGTCATATGCTGACTACCTCCAATCCAAAACATCCATAACTGACACAGTTTCAGTTACCACCCCCTGCCACGCTCACACCTCACTTCCACCTATCACAATATTCACCACGCCAACAGAGAAAAACATCCAAGATCTCATCGCCATCATCAACACTTCTACAGCTCCAAGTGACCCCTGTCCAGCATACTGGGTCAGAACTCTGCGAGTTGAACTTAGTCCAATTCTAATCAACATCATTGGACTTTCCTTTGCAACAGGCTCCTTCCCCGCATTCCTCAAACAAACATCAATAAGACCACTTCTGAAGAATTACAGACTTGACCCACTAAAGTCTGACTCCTACCGCCCATTCTCGAGTATACCTCTTTTAGCCAAAATAATAGAGAAAGTTGTTAAGAGGCAGATTCAACACCACATTGATGTAGCGTCACCTCTTGACCACTGTTCCCTCTAAGCTGTGCGCGTGTGCGCGCGCACACACCTCGCCGAGTGAGCGCACATACTTTACAGCAGAGCGCACAAAAATTATGGTTCTGATTCTGATAGAAAACAACATAGTTGTCTTAAAATTTAAAAGTTGTGATTGTAATTACTAGACATATTCCGCTTCATTTAGTAATTGTCCATTTTCATTTAATTTAATTAAAATCAATGTGGTGTACATACTGTATTCTGACGTGTAGTCAAATTTTAAAGTATATAACTCCGAGTGTCATTATGTGGCGCACAAAAATTGAACCTTGCTTCAAAAGCTGCACAGCTGATATTTTATGCGCACACAGCCTACAGAAAATTAGAGGGAACATTGCTCTTGACCCCTCTCAACACGGATTCAGGGAATCTCACGGTGTAGAAACTCTCCTCATCACCCTAACCAACACTTTGAATAGAGGATTGGACAAGGTCGAAAACGGCTTCGCTCTCATTTTCTTAGATATCTCCGCTGCCTTTGACTCTGTTAATCACAATCAACTTCTCACTCGTCTCCAGGAGAAAGGCATCTGCGGCCTCGCCTGGGAATGGTGTAGGTCTTATCTATTGGATCGTTGGCAGCATGTAAGAGTCGGTTCCACCACATCCGCACCTTTCCACCAACATCAAGGTGTTCCGCAGGGCTCATCTTTATCCGCGCTGCTGTTCAATGTCTACATGCAGCCGATAGGTGACATCATACGCTCCTTCAATATCTCCACCCTAATCTATGCTGATGACATCCTGCTGTTTACACCATTCAAAGTCAAACAACCAGACTTCACCAACCTTATCAATTGTTTCAACACCATCACTGACTGGTTACTATCTCAAAATCTCCGCATAAATTTCAAGAAGACTGAAGTTCTCTTCATATCAAGGAACAAAGATTTCTCCCCTCCATCCTCCCTAAGAGTAAGAGATGCGGAACTCCCTAGTAAACCCTCCATTCACTACCTAGGGATTACTCTGGACCAGCATTTTGACTTTAAGGAGCACATACGAAACACCACCAGATCCGTCTACAATAAAATTAGAACGCTAAGGCACCTCAGGCCCATGTTACCTCATAACGACTTCCAGACCATTTTCCAGGCCCTCATTCTACCACACTTTGATTACGCAAATATTGCCCTGTATGGACTCCCCAAGAACACCCTTAATCCACTGCAACTCGCTATGAATGCGGCTGTGCGTGTGCTCTGTGGTTTAGCAAGATCAGACCATATCACCCCGATACTTAAGGAATTCCACTGGCTACCAATTCATTGCAGGTTAACATACAAAATCCTTCTCATCATCTTCAAGATCATCAATAACCTAGCCCCCACGACACTCGGTGACCTTATCACCCTCACCCCGAAAAACAGAATCAGAAGGTGAGTAACTGACAACACCTTGATCATCCCTAAAGAGTCCATCAAGTGCACCCAGACGACCAAGAAAAGAACATTCGCCTTCTACGCCCCAAAATGCTGGAACGAACTTCCATCAGAAATTAGATCCATCAAAGACCTTATTCAGTTCCGTAAGGCAATCAAACACCATATTTTTCTACTTCACTCAAGCATCCCCCCGCCTCTGCTCACCCACACACCAATGCCCACAAACCTTTCATGATCTACATAAATAACCCTGTCACAAGTATTTTGAGCTCACCTTAGCCCTTCTTGAATATTCCAACCCAATCTAATTGTGTTTTTGTGCATATGTTTTGTCACCAGTAGTCCGCCTGTAGCTTCAGCATATGGGGTTGGTAGCCTGGAGACCTTTTATTGAAAGGTTAAGGGTGTAGTTGTGGACCTTTTCAATAAGTTGTAGTCGTGAATCGAGTGGTTCAGGCCAAGACAGGCTTTTAATTCCCCTCCCGGGGCGGATTCAAACACAAAGTAACATAGCAACAGAAAGCCATATACTCTGGCATAAGGTAGGAAAAATAACTTATAACAGCTTCCAACTTAAATCACAAATGGTACGGTATTCATTGCATACAGTCCCTTGGTATTAGGAAATAAGGTCCTGTGCTTTTCAACTGCCAGTTGACCAGCTTCTTCAAGATATCTGGCTCAGCACAGTGAAATCCTATCATTTGTAACTGTTAATGTACAATCCATTTGAGTATCAGACAACTGTTCATCTGGAGGATCAATTAGCATTGACTCAGGCTGGCTATCAGCTGAATACAACTTCTGCCTTGTATACAACGCTTCCAGATTATTCTCTGCTGTCTGTTCCAGAGGCTTCTCTGTTACTGCCTCTATGGGGTAAGGATCAGCTTTACTATATCTCTTGGCATAGCTTAGAGGAGAGTCATATTCTTTATAGTTCTTATGAGAGAAATTCTTATAACTACTTTTACAAGGATTATACCGCCTACCTTCTGGCTTTGAGGCAGGAGAAAGTCCGTGCACAGCTCTCTCAGGATGGGGTTTTTCTCTGCATTCTGGCTGCTCACCCTCTTCTTCTGACATACAAATGTCTTGCACTGTATATCTTTCATTCCTTGGAGCTTGTAAGTGCTTCCCAGCTATCCTCACTGGTAACTTCTCCCTTTGGGTGCCTTCACCATAGGATAAATACCTGGAGTTTTGGTCAAAGGGTTTTTGTGCCCTGCTCCTCCAGTTATTCCTGTCAGCTGCTTTCTGTCTCTCTCTCTCACATTCAGAATCAGAATCCACTGAATCACTTACATACGTTTTCCTTTCACACTGGGACAGACGCTGCTTCCAAGAGCCAGACCTCAGCTTGCACAAACTTTCCAGCTGATTCTGTTCTCCTCCGTCTTCCCTGTTCTCTCTCTCAATCCTTGTCCTCTCCTTGCCGTTGCTCTTCCCCTTCCTATAGCTAAACTCTAATGAACGTTTCTTATACGTTTGCTTGGGAGCTAATCTAGCCCTTCCCCCTCCCAGGTGAAAGCTATCAGGACCAGGAGATGGGGATTGTTTTTTAGCTGGGTGGGGTTCCTGCCCTCGTGGCTGGGATTGTTTGTGTTGCTCCTGGCAACTGGGTGTCCTGAGCTTATCCTTCCTACCAGAAACAGCCCTACTGCACTCAGGTCCCTCTGTTTCCATATCACAGGATGTCTCTTCCCCATTACAGTTTATAGTTACCCTGTTGTTCTTGTACATATGTTTATAGTTACCCTGTTGCTCCAAGTTTAAACTCCTGTTCAATGTAAGCACAGAACAGTCTTCTGACTGTGCAACCTTTGTTATATGTAAACCGCACTGATAACAAATAGTGCGGTATATAAAAGTTGTTAAATAAAATAAAAATAAATAAAATAAATATGGGTGCAGAGTATTCTGAAAACTTGCACGCCTCCAGTCGGGCACATCTCTGAGATATACCCATGGATGTCTCGGGCAGCCACGTCTCTCCAGTTAAAATATACATCTCCTAAGCTTCTATTCTCATTGGGAAACATCTGTTTTGTGGTAATGCTCCTATGGCTAGGCCTGTATGGGCATGGGAGGAGGATTTCAGTGTCAGTTTACCCAGTAGCCAGCCTCCGTAGAATCCACCACTCTCAAAGCTTGCGTAGATCATGGACTGGGAAAGGACAGATACATTCTGGCATGATCTTGGGAAACTGACAACAAATCAGTAAATTTTCCCAGTGCATTGCACACTACCTGCATATTGAAGGAGTAGAATGCTTTTGGTTATGGAATGTGGCCTCCCTCTTTTAGGGTTCCCATCCATGCTTGGAAGTATAGATTGCACCAACATTGCACTGCGGGCACCAAAGCTGGAGCAAAGGGCATGCCGGAACAGGCATGGGTACACATCAATAAACATGCAGATCATTGCGGATGCCAACATGACCTTCACGGATGTGTGTGCCCACTACCCAGGGGCCAGGATGCATTTGTCCTCACCCAGTCCAGCCTGGGACAGGCAGCTTCCGGGGCCAGCTTGGAGATGCATGGCTGCTAGGTGAATGTGTGCATGTGTGAGCCCCAGAACAGGCCCAGAACAAATGGTTGCTGAAGTATGATGCTATGTGTAATGCAAACAGGTAGCGATATATGTGTTATGTATGTATTGCAACACATTAAGACCGCTGCATGCACATGCTTTGCTGTTCCACAGATCCTTGCACACTGCAGGCCATGTCTCACATCATGGAGACAGCCAGGGGTATCCTCTTGGCCAAAAGCAGGTAGCATGCACCAACATGTGGCATGCAGAAGAGCATGTGCTGGCACCATGTAGTGCAGCCACATGGCAGCAGTTTGTGTAGGGCACATCAATATCTGCCCCCATCCCAGCCAACAGACCCCCCCAACCACATCTCTGTGCTATACCCGTGCCCCTCCCCAACAGGCCAGTCCATGTCATCGTCCCCCATTGCCCCACTCCAAATGCCTGACTGCTGCACAAGCCATATGTTGATGTCCATTCACTCCCACAGTGCTGCTGACTGTAAGATATTGCACCCTGCCCTGCTAGTGGATGGTGTGTTGTATGTTGTCCATAGCAGCCCATAGACTGTAACCAATGCATGTCCCTTGTTCATATGCACATCTCACATTGCCCCCACAGGTGACCATGGATATCCCCTGATGACCTGGCTGCTGACCCCAGTACACTACTCCATGAGCCAGCAGGAGGAGCGGTATAATGCCACCCATCAGCAGACCTGGTCGATTGTGGAGTGAGCAATAAGGGTGCTGAAGAGCCGCTTCTGGTGCCTCTACAGGAACAGTGGGGAACACCTATACAGCCCAGAGTGTGTATGCCTGATCTTTGCATCATGCTGCATACTCCACAGCTTTGCACGGATGCGTGGATTGCCAGACCCAGAGCTAGCAGCTGTGGAGGAGTGAGAGGCTGCAGAGGCAGCAGATGGTGATGGGACAGAGGCCGGGAGCCAGCAGCAGGCCCAGGCAATGGGCCACTGTGCGCAGTTGATACATGAAAGTTTCTGAGGTGACTGCCTCACACCAGCAGCAGTAGAGAATACACACAATCACCAATAAAGTGCCTAATACTATGTGTGCAGAGTGATCATTTATTTTCCCTCATGTCTGCCTCCTGCCCACGGGGTCCCTATCTGCCATGGGCACTTGCTGACACATGCACTGTGATGTAGTGGAGTGATGTTCTGGCAGCGTCATCACCCTCCCCATTAAAAGCAGGCCGATGGACCTGGGTCAGGCTACCAGGAGACTGTGCTGATGTGCTGGCAGCCCCAGCATCTACCCTCTCTGCCCTCAGGAGGCCCACCAAACTGCACAGGAAACCAGCAATTGATGCCTGGCATGCTGCCATCTCCCTTATCAGATCCAGGTGCCCCTCCATGTGGCGTGCCACATGTAATCTGTGGTCCTACCACTCCTCACACACTGTTTCCCTTGCCTGTTCTGTAGCTTGCAGGTCCTGTTGGATGCCGTTCATCTTGGATGGTATGCCTTTGGTGCCAGCCACCAGGCACCCTCCTGCAGTTGCTCCTGGTCCAGATCAATGCCTCCTGCATCCAAAAGGTCATCCAGGATGGTGAATTGTAGCTCAGTGAGTGGGGCATCATCCGTCTCCATCTCCGCAGCACTGCCAGACCCCCTGGCCTGCTCCACTGCACTGTGCAGTGAACCAGACTGGCCCTCTGCCTATGGTGGTACACAGGACTGCTCCTCTTCCCATGTTGGTGCACTGGACTGCTCCTCTGCCCTGGCTGGCACACCATCCCCTAAGGCTGTGCTGCATCCCAGCTGTGCACTGTCAGCGATGGGTGGTGAGACTCCCCCTGATGCATCAGTTCCAGGCTGGATTGGTAGGGTCCCTGGCAGGTCTGTGGGAGAGCAAAGGTGGCAGAGATTGGTGACATGGGTGACAGTCAGCCTATGGGGTTCCACCAGGTCCACTGTGGAACTGGCAGGTGGATTCCCAGTCCACACACTCACCAACTCACATAGTGACCACTGTCTGACAGACAGACAGGCAGGCCCTGAGTGGATGGAACATGGCAGTGACACCCAGGCCATGGGGCATCCCTACTCACCCTCCTGTGTGCCAAGGTGGAGCTGTCAAAGCCTGCAACCCTTGATATGGACATTTCCTTCATGAACTACAACACCTGTTCTTCTAAAGAGGTGAGTCTGTGCTGCTATGCAGGTGGAAGCCTGCTGTTGCTGTCCCTCTTTTCCTTCACAGCCTGCTGTTCCATCTGCCACTTCTTCTTGATATCCTTCACATGGTGGTGGATGGAATTGACCCTACTGATGTTGTCACACCAAGCTGTCAGCTGTGAGCTGGCATTCTCTTTTGCAAAGAAGACAGTGTGCTGCTTCAGGATGAGCCCAAGGGCTGTAGTGGTCTCGGAGGGTATGAAGTTCACCTTCCATGTTCACTTTGCCCCTCTCAGTGCCGTGTCATTGTGTAGCTCAAGCGCTATGGTGGTGTTACACTACCCGCTTAGATCCTTTAACACATATGCAGTTATGACATGCAGTCACATAATGCCCTGACCAAAGGCATATATGGTAATCATGTAGGTTCCTGAGTGCCGGCAGTACAAAAGACTGCATGAAAGCTAACCACCATAGGATGCTATAGCCACACACCACTGCATGTTGGCAACATATGCGTGCATGGACACCCAAATGGTAATGCCCAAGTATGACAGATAGCACAGAATGCAGGAATGGCCACTGTATCATGTGCACAGGTGCATGCTTCACTCCGTCCATGTGCCTCCATGGGCAGGGGTCACCCTACATGTGTGGTGCCTCTGTGCCACACCCATGCTGACCGTTGCCCATTCTGCATGGGTATGGCACAGGTGGGGTAGCTGCAGTAACTCTGCTTGGGTATGGCACAGGAGTGCTACCTGCCTAGCATGGATAGGTGCAGTCTGTCTGCCCAGGTATGGCACTGAGGTGCTACCCGTGCAAAGCTGAGCCCGCTGTCATTCTGTGTGTGTGGTGCCTCAGTGCCATACATGCAGACATGGACGTGATCCACAGGCACACATCCCATGCCCATATACCCCGGACCCCATCCAAAGGTACCCTATACCATCCACACAGACACACTAACCTGCCCCCACAAAATTGACAACACATCGTGATTTCAAACTGGGAACTGTTTATTCGAAAGCTGTCACATATATCACGATGGTGGCAATAGCAGTATAAAACCAATAGTGGTACAAAACTCAGTCCACCCCATTACAGCACATCACAGGAAAATCCCTGGCATGGGAACAGCCTATGGTGCAGGGGGCCCTGCTTGTGCCCTGTTTCTGCAGTAGTGAGGTCATCCAGATGCATGGCAATGATCCATGCTGTGGTCCACATCTCCTCCCTGAGGAACCACACCTTTGCCACCAAGGCGGCCAGAGCCCGGTCACTGGATGGACAAGGGGGTGGTGGCACAGAGGAGCCTGGTGTGGCATGGCCAGAGCATACCCATGAGTGCTGGGGTAGCTATGGAAGCCCCCAGCTGTGGAAAGTGGATCACAGCTCCTCTTCCCATTGTGCCTGGCCTGTGCCAAGCCATGTGGTGGACACATGGCCCCCTTGTAGGATTGTGGGCAGTCATGACCCCCTTGAAGGATTGTGGGCAGTCACCAATATTTAATGTATAATGTTAAGTTCAATGTTTGATGTCCACCAATGTTTAATGCATAATGTTAAGTTCAATGTAGACTGTTCCTGATCTCTGGAAGAAGAGGTATAAAAGTGCACTGAAATAAATAAATAAATAAATAAAATGGCTGTGGGCCATGGGACACAACAGGGGGTGCATCTCCTCCTCTGGTCCCCGCCGGGTGCCTGTTGGCTGTGTGCTGCACCACACCGCCATAACTGGGGCACTTGGAGGGTGGTTCTTGCATCCCCCCCTGCTGCCCCTCCAATTCCTCCACCTCTTCAGACTCCCCAACCTGCCCCTGAACACCTGATCTTTCCTCCTCCTCTGACTCCCTAACCTACCCCTGGCCCTCTGACCCCTCCTCCTCCTCTGACTCCCCATCCTGCCTCTGGCCCTCTGGTCCCTCCTCCTCCTCTGACTCTCCACCCTGCTGCTGGCCCTCTGATCCCTTCTCCTCCTCTGACTCCATATCCCACTGCTGTGCTATGGCCCCCTCACTGCCCTACCCCTCCATGGTGCTGTCCTCCGACACAGTGTCACTGGATCCCTCTTCCCCATCACTGTTGGAAGTACTGCTGCTCTCTGCTCCTTGGGTTGGATGTGCTGGCACTGGAACACTGCTCCTGCGTGATGGCTCTGGTGGGCCAGCGGTGTCCATGGCCTCCCTGGGACTGGCTATGGGGGAAGAGGGACAAAAGTTAATGGTCTGCATAGGCTTGGCCCTAAGGTGGTATTGGCACACCTCCAGGGGGCCTGCACATGCATGGTGAAACCCACCTTTGGGCCATGGAGGCGTGCCACCCCACAGTGTACACTGTATACCCTCCCCTTTGACCACATCCATCCAGCTCTGTTCTCCTCCTCACATGCCCAGATGTGACTTGCCACCCTCCCAGGAGATAGGCAAGAGGATCTTGATAAATTGGAAGACTGGGCATCAAAATGGCAGATGAAATTTAATGTGGACAAGTGCAATGTTATGCACCTAGGGAAGAACAACCCAAACTATGGTTACACGATGCAGAGTTCCACATTAGGAACCACCACCCAGGAAAAAGATTTAGGCGTCATTGTGGCTACCATGTTAAAACCCTCGGCCCAGTGTGCAGCAGCGGCCAAGAGAGCAAATAGAATGCTAGGTATGATAAGGAAAGGAATGGAAAATAAAACAAAAGATATTATAATGCCTCTGTATCGTTCCATGGTGAGACCGCACCTTGAATATTGTGTGCAATTCTGGTTGCCGTATCTTAAAAAGGATATAGCGATTTTAGAAAAGGTTCAGAGAAGAGCCACCAAAATGGTAAAGGGGATGGAAGGATACTTCTATGAAGAAAGGCTTAAAAGGTTAGGGCTCTTTAACCTGGAAAAGAGACGGCTGAGGGGAGATATGATAGAAGTCTATAAATTAATGAACGGAGTGGAACGGCTAAATGTAGATCGATTGTTTACCTTATCAGAATATAGAAAGACTAGGGGACATGCAATGAAGCTACAGAGTAAACTATTTAAGACTAAGAAAAGAAAATATTTTTTCACTCAACGTGTAATCAAACTCTGGAATTTGTTACCGGAGGATGTAGTAAAGGATGTTAGTGTAGCTGGGTTTAAAAAAGGTTTGGACAAGTTCCTGGAGGAAAGGTCCATAAACCATTATTAAGAAGGGACCCAGGATATCAGTGCTTGAACCAATACAAGCATTGTGGAACCTGTGTCCCTTGGGGAAACTGCTAGGTACATATGACCTAGATTGGCCACTGTTGGAAACAGAATACTGGGCTTGATGGACCTTGGTCTGACCCAGTATGGCATATCTTATGTTCTTATGTTCTTAGGCACACACAGGGGGCAGTGGGTCTGCTGTTGGTGGTGTGTCACCTTGTACCACCCATCCATGCTGTGCCTCAGCCATGTGTGTGTGCACCTACACATATTGAGTGACAGCTGGTGCACATATGGGATAGTGGCACCGGGGGATGGCACAGCTACCCAATGCACATTCCCATTTTTGCATACAGAGAATCCACCAACAGATAATCTTCCTGCTCCTGTCTGATAGAAATGGCTACCATCACCTGCATCTGCTGAGCTCCAATGTATACCCCACTGACCTTCCTCAGCTGTCAGCCACTTCCTGATGCACTGCAAATGGTTTGGTTGCCTCCAGCGCAGTGTCCGAAAATGGCACTTTAGGGCCTCCAGGGTGCGTCACATGCCGTTATCTGTAAACTCAGACCTGTTTCCTGTTCTGATAATTGTGTTCCATGTAAACCGCACTGATGTTGAATAGCGCGGTATAGAAGAGATTGTAATAAATAAAATAATAAATACATATTCACTGTGGGAGAGAGGGGGAACACACAAGGGATCAGTTGGGTGCTTCAATATCACCTGTTGTACATACCTGTATCCTTTCTCAGCCAGGAGCATACCCATGGGTAGCAGGTGTGGGGTGCATGTGATGGTACACCTCTGGTGTCTGCCACCGGATTACTACCCACCACTTCCCTGGACCTTTGACTTGTGCCCCGTTCCACCACCAACAGAGCCATCTGGGCCACTGCTTCACCTGTGTCACCTTTCTGGCCCTTCAGCCACCTCTGCAGTCCTCTCCCCTTCCCTTGCTACCATCTGCTGCATGCAGGCTTGCCTTGGCACTATGGAACATTGTTGTGTGCCATGCACAACCTCGGATGTGGGCATGTGTCATTCTAGGGGGCATCCACTGCCTCAGGGGCCACATCACTGCATGGTTTGTTTGGTGTTGGGCAGGACAGGGTGTCTCAGTTTGTGCATGCTTGCCATTACACATCTGTCAGGTTCTGTGGCATCATATCATTGACATGCTGCCACAGTCTGATAGGGGGTGGCAGGCAGTGGTGGCAGATCATCTTGCAGGGACAGACAGACAGCACATATATGGATTCCACCACTGGCCCCTCAGACTAAGTCCAGTGCATCTGCTCTGGCTGGTGGGGTCCTCTGGGGTGGGCAGCCTGACTACAGCTCTCCATGTACTGGGCATTTCCATTGCTCTGCGTAACTTGTGATGTTGCTGCCAATCGCCACCAGAGAGTGCAGCGGCCTCCCCACCTGCTGTGTCTGGTTATGCATCCTGCTGCAGGCAGCCAGAGATGGCACCTGTACCAATGCATGGCCCGTCCCCCACTGACACCTGTTCTGCATACATTGGGACTGCAACCAGCATGTGACTTGGCACCACAGCCCTGTCTCACTGCGCAGACACACAGCTGTGCCTTTCAGGGTGAGTGTGGCCTAGCATTGTGATCAGACCCCCCCCCCCTGACTGTTGAGGCCTCTTACCTGCATAGGCAGAGTTGGATGCCCTTCCATATGGCCATGGCCAGCCGCAGGTTCAGCTACCGGCCCCTCCTGGGATATAGCATCCCTCTCATACCGCAGCATGGATCGGGCAAGGATCTCAGACTCATCTGGGTTGAAGTTTGCTGTCCTCCTCGCCACTATGCCATTGATATCTATCCGCCCAGCCACAGGGGGCTCTTGCATAGGCAGCCTGCAGGGCCTACATGACAGTGTCATCTCTGCATGGGTATGCCGGACAGGTGATACACAGATTCATGCGTTCTTGCCATCCCACTTCTCTGGCCACTGATTTGGACACATACATGGATATGGCGGGTCAGCCTTAGGTGCTGAGCCTGGGTTCCGGACCCTAAAACTACCCTGGGTGCCTACTGCTGTGCTCAGTTTGTGCTGCATTTTCAATGCTTCCCTGTTTTGGAGGTGCATGGCTTACAAGTCAAGCACTTTTTCTGAGCAGGTATGTTTCTGCGGGTATGGCATGCCTTGGCACCTTGTTGAAAATTGGGCCCTTAGATCCTACACCAGAAGACATATGAAAAGAGACTTCCAGACCTAAATATGTATACCCTAGAGGAGAGGAGGGACAGGGAAGATATGTTACAGACTTTTAAATACTTAAAGGGTATCAATGAACAAACAAACCTTTTTCAGAGAAGGGGAAGCTGTAAAACCAGAAGACATACAATAAAGCTGCAAGGCACTAAACTTAAAAGCAATATCAGGAAATACTTTTTCACTGAAAGGGAGGTGGATACATGGAATGCCCTCCTGATGGAGGTGGTGGGGGCAAATACAGTGACGGAGATCAAAAAGGCATGCAACAGACACAGTGGATCTCCTCATTGCAAGAGGATGTATTTAAAGAAAACTCGCATCTCTTCATAGAGGGGAGTTGACCTGCTAGGAGCAGCAGTTACAACCACTCTAGACACCTGACTGGACTATACTGTTCTTTATGTGCTGTCATATACTAAAGTAACTCTGTTACGATGTTACTGTCTGCATCATGTAGCATGGACATTGCAAACCAGGCATACATTGCCTCCATGCTCTGTGGATTCCAACACCAGCTCGCCCTGTGCAACCCTCTAAACCCTCTGTGCACAAACACACTTTCACTTGCAGGGACGAAACCTAGAAGAATCAGAAAATTGGCAAAGTCCTGGCCTCATTCCATGTATCCGACAGGAATAACGTGCACATCTCTAGAAAAGGCTGTAAACGTGCATGGCACTTTTGACAATATGGTATACACATCTTTGGGGCTGGCCATGCCTCCATTCTGCCTCCTCAGGGATGCATGCAGACATCCCCATGCAAGTGAGATAAACGTGTGTGGGCGCCATTGTACTGGAATATGTTTGTAGACATTTTTGCCACATCGCGGCGCACATCCAAGTGTTTATTGTAGGTGCAAAAAATGAAACAAATCACAAAGCGACTGCATGTAGATGTCACATAAAACATCTATATGCAGGAATTCTTCTTTTAAGGGTGATCCATTCCGATTGCGGTCTCCTACAACAAGAGAACGAGAACTGCCTGCAGTACAAACAGGGTTCAAGAAAGGGCGAGGAACGAGCGACATCATCACAGATGTGGGATGGATCCTTGAAAAAACGAAAGAATACCAAAAGGATATCCATATGTGTTTTATTGACTACAGCAAGGCTTTTGACTGTGTTAACCATGAGAAACTCTGGGCCACATTAAGAAGCCCTAGATGTGGTGTATTTAGATTTTAGTAAAGCCTTTGACACCATTCCGCACAGGCAACTTATAAACAAACTGAGCATCCTAGGGATGGACCCTAAAGTTACTGCTTAGGTTAGAAACTGGTTGAGTGGGCGGCGACAAAGGGTATAAGTAAACAGAGCTCACTCTGAGGAGAAGGAGGTTATCAGTGGTGTGTTCCAGGGATCTGTCCTTGGTCTGATTCTTTATTAACATCTTTGTTAGTGATATTGCGGAAGGGCTGTCGGGTAAGGTTTGCCTCTTTGTGGATGATACCAAAATCTTCAATAGAGTAGACACCCAGAAAAGTGTAGATAACATGAGAGGCATCTAGCTAAGCTTGAAGAATGGTCTAGAATTTGGTAGCTGAGATTTAATGTTAAAATTGCAAGGTCATGCATTTGGGCTGCTGCAATCCAAGGGAGCGATATAGTATAGGGGTGAAGTACTTCTGTCCATAAAAGAGGAATAGGACCTAGGTGTGATTGTATCTGATGATCTTAACGTAGTTAAACAGGTAGAAAAGGTGACAGCAAAAGCTAGAAGGATGCTTGGGTGCGTAGGGAGAGGAATGGACAGCAGAAAAAAGTAGGTGTTAGAGCCTCTGTATAGGTCTTTGGTGCGACCTCATTTGGAGTATTGTGTGCAATTCTGGAGACCACACCTTCAAAAAGATATAAACAGGTTGGAGTCAGTACAGGGGCGGCTAGTAAATGGTTAGTGGTCTTCGTTATAAAGCATATGAGGACAGACTTAATGATCTTAATATGTATACTTTAGAGGAAAGGCGGGATAGAGGTGATATGATTGAGACATTTAAATACCTCTGTGGCATAAATGCACAGGAGGAGAGCCTCTTTCGATTGAAAGCAAGCTCTGCTATGAGGGGACATAGGATGAGGGTGAAAGGGGTTAGACTCAGGAGAAATATGTGCAAATATTTCTTTACGGAAAAGAGTGGTAGATGCGAGGAATAATCTTCCAGTGGAGGTGGTAGAGATGACAACAGTATCTGAATTAAAAAAAGCATGGGACAAACACAGAGGATCTCTAAAGAGAAGAAGGGATTGTTGTAGTGGTTGATATGGAAGGGCAGACTACATAGGTCATGTGGTCTTTTTCTGCCATCATGTCTCTATGTTTCTAATCATGGATATACCAGAACACTTGATAGTTCTCTTGCATAACCTTTACATTGATCAAGAAGCAATGGTTCAAACGGAACTAGAAGAAACAGAATGGTTTAAATGTGTACGACAAGGCTGCATGCTTTCCCCCTACCTCTTTAATTTATATGCAGAACAAATCATCAGAAAAGCAGAACTGTATGAGGTGTGAAGACTGGTGGAAGACTCATCATCAATCTTTGCTATGCTGATGATACCACATTACTGGCTGAAAGTGAAGACGATCTGAAACATTTGCTTCTCAAGATCAAGGAAAATAGTCTTAAAATGGGTCTCCACCTTAAAATTAAGAAGACAAAGATCCTGACAACTCAGTGGAGATCCAAGATGGTGACTCGCAGAGACAGTCGTGCCTGACGTGCTCTCTTCATGTCACGTCAGAGGAAAGTTTGGTTTGGAAAAGTACCCCAAACCTCCCTGTCAGCTACCTCCGTCTTACCTTTTGTAGGTCCTTTGGACTTCTTTGTACGTCAGGAAGCTCAGCCACAGTTGGGGGTGAGAAGCCCGGCTGAGAGTACGCTGGAGTCGGTAAGCTCAGTGTCTCCCTCGGGCAGTGACCTGACGCCCCCGGATGTATGGAGACCTCTGAAGTAAGTATGTTCAGGGGTACGGTCAGAGAGTGTGGAAGAATAGGAGCTTTCCTGCGGTGAGCCTGCTGCTTCGCTGGGCCAATTCTGAATGCAACCGTGAGTGGTGTAGTTCCCTCGCGAGTTTTATCTGCCCCTGAAACGCTTGGAGTACAGCTGTTGGCGGACAAAGAAAAGGGAGCAGCTTCTTTTCCATTACCAGCCCCCACTATGGCAGTTGTTGCAGTTGAGGCGTCACCTTTTCCTTCGATTTGCAGTGAACAGAGCAGTTTACCCTGGAGGCAATATGGTCTGCTATCAAGCAGTTAGGGAAGGCTATCATTCCTCAAGTTCAACTCCTGCAAGCCCAGTTGGTACAAAATTAGAAGAACTGTTCTATGAACCTTGAGTCTATTGAATCTCTTAAATCTATGGTTTCTGATTTTTCAGTGTGAACTGACCATTTGGATTCTCAGGCTGAGACATTGATGAAAGATTTTAGGAATATGAGGAGTCATATGGAATATTTGGACAACCATTCAAGGCTGACTAACTTACATAAGATTAATTTTCCAAACGTGGCTGGTATTTCTGCTAAAGAAATGTTTAAAGCTTACCTGTTAGAGGTGCTCGGTGTTTCTCCTGAGCTCTGCCCACCTTTGGTCAAGATATATTATATTCCTACTGGTCAAAAAGTTTCTTCTAATGTTGAATTACCTGGGTTACAAATGGTGAATGTTATGAATGTTACTTCTTTGTTCGAGAATTCAGATACAGGTATAGCTTCTCCTGCTACATGCTTAGTAACTTTTGCTTTAGCATCATATAGGGAATGGCTTCTTAAAATGTTTTTCAAGAAGAGGATGTATCCTTCAAGGGTTGCCTGATTCACATATTTCCCGATTTAGCTAGGAAAACCCAAAGACGCAGGAAAGAATTTTTGATACTGCGCCCGAGGGTTTATCAATTGGGTGGGCTCTTCTTTTTGAAGTATCCCTGTAAATGTCTTGTAAAACTGGAAGGTATTTCATATATTTTCTTCTTTCCATCTCAATTAATTTCCTGTTTGAATGCCCGTGGGGTTGTTGGTGGTGGGTCTGTCGCTTGTTCTACTCCGTCTTGATTGGGATTATGATTGATATTTGTCTCTGTATATTTCCTATAAGAGTTCAATGTTGAATTATTTTCCTATTCTTTTTGGATCTCTTATTGTGGGCTAGAGCGGGAATATCAGGTTAATAATGTTTCTTCTAAATTTTTCTTATTTTCTTGTTTACATTTACTGATTTCCCGACTTTCTGTGCAAGTGATTGTATCCTTGTTATAAATTGTATACTCCCTAAATATAAAATAAAATTAAAAAAAAAGATCCCGACAACTGGCAAAATCAAAAAATTCATTGCTGATGGAGAAGAAATTGAAATAGTGGACAACTTTAACTTACTTGGATCAACAATCAATAAAGAAAAACAAGCAGTCAAGAAATCTGACAACATATTGCTCTTGGTAAAATGGATATGAAGGATCTATACAAGTTTCTCAAGAGCAGAGTTCTTTATCTCCATACAAAGATTCGACTTGTCTAGGCCATGGTATTTTCAATAACGTCATATGGATGCAAAAGTTGGACAGCGAAAAAGATAGGAAGAAAATTGATGCCTTTGAATTCTGGTGCTGGCAATGAATACTGTGTATATCATGGACTGCTTGAAGAGCAAACCAGTCAGTACAAGAGAAGATCAAGCCTAAGCTTTCCTTAGAAGCTCAGATGACAAGATTTCAACTTTCATACTTTGGACACATCATGAGAAGAGAGAGATCATTGGAGAAAGACATAATGCTTCGGAAGGTAGAAGGCCATTGTAAAAGAGGAAGGACGGCAATGAGATGGATCAATACAATAACAGCAGCTATGGAAACCACTCTATCAACAGTGAGCCACTTGGCTAAAGACCGAACAAACTTTAGGTCAGCTATCCAGAGGGTTGCCATTTGTCAACACTGACTCAATGGCACTTAACAACAACCATTCTGATTGTTGGTCCCCTACAAAAAGAGAGAACATTTTTGTCCCTGTACGCCCATAGCTGAAAGACACAGCAGTAGCAGTTGAGGGACCACTGAATCAAATGCTGCAGCTATATCTATATAGCAAGAGGAAGAAGTACAGAGGGAGCAGTACAGAGTACAGTGGCATCCATCCTATAAAAGTGAAATTCATTGCTTCCAAAGAAGTGAGACTGACCTTTAACTCCAAACCTTCTCATCTACAGTGTGCCTGATCCCTGGTTCTCAGCCTGTCTGTGCCTTTATGCTCCAACCGCAGCCCTCTCCCCCAAGTTAAACCCCGCTGCTGCATGTAGTTGCTTAGCTCCACCTCACAAGCATCATCACTCAGCTGCTAAAGGAGCCTTTAAAAAGCAGCATGCTGCAGGTGTGCCCACGGCTGGCAGGCCCACACCTGAGGGCCTCTCCAGAGGGCCCTTTGGAGTGGCCTTTAGGCAGGGAACGAGGGTGGGGTTTCTATTCACAAAACAACAATCAATTGGCCATGAAATTCCCATCATCTAATACTACAAAGCTGCAAGTTTCTGAGTGTCTGCCGACATCACCAAAATCACTACACAATCCCGATAATTATCAGCTGATCTCCTTGAATGCACAATGCTGAATCCCATGTATCTACTACTTGGCGTTGCCTCTGTCACAGAAGTAAACTAACTGCCTCCAGGCTGCCTTCACTCAAGACTCCTGCATGGACCTTCTATCTTGTATAATACTGTAGCCTTGAAAGACAAGTCAACCCCAAGAGTATAATCCTCTTTCTATTCTCTATAAATTTGGATTATCTCTCCCCTCCCACCTTAAAACCTTCACTATCTCCCTTCTCTTAAGCCATTATTATCTGATTTGCTGCTTAGCCTACCATTAGGCTACTCAAACTATCATCTTGTATCTTGATACAAGGCTCTAACTATTTCACATGCAATAATTCTGAAAGGTAGCTTATCGATACATTGCTTACCAAATCTTCCTCTGTACCTTGCAGTTATGCTCAGTAAAAAGTATAGATAACTCTGTATTGTGAACTTAGAACTGCTTCTAAGCACAAACTTGAAGCTTACTTTCATGCTGATCCTTCTTGTACTCTTTACTCCATTATCCATTGTTCTCCGATCCCAATTCCATACCACCACATTCCAATAATTCCATATTGTCCTAGAAATATCTATCTCTTTACTCACAACAAATTCCCATCAATACTCCACACACACACACACCACATTCATAGACTAATATACCTCTCTCATGCCCACACGAATACTAAACATGCTTTAAAAGTAGCCCTCCTTAACACTAGATCAATCAGAAACAAAATACCTGCTATTATAGACCTACTCCAAGACAGTAAGCCACATGTATTGTGCTTAACTGAAGCATAGCTTACTCCCACAGACTCCATCTCACTTAACCAACTGGCTGAATCCAACTATAATATCTTGCAAAGCCCTAGGTCCAGAAAGAGGGGTGGAGGTGTCCTTATTCTAAACTCAAAAGACCTCAAATTCACCTGCCACCGTAGTGAGAATTCAGATAATATTGATCTTCTAATTACTGAAAATAAGAATATTAAAATAAGCCTTTTTTACAGACCACAATTGCCCAACCCTGACAGCCTCACAATGATTCTGGAAGCTGCCTGCACCTCAGCGCCACATAAGCCTCACATAATTCTTGGTGACTTTCATCTCCCATCATTGAATCGATCTCATGCCTCTCACTTTATAAACGCTATGCTTGAACTCGGATTTCATCAAATTGTTCAATCATAAAAGTAATATTCTTGACCTAATCTTCCTCCCCTCCCACATCTTATACAACATCCTCCTCTTGCCTCCTAATTTTTTCCCCTTACCCTGGACCAATCACTACCTAATCAACTTTTCTATCCTAGTAATGCTTACATCTAGTGGAACTAAAAATATTACACAATTTAAAAATAAGTTCAAATCATATAATGAAGATACATTTTTAAATGACACCATAGCGCATTTATATTCCTCCGATACTGATCTTGATGTTGTCGTTAAGAATTGGAACACCATCATCTCGAAAGCAGCACAAAACCCAACAACACAAAACTTCAAACCTAAAAACTCCAAAAACTGGTATACCTCTGATCTCCGGAAGTATAAGCAAGCTCTGAGAAAATTGGAACACAAATGGAGAGCAACAAGATCTCACACTGACAACCAGGCCTATATGTCTATGCTCAAATCCTAAAAGAAAGCAGTAAACAATAGGAAAAAGGATTATCACTCTAAATTCTTGACAAGAGCACTTAACAGAGCTAGAGAGCTTTTCAAAATTGTCAGATCACTCACTAAAACCCCTAACCCTGATTCGGACCTTACCCAAATTGATCCCCAAAGCCTAGCTAACTATTAAATGAGCAAATTTATATCCATATCCACTTGTGAGCCCCCATCTAGCCCCAACCACCATGAGTCAAATAATGTCAGTCACCTAAACCAAGCTACATGGTCCTCATTCTATCCCATCACCATCAAACAACTTAAAAATATAATAGCAAACCTTAACACCACTATATCCCCTGCCAATCCATGTCCTGTTAGATGGATTAAGTCCACAAAAAATGATTTCTCCCCAATCATATTTAACATAGTTAAAATATACCTGGAGACAGGCCAAATGCCAACAACGCTGAAACAAGCAATCATTCGCCCTATCCTCAAACCCAATGTAACTGACAAATCTCTCACAAATTCTTATAGCCCCATCTCTAGCCTTCCACTGCTGACCAAAAATTATTGAAGTAGTGCAGATCCAATTACAAGACTTTGTTGACTTAAATGCCCCCTTGGACACACAACAACATGTCAAAACCCTTATACTGTTTCTGTTGAACACACTCATCTGTGGCATTAATAACTGCAAACAAGTATTTATGCTTGTGTTTCTCAATATAGCTGCCGCCTTTGAAGGCGTCTGCCACAAATCTCTCATTTCCAGACTTCAACAAATTGGCCTACGAGGTACTCTATTACATTGGTTTAAATCTTATCTCACAGTTCAGCAACCTCCTTTATCTTCAACCAGAACCAGAATGTTCCTCAAGGCTCCTCCCTCTTTGCCCTCTTTTTTAACCTTTATATGCAAGCCATTTGCAATATCCTAAGGAAACATAAAGTTTATTATCATCTATATGCAGATGATATAATGTTCTATCATCCAATAGATATTTCCAACCCCCTTTGCCCCCAAATTCAAGAGTGTCTCAAGGACATTACCAATTGGCTCTCCACACATAACCTACGTATCAATTTCAATAAAACAGAAATTCTATACATAACCTGGGACCAGAGCTTTTTACTACCCGCTAAAATTTATATAAATGAAGTTGCCATAGAAGTTAAACAGGAAGTCAAATACTTAGGTATCATTCTCAATCAGTCACTATCCATGTCCTCATATATAAAAGCTGTAACCAAGACAATGTACTTTAAACTAAAAACAATTCAACCACTAAGACACCTTCTAAAGAATAGTGATTCCGCTCAGTCCTACAGGCCCTCATTACATAACAGCATACTTGATTATTGTAACAGCATACTTCATGGCCTACCACAAAAAAACCACACATCAACTTCAAATGGCAGAGAACCTTGCTGCCCGTATAATTCCAGCCCATTTTCGTAACACAATCAAAACTACAAGTTGAAGAGCGTTCTTGTTTGTAGCCCCTACTCTCTGGAACACTCTCCCAGACAACCTAAGACTAATAAAAAATCTACAGTCTTTTAGAAAAGAGCTTAAAACGTTTCTCTTCATTCAACACTTTAACCTCAACGCCTCTATTACTCCCCCTCGAACACCATGATCCCCCCTACTTCTCTCCGCTGTAGACTGGAGAAATGCAAATACAATAAATACATACCCTCCTGAACCTCTTTCTCACTGGATATAGCTTAATTAGGTAATTACTCTTCTTCCCCCCCTAAACCTTTCTCTTTATGAAACTCCATTTAATATATTTCTCCCTTATCCCGTTCCCTTCCCCACCCTACACTGTAAATAGCTCTGCCTCAGCATCTGCTATTCTGCTGTATATGTGAACAGCTGATTTGTAAATAGTACCTTGTAATATAGTTTGACATGTTCCATGTTCTTTGTAAACGAGTTCTGTTCATTGTAAACCACCCCTGATCACTGGAAGGGGCGGTATATAAAAATATTTAAATAAATAAAATAAAAACTGTTTCTCAACTTAGTCTCCAGAATATGGACCAATGAATCTATTTGCATAGGATTTTGCCCTGATTTTATATCCCATGCACTACAAATACTAAGTCCAATCCTTGTAGTGGCAATTGGAGTGGAGGAGAGGCCTAGTGGTTGAGGCAAGGTATTTCAGGCCAGAAGGTCAGGGGTTCAAATCCCACTAGAGGACAGCAACCGTGGGCAGGAAGGACTGGGGTTTCTAGTCCCACAGGTGCTCCTTGTGGTCTTGGGC
This sequence comes from Ichthyophis bannanicus, assembly GCA_033557465.1. Lineage (NCBI taxonomy): Eukaryota > Metazoa > Chordata > Amphibia > Gymnophiona > Ichthyophiidae > Ichthyophis > Ichthyophis bannanicus. The sequence goes on from CM066032.1 coordinate 430,008,850, forward strand.
AAGCCACTTAACCCTCCATTGCCCATGTTCCCTGTAAAATAGTTATCTCCAAGTTATAATGCCCTGTTCAATGTGATTTCAGTTTGTTCAATGTAAACTGCACTGATGCAGAATAGCGCGGTATATAAGAGAATGTAAATAAATAAATATTTCTCAAGTGGGAATAATATCTATTAAAATTCATCTTCTGAACCCTACAATCATAGTCCTTAAGTCTGACTACTAGGTATTACCATTGAACAATTAGTGGTACTTCTTCCCGATGTGATCTTGATAAGGAGTATATCTCAAATCCTCTGCGTGGTAGCACAGAACACTTCCACAAAACTACTGGATAGAGCCAATTCTGTATTTATATTGCAAATTCTGTCCCCCTTGCATTTCATAAATCATCACATATTGCATTGTTTACTTCAATTTTAATTCCATAAAGATTTTTTTGCAGTAAAATCATAACGCTATAGTGAAATGACATAGTAAGAGGCTAACTTAGAAGCCCACTCTCATTGTTTTTTGTGGTATTCTATTCACCTTAACCCCCTCCCCCCCAAAAAAAATCCAGAACCATGTCATGTGGCCTTTTCCTATCATAATCTACAGGTTAGATACAGTAAGTACAACAAACAGTATTTTTAAGATGTGCAGTGATACATAGCTTTAGATGACCTGCTTCTGATGACCAAAAAGATGCAAACAGATATCTTCATTCATCTATGCCATCTATTAAATGTGTTTTGACTGATATTTTTGTTAATGTTGCAGAAGAAGTTAAAAAGTGCTTTGAAAAATATCTCATGGACAGATCTTTAACAAATGGTTGTAGCTATGCTTTGGCATTTACTTAAAGAACAGGTTTTACTTTTTACGCTGCCTCATGCCAACACTACTGGAAATGTTCTTGACAGCCTCAGGAAAAGTAAAGAAACAAGAATATATTTCAACATTTAGGCTTAATTCTAATTTTCCTTTCAAAGAAAGGGTCCTGAGTTTTTTCATGTGATCTTTCTGGCTGCGCGAGAGAAAGTACTCACTTGTCAAATTCTCCCAGGCAAACCTGTCTATGGAAATACTCATGTATCCCTCACTTTTCCACAAAATTCTGATCCTGACTTAACCTTCTTGGTGCTTTTTTTGACATTTGCTCAGAGGATTTGTGGTCTCCATGCTAATGTTATTGCTGCTGTGCCCTACTCCTGGTGCGTTAAGGCCTTCCTACCAATGTTGGTACTGTTCTGCTCCTCCCACAGGGCCCAATTTTTGAAGGCTTTTACACGGTTAACTGCCCTAGTTACCCATGTAAATACCATATTCGGGATTTTCAAAAGTCACCAACATGGGTAGTGCCTTTCGAAAATCCCAGATAAGTCCCTAACGCGCCCAGATGCTATGAGGTTAGCATAGGGGCGTGTTAGGGGCATTACAGGGCGGAGTGGGGAGGAGAAAAGGGCTAACCGGATAACAGCGATTTTCTATGCTACCCGCTTAGCTCTCTGTACCTTAAAGATAGGCAAGGTTTTTCCTCGCCTATCTTTCAGGTGCAGGGGCTAAGCAGATAGCATCAAAAATCAGTGCTTCCCGGCTAGCTCCTGTGGCTTCCGGGTTGTGTGACGAGTCCCGGATTTTCAATGCCGGGGCCGCATATGACCCTAGCATTGAAAATCCAGGTTAGGTGGAAAGGGGTTGGGCTATGTGCCAACGCAACGCATAGCACTGCCCAGATGAAAATAGGGCCTGCAGTGTTTTGGATGTTTCTGCCGATGATTGTATTGCCACTGCATGTTCCTGCCAGTGTTGATGCTAGTTCCTAGGGACCTTCATTCTACTCATTGTGCTGCTTTGCCCCTTTGATGGTATCTTCAATTCTTCATGCCACTATTAGCTCCCTCTTCCCCTTTTTGTTTCTGTGGGGGTCGTCCTGCCACACTTGAAGCCTTGGAGTATTGTTCCTTCTGTGGAAGATGCTTGCCAAAAAGTTTTAAGTAAGACTGATTAAAAATGGATGGAAAATCCTACTGTTAGACTGCAAATGGACCGAGGGGGCGGAGCTTGCCGCTAGCAGAGATGGCCGACTAAAAGGGTGGCTCCTACCCTGAATAAAGTATCCTGAGTCTCTTCCCCTCCATTCGGAAACTCAAAAACAGCACGTTTCACGAGCAGAACCATGATAATGGCAGCGTTAAAACCAGCCAAGCTAGATTTTCATCAAGGTGCTGGACAAGCTGTTAAACGCTCGAAACAGGATGCCGCATCCCCGCAGAAAATGGCGCCGGAGAAGGAGTCGGCTGATGGGATCTGGGAAATTCTTGCTGAATTAAAATCTGTGAAAGATATACTCACCACAAACTCTGCTGCTTTGACGCAATTGCACACCGAGGTGCAGGAGGTTAAAGAGGCGCTGCAAGATCAGACCGGGCGCATAACTAAAGTTGAGACCGAGGTTGCAAGGCATGAGGCCGTGATGACCCAGGTAGGCCCCCTAACTAAGCGGGTGGCAGCGCTGGAATTACAGATGGAAGACCAAAATAACCGGGCCCGACGTAATAACGTTAGAATAACTGGAATACCGGAGGGTCGGGAAGGAGCTGATCCTGTTGCCTACCTGGGGAAGCTTATCCCAGAACTGCTGCAAATCAATTTCACGGTACCCTTGGAAATTGAACGCACTCACCGCGTTCCCTCCCATGCTCCCAACCGCAAGCAGCAATCGCAACAGCAGCCGCGTCCGTTTGTTATCAAGATACTTCGATATCCCCAGGCCTTACAAATCCTGCAGACAGCAAAGCAGAGGTCAATGGTGCAGCTTGAGGGTCGTCGGATTTCCTTCTTCCCGGACCTCAGTAAGCGAACAGTAGACCAACGTAAAGAGCTCCTGGCGTGCAGACCCTTGATGCAGAAACTGCAAGCAAGATACGGCCTCTTTTATCCGGCTAGAATGCGGGTCACGTACAACAACATTACGCGGACTTTTGACAACGGCGATGCACTCCGGACATTCCTATCAGAACACACACGCATGGATGTGGGAAAATAGCGGACAACTCAAGGCCGGGGACCTACCCAGTTGAATAGGGATGAAGATGGATATCAGAGACCCTTAGAGAGCCGAGCTTGCTTGGTCTCTGGCGGGCTCTGTGCTCGGTGTTTATGTCATGAAGTGCTTGATAATGTATTGGGGAGCTATCTTCAAGTTATGTGGGATGCATGTGATATAAGAGTCTACCAGGGGAGGGGGGGGGGGTGAAAAGTACTAGTAGTAATCTTGGGGGAGGGGCATGGTGCGGGGAAGGCCATTAGAAGGGGCGGATGGGTTTCACCATGCAAGATGTTTGGGTTTTCTTTGTTGTTAGATGTGCACAGATAGGCCTATATTTGCTAACTGCGAACAATTCATTGAACTTAAATGTCAGGTTGTGTATGACGTGCGTTTCCACCACAGGGACCCCCGTTAGTACCTATGCTTAACAGTACATTAAATTTTCTCTCTTTAAATGTCCAGGGTATCTCCAATCCAATTAAACGTAAGAAAATATTAACATATTGTCACCAGCAGAAAGCGGATGTAGTATACCTTCAAGAAACCCACCTGTCCGCCTCAGAGTCTTACAAAGTTGGAGGGAAGTTATATCAAAACATTCTTGCCGCCCCTGCGGTTAAAAAGAAAGGCGGAGTTCTTATATTGCTCCGGACAGCACTAGCAGCGAAAGTGGGAGATACGAAAATAGACCCCGGAGGGAGATGGGCCATGGCTAAAGTGGAGATTAAAGGGGAGACCTACATGCTGATGACGATATATGGCCCCAAACTTGAAGACCCCCTGTTTTTTGAGCAAGTAGCAATTGAGTTGCTAGACACTGGCTCGACACATATAATTTTGGGCTGTGATTTTAACATTATACAAGATCCGCTACTCGACAGGACCCCTTATAGACCGCAACATAAGCCGAAGGCCAGCAAAATGCTACAAAATCTGGTAGAGTCCTTAGGCCTTGCTGACCCCTGGAGACTTCTCCATCCTAAGGATAGAGAGTACTCATTCTACTCCTTGCCACATAATACGCAAACGAGGATTGATTAATTCTTAGTATCTAAGACGCTAATACCGCAGATTCCTACAGTGGAGCTCCGTGCCCAGACAGTGTCGGACCATGCAGCAATTCAACTATCTTTAGACTTGAGATCACGTTTTAAGGCCCAATCCAGATGGCACTTTGATAGGTCATGGCTATCAGATGAAGAGTTCCTGAACACCATGCGGACAGAAATAGCCGCCTACTTCAGATGTAATCAGGTATCTGAGACTCCAGTATGGGCATGGTGGGAAGCCTTCAAAGCCTGCATCTGTGGACGTATGACCTCCTTTAGCATTCATCGGAGGACAGTGGCTAAACGGCAAATTGTGGACCTGGAACGGGAAATAAAAGCGGGTGAACGGCTTTTGGCCAAACTGGAAGATTGGACTATTCTGCTACATCTGCAAAAACTGCGATACCAATACAATTCATTGCTGGGCCAGGAAGTGGATACACAGATTAAAGCACGTCAGAGTGTGTATTACCACGAGAATAATCGTGCTAGCACAGTGCTGGCACGTATGTTGAAAACCAAGAAGGCAGTGACAAGGATAACCGGCCTCAAGGATTCTAAGGGGGCCCTACTGATGAGGGATGAAGATATACTGGAGAGATGTAAAGGATTCTATGCCTCCTTGTATCAGTCTGAGGTGATATGTGATGAAAATACATTCTCAGAATTTGTTTCCTCGATTGTTGGACCCAAACTTACTGAGCAACAAGCGAAATCGCTGGAGGAGGACATCACAGGCAAAGAAATACAAAAAGCGATTCGGCAACTAGCAAAAGGGAAAGCCAGTGGACCGGACGGGTTGCCGGTTGAATTCTATGCTGCCTTCTCTCCTCTACTGTTGCCAGAACTCCACACATACTATACCCGGATCTATGAAGAATGCCCGAAGGTGGGTGCCATAGCAGAAGCCACGATTGTTATCCATCCTAAACCGGGGAGGGACCCTCAAATGATAGAAAATTACCGACCTATCTCATTGCTGAACGCGGACTATAAAATCTACGCTAAAATATTGGCCAATCGGCTCAGCAAAGTAATGGAGGCACTAATCCATCCGGATCAATGTGGTTTCATGCCCGGCAGATCTACGGTGGACAATGGCCGACTGTTAGCTCATGTATTGCAGGGAGCCCAACAAGTAGAAGATCCGGTGGTGGGGCTAGCACTAGATGCTGAGAAAGCCTTTGATAGGGTCGAGCTGCCCTTCCTCATTAGAACGATGAGATGGTTTGGCATACGGGACCACTTTTTGAAGAATGTGGAGATAATGTACACCAATCCCACGGCTCGAGTAGCGGCGAATGGGTCGGTCTCGGCTGAATTTAAGTTGACCAGGGGCACGAGACAAGGTTGCCCCCTGTCGCCGCTACTGTTTAACCTGGCACTAGAGCCGTTGTTGCTGAAAATTCGACAGCAGCAGAATATATCGGGATACATATGGCTGGTTGCCACACCAAAATATCCGCATATGCAGATGATGTCCTCCTATTTCTAGACCCCAATTCACTGGACCCCGTTCTGGCAGCAATTGCCGAGTATTCTCACATATCAGGATACAAGCTTAACCTGTCAAAGACGACAATTATTCCATTAAATTCTCATGTCCAGGTAGCGTCTCTTTACCGGCACCCGTTTAGTGTGGAAGGCTCTTCTTTCAAATATCTAGGAGTAACTTACGGGGCAACGCTGCAAGATACGTCCACCCATGCCAAACTTCAGTGTGAGAGTACACTACTAGAATGCATAAATAAATGGTCACCCTTGCATCTGACTTGGTGGGGCAGATTGGAAACCATAAAGATGGTTTTGGTGCCAAAGATGAATTACATATTGAGTATGGTACCAGTCCTTTTTGAAAGGAAATTTTACGTCAAATTGGAGAAATTAATGCTCGCTTTCTTATGGCGTCATAAAACACCTAGAATAGCTGCTTGGAAGCTAAAGCTGCTGTCTAAAAAATGTGGGGGAGTACATTTTCCAGATCTGTACTGGTATCATGTAGCCGCTTTATTGCGGCATGGGACGCGGTGGAGCGAAGAGGAGATTACGTCCAGTGATCCGGTATGGTTGCAGGTTGAAGCTGCATTGAGCAAATCAACTCCACTCTGGATGCGAATTGGAGCAGATGCTAATATTCGGGTCACAGGGAATGAGATCATATGGGCTACCCAACAAGCTTTTCGAGCGATACTGAGGACCACGGAATGGGACCGTGAGTTTACCGAAGCCACCCTTCTCTGGTTGAACCCGAAATTCAAGATTGCCGGCTACAGCTTCCTCTGGGGAACATGGATGAAACAAGGCATAATCTATTTGGGTCAACTAGTGCACAATAAAAAGTTTAAGCCCTTTTCGATCTTATCACAGGAATTTGGACTGCCCATTTGCTGCATGTTCCAATGGTGTCAATTGCGTCATTGCCTGAGCAGAGCGGGGGTGGTACCGATACTGCTCGGCCCTGGCCGACCTCTTCATCACAGGGTGCAGGAGAACCTGACAGGATCCCGCTTAGTCTCTAGGATGGTTGCCATTCTACGGGATGCTGAAAATAAAGGATGCCAAGGGACACGGCTAATATGGGAGTCAGAAGTGGGCGATCTCGAACATCCAAATACGTGGGAGAACTTCTGGAGTAAACAAATACGGCTCTCAAGATCCGCCCCACTTACACAAACGCTGTACTTCCTTTCTCACCGTGCGTACCTGACGCCGGTGAAGGTAGCTAAATGGCAGATACAGGGGGGCAACCGCTGTTGGTCTTGCGACAAGGGGGTGGGCACGCTTGCGCACATGCTGTTTGACTGCCCTATGTTGAAGAAGTATTGGCATCAAGTATGGCAGCGAATGACTAATCTGTTGAAGATGTGGACACCCTTGACGTACCGGATTGTAATTTATAAGTCTCAAGCTGGAATCCCGGGGCTAGCTCGATGTGATTATGCTCTCTTTGATCTATTGCTTGGCCTAGCGTTAAAGGCAATAATGAGTCATTGGAAATCCTTCGCAAGCCTGAACTCAGAGTATTGGTGGAGTTTAGTGTGTTACCATCATACCTGTGAAAAAGCTTACGTTGCACAATACCCGTCTTATCGGGGTTTGCTTAAGAAGTGGGATACCCTAAATGCTCAATTGTTTAGATAACTTCTTATTTGGTGGCGTACTGATGGTGGAACGCCCGTCACTCGTAGGACTCAATATAGTGGGAATACTGGGGCAGACGGAATGTTTGATTTACCCTGCTCAATTTCCGATATCCCCTATCCTGCAACTATTGGCCTGTGCATGTATAGTTAATGTTGTTAAGTGTTTGATTTTATTGTCTGTGTTCTATGGAAAACTTTAAATAAAGCCTTTAAAAAAAAAAAAAAGACTGCAAATGGACCCAATTTTAATGGAACTAAATGATTCAAATGATCTGAGTGATTTTGAGTGCAAAGAAAAACCCAATGGTAATTGAACTGAAGATGAGTCAAACAGTAATTGAACAAAAGAGGAACCAAACTGAAAAGGTTTGCCATGCAGATCCCTGCTATGCACCATTTTGCTTAAGTATTCACAGTACAGAATAGACCCCATAGCGTGATACAAAACAGAGTTCACCATTAATATGACATTCAAATAAAGGAGATGTTTTCCATTCATTCTGATATGCATAATGTTATAAGTACACTCTTGGATATTTAATATGTGCAGTATCCCTGCTTATGCAGTCTTTTCCAGACAGACAATTGCTGAAAATATCAATTATGAACCCAGGCTGAAGTTGAGAATGTATAATGTGGGTAAAAGACACATAGAGCCCGATTCCATTCAAGACATAGATCTGCTTTGTACTTCGGGGTGGACATGGACGTACAAAGGTAATTGCAATTCTGATCCTGTGGGGCACGTCTAGCCCCACAGGATCAGAATCGCGAACAGCACTGTACGTGCAGGCCAGGACTGTGATTCAGTCCCACCCTGCACATACAGTCATAGTCCGGCTAACTCAGCCAGGGCTTTTAAATGGGGCCGCAGCACCATGGCATTGACATGGCACCGTGGTTCCATTTAAAAGCCGCGATGACGACCTCTGCCCCACAAACTTAATTCCCCGCAGCCCGGCCCCCGATCCGGCCTCTTAAGGCCAGGGTCAGGCTGCGGCGGATTAACTTTGCCCACCCCAGCTTCTTTTGTGCCCAAAGCGAAAAAAAAAAAGTCCAGGGAGGTTATTCCACCCTGGGGGTGGAATAACTTCCCTGACCAATTTACCGGCCCTGGACGTACAGGGCCGACATTAGAATCAGCCCTGTATGTCCAGGGCTGGCGAACGCCCACTGCCCACCCACTCTCCACCCCCGGGCTACCTCTTCCCCACACCCGACTAACTTCCCTGTACAACTGACAGTGAAGTTATTCTGGGCAGGCAGCCGGCACGAATAGCGGGGATGGATGTCCCCACTATTTGTGCCTCGGAATGACCCCCATACTGTATTGGGGTTATTCCGTGGCACAAATAGCGGGGATGGACGCCCCGTTGGGACTTCCATCCCAGCTATTTGTTCCCCCTTCCCGACCCCATATAACTTCCCTGCTTGTTGTATGAGGAAAATAGATGGGGGCGGGGAAGGGGCAGATTGGGGGCGGGCAGTGGGCGGTCATTGGCCCCGGACATACAGGCCGATTCCAATATCAGCCCTGTACATCCAGGGCCAACAGCTTGGATGGGGAACTTATTCCAAATCTGAGGTGGAATAAGTTCCCCGATGTGGGAAGAACGGCAGGCCCAGCGCTGGGAAGGGGCGGCAGAGGGCAAAGGACATTCTCCGCAACCCAAACCTGGCCCTGAGAGGCCAGATCAGGGGTCGGGCTGCAGGGAAAGCACTTTGGTAGCCAGCAGCTGGGGATCATGGCTTTTCAATGGAGCCACGGTGCCATGGCAACCGGACGCCATGGTGCCACAGCTCCATTGAAAATCCCTGACTGAGTTAGTCGGGCAAGGCCTGTACATGCAGGCCAGACAGAATCAAGGTCCCAGCCTGCACATACTGGCCTGTTCACGATTCTGATCCCATGGGGATAGACATGCCCTGCAGGATCAGAATCGCGACTCCTTCTGTGCATCCAGTTCTGACTAGGTGCACAGAGGGCCTGGACATCAGGGATGGAATCAGGCTCTATGTGTATATGCCACATTCTTAAAGTGATCAATAATGTTTTGCAGTAGCTATTTAAGGAGGGCCTGTGCAAGGTTTTATATGCTCTTCGGTTTTGTGGTCCTTTTTGTGATGAAAATTGAGTGCCTATTCCCTGTTGACTGAAACTAGAGTCCTATTACACATTGCAGTCTAAGGGGTATGTTTACAAAGCAGCAGTAATGACCTCCATGCGATTTTGGAGCCGTGGCCCCATTGAATTCATTGAGGCCGCAGCTCCGATATCACACAGAGGCCGCTACCACTGTTTTGTAAACATACCCCTAAGACTGTTCTACCTCTGCCTCAAGGGGATGAGCTGCTAATTTAATTGACAGATGCTAATACCTACTTTGACCTCGTCCCTAGCAGGTGATGTAATTTAAGGCTAGAAATGTCACCCTACAAATGGATGGGCTCTTAAGCAGGTCAGTGCCAAAGGACCATAACAAGGACCTGTGTCCTTGTGCATCCCATTGAGTGGACAGGAGGAAGGATAGAGTAACTGATTTTTAAAAAGTTGTACTGGGCAATTTAGGGTGGGAGTGTGGTAGTGTGAGTAGTGGTTGGCTGTAGTATTTTTGAGGATGTCTTTGGGCTATTTGTCTATGTCGGTTATGGACTCTATCCCTGTGATATAGGGAAAAGGGGTGATAGATTTCATAAGAAGTGAGGCAATTGTGGTTCAGCCTTATGCCATTTGATTTATTGTAAGTACAAACAAGGCTGTGTGAGGGATGGGAACAGATTTGATGAGTCTGTTATTAAAATGTCTTATTGTAATGCCTGTTCAATTGGCAATAAGGTTGAAATGTTAAATCCTTAGTTGAGGGATCAAAATCCAGACATGTATAACAGAATCTTGGCATTACAATGCTGACACTCATTTGCTATTTGCTAAACTCTCTTTGCCCCTCCTACTGGTTATCTGTATGTAGATCAAGCAAGGTAACAAAAGCAGAGTGGGGTAGGGTAATCATATTTGGGGTGTAGGGATGTGCTTTTGTGTTTGTCTCAAGGGGAAGAGGAGGTAGTGGTATATTTTAGAAGTTGGGCAATTTTTTTGATTTACTGCTCTCTTGACACATTAGCTATTGATCCATTTTTATTAGAGGAATTTTTTACATATTTCTTGGTGCCTCGACCAAATTGTTATCATAGGAGATTTTAATTTCAGTGCAGAAGATTATTGTTTATTGTTTATTAATGACTATTTATGCTGTATTACACAAGAAGTATCAAAGCAGTTTGCATAAAATAAGTTGGCCCCTATTAAACGCCTTAAATTAATATGACAGTTTTCCTAGTGAGACAAACACCAAATACTTTATCTTTATCTTTATTTGCGATGTTTGATAGACCGCCCAGGCCAAGGCGTCAGGGCGGTGTACAATACAAAAATAGTAAAGGCCACTGAAAAAATAAAGACAGAAAAGAACGCCAATAATAATAGGACAGAGAGAGACAGTCAAAAAGATGGAAGACAGAAAAGATCAAGAGAGGGGGCAGGGCAGTGGGGGACGGAGAGAGGAAGCAGGAGGAATGGTGGATGTGAAGTGATTGAGGGGAGATTATGTGGGGTGGAGGGCGCGGCTGGGGGACAAGGCGCCACCGGCAGGGGAAGGGAGATCAAAAGCTTGACAAAAGAAATGGGATTTGAGGAGGGCTTTAAAGCGGGAGTGGGATAGTTCAGTGCAGAGCGGGAGCGGGATCGAATTCCATAAAGTGGGGCCTAGAAAGAAGAATGTGGAGTGACGAGTAAGTTCCAGATGGGCCTGAGAAGGGGAAGGGAGAAAGAGAAGATTACCGAAAGCTGAACGAAGAAGGCGTGGAGAAGGTTGGAGATGAATGGTGTCGGCCAAGTACTGAGGGGTGCTGGTGTGAAGAGCCCTGTGTGCGATGATAAGTATTTTGAAGATAAATCTGAACTTAACCAGAAGCCAATGGAGAGAGAGGAGGCAAGGAGTGATATGTGAACGGGCGGGGGAACAGGTGACGAGACGGGCAGCGGCATTTTGGACAAGTTGAAGACGGCGTAGCTGAGAGGAGGGAAGGCCTGCATAGATAGCGTTGCAGTAATCCAACCTGGTGATCACAAGCGATAAAACAAGAGTGACCACCGAGGAGGGGGGGAAGAAACGACCAAACAGCCCTTATCTGACGAAGATGGAAAAAGGAAGTTCGAACAACAGAGGAAATGTGCTGGTGAAAAGTATACAGTATAAGGTTGATGATTTTTTTGTTAACAATGTATGCTCTGAAGTTTAAGCAACACAAGTCTGGGCTGACCTATTGTAGAGGACATATGTTTGGATTTGTTATTTTTCAAAGAGAATTTGTTTTTTGGACTATTAGGTGATCCTATAGGCTTAATAGTGCCTTGGTAAGATCATTCCCTCATTTCATTTTTCTTGCATGAGGCTTCATGTGTAATAAGGGTTTTAAGCCCTCTAGTTTTGCTACTAGGGGTAGAATTGATCATGAGAGATTAGCAGTGCAATGGTGCAAGGCTGTGGATGAGATACTCACAAATGATGTTAAATCCCTGTTGGATGGCTCGGAGTCTTCCATTGTAGGGGTGCTTGGTTTGGTAGCCCACTGAAGCAGAGGTGCCGGGGAGCTTTAAACATTCTAATGCACTGTGATATGATAAAGAATTAGTAAGAGTAAGGGTGATGAGCAAATCAAATGAGGGTCCTTTAAACCTTTTATTTAGTAACTATGGGGGTCATTTTAGAAACCCTATTTGTGCTTTGGAAATTCAAATACAACCTTAGAGATTTCAAAAGTCATTTTAGAAGCCTGCTTTGGGTATGTCCAAGTCTGAACAGAGGCATTGTTGGGGTGTTTCTAGGATCCTGGAAGTAACTTAATTTCGGAAACATCTTGGATTGGGTTTAATCTTAGGGGGTATGTTTACTAAACCGTCTTAATGTTACCGGCATTAGTTCCAGTCTTACTGTGACGAATGCCATATAAGGTAGTGAGCGTTCCGGTCTTAAGGTAGCATTTCAGGTTATCGTGCGATAAAGTCCGTTATCACGCGATAGAGGGAGCCGTGGCACGTTAACACATGTTAGCCTTAATTAGGTGCGCTGACCTGCAACCATAGCAACAGAGGTGTAGTACACTGGTGAATACATTGACTGCTGATACAGTGGTGGTGAGTTTGATCCCTCAGTGGGCTCAGTTAAAAGACTGTCTGAGGCAATCCCTTTTCCTGCTTGTAACAGTCAGACACATCTCAACAATTTGCATTGCCAGACAAAGAAGCCTCACCCCAGTGCCGCACCTAATGTACCTTTTAGGGCGCACCATAAGGCACATCATAAAGCACCACGTCATCCAAGGCAGGTCATAATGTGCCCCAGAGGGCGGCAAGAAAGGTTGGCACCCTCCAAGGCAGCATAGAAGGCACTCCATAAGCTGGCCAAACTTAAGGTGCCATGAAAGATGCCCCAGGGATGTCAAGGTGACACAGGAGATGATGTCCAGGGGCACAAAGGTGTCCCAAAGTCGCAATCATGAAATGTATGGCTCAAACACAGATGTAACCATAAAGCACCATAAAATCATGAAATGTATGGCTCAAAGCACAGATGTAACCATAAAGCACAAAGCACCAAGGAAAGGCAATGAACAAGTGATGGAAGGAAGTAGATGACGGAGGCTCATGGACCAGCCAAATCTGTGTGCAGCCCATGTGGCAGCAGGTAAAGTGGACAAACATATCGGGGGGCAGCTGTACCGATGTACAGGGTGATGGTAATGTACAGTACAACAATGACTGTGTGGCAGAGGGTGGGTATACTTATCCCCCAGAGGAGGTAGTGGTGGCAGGATAAGTGCAATGACAGGAGGACAGAGGAGAGCAGTGCCATGCAGAGCAGACACAGGAGAGGCAAGTATGAAGAGCCGCAATGCAGAAAAGTGTGCCAGTGCAGGACATGGGGTAGCAGCCTGCACATTAGGGCAGGACGCCACACAGCTGGCACACACACATAGATGGACAGAAGAATGGATGGCAACAGTAATGAGGGTATAATGTGGCGGCAGCACAGATCTGCACAGATATGACTGTTACACGAATGAAATGTAGTTGTGTAGGACAGCCATCAAAAAAGAGGAACAGAGAGGAATCAAACCCATAACCTCTGCTACTGAAGTCATTGCATTAACCATTGTGCTACATCACTATGGCAGCTATCATGCCAATGGCTGGCTACAGAAAGAGTGCACGTCACAATAAAACTGTCTGCTGTGGCTACCAGGATAGGATAGAACCAACAGTACCCATAATGCAATTCACATGCAGAACTGCAGTCTACATCTGCTCACCAGATCAGGTATGCACCTCTACAGCACGTCAGCTTGGTAGGGGGGAATGACCATGCATGTTACTGGCACAGAGTACCCACAGGCCATGCCAATGTGCATGTTCTGTGCTCACCCTGTGGGTGAGGTGGAGTGGCCAGCACCAGGTCCGCAGTACCCGGGTTGGTTGAGGTGGGCTCTGCTACAGGTTTCCATCAGTGCCAGTGTGTGATAGATATTTGTTGCAGACATCTTTAGGAGGTCTCTGTATCCATTTGTAATTGCCAGTCATGTCTGACCCTTATGGACCATGATGCTAACAACATAGTGCATATCCACTGTGCTGGCTATGATCACCTGTTTAGGGAGCAGGGGTGTGTCAAGACTCACATGGTAACAATGTACTTAGCAAACCACCCTCTCTGGATCAGGATGGGGGACATGATCTGCCCCCCAACAGACCCACACTCTTACCCTTTGCAAGGGGGGGCAGTGGAGGTACATCAGGACAGGCTGTGGGACCGGCGACCCCAGCCCTGGTGGTGAACAGACAGCTGCTGAAGATCTGCACTTGGGACAGGGCCACCGGTAGATAGGTAGCGGGCCTAGTCTGCTCAGCTGCCTCCCACTACAATCTAACATTCACCAGCAGAGAGTAGACAGTGTGCACCTGCTGCACCCTGCAAGGTGGTGCAGTCATACAGATGCTAACTGCAGACAGTCTACTAGCTAGCACATAGTGCATGTTCCTGGAAGAACTGTGTGCACCCAAAACTGGGATGTCAGCACACACACCACACAGGTATGTCAGTGATTAGGCCCCAGAAAAAAGAACCCATAAATATCACTTGAGAAAAACACTGTATAGCACTAGGGGGGGGGAACCTAGCCATGCAGTGGTCACTGCTCAGTCAGGGTGAGAGCGACCTCCCAGCATGACATGCTGTGGCCACCCTGTCCATGCAGGTGGTGGTCGGGCACTACAATGTCCCAGCCATTGCCCTATACCCTGTGCAAATGCATCCTGCCCATGCCACCCTGTCCAGGCCATACCCACAGTACCTTGCTCCTCATTATGCACATTGGCAGGCTAACACTGGAAACAGTGCAAGCAATGTGGGCTGAGTAAGTTGTAGGCAGCCACAACACACTGGATAGACAGACACACACTCCCACACCTATGCCAGCATTGTGCAAATATAGAGGTTTGTGGCAGCCCTCACCGCCACACCAGTCCTAGGCACAGTGCGGGCATTGCTACTCAATACTGTTAGGGTCACTTCCCGGGATGGTAAACACTGTCAGAATCAATAACGGAAACACACTCCACAGATATCAGAAAGGTTGCTATGATGAATCTCTATCAACAAATTTTGTTTAACTTAGGATTTGTTAACTGACATTAATCATAGCAACCTTTCAAAGTTTAGGACCCCCTTAAAAATTGATATTTCTTTTTGTTGGATGCCGCTGAAAAGGGCACACACTTTAATTTGTGCCCTCCATTCAGTTGTATCCCTTTTAATCAAACTTTGAAATAAAATTTTACAGTTACTTATTTATCACTAATTTGAGGCTTTCTTGATTGAGCCCAAGTTTAGGACGGCATTGCTAAGGTATGCAGGTGCCAGTACTGGGAGATGCTGCTCCGTGCAGGGCCCAACAGCCTGACTCTCCATGAGGCTTTGGATAGTGGAGCCTGTGGGTGTGGGTGTTTATGCCCCTGTTGGCCACTGCTCTAGGGCAGAGGTTCCCAACTCCGGTCCAGGTTTTCATGCTGTCCCTAATGAATATCCATGAGATACATTTGCATACAATGGGGGGCGGCACATACAAATGCAGCACAGGCATATTTATTAGGGACTGCATGAAACATGAATGGTGTTTGGCCCTCCAGGACTGCAGTTGGGAAACTCTGCTCTAGGGATTGCACATGTTTATGGTGTCTGTGCTCTGTAGGGTAAAATATAGGCGTTTTAGGCATGTTTATTTTATCTGTAATAAAGGTTCTGTCTTTATTAGCACGGTTTAGTACTGGGTAAAATATGGGGACAGGATTGGCAGGAGCCACAGCTGGGAATTGAATTTGTTACCGTCTGCTCCTGAACACACTGGCTGTGTGTACTGCACCAAACTGTTGCCAAAGGGACAGATCATTCCCTGGGGATACCATGACTGTTTGTCAGACAGACCCTATCTGTTGCAGTGCACAGCACCCAACTAAAGGGGGCTTGGCCATGGTCTGCTGTGGGCAGATGCCACTACCCCTTCCGCCACCAGCACCCCTCCGCCACTATGCTTCCATGCCATTATGCCGGTGGTGCTGGTGGTGCGCAGTCCCATGCCATCCAGTGTGCCGGTAGGCAGCTGCCTATGGTGTGGGTTCTTGGGTAGGGGTGCCTACATTGACATGTGTGCTTCCCCCTGCACCGCCTGCCAATGTTATGTGCCCTTGAGTGCACTTGCTGGGTAATATCCCCTATGTCACTGTGGGACACACACTCGTGCCTATGTTGGGCCCTCATCAGTTGCTGTCTTGCTGCTTTACAGTTTCGGCATTCCTATGTGCCATCTAGGCATCTGCCTAGTCCGCACTGTGCCCCAGCTGGATCACAGCATTTGCCGCCTGCAGCCCCCTGTATCCCATTTACAGCACCAGTACAGTTGCCCTTTCCTACGTGCCCATTCTGCTGTTGCTGCACATGTGCACGCCATAACAAACTTGCCCAATCTAAATGACAGAAACCCTGATCAGTGCTATTTCAATGTGGAATCATTCACTTTGTAAGGGGACAGAGCATAGACCCTTTCAAACATGATATCTTAATTTTTACGCTTTGTCAGTAGTGTTGCTTTATGTTCATCGTTAATATCACTATTGGCCAGCTTGGTTATTGGGATTTTAAATGTGGTTCTGGTCATTTTATATGTTTATTTGCCTTTTTGGTTCTTGCACATGTATCACTATCACTTTTCTGGGTTTCCCTGCCTTTGCTGCACATTGCTGACTTAAATTGTTTCTCTTTCCTGCAAATGTGCCTAACACGAGGGTTTCACTGGCGTTAGTTTTCAGACCCAGATTTCACAGCGTTAGTGTGCCTGGAGCCTCTCCCCGCCCACTCTCCGACCATTGACTCCTTCTCTCTGCCCTTTGGGAAGCCTTACTCCACCCTTCAGACCCGGATTTCACAGCGTTAGTGTGCCTTATTGCCGCCGCCACGTTATCGCACGATAATACCACCGCTGCGACGTTAAGACGGTTTAGTAAACATACCTCTTAGACCTGCTGCTCCAGCAGAAAAAACTTCCTGAGAATGTCGAGAAGAAAGCACTCTATAATCCCCAGTACTCAGCAACAGCAATAGTGGGATTTGAACCCTTGTTGCCCTATTCCTAACCCACTATGCTAACTGTTAGGCTATCCTAGTTGTCTAGTTTCTGGGTTACTGTTCTAGAGATGTCTATGTAGTCACTCCTGCAGACATCCATATCAAGCTTGCCTACATTTGTGAAATCATGTCTGCACCTGGGCGTGCCTGCTTTTTCTTCAAATGTTCCCGCTTAGACATCTCAGATTTCACTGGGACATCTCTTCTAAAATTCCCCCTCCACGTACCTATCCTAAGATTTTACTGAAGAAAATAAAGCATGTGAGATCAATGATTCAAGTGGCTTCAAATCACCCCAGTAAATTATTTAACATGATAAAGAAATTGACTAAGGCACTGAATGTTACTCAAGATGATATTTATTCAAAGGCTGAAATATTTGCTATGTTTTTCAAGAAAAAAATTAAACAGCTTTGGGAGAATTGTATATTCAGACCTGTTGCTCTTATGAAGAGTGTCCTTACCATGCTGTTCATGGAAACTTTGAACATAGGGGGTTAGGAGAAAACTGATACTGTCTGAATTTATCCTAAGTTAATAATTTGCTACCCCATTCTTTGAAGCAGGCAGTTGTTTGTCCTCTATTGAAAAAGACTTTGTTGGATGTTCTGATTCTGTTAAATTATTTGAAAAATGTGTTCTGCAATAGTTGGTAGATTTTCTTGATGACAATTTGATATTGGATTCTTTTTAAAGCAGGTAACAGTATGGAGACTTTCCTGGTATCAGCAGTAGATTATTTTCAATTTACACTTCACCAGAATGCCTCTGCCTTACTCTTAACATTAGATCTCTCTGCTGCTTCTGACACCATCATGTTATTTATTGTCATGTTATTTTATTGACTTGTTTGAGAAAATTTGGCTGTGGAGATAAGTTCTTGGCATGATTTAGGTTTTTTTGGGGTGACCTGCAAAAAGGAAGTGGTTAATGATGAGGAATTATCCTGGTTCCCCCTGGAGGCAGGTATTCCACGCTTTCAGTTATATTCTTCAGTATTTATCTTCTACTTCTGCTTGTGCTGTTGAGATAACATGGCATCCTATGTAGATTTCACCAATAGCATTCAGTTGTTATTGTCATTTGAAGTCTACTTTGGCCAGGCACCTATGAGGTGTGACAAAAAAGAAACAAGACTGTCCCATAAATGTTTTATTACAAAATCTACAGTGAAATTACACATTGTCCCCTTCAAATTAATCCCCCCCAGAGTTAATGCACTTCTGCCTTTGCTTCTGCCTTGTACGGAAACACTTGGTAAAGTCCTCCTCCTTGAGGTCCCTCATCTCCCTCATCACAGTGGTCTTGATTTCTTCTACAGAGGTGAAATGAGTTCCTTTGAGCAAAGTCTTCAGCCTGGGAAAGAGCCAGAAGTTGCATGGTGCGAGATCTGGGGAATAGGGAGGGTGGTCGAGAGCTGTGATTGTGATTGTGATTGTGTTGTCATGGTAGAGCAGCCACGACTTGTCTCTCCACAGAGCCCGCCTGCTGCGCCGAACCCAGTCATGGAGGTGATTGAGGACCTGCTGGTAGAAGTGATGGTTGACTGTCTGACCGTCAGGCAAAAACTCATGATGGACCATTCCCTTCTGGTCGAAGAATGTGATCAGCATGACCTTGATCCTTGATTTGGACATGCGCGCCTTCTTGGGTCTGGGTGACAGTCGAGTCTTCCACTGCAGGCTCTGTCTCTTGCTTTCACGGTCGTACTGGAAGATCCAAGTCTTTTCTCCTGTGATGACTCAGCTAACGAACTCTGGATCTTCTCCGATCTTCTCTAGCAAGTCTCGACAAACATTGACCCGGCGCTTCTTCTGGTCGTCCGATAAAAGCTTGAGCATCAAATCTTGGCACACACCTTCCACATCCCCAGCTCCTGTACCAAGATGCTCCACACTGATTCCCTGTTCAGGCTGAGCTCCTCAGCTATCAACTGCACTGTCAATCTGCGATCACTCTGCACCAGCTGGTTCACTCTGTCAATGTCGCAGCCGTCTTTGTCGTAGAAAGCTGTCCTGACTTGGGGTCATCCTCCACCTCCTCGTGGCCAGTCTTGAAGCATTTGTGCCACTTGAAGACTCATGGCCTTGACATTGCATCTTTTCCATAAGCCTTTTGGAAAAGTTGGAGACACTCAGTTGGGCCCTTCTCCAACTTAACTAGAAATTTCAAGTTGATTCTTTGCTCCATTTTTCTGCCACCTCCAGTTGTGTGACAAAGCGATGGAACAGTGTACTACAAAAAAACATGAAGAAAGAAAAACAGAGTGAGAGAGATGAAAAATATTATAGCAGAATAGTGGTGCGATGTTGCACAACACAGTGACATAAGCGGTTAGCCAATTGGCATTGAGTCATGGGCATGGCTGCTACAGTCTCGATTCTTTTTTGTAATACCTCGTATACCCCTATATCTAAAAGCCATAGCAGGTTACAGAGAACAACAGGCCATCAAGGCTTAGATTGAAAATGCAGTAAACATGAGGGAAAAGAGCAAAAAGGCTAATTGGGAGGAAGGGAGTGAAAGAGAAATCAAAATATATATTTAGGGAACTCACATATGTAATTACATACACTGCACGTGGATAGCTTCATTATTTGTGAAGTGTTCAATGAATATAAGTGTTTTAAGTTTCTTTCTGAAAGTCATTAAGTTATGTATAGAATAAAGGGATACTGGGACTGTATTATGTTATGTCCCTGGCCTGTGAAAATGCCCAGTGCAGCACATGCGCTCTCCCACACTTTGTAAGCTGTTCCTCTCACTTCCCCAAGCACATGTGGAAGCATGACAGGTTGGACACGGGGTTAGATGTTGCTATAATTGCTGGCTACACACACACCACCATCCACAGCCTCTTTGTACTCTAGCAATGTCCTTGTGGCTGTTCCACTTGGCACCCACAGAGAGTAGGTAAGGCTGTCATGTGGGGGACTCTGAGGTGAAACATGCAGAGACTGGGTAGGCCGTCAGAGCTTTGGTGCATCTGAACAGAGCACCAGTCTGGCAATGCCACCTACCAGGGGTACATTCAAAACAGGTATGGACTGCCTCCCCCCCGCTTACCACCTCCACCTCAATAGGCAAATGGCCTTCCCTGTTTTGGAATGCTGATGTTCTTGTGGCAGATCCTTCCAGCAAGTTCTAAGCAAGTTTGATTAACAATAGATAGCAATACCCCATGTTAGAGTGCAAAATAGCTTTTTCCATTGACTTCACTGGAAATTGTTTGAAAAACAAACCAAATTAGAAATTGTTGGCATCAACATCCCAGTATATTCAATTTTAGATAAAGTAACATTTGCAAGGCATGAATACCTAAAAGATGTCCCTGCACTGGAAAGTGAATGCATAGGTAATCTAAAAAATGACAAATTGTGAGAGCCACAATATATTTCTGTGATTAAAAACCATACATCGGTTATTTGTGGTGATACTCGGTCAGTTTTAAAGTATTAGGAACTGAATGTCACACCATGTTTGTCAGTAATTGTTAGTTTAGCTACCTGAAACAATGGTCAGTCTTCCTTTATCATTGCATGCTACTCTAGCTAGTAAATCCTCAGCCATTTGGTTCATTAAAGATAGCTCTGTTCCTTCTTTTTCCCCTTGCATCTCCAGTATCCCATTCCACTTAAAGAAAACATTTTACATTAGGAATTAGTCCAGGTAATAAATTAACCTTCAAGATGCAGGTCTCCTCCATCATGTAGAAATTCTTTTACACTCTATATATGCTGCATTCAAGCATACATCATTTGGATGCAAGGTCATTTGGAACCCTCATCCTCACTTAATTATTAACCGCCTAGACTACTGTGATTCTTTATATCTGGAACTTTCTCTGTAAACCATAAAATGTCTCCAACTAATCCAGAATACAGCAGTGAAATTACTCTGTAGGGCGTGGAAGAGGGACCATGTTACCTCTCTTTTAATGAAGGAACATTGGCTCTCAGTTTCCCAATGTATTGTCTTCAAGAACGTGATGCTATCACTCCACTTTCTATTCAGATCTCCCACAATACCTGTTCTCTCTTCTTATTCCATACACACCACATAGACACTAGAGATCATCCCAGGCTCACTTTTTGACCATCCCCACATATCAGCAGTTACGTTACAAATGGATCAAAAATGCTACTTTTTCATACAATGTCCCTGTCTGCTGGAAGTCTTTCAGCTTGGAACTTGTGATAAGGAAGCTTATCATAGCTCAGGAAGGAGCTATAGAAAAGGTGATGTGACTCTGAATAAGCAACCTGTCAGTTCTGGTAGAAATAAGAAAACAGAATTTTCCCATAAAAGACTACCAGTCCCAGAATGCACCAGGTTTCCAACAACCATTAGAGGAGCTGAAGTGGGGAAACGTGTGTTCAATCAGGAGGGCTATGAGGTAATCCCTAAGCACTCATCTCAAAGGGCAGGGCCTGATTCAGCACAGCTGCGCTGTGTTAGGGAGGAGCACTCATCTAGGCAAAATAAAGGTAGAGTTTATTCTACAGAGAATCAGCTTGAGCTGGATCCTTATCCTCAGGATCATCATCATCTTCATGATCAGCTTGGATATCCACAGTTTCATGTGGAGGATCATCAGAAGCAGAAGCCAAACCGGACGGACAGAGAGGGAAAGAAACCCTTTGGAAGAAGGAAGAGAAAAGCCTTTGAGAGGTCTAAAAGAGTTCATAGCAGTACGTATACTGGAAGGCATTCCAAGGGCCAGCATACACCATTGGACTGGGGAAAGCCAGAGGAATGGTGCTGTAGAGCTAGGAATCTCCAGACGATACCTGTGAGGGAGACGGCTGCACGTGGAAGGGACCGTAAGACCTGTGCCAGAAGGTATGTGAAGAGAGATCCAGTGTCCAGCGATCTGGATTGGAAGGCTGGACATAAGAACTGGACTACATACTGGCCAGGCTATATAGAGAGGAACTCTAACAGCAATGGAAGCTCATGTATGAACACTGATCTATGCCCTAGCTATAACCTTGAAAGACAGCAGGGAAACAAGTATTCTCCTGAAAGTGCTCCATTGGGAGATTCATCTGTGCCAATCCATGATATTGAACCCATGCTTGTTGAAGAAGAGGGAATGATAGCAGATGAAGAATCTGTTTACATGGACTGCTCTCTGTCTAAACTCCTTTGGTGATTTTCTGTTATAAAGTACAGCAACCATCACAAAGAAATACAAACTTGTTCTTTAATCTACTCAGAAAAGCTCCTGAGTAGGATTTTTAGCCACGCAGTAGAAAGCAAGCCAGCTAAGGGGTTTCAGCTGGATAACTGCTAGCAATTGAGCCTTACCTAATTGCTTGTGAGCTCTGAGAGAATCACTTCTGAATCTATGTGGGAAGATATAAGAAGTTAACCTGAAAAGAACAGTTTTTCTCTTCTTTGTGGCTTTTTGTTTGTTGTTTGATACATTGCTAAGAGAATATTAGCTAAAGCCTACAGAAAAGACCAGTTTGTTGCCAACCAGGTCTTATTTCTTTTGCTTTGATTGCCTGATAAGTTAAAATGTTGTTTTCCTGATTTTGTTTTTCCAAGTTTAACACTGAAAGCAAGTAACCTGATTTATGTGCTACCAAGCATATCTGTGTTGGGAGAAATAACCCCATAAATAAATATCTTATTGGCTTTACACTTGAGAGCAACTAAATTATTGTGAGCAGCTGTGTCTGGTGTGAATGGACTGCATTGCCCACAATCCCTTGCAAATCATATTGACATATGCACTTGCCAAGACTGTGAACATTCTCACCCAGGCAGCCGTCTGACAAACTCCATTCCAAATTCTCTTCTAAGAGGTTTAAGAAGCAGTTGAAAAACTGGCTGTTTCAGCAGGCCTTTCACAGCTATTCATATCTAAACTCACAGAAATACACCCAAATAGTAAACTGTAAATAGCTACTAGTCATCAGTTCAGACAACTATGTATATAAAGCATTCACTTCATGTTAAAAGTACCTATGGATCTATGTAAATAGTTCCACCTCTGTTCTTTGTAATATGTTCTGCTAAATGTAAACCACCCCTCATCTCTGGAAGGGGTGGTATAGAAGAGCCAAATAAATAAACAAACAAATAAATAAATAAATAAATAAAACTATTTATAGAGTTCTTGTGTGGAATATCCTACCCCTCTTTTTTCCTCTCTTGACTGCACTGGATGTATTTTAGTGTCACTGGAGAAATATTGTTGTGCTACTCACTTCCCCTCCATCCTTTTGACTTCAGCATATATGCACCTTTTTAATTTATTGTTTTTAACGTGTTGATTGTGTTGTAGTTTTGTCTATGCTCTGTTTTCAACAGAACTTTACACCGCTTAGATGCATTCTCTATTGTACCACCACTAGCAGTATAGCAAATGTCTCAAATAAATAAATAAAAAGAAAATGAAATGAAATATCCCAAAATGCAAGAACTTTAAGGAGGTAATTTTATAGCAGGCTCCATAGGTTGAGAGGGCAAGTAGGCACTTGTTTTGAGGATATTTTATAAAAGCTATATAAGTACTTTTGTTTCTTTATAAAAACTGGTAGAAATCACAGCTAGAATACAAAGGTCTGTAAGATGTAGACATCAGACCAATAGCAAGATGGGAGCTATCTATCTTTTGCACCGTGTGCTACATGTATGGTAAAAGGTAATATGTATGCAATCAGTGCCAGGATCTCCTGGATCTCAGAGAATGAGACTCATTGGAACGGGTAAACATAGGGGTATGTTTACTAAATGGCAATAATGTAGCAGCGGCACAATTATCACACGATATGTAATGTTATCGTGCGATAAATTAACTTTTTTGCGTAATAACGTGCCATTTCACCCGACAACATCCCTGGTGGCGCTAAGACACAGAAAAGGTGGAGTAAGGCTCCCCAGAGGGTGGAGAGAAGGGATCAATTGGCAGGGGGTGGGCAGTGAGAGTCTCCAGGCACACTATCGCTGCGAAATGAAGGTCCGAAAAATAGCGTGAGTGAAAACCTGGCGTTAGAGGCAAAAGTGAAGGAGAGAGAAACCATTTAAGTCATCAATGTTCAGCAAAGGCAGGGAGACCAAGAATAGTGATAATAGTGATACATGTGCAGCTGCACCAGATAGTGCCCAAGTACGAAAGGGCACTATGGTGTGGCTGCACATGGGGTACAGGGGGCTGCAGGCGTGATATGCAGTGGGGCAGCTGGGGCAGAGGTTAGGCTAGGCAGATGCCTAGGTGACACAGAGAAAAGCAGAAATGGAATATCAGCAACTGATCAAGGTCAAACATGCCCATGAGTGTGTGTGTTCCACAGTGTCCCAGGGGACAGTACCCAGCAAATACCCCAAAGGGCACAGAACATTGGCAGGTGGTGCCGGGGCGAACCATGGATGACTATACAGGCACCCCTACCCCAGATTACACACCATAGGCAGCCGCCTACCGGCACACTGGATGGCCTTGAACTGTGCACCACCAGCACCACCGGAATAAGGGCATGTCAGCATGGTGGCGGAGGGGTGCTAGTGGTGGAGGGGGCAGTGGCATCTGCCCACTGCAGACCAAGGCCAAGCCCTGTCTAGGTGGGTGTCGTGCACTGCAAAAGACGTCTGACCGTCTGACGAACAGTAATGGTATCCCCAGGGAATGACCTGCCTCTGTGGCAACAGTTTGGTGCAGTACACCCAGCCAGTGAGTTCAGGGGCAGAAGGTCACAGGTTCAAGTCCCAGCTGTGGCTCCTGCAGACCATGTTCCTGCATATTACCCAGTACTAAACCATGGTAATAAAGAAGGAACCTTTTTGCAGATAAAATAAACACGCCATAAACACCTATATTCTACCCTACAAAGCACATTCAACATAGATATGTGCAGTCCCTAGAGCAGAGGTTCCCAACTGCAGTCCCGGAGGGCCAAACACCATTCAGGTTTCATGCTGTCCCTATGAAATATGATTGAGATGCATTTGTATGTACCGCCCCCATTGTATGCAAATGCAGTCCTGCATATTCATTAGGGACAGCATGAAAACCTGAATCGTGTTGGGCCCACCAGGACCGGAGTTGGGAACCTCTGCCCAGGAGCATCGGCCAGCTCCACTATCCAAAGCCCCATGGAGAGTCAGGTTGTTGGGCCCTGCGCGGTGCAGCATCTACCAATACTAGAACCTGTATACCTTAGCAATGCTGTCATAAACTTGGAAACACGTTCCACATATATCAAGCGGTTGCTATGATTAATGTCAGATAACAAGTCAAAAATGAAACACAATTTGTTAACAGAGATCCATCAGAGCAACCTTTCTGATATCTTTGGAGTGTGTCTTTGTTTTTGTTTCTGACAGTGTTTACCACCCCAGAGAGTGACCTCAACAGTACTGAGTACCATAGCAATGCCTGCGCTGTGCCCAGGACTGGTGTGGTGGCCAGAGCTGCCAACCACCTCTATATTTCCACAATGCTGAAATAGGTGTGGCAGTGTGTGTATGTCTATCCAGTGTTTTGTGGCTGATCACACCTTAATGAGCCCACAATGCTTGCACTGCTTCCAGTGTTAGCCTGCCTATGTGCATAATGAGGAGCAAGTTACTGTGGGTATGAGCCGGACAGGGAAGCCTGGGCAGGATGCATGTGCACAGGGCATAGGGCAATGGCTGGGACACTGTATTGGCTGACCACCACCTGCACGGACAGGGTGACCACAGCATGTCATGCTGGGGGGGGGGGGTCACTCTCACCCTGACTGAGCAGTGACCATGGCATGTCTAGGTCCCCACATGGTGGTACTCAAAGTTTCTTTTAAGTGATATTTGGGAGTTTCCTTGGTTGGGGCCCAATCATTGACATGCTACCTCTGGGTGCACACAGTTTCACCAGGAACATGCACTATATACTAGCTAGCAGACTGTCTGCAGTTAGTGTGTGCATGACTGGAGCACTTTGCAGGGTGCAGCAGGTGAATGTCAGATGGTGGTGGGGGCATCTGAGCATTACAGGCCTACTGCCAGTGTCCTATGTGATGCAAACAGATCTGCATTGACTACCCTGGAGGGTGCCCCTTCCCCTGCAGGACCAGGGTTGCTGGTGCCACAGCCCTTCATCATGTCCCTCCACCGCTGCCATTGCAAAGATGTAGAGTGTGGGTCTGTTAGTGGCAGATCCTGGCCCTGAGAGGGCAGGGTGGGTTGGTAGGTGGTGCTCCCTAATCTGCATGTTGGTCCAGACACCCCCCCCCCTGCCATATAGGGCTCTGTAGGTGATGGCAATGAGGTGAGGGTGTTTCTTCTGAAAGCACAGATTGTAGAGATATGTCTGACTGTTACATGCAGCAAAAGAGATTGCCTCAGACAGCCATATTAGATGAGACCTCTGGCTTGGTGGTCATTGTATTAACCAGTGTGCTACACCTCTAGTCCTTTGATCACAGCTCAGCGCGTGAACTGAAGGTTACATACGATGACGTGCCACGGCACGTTTATCATGCAATGTTGGCCAGGGCACCCTCTATCGCACGATACCCAGCCATTGCTTCCTTTACACTGGAATTCCCACCACCTTATATGGCATTTCTCACGTTATCGCTGCAACTAGCGCCGGTAACATTAGGACCATTTAGTA
Organism: Ichthyophis bannanicus; assembly: GCA_033557465.1. Classification (NCBI taxonomy): domain Eukaryota; kingdom Metazoa; phylum Chordata; class Amphibia; order Gymnophiona; family Ichthyophiidae; genus Ichthyophis; species Ichthyophis bannanicus. The sequence continues at coordinate 430,035,417 of CM066032.1, forward strand.
AACATACCCCATAGATTGATTGTTTACGTCATCAGAATATAAAAAGACTTGGAGACATGCAATGAAGCTACAGGATAACCTATTTAAGACTTATAAGAGAAAATATTTTTTCACTCAACATGTAATCAAACTCTGGAATTTGTTACCAGAGGATGTAGTAAAAGCTGTTAGTGTAGCTGGGTTTAAAAAAGGTTTGGACAAGTTCCTGGAGGAAAGGTCCATAAGCCATTACTAAAAGGGACCCGGGATATCACTACTTGTTCCAATACAAGCATTGAGAAACCTGTGTCTTTTGGGGAAACTGCTAGGTACTGTGATAAGGAAGCTTATCATAGCTCAGGAAGGAGCTATAGTAAAGGTGAAGTGACTCTGAACAAGCAACCTGTCAGTTCTGGTAGAAATAAGAAAACATAATTTTTCCATAAAAGACTAACAGTCCCAGAATGCATCAGGTTTCCAACAGCCATTAGAGGAGCTGAAGGGGGGAAATGTGTGTTCAATCTGGAGGGCTATGAGGTAATCCCCAAGCACTCATCTCAAAGGGCAGGGCCTGATTCAGCACAGCTGCGCTGTGTTAGGGTGGAGCACACATCTAAGCAGAATAAAGGTAGAGTTTATTCTACAGAGAATCTTCTTCATGATCTTGGACAGCTTCATCATCTGGAGAATCATCAGAAGCAGAAGCCAGAGCGGACGGACAGAGAGGGCAAGAAACCCTTTGGAAGAAAGAAGAGAAAAGCATTTGGGAGGTCTAAAGGAGTCCAGAGCAGTACGTATACTGGGAGACATTCAAAAGGCCAGCATACACCATTGGACTGGGGAAAACCAGAGGAGTGGTGCTGCAGAGCTAGGAATCTCCAGATGGTACCTGTGAGGGAGACGGCTGCACTTGGAAGGAACCCTAGGACCCGTGCCAGAAGGTATGTGAAGAGAGATCCAGTGTCCAGGGATCTGGATTGGAAGGCTGGACATAAGAACTGGACTACATACTGGCCAGGCTATTTAGAGAGGAACTCTAACAGCAATGGAAGTTCAGGTATGAACACTGATCTATGCCCTAGCTATACCCTTGAAAGACAGCAGGGAAACAAGTATTCTCCTGAGAGTGCTCCATTGAGAAATTCCTCTGTGCCAATCCATGATATTGAACCCATGATTGTTGAAGAAGGGGGAGCGGTTATAGATACAGGCTGTGAATACATGGATTGCTCTCTGTCTAAACTCCTTTGGTAATTTACTGTTACAAATTACAACAACCATCACAAAGAAATACAAACTTGTTCTTTAATCTACTCAGAAAAGCTCCTGAGTAGGATTTGAGCCACGCAGTAGAAAGCAAGCCAGCTAAGGGGTTTCAGCTGGGTAACTGCTAGCAATTGAGCTTTACCTAATTGCTTGTGAGCTCTGAGGAAATCACTTCTGAGTCTATGTGTGAAGATATAAGAAGTTAACCTGAAAAGAACAGTTTTTCCCTACTTTGTGGGTTTTGTTTGTTGATTAAAGCACTGCTAAGAAAATATTAGCTAGAGCCTACAGAAAAGACCAGTTTATTACCAACCAGGTCTTTATTCTTTTGCTTTGATTGCCTGACAAGTTCAGCTGTTGTTTTCCTGATTTTGTTTTTCTAAGTTTAACACTGAAAGCAAGTATCCTGTTTTATGTGCTACCAAGCATATCTGTGTTGGGAGAAATAACCCCATAAATAAATATCTTATTGGCTTTACACTCAAGCACAACTAATTATTGTGAGCAGCTGTGTCTGGTGTGAATGGACTACATTTCCCACAATACCTTGCAAATCATATTAATATATGCCTTTGCCAAGACTGTGAACATTCTCACCCAGGCACCCGTCTGACAAATGGCGTAGTTTTTCGGATTGCTTTTGCGCAAAGGATTTACTTGCTAAGGATTACAACTCGAGTCTGAAGGAAAAGACAGTTCAAGTTTAAAACTGAAAAAAAAAAAGATTTTCCCTCAACTGCACTTTGGAGGAGAGGTGGCTGTTCCAGGTAGCTGTTCCAGGAAGAAAAGACCATGTGCAGAGCTGGATTCATCACTGGCATAAGGTAACAAGTACCTGGGCATGTCTAGTGGTGGATGGGAGTAAGGCACAGGGGTAATTGGAAAAAAAAAGAAAAAAAACCCACCTGTTTGGAAGGTGGTGCACTGTGTTTTTTTTCTTTGTGTTTTCTTGCAGGGATCAAGGTGGATCCGAGGGATATGGCTAGCTGGATGGCAGCCCAGTTTAGAAGGCAACAGGAGCTATCGCAGCAAGCTCAGGACACTGCTATGAAAGCCTTAATGGACCAGCAGAGGCCAGTGCTTGATCTGGTGCAAGCCCTAGTTAAACTGCAGAACCAAAGTGGACCAGATGCAAGACCAGCAGTAAATACCACATGTGGACAGTGTGGGACTCAATCAGGGAATTGGGGCATTTAGTTTTGGGAAGCAAACTCCAGATGATAATGTTGATGATTTTCTAGAGTCTTTTGAGAGAGTGGCACAAGCATTAGCATGGCCAGAGACCCAGTGGGCAGTAAGGCTGGCAGCCTCATTAACTGGAGAGGCGCTTGCAGCTTATAGAGCAATGCCAACAGCCCAGGCTTTGAATTATAAGGATGTAAACGCTGCTATTAGAGATCGCCTAGGGATGTCTATTTCAGAGTATAGGCGAATGTTTAGAGCTACTACATTAAGAGTGGGTGAAACACCCAGGGCTCTGAGTCAGAGAATCAGAGGATTAGCTGTAAAATGGTTGGAGCCTGAGCAAAAGATGGTAGAAATGTTATTAGACATTATTATGCTTGAACAATTTATGTCTGCAGTGCCTAAAGATTTGCACACTTTCCTTATACAGCAAAATTGCCAAAATCTTGGAGAGGCAACCATGCTAGCAGAGAGATTCTTGGAAGCCACGCAGGCTTGCCATAGAATGGGTGGCCCTCTGAAGATGGGTGCTTAGGCAAGCTGTGCTGTATCAGAAAAGAAAATAGTTAAAAATGTTTATGAAAATAAATGCACTGTGCCAAACCAGAGGACACAGTGGAGTGAAAAGAAATGTTTCAAGTGTGGAAAATGGGGACATTTAGAAAAGGGATGCCAGACACACACTAGCTTAATGGGTGTGGATTTAAAACAGCCCAAAGAAGGATTTCTTTTGATGGTTGATGTGCAAGGAATTACCACAAATGCTTTGTTAGACTCTGGGGCAGACCAGAGTATGATGTCAAAAAGGCTTTGGAAGAGAATAGAGGCCCAAGAAGGATTTGTGCCTAGAACCCCTGAAAGCCAAGTTCACATCAGATGCATTCATGGTGCTGCAACATCATATCCCACCTATAGGCTAAAGGTTAAGTGCCTGGGGAAACAAGAGGAAGTCCTGTTAGCAGTGGTGCCTAGGCTACCCTTTGATTTGGTTCTAGGAAGAGACTGGCCAAGATTTAAACAGGGTCTAGTGGAAGGACTAGGAAAGAAGGAGGGAGAAGGTTTAATGGTAATAGCTCCCGGGCCTTTATTTGGAAGTCCTCAGATCCCAGCTAAAAAGATGGTTAAGCGTCCAGAAGACCAAACTACCCCGAAGCAGACATTTGTCTTAAAGTACCATAGGGTCACAGAGAAGGCCAAAGCTCCTAAGCGGGCAACCCCTCAAGCTGCTGGGTTTGACCTGTGCAGCATAGAAAATGTGACTGTACCTAGCCAAGGGAGAGCCCTGGTGGACACTGGTCTCCAAGTGGAAATACCTATTGGATGCTATGGGAGAGTAGCCCCAAGGTCCGGATTAGCCCTTAAATATTTCATCGATGTGGGTGCGGGAGTAATTGAACCTGATTATAGGGGCAATATTAAAGTTCTGTTATTTAATTTTGGACAGAATGATTATCACGTGAAGACAGGAGACAGAATTGCCCAATTGATCTGTGAGAGACTGGGTTTTCCACCTGTGGAGGAGGTCACATCCCTGGAAAATTCTGAGCGTGGAACCAAAGGCTTTGGTTCTACTGATGCAAAAGGGGTTAAAAGCCTAGCTGCCACCTGTGCCCGAGAGAGGGAGGTGAATGAAGAGGAAGATTTGGGACCACAGGTATCTGATTGTAAAGAAAAATCAGAGCCCCAAATAGGTGAGGACCTGACAGTGGTACAACAGGGAGAAATTAGGAAATTGCTTAAAGAATTCCCAGATGTGTTGACACCCATACCTGGGGAGACACATTTGGTTGCCCATGAAATAATAACTCCACCTGGGAAATTAATTCGTCAAAGACCATACTGCTTGCCTGAAGCCAAGAGACAGGAAGTTGTGGCACAAGTCCAGGAGATGTTGGACATGGGAGCAATAGAGGAGTCAAAGAGCCTGATGGATCTTTAAGATTTTGTATTGACTTCCGGCAGGTAAACGCAATATCAGTTTTTGATGCATATCCAATGCCAAGAATTGAAGAGCTGTTGGACCAGCTTGGACAAGCTCAATACTTAACCACCCTTGATATGACAAAAGGATATTGGCAAATCCCTCTAACCAGGGAGTCGAAGCCGAAGACTACGTTCAGCACCCCCGTTGGCCTTTTCCAGTTCAAGAGGATGCCTTTCGGACTGCATGGAGCGGCAGCTACCTGCCAAAGGTTAGTGGATCAGGTACTTCGACCCCACCAAAATTATGCGTTTGCATATATGGATGATGTCATAATCCATAGTAACACCTGGGCGGAGCATCTAAAGAGGATCAGGGCAGTCTTGTGCTCCATGAAGCAAGCTGGAATCACTTTAAACCCGAAGAAGTGTGCCTTTGCAAATAGGGAGGTAAAATACCTGGGCCACCTAGTGGGAAGAGGAAAAATTAAACCTCTAGTGAGTAAGGTAGATAGCATCAGGAATTTTCCCCCTCCAACAACAAAGAAACAACTAAGAAGTTTCTTGGGAGTTATTGGATACTACCCCAGATTTATACCACAATTTGCAGAGAAAAGTGCAATTTTCACGGATATGCTGTGGAAGAATTGTCCAAACCAGCTAAAGTGGACACCTGAAGCTGAAAAAGCATTTTCAGTCCTAAAAGGAAAATTGTGTACAGGACCGGTACTGAAAGGGGTGCACTTCAGGAAGCCCTTTCTGGTTCAAACAGATGCATCGGATGTAGGGCTAGGAGCGGTTCTATCCCAGTGTCATGAAGGGGAGGAGCATCCTGTGATGTACCTGAGCAGGAAGTTGTCACTGGCTGAACAAAAGTATTCCACAATAGAAAAAGAGTATTTAGCTATAAAGTGGTCAGTGGAGGCGTTAAGGTTTTACCTTACAGGGAGAAAGTTCCAATTGGTCACAGACCATGCCCCACTTAAGTGGTTGCAGCAAATGAAGAACCACAATGCCAGGTTGACACGCTGGTACATGGCCTTACAGGCATTTGATTTTCAAGTGGAACATCGTACTGGGAAGTTACACAAGAATGCGGATGCCCTTTCCCGTATTACGGACTGTAGAGAAGAAGTTTCACCAGTTACACCAGTCCGTAATAACTTAAGCAGGGGGGTATGTGATAAGGAAGCTTATCATAGCTCAGGAAGGAGCTATAGTAAAGGTGAAGTGACTCTGAACAAGCAACCTGTCAGTTCTGGTAGAAATAAGAAAACAGAATTTTCCATAAAAGACTACCAGTCCCAGAATGCACCAGGTTTCCAACAGCCATTAGAGGAGCTGAAGGGGGGAAACGTGTGTTCAATCAGGAGGGCTATGAGGTAATCCCCAAGCACTCATCTCAAAGGGCAGGGCCTGATTCAGCACAGCTGCGCTGTGTTAGGGTGGAGCACTCATCTAAGCAGAATAAAGGTAGAGTTTATTCTACAGAGAATCTTCTTCATGATCTTGGACAGCTTCATCATCTGGAGGATCATCAGAAGCAGAAGCCAGAGCGGACGGACAGAGAGGGCAAGAAACCCTTTGGAAGAAAGAAGAGAAAAGCATTTGGGAGGTCTAAAGGAGTCCAGAGCACTACGTATACTGGGAGACATTCAAAAGGCCAGCATACACCATTGGACTGGGGAAAACCAGAGGAGTGGTGCTGCCGAGCTAGGAATCTCCAGATGGTACCTGTGAGGGAGACGGCTGCACTTGGAAGGGACCCTAGGACCCGTGCCAGAAGGTATGTGAAGAGAGATCCAGTGTCCAGGGATCTGGATTGGAAGGCTGGACATAAGAACTGGACTACATACTGGCCAGGCTATTTAGAGAGGAACTCTAACAGCAATGGAAGCTCAGGTATGAACACTGATCTATGCCCTAGCTATACCCTTGAAAGACAGCAGGGAAACAAGTATTCTCCTGAGAGTGCTCCATTGAGAAATTCCTCTGTGCCAATCCATGATATTAAACCTATGATTGTTGAAGAAGGGGGAGCGGTTATAGATACAGGCTGTGAATACATGGATTGCTCTCTGTCTAAACTCCTTTGGTAATTTACTGTTACAAAGTACAACAACCATCACAAAGAAATACAAACTTGTTCTTTAATCTACTCAGAAAAGCTCCTGAGTAGGATTTGAGCCACGCAGTAGAAAGCAAGCCAGCTAAGGGGTTTCAGCTGGGTAACTGCTAGCAATTGAGCCTTACCTAATTGCTTGTGAGCTCTGAGGAAATCACTTCTGAGTCTGTGTGAAGATATAAGAAGTTAACCTGAAAAGAACAGTTTTTCCCTACTTTGTGGGTTTTGTTTGTTGATTAAAGCACTGCTAAGAAAATATTAGCTAGAGCCTACAGAAAAGACCAGTTTGTTACCAACCAGGTCTTTATTCTTTTGCTTTGATTGCCTGACAAGTTCAGCTGTTGTTTTCCTGATTTTGTTTTTCTAAGTTTAACACTGAAAGCAAGTATCCTGTTTTATGTGCTACCAAGCATATCTGTGTTGGGAGAAATAACCCCATAAATAAATATCTTATTGTCTTTACACTCAAGCACAACTAATTATTGTGAGCAGCTGTGTCTGGTGTGAATGGACTACATTTCCCACAATACCTTGCAAATCATATTAATATATGCCTTTGCCAAGACTGTGAACATTCTCACCCAGGCACCCGTCTGACAGTACTTATGACCTAGATTTGCCACTGCTGGAAACAAGATACTGGGCTTGATGGACCTTTGTCTGACCCAGTATGGCATATCTTATGTTCTTATTTCTGGAGACTAGAGTTGCAAACTTGGAAGAGCTGAGGCAGACAACAAGTTATATAAAGGATATCTTCAGGGACATAGTAGAGGAGTCACAGCTTCAATCTGGCATCCTCTGTACTGCCCTGGAGAAGAAAGTTCATCTGGCAGGAAAGCATTAACTTGATGTGATAGGATTTTATCTTGTAGCCAGGACCTGTCCTTCTAGTAATGCAATATCCTCTTGCACTCAGGATGTGTTTCCAATGTCATGTGTTAAGAAAGGAATGGTTAGGCTGACTATTGTAGCTTAAAATTCATTCATTAGGGATGAGTGGCTCGTGGATATGAGGATTTCTTGTTAGGATCCATGTCTGCTACAAAGGTGGTGGACCTTGTTCATCACCTAGACGCATGAAAGATATTTGCTTGTACTGCCCCCATTGTTTGTAAATCTCTCTCATGCATATTCATTGTGGTTATCCTGAAAACCTGACTGGCTAGCTATGTCCCAAGGACTGGATTGAGAACCCCTGCTGAATAGGCAAAAACTAATATTAAAACCCCTTAGGGCAGTGGTTCCCAACCCAGTCCTCGGGTATCTTCACACCAGTCAGGTTTTTAGGATATCCACAATGAATTTGCATGAAATACTGTAGATTTTCATGCACTGCTTCCATTGTATGCAGATCTATCTCATGCATATTCATTGTGGATACCCTGAAAACCTGACTGAACTGGGGGAGCCCGAGGACTAGGTTGGGAACCACTGCTTTAGGGAGTTGGTTGGACTGCTGGATGACCAAGGGGTAAAAGAAATGTTGAGGAAAGATAAGATAATTAAAGAAAACAAACTAATTTCTTTCTCTCAGCCTTTATTGAGGAAGGTATTGGAATCATACCCACACTGAAAACCTTTTTTGATGGTGATGATGATTCGGAACAGCTAAAGCTCATCACTATCATTCTACAAGATGCAATAGATCAAACTGACAAGCTCAAGAGCAACAAATCAGCCCCCTAGAGCCCCGAAAGACCTCAAACATGAAATTGCCATCCTGTTACTACTAATCTCTAACTTATCATTCAAAACATTTCATGATATCTCAGAATTGGAAGGAGGCCAATGTAATTCCAATTAAAAAAAAAGGCTCCAAGGGTGATCCAGAAAAAGACAGACTGGTAAACCTGACATCAATGCTTGGCAACACTGTAGAAAATATTCTAAAAATACAAAATTGCCAGTCATATAAAAAGAATCAGCTTAATGGGAATGAGCCTTGCTTTACCAATGTAATTGGATTTTTTTAAAGGTGTAAAAAACAAATCATTAACATTGAGCTGGTTAATATAGTACATTTCAATTTTCAGAACGTGTGTGAGAAAGTCCCTTATGAGAGACACCTTAGAAAATCAAATTTCCATGGGATAGGAGCTAAAGGAGTAGAGGAGTAGCCTAGTGGTTAGAGTGATTGCCTGGTACCCAGATAATCAAGAGTTTGATTCTCAATGGTATTCTTTGTGATCGTGGACAAGTCACTTTACTCTCCATTGCCTTGGAAGTATAGGCCTGACAATCTACTTCCAGTGATAAACTGCCAAAAAGCCCTACAGGCAGCTGGGTTACCAGGAGTCAGCACTGACTTGAGGCAACAAAAAAAAATGGAGGTTAAGTTTCTATTGTAGCATTCAAACTGGTTGAAAGACAGGAAACATAGAGTAGGACTAAATGGTCAGTTATGTTCATGGAAATGACTAAGCATCTATACAGGAACATGGGCACTTTAATATATCAATAAATGACTAGAAAATAAGCACACATTTTTGGATAACACAAAATAGCAGAGGATTGGAAAAATGATCTTTTGAGATTAGGGCACTGGGCATCTAAATGGCAAATACAATTTAGGGGTACGTTTACTAAAGGGTGTCAAGGGAACAAGTATGCCATTAATATCTATTATCAGCACCCTTGTACCCTTAACACTGCAAGAAAAGCTGCATTAATGAGCATTAAAGGCTCCTGCACATTAAGGGCACAGTAGGCAGAGAGTGGTCATTGACAGTAGGTGTTCCCTTAATCCCTGTTGCGTTAGCGCCTTTTAATGCTGGGAATCCTAACGCCAAGTAAAACTGTGTGGAAAGGGGACATTTTGAGGGGAGAGAGCCTATTTAAACATCTGTAATGTGATGCACAGACAGGGGAGCCCAAGATAAAAATAGTAGTTCTCCAGTAGCAGCAACAGTATAGTGCCCAAGTAAGAAAGGGCACTATGTTGATGGTGAAAATGGGGCAAAGGGGGTGGCATGTGAGTTATGCAGTGAGGGTTGCTGGTGCACAAGACAGACAAGACAAGCGGCTTCCCACATTGCACATCTGTCATGTCCGACCTGATGCCACAGTGACAGTGTGCTGCTGCTTCTATGAAAAGGTGATGTGCAACATGGGGCAGTCCAAGGCTCCCTGGCACCCTAGGCAGAGACCCCAGCTGCCTCCATGCTGCCATTGATGCTGGCTTTGGAGGAAGAGGCTGGTAGCGCCAGAAGCTGTAGCTCAACATGGGACTGTAAAAAGCAGCCACCCAGGGAAATATCACTGCTGCGTCTGTCCATCTCCCGCCAAGACATATCTGTAGCTGACAGGGATGGAGTTATGCTGGCAGCAGTTATTAGGAGGTGTAGTGTGGCCACCCATGTGTGCATATACCCTCCACCTGGAACTGGCGCCCTAGGCGTATGCCTAAGCCACATAGTGGAAGGGTCGGGACTGCACCCCACCCCCACTGACACATGTTGCCACCACCTGCAGCATACACCACCACCACCACCTGCAGCATACAAAGCCATTGTGACATACAGACCGGACAACACATCCCCCTCCAACACCCACCAAACACACCTTATCAGACAGGTATTGCACAGATCATGCAGGGATCACAGCAGACATTGGAATACCCCTATTCATGTCCGCATTCATGCTGGCAATGACCACAGCTACATAGAGACACTGCTGGAGGGTCACAGGTTCAAGACCCAGCTATGTATCATGTATTGCATGTCCCTGTGGGTAAGCTTTATCCTACAGTGCAAGCATAGCACTAGCATGTGAAACCCCCATCGCCACGCAGACAACCTCCACTATCCACAGCTGGATGGAAAGGCAGGCTGATAGCACTGGAACACTGAATGGGCATTAACATCAGGGCATGCTAATAGTTCCTGCACAATAAGCACACATTAACAATGCTTGAGCTGATATGGTGACCAAAGTAGCAGGCAGGAATGCCAACCATCCCCACTTCTGCACTGCAATGTGTGTCTCCAGTTTTCTGGCCTTCGGCACTGCATTGTGCCTCACATTACCTAACTAATTCCCTGCGTTCATCTGCAAATGTGCATGATAAGGAGCAGGGGATTGTGGTTATGGCCTGGAACACAGTGGTTTGGCTAGGATGTGTCTGCATCGGAGGTAGGGTCAATGTCTGTGTCTTTGTAGTGTCCATCTAAGTGTCAACATCAGTTCATGCTGCCATGGCAATCTCACTCTGACTGAGTTGTGACCATGGCATGGCTATGTATCCACATAGCACTATGTGGTTTCCAACTATAAAGATGCAGGTGCACTTTTTGTTCTGGGAGCCCAATGAAGGGTATCCATGGTCACTCTATGTACTGATCATCAGGCTAGGCACAGTTGGCATATGCATGGCTGAGACAGCCCTGGGGTGGGCAGCTGGTACAGTCTTACTGTGGTGAGTTGGTAGTTCTAGAGAAGAGGATGGTAGTTGTTAATGGCCTGCTCAGTGTGGTCATAGTAGCCCCATGCATGTCTATGCAGTCCCAACTGCAAGGTACTAACAGCTGCAGTACTGATGGGGGATGTTCTAGAAGAACCACTGACCAACAGAAGCAGGACACAGGGCCCAGCAGTAATAGGCAACTATTGCATACTGCAATTGGCTAGAAACCTGATGACCAGCATAGCATACAAACAATAATGTGGACTACCAGCAGAGTCAATCTCTAGCAGTGCAAGCTCTGGGGATCAGGTGCTGGGCACCCATCCTTACCCTCAGAGTGACCACTGAAACTGCTCAGTAGCATGGTTTGCAGCTGTTATGTGCTTGCACCTTACACTGTTAGTGCATTTTACTGAGCCAATGTGTTGGATCACTGCATTCTCCATTTGTGGAACAGCTGCAGAATACTGTTCTGCGTGTGCAGTGCATCATAGGTACTGGAGGGGCTAACCTATACAGGGACATACAACAGACATTTTAGGCAGTGACCTGCAATCTCCTTAAATTCAGACATTGCTAGGTAGAGTAGTGGAGGGTCTCCATAAGCAAAGGGTGAGTGTTTGATTCTTACCTGCTCTTTGGTCCTGTGCGCTACTCAGTTCCTTTTCATATCTGTAATAGTCCAGGCTCTGCTGTGACTGGCAGACACACATCCTTATAATTTGTTCTGGATTCTGCCCACAATTTGTGACAGCAGACATGCTATTTCCCCTCATGCCCTTCTAAGAGCATGGTGTTATTGTCTCTGCTGCAGCCCATTGCAGGGGGTCAGACATGTTCACCCTGCAGATGCTAGGTACCTGCTTGGAGGTGTGACATAATGGCTATGGCAATGGTTTAGGGACCAAGACACCAGGATTGGAGGCCTAATCACACTCTTTATGTGACATTTCGGAATGTGTTACTGTCACATTTTATGTCTGCCAAAAAATCTAGCATTTTGCACATGTAGTTAGGATTATATGTCCTCTGTGCGTTACTTTGAATTTATCAATACTGCCAGTAAGCCTTACCTCAGTAGTGGCAAAAGTAATGGTGACGTAGTTGAAAGATAGAATAGCGATTTTTCAGTAAGCTAAAGGGTTGCGAGATCTGAAGCAACATGGCTTTAGAAAGGGAAAATCATGGCAAAAAAATTCTGATTGATTTCTTTGACTGGTGACCAGAGAACTCGATCAAGGGCATGCAATGAATGTGGTCAATTTAGATTCCAGCAAATCTTTGATACTGTTCCTCATGGGAAGCTTGTGAATAAAATGAGCAGCCTGGGGATGGATCCCATGGTAGTGAACTGGACCAAGATCTGGTGGTGAATGGAACTCACTCTGAAGAAAGAGGGGGTGCGTAGTCGAATGCCTCAGGGATTGGGCCTGGCACTGCTACTGTTCAATGTCTTTGTGGGTGATATTGATGGGTTAAAAGGAAAAGTTTGCCTTTTTTGCAAATGATACAAAGATTTGCAGCAGAATGGACACTTAACAAAAATCAGAGGAATGATCCCATGCTTGGCAATTGAAATTTAATAAAAAGAAGTACAGAGTGATGCACTTGGGATGCAGAAACCAAAGAAGCTATACGTGATGGGAATGAGAAGCTGGTGTGTACAGATCAAGAGAGGGACCTCAGAGTGATAGTGTCTGAGGATTTTAAGGTGGCAAAACAGTGTGACAAGCAAATGGCCAAAGTCTGAAGGATGTTAGGCTGCATTCAGAGAGAAATAACCAGCAGGAAGAAGGAGGTATTATTACTCCTGTACAGGTCATTGGTGAGGCCTCATTTGGACTTGAAATGGTTCAGAGGAAGGTTATAAGATGATATGGGGCCTGCACTAGAAGGCATATGAGAAAAGACTTGAAGATCTGACTATGTATACCCTAGAGGAGATGAGAAATGAGGGGATATGATACAGCTCTTTAAATAGGGTATTAATGAACAAACCAATCTTTTTCAAAGATGGGGAAGCTGTAGAACTAGAGGACATGAAATGAAGCTGCAAGGAGGTAGACTTAAAAGCAACATCAGGAAATACTTTTTTATGGAGAGGATGGTGGATGTTTGGAATGACCTCCCGAAAGAGCTGGTGGGAGCAAAAGCAGTGAACAAACTCAAAAAGGCATGAGACAGACACAGAGGATCACTACATAGCAAGAGGATGAAATCAAAGCAAATGTAAACAACTTCATAAACAGAGAGGTGTAACCTGACTGGAGTGATGGGTATAACCTTAAGCAAAGGCATAGAAGGGGAGTAACCTACACAGAGCAGCAAGTGCAGCTCTAAAAATCTAGCCACCTTACTGGGCAGACTAGATGGACCATGCTTGTCTTTGTCTGCCATCATTTACTATGTTACTTTGTTCCTATGAATATATACTAAACTGCACAAACTGTTAGCATGGGATTTGCTGTGCACTAAGGGTGTCATATACTAACAGCTCAGGGAACCATGCTAAAATTTATTTATTTATTATTTATTTACATTCTCTTATATACCGCACTATTCGGCATCAGCGCGGTTTACATGGAACAGAAACGCTCAGTACAGTTAACATGTATGAGTTTACAGAAAATCCCATGCTAATAACTTTGCTTGTGCTAGGGTGGGGACTGGGAGGGTTCAGGGCAGAATGTGGGCATTAAAGGTGCTTCACGGTTAGCATGGGTACATCATGCAATTGGCAGGTGGTGGACACATGTGACCCCAAATATCAGCTTGAGCCTCCATACTAATTTGGCAGCACGATCACATGCTACTGGTGTGCCCATTAGTAAGCTTGCCTCTAAATTTCATTGTCCGTTTAGATGTTTAGTCCCCTAGTCTCAACCAATAACAAGGGAGGCACCCTTGACCTCATCTTCAAACCAGATATGCTCCTGGATAAGAAACTTATACAACCTCCAACAGTTACACCCATCCCATGATCAGACCATTACATCATAACCCTCCAGATAACCACCCCTACACCAAACAACTCAACAGAATCAACAACCACACAAAGAAGATTCAAACAATTCAACAAAGACATGTTTATACAACAGGTCCTACCTCAAATAAACCTAGAATCAACAGACCTTGAAGAGACAATAAATAGCTGGAACTCCATAATCCACAAAGCAGCCATTGCCCCACATCAAGAAGACACACAATATTAGAAAGAGCACAGCACCTGGTATTCCAGTGAGATCAACAACCTGAAACAAGCCATGTGGAAAGCAGAACGAAGATGGAGAAGGACAAAAGACACAGAAGACAGAATTAACTACACTAATAAGATGCAAGAATACCAGTCCCTAATAAATGCCTACAAATACCAGTCCCTAATAAATGCCTACAAATCTGATCATGAGCTCACTAAATAAACCAAGAGAATTATTCAATATAATAAGAACCTTGACAAGAAATAAACCTGCTGAGCACAGTCAAATCAACCCCCAGACGAAGGCAGACTTCCTTGAATCAAAACACAAACTGAACCCAACCCAAATACATCCAATAACAACGGAAACTCACACAAGAACAAGAAAAGCCTACATATGTAAAATATTTCACATACCATCTATAAAAGAACTAAAAAATATTATAACCATGCTCAACACCACAACCTCCACTCTCGATCCATGTCCAGTACCCTGGATCAAAATGACAACTGAACAACTAGCCCCTATTCTACTCAAAATAGTTCAACTGTCACTTACACAAGGCACTGTACCTCCTATACTCAAACAATCAATGGTAAGGCCAATTATAAAGAACAACACCCTGGACTCAAACAACCCCATTCATACCAACCCATCTCAAGCCTCCCACTTATAGCAAAGATAATTGAAAAAGTGGCCCAACTTCAGTTACAAGATCACTTTAATGCACATGCTTTTCTAGACCCTCACCTACATGGGTTCAATCCCAAACACAGCGTGGAAACTCTTATCACCTCACTCTTGAACAACCTAATCACCAAACCAGACAACACAACACAATGCTGCATATTGATATTCCTTGATATAAAAGCTGCCTTTGACTCTATAAACCACAAATTACTAATTACACACCTAAATGAAATTGGACTACAAGAAACAACAGTAAAATGGTATACATCGTATCTTACCACAGAAAGATACAGGTCAAATCTGGATCACATCAATCAAATCCAATAGATCAGCAACTAGGAGTACTGCAGGGCTCAGAATTCTCTGCACTGCTGTTTAATATCTATCTGCAGTCCCTCTGCAACATAATAGCCAAACACAAAATAGACTACAATATCTATGCAGATGACATCATGGTCCACGCCTCATTCAACATTGACCCACCTGACTACTTGAACATAATAACATGTCTGGAAGAAATGTCAAGCTGGCTTCTGGAATGAAATTTCATGATAAACTACAAGAAAGCAGAAGCAATCTTCATAACAAAGAACTCCGCATTTGCTCCACCAAAATCTCTGCAAATATTGCATGACACCATAGAAGAAAAAACAAGTAAAATACTTGGGGATATACTTCGACCAAAACCTAAACTTTCAAGAGCATATAAGCAAGATTACAAAAACTGCCTATAATGAACTAAGAACAATACACAAACCCAAACCTCTTCTGGACTTCAATAACGTCCGCACAGTCTGCCAGGCCTTGATAATGTCAATACTGGATTATTGCAACATCATCTACCAGGGGCTACCTACCCAGTCCACCTGCACTACAAAACCCGACGTCCCATATCATAATTGGGAAACCAAGAACCAGCCACATAACCCCAAAATTGAGACAACTACACTGGCTCCCCATAATCACCAGGACCAAATGCAAATCAATACTCACCATTTTCAAAATCCTACGCCAACTATCACCACCAACATTACAAACCCTTATCAGCAAAGACCGTGAAAAAAGAGCATAAAGGAAAATCAATAAAAACCTACTAATAATACCAAAGACCAAAACCAAAACTAAACAAACTGTCATAGAGCTTTTTCAATATATGCTCTATCACTCTAGAATGCCCTCCCAGAAAACTTAAGAACCATCAATGACCTATAGGACTTTCGGAAAGCCTTAGAAACACACCTCTTTTTTGAATACTATGGACCAGAACCTGAAATACCATGTGAAATGGACCCACTTCAATGAAATATGAACACATCCAATCATTCTACCTTCCATACAATAGCAGCAACCATCACAACTAACATCAAGAAACCATGCAGCCAATATTGTTAGTACCCCCTGTTATATCCAAATTTTAATTCCTTGTTCTATGTAAAGTTCCTTTGTTTAACATTCAATGTAAACTGCTTTGAATGTAAGAAAAGCAGTATAGAAAATTGTTAAATAAATAAAAAAAATAAGATCCTTCTGTAAACCTTGCAACCTTCTGAAGTTTTATGGACTGAATAATTTTCTGTCATCTGAAAATTTGATCACACACAAAAAGAACAAGAAGGCCACTGGCCACTAGTAGCAGTAGAAAATTGTTGTTGATGAGGTGATGTCAACTTCTCGTGACCTGTGGCTAATCGTCCATGTTGCAACTACCCCATGGGATTTTCTTGTCAAGTGGATTACCAGGTCTTTATTCCACACAGTAAGCCTGCAGTACCAGGTATTCCAAGGTGGTCTCCCATCTAATTACTAATCATGCCCTTCCCTCCTTAGCTTCCAAGACCAGACAAAATTGGGAAAAAAGATATTTACTTCCATTTATCTTAGAAACATTAGAAAGTATAATTTATGCTGTTCTGCACATCGTTGTTTGTAACTTTTGTCCCACTATACATATGCAATGGATGTCACCAATGGCGCATCATGGTTTACATGTGTGGCATTAAGACACCTGTTTGTCGGACAAACTCAGAGGATCTCTAAAGGAAAAAATGGGGCTGTTGTAGTTGTTATGGAAGGACAGACTAGATAGGCCCTGTGGTCTTTTTCTGTAGTCATTTTTCTATGTTTCTATGTAAATGTTAGCATGGGCGTCCATGCTAATTTGGCAGCACAATCACATGATACCAGTATGTCCATTAGTAAACATACCCCTAAATTCCTTCTGCCATGTAGATGTTTCATCCTTAGATTTCCATTCCTCCTTCCCTTGAAATGATAGGGCACTTTAATTGATTTCACTCTTTATAAGAACCAATTCCATTGCAAATTTAGTATAAGAAAAATTATCATTAATTACAAAAAGATACAGGGGTATGTTTTCTAAGGCATGGTAATGTAGCATTGGTAGCGTTACCGCGTGGTAATGTTACCAGCAGTGGTAACTGTCCCAGAGGGTGGAGAGAAGGCAGAGAGAATGGGTCAATGGGCGGGGAGTGAGCGGGGAGAAGCCTCTGCTACACTAACACTGGAACATTAATGCCGGGACATTACAGTCAGTGAAAACCTGTCGGTAAATGCACATTTGCAGGAGAGAGAGAATATTTCAATGTCAGCAATGTAGAGCAGTCAGGGAGCCCAAGAAAAGTGAAAGTAGTACCGCATTTGCAGCAACAACATAGTGCTCTAGTATGAAAGGTCACTATGGTGATGGTGCAAATGTTGCAAAGGGGGCTGCAGGTGGGACATGCAGTGGGGGCATCTGGAGAACAGGGTGGACAGGCTGTCACCTAGGTGGCACATAGGAACACAGAAACTGGAAATCAGCAAGATAGCATCTGACCAAGGTCAGACATGACCAGTAGTCTGTGTTCCACAGTGCCCCATCCAGAGGACACATACCCGGCAGGCACCCCAAACATCACACAGGAACCACAATGCCTGTAATGGGGCAAGTAGTACACACCATGCAGCTCCTGGCAGGATCTGTCCTGCTCATTATCTGTGGACGAGCCAGTGACTGTATCTGCGACATGTTGGACACACATTTGTCTCTGCTGCTACATCACCACACTGACCAACATATTTAGTGGTATACTGATGATGTACATGGCCCACTTGAGCTAACATCCCTGAACGGTGGCAGCTGTCTGTGTGCCAGTTGGATGCCACCTCACAGGGAGCTACAGGTTTCCATACATACATTCCCTTTAGTGGAACATATTTGCATTGTGCATGTTGTGGTTGTTTGTGATAGTGGTTACAGATGTGTGTTGAGCCATCATAGGTTGTGGGTTTGATTCCCACATGTTCTTTTCCTTTAATTTTCTTGTGTTCTGATAACCTTATCATACAATGACTGCAGCTTCATCACTTCTCCACCCACCCTTCCTTCTCTTCGCTGTGCACTATCAGTGTGCACTTCATGCAGTCTACCCATCACATATTAGCTGTTACATATGGTCTCTTTCTTTGTGCTGTCTGGGGTGGGCAGTTGGCTTGGAGGTGTTAGTATTGCTGCTCATTGATCTGTGTTTGGACACTTCAGTGTGCCATTTCAATTCTCACATGCTTCTTTTTCAATCTGTTCCCCATTGTGCCCTTGTACACAGACCATCCATGTGGCTGGCCCTTCAGACCGGCCCCTGACGCCCTTTCAGTTGAATTTGTTTACTCTTATTAATGCTGTTTTCACTGCATACCATTTGATGGTGTGTGTGCATGTGTATGGCTGTGGCTCATATCCCAATTACAGACTATGATATCAGCTGTCTGTGGTCTACGGCCTTACACCTATAGCTCTTTTGTTCATGGAGCACCATGTCTGCATATCCCTCAGCGCATCTTGTACTGTCTGTGCGCCTTTGATTGCAATCCCTGTGGACGCGCTGATGCTTCCCGTTGGCTGTGACCTTAATGCGCGGTAATTGGCCAGGGCGCCTACCACATGTTAAATAGCCAGGGGCCGTGCATTAACAGCCCATTGTTACCTTATTGCAATGCCACCCACATTCTTATATGGGCATCGGTAACATTAGCGCTGCACTTACCGCCGGTGACATTACTGCTGCTTTGTAAACATACCCCACAGTGTAACCATCATCATGATGTAAATACACTGGTTCTCTTATCCTTGCATAGTGTCATAGGCATGATAATTACTTATAATATTTTAGATTTTCTTCTGTGCAAGAATAATCATCTTCAGAAACAAAAACAAAAAATGAACATTTACCATAATGCAAGTTTTTCACTTTCCAATGTAAATTGCCAAGCAATCTAATGCTAATATATGCCATTTTGACCACACAAGGCCTCCTCCTCTTCCTCCTCCACTGACTGCATAAAAAACAGTTTGCATTTTTCTGAATTTTCATTACTATGCTTGTTCCAGGAAACTAAACTAATCCGCTAAGAATGGTGCCTTTAAAAGTTCCTGGCCTTGCCAATAATACCTGAAACGAAGACACAGTTCCCCTTTAATGAAAGGAGCACACTTACTGCACAATTAGTGGCAATATCAATGTGCAGTACCAATGCACACTGAGCTTTTGGGAGGATGTTCAGCAAGTTCCCATCAGTTAGCACACAATTGTGAACCCTGAGTGACACAATTAATTAATTGACTTATTTATCATTTCTTATCTACCACCTTTCATGATATCAAGGTGGTTTACATTGAACAGGGCATTATAACTTGGAGATAACTATCTTACAGGGAACATGGGCAATGGAGGATTAAGTGGCTTGCCCAAGACCACAAGGAGCACCTGTGGGACTAGAAACCCCAGTCCTTCTGGGCCAAGGTTGCTGTCCTCTAGTGGGATTTGAACCTCCAACCTTCCAGCCTGAGGTACCTTGCCCCAACCACTAGGCCACACCTCCCTTCAGGAGGTGCATCTAAGCACATCCATACAGGTACTGTTATGTGTACTCATGCTAATTGCCACTGAACTTACAGCAATTGCACTCATGCAAGTACCAATGTGCTTTCCATGCCCACATTTTGCCTCTAACCCACCCATTCTTCACCCTAGTGCATGATGGCTGATTAATGTCTAGTAGCTGTCATGTGTTCATGCTAGTGTTCATTACTGCCAGGTACAGCATGTTAAATCACAAGTTAACTAGGATATACATTAGTTCACTGGAGAAGTAACTCCGTATACTGACTACAAGCTGCTATTTTTTAATGTAAGATTTAAATTGGCCTCTGTGAAAGTAAGGGGTAATGAAATATGACAGAAAGATTTGCACTTCTTTAGTTTTTTTGATAAAGGTGGGATTTTATTTTAAGTGTTTGAATGCTTTGCTTGAGTAAATTCAAGAAGTTAAAGCATTCAACCATGTAGTTTCTTTAGGCCTTCCTACTCCAGGGAAAACTGGGCTCTGAAATTCATTGGCAGTGATCCAAGTCATGATGAACTAAGGCAATTTCGTTTTTGTTGACCATTGCTCCAGGTCATTGTAATTTAATGAGCAGTAATCCTATTTAAAATATGTTACAGGCAGCAAGGTACCTGCTGGGAGATGGCTGCTACGCATGAACAGATCAATATGCATTGTGTGCATTCGACCATTCAATAATCGATTCACCCTTGTTATAAGAAATATATGTTAAAAGTCCTAAAAGTTAATTTCTGTAGATGGCTTTTACAAAGCTATCACATTCTTCAAAGTTTTAAATGGTTTCTGATTTCACCTGTGTTATTTTTGAACTTGTTCTGCAGTGTTCAGAAGATCAGCAATGAAAAACAGCATGGTTATTACTTGTTAGCATATCGTTAGCTTTCAAACAAATGATGTGCAATATTTTATTGGAGGAATAAGACTCTACAAGTTAAAAATCACAGAAACACCAGCAAATGTGCGATAATGCAAAATTGAGTTTTTCTGCACAATTTATTATGCAAATCTTTTTATAAACTATCTTTATACCTGACATAGCTATAAACTTAGCTATGACAGCTAAATTTTCATATGTAGTCTATTATGCACAAAAGTTTACTTAACTTCTACATTAAAGATTTACTGCAATATACATTCATGCAAAGCAGTTCATTAATGTGAAATGTTGAATGGTCATAAAGATTTGCAAATTTGTTTTCACAACAAAAGTACACCTTAGTGAAGTATAGTTGTCTTTGGTGTCAGGTTGAAAGAGCAAAATTTCAAGCAGTGGCAGCCTCGTTTTTTCCCTGTTGTTAATACCTGTTATGTATTAGCTGTAACTGACCCTGTTTCTTTTTTTTTGCGTCGTGCTGCTGCTTTTGATCTTCCTGACACTGATGATGATCTTGGCTTAAGGTCCCCATCCAAGCTTTACCACCAAAAGCATGTGTCACACTGCCTTTAATCTCCCTATGTCAATACTGATCTCAGTGGGAGGTCCAGTCCAAGCTCTACCCCTGGAAGCAGACATTGCGCCATGATGCTGCCTTTGATCCCTCTGATGACGATGCCAATCAGAAGCAGATACCAGTAATTTAATCCTATAAAAGAAGCCCTGATTGTAGCCCCCAACACAGCCATGCTCAGGAACAGACATGCTTCTTTGTGCATTTGTTCCGTTCCCCTTGAGTGTACACTAAAAGAATCATCCCTGAGAGAGTCTGCAAAATTACATGAGGGATCACTATGGGCCTGGTTCTGAGACGTGGGTTGTGGGGTTGCATGTCCTGGCGGGACATGCAGCCCCATAAGCCGTCAGGACCCTATTCCCCCTCCTGCTCTTCCTGGACATCCTGAGCAGCAGTATGGGGAGGGCTAGAGGGATCTGGGCAGAGCAGGGGCAGGCCAGTCCAACAAGACATACAGGGTCAATTCAGGTCACGACCTTGTACATCCTGCTGGGTCAAAGGGGACATGCTGCTTATTCCACCTCAAAGGTAGAATAATCAGCACCGACCAAGTGACTGGGCCCATGGAATCCCCCCCTTGGGGCTGGGGCCGGGTGCAGGGGTCCCCGCTGCCCAATCCAGGCCCTGGCTGGCCAGCCGTGGGTCGAGCAGCAGGGAAGAGGGGGGCCAAGACATGGCAGCCAAGGGAGCCTGTGGAGAAGACATCCCCACAGGCAGGTAGGGGCATAACGGGCCATCCACAGGCCCAATTCTGTGTACCGCTGGAAGGTTTTGTTCCTGTGGACTAGAATCAGGTCTTAATGGGCCTGTCTTCCTCCGGGAAGTCAGGATGGCCTGGACATCCCCCTCTCTAAATCAGACTCCATGTCATTAACTCTTTGAATTTTCTTTCTCCATGGTGACCTACCTTCCTTTGGGGTTATGTGTGCTACGTGGTCCATCCCTCTTTTCTTGGGCCACAAACCATCACACTACGGTAAACATTTGATGAGCAATAAAAGTCCCTATAATCTAATCTGGATTCAGAATGTAAGACAGTAATACAGAATTGTTTCCTCATCTAAAATGTCCTGTTTGTAAGATAGGATTACATAATATGTGATCTCTTCCAGAACAAATTCACACTAGTCAATGATTTGATTAGGCATATAGAACTAAATATTTTGGGGGTCATTCAGTACAGTAACTATCGGGGATGGACATCCGGATTGGACGTCCATCCTCACTATTCGCTCCCCTGCCGGCCCCGGCTAATGCCTCCCCATATGAATAGCTCATTTATACAGGGAGGCTTAGATGTGGAAGGGAGAAGGTGTTACTGGAGCGAAGCAAGGGAGGGGCATGTGCAGGCCATGATCCCAGATGTATAGAGCCGATTCTGAGGTTGGGATTGTACATCTGGGGCTGTGAACATGGATGGAGAACTTATTCCACCACAGAGGTGGAATTAGTCCCCCTGGATATCGGGGGATCATGCCGCCGGGCCGGGCCAAAAAGGTAGGGGTGCAGGTGGATCCCTGTAGCTGGACCCCGGCCGTGGGAGACCAGATCGAGGGTCTGGCTGAGGGGAAAGAAAAATATCTGTTGCAGCCTGCATTTGCAGCTCCTGAATGGAGCCACGGTGCCATGGCAACAGAACAATATGGCACCGTGGCTCCATTCAGGAGACTGACTAAGGTAGCTGGGGATTTGCTGTATGTGCAGGCCAACCAGAATCAGGGCCTGGCCTGCATATTCAGGCCATAGACCCTATTCTGATCCCATAGGCATGCCTAGTCTCCACAGGATCAGAATCAGGTCTACCTTTGGGCGTCCCACTTCTGGTTGGCCGCACAAGGGCCTGGACAGCCAGGTCAGAATGTGCCTCTTTCTGTTTAACTGAAACTTGGTTACAAGATGAGGCAGATCTTTATCTTGGCCTTGCTTGTCCACCAGATTTTTCCTTTATTTTTCCTTTATTACTTTCAAACTTCTTTCCTTTAAGCTGCCAGATCCTCCAGCAATAAAGTGTATCTTAATTTATCTACCCCCTATCAACTTGCTATCCATCCATATGCTAGAAACATAGAAACATGATGGCAGAAAAAGACCACGTGGCCTATCTAGTCTGCCCTTTCATATCAACCACTACAGCAGTCCCCTTTTTTCCTTTAGAGATCCTCTGTGTTTTTCCCATGCATTTTTTTTGAATTCAGATACTGTCCTCATCTCTACCACCTCCACTGGGAGACTATTCCATGCATCTGATACTCTTTCCGCAAAGAAATATTTCCTCTATTACTCCTGAGTCTATCCCCTTTCACCCTTATCCTATGTCCCCTCATAGCAGAGCTAGCTTTCCATCAAAAGAGGCTCTCTTCCTGTGCATTTATGCCACAGGAGTATTTAAAAACAAAACTAAACCCTGTCGTGACAGAAAAGAATCTCTGTAACATTAATTTTTTGTCGGAGTGATCATTAAAAAGAGGAAGGAATGTAAACCTTCCTCTTGCCGTGATCACTCCTTTTAATCATTTGAAAAACAATGTAACAGATAAAACACTTAACTTGGCAGATGTTCACACCTTGGTTATTTATAGTTCTAAATGGTGTACCGACTGTGTTTCCATGTATGTGGTGTATTTAATTCAATGCCCATGTCTACTTTATTACGACAGACGCAACATGAGAAGCATTAAGGTCTGTTTAGGTGAACATGCTTCTTGTCTTCATAACAAGGCACTAACACATACCTTTGATCATTATCCACTTTTCCATTGGTACTTCCTCCACGGATCCCACAAAATTTCTTGCTGAAATTTTTGAATTGGAGGTCTAAGCACAATCATTGAATACTCATAGACCTAATATTCACTTTACAGCCCACATTGAGCAGTTTCAAATACAATTTCTTGACATCATTATTCAATTGACTCCAGATTGTCTGCATACAATGCTATACCATAAACCAGAGCAGCGTAATACTTTATTGAACTTTTCTAGCTATCACCCCATTTCACTTAAACGGGGTCTTCCATTTGGAAAATTTCTTAGGCTTCATCGAAACTGTTCTACATTGGATGAATTTCGGTGACATGCAATGGATCTTCAGCGTCGTTTGTTGCTCCGTGGTTATCCACTTGCTTTATTAAGGACAGCATATAAACATGCGTGGTTCTCTCATA
Source organism: Ichthyophis bannanicus (assembly GCA_033557465.1). Taxonomy (NCBI): domain Eukaryota; kingdom Metazoa; phylum Chordata; class Amphibia; order Gymnophiona; family Ichthyophiidae; genus Ichthyophis; species Ichthyophis bannanicus. The sequence continues at coordinate 430,059,701 of CM066032.1, forward strand.
GAGAATGGCTTTTGACACCTCATCATTCATCCAGGACTGAACAGTTAGCTGAGGACAAAATTACAGGGGTGTTCCGTTATTTAGGAGGTATGTCCAGGGTAGTAAAAATATTATATCACTTCGGGCCAATTTTAGGTTTGCATTCTTGTTTTTCTAATAAACGCCTTATGATTCCGTATTCAAGAGGTCCTAATTTGCGGGATATGGTGGTTAAAACAGCCTCTCCTCTTGACCAGCCTCCTTTAGCCCATTCGGATCCAGGTCATTATATGTGTGGCTCATGCCGCTATTGTCAATTGGCTCTTGTGGGCCCCCTTTGGACAGATGTTCACACCTCGGTTATTTATAGTTCTAAATGGCGTACCGACTGTGATTCCAACAGCGCCTTTAGTGGAACATTGTGTACAAAAAACCACACACTTTTGATCATTTGAAACGGCGTGTTCTCGATATGGTTCCACCGGATCCCAGGGGAGGTGACCGAATCTCTAAATTGCAAAAATTGGAACAACGATGGATTTATAAATTGGGAACCATCTCTCCTTTGGGTCTCAATGCTTCTTTGGAGTGGTATAGTATGCTCTAATTAAATTTGGCATGCAAACAATTTTTTTTTTCATTCAACTGATTCTTGTCGTAGTTTTTCAGCCAATAGGAACAGGGAGTTCCCTAATTCCTAGGGTTCCCTCGTGATCCATTGGTTGTAGTGAGTTCCTCAAACTTGATTGGTTTGAAAGCTTTTTTAGAACGGATCTGGGGTTGGCTGGTAGCTTATGTCACACGCCAATTCTTTAAATATTGGAATGCTCTGCTCTTTTGAACATTGCAGCTTTCACCACTACAAAATTCATGTGTTCAACCTGAACAATCAGAAATTTTTCTGATCCGAAACGTGCCACATCGTCCATCATGATTCCTGTGGTTCCTCTAAGCTCATAGAAAGTCTACAAGTTAAGTGTTTTATATGTTACACTGTTTTTGATTGAAAGGAGTGGTCATGGCGAGGGGAAGGTTTACATTCCTCCCTCTTTTTAATGATCACTCCGACAAAAAGTTAATGTTACAGAGATTCTTTTCTGTCACGCCAGGGTTTAGTTTTGTTTTTGTCTGTTTTTACCCTGTGCGGTGGGTTTCTATTTAGTACTGGCTTGATAATTTTTGGTAACCCAGAATATGGCTTCCAATGTTTTTGCCTATACAGATGAACAACTTGATATGCTTCGGCAGGGGCAATCTCTCTTTGAAGATTCCAGTACGTCTAACCAGATACCGTCTACTATTTTAGAATTAAAGGATTTGCACAAATGCCTTTTTAGAGCACAGCTTCATGGCTTAGCCATGACTCAATATTTGAAATCAATGATAATTCCTAGAGGTCTAAGGATGTTTAAAGCCCCCAAGCAGTTCACGGATGATTCGATATTTTTGGCACGATGGAATGCGATTTTAAATAAATGCAGCTTTGATTTGATTGCACTTTTGGTGGAACAGTCATCTCAGGAGCAGGACAAATTGATGGCGCAAACCATGGAATTAAAAGAAAAGATTTTGGAAACTCAGGAGAGTCAATCATTTCAAACCCAGTGGGCAGATACCATTAAACAGCTTGATGCTTTCCGGGATCATGTACGGGGCCTGAAAATAAAGAAAATCAAGCGGGATAAATTGGATTATGACAACAATTGCATTTATAAATGGATGTCTTCAACAGAACAATTAAATATTAAGCATGTCACTTTTGCGGCTAGTTCTGATGAGTCAACGGATACTGAAAATGTGGAACCGGCCCAGCGGGGGGCCTTTCATTCCTGTGATTCCTCTGAGTTGGGTCAGGGCAATTCCCGATGCGGCCGCAGATTTCGCCGCCCCTATCAGCAGGATTTTTGGGAGGGCCCAGACACTCGGTCCAAAACCAGGAATCAGCAGTTATCAACTTATCGGGGCAGTTACTGACATCATCTCAATTGCAAGTGCTGGAACTCGGCCTTTTGTACCGGTCCCTAAGTATGATAAATTTGAGGATCGTTTGGCGCTTTATCGCTTCTTTAGGAAGCTACGGGTCATACATTATTTTTCTCAACAAGAAGAACGATGTTTTGATGGATCTTTATTGGCAGCTCCTTCTAAATGGATTCCTCCGGGAGTAATTGATACAACACTGTTGACATTTCAAGATTTGGTCTTATGTGAGGTTAACATTATGGAGGAAAGATTATCTTGACTTTATTCCAATTTAACTTAACAACATTTTGAAACAATTAAACAGTTATCTTGTATGGATCTGGTTATTCGCAGAGCCGACATAGGTGGTGTAGTGGTGGTATTATCTTTGGCTCAATATCAACATGAAATTGATATTCATCTTAATAATCGCCAATATTATAAACTTTTGACTGAATATCCGACATTTGCCCTCATGGACCGGGTAAAGAAAGTGATTTCAGAAGCCCTGCAAAATGAATGGATTACGAAACGTCAATATACTTTTCTGGTCAATGAAAACCCGAAAATACCGGTTTTCTATTTGGTCCCTAAGGTTCACAAGTCACTGCATAATCCACCTGGATGGCCGATTGTTGCCTGTCAGGATTCCTTACTAGAACCGATATCTAAGTTCTGTGATATTTTTTTGCAACCAGCAGTTGCGAAGGTATCCTCTTATATCTGTGACACTGGCGATTTTCTTATGCAGTTGTCTACTTGCTGTGATTATACTTTATACACATCTTTAGTAACTCTCGATGTTCAGGCACTGTACACGATAATTAACCAAGCGGAAGTGCTCACCTGTTTATCCACTTTTCCATTGGTACATCCTCCATGGATCCCACGAAATTTCTTGCTGGAATTATTGGATTTGGTACTAAATAATAGTTATTTTTGTACCAACAGAGTTTTTTTCTACAGGTCTTCTATATAGCAATGGGGGCTACTGTTGCACCTTCTATAGCTACTATTTACATGTCTCAATTTGAAGATTTAGATGTCTATACATCGCCCCTATTTTTCCATGTAGCATTCTGGCGCCATTTTCTTGATGACATCTTTTTCCTTTGGACGGGTATGGCAACTGAATTGGAGGTCTTTGTACAATCATTGAATGCTCATAGACCTAATATTCAGTTTATGGCCCACATTGAGCAGTTTCAAATACAATTTCTTGACATCAATATTCAATTGACTCCAGATGGTCTGCATACAACGCTATACCATAAGCCAGAGTAGCGTAATACTTTATTGAACTTTTCTAGCTATCACCCAATTTCACTTAAACAAGGTCTTCCATTTGGACAATTTCTTAGGCTTCGTTGAAACTGTTCTACATTGGATGAATTTCAGCGACATGCAATGGATCTTCAGCGTCGTTTGTTGCTCCATGGTTATCCTCTTGCTTTATTAAGGACAGCATATAAACGTGAATGGTTCTCTCTTAGAGAATGGATTTTGACACCTCATCGTTCATCCAGGACTGAACAGTTAGCTGAGGACAAAATTACAGGGGTTTTCCCTTATTTAGGAGGTATGTCCAGGGTAGTAAAAATATTACATCACTTCTGGCCAATTTTAGGTTTACATTCTTGTTTTTCTAATAAACGCCTTATGATTGCATATTCAAGAGGTCCTAATTTGCGGGATATGGTGGTTATGATAACCTCTCATCTTGACCAGCCTCCTTTAGCTCATTCGGATCCGGGTCATTATATTTGTGGCTCATGCCGCTATTGTCAATTGGCTCTTGTGGGCCCCCTTTGGACAGATGTTCACACCTCGGTTATTTATAGTTCTAAATGGCGTACTGACTGTGATTCCATGTATGTGGTGTATTTAATTCAATGCCCATGTCTACTTTATTATGTTGGACACACCATAAGAAGCATTAAAGTCTGTTTAGGTGAACATGCTTCTCGTCTTCGGACCAAGGCACTAACAGTGCATTTAGTGGAATCATTGTGTACAAAAAACACATACTTCTGATCATTTGAAATGGCGTGTTCTCGATATGGTTCCGCCGGATCCCAGGGGAGGTGACCGAATCTCTAAATTGCAAAAATTGGAACAACGATGGATTTATAAATTGGGAACCATCTCTCCTTTGGGTCTCAATGCTTCTTTGGAGTGGTATACTATGCTCTAATTAAATTTGGCATGCAAACAAAAAAATTTTTCATTCAACTGATTCTTGTCGTAGTTTTTCAGCCAATAGGAACAGGGAGTTCCCTGACTCATAGGGTTCCCCCGTGATCCATTGGTTGTAGTGAGTTCCTCAAGCTTGATCAGTTTGAAAGCTTTTTTAGAACGGATCTGGAGTTGGCCGGCAGCTTACGTCACACGCCAATTCTTTAAATGTTGGAATGCTTTGCTCTTTTGAACATTGCAGCTTTCACCACTACAGAATTCATTTATTCAATCTGATGCAGGGTCAAAAATTTTTCTGATCCAAAATCTGCCACGTTGTCCATTATGATTCCTGTGGTTCCTCTAAGCTCATAGAAAGTCTACAAGTTAAGTGTTTTATCTGTTACACTGTTTTTCAAATGATTAAAAGGAGTGGTCATGGCGAGGGGAAGGTTTACATTCCTCCCTCTTTTTAATGATCACTCCGACAAAAAGTTAATGTTACAGAGATTCTTTTCTGTCACCCCAGGGTTTAGTTTTGTTTTTGTCTGGTTTTACCCTGTGCGGTGGATTTCTATTTAGTAACAGCAGTATTTAAACATCTCAATCATATCATCTCTATCCCGCCTTTCCTCTATTCATAGAAGAACTCACTGTGACAATATCCTTACTTTCCATTTGTTTCAATCAACTCATTGTTTTTGCAGAATTTGATATGCATGCAAAAGATTCACTATTGTCCCTGTACAAAGAATTTCTAGCGTTTATGGCAAGTTTAGGTTTTCTTCAGCACTTCCAAGGCCCATCACATGATGCGGGACATACTCTAGACTTAATTTTCTAATGGTTCACCAGTTCAGGAAAACTCCTTGGCTTCTCTTCCTATCTCGTGGGCAGATCATTTTTTGATACATTTTTTATTGAATTTGAAATGTTTTGCCCCATTAGCTGAATGCCATGCACATTATTCTAGGAAACTACATCTCCTAAATGAAGATATCTTCCTTGTTCACTGTCAACCTTTTCTGGATGATTTCACAAATCAACCCATAGACACCCAGCTGGATCTATGGAACTCAGTGCTAGGACACGCCTTAGATAGATTGGCCCTATGTAAACCCTATAGTACCACCAAAAGAAGAATCACTGTGCCTATCATTCTGGGCTGTGGCTCCTCAAAAGACAAACACACCATGCAGAAAGAAATTTGAAGAAACTAAAATCCAAAGAAAATGTTTTATTGTGTAAAGAATACACACGACAGTTAAACAAGCAAAGAGAAAATATCTGGAGAAAATGATTCATCCTAACATTCATTCAGCTAGTCTTTTTTGAGCCCTAAAGCAGTTTATTTCTTCTAATAGACAAGGAGCTAATCAAAGGAATGTCTCTGTGACAGCAGACTGTCTTTTTTATGAAATTTCAAAAATGAGAGGCACTGCTACTATCTTGAAGTGAAATGGTCAGAATCTTGCAACATATGTTCCCATCTCCTGTAAAGAAGCACAAATTTGTCCATACCTAGAGTGGAATTGCTGACCTCTCTATCCCTAATAGTTGTAGACTCATATACAATCTCCTGGCTATCTAAAAAATTACAGAAAAGATTGTTCATAAAATGTACCTTAAGAACTGGTCCCAAGACTGGCCCAATAGGCAATAGGGTGCTCTCTCATTACTTTAGGTCAGAGGCCTGGTGTAAACTGGCTGGTGCTTTAGGGGAACTTTCCTTGAGCACAGTAGGTTGCTGAACTCCAGTAACCTCCTCAGGTTTAGAAACTGCTAACACCTAAACAGGAGTTAGTGGGCCTGTTTCCTGAGTGCAGTTGAAGCCTGCATAAAAGGCTCCAGTGCCCTGCCCTGTTGAGGCTTTCCTAACCAGGGCTCCACAGATCAACAAACAGTAAGGATTTGAGGGTTTGTTTGTTTGTTTGTTTTATTATATTACATTGCTAGCTTTCTGACTGGGAGCTTTTAAAAGGGTTTTTTGTATATTTTTTTAAAGCAAGGTTACTTTCTATTTGGTGCTTTAGGGGAACTTTCCTTGAGCACAGTAGGTTGCTGAACTCCTGTACCCTCCTCAGGTTTAGAAACTGCTAACACTTAATCAGGAGTTAGTGGGCCTGTTTCCTGAGTGCAGTTGAAGCTCTCATAAAAGGCTCCAGTGCCCTGCCCTGTTGAGGCTTTCTTAACCAGGGCTCCACAGATCAACAAACAGTAAGGATTTGAGGGTTTGTTTGTTTTATTATATTACATTGCTAGCTCTCTGACTGGGAGCTCTTAAAAGGGTTTTTTGTATATTTTTTAAAGCAAGGTTACTTTCTTTTTGGTGCTTTAGGGGAACTTTCCTTGAGCACAGTAGGTTGCTGAACTCCAGTAACCTCCTCAGGTTTAGAAACTGCTAACACCTAATCAGGAGTTAGTGGGCCTGTTTCCTGAGTGCAGTTGAAGCTCTCATAAAAGGCTCCAGTGCCCTGCCCTGTTGAGGTTTTCCTAACCAGGGCTCCACAGATAAACAAACAGTAAGGATTTGAGGGTTTGTTTGTTTGTTTTATTATATTACATTGCTAGCTCTCTGACTGGGAGCTTTTAAAAGGGTTTTTTGTATATTTTTTTAAAGCAAGGTTACTTTCTATTTGGTGCTTTAGGGGAACTTTCCTTGAGCACAGTAGGTTTCTGAACTCCAGTAACCTCCTCAGGTTTAGAAACTGCTAACACCTAATCAGGAGTTAGTGGGCCTGTTTCCTGAGTGCAGTTGAAGCTCTCATAAAAGGCTCCAGTGCCCTGCCCTGTTGAGACTTTCCTAACCAGGGCTCCACAGATCAACAAACAGTAAGGATTTGAGGGTTTGTTTGTTTTATTATATTACATTGCTAGCTCTCTGACTGGGAGCTCTTAAAAGGGTTTTTTTGTATATTTTTTAAAGCAAGGTTACTTTCTTTTTGGTGCTTTAGGGGAACTTTCCTTGAGTACAGTAGGTTGCTGAACTCCAGTAACCTCCTCAGGTTTAGAAACTGCTAACACCTAATCAGGAGTTAGTGGGCCTGTTTCCTGAGTGCAGTTGAAGCCTGCATAAAAGGCTCCAGTGCCCTGCCCTGTTGAGGCTTTCCTAACCAGGGCTCCACAGATCAACAAACAGTAAGGATTTGAGGGTATGTTTGTTTGTTTTATTATATTACATTGCTAGCTCTCTGACTGGGAGCTCTTAAAAGGGCATTTTGTATATTTTTTAAAGCAAGGTTACTTTCTTTTTTGTGCTTTAGGGGAACTTTCCTTGAGCACAGTAGGCTGCTGAACTCCAGTAACCTCCTCAGATTTAGAAACTGCTAAACACCTAATCAGGTGGGGACATTCTAGCAACTCCACTGACTGACCTTTTCAATGCCTCGTTGGAGTCGGGAGTGGTGCCAAAGGACTGGAGAGAGGCTCATGTGGTGCCTTTACACAAAAGCGGAAGTAAGGATGTGGTTGAAAACTACAGGCTGGTTAGTTTAACTTCAGTGGTGAGTAAATTATTGGAAACGCTGCTGAAAGAGAAAATAGTGAGGTTTCTGGAGTCCAGCGGATTACAGGATCCGAGGCAGCATGGATTCACCAGAGGCAGGTCTTGTCAGACAAATCTGATTGATTTCTTTGACTGGGTGACCAGGGAGTTGGACCGAGGGAGAGCTCTAGATGTGGTGTATTTAGATTTCAGTAAAGCCTTTGACACTGTTCCTCACAGGCGACTTATAAACAAACTGAGTACCCTGGGGATGGACCCTAAAGTTACTGCTTGGGTTAGAAATTGGTTGGGTGGGAGGCGACAAAGAGTACAAGTAAATGGAGCTCACTCTGAGGAGAAGGATGTTACCAGTGGTGTGCCCCAGGGATCTGTCCTTGGTCCGATTCTTTTTAACATCTTTGTTAGTGATATAGCGGAAGGGCTGTCAGGTAAGGTTTGCCTCTTTGTAGATGATACCAAAATCTGCAATAGAGTAGACACCCAGGAAGGTGTAGATAACATGAGGAGGGATTTAGCTAAGTTTGAAGAATGGTCTAGAATTTGGCAGCTGGGATTTAATGTTAAAAAATGTAAGGTCATGCATTTGGGTTGCAGCAATCCAAGGGAGCAATACAGTATAGGAGGTGAAGTACTTTTGTCCACTAAAGAAGAGCGGGACCTAGGCATGGTTGTGTCTGATGATCTTAAAGTAGCTAAACAGGTAGAAAAGGAGATGGCAAAAGCTAGAAGGATGCTTGGGTGCATACGGAGAGGAATGGCTAGCAGAAAAAGGAGGTGATAATGCCTCTGTATAAGTCTAAGGTGCGACCTCATTTGGAGTATGATGTGCAATTCTGGAGACCGCACCTTCAAAAGGATGTGAACAGGATGGAGTCGGTGCAGAGGGTGGCTACTAAAATGATTAGTGGGCTTCATTATAAAGCATATGAGGACAGACTTAAGGATCTTAATATGTACACCTTAGAGGAAAGGCGGGATAGAGGTGATATGATTGAGATGTTTAAATACCTCTGTGGCATAAATGTTCAGGGAGAGAGCCTTTTTCAATTGAAAGCAAGTTCTGCTGCGAGGGGACATGGGATGAGGGTGAAGGGAGATAGATTCAGGAGTGATATGTGGAAATATTTCTTTACAGAAAGAGTAGTGGATCCATGGAATAGTCTCCCAGTGGAGGTGGTAGAGATGAGGACAGTAACTGAATTAAAAAAAGCATGGGACCAACACAGAGGATCTCCAAAGGTAAAAAGTGGACTGTTGTAGTTGTTGTTATGGAAGGACAGACTAGATAGGCCATGTGGTCTTTTTCTGTCATCATGTTTCTATGTTTCTAATAGGGCATGTCAAGGATAGCCATGGCCTCAGAGCACTTGTCTGTGGTTATGGATAGCAAGAACCAGTCCAGCCAGCTTTTGGTGTGCTAACCACTGGAAAAATTCACAAGATGGTGTCTCTTTCATATTCACAAAGAACCTTTCCCGGGCATCCATGAGGCCCTGTACAGTAGCAGACCCATGAGTACTCATCTCTCTTTTAAAGTTGAGAATGAAGAAGATAGTTCATATAAAGAGAATGTACTATTGCCTCAAGAGAGATGTTATTGCCATAAGACAAATGGAGGAGCTGGAAAAAGAACTAGATGTCCTCAAAAGGAAAATTAGGATTCTGAAAGCCATGTGTGTGGTGGCCAGTGCCTCTGACCAACTTAGGTATTTGAAAGAAGTAGGTCAGCTAGAGAAGACATTTTTTTGTAAAATATCAGACCTTGCAGAAACAGAAAGATTCTGTTGACTAAGGGGCAACATTTATTTCAATGGAGAATATTGGTGTGCTTACTTCCTTGGTTCCCCTGCCTCCTAAGTCAGTGTTTGAAGTTACCATTGACACTGGGCATTCATCAAACATACCTGTCAATCAAGCCACTGTAATCATGGACAGCTCCATCACTGTAGTTTCACAGTTTATTGTGGTAGAACTACTTTTGAATTCTACTCTCCCCATATCCATGTCTGCTCTTGATTTGAAAGCAAGTATTGTCAGCAGGGACATTGTCTGCACCCACATTTTAATATCAGATCCTACTACACAATGTCAGTCTAGGAGTAATGTGATGCGGGGGAAAGGAACTAATGTGGTTACTGTAAATAAGCCTGATGCACATGCTGATACTTGGCAACAGGAGAGGAAGGTGATTGGGAGCATAATATGGGACCTAAGCCTTTGTCTTTCACTGCATTGGTGGGTGATCCTTCACAGGTACAGGCCAAAAGCTGTAAGCAGGGTCCTCTTCCAGGGAGCTAAGAACAAGTGCTTCATTTACCAAAGCAAATTTTGGGGGGCAATCAACCAAGTGTCAGAACATGGCTCACTTAAATGGATTTGGGCTGGTCCTCCTCCTACTAGAGACTCCACGTTTAAGTTACATTTTTCAAAAAGGACAGGATCTAATGTTTCTATCCACAGCAGCCCAAACAGTGGCACTATAGCATGCCTTGTCCCTTATGCAAATGCAGCAAATGTAACAGCACAAAGTATGATGTACAGTAGGTGAGTGTTCCACCATTAGGTGTTATTTGTGTGGGCTTTTGGGTCAAGCTTTTTATGGCTGTCCTAAAGCAAATCACAACTAAGAGGAGGGAACCACAGCCCCATCAGCAAATGGAGAGAGTTCCACCCAGGTTCTGGAGTATCACTCTGCTGTTTTATCTCATACTTTTGAGCAGGAGGGAGTTGAAATGACGGTAAAGCATGCAGAACACCAGGAACAATACACTAACATTCTCCCCTCTGTGGTAAGGTACAGGTGAGGTTTCATCCTTGAGCATCTCTATTCCTCAACTTAGTACCTCCACAGAGGGACAGGATACCTCAGCCCAGACTATGTTAAAGGACTCAGGGAATTATCTGCAGGGAGATCACTCACAGGTCAATCATCTTCAGATCTGCAATAAGTTCCAAGTGCTTGATATACTTCAGGATTCTGAAATAGATAGTGTAGATTGGGAAGACAATCCAGAACAGGGGGATACAGTGAAGAGTTCAAAAGAGTGAGCATAGAGGTAGGAACCTCAGGAAATGATTCTTCAAGGCAAAGCATATAAAGCCGTTTTTGGGAGGCAAGAAAGAAGCTAAGAAACAAGGCAATATGAGGATGGTTTTAAGCAGGTTATCCCAGGCTACTTCTAAAGGAGTGAGGGAGATATGGGATACTGAGAAGCGAGTGGAAGGGAATTCTCAAGGGGTGTACCATTAATCCCCTGCTTCCTGTGGTGTAATAATTTGCATTTCATCCAATGCAATGCAACTTAGGCTGCACCTGTTGGGGACCTGAACATGATTGATTCGGTGGTGTTTTTTTAGTCTCCTCTTTCTTTCATTTACTTTGAAAGGTCTATTGCAACCCCAAAGGGTTGTCTGGGCAGACAGTGTTTGGGGTTGCTGGGCGGCTTTTTGGCTTGCCTAGAGTCATGATCTCTACTACAAGGACATGTGCTGTAAGAAGGACTCTGTTCCTACATATCTCCACCTCTGTACTCTGTTCTTGTGAAGGTGAGGTGTCTGTTCAGGAGTATAAGGGCTCTGATAGAAAATAGTTCACAATACAAATTTTGACTGCTTTTTATTCTCCACTGTTGGCATTGAAGGATTGCGCTGAGTAAACCATTCACAACTGTCTGCAACTGAACACCATGTTCCGTATTCCCCTTTAATTTTAGAGCTTTAACCTGACTATATTTTTATGATAAACCTTATCTACAACATAATCTCAGATATAAGAGTATGAGCGATAGGAACTGCCCCAGGACAGAGTGCAGGGTGGGGGGGGGGGAGAGAAAACAATGGAACCTGTTTTGCAACAATGCCTCTTTAATCAAGAAGTTGGTTCCTCTCTATCCATGGCCTTGGCAGTTTTCTTTGGGTGTACGGTGATCTCTGCAGTTTTCTGAGTCATGCTGCATCTTCATAAATGGATGGAAAGTATCTGCTGACACCCAACATAACAATGTTCTTATGCTTTATTTTTGATGTGTGATTATCCATCATTATTATTTTTTTTTTGGATGGCTCATAGCCACATTTCTGTTTGACAGAAATTGTTCTCCCATCAGCCAGTCATATCTGACATACTTAGGGAAGTAAATAAAGTTGTTGCTATTGAAAAGGGTCACTTTCAGTAGCACAAGGACAGATTAAAGCCACTACAGGGCTGGTGCTTCCATTAGATGAACTAGAGCCACTGCTGCAGCCTTTTCTGGGGTTTGCAATGGCAGCAATAGTTAATATACTGTGAGGCAGTACTTACTTTAAGTCACCGGTGCAAGCCCCAAAGAGGGAAGGCAGTGGCAGCAAAGGGGAGATTTCAATGGGGCTGTGGCTCCGATATCACACAGAGTCTGCTACCGCCATTTAGTAAACACTCCCCTAAGTAATACTTGTCCAATCCTGATGCTTTGGGACCTTGGGATACTGATTCTGTCTGCATTGACATCTGATGGAGGATATCTCCTTGCTTCGTTAATAAGTGGAATTCCACCTGGTAGCAACATCCTGAATGGGATGATCCTTAACTGTCCTTACTGCTTCCTGCTTCTGACACAGCTCGTACCCACCCTTCACACTCCATTGAAAATACCCATTATATTTTGGCACTTCTCGATCAGTAATTTCAGGACAGAAATGCTACTTTCCTTGCTTTCCTGAATTAGGGAGTTTCTTAACTCAGGTGCAGCAAGTGTGTAAAACATCTCTTACTATGAAAGCCCCACTCTTTCACTACCTTAATTATGTTCATCCCACCGCCTATAACAAATAGCAAGGAAGCATGATGGTCTATCACCTAACTGTCAGTCCTCCAGCATTCTTCTTATTTTTGCTAAGATATGGGCCAAAGTTTGGCTATCACTCATTATGTGGGTGTGCAACACAGCCCATCAATACCCTGTTGATGCTCCACTCTCCATACCTAGAGCTTGCTTCTGCCTCTGTCTCATCCAGCTGCTATCAGTGTTCTGTTAGGAAGAGGTAGGCATGTGTAGTGTTCTGACCAGTCCAGATGTCAGTGGTGAAATTCATGCCACTACCCTCTGCATTTTTCAGCTGTGCCTTCAACCAGGCACATAACTAATTATACAGGCTAATGATCATCCACCTACTAATAGATGTTCTGGAGGGTATTTCATAATTGAAAGCTAAAATATGCAGCAGCCTGTTAAACCTCATGTTTTCAATCACCTGCAGAGGCTGATCATTTGGGGCAATCTTTTCCTCTGAAGCATCAATTGTCACCACTTTTGACACTGCCTGCCTCCTACCCTTGGAAAATGCTGCTGAACATCATCCTTCTTCCTCCTTGGTGATTTTCTTAGATGTGTATCAGGGCTGTTGGCATGACATCTCATCAGGGAAAGAGGCCAGGAGCTCAGGTTGGGAAAAAGATTTATATTTTCTTTCTATAGCTTTCCCCCGATGCAATTTTCTGCTTAATGAATCCCTAACCTAGGTTCATTATTCTCTTGTGAACCTAGCTGGAAAGGGTGTTATTTCTGCAAATGATGCAGCATGCCACTATTGGAAAGATGGTCCATCAACTTCCCTCTACTAATGTCCTTCCTATAGTAATTACATTCTGCATAGCATGGATCCTGCAGGTCTTTAAATTATTAAATTATGTCCTCTCTACTTCCTTTAGGCAGGGGGCTGCTCCTATTGTTGATGATGGACCTGTGCCTGAAGATGGAGAGGGAGATGAAAGACCCAGATCAAACCACCCACACTACACTGTCTTGTTCTACTTGTGGGTGCAGTTGGCAATATTACTAATTAAAGATTTATGTGGATCAGCAAAGAATAGTGTTTTGAGCCATACCATATATGAGGAATCATGCTGAGCCAGCTGTTTGCTAGCCAGGAGACCAAAGCTGTAGGGAATGACTGACCAGAATTGTTTATTAACTCAGAGAACAAACAAAGGCTGGAGAAGGACTGGTTAAATTACTGTTGAGCAAAGGTGTATGGGGTGGAGAATATCTGTAGGGAAAAGCTCATGTTTGGAGTCATGTGGTCCAGCTGCAACACATTTGTTACAGCCTATAAAAAGAGATAGACAATCCAGAACAGGTAGAAAGTAGATATCCACTTGGCCAGGCGCATGCCAATGTGTGAAGATTCCCAGACCTTTCTCCATCCTTTGCTGAGGCTCTCCCAGCTGATGTTAAAAATGGGCTGCGATGATGGCAGTTTGGTGACGCATTGTTCTGTTGTAAGGGACAATGAGTTTGTAGATGCAATATCAATTTTTTTATTGTCATTGTAATATCACTAACTTATTGTTCTATTGTAATGTTACCAACTTATTGTCAAGCTAATTGTCATATTAAATAGCTTATTAAATACCATGCATGTGTGGTTGATTGATCTTGAATTTAATAGAATCCTAGGCAATACAAATGGCGATGAGGATTGGGATTAAATTCAAGATCAAATTGATAAGGGAAATGACTGCAGCTGGATTCTGCAGCTGAGGAAAAGAGCTCTAAAAACAAAAACAACTGTTTAGGAAAATATGTAATCTTGGGATGCAAAGATGTTTAGTTCAGTGGGATGCAAAGATGTTTAGTTCAGTGCTTTAAACAAAATGACTCTATCCTGTAGAGCTAGTATTAATTGTTGGGGATTATGAAGAAGCGAAGACTTTATTATTTGTTATTTTTTTTCAAGGTCCCTGGTTTTCCCAAGCTGTTGTTAAGGCATATTGCTTTTCAGAACTACCCAGGCGGGAGGGTCTTCAGTATGCAGGGTGAAATTTCTCAAGAAAAACTCCTTATTCTGATCAGATAGGCTGTTATACTTAAAGACTAATAGATGCCTAGGCATAAAGCACTTGTAAGTTTTGATTTGTCTTGTGTTTAAATCAGAACCTCTGCAATGTATGTTTTAGTCTACAGTATATACTGTTTTTTCTTTCATTACTGGCTGCTCAAGTAGGTTTTATGGCCTCTGGATGCTGAACTGACTACAACTCTTTACTAAAGCTGAACAAAATAATAAAAAAACAGAAAATTAAGGAAACTTCATCTGTTTTCCTTTGACTTTCAAGGTAGGGGTTGAGAGCCCTGTCAGGACAATGAGGCATCCTGAGCCAATAGTTATGAGATTGCAACTTGAAAATGATTTAAATCCTGAGTGAATAAGAAGGTAATTCTGCTTGAGCCTTATCTTTGGTATATGTTCATTGTCTTTGACTGTGTATGCTATCAAGCAAACTTAAAAGTAAAAAATGGATTTTATATATTGTGGCAAGCACCTCATAGAGAACATAATTATTGTTGATATATTGCAGAAACACAAAGAGCTGTAACTATAGGTTTATTTAGGAATTTAATAGTAATCACAGTGACTCCCTCTTGTTCAGCAGAAAAATATTTAGATAGTAATCTGCAGTTGCCTTGAAGGACAGAAGAGAGACCTACTGTTTACTTTGCTATCAGTGTTTAAGATAACATCAAGGTTGGCTGTAACCCTGAGTAATTTACTTTAAAATAATGTCATTGTTTTCAGATCAGTTTGATACCAGTCTCAGGTGTAAATGTAAAAGGTTTTAATTTAAATGTGACAAAGTACTAGCATTTTGGTTAAAAATATAAAAAGGGGAGTATTTGCATTCCAAATATCCACCAACCTTTCCATGAAAAAGTATTTCCTTATGATGATTTTGATTTCACCTCCTTGCAACTTCATTTCATTTGAATGCCTGTTTCCTGAACTGTAAGATTTTAGTAAATTACTTTGCATTGTTAAGCTTAGTGCTGATGACTGATAAACAGGACAGTAACACCTTAGGCGTTAACTACACTGATATTTCCAGTTGTATTTGTTACAATATTGGATTTTAGGATAAATTCACCTGTTTTTCTGTATTTGAATTTTACGTGTTGATGTCCAGAGAAAAAGTGTACTTTGTTTTGAAAGCTTTTTTTTTTTCAGTTTCAGGAGTACAATTCCTGAGAAAACATATATATGTTGTAGCACTGTGAGATACTAATTTTCTTTAGTTTATACACTTGCACTTTTGTTACCAAATATACTTGTTGCAGCAGTACATTATGCAGAGGTCCAGTACACACTTAGCAATTACAAGATGAGTAAACATTACTGTTTCTTTTGAACTTGCATTGCCCTTAAGTTTTCTGGAATTTTGGACAGAGGCTGATCTGAAATTGCTTTGTTCCCAAGCATATAGAACACATTTAGTGGAAAGATGTAACTGAGTTCCCAGAAAATATGAGAATATTTGTAAAGTATTTTACAAATAAAACAATAACATTAACTTGAGTTGATTGGACAAAACAAAATCTTGCTTGTCAGCAACAATCCAGAGAGAGAGAGAGAAAGAGAAAGAGGCAGAAGGTGAAGCCACAGCCTAGGAAAAGGCAATAAACATGCTGCTTTGAGTGTGATGATCTGGGCCACCGGAATTCTGATTGCTCTAACACTCCTCAAGGACCCACAAGGCCTGAAGAACATTAACCTTGTATATTTATGCCTCTGCAGAGACATAAATAGGCAGGGAAGAGTAGGTCAAGAAGAACCCAAGGAAGTATCACCATGAGGCCCAATCAAAAATGCCTTGTATCTTCTTAGGACTCTCACCTCAAAAGGATCTCTTTTGACACCATAATTAATGAGTAGCTTACACAAATCCTTGTGGACACTGCAGTTACAAGATCAGTCTTCAAATATTTTGATTTTCCTACAGCACTCTCACTGGGAACATGTATATGATAGACTCTAGTCACACCTGAGAAATACATGGCCATCCTGTTAGAAGCCATACTTTTTCCTATTGGAATTGATGTTATAAAATGTTGTGAAATAATAGTTTTATATTGTAAGGACTTTACCTATATTGTTTAGACAGTTGCTATTTAGAATGAGCACATGTCCACTTAGAACTAAACCAATTAAGTTAGTGGGAAAAGTACTCTTTACTCATATTGTTATGCTCATTGAGAAGAATCTAAATTTATATTTTCTACCTACCATTTGTTTACAACAATACTGTTTTTAACAATTGTTTGATGTTCTTAGCAGCCTTGCCAAATAAGGATACATTAGTATGGTATAAAAAACATGAAAAGGACCTATGTATGTAGTTGGTGGAATGATGCAAGTGATGAAAAAGTGTTGTGAAAAACTGTTGTGAGGGATGAAGTGGGATATTAAAAGGAAGGACTCTGATGGACAGTAAACTGATGAAGGTAATTTAATGATGTGAATGATGTGAAGGTAATTTAATGATGTATCTGCCTAATGAATATGTAAATGAAAAAATGATGAACACTTTATTCAACTATACTGTCTCCAGAATCTTCAATTCAGGAAGTCATCTAAGCCCTAACACATACTCAACAATTGAAAATAGACACCTGGAGACAGGCTAGATTCACCTTGCACCCTGATGAGCTTTGGAAAACCTACACTGGCCATGTGGTACTTACAGATGCTTTTTTGCCTCATTTTGCCTCTGTATGTCCTGGCCAGGCATGCAAGGGCAAAGGGGGATGATTTGATGCATAAATTCTCACAATATTGGTATAATTCTAAACTTGCCAAAATTGCAGAAGATGTGTGTGCAACATGTCTGATCTATAAATGGTGCAAAGGGGGCTAAACATGTAAAGATCAGTCAAGGGCACAATGGAGTATTTTCTACCAGCAAATGAATCTCCAGTGATAGAGAGATAAGGAGTTTATCAAACTGCGAGACAAGGTTGACACCATACAAAATAGCTACTGGTAGACCATTGAAAGTTTATAAAGCAATATTTATAGGATATGATCTTAGTAATTATTGATGAAATTAAGTTTGTCTCATTGCAAAATCTAATCTAGAATATTTAGTCTTTTCATTTAATATTGGTGCTGCTCTTCTGAATGAGGCCTGGAGCCATGTCACCAACTGCAGTCCAGACATTCCAGCAGAGAGAATTGACCAGAATCCAGATGGAACAGACCATCCCAAGCAGTCCTAACTACACACTGCAGCAATGTGTGAAAGAGTCCCTACCTGGATCTGTGCATCACATTGAAAAAGGGCCAAGATATCCGCCTATGAGAATGAGAGGTTCAACTTTTGGGAGAAACCAAACAAACTTCAGAGAAAGGTGAAGCACACTACGAAGTCCTAAAGAACTGCTGAGAAGCAGGACCAAATTATCTGGAAATAGGAAGAGGACTATTAAACTGACTGGGGGCTTTTGTGAATGATTTTTTGTCTTATGTATTGTTATCCTTTTATTATTGTTTCCTTGGGAAGTAACTGTAATTCTAGTATCTCAGATGTTTTCTGCTGAACATCATGTGCCCAATTGCTCGTTTCACCTGTTCCCAAGATCTTAGATATTGTTGTGGCTTCTCTTTCTCCTGCTCATGTTGCTTTTTTAATCCAAGGGTGGTCAATAGTACAGATGTTTGGGTAAAATATCCAAGACCGTAGTTGCAGTATGATTGAGGTTGTTAGTCCCTCACCACTTGCTCCACTACCCTCTACATGTAACGAGTAGATTGAAATCCATAGGGCAGATATACAGTAGAAAAAGTCCTGAATATGCAGGTGAAATAAGTAACTGAGATCTACAAGCCATTTGGCTTCAGCAATTGCAATGCCGGTCGGAACGGTATATTAGATACCTTGGACAAATATCACCTCATTTACACCAAGACTTCTTGTCCCCTCAAGCATTTACCTTAACCCGTTTTGGACAGCTCGCATATTCTTTCTCTGTTCTGGATGATTTATTCAATTTGTTACACTCAAACAACTATGAAATACCGTCAATAATAAAAAAATATTAAAACTTTGCAGAAAATAAAAGTTTCACATAGTGTATGTTTTTCATACACTGGTCCAATATAGTATATTGTCTGTCTTCAGAAAAGATAGGATTCATTTCCAATATTCATTGATATAAACATACTGTATGATACTATTGAAACTGCAGTTTTCATTTAAAGCACTTTATTATGATATAATATGGTTTGTCAACAGTCCATTCTGATGGCGGCATATGATACACGTGAAAACATTTCTGATGCAGTGCGTCGATATTGCACCATTGAAACACCTAGAATAGAATGCTTGACAGCAATTAGTTTCAACAGCATATTAGCCCAGCATATGAAAAACATACAAGGCCGATATTCACACCAATAACTCTGACACTAAGTAACTTACAGTTATCTAAACCTATTTTCTAAAGTCTACAAATACTTTTATTTGCAAAATAGTAGCTATTACGGCATTATAAGCTACTTACTTTTTTTGTGATCTTTTTATGTTCAGCCGCCAGTACCGTCAAAATCAGCAAACTTCAAATACCTATTAAACTAACTAGATCTCAGATAAAAAATCTGCATATAATGCTTTTTGACATAACGATAATAGCTAAACATAGTTCCATTGAATTTATAACCATTAATTAGTAAACAGTTGAGTAGTAAGTATGGAAACCTTATGTATGTAAAACATACGCTGGTCCAAAATGGGTTTGTTATCCACTATGTTTTATCCCATGTTAATAATAATAATAATAATAATTATTATTATTATTATTATTATTATTATTATTAGAATTAGAATTAGAATTATATTGATTGACTTAACCTTATGGAACTGTATTCTCACTTATTGTATTTCCAAATGAACTACAAAGGCAATTCATCCAGTGCTTATGTACAACATCCTTACTGATCCATGGGTGGAATGTATTACTAATTAAAGATTTATGTAGATCAGCAAGGAATATTGTTTTTGAGCCATCCCATATATGAGGAATCATGCTGAGCCAGCTGTTTACTAGCCAGGAGACCAAAGCTGTAGGGAATGACTGACCAGAATTGTTTATTAACTCGGAGAATAAACAAAGGCTGGAGAAGGACTGGTTAAATTACTGTTGAGCAAAGGTGTATGGGGTGGAGAATATCTGTAAGGAAAAGCTCATGTGAGGAGTCATGTGGTCAAGCTGTGACACATTTGTTACAGCCTATAAAAAGAGAGAGAAAATCCAGAACAGGTAGAGAGTAGATATCCGCTTGGCCAGGCACATGCCAACGTGTGAAGAATCCCAGACCTTTCTCCAGCCTTTGCTGAGGCTCTCCCAGCTGATGTTAAAAATGGGCTGTAATGATGGCAGTTTGGTGATGCATTGTTCTGTTCTTATAAGGGACAGGGAATTTGTAGATGCAATATCAATTTTTTTATTGTCATTGTAATATCACTAACTTATTGTTCTATTGTAATGTTACTAACTTATTGTCAAGCTAATTGTCATATTAAATAGCTTATTAAATACCATGCATGCGTGGTTGATTGATCTTGAATTTAATAGAATCCTAGGCAATACATTGATCCTGGCCATATCATATCCTGAATTTAGCAACCTAATAAAATTTAGGAGTCTAAATCCAGAACAGAGTAGAATGAGTAAATGCAAATTGATTGTTTACTCTTTCAAAAAAATACAAGGACTAAGGGGCATGCCATGAAACTGTAAAGCAGTATATTTAAAACAGGAAGAAAATATGTTTTCTTTCAATATATAATTTGTCTGTCGAAGAGAACCATACCATCTGGTGATCACTGAATGCGAGATGATCTCCCACTCTATCAACAAAAACACTTTCCCCATTGATAAGCACTAAGTCCAGTTTGGCCCCATCACATGTGGGTTCTGTTACCTATTGCCTGAATAGTTCTCCCTGTAGAGAATCCAGGATCTCCTTACTTCTAGATGACACCACAGCAGGGATATGCCAATCCACATCTGGCATATTAAAATCACCTATCAGTAGCACTTCTCCTTTCATGGCAATACTGTATATGTCTTGTATAAAATGTTCATCCACTTCTAACCCCTGTGATGGGGATCTGTATATAACTCCAATGCAAATAGATTTCCCTTTCCCTCTTTCTAGTTTAACACACAGTGCCTTCTCTCTTTCTTTTAATCCCTGCAATTCTATAGTTTTAATATTATTTTTAACACATAGGGGTATGTTTACTAAACTGCATTAGTTTGATTCGCGTTAGGAGCGCCGGTAAAGCCAGCAATCCCAGATAAGGACATGGGCGGTACATCGTTACCGATAACGCGCATTACAGAAATTAACGAGCATTAGAGGGCGTCGTGGTACGTTACCGCGTGTTAAACTTAAGAAGGCGCACAGACACAAAACACTAAAACAGAGCTGTAGCACAATGGCTACTGCACTGACTGATGATACAGGTGTCATGGGTTTGATTCCCCAGTGTGCCTAATGCATAAGGTTGGCTGAGGCATCACCCTGTACATTTAAGTAGTGAATGAGGAGCCATTTTACGTTTATTTTCAGTAATGTTGCCAGCAAACACACCCTCACAGTGGCGTAACCTAAGGTGCCGCATAAGGCACCCCATAACGCACTCCATAGGCTACATTATTTTTATTTATTTTTTTATTTAGAAAGCATTTGTAGCCCGCTCCTTCCAGCGATCAGAAGCGGGTAGGATTACTATTGTGAAACTGCCGAATCAAGGCAGGTACAAATTTTGTTTACATACAGATTGTCAGAAAAGCACATCATACAGAGTTAACACTTCTTAGCTATGGGGGAGTTCATTTACATATATACATAAATACATATATACAGGATAATCTTCTTGGACACAGTGGTCAGGGGCTGCTCCATCTGTGGGTTTAGTTCAGGTTGAAATGTGATTGGAAAATGTGCGTTTTGAGTTTCTTTCTGAAGTCTAGAAGTCATTGCTAGCTCGTAGTTCTGGTGGGAGTTGGTTCCACAGTGTTGGCGCCGCATATGAGAAAGCCCTGTGGCTGGTGTTAGCTTTGGCAGATCTTATATCTGTTGGAGTGTGAAGGATGTTGGAATTGTGGGTTCTTCTGTTTCGGGTAGGAGGTTGCAATCTTACTAGGTTGTTGAGGAAGGAAGGTGCTAAGTTGTGGATGAGTTTGAAGGTGGTTGTTAGTATTTTGTATTTTGTGCGAGCTGTTATGGGTAGCCAGTGTAATTGAATTAGTACTGGTGTGATGTGGTCACTTAGATTTTTCTTCATTATGACCCTGGCAGCTACATTTTGTGTCATTTGTAATATGTTTAGGTTTTTTTTAGGTAAACCTTGTAGGATGGCGTTGCAGTAGTCAAAATGTGGCATGATGAGTGCTTGGGCCACTGTTCTGAAGTCTTGGGGATCAATAATATTCCGAATGGGTTGGAGCACTCTAAGCTTGTGGAAAACTGCTCTGTTGGTCTTTCGGAGGTGTTTTTTCCATCTTTAGGTCACAGTCAAATGTGACTCCTAGATACTTTATTTCTTTTTTTGTTTGGTAAGTGTTGTTACATAGTGTTATTGATGTGGGAGGGTCAAAATTTGGTTCTTTGGAGATATACATTACTTCGGTTTTTTTGTGATTAATTGACATACTACTTTGTTGTAACCAGTCTTGCATCTCTCCGATACATGTCTCCAGTGGGTTGTAGTCTGGGTTTTTAGTGTCTAGTTGTGTGTATAGCATGATATCATCGGCATAGATGTGGTAATTAATTTCGTGCCGTGAGAAAATTTTGCATAGTGGCTGCATATATATGTTAAACAGAAGTGCTGAGAGAGCAGAGCCTTGGGGGATTCCCTGTGTTTGTGAGAAAGATTCTGCTTTTTCTCCGTTGAATTGAACCTGTTGTGTTTGATTTGAGATGTAGGATGAGAACCATATTAGTGGGTTACCTGTTATTCCTATTGATTTTATCCTATTTATGAGGGTCCCATGATTAACTGTATCAAAGGCAGCTGAGATGTCAATGAATACAAGAATGTACATTTTCTTTTTGTTTTCAAGGCCCTTTAGGAGGTTGTTAAGTAGAACTAGTAACAGGGTTTCAACTCCATGATGTTGCCTGAAGCCATATTGCTGGTCATCAAGAGGAGCACTGTCAGTCAGATGGTCTTGGAGTTGTAGAAGGACCGTTTTTTTCTATGATCTTTGCCAGGAATGAGATACTTGATATGGGACGGTAGGAGGCTGGGTCTTCTCCGTTGAGTGTAGTGTTTTTTAGGATCGGTCTAATGACTGATTTCTTTAGTTCTGAGGGCATGATTCCTTGTTGTAGGGATAGGTTAACTATGTGTGCTATGTGAGGTGCTATGTCTTGTTTCACTGCCTTGATCCAGGATGCAGGACAGGGATCTAGTGGGGAGGTGGTGCTTTTCAGGCTTGTGGCAATGGCTGTGATTTGCTTGGTTCCTATTTTGTGGAAGTGCTCCCATAACTGGTTTTGCGTTGTGTTGTTCTCACTTCTGATTTGTGGTGTTGGTGGGGGGGTGGAGGACCAGGGGCCGTCAGTTTGGTCGCGTAGTGGTTTGCCAGTGTTTGGACCTTGATGGATTTGTTGAGGTTGGCATTTTGGTCGGTTTTGGTTAGTGATTTGACTAGTTCAAATAACTCTCGTGGGCGATTGATTGCCTTGTTTAGGATGTTGGTGTGATGTAATTTTTTTGCATTGTTCACGTCGTCTTTGTATTTTGCGAGATGGGCCATGTATTTAGTTTTGAGATCGGAGGATTTGGTTTGTCTCCATTTTCTCTCTATTTTACGGAGCTCCCTTTTTGATTTTATTAGAGTTCCTGTGTACCAGGGTTCCGAGTTGATCTTATGTGGGTTTGATGTGTGTTTCAGAGTTGGGTTAGATGTATTTTGGATGTGTGTGTTCCATCTGTTAGTTAGTTCGTCTAGGTCTGTGGAATCTAGGTTTATGTGGGATGCAATGGTGCTTATGAGGTGTTCCTCGTTGAGTTTGCTGAATTTCCTAATGGGGTTGGTCATTCTCATCTCCTTTGAGTTTTTGGGTTGGCACTGTAGTTTAAGTTTACAGTTGATTTGGTGGTGGTCTGACCATGGTACTTGAGTTATGTTTATTATAGGTGGTTCATTGCTTTGTTGTGGATTTCTGGGTATGAAAATCATATCTAGGATGTTTCCTTTATCGTGTGTGGGGTTGCTTATTATTTGTTGGAAACCCAATTGGTCGATGGCTTCATAGAAGGAGTCCGTGTGGGACGGAAGAATTGATGCTAGGTTCAAATCTCCGAGGATGATCTGGAATTTTTTGCTTTGTGTGGATGTGATGGTTTCTAGTGCTGTGGCTAGTGTTTCGTGCTGTGGTGAGGGAGGTCGATAGATTAGGCAGATGGATAATGCCATGCTCTCGACTTTAAGTAGGTCAAGATCTGGATTTGTGACCGTAGATGTGGTTGTGAGTTGAAGGCTGGTTTTGGCTGCTATAAGGACTCCGCCTCCTCTTCTGTTGATGCGTGGGCAGTTGTATAGTTGGTATCCGGGCTTCTGTATTTGGTTCATTGTTGCAGAGTCTGAGTCAGTGAGCCATGTTTCTGTTATGCATAGGATATCTGGTTGTTCGTCAGTTAGAATGTTGTGGATAATATGCGTTTTATTCCTTATTGACCTAGCATTAATAAGGATAATGTTACATGTGTGATGTTCTTGGTGTGTGGTTCGTGTGAGTTGTATTTGAGATCCAATAGTGTTCTTTGCTTTGGTTTTAGGGTGTTTTTGAGATTTGTTCCCTTTGATATGGGTGTGTCGTTGGGGTAATTTACTTGGTGTTTGTGTGGTGGTGATAGGATTTAAGTTGTATTGATGCAGGATGGGTAATGGAGGGGGGGTGGAGAAGGTAGATTGGTGTATATAGTAGAGGAATGCAGTATTGTGAGTGTGAGATGGTTCTATATGAAGATGTTAGTATACACATGCACAAAATCAGGAAGGTGTGAGCAGGCTCCATTTTATGTCTGCCAGAAATACTTGGATTTTGGATTCGAGTGGCGCAGTGTGGGGTGAAGTCAAGGCAGCTGGCCTAGAGATGAGTTAGTGTAGGCCGGCAAGGTAGTTGTTGGGTACCAACAGTCTAGCAGGGATAGATGGGTTGGGGTACAGCGTTTCTTATTACTTTAACAAAATAGGGATACAGTCCTAACGTTCCTTATCACTCAGTATAAACAGATACAGTATTGTGCGATACAGTCCTATCGTTACCTATCATTCAGTATAAACAGATAGAGTATTGTGCGATACAGTCTTAAGGTTATTGTAAGAAGGTTATTGGGTTACTGCATTGAAATATAACAACTTGCTGGTTAGAGATACTTTGTTTCATTTAGCTCTAAATAAACAGTAGTAGCCTTTAGAGTTGGTAGGGGTTTACAATGTAACAGCTGGCTTGAGGAGAACAGGGCTTGTGACAGTGGGGAGTTTACACATTATATATACAGAGGTATGTTGGCTCCTACTTGGGGGGGGGGCGGTTAGGCCAGGGTTGCACAGTGGTCTTTTGCATCAGGAGGTAGATAAGTCCAGTAATTGTTTACCTGGGTGATATCGTTGTAGTTGAAAGCTCTTGATGTCGAATTTTGGTCCAGCTATGGGAATCTCGTGGAGCGTGGTGGTCGGGACCGGCGAGCTCAGACCCGGCCTGGGGAGCTCAAGCCGTCAGTCATTTGATTGTTGCACTTTCGTTTTCTGTCCGTTATCGGAGTTTTGGTCATGTGAGTCAGGCTTCTTGATACTTGCAGCCTTGTTGCGGTTGAGTGGATGATGTTTCAACTGCGCCTAATCTCCACCGCCTAAGGGCCACCGCCAAAGGGCCCTCTGGCGAGGCCCTCAGGCGCGGGCCCGCAAGGCGCGGGCGCGCCCTGTAGGGACGCCGCTTTTATGCGTTTCTGCCTGCGTGCGTGTGAGCCTCCCACTGCCCGGATTGGGCAGGAGTGTGTGGAGGGAGGGCTCCCACTGCCCGGATTGGGCAGGAGTGTGTGGAGGGAGGGCTCCCACTGCCCGGATTGGGCAGGAGTGTGTGGAGGGAGGGCTCCCACTGCCCGGATTGGGCAGGAGTGTGTGGAGGGAGGGCTCCCACTGCCCGGATTGGGCAGGAGTGTGTGGAGGGAGGGCTCCCACTGCCCGGATAGGGCAGGAGTGTGTGGAGGGAAGGCTCCCACTGCCCGGATAGGGCAGGAGTGTGTGGAGGGAGGGCTCCCACTGCCCGGATAGGGCAGGAGTGTGTGGGGGAAAGGCTCCCACTGCCCGGATAGGGCAGGAGCTTCACCAGGGCGGTTGGAGGGCTAGCGATGCTCAGCGGCTCCCACGAAGTAGGGACGCCGCTTTTATGCGGTTCTGCCTGCGTGCGTGTGAGCCTCCCACTGCCCGGATTGGGCAGGAGTGTGTGGAGGGAGGGCTCCCACTGCCCGGATTGGGCAGGAGTGTGTGGAGGGAGGGTTCCCACTGCCCGGATTGGGCAGGAGTGTGTGGAGGGAGGGCTCCCACTGCCCGGATTGGGCAGGAGTGTGTGGAGGGAGGGCTCCCACTGCCCGGATTGGGCAGGAGTGTGTGGAGGGAGGGCTCCCACTGCCCGGATTGGGCAGGCGTGTGTGGAGGGAGGGCTCCCACTGCCCGGATTGGGCAGGAGTGTGTGGAGGGAGTGCTCCCACTGCCCGGATTGGGCAGGAGTGTGTGGAGGGAGGGCTCCCACTGCCCGGATTGGGCAGGAGTGTGTGGAGGGAGGGCTCCCACTGCCCGGATAGGGCAGGAGTGTGTGGAGGGAAAGCTCCCACTGACCGGATAGGGCAGGAGTGTGTGGGGGAAAGGCTCCAACTGCCCGGATAGGGCAGGAGCTTCACCAGGGCGGTTGGAGGGCTAGCGATGCTCAGCGGCTCCCACGAAGTAGGGACGCCGCTTTTATGCGGTTCTGCCTGCATGCGTGTGAGCCTCCCACTGCCCGGATTGGGCAGGAGTGTGTGGAGGGAGGGCTCCCACTGCCCGGATTGGGCAGGAGTGTGTGGAGGGAGGGCTCCCACTGCCCGGATTGGGCAGGAGTGTGTGGAGGGAGGGCTCCCACTGCCCGGATTGGGCAGGAGTGTGTGGAGGGAGGGCTCCCACTGCCCGGATTGGCATATTTTATTTGAACTCATTTCTATACCGCTCCTTCCGGTGATCAGCAGCTGTTCACATCAAACATTTAACTCTGCAAAGTTAGCAGTTTACATAAAACAAAAATGAGCAGTTTACATAAAACAGTAGTGTGGATCACTGAACGTGTAAAAAAGGTAACATTAACTTCATAACTCAAACTATTTACATAATAAGGAACACATATAGTGATACATATGGTTAAAAACTATATACAATATATTTGAATTGGTACAGTATATGAATTACATACATGTGGGATTTACAGTTAGTTTAGTGGTAGTTTGTAATTTTATATGATAATGGATGTGTTAAACTTCATCAAATTTGTTTTGTGTGTATCTTTTGCTCTATGTTATTTCGGACTGATTGTAGTATTCTTGAAAAAGGTGTGTTTTAAGGTTTTTCCGGAATGATAAGAGGTCTTTGTTAGCTCTTAGTGTGTCAGGTAGTTTGTTCCATTGTGTAGGCGCTAAGAATGTGAATGCTCTATTGCTGGTGTTCATTTTTACTTTGCAGATAGAAGGTGGAATTTGTAGTGTATTTAAATTGTGTGTCCGTCTTTTTCTGTCGGGGGGTTGAGTTTTAATAAGTGTGGCAAGGTAGGATGGGGCAATATTGTGTATTAATTTGAATGTTGTAATTATTATTTTGTATCTTATGCGCACTTGTATGGGTAGCCAGTGAAGTTCTCTTAGTATGGGTGTGATGTGATCCGAGAGTGGTACATTCATTAGGATTCGCGCTGTTACATTTTGGGCCAACTGGAGTATATTGGTTGTTTTTTTAGGGAGACCTTGTAAGATGCCATTACAATAGTCCAAATGTGGAGTAATGAGTGCCTGTATTATTGATCTAAAGTCTGGAAGTTCTATAATGGTGCGTAAAGGTTGTAAGGTTCTTAGTTTGTAGAAGATCGTTCTATTTAATAGTCTCAGATGGGTTTCCATGTTAAGTGTTGTATCAAGGGTGACACCTAGGTATTTTAGCTCTTTTTTAATGTTGTAGGCTGTGTTATTTAGGGTGATTGTTGGAGGGTGTATAAATTCTGGGTTTTTAGATATAAACATTATTTATTTATTTATTTATTTGTGTGCTTTTCTATACCGCCCCTTCCAGAGATCAGGGGCGGTTTACAAGGAACTTAAATAACAATATAGCAAAACAGAGCAATATTGCATTACATTAAACATTAAGTAAACAAACTAGATTACATAAGAACTAGGTTACATGTAAAATAATGTGTAGGTTATTAACAAAAAACTATGTTACAAAGAACCAAAAAGTAGGTTATTTACATGGTTAGCAAGAGTTATTTGCGGTCATAAGTACAGTGTTGGGAGGAGGCTAACTTGGGTGGATATTAAAATGAAGTCTGGGATTTAGGTGGGGTAGACTAGTGTTTGGTTAGTTGCATGTTCTTGTGTAGTAAATTTGATTTCAGGTTGTAGGTTGCTATAGTGTTGACTAAATAGGTAGGTTTTAAGTTCCTTCCTGAAAGATGTAAGATCCTTAATCTCTCTTAGGTTTAGTGGCAGTTTATTCCATTGGCTGGGAGCATAATATGAAAAAGCAGTGTTGGAGGTTATTTGTTTTGATTTTGTCATGGCAATAGGAATTAGTAGCATGTTGAGGTTAGTTTTTCTTCTAGTTCTGTTTTCTTGTGGGGTTTGGAGTAGAGTTGCCAACTGTGATGGGGCTAGGTCATTAATGAGTTTAAAAGTGGTGACAAGTGTTTTATATTGAATCCTACTATAGATAGGCAGCCAGTGGAGAGCGTATAGGATGGGAGAGATGTGATCGAATATTTTAGCTTTCACAATGATTCGGGCAGTGACATTCTGAGCTCTTTGTAGGATGTGTAAATTCTTTTTGGATGTTCCTTGGAGTATGCCATTGCAGAAGTCTAAATGAGGCATAATGAGAGCCTGGACAACTGTTCTGAAATCGTTGATGTCAATGAGGGGTCGGAGTTGTTGTATGGTTCTCAGTTTGAAAAATATAGTTTTGGCAGTCTGTTTTATGTGGTTAGTCATGCTTAGGGTTTTATCTAGTGTAACTCCAAGGTATTTAATTTCGGATTTGACTCAGTTTTTATCTCAGTTTTTTTATGATTGATATTCATGCTGTTACTTTGGAGCCATTATAAAGTCATTATAAAGCCATTATAAAGCCATTATAAAGTGCACTGTCCGCTGAGGCACCCCATAATGTCCCCTATAGAACACCCTATAAGGCAGTTTATAGGGCGCCATATAAGGTGCCACATGGGGCGCCTTATGAGGCACTGTAAGGTTACAGTATGCTGAGGGGTTGTCGCTGGCAGCACTAATGTACATTAAAAATAGACAATGCTGCAGACAGCCCTATAAAATAACCCCACGGTGGGTTTAAACCCATGACCACTGGCCCCACAGGTAGTGAAGGAACCACTGGGCTACAGCCCCATAGCTGCTAACAACCCCCTGGCTGCCTACTGAAGGGCGTCAGGCCACCACCCAAACCGCCCGCTATGTTGGCCAGGATCTGGGTCAATGCACCCATACCCATGGTGCACTGCACATGCAGATCAGCAGTCCAGAGATGAACACAAGATGGGCTATGCGCCCCCACAGCACCCTGGCCCAGTAGGGCGAGATGACCGTGTGCGTCACTGCCACAGAGTAGCAACAGATAGTCACATTGTGCGGGTACTGTGCCCACCCTGAGGTTGAGGTGGGGTGCCCAGCACCAGGTCCACAGCACCTTTCATGGCTGAAATATGCCATGCTGCAGGTCCCCATCAGTGTGTGATAGGTAGTTCCGTTAGACACACCTAGGATACATCTGTGTCCTGCTGTATGTCTCAGTCATGTCTAGTCCCTATGGGTGATGATGCACCCAGAATAGTGCATATCCTGTCTTGGTGCCATGGTTACCTGCTGTAGGTGAAGGGGGGGGGGGTGTATGGACTCATAGGCAGATTATGTACCACCACACAACCCACCCTCTGGGGCTCAGGGTGGGAAACAGGAGCAACCACCAATAGATCCACAGTCTACCTCCCTACAATGGTAGCAGTAGAGGGGACCATCAACCCCAGTCCTGCTGGGGAACAGTTAGTGCGCTACACATCCATAACGCAATGGCAGACAGACGGCAGGCCTAGAAATGCTCAGCTGCCCCCCACCATTATCTGACATTCTCCAGCAGCAAGCCTCCAGCCGCTGCACCCTGCAAGGTGTTCCAGCAAGACACATACTAGCTACAAACAGTCCGCCAGATAGTCCATAGTGCATGGTCCTAGGGGAGATGCATGCACCCAGAACAGGGATGTCAGCATACACACCAAGCAGATAAGTCAGTGATTGGGCCCCAAAAAAGAACCCATAAATATCACATGAGAGAAATGCCATGGAGCACTATGGGGGAACCTAGCCATGCAATGGTCACTGCTCAGTCAGGGTGAGAGTGACCTCCCAGCAGGACATGCTATGGCCACCCTGTCCGTGCAGGTGGTGTCAAGGCACTACAATGTCCGAGCCATTGCCCTATGCCGTGTGCAGATGCATCCAGGTCAGGCCACCCTATCCAGGCTATTCCCACAGTACCTTGCTCCTCATTATGCACAGCAGTGAGGGCTGTGGAGAGTGTTGGCAGCCACTACACACTGGATAGACAGACACACACTCCCCACACCTATGCCAGCATTGTGCAACTATAGAGGTGTTGGGCAGCCCAGGCCACCACACCAGTCCTGGGCACAGTGCAGGCATGGCTATGGTACGCAATACTGTAG
Organism: Ichthyophis bannanicus; assembly: GCA_033557465.1. Classification (NCBI taxonomy): domain Eukaryota; kingdom Metazoa; phylum Chordata; class Amphibia; order Gymnophiona; family Ichthyophiidae; genus Ichthyophis; species Ichthyophis bannanicus. Next base: position 430,090,122 of record CM066032.1, read on the forward strand.
GAGTCACTCCCCAGATTGGTAAACACTGTCAGACACAAGACCTGTAGCACAATCCACAGACATCAGAAAGGTTGCTATGATGCAGCTCACTCCGAAAATTGTACTTAACCTAGGAATTGCTGTCTGCCAGTAATCATAGCAACCTTTTGATAGATGTGTACCATATTCCCCGGTTTAGGGTGGCATTACTAAGGTATGCAAGTGCTTGTATTGGGAGATGCACGCAGAGCCCAAAGTCCTGCCTCTCCAGGAGGCTTTGGATAATGGGACCTGTGGGTGCGGGTGTGTCTGCCCCTGTTGGCTGCTGCTTTACAGCAGAGGTTCCCAACTCCAGTCCTGTGGTGCCAAACACCGTTCGGGTTTTCATGCTGTCCCTCATGAATATGCATGAGATACATCTGCATACCATGGGGGTGGATAATAGAAATGCAGCACAGGCATCTTTATCAGAGGCAGCATGGATCCGGAATGGTGTTTGGCCCTCCAGGAATGCATTTGGGAGACTCTGCTCTAGGTAATGTGCATGTTTATGGTGTCTGTGCTCTGTAGGGTAGAATGTAGGTGTTTTGGACATGTTTACGTCATCTGCAATAAAGGTGCTGTCTGTATTAGCAAGTTGTAGTAGTGGATAAAATATGGGGACTGGGTTGGCAGGAACCACAGCTGGGACTTGAACCTGTGACCCTCTGCTTCTGAATACACTGGTTTTGTGCACTGCACCACCTTGTTGTCAGAGTCAGTACATTCCTTGGTGATACCATGACTGTTCGTCAGACAGGGCCCGTCTGTTGCAGTACACGGCACCCACCTACACAGGGCTAGGCCACGGTCTGCTCTGGGCAGCTGCCACTGCCCCCTCCACCACCAGTATCTCTCAGCCACCATGCTGACATGCCCTTCTGCTGGTGGTGCTGGTGGTGCGCAGTCTCAGGCCATCCAGTGTGTAGGTAGGCGGCTGCCTATGGTGCGGGTTCTGGGGTAGGGGTGCCTTCATAGACGTCGATGCTTCCCCCAGCCCCGCCTGCCAATGTTCCGTGACCTTGGGGGTGGCTGTTGGGTACTATCCCCTGTGACACTGTGGGAAACACACTCGTGCCCATGTTGGTCTTCAGCAGTTGCTGTCTGGCTGCTCTGCTGTTTCAGCATTCGTATGGGCCACCTAGGCATCACCCTAGTCCGCACTGTGGCCCAGCTCCACCACAGCATGTGCCGCCTGAGGCCCACTGTATCCCCTTCTCCAGCATCTGTCCAGTTGCCATTCCGACATGCCGGCCCTGATGTTGCGGGACATGTGCACGCCATAGGAACCCTGTACGATGGTGGGGAAAACCCTGAGCAGCACTATTTCACTGTGGGCTCATTCACCTTGTATGGGGACGGAGTATAGACCCTTCCACGATTTATATCTTTTCTATGGAGCTTACTCGGGAGGGGAGGGGTTGATATTTCTCATTGATATCACTATTGGCCAGCTTGGTTATGTTTTTTTCCAGTTTGTTGGGGTCATTTTCAGTGTTTATGTGCCCTTTTGTTCTGTGCACATGTATAACACATCACATTTTTTAGGTTTCCCTGCCTGGGCTGTACATTGCTGACACTGAAATAGTTTCTCTCCCCTGTAATGTGCATTTAACGGCAGGTTTTCATTTGCGTTGGAATTGAGCTCTTCAGATCAACGCGTTAGTGTGAAGGGAGCCTCTCCCCGCCCACTCTCCGCCCATTGACCCCTTCTCTCCGCCCTCTCTCCACCTTCTGCGGTGTTTTACCACGCCGCGGGAGTTTACGATCGTTAACTATGGTTAACGCGCGTTATGTAATGTTAACGATCGTTCGCATGTCATAACGCACGTTATGACGCGCGAACGATCATTAACGTTACATTATGCGCGTTATGTACCGTTACCGCAGTTTAGTAAACATACCCCATAGTATCACACCACCTCCCCTTCTTCCTACCTTGTCCTTCCTGAATAAAGCCTGGATTGGTATAATTACATCCCAGTCATGGTTTTCTGTGAACCATGTCTCCTTAACCACCACTAAATCTAAGTCAGCCTCTTCCATAATAGCCTCAACATCTGGGATTTTATTTCCCATACTACGGGCATTTATACACACCGCTTTCCAGATGTTGCCCTTATCACCCATTTCTGCAGAGGTATTTAATGTTTCACTTACCTGGGGGCTCTTGTCACACATTCCCATTGAATCAGTCTGCTGCTGAAAATGCTTTGACCCTTCTTGGACAGATGGACACCATCTCTGCTCTGCAGCCCTTGGAACATCATCCCAGGTCCAGAAAACCAAAACACTCTTGATGACACCGTCCACATAGCCATGCATTCATCTCTAGGATGCAAGCTTCTCTGCCTTGGCCTTTACCCTCAACAGGGAAAATCAAAGAAAACACCACCTGCACACCTATCTGCTTTACCCTCTGTCCCAGAGCCATGAAGTCATATTTGATATGCTTGGAGGGATACCTAGCAGTATCATTTGTTCCGACATGGATGAGCAACATAGGATAATGGTCAGTAGTCTTGATGAGTCTTGGCAACCTCTCCGTAATATCTCAGATTTTGGCACCTGGCAGACAGCACAGCTCTCTGGACATCAAATCTGGTCAGCAGATGGACGCATCAGTACACCTCAGGAGAGAGTCACCAATCACCACTACCCTTCACTTCATTGTGGTAACTGACTCTTTAACTTTGGGGTGCTCGAGTTGTGGTTCTTCCCTTTCCTTGGATGTTTCCACCACCTCCACTTCCAGGGCTGCATACTGGTTCTTCAGTTCAAGGGCAGGAGTGCTGATACTGCAGGCTTTATTGAGTGGTGTCCAACCTTCTTCCTTTTTTAGCATCTTATCTCCAACTCTGGATGTTTCAAGAAGCATCTCAACAATGTACTTCTCACTGTTTCAAATGCTTCTCAGTCTCACCACCTCTTCCCTGAGCTCCTCCACTTATTTCCTGAGACCCTCAGCATGCAGGCATCCTACACATGGAACCGGTCTCTCAATTGGCATTAGAACCTCAGTCTGGACAGAGGTAGAATCTGTAACGAGGACAACAACTTTAGGAATATGATTTTTCCTAGCCATTGCTTAGTTGGTGGAACTTTGGTACCTGTTGAAGTAAAAGAGAGAGACCTACCAAAGTCCCTACCAGTTCCTCAGCTGTCCTTTCGGAAAAAAAAGAAGATAACCTCTTTTAAATGTGTTCTAATAGTGCTGGTCTATGCCCCTGTGTATAGCTAAATGGGGAGTTGCCCTATAAAGCAAGAATATGCACATGGAGTGGATGGGTGTCGGGGAAGATAGGGAGGGACCTTACACCCGATGAGGTCAGTGATTTCAGAGTTAGTTGTGAATGAACTGACAACCCCACAAGCACACAGAAAAAGTTCCCCTTTGTTGTATAGAAACAAAGATTTTATCTTTTAAAAATGAACAGCAAAACTCCCTTCAAGAATCAGCATTTAAAAAAAGACAGCAAATCCCTTTAATAATTAGCTTTAAAAAAAGAATACCTTAACTGCTTTGAGCGCTTTCGGGTCAAGGATTACCTTGCTTTGCAATGGAGTCCATCAGGAATGCCAGTACCTGAAAGGACCTGTAGATTCTCATGCAGCACCGCCTAGCAGCTTAGTAAGCTACTCACTTAACATCTGATGAGGTCAGTGGATTCAAAGAGTTAGCTGTGAATGAACTGACAATTTATTATGTGAAGAGATTCAGCAAAAGGCTTTCAGCTGAAAGAGAGCCAGAAACAATTACAGATTAGGGCTGTGAGAAGGGAGAAGCTACAAATTAGGGCTGGGAGAAGACAGGCAACATACTCTTCACCATCAACCTCAATGCGAAGCTAACAATGCAGACACCCATTATACTCACAACCCACAAATTCCAAGAATTCAAGAATAAACACTTCCTTGAAACAATCATCCCTCAACTAGACGCCATCAAAGGTAAGAAGGTAGACCTCAGCAAGTTGACTCAAGGTTGAAATGGCACCCTGTCAACAGCAGCTCTTGCTCCTCCAAGGCACCATCAAACCATAGCAACAGAGCTCCATGGTTCTCCTCTACCCTCCAGAAACAAAAAAATGAATTACGTCAGATTGAACATAAATGGAGAAGCACTAGAGACATACTCCTCCAAACTTCATACATGGAAAAGCTTAACTTATACAATGAAGAAACACTAAAATATAAAAAGGAATATTACACCAATATCATCAATAAATAAACCAAGAGAACTCATAAACCAAGAGAACTCATAAAAGAACCAAACCAACGAAATTCACATGAATAAATATGCCCTCGGAAGATCACCTCCTATTCGCCAAACAGATGAGTGCCCCCCCAACACACCAACTCCCAAGGACATCTCACCACAAAGCACCACCCCCAAAGTCATGGTCTCATCACTCAAGAACATAGAAGACATGATCCAGAACCTTAACACTACTACCTCACCACTGAACGCTTACTTTATGTCCTAGGTAAAGATCACAAGATCCCACCTCAGCAGATACCTATTGTGCATAGTACACATCTCTCTGACCTTAGGCCTAATGCCCAACCTTCTGAAATTGACCTCAATCCGACTTCTCCTAAAAAATATACAGTTTGACCCAACCACCCCAAGTCCTTCAGACCAATCTCAAACATCCCATTTATTTTGAAGATAATAGAGAAGGTAGTTCTTCCACAACTCCAGGATCACCTTACTTACCACACACTCATAGACCCCCATCAATATGGGTTCAGACAGTATCACGGAGTAGAAACTCTTTTCTTCTCCACACTAAATACACTTATAACTTCCCTACAAACCACCACCAATGGCTTTATCCTAATATTCATTGACCTTGCCTCTGCCTTCAATTACTACAAAGACTTGGATATTGGACTTCAAGACACCACACTCAGCTGGTTCAGGTCCTACCTAGATTCATGAAAAGAGCAAGTAAGAACTGGTGCTTATATGTCTAACTCCTTTATTCAGCAAACAGGAGTACCCCAAAGATCAAGCCTCTCGGCCCTCCTTTTTAACATCTTTATCCAACCACTATGTCAAAAATGCACAAAATACAATATCTAATCTATGTGGATGACATACTGGTTTTCCTCTTACCTAAGTGATCTAACCCAAACGGTACGAATTGGCAACCTCACTTCAAAAACTTACAATCAGGGACTAGGCCTCCCCCAGGGCTCTGCACTGTCAGCGCTACTATTTAATATTTACTTAAAACACATCTGTCAAATATTTAAAAAATTCAATGTTCACTATCACCTTTATGCGGACGACATAATGATGTATGTCCCATTCACAATACCTAATATTCCTACACTACTTATTAATACCTGCCTCAATGAAATTAACAGTTGGCTAAATGAAAACAACTTATGTTTTATGTTTATGTTTTATTTCATTTGATAAAAACCGCCTTTCTAAAATAACCAAGGCGGTGTACAATTAAAACAAATCAATAAAAGGAGGCCAGAGGCCAACGGAAAGGAAAGGAAATATACAATCTCTTAAAAGGATAGTAAGAAAGAAGGAGGAAGACAGGACAAGACACATGCAGGGGAAACATCAAGAAGGGAAGGGGATGAGAGAGGGGGAAGTCACACAAAAGGTGAGGGAACATTGAATGCTAGGGAAAACAAGTGGGTCTTTAGATTTGTGATAAGGAAGCTTATCATAGCTCAGGTAGGAGCTATAGAAAAGATGATGTGACTCTGAACAAGCAACCTGTCAGTTCTGGTAGAAGCAAGAAAACAGAGTTTTCACATAAAAGACTACCAGTCCCAGAATGCACCAGGTTTCCAGCAGCCATGAGAGGGGCTGAAGTGAGAAAATGTGTGTGCAATCAAGAGAGCTATGAGGTAATCCCTAAGCACTCATCTCAAAGGGCAGGGCCTGATTCAAGACAGCTGCGCTGTGTTAGGGAGCAGCACACATTAGAACAGGATAAGAATAGAGCTTATTCTTCAGATAACAGTTACTACAAGCTCCAGCCCAGTTTCAGCAACAGTTGGAAGAACAGCTTCAGCAAAAGCCACGCAGATAGAGAGAGAAGGAAACTCTCTGGAAGGAAGAGAAGAAAGGCCATTGGAAGGTCTGGGAGATTCCAAGGCAGTACTCATACTGGGAGGTATTCCAAAAGCCAGCAGAGTCCATTGGACTGGATTCAGCCAGAGGAATGGAGTGGCAGAGATAGGAATCACCAGTGGCTACCTGGAAGAGAGAAGACTGCATGTGGAAGGGACTTTCAGACCAAGGCCAGAAGGTATGTGAGAGAAGATCCAGTGTCCAGGGATCAAGATTGGAAGGCTGGACATCAGAATTGGATTACATATTGGCCAGGCTATACAGAGAGGAATAATGATAGCAGGAGAGGCTCAGGTATGAACACTGATCCAGACCCTATCTATAATAGAGAATGGCAGCAAGGGAATAAGCATTCTCATGATAGTGCCTTAATGAAAGACTCGTCTGTGCCAATGTATGATAGTGACCATATGCTGATTGATACAGCAGATGAAAATACAGTTTACATGGACTGTTCTCTATCTAAATGCTATTGCTAGTTTTCTCTGAGCAAACACATCAGCCATCACAAAGAAACCTAACTTTGTTCTTTATTTCCACTGCAAACAGCTCTTAAAGCAAGATTTGGGCTCACACAGTAGCAGCCAGCCAGCTAAAGGCTTTCAGTTGGTCCATTGATAGTAATTAGGGCTGCACCTGATTGTGTGTGTGAGCAAGGGAGAATCACTGCTGAGATCGGCGTGGAAAATAAGCAGAAGTTAACCTAACCAGCAAAGTTTATTCTTTACTTTGTGCCTTTGTATTTGGTAATTATTTGCTAAGAAAACATTAGCTAATTGCCTGACAAGCTGAAGGTTGTTTTCTGGTTTACTTTGTGACTTTTTGTTATCCATTTTAAACACTGCAAGCAAGTAACCTCATTTATAGTGCTATCAAGCATACATGTGCTGGGTGAATTAAACCCCATCAATAAAAGAAGTATTTTATTGATCTTACCACTTGGTTTCACAACTCAAATTATTGTCATCAGCTGTGTTTGGGAGTGAATGAACTACAATACCCACAATACCTTGCAAGAATCATATGAATATATGCATCGTCAAGATTGTGTAAGTTCTCACCCTAGGCAGCCGTCTGACAGATTGCGTTTGAATGTGGTATGTTGTTGTTCTAAACGGAGGGAAGAAGGGAGGGCATTCCAAATGGCAGGACCAGCAAAAAAAAAAAGCAGAGGAACGAGTGGACTGCAAGTGAGCGCGGGAAGGGGAGGGTAAGGTGAGACGGTTGAGATGAAAGGAGCGAGGGGTGTGTCTGGGAGTGTGAAAGTAGAGGAGATCTGATAAGTACTGAGGGGTGCTGGTGTGAAAGGCTTTATGTACCAGAATTAAAAGTTTAAAGGTGGCACGGAAGGGAACAGGCAACCAGTGAAGATGAAATAGTTGAGGGGTTATATGATCACGAAGGGAGGTGTGTGTGATAAGGCGTGCTGCAGTGTTTTGGATCCGTTGAAGATGAGTTAATTGATATTTGGGAAGACCGATGAATAATGAATTGGAAAAATCTACACGGGACATAATTAAAGATAACACCAGGGTAGTGAGGGCTGAGGGGGAGAGGAAGGGGCGAACGGAGCGAATTTGACGAAGAAAGAAAAAGGATGTTTTGGTGACGTGTGAAATGTGAGTGTGAAAGGATAGGTCAGAGTCAAAGTGCACACCGAGATACCGAAAAGTAGAGACCAAAGGTACAGGAGCGCCAGAGAAAGAAGGGGCTATTAAAGGGGAGGGACTGCTGTGAGAGAACCAGATATCAATAGTCTTAGTGAGGTTTAGGTGAAGGCAATTGAGTGTTAACCAGTTTGCCACGGCTGAGAGACAGGAATCAAGGACTGTGAGATCAGGGCAGGAGGGTGAGGTGTGATGGAGTAAGAGAATATCATCGGCGTAAAGAAAAATGGATAGGCCAAACTGCTGTATTAAGGAAGCGAGAGGGGCCAGGAAAAGATTGAAGAGGAGCTGGGCAAGAACGGAGCCCTGAGGGATCCTGCAGGGAAGATGGTGAGGATCAGAGGGGGGGGGGGGGGTAGAGGAAGAGGAAGCAAGAACCGCACAGGACCTAGAGGAAAGAAAGGAGTGGAACCAATGGTGAACTGTGCTGCAGAGACCCGCATCCCATAGACGTTGGAGAAGAAGAGAGTGATCAACCAAATCAAAAGCAGTAGAGAGATCCAGAGCAACCGCCACCGAGATGTCACCACGGTTGTGAGCCACGTGTAAAGCATTTGTGAAAGCCAATAGAACAGTTTTGACGCTGTGCCCCTGGCGAAACCCGGACTGACGAGGGTGAAGGAAGTTAATAGAATCAAGGTGATGGGAGAGTTGTTCAAAAACGTATTTCTCTAAGAGTTTAGATAGAAAAGGGAGGTTAGAGACAGGACGATAGTGGGCAGGAACTAAAGGATCGAGTGAAGAGTTCTTTAGAATAGGGCATATCAAAGCGTGCTTCCAAGGTCTAGGAAAAGTCCCGGTGGACAGACTAGAATTAAACATGGTGAGAATGTAGGGAAGGAGACCCAGGGAGGGGGTAAGAAGCCAGGAAGAAGGAATAGGATCAAGTGAACAGGAGGTTTTCTTGGAAGAGGAGATGAGACGGTGGAGTTCGGGTGCTGTGATCGGATCAAAGGAGGCCCAAAAATGTGAGGTAGGCGGGGGAGAAGGAGCAGGGGGGGAGAGGTGATAGGAACAGGGCAGGAGGGTAAGGATGCTCTTAAGGACGAGACCTTATCACTGAAAAAGGAAGCTAAATGTGAGGGAGGGGGAGCGGGATGATGAGAGGAAGCTGACTGTGGGGCATGTAAGGAGATAAGAGATTGAAAAGTAGAATAGAGATGTCGAGTTTGGTTCGGGGCATTAGAAAAATAGGAGCGTTTGGCAGTGTGTACCTGAGAACGATAATAGGAATGATGGGAATTGAAGACTGCTAGTGTAGTGGGGGAGGGGGCCTTTCGCCACAGACGCTCCGCTCTTCGAAGATGGGAACGAAGCAGTCGTAGACCACTGTGGTACCACGGATGTGAGGGGCAACGTTGGGGTGGGCGGGAGTGCAAGGGGGCTATACGATCAAGAGTGGAAGAGAGAGTGGAAGACCAGAGGGCCACCTGGGAGTTTGGTGAAAGGAGGGAAAAATTAGAGGGTAAAATCAGATTTGCTGAAGGAAATTGCTGAAGTGTGAGGGAGGTGAGGGAGCGTGAGAGACGTTCTGGGAGGGAAGAGGAAGGGGAAGAGGGAGACGAGGAGTGAGGTTCTCCTGACCAGGAGCAGGAGGCAGCAAGGCAAACATGATCGGACCAGGGAAGACATGTGGAGCTAATATTGGAAAGTGTAAGAGAAGAGGAGGAGGATGTTAGAAGAAGGTCAAGAGTATGACCCGCCTGATGGGTGGGAATAGTAACATGCTGTAAAAGAGATAGATCCTGGAGAAAAGAAAGGAAAGAATGCTCTCGAGAGGAGGTAGGAGAGTCAACATGAAGGTTGAAATCGCCTGCTATAAGTATATGGGGAAAAGCTAGAGAGATGTCAGTGATAGTTAACAGGAGAGCTTCCCAAAGTTCAGTGCGAAGGGCAGGAGGGGAGTAGATAAGAAGTGCATGGATGGGAGGAGAAGTGTGAAGGCGGAGCAAGAGAGATTCAGGGTAGTGCAGGAGTGGGGAAGAGATTTGAGTGAAAGACAGGGTGGGGTGAAGCAGTGCGGCCACACCACCACCTGACCGCCCAAGACGGGGAGTAGAAACAGAGGAGTACCCAGGCGGGAGGCAGCGAGCAAGGAGAGCATCCTCACCGTCCCTGAGCCAGGTCTCAGTGATGAGAGTGAGGTTAAAGGAGGAACGAAGAACAAGGTCCTGGACAAGAAGGGTTTTATTGCGTAAAGAGCGACAGTTTACAAGACCAATAGAGAGGGGGGACTGAGAGAGATCAAGAAGATCCTGGGATGAGGAGGGCAGGGAGGTGGAGGGAGGAAAAGCACGAAGATTGGATGTACAACAAAAACGTGTGCCGGAAGTTTTGCCCGGCCGTCTACCCCAGAGCACGGGAATAGAGGCCATGGGGCCTTGAGCGGGTGATACAGAGAGAGTAGAGTAAAAAGACCACGTACCTACCAGAGATGGGTCAGGAGCAGTTCCAAGGAACGAGCAGGACGTCACGGAGAAGGTGTCAGCCCAAGGAAACAAAACAGTGCAAAGAACTAAGGATATCAGATTTAGACAGGTGACAGCAACAGCGTGGCTTCCGCGGCCGGAGCGGCCCCAAGGAGCGCCCCTAAGGAGTTACGGTGCCTCCGTCACGCGCCGTGGCGACGAGCGCTGCAGGCGCTGGAAATTTATACACTTGGAGCAGTGTACCTCGCTGAGCGCGGCCGCGTTCACGCGACTGCGGCACTTCCGGTGGGGGAGGGAACCAGTTGGAGGCAGGTAACTGATGGCCCGTATGCACAGGGCAAAGACTGGGGAGACAGAACAACACATAAAATGAGCAGCAAGCAGGCAGAGGCAAAGCATAGGAGACAGTACTACGTCGCTGCAGGCACTGGAAATTTATACTCGTGGAGCAGCGTACCTCGCTGAGCGCGGCCGCATTCACGCGACCACGGCACTTCCGGTGGGGGAGGGAACCAGTTGGAGGCAGGTAATTGATGGCCCATATGCAGAGGGCAAAGACCAGGGAGACAGAACAAACACATAAAATGAGCAGCAAGCAGGCAGAGGCAAAGCATAGGAGACAGTACTACGTCGCCGCAGGCGCTGGAAATTTATACTCGTGGAGCAGCGTACCTCGCAGGCAGAGGCAAAGCATAGGAGACAGTCTTATTCATTATTCACGCTAAAACAGAAGCCCTAATCGTAACTAAAAACACAACTTTCATTCCCCCATCACACATTACATTGCAAAATAATGATATCAAAATAAAAACTGAAATACGTTACCTAGGCGTAATACTAGACAAACACCTCAGTATGGACACACATATACGAAATATAACAAAAAAAGTTTATTTTAAACTTAAAGTATTAAAACAACTCCGCCCCCTAATGCACCTACAGGATTTTCAACGTATAATACAAGCTATAATAACTCCCCATTTTGACTCTGCGAACTTAACCCTACTAGGCGTAACAAAGCATAATTTAAAAAAACTTCAACTAGCACAAAATGCAGCAGCCAGGACTATCATGAATGCCCCACCATTCCACCATATAACACCTATTTTAGAATATTTACACTGGCTCCCGATTCAATGCCGGATCCAGTATAAAACTCTTTTAACTACTTACAAAGTCCTAAATAACACAGCACCCCTTACTTTAAACAACCTTATCAATAAAGAACCCAATCATAATCTTCAAAGACGAGACCAACTAAATAAACTAATAACACCAAAGGATTTTATAAAGGCCAAAAAATCAACAAACAAGAAAGCATTCTCTCATGCTGCCCCTATAACTTGGAACAACATTCCTTCGGAATTAAGATCCTTACCTCAAATCATGGAGTTCAGGAAAAATCTTAAAACACATTTATTCGCAACATACTACGGATCCTTGTCGAACTCACCTTTTCAACAAGAAAAAGGATAGTTTCACCAGCTGACATAACCCATCTCTGAACTGAAATAAGTGCTAAAACCCCAAACCGATGTTTTTGAAAACATACATACCTTGTACATAGTTATAATCCGGTTCTTTGTATATAGTTTACAACTGTTTATTTTATTTATTTATTTAACATTTCTTCTATACCGCGCTATTATAATCAGTGCGGTGTACATCGAACAAAACATACTACAATGCATACAAGCAACATTGAGTTTACATAGAACAGGAAAAGAAACATAGGACAACCGGGGTAACTATTCACAGGGTAACTATTTACAGGTTAAATTAGTATTGTCACCAATACTCTAAGCTAATTTGGTATCAACTTCATTTTGTGGACAGGCGTAAAATTAGTGGGTGGGCAAGAGTATAGGCTAACCATTTTCTGGTTGTAATAAGGTGCTATGGTAGCTGTGACATGAGAGAAGTTTACCCGATGTGTGGGTGTCAGGGTTGGTGTCAGGGTAGCATATTGTGAATAAGTGGTGTTTCAAAGCTTTACGGAATAGGATTAAGCTTTTGATGCCACGGATTTCATGAGGAAGGGCATTCCAATTTAGGGGAGCGAATATGGAGAAAGCCCTGTTGGATGTGGTCTTAGTACATGACGTCATCATCCTGGGGACTATTAAGGTGTTCATTGCTGTGGATCTCCTGTCTCTGTTTTCCAGGGTGCTGTGGATTAGTTTGCTAATCGGTGTAGGTGGGTAGTTATTCAGGGCTTTGAAAGTAAGGACTAATGACTTATATTGGAGTCTGGCGAGTAACGGTAGCCAATGCAGATTTTTCATGATTGGTGTTATGTGGTCAGTTCTTGATGATCCAGAGAGAACTCTTGCGGCTGCATTCATAGCCAGGCAGAGCGGATTTAAAGTTGATTGAGGCAGGCCGTGGAGGGCGATGTTCGCAAAGTCCAGGTGTGGGAGGACTAATGCCTGAAAGGTTGTCCGGTAGTCATTGGATTCCAGTAGGGGGCGGAGGTGACGTAATGTTCTGATCTTGTGATATATAGACTTTGTAACGTTCTTCACATGTATAGTCATATCTAGGTGCTGGTCCAATGTGATGCCCAGATATCTGATTGTAGGTTTGGACTTCAATTCTACATCGTTGACAAGTAGTGATGGGGGGGTATGAATTTACGGTTCTTCGTAACAAAAAGGACATCAGTTTTACTATGATTGATCCGAAGGTTTTGTGTCAGCAGCCAATCAGCTACCGCTCCAAAACAATTGATTATTGGGGAGAACACTGGTTGGTCAATTTTGAACGGCATGTAGAGGAGGATGTAGTCTGCGTAAGCTAGGCACCGTACATTGAAAGATCGGATCAAATCACATATCGGCTGCATATATATATTGAACATTAGTGCCGATAAGGACGATCCTTGAGGTACCCCCTGAGACTGCAGGAATGGTTCCGAGGATGTATGACCTGTTTTTACTTGTTGCCACCTGTTGGATAGGTAGGATTTACACCATTCAAGTGCTGTGCTTTGAATCCCCTTTTCTTTCAGGCATTGTAGAAGTATGTTAATTGTAAGATTGAACTTCTTGTAGTTTCACATTGTTATATGTAAAAACAGCATTGCCTTGTTTACTGTTGTTCCATGTAAACCACAACTGATCAACGGAAGGTGCGGTATATAAAAACTCGCTAATTAAATTAAATTAAATTAAATAATGTTCTTCACCCCCATCAACCTCCACTCCCCCGACATCACAATTTATTTATTTATTTATTTATTTATTTATTTTATTTAGTATACATTTGTATACCGCTACTTCCAGCGATCAGCAGTGGTTTGATTACAGATTGGAAATTGTCAAATCATGACAGGAAATTTTGAGGTATAAACACATTGATTAGACAGGAAAGCACAGCACACAGAGAACTATTTTACAGGGAACATGGGCTATGGAGGGTTAAGTGGCTTGCCCAAGACCACAAGGAGCACCTGTGGGACTAGAAACCCCAGTCCTTCCGGCCCAAGGTTGCTGTCCTCCAGTGGGATTTGAACCCCCGACCTTCCGGCCCGAAGTACCTTGCCCCAACCACTAGGCCACTCCTCCACTCCACAAGACTACAGAAGTGCTTTACAGAAGTCAACAGATGGCTCAGTCTCCACAACAAAGAGAAGATGGAAGCCTTGACATCACCCAACCTTCTCTCCACCATCAACCTTGAGACTCTATGATGCCATAATCAAAGTCAAAACTGAAATAAAATATCCAAGCATAACAATAGACCAGCAGCTGTACTTCCATTCCCATATAAAAAGAACAACCACCTCTGTATACCACAAGCTAAGAACACTAAAACATCTCCGCTACCTACTTACTCCAGAATTATTTCAAACTGCCAGGCTATGATTACACCTATTCTGGACTACTGTAAGATCATCTACCAGGGCCTCCCAAAGAATACTCCCCTGCCCCTACAGATGGCCCAGAACACGGAAGCAAAATAATTTTTGGAGTCCCCCACAGATCTCACATCGCCCTCATACTAATACAATTACAGTGGCTTCCCATCACCACCATAATCAAATACAAAGTCCTCACCACAATATTTATAATCTTACACAAGGAATCTGCTAACAGCCTACAGACCCTCATCTCAAACCCCAAGATTGACAGATCATGAAGAAGTACCACCATCAACCTTCTAGCGATCCCCACCCAGAAGATTAAAAGCAAACAATCCATCTGCAACTGACATTTACCCTATATGCTTTTGCCTTATGGAACTCCTTACTCCCAAACCTAAGAGGATGCTCTGACACAGCGGAATTCAGGAAAAAAATAAAAACATTCCTCTTCAAAGAGGAATACAGTATACATTTCTACCCACAGTACCAACCATCAGCAATTCACTTGTCTCAGTACACTGGAGACTTGTATAAATGTACAAATGATAACCTGATTAATCGTAACCTAGACCAGCTCTGTAAATAGTTATGAGTGCACTGTAAATAGTTAAGAGTGCACTGCAAGCTCTATATTGTTCCAGTGTTACATTGTTACATTGTTCTAGTTCCTTGCACAACAGTATGTCGACCATGGCCCTGTTTAACCTTCAGTTAACTGTAAACCACCTTGAATGGTAGAAAGGTGGTGTAAAAGTAAGTTTAGATAAATAAATAAAACTACAGACCAAGGCTAGGAGTTGGGAAATGGACAGCTAGAGACTAACAGGCAGATGCAGAAAACCGGCACTAGACATGCGCTGACTTGCCCCGATAAGACACACCTTTATGTGCCCCGACAAGGCACACTTTTTAATGCCGGATAATGCAAAGATAGAGTATGCAAATGCAAGCTGTGGTAACCATGCACATGTAAATGAGCCACACGTTAAACTGGGCACACAATAGCAGTGTAAAACTGGGAGGGTAAGCCAAACACATGCACAAAAAGTCGGCGCTAGTTTGGCATGCTCTCCCAGAGAAGCAGGCACCACATGGCTAATTTGCATATCAGCCCCGATATTATTTCGATGGCATTGGGGATTATCACGGCATTGGGAAAAGCCCCCAATACCATCAAAGTACTGTCAGGGGCCAATGCTCTGACAATAAGAGAATACCTGGTGGCCCAGTGGCCCAAATCAACCCCCCCCACCCCCCCCCCCCGGCAGTATTTAGAATGGAATCAGGGGCTTTTCTAAATGCCATGATCATCCCCAATGCCATCAAAATACTGTAGCATTAGAAATTTAAGTCACCTCAGACTGCAATAAAAATATTGGCACTATGGCTCTTTGCTAAATCCTCTATGCCTGTCTCTGCATCGGGAGCAACCATGATTTGAATGCCAGACTACTATGAACAGCTCATTTTCCTATGTTTAAACACATTTAAATACTAGTGGTGTTAATTGGGGGCTAGTTTTTCCTTCAGTGTTTACGCAAGCATCTGTCTGTTTTCTGTGTTTAAAATGTGCTTAAAGGCCGCTCTAGCTTTCTGCCTCAGCCTGAAAGACTGAGAGAGGTGAAAGACTGCTGCATACTATTGCTTGTAGAAGGTAAGAAACACCTATACGTAGACTAGGAATGGCAGGCTGAGAGTTGGTGAGTAGTTGGCAGATAACAAAAGATGACATATTTCCTTTCTCAATTTATGTTTAGAGCCAGGCTAGCATCATTTATAATGTGTTACTCCATTAAAAATAAAAAAGAAAACTACCTATTTTCACCAAACTGCAGTGAGTAGCTATTGGTTTCTAGCTTCCTTTTTGGAGAATTATGGCAAGACAAATCTAGGATTTTGTCCTTCCTTAAAACTATTGAATGAGCAAGGTCAGAAATGAAGCAGGAGCCATGATTTTTAGGGTGCTGACTCTGGCATCTGGTGCATGGTGGGGTGGAGAGTAGAGCCCTCAATTTTCATGCTGCATTGCTGTGGACATAGCAATTCTTGGATACAGTTCTTTGAGCCAGAACTACGTATTTTCTCAGAGTATGAGAGAACACACTCCATCTTCCACTACCGTAAAACCTCAAGAAGGCAAGCTAAACAGTAGAAAGGTTTAATTTCTCACCTGGCAGTTCTATCCTGATCTCGTTTCTTCCAGCTGAGTCAGAATCAGGTTGAGATCTAGCATCATGAGCTTTTTTTTTACATTTCTGGATTTTTCCTCTAACATTCCCCCATCTTCTTACATATACACATACAAGCTTTAATTGTTGTGTTGTTGTTTTTTCCAGCAACTAGACCAGGTCATAAGCCATGCACCCTGGCTCCTTTCAGGACCCAACAACCATGAGCTCTTAATCGACACTTTAGGCATCACTCTATGCAATGGCCACAACTCCTTCCACCTCCTGGGATTTTGAACATTGACTTTGCAGCATCCACAGCTCTGGATGACCTGAAGAGAAGAAGTCCCAGTCTGGAAACATAACTGAGAATCCTCCTCATGCAAATGCACAATATGTACCATCTGAACCACTGAGCTAGTCTGAAGTGGGAAGGTTTTCACTGCCTCTTCTCCTTAAATCCAATAAAAGAAAAGGGCTAAAGTTTACTAGTCCGGTAGCCCCAATCTGTAGACTAGCAATTTGTGCTCTGCATACAACTGCTATGCTGACCGTATGCTTCGAAGAACTCCATGCTGGAGAGAGGGGAAACTCCTCTCTCTCTCTCTTTCTCTATCTCCTACCACTACAAAATTTCTAGAACTCAGCTCTCTGTACACTGTTCTTAGCACAATCCATTTGGGCAGTTTTCCAAAGAGGTGCATTTAAAAATGGACCTTACCATTTAGTAAACAATGCAAATCTGTGTCTTTGCAAATCTGTGTCTTTGTAAAAGAAATGCATTAGACTAAGGAGGATCTTAGGTGTCCCTGCACATGATAAACTTTGATAAAATACTCTTACAGGAACATTGCATGGTTAGCTACACAAAATCATTGCATGTAAATGACACCAGAGGAAAGAGATGTGATTGTAGATCTATCAAAATATCACAAAGCAAGACACTGCAAAGTCAAAATTCAAATCCATGAGTTCCCACCTACCACTAAACAGCTCTGTCACCCCTAGATTTTCACTAGTGTCCTTTGACAGTAAAATTGATTTATAGTGTGTTATTTGGTATTATGGTCCCAATATGGATAGCTGTTACAACTGAATATATTTGTATAATTGTATAGTTCTGTAATCCTAAAATAATAACAATCTCAAGGCCTCATCCCTATTTAATTTGCATAATCACAGAGATGATTTTGACAATTCCAAATTAAAATAAAATGTTAGAAGTACACTAATCAAGTTTCAGTTGCTGCTGTTTGATTATAGATTTTAAAAAGGATTTCCAGATGAGGGTGACTTAATTTTTGCAATAGATTATATATTTCATGTCTATGCAATCATCTGGTTAGGACTCTAGGTATATTGTCTCTTCGGTATTTATTTGTCAATTTAAGTTCATTAATTTGCAGACAAAAATAATCTATTGCTGTCTGCTATGTCGTTAAAATAAACAATTTTTGAATCACAAGGAAGATCAAATATGAATGAAATCTAATTCATTATCCAAGACAGGGAATCACGCAGAGCACTTTCAGCATAAAAATGTGTCTGATGTCGTAAAGCAAATAAAAGCATGAGTCTTACTATTCGCACACGAAATACATGTACAACATATGATACATGGGGAGCATGATTTTCAAATCATTTAGGTGTGTAAGCAATCTCCATGTGTAAATCAGATATCTCAGAATTACCTTCCCTCAATGCATACTTGTTCATATTGAGGAGTCTATTTACTTACCCATGGTAAAGCAGCAGGTTCTCATTCTATTTTACCATGAGTTATTTGCAGAGAGAGATATGAAATCTCACTGTAAATTTGCTAGCTTTGTGGAGGGAGCATTCCTGGCCTCAGCAATGTGCAATACTTCTCCATCCTGGGACCACCATTGTAAAGATGTTAGCAGCCTCTATTAAATGGCCCCTCCCTTCCTTGCCTTGCAACCAAATAATGGTACCATTATGATGACCCAGGATATCAAGAATGTACACTCCATTTTCATGATCCAGCCCCTCCCAAATGACGTAGCAGAAAGCCCATTAACAAAAGCCCATCCCTATTCAATAT
Organism: Ichthyophis bannanicus; assembly: GCA_033557465.1. Classification (NCBI taxonomy): domain Eukaryota; kingdom Metazoa; phylum Chordata; class Amphibia; order Gymnophiona; family Ichthyophiidae; genus Ichthyophis; species Ichthyophis bannanicus. The sequence goes on from CM066032.1 coordinate 430,108,440, forward strand.
AATGTTATCCAACACTAATTCCCCAGAGTTCTTCATCCCCTATCCTATTGCCCCAACCCTTACAGCTCTCCACCCAGTTCATTCTTTTTTTTTGAAACATTTATTTTCATTTTGCAACAAACAAAAGAAACAACACACCAAAAGAGACAAAACAAGTATACAATAAGGAAAAGTAAACCCATTACCCCCCACCCCAATGCTTCTTCTCTACCCGATTACATCAGGATGTGAGCGCTTCCAATTAACAGTGAGTATACATCAAACAATCAAAAAAGTATCTACAATACAGCATGATCATGGAACAGAGACATATACAAAGTTAGACAGTCAGATGAGAGCATTTAGCAAAATGTACATAGTCATTGAGCATCATCCATTGAGACCAATGAAAAGGAGTCTGAATGGAGGAAGCGAGACAGTCGAAGTATTTGTTCATATTTACTGCAAGGACAAACATGATTCCACCAGTCATTGAGGCTCAAGTGGGAGCTAGTGTTCAGTATTACTTTGGTAGGGAGATAGCAATGCCAAGCATAAAGTTCGAAAGGAGATAAGCCAGTTTTGGGAGAGAGGGGATCCCCGCAACTAGGCGAAGTCCCACTATCCTCCAAGAAAGGGGCTCCTTAGAGTGCAAGATAGACTAAATACGACCCCAGACCCGACGCCAGTGATACTGCAGTGCGGGATATTCAGGCATAACATGAAGCAAGGAACCAGTGGCCGCAGGACGTGTCCCGCAACCAGTGCCCTGAGTAGTGTTCCATTTATCTAATCTGTGAGGAGTGTGATAAAACACCGGTGGGCTAGAAAGAGGAGGTTCTGAGTGAATGAGGCGGATCGGGAACCCATGTCCCTCTACTCCGGATAAGGCTCCATTGCTCCGAGGTCAAAGTCACATTACATAAGATTTAATAAAATTAGATGCTACACCCGGTAAACTATCAAGAGATCGGAGAATCTCCGATCAATCTTATGTAGGGAATGCCGATGACGGGAGTATTCTAGTGCTCCGAAGGCGATGCCGAAGTTGCACTGACCAGAGTCAGGAGTCTAAAAATTACATAAGAGTATTAAAGGCACCTAAAGTGTCTAAAAGCATTGGTGGATAGTGGGAGTCTAATGAGAGAGTCATACCAGGGAGAAAGGTAAGAGGAATCGGTTGCACAGGCCCGCTTCTATATCTAGCCACACAGGTCAACTCGGTACTGGAGCTTCCAACCAACGAGGACCGTGTTTGAGAAGATCAGAGCGAGGGAACACTGAGGAAAATCCCCACCAAGCATCAATGGAGCACTAGGAGAGGCCAAGGCCAACTGCGCAATACTGGCATAGTAAGCAGGGTTGTCCACATTCAGGGCATAATGCGAGTACACGTGAATTCACTATCTCCAACCTCTAGGTACACACAGGCCCATCCACCCTCCGTGGAGTGGACCATTAATGCCGTTGACGGTGAATGATTAGATTTTACATAAGGCCAAACAGGAAATTTAAGATTCTGAGCATGATAGCACACATAATTTCACTATGTCCCCCAAACTGACTGTATCTAGCTGTACACATGACACAGAAAATAAGCTAATACAATACAATGAAGCGCCCCACATTAACAAAGTAAACCGCAGTACGGTAGAGGAGAAGCAAAACCCCAAAATTACTGGCGACCATGTGTCTGCGGGGAGAAACCCCAGAGAAGGCCGAAATTGAAAAAACACATAACTGTAGGACTGTGCGTGCTCCGAATCCGACCGAGGCACATATCATGAAGGGATAGGAGACCAAAAGAACAAAAGTCATATGGAGAAAGAAAGAAAGTCCAGGCAATTTCTGTGCTTGGCTATGACCGCCACATCGGGCCCTTCAAAATGGCGGATAGAACCGGCTGATAAAAGTCCATGATTCGGGATTAGCGCATCTGCTCTGCTTCTTTGGAGTCTAAAAACGTTGATAGTAGATCAGGATCTTCGAACGTCCTGGTTTGGTTGTGGAGAGTCACTCGGAGCTTAGCCGGATACAACAGGCCAAAGCGAGCCTGTAGCTGTTGAAGTCGAGGGCGAAAAGCAAGGAGTTTCTTCCGACGGTCAGCGGTAGGCTTTGCCAAATCAGGAAAGAAGGAGATCTTACGGCCTTCAAATTCCAAATGATGATTCGCTCGAGCAACATGTAAAATTTGTTCCACTTGCTGATAGCGTAGCAAGCTAAAAATAATAGGCCGGGGGGTCGTACGGTTGGGCGCCATGTGGGCAGGAACACGATGTGCTCGATCGATTTCCAGTTCTCTGTGAAAAGTAATCTTCAGCAGGGAGGGAAGAGTTTTGAGCAAGAATTCTCTTATATCTCCTGCTTCCACCCCCTCCGGTATTCCGAGGAGCCTCACATTGTTGCGACGGGCTCGATTATTACTATCTTCTAACTCCTTTTGAAGATTCTGTATCTGGCGCTCAGCCTCATCCAGTTTGCCCAAGCGCGCCTCGTGCGAATCGAGGACCCCCGCCATATTGTCCTGCCGTAATGAAAGACTTTCAAGTCGGTCCTGGAGCACTCCAAAGTCTTCTCGCATGGCTCGAAGCGCTTCACCATTGGACTGCACCAATTCCTTCACGCCGCGTATCTCCTCCAAAATCTCCAGGTGCAATGCGGGGTTTTCACGAAGTGGGACCATCTTCTGTGGAGAGGACACCTCTGTTTTGGAACGTTTTCCGTGAGAAAAGGAAGGAGACCCGAAGTCCAAGTGCGCTGGTTTGTGGGCCGCCATCCCCCCCGAGGTACCCCGGTCAGCTCGGAGCAAAATAGTAAGTTTATATAGGTATTAAGTCAGGATTCTAAGTAGGCCTCTCCGGAGCTTCAACGCAAAGCGTCCTACCCGCTGGACATCAGGCTCCGCCCCCCACCACCCAGTTCATTCTAAGTAGATATTATATCCTGGTTCTGATTTTCACTACTAAATCAATGATCTACAAAATTATCTGCAGACCCAATTTTAAGGATTCACATATCCTGAGTTATGGGAAATGCATAACTGTACAATAACACGAGTTATTCAACAAAGAATAGTTATCCTGGACTCAAAATGGGTAGAAGATCTTCTTTTTAAATCATTTCCACACACATTTCATAGTTATAATGCAATCAGCTTACTATATTAAGGGGATCATTTTAGAAGCTGTATTGGTTGAGTTGGATGTCTGAAAATGGGCATTCAGACATGTAAATCAAAGAGAGGTTGCCAGACTACTTTTAGAAAGCGAAGTATATAAAGATCGCTGGTGTGAGCATGTCCATGTAGCATGAGAGCATGGTAGAGGTGTGCTCTGGGCAGAGCGATGGAGATATACGTCATGGTATGATTTCAGAATGCCACAAGTACATCTGGCATTGGTTGTTGAGGTGCCTAAGCTTATACCAGCTTCAAATATGAGAAAGATGCACAAAGGTGCTTGTTTCATGGCTATAAATGCTTCCAGGGGAAAGAACAAAGTGCACTTTCATCATCACTGTGAATATTTTCTGGTCAAAAAAACTGTATGTAAATACATACTCAAAACATATTACAGACCCTCTGCCGCACATCTGATTATTTGAAATGGCATAGCCAAGACATGCATGTCTCATAATATAGTTGCCCCCCTTCTAAAATACCCCTGAAATACCTAGTCCTGCAGCCATGCAATTCAAGGATGTCTACAGCTGTGGAATTGTCTACTTTCGTGCATGTACTCAGCCTTGCTAAGTCTGCAGGGCCCATTGCCAGAACCGGTTACTAGAACATTCATCTTTTGGGGTTGGGACGGAGCGATTTCAAAAGGTACTTATACGTGCCTCCCTTCACTGCTGCCACTCTCCTGTTTTTTTGGATGTTGTACTATGGAAGTCCCAGATTTTTCCTAGACGACCCTTTTAAAATCCCACTTAAAACAATTTGAGGAGCTAATTTTCTCTTTGTTAATATATTTTGAGCTAAGAGGAAAAAACTGTTGTAATACTGAATGATAGAATAACCTCTTTTATTTTCTTTGTTGGTTGACAGTGAAGACTGTGGCATTGCTCCTGAGATTAACATCCAATTACATATAGAAAGAATGTCACATCCACTAATATCAGGATTTTGCTGTAAAACTTGAGAAAACAGAGCAATTTAGTTCTTCAAATTCAATTTACTTCATCACCTGCAACTTGATAGTACAGCAGAAAAATACATTTCTAGTATCCCCTGGGTTTTATTTTCAAACTAATGCATAATAATATCAACATTGTATTCATGCAGTGATCAGGTGATAAGCAATTATAAATTGGATCTAAGAATGCCATTAACCACCTGTTAATAATTAAACCATTAAAATTCTGAAAAGAGCATAAGTGTGATGCTACTGATATAGGTATCAGAGTAACATTGTTCATATCATGGACATCTAAGACCATTCCTCCCTCCCTGCCTGCACCCAGAATGACACTGACACTCAGAACACAGGCTCTTGATTGGATACATTAGGCTTTATTCATAATACTTTCCCTTCCCATTTACCCTGATTCTTATTGCATCTTCACCCATTTGGAGGCTGAGCACTGAGATCTTCTGGTCACACTACTGCTGCCTCAGCAAGACAAGACTCTGCCCTTCGTCCCCATCATGCCTTACCAGCAGAGCATTACTAGTCCAACTCAGCACTTGTCACAGATGTAAACTTATTCCAGGAGTTCTCAACCCAGTCCTCAAGACACTCCGAGCCAACCAGGTTTTCAGATAACCACAATAAATATGCATGAGAGAAATTTGCATACCCTGCCTCCATTGAATGCAAATCTCTCTCATGCATACTCATCATGGCTATCCTGATAATCTGACTGATTTATACTGTCGACATCTAGTGTCTTACTGATATCACACTGTTTTCCTATTTACAACTTAGAGTGATATTGATCTGCCTAAGATTGCATATGCTCTCCTTTGACAAAGAAGCACAAAAGCATTATAGCATCATGGCAGCTGCGGCAGCATTCCACCTTCAGAAGGCATGAAGGTTAAAGATGACTTAAGTGGCAATTAGGATATTTTCAGAGCCAAGTTTGTGGACTACTTTCTGGCAACAGGCATATTGGAGATGCCAACTGATGTGCATTCAGGCAGCTATACTGAGAAGGGTGATGGTACTGAATGCCATAATATTTATCAGCACAATTTGAGCCTCACAGAGGAGCAGAGGAAGGATGCCAAAGTATCCTGGATGCATTAGAAATCTTTTTAAAACTCATAAAAAATGTAATATATGAAAGATACATGCTTGGCAACTGCAAACGAGAGGATGGTGAATCCACTGACAAGTTTATCATGCATTTGAAAGAGAAAACAATGACATGTGAGTACAGTCCATTAACAGATTAAATTATTTGGGATAAAATAGTTCTTGGCCTTCCTAAGGAATGTACACATCACTGTAAATGTGACTTAACTATGAATACAGCCATTGAAACATGTCCTCATATTACAGAACTCATAGAATTGCAACTGAGAACTATAGAACAGGACCAGCATACTGACAGCATTAATGTAGCAAACAAGCATCAGCAAAGTATACATAGCTACTGCAACAAGGAAAAATAGAGTAGCTCACCTGAAACCAATTCTGCTGCAGGTAAGTACTGTGGTAATGCATATAAACAAGTAGAGAACACTGCCCAGAATATGGGAAAACATGTCAGGAGCAATTTATCCAAATGGGTTAGTTTTGTGCATATCCTGACAGTCATGAACCTCACCTCTAAGCCAGAGAATGTTGAGTATGATCTCAGTCTCTCAAATTTACCACTAAAGCTTAGCATAGTACTTGCATCGTGTCAAAGAGAGCTTCCTTCTGGAATTCATAAGACGTAACAGGTATGGGTAATTTGTCAAGATGTGCTTGGAAATTCTTTATCAAGGCAAAAGATGTCCGGCAGGCACAGGAGTTACTTCATGAACGCATCAGCTGCACTCAGGGACGCTGTCGCATATGCTTGAAGAACACTATGGTCATGTGCAGGGTCTGCAAGGTCCAGCTTCACTCCGATAAGGGCAAAACTTGCTTTGTGGACTACCACAAGTGACAGACATGCATACTGTAACATTAGTCACTAGTATCTGCTTGATTTATCTGTTATTTCTGCATTCTGGTAGGATGTTCTCTTGCATGGGTTGAACGTACAATTTCTTGGCAATGTTCCTGTATAGCAGGGGTCTCAAACACGCGGCCCGCGGGCCGCATGCGGCCCGCGAGAGCATTTTGTGCGGCCCACGACCCGCGAGTATCCTTTCTGCAATTTTTGCTACTTTTACTCACTGTTTTCCGGCTTAGCGCGATTCCCGGGGCTGCATACAAAGTTGGGTTGCATGACCGCGTCACGCGCCTGCCCTCCACCAATCAGGGACAGGCAGAAGGAGGAGAAAAAGGAGGAGGGGGGGGGGCCCGGCCCAGAAGCAGTCTGAGCAGCCACGAGGTATCAGCGGTTTATGAAGCATCGCCTGCTTGGAGGAAGGATCGCCTGCTTGCACAGCTCTCGGCAGGTAAGGAAGCAGTCTGCCCAGAATTAAGCCAGCCCTGCCTCCCTCAGTCCCTCTCCTCTTCGGCTTAGAACCGCGAAGGGAGGAAATTTCAGCCGGCTTAACAGAGTCCCGAGGGAGGAACTCTCCCTTCGCGGTTCTAAGCTGAAGAGGAGAGGGACTGAGGCAGGGAGGGAGGGAGGGATGGCTCTGCGGGGGGGGGGGGCCTGTGATTCTTGCTGAGGGAGGCCTGTGATTCTTGCTGAGGGAGGGAGGGAGGGAGGATGGATGGATGGATGGGGGGGCTGTGATTTTTGCTGAGGGAGGTATTATTGATGTATGGATGGGGGGGGCTGTGATTTTTGCTGAGGGAGGGAGGGAGGATGGATGGATGGATGGGGGGGGGGATGTTATTTTTCCTGAGGGACGGAGGGAGGATGGATGTATGGATGGGGGGGGCTGTGATTTTTGCTGCTGCTGATGATGAGGATGATGGATGGGGGGGGGGTCAGAACTGGTAATGTGCTGTGGGCGGGGGGCCAGAACCATCACCATTTCTGAACCCCCCAGCCCCACAGCACATTACCAGTTCTAAACCCCCCAGCACATTACCAGTGTGCTGTGGGCTGGGGGGTCAGAACTGGTAATGTGCTGTGGGCTGGGGGTCAGAACCATCACCATTTCTGAACCCCCCAGCCCCACAGCACATTACCAGTTCTAAACCCCCCAGCACATTACCAGTGTGCTGTGGGCTGGGGGGTCAGAACTGGTAATGTGCTGTGGGCTGGGGGTCAGAACCATCACCATTTCTGAACCCCCCCAGCCCCACAGCACATTACCAGTTCTAAACCCCCCAGCACATTACCAGTGTGCTGTGGGCTGGGGGGTAGGTCATGTATTGTTCTCTGAAATGTATTGATTTAATATTTGCAGTGTTGCCTTTTGATAGGTAGGGTCTGGTGCTTTGTGAGTCCTGGTAGTGCTGTTATGATACGGGGGGTTTGCTATGGGTTCTAAATGGGCAGTGTTAGTAGTAGTTCCTAATGTGCCTGGCGGTTGGCACTGGATTATAGTAATTTTCTAGTCTTTCTTTATCCATGCACTCATTATGCAACATTATGCAAATATTTATGCAAACGAGGCCCCTTATGCAAATGAGCCCCCGTGTCTTATGCGGCCCCCGGGTTACTTTACAAGTCCTCATTCGGCCCTCAAAGCAATTTGAGTTTGAGACCCCTGCTGTATAGGAACATAGATAAAAAACTACAAAGACAAACTCTGACTCTATTGACACTATGCTTACGTATTGCAGTCATTACATGTAGTAAGAAAAAGAACACTGTTAAGAAATTAATAGTGTTTTTGTGGTAGTGCCAGGAAAAAGGTTAAAAGTCAATAAAGTATGTGAACTAGAAGAGTGTCCTGGCACTATGCAAACAAGAAAACAAAATAATGTATGAATCTCAGTCTAAATAATATGGCACAACCTTGTCAGCTAGACTCTCAGGCAACATGTAATATATGCCTGAAAGACAAAATGCAGATGAGTGGCCCCAAACTGAGACTGTATTCAAAGGAGCTCATGCCATCCTTGGGACTTTTTCACATTCAGTGCAGCGTATTTGAATGTATTTATAAACTTGACTTTCAAAGCAAATCAGAAACTATTGCTGTCTGGCTCAACATGTGAATGTGTTGGGCTTCTCCAGTATAGCATTCCTGCAGAACTGAATCAGATAGAACATCAGTGCAGCAGACCATTGTTGAGACATAGTAACGTAGTAACATAATAAATGACGGCAGATAAAGACCAGCATGGTCCAGCTAGTTTTCCCCCTTCTGTCCTTCTTTCCTCTCCTTCACTGTCCTGTTGGTTTACTGGCGTCCCTTTCTTTTTCCATTTTGTAGCAGCCTTAACATTGTAAACCACTTTTATGATCCTGCCCTAGCAGTATATCAAAGTTGTTAATAAATAAATAAATAAATTCCTCTATTTGCCTCAGCCACCAAAGGTCCCTCGGTATTTCTTTGTTTCCGGCAGATGGTGGATGGATTCTTTCCTCTGAAGAAAATCTGAAAAATTGAGAGGAAAAGATTGAGTAAATGCTCGTGATCGACCACTATGAGGGTGACTCTCTCACTTGAGCTTGACATAAGAGGCTCCACTAGACTGCAATCTTTTCAGTGGCCATAGGAGGAGGGAAAATCGGTTCAGCTCCATGCTCTTTTCATGATAAGAACCTGTTGAGCAGCCACAAAATTAGTAGTATCTGGAAGAGTGTAACAGCCTCACATAACCTCAGCGCCCCCTCTCTCCTCCTCTGTCCCACCTGCTCTCTCCCAAAGATTACAGAAGACTCTCATAGATCTGCCTGCCACCCACATTACACGCAGCGCTGCACATCCAGGCAGTACCTCAGTTTCAGGGGAGTAGAGCTGAGCCCAGCACAGATCCTCTGCCCAGGGGTATCAGGGAGTGAGTGAGACAATAGCTGATTTGTGCCTATGATGATGTATTTCATGGCCCAGTGGAGTTTGTTCTGGGAGAAGTTCAGTTTGAACTTGATCCTAGGGTTTCACTAGTACAATGTGTTCCAAGCAGTGTACCAATTGTCATAAAGCCTGAGGTGTGAGCCTAGCTAGAAAATTATGAAGCTGATAGTGATATCACACCTGTGACTGAACCAACTGATTGGATCAGCAATATGGTCATAGTAAAATAGCCTGAGAAGCTGAGAATTATAATTGATCTAACGTTTCTAATCCTAGTACTGAAGAATTTGCACTATATTATGCCAACACTTGAAGATGTCTGATAGAAATTGTCCAAGCTTGCTTGTTTACAATTCTTAATGCACCTGATACGAGGGTCATTTTTGAAGTAAGAACCGATTGCGCATCGTGTCCGCGCAATCTGTCAAGTGACGGCATTCCAAGGTCAGCCACTCTTGGCCAGTCTCCCACTACGCCGCCATTACGTTTCACGTCTCTGCCGGTGTTGGTTGTATTGGTATACTGCTTTGTTTGTCGCCATGTCACTCAGTAATCCCGCCGATTGTGAAGTGCGCTCAGTTATTAGGTTTTTAAATGCAAAACAAGTTCGTCCTGCTGAAATTCATCAGCAGCATGTTGAAGTGTATGGTGAAGGTGTAATGAATGATGGAAATGTGCATAAATGGTGTAGGCTGTTTATTTAAGGAAGGAGAAATGTGCATGATGAAGAACGATCTGGACGGCCTACTGTCATGAATGAAGACTTGACAGAAAAAGTTGATGAGGAAATTTGCCAAAACAGGCACTTCACTATTGAGGAGCTTCCTCAGAAATTTCCACAAGTGTCAAGATCAGTAGTTTATCACATTGTTACTGACAAACTTCACTACAAAAAAATGTGTGCGAGATGGGTGCTGAAAATGTTGACAGAGAAACACAAAACAAAGCGAATGGCACATTCTTTGTCCTTTCTGGAGCGCTATCACAAGGATGGTGACGAGTTCCTGAGTCACATTGTGACTGGTGATGAAACGTGGATTGCGTACTATACCCCAGAGAATAAACGTCAATCCAGTGAGTGGCATCATTCACGCTCCCCAACGAAACCACAAAAATTCAAACAAGAACCTTCAACACGGAAAATCATGGCCACGGTTTTTTGGGACTGGAAAGGCATTCTTCTGTTAGACTTTTTGCCAAGAGGAATGACAATAACTGCTGAGAGGTACTGTGAAACATTATTAAAGCTTAGACGCGCAATTCAGAATCGCCAGCGGGGACTGCTCTCTAGCGGCGTCGTTCTGCTGCACGACAATGCTCGGCCTCACGTTGCGGCAAGAACAAAGGCGCAACTGAACAAGTTTAATTGGGAATTACTGGATCATCCACCATACAGCCCTGACTTAGCACCATCAGACTTTCATCTCTTTCCAAAGCTTAAGGAATTCCTTGGTGGAAAGCGCTTGGAAAATGATGACATGTTGAAAGACACTGCTACTAACTGGTTTAAAGGTCAGGCGGCAGAGTTCTATGATGCTGGGATCCAAAAGCTGGTGCCACGATTTGACAAATGTTTAAATGTTCATGGTGACTATGTTGAAAAGTGAATATATGTGCACATTGTAGTTTGTGATACAGTTTACGTTCATAAATAAAGTTTCTCTTACTCCATTACGAAACGTTTCTTACTTTAAAAATGACCCTCGTACATTATTACAATGCAAGTTAGATGAGAAAAGCAGTCTCTTGACCACATTTTGGACCCTCTGGGGCAGGTAAAGATGGTTTAAACTGCCATCTAGAGTCTCTGTAGCATGAATGTTTGGCTGAGCTCACTGACACTGAATCAACAGCAGATGGCATCCTCATCATTGGATGTACTGACTGTTGAAGAGGCAGATCATGACCATGGCAATAAGCTCTTAGCCCTAATAGATTGCAGGCAGGTGAAGTTATAGCTCAGTGTGAAAAAAAAATTACAGTTCAAGATGAAGGAGGTCCACCTCCATGAACATATCCTGTCTTCACAGGGCCTGAAAGAAGAACCAGATAAGATTAAAGCCATACATTATATGCCACTGCCTGCAGATATAAAATCATTGAGTTTGTAATGTACCTAGCACAATTAATGTCACATCTATCTGAGATATGTCAGCCTTTGAAAAGACCTCTGGATAAGGATGCAGTTTTGCACCAGTTTCCAAAACATGACCAGGAAGTACAGGAAATGAAGTGTTTGCTCACAGATGCCCCTGTGTTGCAGTACTATGCTGTCACCAAGCCCATTGCAATATAGAGTGACTCTAGTGATAATGGGATTGGCCGCTGCTTAATGCACAAGGATCAACTAGTGGCTTTTGCATCCAGGGTGCTAACTGCAGCTGAGCTGTATGTCAGCACTTTCATAATATCTCTATGGCCAAGATGTAATTACAGAGAAAATGATCCCAAATCACTGATAGCAATCTTCAAAAGGCCCCTATTGTGTGCACCCAAGTGACATCAGAGAATGCTACTAATGCTGCAACATTACAACTACAATGCTGTTTATAAGCCAGGTCCTGAGATGTTTATTATTGACACACTCAGCAGAGCCACTGCAGATGGCCATAAGCGGTCCAGCACCAGTACCAAACACCTCAAGGTTTGTTGGATGCAACAAGAACAAACTGACATTGCACAAATCAACCAGGCAGATTATCTGAAAGTCACAGAACAGAGCATACAACATTTAGCACACTGCAAGAGATGCTACCTTGCAAGTTCTGAAGTTTGTAGTCATCACTAGATGGTCAGGCTTAAAGGAGAAAACTCCAGATGAAATTAGGGAATACTGGTCATTCAGTGATGAAATCAGTATACAAAATATCCTATACAAAGGGTCTAAGGTTATGATACCCAAATCAAAGCCATCAGAGATGCCAACACAAATACATTCAAGCTAGTGAAGTGTGTTATATGCTTGTTTGTGATACCCTTTACTAGTCTAACATGCAAGGCAAGAGCAAAAATCTTGCAATGACATGCATGTGAATAGCAGAAGGAAATGATGATGTCACATGACATACCAATATGACTTTTGCACTCAGTATGGACTTATTCAGCTTTACTGAGAAAGAGCTGCTGTTGTTAATGTATCTTTATTCAGACTTCTGAGAAATTGAACTATTCCCAGTTACGGTATGTCTGCTGATGCTACATTCAAATATTGCAAAGGATAGTTTGCACACTATGGCCAGTCTGATTGAGTGATCTCAGACAATGGGCCTCAGTTTACTTGCATGTAATTTTAAAAAGTTTCCTGCTGGGTAGGGGTTTGAACATATTATAACATCACCGAGGCACTCACAAGCTAATACCAAATGCTAAATCTGCCGTAAAGATATTGAAGAACCTCTGTAAGAAAGCAAAAAGAGATGGTGAAGGCCCAAGGAAAGCAACATTGCATTAAGAAACCCACCAAAAGGGAGCGTGTGAGCAGAGGAGGTTTGCTGATCACCGGTGTACACCGCTTTGTTTGTGTTCCCTGCAGGCAGCTGGGAGCAGCTGGTCCATCTTTGCGGCACCTGGCCCTGATGTCATCCAGGGGGCCTTAAAAAAGCAACGGAGACTCCAGTTAGTTGGAGCATGTGAGCAGAGAAGGTTTGCTGATCACCGGTGTGCACCGCGTTGTTTGTGTTCCCTGCAGGCAGCTGGGAGCACCCGGTCCATCTTCACGGCGCCTGGCCCTGATGTCATCCAGGGGGCCTTAAAAACGCGGCCTGCTATGTGGTACGTGGTAGCGGTCGCATTCTGAAGGGGTGCATTTTAAAGGGGCAGGATAAGCTCCTTATGCACTCCTTCGGCACTCGAGGAGCTGAGGAGCTGGAAGTCTGGAATGGGCAAACGTAGGAAGCGTCATCTGAATGTGAGTACTGTGAATCCCACTAAGGTGGTGAAAGTTTTGGGTCCTATGGATCGGCACATTGTTGCAGTGAAAGATATGGAGGGTGATTTGAGTGCTGCAGCCAGATCCCAACTTATACTTGATAGCTCCTCATCATTTTTTGGGGTTATTAACTCTGCCCCTCCTGCTGATATTGTTTCCAGTGCCCTAGTTACTTCTTCACCTCTGTTGGAGGGGTTGCCTCAACAACTGGACTTGTCATCACCAGTAGTTCCTCCTGTGTGCTCCATAGACCCGGTGGCTGTTTCTTTACCTCGGGTCTTACAGGTACCAGAGGAGTTTCTTCAGGCTCAACGGGATGGTCTGCCAATCATTCCTGTGGATTCTAATGATAGTTCCTTGTCTGATGTGTGGCATGTTCTCTCACGGATTGAGGCTTCTTTTGTCTCTGCGGTTTCTCAATTTTCGGCTTTTTCAAAAGATTCCATGGCTAAATTAGCTCAGCACAATTAAGTGTCAGAAATTGGAAGTTCAATGTAATGCATTACAGAATACCTCAATGTCTTTTATTAAGGATAGTCTTTATTTACATGCTCAGCAGGAATTAGTTGAAAATAATATGAGAGCTTTGAATGTTAGATGCTTAAATTTTCCCTATACTCGTTTATTGTCCCCTCAAATGTGTTTGATAAAAATTTGATAGAAATTTTGGGATATCGAGATAATATTAAACCACATGTTATTAAATTGTTCTATATTCCTCAGGTGGGGTTGACTCATGGTGTGACTTTGTCAGGAGCCCCCCCCCCCCCCGGTCCTCCTTTGGATTCCCTAGATGTTTCTGCATTCATTGAATCTTCTCAAGATATGATTTCAATTAGGGCTACCCTTTTGGTGTCCTTTTCTTCTGAGGCTGAGAAAAATTCAGCTATGTGTTTATATTTTTCTAATAAAGAAGCTGAATTTGTCGGGGTAAAATAAATATGTTTCCCGATGTCTCTAGGAAAACTCAGCTTCGGTGTAGGGCTTTTTTATCTTTAAAGTCCTGTGTCTTAGCTATTGGTGCAACCTTTTTCCTTAAGTTTCCCTGTAAATGTTTGGTTACGTTAAGGGGCACCAAATATGTTTTCTTGGAGATATCGGCTTTAGAAACGTTTCTTTTGACACAGGATTCTCAAGTATGATATTTCTTTTTTAGTTTTATGTCATCAGGTTGTAATCAGAGTTTGAATAATTTAGGTCAGCAGCTCCTCTTCTCGCATATTTCTTAATTTTGTAAATTTCAATGTGTAAATTTACTTTCTTGTGGTAGTTTCCTTTGTAAATGCTCCCCATAATGTGGACTGGATTGGTTTCCTTGTTTTCTAAAGTATTGTGAATTATTGGGGGGTTTTGAAATTATTAATAAAAAGGACAATTATAAAAAAAAGAAACCCACCAACAGAGGGCATGGATTGGAGCCTAATGCAACACCTTATGTTGAAAAGACTGAATATATCTCTGTCGGTAGCCAGCAAGCTACTTGAGTCCTGTGTGATACAAGGTGTATTAGAAAAGCTCTGGTACAAGAAACAATGTTATAAGTCAAATTGGCATATCTGCAAGATATTTGCCTGAGCTGAAAATTGGAGATGCAGTCCACATGAAACCACTACAGGACAATTGTACAAATCATTAGAGTTTGGGTATCTGTGTGCAAAAGGTTACACCATGCTCATATCTAGTGAATGATGAAGGAACTCTCTATTCCCACAATTCTGTGGACGTGTGAGTGGCTGAGCATCCGGCTTCACAATGACAGTATGTCCCAAAGCAAGCAGCATACAGGTGCTGCAGAGTATGACAGTGATGAGAATACCGAGCCAGTGGTAACACCTGTCAGAAATCTGATAGTGGGTATGTCTGCCATGTTGGATAATATAAGGTTACCAGATGTCCCTGATTTTCAGGGATTGTCCCCGTTTTAGAGCTGTGTTCCTGACTCACACCTGTTTGGCAGCCTTCTGTCCCCAATTCCAGCAATGGGGACAGAATACATAAGTTCTTAGAATTTACATCCATTACCTTTATATTTTGTATGGTGCAGGGAAAATGCATCACTGTCTCTATTTCTCTGTCAACCTATCTGCTTGAAAGTGATACTGTTGCTGTCATGGGATAATTGGAGGGGGGCAGGGTAATGACTCCTCTTCCCTCCTCCATGCTCAAATCTGGAACTAAAGATGCCTTTCTTACACTCACCACTTCTCTCCCCCCCCCCCCACCTCAGATAACAAGTGTCCCAGATCTGACCGCAAAACATTTGGTAATCTTATATGATAGCCCATGGAAGCTAGAGAGGTATTAGCAGCTGTATACACAGAAAAACACTGACTATACTCCCAGTGGCTTGCTCTTAAAGCCATCTCAGCAACTTGATCTGTAGGACATTTATGATAGAAAGTTGTGCATAAACTCAAAGAAAAAAAGGGAGATGTTGCAGATGTTAACTTATACTGATACCATCTTGTGACTCATTGTTATGTCTCCTGTTTTCCTACTTCCCTGTAGTTGCCATTTTTGCTACTACTACTAATAATACTGATCATTTGTATAGCGCTACAAACCGTATGCAGTGCCGTACAGACGCAGGTAAAAGATGGTCCCTGTTCATCAGAGCTTACAGTCTAGTTAAGGCAGACAACACAACAGCTGAGGACAAGAATACTGTATGTCTAGGGGATTAGTAAGGAAACACATAGCAGTCTAAGCGGATCAGGATCCAAAAGCAGCCTCAAAGAGGTGAGTTTTCAACCTGGATTTGAAAAGGGCCAGAGATGAAGCCTGTTGTACAGACTCAGGTAGCTTGTTCCAGGCAAAAGGAGCAGCAAGGTGAAAGGAACAAAGTCTGGAGTTAGCAGTAGAAGAGAAGGACACAGATAGAAGGGATCTGCCAGAAGAGCGTATAGAGAAATAAGAGAGGAAATGAAGTGAGGAGCAGCAGATTGAGTGCACTTATAGGTCAGTAGAAGTTTGAACTGGATACGGAAACAGATGGGGAGCCAATGAAGCGACTTGAGAAGAGGATTATGTGAGCATATTGAGGCTGGCAGAAGATTAGCCGTGCAGCTGAGTTTTGAACAGATTGAAGGGGAGAGAGATGATTCAGAGGGAGATCAGCAAGGAGGAGGTTGAATTATGTCCAGACGGGAGATGACTAAAGAGTGGATGAGTGTCTTAGTAGTGTGTTCAGAAAGGAAGGTGAATTTTGCTGATGTTATTGAGAAAGAAATGGCAGGTTTTAGCTAACAGTTGAATGTGTGTGGAGAAGGAGAGGGAGGAGTCAAAGACAACCCCAAGGTTGTGAGCTGAGGAAACAGGTAGAGCATTATCCACAGAGATTGAGAAAGGACCTTGTGTAATACATTATACTATCTAAGTTCTACAGTAGCTGTGATCAATGTGTATTTACCTCTGCCTCTGAAACAACTTCTTCTGTCTGTCTCCAGTTACTGTATAAGGGCACAATAGGAGGACTCACCCTTGTCATATCTTGTTATAACTCCAAGTGCTACCACCATTGTGGCACCTAAATACTAGAGTACTTGACTTCCCCTTTATCTCCAACCCCAACTTCATTACCCACCATAATCATGGCTGCCTTTATAAAGCCAGGTCCCCCTACTGAATAAAGTGTGGTCTTTCTAAAACCTCAGAATAGACCGCAAAGTCTCCTAATTCCCAATCCAAACCTATCCCTGAAAGATGAACTCTATTGTGCTAAAAGGATCCTGTCACTTGATCATCCAAAAAGGCATGATGGACTCTAAACCCCATTATAAGCCAGCATATTTAATCAATTTTGGTTATTCACTTTTCATATGCCAGTAACTTATAGCAGTTCATCTGAAAATGTTGGTCTCAGCATATTGTTAGAGCAGCACAGTCTCAGCTCACAATCCCAACAATGTGGCAAAATCCTTCCATAACTACTTTGATAACATGATGCCTCTTGGAACCCAAGTTGTTGCCACTAGGTTCATGAAAATAATGTCTGGAAGGGGCAGAATGCCAATATGAAACTTAACCATGGAAAACAATTGATCCTATCTCATGCTATGGATTCCATACCAACCCCGTAAAAGTCCCTGATGCTGCAAATCTAGCTGAGTACTATAAGGCCCGGTATGAACCCACTGGTATGTCCAATTAATAAATGAATGGCTCATGACCCAGACCATTTTCTAGTGTAGTCTACATAAAATTCCATCTAGTAAAAAAAAGCAAATAAAGGACCATTGTCCTAAACCTTCCATACTGGGAATACATTAGAGGTCTGCAAGCCCAAAAAAGGACAAAGGAGAGGCAAGTTCTGCAAGATTTCCACTGCCCTCTCTCAAAAGAAACCATGATATTCCTGCATCACCAGCAATGGTAGGATTGTAGGGGAAGGAATCTCATGTACCCTAGAGGGAATGTTCCTGGATATAAGGATGAGACACAGAAAAGGGATATATTGAGCACAAAATGTCTGGAGAAATAAAAATAAGGAAGATGTTGGAGGAATATGAGGAGGAGAGACAAAAGGGAGAAGCTGGATGATTGGGAGGGAAAAAAAAGGAGATGCTGGATGGCTGTGTTGGAGGAAGAGAGAGAAAGAGGAGATGCTGAGTATGCTGAAACCATATGGGAGATGTCATGGGGGAGTTGCAAAGCAAAGGAGTGACAGGAGGATTAAGTAAAGTTTGGTAGTTGGTGAAATGTGGTAATTAGAGACTGAATGGGAATAAAAGACAGAAGAAGGGGCCTGAAGGCACAGAGAAGATGACTGATATGGAAGGAATCAGAGCTGGTGAAGGGATGAGAGGCAGAGGAAAGATGAGGGTTAGGGAAGGAGAGAGTACAAAGGGTTGAAATGGGGAGCCACTGAAAGACTGAAGGGAATATGAGGCTAGGGAAAGAATAAGGGATGGGGGATGGAAGGACTTGAGAGAGAGAGGGTGAGAATGGAGAAATGGGCTAAGAAGGAGACAAGAGAAGTAAATAGAATGCTGATAGGTGGGTCTAGGTGAAAGGTAAAAATGGGAGACTGAGGACCGAAGGGTGAAAAGAAGGGGTGGAATTTGAGTGGATAGTAAGGCAGGAAAGATATGAAGGGAAAAGCTAAAAGGAAAAGATCAGTGTCAGAGATAGATGAAGGAGAGGTATGGAAGAAGGCAGGAGGAGAGAAGAGAAATGGCAAATGGACAGCAAACTCTGGAAAGAGAATTATAAGAAGACAGAAGAAGAGAAACTGGAACCAACACAACTAGAAAAATAAAATGGCCATTCAAATGTAGACTAGGCATTTTATTTTACAATTGGGTGTTATTCTGAGCCACAAATAGCGGGGATGGACGTCCCAATGGAACCACCATCCCTGCTATTCATTGCTTCTCCTACCATGACTCCATTTAAAAGCCCTGACTGAGTTAGCCTGGCTGTGCATGTATGTGCAGGATGGATTGAGTCGCAGTTCCAGCCTGCACGTACATGCCTGATCGCGATTCTGATCCTGCGGGGCTAGACGTGCCCCACGGAATCAGAATCGCGATCCCCTCTGCATGGGACAGAATCAGGCCCTTTTATTTAGAATATGTCAGTTTAGGAAAATGTACATCTTTAATGTCTTTGCATTTTGCTCAGTCAAGAGGAAGTGCATGTCTCTTTCTTATTGTCTAGTTATACACTGCATGAACATTCTTGCTTCTTGGGGGTTTCCATTTTAGTTTTAGTCTGCATATTTCTGTAGTTCCTTGTCTTGTATTTGGTGGGGGCCACTCTGTGTTATTTTTGTGTGACTCAGGTGGATGATTCTGCTGGTGTGTAATTTCTATATAGGAATATGTAGCAGTCCTACTTGTTCTGTTTTCACAGTAGGAGATATATGGGTGTTCTTGATCATGATTTAATATTTGCATTGCTGTATTTTCATAGGTAGGGTTTGTGCTATTTGAGACTTGACAGTGTTGTTATGACAGGTCTGCTATAGCCTGCAAATGTGCTCTTTAAAAGCTTTTGTATTATTTCATGATATACCGGGCAGTTGGCATTGAAGAGAAGTTGTTGGGCTGTTATCGAGGTGACACCAAAATATAATATTAAAAT
Organism: Ichthyophis bannanicus; assembly: GCA_033557465.1. Classification (NCBI taxonomy): domain Eukaryota; kingdom Metazoa; phylum Chordata; class Amphibia; order Gymnophiona; family Ichthyophiidae; genus Ichthyophis; species Ichthyophis bannanicus. The sequence goes on from CM066032.1 coordinate 430,127,459, forward strand.
TTAAATGAATGCTGTAAGAGTATAATGTCCAATTATGTGTATTTACAGGGTTGTTCTTGGAGAGGGTGAGGCCATGATTATTGCTTTAAGAATCAAAATGTAAAGTGAGAACTTTATGAGCCTGGGCTCTAATTATTTTATTTTATTTTATTTTTTTATTTTTTTTATTTATAAAGTTTTCATCAATATTACAACGTAATAAGAAAAAGCTTCAATACAAAAATTACAATAAAAAGGCAATCCTACAAAGAAAACAAGCACAAGCCCACGTCATAGGAGAGCATACCCAGCATACAATATAAAGTAACCAAAAATTAAAGAATACCAAAGAAGAAAAAGCGAGACATTACCCAATCTCTTAATCCCTTTTGATTCTAACTAGCTAAAATAGAACCTAAATATCATTCCCCACTACAGGACTTCAAAAACTCTTCTAATTGAAGTGGTTCATAAAACACGTAGGAGGATTTCCCTGATGTAATCAAACACTTGCAAGGGAATTTTAAAAAGAATGTAGCACCACTTGCAAGGACTCTGGGCTTAAGAGCCAAAAAGCTTTTCCTCCGAGTCTGGGTTTGTTTAGATACATCAGGAAATATATTAACTTTTTGCCCACAAAATAATTCATTCTTTTTAGTAAAGAAACATTTCAAAATCTCATTTCTAATACATTCAGAATGAAAGGAGACCAGTAAATTTGCTCTCACTGAAATTTCATCCAATGAGGATTCTATAAACTGAGAAATATTCAAGGATTCCACTGAACCAAGTACATCCAAATCTCCTTCCCCTTTAACTTCCTTTTTAGAGCTAGGTATATAATAAATATTATTAAAGACAACCGTTGATGAATCTTGATATCCCAATATTTCCTTCAAATATTTATGAAACAAAATATCAGCAGACAATGTGTTTTAGGAAAATTGAGACATCTAAGATTCTTTGCTCTAAGACTATTCTCAAATTGTTCGTGTTGACGATGCAACAATAAACTATCTTTTATCGAGGAGGAGAGAGCACCATGTACTGTGGAAACCTGAGACTCCAATTTTAAGCAACGAGAATCCAAAGAATTTAAACATACATCTTGATGTGAAAGCTTATCAACTGTCTCCTGAGTAAACTTTGCAAATTGAGGCGTTAGCCTAGCTAGGGAAGCTTCCATACGTGTTAACACATTCCATACATCTGATAAAGACACATCCTGTTTAAGAGAGTGAGCAGAAGGTTCATCCAATTCAGTAAATACTTTTGGCGCCTCACCTATTGAAATCACACTTGGGAGGGGAACTGCCCCAGCCCGAGGACTCAATACAGGAAGAGGAGCTACAGAGGAAAAAACAGGAGTATCCCCCTGACCTAAAATAGGCGAGGAGGTTAACTCAACCATTAAATCACCTTTAGCTAGTGGGGGAGGGATATCACCCCCTTCTAAATTTGAGGAGCCAGCAGAAGAAAGCACACTAGTGGACAATGGTAAAGATACATTCACAATTTCAGAAGGGGCTAGTACAACATGCTTGTCCATAGGACCAACTGCTTTAACAGTCTTAGATGGATTCATTGCACTAACCCCAATCACCTTCTTTTTCCGTTTGCCCATTCCAATGTGTACAGTCGTTCCAGTACTCCTCATACTCCAAAGTGCTCAGAAGGGGCTCAAAGGGGCATGTCTTGCCCCTTGAAACATGCCCCTTCAAACACGCCCGCGGCCACGTCCCGCGGTAAGGGGCACCTTTAAACCCCTTCCGATGACGCTGGGGTACTGCGGCCAGGAAACAGGAAGGGAACCAGGGCTCCAGCAGCCTCCCGTGCAGGCAAGATGGTCCGGGTAGGTCCCGCAGCTCCAGGCACACTCTCCACCCAACAGCTCTGCAGCCACACTTTTAAACCCCTTCCGATGACGCTGGGGTACTGCGGCCAGGAAACAGGAAGGGAACCAGGGCTCCAGCAGCCTCCTGTGCAGGCAAGATGGTCCGGGTAGGTCCCGCAGCTCCAGGCACACTCTCCCTCTAATTATTTTAAGTAGCTATTAATCCCTCTGTTTTCTCCTACCTCTCTAATTCCCTGTTCACACTCTGCCATCTGGTCAAGCTGATAGGAGAATGGAGTTGGTTGCATGGCAGGACAGATGCTTCTCTGACCCATTTTTCATCTTCCCAGAGTCTCTCACAGTGTGCAATAAAAATCTGCAGAGCACTAGGAAGGTAAGATCTGAACAGTAGGAAGAAAGAGAGAAGCACTAGGCCCATTGCCTTACCAACTGCACTCTTCTGCTGTCAGCTGGGATTCAACTGCCCAAGGGAGAGTAGAGTCCATGGGGCTAGAGGTGATGTTTGTATGGAGAGGACACAAATGTAGACATTGGCCACTAGGGGATTGAGACTATTTATGTTTTGTTGCATAACCACCTAGCTGTGTCATGATAGCATATAAATTTTAATAAACAAAATTAAATTTTCAAAGCAAAACATGGGCATCCTAAAATGTATAATAATTTTCAGGGATAATAAAATATAGTCAACATTTGGTTTGTTCCACAACACAGTGGGGTTGTTGTCCAATCTCCACATTAACTGCAAACTCAAGGCATATCACCTCTCGAAGAACACTAGCAGTTGAGAGAAGCAACACGGTCTTATCTGAAGAAAACATAAACATGTGAAAGTTCATAAAAGAAACAAAACAATCACTGTAGGATATTAATGATATCGCCCATTGTTGGTCCTCTGTTTAGGTTTCATCAAGGAAACTCTGGATTTTATTGTAACTTGCCACAAAAACGAAAGATTGATTTCTTTTTTGTGAGTTGTACTCTGCGATGAATGCCTGATTACTTCTTGAGCTTCTCTCTTTGAACAGAAAAGGCATGTTTTGGAGTCGCAGGTGCATTACAATACTGCCAGCAATACTAAATATTCTATTGGAAAAGATACTGCTTGACGGGAAGCTCAAGTAGCATGACCTTCTATACAACTGGCCAGATGGTGCTCCTTTGTTGCCAGTACACAGCAGAAGTGTACCAGTCTAGGTGCTCCTGTTCGTACATAGGTTGCCCCCTGCCATTGCTGAAAAATATCTTTTATCAGTGTAGCTATTAGCAATGACTTTTCCCAATGTCATGCAAGTTGACCACATTTCTAGTGTATCGTATTCAAATTTAAATACAGCAATGGTTGTATTTATCATTATATAACTGTCACCAAGGGGCCAGTTCACTAAAGTATGTTATTATTTGTACATTTTAATGACAACACTAATCACTAATCATTTTGTGCAGATAGAAACACAAGCCGAGTGATAGAAGTCACGCTAAAACTGAGCATGATAGTTTATTTTAACCATTCAAATAGATTGATGATGAACTTAAAGCCTCATATTGTCCTAAAATGTCTATGGCTGATTTTCACACAATTATGTTTCCCCAAGTAAGAGGCTGTCATAAAGGGATTAACACCCAAACACATAGAAGGCAATGTTATAAACCTTCTTTGCAGCTAAAGCGCAGTTTTAGGTGGGTGACAGAGCTTTTATAAAATTAGATCACGCATAAGAGTATGCAGGGCACAAGCTGACATGTATGTGAAGAGCAGATGTGCTCAGGGGAGGAGTTTGGGTGGAGTATGAGAAGAATCACAATTTATGCACCTTATTAATTAAATTCACATTTTAATTACATGCTAGCATTTATGGGGTATATTTACTAAACCGTCTTAATGTCGCAGCAGTGGTATTATCACATGATATGCGACGTTATCTTGTGATAATGTAACATCATCGCGCGATAACGTCACTTAGCGTGCGATAACGCGGCTGCGGCGTTAAGGCACACTAACGCTGTGAAATCCGGCTCTGAAGGGTGGAGTAAGGCTTCCCAGAGGTCGGAGAGAAGGGGTCAGTGGGCAGAGAGTGGAAGGGGAGAGGCTCCAGGCACACTAATGCTGTGAAATCTGGGTCTGAACACTAACACCAGTGAAACCCTCGTGTTAAGGCACATTTGCAGGAAAGAGAAACCATTTCAGTCAGCAATGTACAGCAAAGCCAGGGAAACACAAAAACGTGATAGTAGTGATACATGTGCACGGAACAAAAAGGCAAATAAACACAGAAAATGAACTGAACCACATTTAAAATCCCAATAACCAAGCTGGCCAAAAGTGATATTAATGATAAACATAAAGCAACACCACTGAGAAAGCTCAAAAAATAAGATATCATGTTTGGAAGGGTCTATTCTCTGTCCCCCTACAAAGTGAATGATCCCACATTGAAATAGTGCTGATCAGGGTTTATTCACGTCTATATTGGGCAGGTTTTTTGCTGTAAATGGGATATAGAGGGCTGCAGGTGGCACATGCTGTGGTCCAACTGGGGCATAGTGTGTGTTAGGCAGATGTCTAGGTGGCACATAGGGATGCCAAAACTGTAAAGCAGCAAAATACAAATGACGAGGGTCCAACATGGGCACGAGTGTGTGTCCCACAGTGTCATAGGGGATATTACCCAGCAGGAACCCCCAAGGGACCTAACATTGGCAGGTGGTTTGGGGGGGGGGAGTGCTCATGTCCATGTAGGCACCCCTACCCGAGAACCCACACCATACGCAGCAGCCTACCGGCATACTGGATGGCCTGGGACTGCACACCACCAGTACCACTGGCATAATGGCATGGCAGCATGTTGGTGGAGGGGAGCTGGTGGCAGAGGGGGCAGTGGCATCTGCCCACAGCAGACTATGGCCTAGCCCCGTGTAGGTGGGTGACATGCACTGCAGCAGACAGGGTCTGTCTGACGAACAGTCATGGTATCCCCAGGGAATGCACTGTCCCTGTGGCAACAGTGTGATGCAGTGCACACAGCCAGTGTGTTCAGGAGCAGAAGTCCTAGCTGTTGCTCCTGCCAACCCTTTTCCCATATTTTACCCAGTACTAAACCGTGGTAATAAAGACAGAACCTTTATTGCAAATAACATAAACATGCCTGAAACGCCTATATTTTACCATACAGAGCACAGGCACCATAAACATGTGCAATACCTAGAGCAGAGTTTCCCAAATGCAGTCCTGTAGGACCAAACACCATTCAGGTGTCATGCTTTCTCTAATACATATGCATGGTATACAAATGTATCTCATGCATATTCATTAGGGACAGCATGAAAATCCAAACAGCGTTTGGCCCTCCAGGACCGGAGTTGGGAATCTCTGCCCTGGAGCAGTGGACAACAGGGACATAATCACCCACACCCACAGGTTCCACTATCCAAAGCCTCATGGAGAGTCAGGCTGTTGGGCCCTGCGTGTAGCAGCATCTCCCAATACCAGCACTTGCATACCTTAGCAATGCCGCCATAAACCTGGGGATACGTTACACATATATCAAAAGGTTGTTATGATTAATGGCAGATAACAATTCCTAAGTTAATCACAATTTGGGGGGAGGAGTAGCCTAGTGGTTGGGGCAAGGTACTTCAGGCCGGAAGGTCAGGGGTTCAAATCCCACTAGAGGACAGCAACCTTGGGCTGGAAGGACTGGGGTTTCTAGTCCCACAGATGCTCCTTGTGGTCTTGGGCAAGCCACTTAACCCTCCATTGCCCATGTTCCCTGTAAGTATTAGTGTATGTGTCTCATATCCCCGCGTGTTAAATGTATCCCCCAATTGTGTTGTGACCGCTTTGATTGAAGGATAAGGCGGTATACAAAACTGTCTAAATAAATAAAATAAATAAAATTTGCTGATAGAGCTGCATCATATCAACCTTTCTGTTATCTGTGGAGTGTGTTTCACTTTTGGTTTCTGACAGTGTTTACCACCCCGGGGACTGACCCCAACAGTATTGCATACCATAGCCATGCCTGCACCATACCCAGGACTGGTGTGGTTGCCAGGGCTGCTAAAAGCCTCTATATTTGCACAATGCTGGCATAGGTGTGGGAGTGTGTGTCTGTCTATCCAGTGTGTTGTGGCTGCCTTACTCAGCCCACACTGCTTGCACTGTTTCCAGTGTTAGCCTGCCAATGTGCATAATGAGGAGCAAGGTACTGTGGATATAGCCCGGACAGGGTGGCCTGGGCAGGATGCATCTGCACAGGACATAGGGCAGTGGCTGGGACATTGTAGTGTCCGGCCACCACCTGCATGGACAGGGTGGCCACAGCATGTCGTACTGGGAGGTCACTCTCACCCTGACTGAGGAGTGACCATGTTTATATTTATGCAATTTATGATATACCGCTCAGGCTGAAGGGCATCAGAGTGGTTTACAATCACTATATAAGCAGGTACTGAATACATTCTCTCATCCCCAAAGGGCTCACAATCTATGGGTACCTGAGGCAATGGAGGGTTAAGTGGCTTGCCCAAGCCTACAAGGGGTGCCTATAGGACTAGAAACCCCAGTCCCTCCGGCCTGAGATTGCTGTCCCCAGGTGGGAATTGAACCCCTGGCCCTCCGGCCTGAGGTACCCTGTCCTAACCACTAGGCCACTCCTCCCTCCCATGGCATGGCTAGGTTCCCCCATAGTGCTGTATAATCTTTCTCTCAAGTGATATTTATGTGTTCTCTTTTCTGGGGCCCAATCACTGACTTATCTGCTTGGTGTGTGTGCTCACATCCCAGTTTTGGGTGCATGCATCTCCTCCAGGAACATGCACTATGGACTAGCTAGCAGACTGTTTGCTGGAAAACCTTGCAGGGTGCAGCAGCTGGAGACTCAATGTGCTTGCTGCTGGAGAATGTCAGATAGTGGTGGGGGTAGCTGAACATTTCCAGGCCTACTGTCTGTCTGCCATTGCCTTATGGATGCATACAGATTTGCATTGACTGCCCTGTAAGGTGCCTGTTCCCCAGCAGGACTGGGGTTGATGGTCCCCTCTACTGCCACCATTTCAGGGATGTAGAATGTGGATCTGTTGGTGGGAGATACTGTCCCCCACCCTGAGCCCCAGAGGGCGGGTTGGGTGGTACTACATAATCCACCTATGGGTCCAAACACCCCCCTTCACTTAAATCATGTGACCATTGTACCCACACAGGAAATGCACTATTCTGGGTGCATCATAGTCCACAAGGGCTAAACGTGACAGGGAAATACAGATCGATACACGTGTATCTGCAAGGACTACCTATCATACACTGGCACTGATGGCAACCTGCAGCATAGCCTATCTCAGTGAACCCAAGTGCTGTGGACCTGGTGCTGGGCGCCTCACCTCGCCCTCAGGGTGAGCAAAGTACCCCCACAATGTGACGGTCTGTAGCTACTCTGTGCCAGTAACACACACGGTCAGTTCCCCCTACCAGGCTGAGGTGCTGTGGGGGTGCACACCCCATCTTGTGATCATCTGTAGACTGCTGATCTGCATGTGCAGTGCATCATGGGTACGGGTGGGTTAACTCTATCTTGGTAACCACAGCAGACAGTTTATGTGGTGATCTGCAGTCCTTCTGTAGCCAGCCAGGGGTTTGTTAGTAGCTATAGAGATGTAGCCCACTGGTTGTGGAGGCAGAGGTCATGGGTTTGATCCACAGTGGTGTTATTTGATAGGGCTGTCTGAGGCATTTCCTTTTTTAATTTAAACTAGTGCTGCCAGCAAAAACACCCTCGCTGTGCTGTAACCTTAAGGTGCCTCATAAGGCGCCCTATAAAGCGCCCTATAAGGTGCCCTATGAAGTGCCCTATAAGGCGCCCTATAGGGAACATTAAAAGGTGCCTTGGCGGACAGTGCACTTTATAATTTGCCCTCTGGAGTGCCTTATAGGGCGCCTTATGCGGCACCTTAGGTTACGGCACTGTGAAATAAGTGTCTTTCTGCCATGTTAACCAAGGCTTCCTGTTAGAAATTTACCCCATCAGAGCATACATTTCTAACAGGGCACTTGGATTTGGAGATGGAGAGGGTGGCTATTTTAGCCTTTTTTTTATAAAGACACATTGGCATCTATGTGGCATTTATAAAATACTAGCACAAATCCTGTAGAACTAGTGCCTAGATTATGGGTGTTGATGTTTATGCTTGCTCAGGAGCAAGCTTAATACTAGTGTGTAAACTCTGTGTGTATAATATTCTGCAAACGTACACATTTAAATGCTGCCAATTAACTACAGAGGCTGCCATTCACCACATTGATATTTGATTTAAAAGGCGGTATAGTTAGCACATTAAATTAACAAGACTAAACTAAAACAACAATGCGGGATGAAGGGGAATAACTGTCTTTAATCCATCCTATAAGAGTCTGGCTTCAACAAGCACTTTAAAAAAATCCTTATGCGTTGGGGAGAGCTGTAATTTCTGACATGGACAATTTTGTTCATATACATGCATTGCATTCTCTATATGAAATGAGACCATGCCCTAACCACATACCTGACATTTCTCCTTGCAGTTCCAATGTATTAGGCATGTGTAGGACCAGAGATAAATTCATTTTAAACAAAATGAAGTATTTTTGTGCACATGTTATTTCATAAGTATGCACAGGCTTAATTTTTAGGTACCCAAATGCTCAAATGAGCCTGAAATGCTCAAATGAGCCTGAAATTCCTACTATATTGCTTATGTGTAAATTTAGCCCTTTGTAAAATTGACTTTTCAATGTATAAATGCCATATTTTCCGCATGAAAATTGCAGATAAAGCATAGGCAATTGGGGGGGCTCATGTCTGATCCAGACGATCAGACCCGCTAAAGGCCCAGGACTGTATTCCCACTCCAAAGCTCCCTGCATGTATAGGAGAGATGTGCAGGGAGCTTTGGATGGGGGTTGGAGGGGGTGGGCCTAAGGAGGAGCGAGGGCAGGCAGTGGGCGGTGCTATGTCCCCGGCCATACAGGGCCAATTCTGATGTCGTCCCTGTATGTCCGGGGTCGACCATTTAAACAGGGGACTTATTCCACCTCAGAGGTGGAATAAGTCCCCCTGGACATCAGGGGATGCTGGAGTCAGGGCCTGTAATACAGGTAAGGGGGTACAGGGGGTTCCCCGCAGCCCAACTCTGGCCATGGAAGGCCAGCTCTGGGATTGGACTGCGGGGAACGAAGGATTCACTTTTGCCGCCGGGGATCGCAGCTCCTGCATGGACCCACAGTGCCATGGCAACAGGACGCCATGGCACCGTGGCTCTAGGCAGAAGCCAGGCTGGGCTAGCTGGGCTATGGATTGGATGTCGGGGTGACTGAATCGAGGCATGTCCCGGACATCCAATTCCTATTCTGTGACACCTATGTCAGCAGTAAGGAGACATTGGAGGCATTTTTGAATGTAGCAGAGGACAACCCCTTCATGTGTCATTCTGGAACAGCTCCATCCCCCTTAGAGCCCCTAATACTGATGCTGTTAGTGATGGTAACACATATACCTGAGTACATTTCAGGAAATCATGTCTCAAAAAATTTAAATAATTCACCAAAATAATAGAACATTATTAAACAGAGCAGTATTTACAGTATTCTGGAATATATGCAGTTACTTAAACACTTGGCTGCTCTTCAGCCCTAGTTCCCTATCTTACTGTTGGCCATGGGGTAGATTCCAACCCACGTTCAGCGGGGCTGGACGTCCGATCCAAACATCCAGCCTTGCTAAACGCCAGGGTTGCGATTTAGAACAAAGAGCTATCCGTACGTAGATCCAAGATGTGCGGATAGTTCTGTTCCTGGGTGGGAGGGAAAGGGCTGGAGGAGGAGTAAGGGGGGGGGGGGGAAGTGGGCAGGAACCTGACCCCCGAAGTACAGGGCCTATTCCAAGTTCATCCCTGTACTTTCAGGGTCGATAGATTGGACAGGGGACTTATTCCAGCTTGGAGGTGGAATAAGTCCCCCTAGATTGAGTCAGATGACACAGCCAGGCCCAGAAAGAAAGGTGAGGGGGTGCAGGGGGCTCCCCACGACCTAACCCTGGCCATGGCGAGCCCGATCGGGGGTCAATCAGTGGGGAAAGGAACTTCTCAGGGCTGTCAGGGATCGTGGCTCCTGCATGGAACCACAGTGCCATGGCAACAGGATGCCACATCCCCACAACTCCATGCAGGAGCCTGGCTGAGCTACCCAGATACATTTATGAATGTCCTGGGTCCCAGAATCAGGCATGGCTGGCCTGTCTAGGCTGGCTGCACCCAATTCTGATCCCACGGGGATGACTAGCCCCATGGGACAGGAATCGGGTGCAACCCCGGCTCATACAGATTTTGGACACCCGGATGGTCCAGGGACACACAGAACTGAATTGGCCTCCATGCAAACAGTGGTGTTCAGTGGCACTGTCATAGAAATATTGTGGTTATTCACAACCATAAAATAATTTGTCTATCAGTTCTTTTGTTAGCCATGTGCCTTGTACTGTGCCTAATAAGGTGCCTTATAATGTGCCTTATAATGTGCCTTGTACTGTGCCTAATAAGGTGCCCTGTAATGTGCCTTATAACACGCCTTATAACGTGTGTTACCTGACACAGCTTGCCATAATGATGCCCCGTCAATGCCTTTATATGGGGATTCAGTGGGGGGCAGCTGAATCTGTACAGTGGAGGCATGCTTATCCATCAGACCTAGAACCTTAATGGGCTCCGCCCCCTTAAGCTTTTACCATTATTCTTATGTTTACCTGTTCCCTTTGGCATACCCACTTCCCAATGCAAACAAGAATTACCCCAAACAATACCAGATATTAAAGTCACAAGCCTCATCTGCACAGCACAAAGTCAGCACCAAAGCGGCATGCCTCTTTGGTCACGTGCTCCTTCGGACACATGCCCGTGGACCTACATCTGCAGTTGCACTAGGCGCTGCTAGTTTTATTCAGTTATGGGGAGCACTCGCAGATGATGTTGGGAGAGGGAACAGTCCCAACTCTGTACCTTTACCACGGAACCTAACGCGAATGACATTACCGCAGTTTAGTAAACATGCCCCTTTGTGTTATCTGCAAATTTGACCACCTCAACCCATTTCCAGATCCTTTATGAATATGTTAAAACTCGACAGGTCCAGCAAAGATCCCTGGAGTATTCCACTATTCACCTCTCTCCATTGAGAAAATTGGCCACTTTCTGTTTTCTACCTTTTTTGTTAAATTTTATTTTTAAATGCTTATAGATATTGCTTCCAAAAAAGCAAAAAAGAAGCCATAGTAAAAATACAAAACAATATAATACAAATAAGAAACAATCCTCAATATAGCCACATTACGGGGGAAAATGTAACTTTCAATAAAAATGAGGAAAAGTGACAAAAAGAAGAACTAGGAACATCTATCATCTCAGAAACATATATAAAATAAAGAAAAAGAAAAACAAAACCGCCCAACAGTCCCAAATACGAAGAAAAGACAATAAAGCTCACCCAGTCTAGCAGATATTATATAGGTGCCATATCTCTTAGAAAGTTCTCCAGCTGCAAAGAATAAAAATATATATATATATTGAATCAACTGATGTACAACTACCCATTTACAGGGAAACTTTAGAAGAAAGCTTGCCCCAGTAGCAACCACTTTAGATTTCAAAAGTAAAAAAGCCTTCCTTCGTACTTGAGTTAGCATAGCAACATCCGGGAACATCATAATTTTGGCCCCACAAAACAAATCATTTTTCTTCTTAAAAAACAATTTTAAAATCATAGACTTATCTACGACAGTGGATAAAGCAATTACCAGAGTGGCTCAGGTTGGGACAGAGTCATTATAAGACTCCAAAAACTCAGATAAATCTAAAGAAACAGATGCTTCCTCAACCACCAGGTCTGACTCTAGCACAACTTCACCTGTTCGTCAAGACACCACATAATAACAATTAGAAAGCAATATTTGCTCTGGATTAGTAATACCCAGAATCTCTTTAAACTACTTATGTAAGAGGATCACAGGGGACAGATAATGGGTCTTTGGACAATTTAACAAGCCAGGTTTCTGGAACGTGCACTATTTTCCAAAGCCTCTAACTGATGGTGTACAAACCCAGAGTCTTTTAAAATGAGAAGCAGAAACACTCTGTAGCATAGCAACCTGTGAGAACGTGTCTGTTTTCTTCTCTAGATCCACAAGACCCATGTCATGGGCAGTGAGCGCATTAACAGTGTCCTGTGAAAATACAGATCTGTTCTCTTGTGCCCCTTAATAATATATTATTATGTGTAACCACTTTCCATATATCAGCTAGAGCAACTTCCTGTACATAGACTGTACCCATCTTTCCCAGGGAATCAAACTGAATAGGCTTAGGCATAATCATTGGGATGCCAGTAAAACTAGCCATATCCGAAGAGACTACTCCGCCTTCACCAACCCCTCGAGGGGGGTTCAGAGCAGCCTCAAACATAGGCATGGACTGCGCACTAGGCTGAGGCTCAAAGAAGCTCCAGATTGCAGTTTCAAGCCCAAACCTTCAGTGGGGGGCAGCTGAATCTGGGCAGTGGAGGCATGCTTATCCATCAGACCTAGAACCTTAATGGGCTCCGCCCCCTTAAGCTTTTACCATTATTCTTATGTTTACCTGTTCCCTTTGGCATACCCACTTCCCAATGCAAACAAGAATTACCCCAAACAATACCAGATATTAAAGTCACAAGCCTCATCTGCACAGCACAAAGTCAGCACCAAAGTGGCATGCCTCTTTGGTCACGTGCTCCTTCGGACACATGCCCGTGGACCCACATCTGCAGTTGCACTAGGCGCTGCTAGTTTTATTCAGTTATGGGGAGCACTCACAGATGATGTTTGGAGAGGGAACAGTCTCAACTCTGGCACATTCCTCCAACACAGCTCCTGCACCAGGTTCCCCCAGCAACAAAACACCACGTCAACTGTTCCACATAGCAAAGGTAGCACTTTCTCCTGTTTTCTATCTTTTAACCAGTACCTGATCCACAATAATACACTTCCTCCTATCTCATGACTTTTTAATTTCCTCAAGAGTCTATCATTGAGGACCTTGTCAAAGGCTTTCTGAAAATCAAGATATACTATATCCACTGACTTACCATTATCTACCTGTTTATTCATACCTTTGAGAAAATATAACAAGACAAGACCTTCCTTGGCTAAATCTATGTTGGCTTTGTCCCATTAAACCATGACTATATATATGTTTTGGTAATTTTATTTATTATATTGGTTTCTACCATTTTGCCTGGCACAGACGCCAGACTCACCGATCTGTGGTTTCCCAGATCATCCTGGAACCCTTTTCAAAAACTGGTGTTACATTGGCCACTTTCCAATCTTTAGGTACTATAGATGATTTTAATGATTTAAAAATGTACTAATAGTAACATAGAAACATAGAAATATGATGACAGAAAAAGACCACATGGCCTATCTAGTCTGTCCTTCCATATCAACAACTACAACAGTCCCTTTTTTTCCTTTAGAGATCCTCTGTGTTTGTTCCATGCTTTGCCCTCATCTCTACCACCTCCCCTGGGAGACTATTCCATGGTTCCACCACTCTTTCCGTAAAGAAATATTTCTGCATATTACTCCTGAATCTATCCCCCTTCACCCTCGGCTCATGTCCCCTTGAAGCAGTAGGTCTGCAATTTCATTTTTGAGTTCTTTCAGCACCCTGGGATTTATAATATCTGGCCCATCTTCCAGGTTTATAGAACTTTGTTTCAATTGCACTGACATATCACCTTTAAATATAATTTATGACATGGGTACTGTAACGTTCTTACAGCTTCTTCAGTAAAGACCGAAGCAAAGATATTCATTCAATCTCTTCACCATGACCTTGTGCTTCCTTAGTACCCTTTTTACCCCTTAATCATCTAATGGTCCAACTGATTCTCTCATAGGGTTTTTTGTTGCAAATGTACTTGAAAAGTTATTATGAAATTTTGCTTCCATGGCAAGCTTATCTTCAAATTCTCTCTTTGCCTGCTTTATCAATGCTTTGCATCTAACTTGCCAGTGTTTATGATGTTTTCTGGTTTTGTCATTTAGTATACCATGTTCTGTTCTTTTGTCATAGTCCAATTCAGAAAGGCCCTCAAACATAACTTATTCATCAAATACTACCCCACATAAAGTGCATAATATTCACCACAAACTTAACAGAATCCCCTCCTTTTCCAAACATTATTGATAATATTACATAAATACTTCTCTCATGTGATCGAATTAGCAGATCAATATTCTATGTATATAGTTCAATGTATATAGTTGTACCCCCATATTATCCATGTTTATCTTATCCAAATTTATTTTCCTGTTTTATGTAATACCGAGCAGCCTGTTGTTCTGGTCTTTGGTTCTCTGTAAACCGCGCTGATTGTAAATAGCGCGGTATATAAAAAATTGAAATAAATAAATAAATAAATAGCTGGAAACTATTTCACTAGAATTTAGTGTTTTTCAACTCTAGTTTAATAGACTACGGAGTTTTGAAGTTGAAAGCTCAATCATCTCCAGTGAGGCCCTATTACACATGTCTTAGGTTTCTCTGGGAGACTGCATTTAGGAAATGGTTAAAACAATATTTACTTTATCCTTTTTGGCTACTGACACCTTTTTACATTAAAATATGACTTATATTTGGGGGGCTGGTACCAGGAATTAGAGCTGGTCTGGGCACGGCAGAGTGCAGGAATAGCGGGTGTATGTGTTCTATACTGCTGAACCAGTGCAGCAAGGATGCTGGTGGAGTGCTGGAAGTGGCCACGCCCCTTGAACATGTCATCAAGCCTGTTGGGTCCATAAAAAGGATGCTTCGAGCCATGAGTGAAGGGGCTGGTACTTGGAATTACAGCTGGTCTGGGTGCAGCAGAGTGCATCAATATTGGGGGATGGGGGTTTCTATAATGCTGAACCAGTGTGGAAAGGATACTGGTGAAGTGTTGGTTGTGGCCCCGTCCCCTTGAACATGTCATCAAGCCTGTTGGGTTCATAAAAAGGATGCTGCAAGCCATGAGAGAAGAGGCTGGTAGCTGGAATTACAGCTGGTTTTGGCACAGCAGAGTGCAACAATATCAGGGGGGTGTTCTATACAAGGGTGCCAGGGTTGATCTGTGCAGAAAGAATGCTGCTGAAGTGCTGGTTGTGGCCCTGCCCCCTTGAACACATCATCAAGCCTACCAGGTCCATAAAAAGTATGCTACAAGCCATACAGCCGCAGGTATGTGACCAAAGGAGGAGGTGAAAAAGGAGTGTGTCCCTTTGGTGCTAGCTGTTGGTATTTTTGCATTCTGGACTATACCCAAGAGCTCATGTAAATGGAAGAATAAGAGAAAGATGTTTTCTGTTGCTGTGAAATTTGCTACTAAGATACATGGTCCAATGGACAAACATCTATAAGTTCAACTTTGCATTCATAATCTGCTGAACCAGTCTCTTCCTCTTCTTCATTTGGGGCTTCTTTGGGCCCTATTTATAGGACTCTACCCCCACCTCCTGAGATTCTGGTTACCCCTGACTTTGAGTTAGCCCCCTCCCCCCCCCCCCCCCAGCCAGGAAAGGTAGTGCTGGGGGGTTGAATGCTTCCTCGAATGTTATGCTTTCCTCTACTGGAATGAAGGCCATCATCCTGAAGCAAATTGAATTTCCTGTTGGAGCTGTTCCAGGTTTTGCCCCAAGTCTTCTGGGAATGTTACTTTATTAGATTTTTATACCATCACTCAGAACAATGCCCTAATTAGGGGTCTATGGAACAAGTTTCAATCTTCTCTAAAGAAACGGTTTCTACTCTTCAGGCACATGAAGCCCAGCTTTTGCATTTGAACTCTGGTTTGGATAAATCAGTGCAAGTGTTGAAAGAACTGAAATATGAGATTGCAGACCTACTATTAGTAATCTGTGAACTATCATTAAAATCATCTGCAGTACCTGAAGATTAGCGAAAGGCCAATATAACGCCAATTTTTCAAAAGGGTTCCAGGGTTGATCTGGGAAACTATATTAAACTATTAGAAACCATTCTAAAGAGCAAAATTACTGAACATGTAAATAGTCATGGTTTAATGGGAGAAAGCCAACATGACTTTAGCCAAGGAAGGTCTTGTCTTACTAATCTGTTATATTTTTTTGAAGGTGTGAATAAACAGACAAAAATGAGCCGGTCGATATAGTATGTCTGGATTTTCAGAAAACCTTTGACAATGTCCCTTGGCTAAGTTAAACAGTCATGTGCTAAGAGGCAGTGTGCTATTGTGGATCAGGAACTGGTTAAAAGATAGAAAGCAGAGGGTAGGGCTAAATGGCCAATTTTCCCAATGGAGAAAGGTGAATAGTGGAGTATCCCAGGGATTTGTGCTGGTTCCGCTATTTCTTAACATATTCATAAATGACCTAGAAATGGGAATAACGAGTGAGATAGTCAAATTTTCAGATGACACAAAATCATTCAAAGCTGTTAAAACCCAAAAAGGATTGTGAAAGATTGCAAGAGAACCTTGATAAATTGGAAGACTGAACGTTCAAATGGCAGATGAATTTTAATGAGAACAAGTGCAAAGTTACGCACCTAGGAAAGAACAACCCAAACTATGATTGCATGATGCAAGGTTACACATTAGGAAAAATCACTCAGGAAAAAGATTTAGGTGTCATTGTGGATAACACTTGGAAACTCTCTGTCCAGTGTGCAGTGGCGGCCAAGAAGGCAAATAGGATGCTAGGAATCATAAGGAAAGGAATGGAGAATAAAACAAAGGACATTATAATGCCTCTGTATTGTTCCATGGTGCGACCACACCTTGAATATTGTGTGCAATTATGGTCACTGTATCTTAAAAAGGATATAATGTTATTAGAAAAGGTATAGAGAAGAGCCACCAAAATGGTAAAGGGGATGGAAGGATACCCCTATGAGGAGAGGCTAAAAAGTTTAGGGTTCTTCAACCTGGAAAAGAGATGGCTGAGGGGAGATAAGATAGAGGCCTATAAATTAATGAATAGAATAGAACAGGTACTAGATTGATTCTTTACACTATCAAAAAAGTAGAAAGACTAGGGGACATGCAATGAAGCTGCAGTGTAACCCATTTAAGACTAATAAAAGATTTTTTTTTCACTCAGTACGTCATCAAACTCTGGAATTTGTTACCGGAGGAAGTAGTACAAGCTGTTAAGGTAGCTGGGTTTAAAAAAAGGTTTGGACAAGTTCCTCGAGGAAAAGTGCATAAACCATTATTAAAGAGGAACTGGGTAATCCACTGCTTGTCCCTATACAAGTATTAAAGAACCTATGTGTCTTTTTGGGAAACTGCTAGGTACTTGTGACCTGGATTGGCCACTGTTGGAAACAGGATACTGGGCTTGATGGACATTGGTCTGACCAGTATGGCATTATTTATGTTGTTATGTTCTTATGATAGTATATTTATTCAAAGGCAGTTAGAATCTATGGAAAATATGTCGAGGAGTAAAAATCTTAGGTTTTTAAATTTTCCTAAGATTTACTACTTGTCTCTAAGGGGTATGTTTACTAAACCGCGGTAATCGTGAATAACGCGCGTAATGTACGACTAACGATCGTTCGCACGTCATAACGCGCGTTCTGACGCGCGAACGATCGTTAATCGTACATTACACGCGTTAACCGCATTTAACGATCGTAAACCCCCGCGGCGCGTTAAAACAGCGCAGAAGGCGGAGAGTGGGTGGAGAGAAGGGGTCAATGGGCGGAGAGTGGGCGGGGAGAGGCTCCCCTCATACTAACGCGCTGAATTTCAGAGCTCAATCCCAACGCGAATGAAAACCTGCCGTTAAAGGCATATTAAAGGGAAGAGAAACCATTTCCGTCAGCAATGTACAGCAAAACCGGGGAAAACTAAAAAAACGTGAGCAGTGTGATACATGTGCACAGAACAAAATAGCAAATAGAAATGTAAAAAGAACATAACAAAAGCCAAAAGAAAGTATAAACCAGCTGTGCAACAGAGATATTAGTGGGAAACCATAACAAACAATTCCTGGAAAGCTACAAAAAATGAAATACAGTCAAACCTCGGTTTTCATGATTAATCCGTTCAAAAAAGTCTGACTAAAACCGAAACGGACTAAAACCGAAGCAAGATTTCCCATAAGAAATAATGTAAATTCAATTAATCCGTTCCAGACACCCAAAAATATTGACAAAAAATACATTTTATAGAGAATAACTATATTTTTACATACAGAAAACAATGAGAAATACATATAAATGACTAATGAAATGGATAAATGAGCATGTAACATCACTTTTACCTTTATTGAAGACTTTTGTTGGCATATGGGACGCACTCCAGCCAGCTCCAGCTGCTCTCCCCTCCGGGGATCGAGCAATCACCACCAGCAGCGGAGGTGGGAACAGCCATCTTAGCCGGCTGCCCAATTGGGGCTCCAGCCTGCCTTGTAAAAGAGAAGCGCCATCGGGCGCTGGGAGAGGGACACACTCCAGACAGCTCCAGCTGCTCTCCCCTCCAGGGATTGAGCAATCACCACCAGAAGCGGAGGCGGGAACAGCCATCTTGGCCGTCTGCACAATCGGGGCTCCAGCCTGCCTTGTAAAAGAGAAGCGCCAATAAATATGGAAGACAGTCAATCAGCAAGAAAATCAAAATAAAGAAAATCCCACTTCTGGCCACAAGATGGTGCTCCATTTTCAACTGTACGAAAATCAAGACAACGTACGAAAACCGGAACAAAATCTTGATGAAAAAAGTCAACGAAAACCGAATCGTACGAAAACCAGGGCATACGAAAACCGAGGTTTGACTGTATGAAGTTTGTAATGGTCTATGGAGCGTAGACCCGTCCACAAATCATTCCTCAGTCAGTCCTGCCCTGAGCTCTCCTGGGAGTGTCTGCTATGGTTGCCCATTACTATCACCATTGGCCAGTTTGGTGAGGGTCTATCCCCTTTTCCTGAGGTCAATTGTGGGGTCTATGTGCACGTGTATCGCCATACAAGGTGAATGAGCCGACAGTAAAAATGTGCAGAGCAGGGTGTCTGACTCACTCTGCCAGGTTTCCTATCTCCAGGGACTTCACTGTCTCTGTGGCTACAGTGTGGTGAAGCAGACACAGCCAGTACCTGTAAGACCAGAGGGTCACAGGTTCAAATCCCAGCTAGGGCACCCACCAACCCTGTTCCCATATTTTACCCACCACACAACAGAGATAGTAAAGACACCCCTTCATCCCAGAGAACATGGGACAAACAACTATATTTTATCCTCGCCCCCCTAACAATGGGCAGTTCCCACAGCTGAGTTCCACAAATGCAGTCCCGGAGTGCGACACCTTAGTAGCTCATAGGCATTTGCCAAGATAACGACATGTCAGCATGTTGGTGGAAGGGTACAGGTGGTGGAGGGGCCAGTGGCTTTTAGCCACAGCAGGCAGTTGCCAGCCATGTGCAGGCTGGCATGCCCACCGCAACACACAGGCCCTGTCGGATGTACAGTCATGGACTCCCTAGGGGATACAGCCTACCTGTGGCAACACAGTGGTGCAGTGCACACAGACAGTATGTGCAAGAACAGAAGGTCACAGGTTCAAAGCCCAGCCTGGGGCTACTGCCAATCCAGTACCCATATTTTTCTCACAACTAAACCGTGATAGTAAGGAAAACAATTTATTGCTGATAAGATACGCATGGTTAATACGCCAATATTTAACCACACCGAGCACAGACACCATAAACAGGCGCATAACCTAGAGCAGAGTCTCCAAAATGCAGTCCTGGAGGGCCACACAACGGTCAGGTTCAATGCTGCCACAAATAATGCATAATGAGGAGCAAGGTACCATGGGTATAGCCCAGACAGGGTGGCCTGGCCAGGCTGCATCTGCACAGCGCATAGGGCACTGACTGTGACATAGCAGTGCCTGGTCACCACCTACACAGACAGGGCGATCGCTGTATGTCCTGCAGGGAGATCAATCTCACCCTGACTGTGCAGTGACCACGGCATGGCTAGGCATCCCCATAGTGCCATACAGTACTTTTGTTATGTGATATGTATGTGTCTCCTTTTGGGGGTCAGTCACTGACTGATCTGCATCTTGCGTCTGCTGCCATCCCAGGTCTGGGTGCATGCATGTCCAACAGGAACATGCAGTAATGGACCAACTAGCAGACTGTCTGCAGCTGGTATGTGTCTCGATGGAGCACATAGCAGGGTGCAGTGGCTGAAGGGCTGCTGTAGGAAAATACCAGATAGTGTCTGGGTTCAGCCTACCATTTGTCTGCCCCTGTGCTATGGATATGTAGAGCGCTGCAGTGACTGCACTGTAGGGTGTGATATCCACAGCAGAACTGAGGTTGATGGACCCTCCCCTCCTGCCCCTCCTGCCCCCATTGCAGGGAGGCGGAATGTGGATCTGCTGATGGGAGAAACAGTCTACCACCATAATCCCCCTAGGGGTCCATAGGGACTACACCTGACTGAGACAGGCAAATATATCCAAGGTGTTTGGACAGACACCACCTATCTCACACATTATCACTGCTGTGGATCTCCAGCATGGCCTATGTTTGCCATGGATGGTTCGGTGGACCTGGTGCTGGGCGCCTCACTGCACCCTCAGGGTGAGCACATCAACCGCACAATGTGACGTTGTGTAGCCACTGTGTGCCAGTAAAACACACGGTCAGTGCCCCCTACCAGACTGAGGTGCTGTGGGGGTGCACATGGTCAGTTACCCCCACCAGGCCGAGCTGCTGTAGGGTTGCATTTCACATCTCGTGTCAATCAGTGGACAGCTGATTTGCATGTGTAGTGCATCATGGTTGTGACTGCTCCAATAAAACTCTGTGAATCACAGCAGATGGACTGTGCGGTGAACTGAAGTCGCTCTGTAGCCAGCTAGGCATGTAGAAGGAGCTACAGAGGCTTACTCCACTGGCAAATGCACTGACTGTGCAGCCAGAACCTATGGGTATGAGGCCACTGTGGTGATACATGGCAGGACTGCCAGGTGCAGCTGCATTTGTAGTAGTGGTGTCTGTAACCCAACAATATCAGAGGTCAAGTACAGACTGCAAGCCTTCGTTTGTCAGCAAAGAGCAAGAGAGGAAAGAGAGAAAGGGTGTAAGAACACGCATGAGAAGGCTACAACTAATGATATACATATCAAAATAGACAGATAAACAGAAGCTCTACATTGGCCCGGATGCCACCTCCACAGTATGCCAATCAGGGACACTCACTGTGCCCTGGTCCCCATCCCCCCCCTCAATCCATGTAAACAAAAGGGACATTACAAATGTCAGAGACATCTCTTCATCAAGGTCAGCCCTCTACAAAGCAATGTGAAATATCCATAATGTGAGATGTCAGAGGCAGAAGGTATCAGAACACATGCTGCTGACCCTGCAAGAAATAGCAGTAGGCCAAAAATGTGGGGGATGTAAAACCCAGCCCATGCCCACAGGCTAGGATAAGCCATAGGCCAACACATGTATAGACGGTAGTGTTAATGTGAGTTGCAGTACACCATGAGGATCTGAAATCAAACATGCCAATGCACATTCCAACGCACGATCCAACGCACGAGCCAACGCCCATCGGCCGACATCAACGCACATAGGTACGCGCCGTGTCATGGCCTCAAAACGCTGTCTCAATGCACGTGGCCAAGCCCCGATGAACGCACGTGGCCACGCCCCGATGAACGCACGTGGCTACGCCTCCATGAACGCACGTGGCTATGCCCTTTTAAACGCACATGGCTACGCAGCTGAAATACACTCAGAGCAGATGGCAGCCATGTCATGAAAGCCTGCATTCACACAAGCAGACTTGTAACTGCTGACAGAGCTCTTCTGTCTCCGCCAACAATGCCTCTTCCCTGGCTCCTCCAGGAGGCAGAACCTAACAAGGGTGAGGAGGGCCTGGGACCGCCTCACAAATAGATACAACAGGAGCTCTGATTACCCACGTGAGGTAAGTGTCTGGGCACAGGCACCCCAAATGAGGATGTGGTGAAGAACAGCCTGTAACCAAAGCACCATTAGAATCTGCACTGCTGGAGAATGTCTGGTGTTACCGTGGGCTGCTTGTAGCTAGGTCATCAACACACCCAATAGCAGAACCCACAATCCCACAGGGGGTAGGTGCAACCATGGCAGAGATGAACAAATGACCCCATTGGTATGCTACGGGGCGCAGTTGCATCCAATCAACAGAAATCCACTGGGCCAAAATGAAGGCAAAGATACACACGGGGTCTGTCATATGCTCCTGTCAGCTAGCACAAAGCACAAGGACATCCCAGGATGCTGCAGGCCCCTAAAGGGTGTTCATCCCCTGTGCTGGTGCTATGGATACAGGCCTTGTTAGTGCTCACAAGGATCAGGCCATAGTCCCAGGATGCTGAGGATCCCATATGAGGAGCCCATCCCCTGTCCCTGTGCTATGGATACAGGCCTTGTTAGTGCTCACAAGGAACAGGCCATAGCCCCAGGATGCTGAGGATCCCATATGAGGAGCCCATCCCCTGTCCCTGTGCTATGGATACAGGCCTTGTTAGTGCTCACAAGGATCAGGCCATAGTCCCAGGATGCTGAGGATCCCATATGAGGAGCCCATCCCCTGTCCCTGTGCTATGGATACAGGCCTTGTTAGTGCTCACAAGGATCAGACCATAGTCCCAGGATGCTGAGGATCCCATATGAGGAGCCCATCCCCTGTCCCTGTGCTATGGATACAGGCCTTGTTAGTGCTCACAAGGATCAGGCCATAGTCCCAGGATGCTGAGGATCCCATATGAGGAGCCCATCCCCTGTCCCTGTGCTATGGATACAGGCCTTGTTAGTGCTCACAAGGATCAGGCCATAGCCCCAGGATGCTGAGGATCCCATATGAGGAGCCCATCCTCTGTCCCTGTGCTATGGATACAGGCCTTGTTAGTGCTCACAAGGATCAGGCCATAGCCCCAGGATGCTGAGGATCCCATATGAGGAGCCCATCCCCTGTCCCTGTGCTATGGATACAGGCCTTGTTAGTGCTCACAAGGATCAGGCCATAGCCCCAGGATGCTGAGGATCCCATATGAGGAGCCCATCCCCTGTCCCTGTGCTATGGATACAGGCCTTGTTAGTGCTCACAAGGATCAGGTCATAGCCCCAGGATGCTGAGGATCCCATATGAGGAGCCCATCCCCTGTCCCTGTGCTATGGTAGCTGGGCCTGGTTGTGACTACAGTAACAACACACATCCCCAGGATGCAGTAGGCCTCACCTCAGAGCCCTACCCTTCATCCTGGTGTTGTGGGGAATGCCCCAGACAGTCAACACAAGAGGCAAACCAGATCCCCAGGATGCAGTAGGCCTCACCTAAGAGCCCTACCCCTCATCCTGGTGGTGTGGGGAATGCCCCAGACAGTCAACACAAGAGGCAAACCAGATCCCCAGGATGCAGTAGGCCTCACCTCTGAGCCCTACCCCTCATCCTGGTGGTGTGGGGAATGCCCCAGACAGTCAACACAAGAGGCAAACCAGATCCCCAGGATGCAGTATGCCTCACCTCAGAGCCCTACCCCTCATCCTGGTGGTGTGGGGAATGCCCCAGACAGTCAACACAAGAGGCAAACCAGATCTCCAGGATGCAGTAGGCCTCACCTCAGAGCCCTACCCCTCATCCTGGTGGTGTGAGGAATGCCCCAGACAGTCAAAACAAGAGGCAAACCAGATCCCCAGGATGCAGTAGGCCTCACCTCAGAGCCCTATCCCTTATCCTGGTGGTGTGGGGAATGCCCCAGACAGTCAACACAAGAGGCAAACCAGATCTCCAGGATGCAGTAGGCCTTACCTCAGAGCCCTACCCCTCATCCTGGTGGTCTGAGAAATGCCCAGGTTCGTGACCCATTGTGTCAAACCATATTGCACACTGATAATTGTATATGTGCAGCGGCAGAGGCCACCAAAGGGTGTCTGACCACTAATGTCAATATGTGTTTCCACCCCAATAGGTCGAGGATCTCCGCAAGAAGGCATGGGAGCTGCAGGCACGATATCCCCGTTTTGTGCGCCAAGTGCAGAGGGAGCGGCTGGCCCAACAGGACAGTGAGTGATGTGACATGGCCCTGTGGGCCAGTGGCTGACATGACCACAGGATGTATGTTACTGCTGTGGCACATGTGTGAACATGGGAATGACACGTGTCCCCCTCTCCCACAGTGGATGCACGCGCTGCGGAGGAACAGGTGGTGCAGGATGCGGGGCCCGGTGATCCACAAGGAACAGAAGAAATGGACGTGCTGCCTGACCCTGTGGAAATGGTGGTGGAGTGCCACACACCACCTCATGGGGCAGAAGAATCCTCGGACGCAGAGGGGGAGGAGGCGGATGAGGGGCAGGGTGGGGGGCCGGCTGAGGAGCACATGCAGCTACCCCGTGCGGATACGGTGGGGGAGGAGGCGGGGGAGGGCAGAGGTGCTGGGGGGGGCAGGGGGAGGAGGGGTGGGTGCAGGTGGGTCGGGCGGGTAGGGGCCCTGCTGTGGTGGGACAGGGGCCTGAAGGGGGTGACCTGCCCAACGTGGCACTGGTGGGGGATGGGTTGGGTGGGGAGGTTGGGGGGGGCATGTGTGCTGGGTGCCCAGCTACATGAGCTGTCACAGGGCTATGGGGGTGCCAGCGACCTGCACCATGGTGATGGCGACGCACACCCCCTGGACGTGGGCATGGCACACATAGCCGAGGACATGCGCACCATGGATGCAGCCACACAGACACGGGGAGACCTGTGTCTGTGTGGCTGCATGTGCGGGCTGCGCGTGGCCGTGGCTGTGCGTGCGCATGCACACGCCCAGAGGCAGAACACCCTTATCATGGGGCAGGTCCTGGTGACCCTGACCATGGTGGCTGACCGGATACGCTTGCTGGAGGAGCACGTAGCTGGGGGCGCGCTGGAGCAGCCACCATGTGACAGGGGTCCCCGGGGTGTGTAGCTTGTGGATACGCAGTACACACCTGCCCTGTGACAGCCCATGCCATGGCCTACCCCACACACGGAGGGCAGCAGGGCTGTTTGACAGCGATGGTCGCATGTTGGCCAATGAAAAACCTCACCCCCAAGTTGTTCTGTAAATAAAGTTTGACATTATTACCTGTTAACTGTGCTGTCCAGATATCACTCTGTGCTATGTGTCAGTGTTGTGTGAGAGACACATGAGGACACACACATGTGTGTCAGTGTGAGATACAAAGGGTGCATGCAGGGTACTCTACACGTGTCATGCGTCTAGCCATACTACGGCCATTACATGGGCTGGTGCCTCACATGTAGCAATGCACAGACATGTGACTGTGCCCAGGGGTCAGCAGTGGTGGCACCTGCAAGGCTATGTGCAGCATCTGTGATGGGTGAAGACCAGGGCGGTGGATGGCATGGACACAGCAGGTGGGCTAATGGACACTGCCTATGTGAAACCCATTGCAAACCCGCTGTATCCTAATAGCAATACCAGGACTCACTAAGCACCATACTCTACCAATCAAAAGGTAACACTGCAAATATTACACCAACACATTTCACAGAGTCACAATACCTGAACCACTGGGGAGAGAGAACAAGTGGCAATGTCACATTGGAATCATTTAAACAGAACACCTCCGCTCACTTACACATGCAGAATATAGACCATCACCAAGCAGGTAATCACTCATTCGAAACAGGAAGACAACCATTAAACTGGGAATCACAACAGCCTAACTTGGAATGTACATCACTGTAGAGATAAAACTATACATTGATTTGCTCCTGTATTAAACAAAGCGCAGACGTTAATGATGCACAGTTACCAGAGCTGACCTATTCCAGATAGGAAATGCAATACAAAGGGATATGTGTCTACCTTTTGTGCAATTTCTTCAGCTGCAAGTGTCCCAGCCATTTTCTCCTGGTTTCTTTGTGTCCTCTACTAACTCTTCAGCGTCTGCTGTCCATGTGTCCTTTCTTATATCTTGTAGTTGATTACCATTCTCTCGCAACATCTGCTTTAACATACTAATCCTTCTCATTATTCTCTTTCCGCATTCCTAGTCCATACACTCAACTCTTACCCCTCCATCCCCAATCCCCAGGTACTCACCCAATACCCGGCCAATTGGAGATGTTGTCTCCCTCCCACTCAAATTATTTTCCACCTCTCCATTTTCCACCTCCAGCCCCATCCCATTCTGATCCACCCCCAACATCAGCTCCCTCCTAGTTCCAGCCTCAACCAGCATCCATTCTCTTCTAGTCCCTGCAGCAGCACATATCCATTCCTAGCCACCCATCAGCCCAGTTCCAGTCCTAGCAACCCCCAAACCCAATACCAGTCCTAGCCCCCCCCATCAACCCACTTACTGTCCTAACCCCCATCAGCCCAATTCCAGTCCTAACCCCATCAACTCATTCCCAGTCAGCCCCCCATAGCCCATTGCCAGTCCTAACCCCCCCCATCAGCCCACAGCCCATTACCAGTCCAACCCCCCCATCACCCACAGCCCACCTAATGTCATGCCCTTCCCCCCCCCATAGCCCAGGACCGTATGTCCCCCCCCCTGCACACAGGGATAGGATGCGGGGAACAGATGTTGGGTGCAAATGCTGGGTAGTGTGTGCCTGCTGGTGTGCGCCCAGGAGCAAGTGGGGCATCCCATGCTGGGCACAGCAGTGTCGGTGTCTACACCATCTGGCATAATAGTTCCCATTGGGCACGCCCCAGGGTCATGCACGTGTGGGCTGTGCGTACCACTGTCCCCCCAAACAACACAGGAGACATGACATGTGCTTCATCCGCATGTTATGTGTTTTATTTTCCACGGCCCCTGCCCCTACCACGCCTTGCGCGGCCCCTCCCACCCTGTGATGATGGTGGCCCTGCTGTCGCCATTGCTGCCGCTGCTTCCACTGGTGTTGGTGGAGGAGGAGGTGGTGTTGGTGTTGATGGCGTCACCCCCATGTGTGCTGCGATGATATGCAGGCTCTCAGCAATGCTCTCTGCAGCTACAACGAGCCTCAGGACCCCCATCATGACCCTGGACATCATGCGATTGTGTCTGCGTTGCGCATGCCTCTGCCGCCACTGCTCCTGCAGACATGCACGCAGTAAATGCCGTATACCTGTGGAGACAGCAGGTAGTGCATTGGTGTCGTGAAACTAATCGCCTACCTTTGCAGACGCATTGTCAACAGAACACAGTGTGAAACTCACCCTCCGCATCCCTGTGTGCCTCAGCGGTGTGTGCCTGCATCTGCTGGATCACGTTCTCCACTGCGGACAGCACCGCAGCACTGTTGTGCTTCCCTGCCTCTGCAAACTCATTCCCGGTGGTGCCATCGGTGTGCGTGTCCCCTGCACAGGCTGGCTGAGGGATGGTCCCACCGTCCTCACCGGGGGGGGGGAGCTTCTGCCTCCACGTTGGACACCTCCGGCACTGTGTCCATGGGGGTGCACGCCCAGGGCTGGCTGTCCCCATGCGCCTCCTCAGCTGCATCTATGGCAGCTATGTTACCTGTGGGACCCAAGATCATATAGGTCATATGCGGCAGGGCTGCCTGTCTGCACCCATCCCACTCCCCTGAGAGCACATGTGTGTGGGTGAGCCACATGGGTCCTGGTGGGGGCCCCTCCCCCCCACCCCCTCACCTATTCCCCATTGCCGAGAGGGGCCATTGCCCTGCGACATCAAGTGACCACCCCCCCGTGCATGCTACCATGCCCCCCATGCAGCCCCGTCAACGCTATCAGCCCTGCATACACAGTCCTTGTTCAACCCAGGTGCATAGTGCTGTCCTGTCATCCCTGTCAACACCTGTGTGGCCGTGCTGCCCCCACCAGCCCTAGACCCTACCCACTGCTACACATTGACAGCCCCTGCTGATACTGTGGGACCTTTCCCCTTGACACAGCACACATCCACTGTGCCATTCCACTCCCTGACCACCATGGACATCTCTCCCCGAATGGGTCACGGCCCAGGGGCTGGTTGTATGCCTGTGCTGTCCCCTGGGTCCTCATATTGCACAATCATGCCACCTACACCCCAGTCCACCCTTGGTCACCCACACACATGTGCGCTTGCAGGCTCCCACTGGTACAGATCACTCAAACACTTACCTGCACCTTGGTGCGCTGTGTCCAACTCTGGGGGAAGGCCATGTATGTACATTGTGCCCAGGCGCTCCGCCAAGCGCCGCTCTAGTGGACTCAGGTTGGCGACCTGTGCTGGGCCTCCTCCTGTGCCTTGTGCCCCTCTCCGCTCTCTTCCCAGCTCATTCCTGATGTTCCTCTTAATGTCGCAGTATCGTTTGCGCAAACTCTCCACATCCCTGTGTGGCCCATTAGCGGTTGCCACCTCCGCTTGTACCTCCGCCCATGCCTGAGCACGTGTTGCACCAGTTGTTGTCGAGCTCAGCTGACCGAACAGAAGGTCATATCACTCCAGAATGGCGGTGAGGAGTAGGTCATTCTCCTCCTGGTTGAACCGTATCGCTCGTTTGCGGAGTTCCTCAGGGAGGGTGGGCCTGCGCCTCTTCTGCCCCATTGTGGCAGTGCCCTGTGCACATGATGTTCCATGTGCACCTGATGTGCCTGGCCTCTCACCATCTTCATTGGGGGTGTCCATCGATGGCACCTGCTCTGCCCCGGCACTGTCAGACATCTGGCTTGTCATAGTTTTCCAGATTGTGTGCTGAGGTGCGTGCCATTTTGTCCTCCCCAGCTTTATATAGGTCCCGTGTGGGTGTGGCTCTGGGCGCATTGTGTACGCGTGTTGCGTATGCGCGTAAGATCTCACTCTCCCCCTGCGCACGGACGTAAGACGGATATGTGCCCTACGTGACGCACTGTGCATGGTTATCGCCTGTTCTCCAGAAATTCGTCCCTCGATGTACACATTACACGTAGCCTCCTCCTACAATGCATGTTGTGATGGTAAGTACAACATATCTTTTCTCTTGGGGTACCCGTGTAAATTTGTTCTGCGCGTAACCACGTGTGTTGGCTGCTGGTCATGTATGGCACATTATGTGGTACGCGCGTGTGAACGCGGTTGGCGTCTCTATGACATCTTGGCGTCTTCCTTATTTGGCAGGGTGTATACCTCACAGTACTTTTACACTATGCTGCATCACAGGGAGTTGGTTATTATCGGAATGGCTCTTCTCGGGAGTACTGCGGGTGTACGCGCGCTCCTTCGCGCGCTATGTTGCCGACTACAGAATTGTGCTGACTACAGGGTGTTGGGTGTGGTGGATGTTCCTGGTTGACCAGGTGTGTATTGTTTGTGTGATTTGTGTTCCCGCCCTGTACCCTATTTCACAGCCACCTGTCCCACATCCTGTGTCTATCATGGCTCAGACTGTAAATGCAGGTGGTGCAGTCATTGCATTGCTGGAGATAGCTGGGCTGCGCTTTCCGGCTGAGGGAGATGATGGCCCTGGGGCTGAGGCCCTGGGCATGGGTCCTCACCCGATGCAACACAGGCCTGCAGCTGTGGAGGGTCCACAGGCGGGTGTGGTGGAACTACGGCGCCGTAGGCGTCCTGAGGGGCGGCCACGCCTGCAACGCCTCTACAGGCCCAGGGCCATGCTATAGAACATCAGGGAGGACCAGGTGATCTCCCTCTACCGGCTGGACACAGGGGCTATTAGGGAGCTCTATGAGGATCTAAGACCTGACCTCGAGCCCCTGACTGCCCGGTCACATGCTATACCGGGAATGGCCAAGCTCCTTGCTGCCCTATATTTCTTTGCCTCTGGCTGTTTCCAAACCTCAGTGGCCGCAGTGGGTGGGATGAGTCGACCAACGTTCTCTCGCTGCCTCCACCAGGTACTGCGGGCCATGGTCAGCCGGGTTGGGAATTACATTGCCATTCCCAACAGTAGGCAACATTGGGTGGCCCTGGGACATGCATTCCAGCAGATTGCAGGGATACCACATGTGATGGGTGCAATAGATTGCACACATGTTGCCCTCATCCCGCCACGCAACAGGGAGGTTGTGTACCGCAACCGCAAACACTTCCATTCCCTCAATGTGCAGGTTGTCTGTGATGCAGGTATGCGTATCCTGAATGTGGTCCCGCAGTTCCCAGGGTCAGCCCATGACTCCTATATCCTGCAGAACTCAGCACTGTTTGGCCTGTTTGAGGCCGGGCAATATGAGGACTATATCCTGCTGGGTAGGTATTCCCCACATCCTGCGTGTAACGACCATATATGTTTCACGGGGGCACCATTGTCAACTGTGTCCTCTGCATGCATGACATGGTGCTGTTGTGTCCTTGTTCTGACTATTCTGGGACTGTGACCACAGCACGCCCTGTCACCTGGACTGTGCTCACGTACCTCTGTGCGGCAACACACATCCCCTTGCCTACCATGTGCCTATTCTTGCTCATCTGTGTCACCCCGCACCCATGTGGTGTCGTCTCTACCCTGCCTTAGCTGCTTACTTCGCTATCATCCTTTTTTATGGTCATTCGGGGCATGCATGGTGCAAAGGTTTCACATATGTTGGCCTGTGTGTTGTGTCCATCTCATGCCCAATGTGCCACGGGATTGTGCATGTGCCAGCTGGGGGGGGGGGGCTTTGGGGAACTCGGGGAACAGGACCATAGACCAGCTGTACAGTGTGTATGTGGCCTACTCATCCGCCATGTAGGGGGTAGCACGTGTCAGGGTGTATGTGCGAACCTGCTATCACACATGTCTGCTGCATGACAGTTTGATTTGGCCTGTCTGTGCTGACACCCCCGCCTTGCCCACCCGGGTTGTGGTACACTGACATATCCCCTGTGTGCCATATCATATCATGTCCCAGCGACTTGCCCACCTGACCATCTTTGTACCGGCCAGTGTGATTTTAATCTCCCAGATGCACACTCTGGTGCACCACAATTGTGTGCAATGCTGTGCCGTCATATGTGTGTGACCATGTTTCCCTGCTGTCCATTTGTGCATTGCTACATCATGTTTTCCATAGGTTCTTCTTCTCACATGTGCCTTACTTCCATTTCTGTTTGCAGGTGATGCAGGATATGGGTATCGCGCCTGGCTGCTGACCCCTGTGCGTCTCCCTCGGACAGGTGCAGAGATGCGGTACAATGAGGCCCATGCCTCCAGCCGCTCAGTCATTGAGCGAACCTTTGGCGTTCTCAAAAGTCGCTTCAGGTGTCTGGATAGGACTGGCGGGGCCTTACAGTACGGGCCCTTGACTGTGGCAAAGATCATACTAGCCTGTTGCATCCTACACAACATTGCTCTCAGGCACAATGTTCCAGTCAATATTAATGAGGATCTTGGGGTGGATCCTGTGTGCCCTCCTGCACCTGGCCATGTTGACACACGTGCTGGGATTGCGGCCAGGCAACATCTGATCGGGGAGCTCTTCTCCTGTAAGTTCTGCTTCTGCTGGTGACGTTTATCTGGGTTGCCCATGTGTGGGCAGGTGTATGGATTGTGCAGCAGTACCGTGTCATGTGTCAACATGTCTGATGTCTTTTTGCCTCCCCAGGATGGGCTTCTGCTTTCCGGGCCCCCAGGACTTTGCAGATCATACTGCCCGATGCTGTGCTACATGTGGGGTTTGTGTGTAAACAACTGCAACAGGCAGGTGACTCGGGTGAGTTGCAATACAGTGCGGTTTGCATTGCTGTCGCCATGGTCTGACCCATATATGTTGCTTACTCTCCGCTGTTCCTATGGTGCTGCACTGCTCTCTGGCCCACTACCCCATCATGCTTAGCTTCATTTTGTCACACATGTGGCGGGGCATGTGACAGGCCTGCCTGTTTACTGGGGCCGCTGCTGCCGTTTGGTCCGGCCGCCATCACTCAATTGTTTGGTCAGGCACATGCTCCTCTTACGGACGCTTGTCCCTGACCACAGCCCATCCACATGGCTCTCCATTGCCCTGACCCCTTCAGGCCCTTACTTGTCGCTCCCCTGATATATTGCATTTGGTTTGCACTGCATGATATTTCGTGGGTCGTGTATGGACCGGTTCATATGTACCTCCCATCCCACCTGTGGACTGTGATGTTGGCTATGGACCCCTGCTCAGAATGTGTGGTGCATCTTGTTTGGTCTTTGGGGTGCCCTCACCTGGCACACAGCTGTGGTTATGTATGGAGACATGCTGTGGTCCTGTCTGCATCCATTTCTGTATGCCTACTGGTGTTACGGTAGTTATTCTTTTCCTGCTGCGCCTTCCATCCTAGTGTTCATGGCTTTTCGCTCTCTCTGTTCCCCTATTTTTATGTCTTTCCTTCACTGGTACCTGTGGTCACTGTAACAGTCATCTCTTTGCTTTTAGGTCCTGCCCGCTCTTATCATCCTCATCACCGTTGGGTATCATCCTTTGGTACATCAATCTGTATCAGTGTGATGTGACATGTCCTGTATGTTGCTGTGCACTGTCACCCCGTATCCTACACTGCTACCCTTGTCTGCATTGCATCTCTGTGTTCTTGGCGGGCCTGTGCCTGCTCTGCGTGGCAGGGCCACTCCTCTGGCCACCTCCGCCTACACAGGTTGACACATTTTCTCCTCTGCTGCCACACACTTTTGTTCTAGTACTCTAGGTTGCCAACACCCTTTGTTGTGTTGCTTTTGGCAGCAACATGTTTGTCTGCGCTGCTTCCTGACACATGGTATGTCCACAGGGATGTGGGTCCAGTAACTCCCTACTGTCCCTCGGTCAGTCACCTATCCATTGTCTTTACCGTGGGTTCTGTGTGGTGTTAGTACTACATCTGTCTCTGTTGCACGCTGGTTCCGCAGGTCCTGCAGACACCACTTGTAGTCCCTAGGGCACACTGACCTTGTCCCACATACCCTTTTTGGGGCACCATGCCACATGGTTCTGTGAGCCAGGGTTCCATCTGAACTCTCGTATCCGTGTGTACCTCATATGTCACTTAGCATGGGGCACCCTTCTCGGGACCATAATGGTCATCTTTCTCATACTTCTTCTTGGGCACACTGTTGGGCTACTGTCTTTTCCTGTTCTATTGCAGTGACGCACACATTCATTTGCCCATTCATGGGACGACGCTGTGGGGGTGCCTACCCCCTCATATGTTCCTCTCGAAACTGCTGATGTACATGTGCAGTGCACCATGAATGTTTTTGCTTACACCCATATCCTTACCCCCCAGCTGTCACTTTGGGTGGTGACATGGCGCACTTTCTTTGCACAGTCTGGGGGTTGTGGGTTCTGGTGGTACAGCCATCTGCATATTCTTTCTGCACATATTCATAGTATTTTAGTGTTTGCTTTTAATTTTGCCAGTGACTTTCGGTTAATGAAACAGGTCTGTGATGTTAATGGGCCTTTTATATTTGGTAATGATCTTGACCTCGGTCTGGGTTGTGTTTGCCATATGCCCTTGTTTGCTGAGACCTTGTTTTGTTCCATTGACAGGCTTTCTTTGTATGTGCATGGGGCAATTGCTGGGGGTCTGGTGTGGTGATTTGTAGCATTTCACAGTTCTGCTCCATGATCTGGCCACCTCATTATTCGGACTGTGTACTTTTCACGGACAATATGGGTGTCTAGCTATTTCATTACCTGTGGGGGCCCCTATGTCATGGATTTCAGACCACATATGGAGAATTTGGTGACCCTTTGTGGGGCATCTTGTAGTTTTACATTACATTGGTGCTGACAGCAGCACCACCCTCACAGTGCAGACTCCTCAAGGTGCCTCATCGGAACCCCTATGGCATGACCTGTGGGGCTCTCTGTAACACGCCCTTTAGCAGGGGTGGGGAACCATGGTCCTGGAGAGCCGCAGAACAGTCAGGTTTTCGGGATATCCCTAATGAATATGCATGAGATATATATGCATTAGAGATATCCTGCCAACCTGACTGGTTTGTGGCCCTCCAGGGCTGGATTTGGAGACCCCTGCCTTACACCTCTGTCATTTAAGATTGTGAGTGGGCAAGGTGCAGATGTCCAAGACATCAAAAGGGTTAGATAGAATGTGTCACATTCCTCCTCACTTCTCACCACCACCAAAATATTGTCCATCAGCCCCTGCGGGCTTAACAGCGACGCGAGGGAGACACTCTCCCTTAGCGCCTCTCAAAGCCATCACGGAGGGAGGGATTCGGCAGGGCAGAGGGGGCCCCGCGGGACCGTCCATGCTGCCGCGGCTTTGGTAGCAGCCAGCGGTTTTGCTTTTTTAAAATTTCATTTTACTTGAGCCGATGGGGGGGGGGGTAGGACTGGAAATGGGCTGGGGGGGGGGTTAGGGCTGGTAATGGGCTATGGGGGGGTTTAAGACTGATTATGGGCTGTGGCTGATGGGGGCTGTCTGGTAATGGGCTATGGGGGGCTAGGACTGGAAATGGGCTGGGGGGGTTAAGACTGGAGGTGGGCTGATGGGGTTAGGACTGGTAAGGGGCCGTGGGCGCTTGGGGGGGGTTAGAACTGGTAATGGGCTATGGGGGGTTAAGACTGGTAATGGGCTGTGGGCTGATTGGGGCTGTCTGGTAATGGGCTATGGGGGGGCTAGGACTGGAAATGGGCTGGGGGGGTTAAGACTGGAGGTGGGCTGATGGGGTTAGGACTGGTAATGGGCTGTGGGGGGTTAAGACTGATAATGGGCTGTGGGCTGTTGGGGGGGTTAGAACTGGTAATGGGCTATGAGGGGGGGTTAAGACTGATAATGGGCTGTGGGCTGATGGGGGCTGTCTGGTAATGGGCTATGGGGGGCTAGGACTGGAAATGGGCTGGGGGGGGTTAAGACTGGAGATGGGCTAATGGGATTAGGACTGGAAGTGGGCTGATGGGGGGTTAGGACTGGTAATGGGTTATAGGGGGGGCTTAAACTGAAAATGGGGTGATGGGGGGTTAGGACTGGAAGTGGGTTGATGGGGGGGCTAGGACTGGTATTGGGTTGGGGGGTTGCTAGGACTGGAAATGGGCTGATGGGTGGCTAGGACTGGAAATGGGCTGATGCAGGGACTAGAAGGGAATGGATGCTGGGTGAGGCTGGAACTAGAAGGGAGCTGATGTTGGGGGAGGATTAGAATGGGATGGGGCTGGAAGTGTAAAATGGAGAAGGGAAAAATATTTTGTGTGGGAGGGATAAAAAATCTACAATTGGCCGGGTATTGGGAGAGTAAGTGGGGATTGAGGATGGAGGGGTAAAATTTGAGTGGATGAAATAGGAATGAGGAAAGAGCAAAAGGAGAAAGATTAGTATGTTAAAGCAGATGTAGAGAGAGAATGGAAAAAAACTAGAAGAGAGAAGAAAGGACAAATGGACAGCA
The DNA here is from genome assembly GCA_033557465.1 of Ichthyophis bannanicus. Classification (NCBI taxonomy): domain Eukaryota; kingdom Metazoa; phylum Chordata; class Amphibia; order Gymnophiona; family Ichthyophiidae; genus Ichthyophis; species Ichthyophis bannanicus. The sequence continues at coordinate 430,162,657 of CM066032.1, forward strand.
GACGATGGAGAGTTAGCAGAAGACACGAAGAAACCAGAAGAAAGTGGCTGGAGCAATTGCAGCTGAAAAAAAAATGCACAAAAGGTAGAAAAATATCTCTTTATTTTGAATTTATTAATTGGAATATGTCAGCTCTGGTAAATGTGCATCATTAATGTCTGCGCTTTGTTTAGTACAAGAGCAAATTAATGTATAGTTTTATTTCTACAGTGTTGTACATTCCAAGTTTGGCTTTTGGGATTCCCAGTTTAATTATTGTCTTCCTGTTTCTAAATTGTGATTACTTGTTTGGTGATGGTCTATGTTCTGCATGTGTAACTGAGCTGAGGTGTTCTGTTTATATAATTCCTATTTGACATTGCACTTGTTCTCTTTCCCCAGTAGGTCATGTATTGTTGTTCTCTGAAATGTATTGGTTTAATATTTGCAGTGTTGCCTTTTGATTGGTAGAGTATGGTGCTTTGTGAGTCCTGGTAGTGCTTTTAGGATACGGCGGGTTTGCTATGGGTTGGCACTGGATTATAGTAATGTAGAAATATTTTAGTCTTTCTTTATCCATACACTCTAAGAGGCACGTTTACTAAAAGTTAGTATATGGTAACATTATGCAAATATTTATGCAAATGTGGCCCCTTATGCATATGAGGCCCCGCACCCTCCTTGGGCCGCCCCTGCTGGGGGCCCACAATTTTTGTTGGCGTAGGGTCTCACTCAAGGTAAATCTGGCCCTGCCTGTCCTTCTTCAAAGGGATTATCAACAGTCTCCTTTAAGAGAATCTGGAGCCCAGAGTTCGTGGCTGAGAGGGTGTGGCTCAGAGGGAGAGGTTAAGAATCCAGCAGGCTGCAGGAGGGAGAGAGGCCCATGGAGCCAGTAATCCTTCCAAGGCATGCTGTGCAAAGGAGGTCAGAGATAGGAACTTTAGCTGGGGCTGGAGAAGGAGCCAGGAGAACCAGCTTTGTGAAGGTTTAACAAGCTGGGACAGAATAAAAGCTGTTTTGTTTCCCCTAAACTGCTGTCTGTTCTGTGTTTTAAAGAAAACCTCCTTTCCTCTTCATGCCACACTTACCACAAGGGTATGTTATTGAATAATAGGGTGATGTATTGCACAATAGTACTCACTGTTGATGACATGGACACAAATTGGGTTTTTCTTTCATATCATTTGTATTATGTTCAACTTTCTATCATTTGTATTAAAAACAACATGAAATGACAAGAGAAATACCATTGACATTCCCCATGTCATTTCAAATGAATGTACATTCCAACTTTGTAAGTGTATATACTCCTGATAATTTTAGAAAAGCCTACTTGATCACATAAAACACTGCTCTCCACCCTCAGGCCCTTATAAAAACACCTCTATTATGTTTAAGACTTTAATACGAAGATATTAATTTGCAAGATTATTTATTTATTTATTTATTTATTTAATGTATTTTCTATACCACACTCTTTATTATCAGTGTGGTTTACAGTCAACAATATTTGTACAGTGCAGGCAGAACCTGCACTGGACTTATAATGAACAGGTGTTACAACTTGGGACTAACAAGGGTAACTATATACAGGCTAAGCGATCAGGTTGCAGGTGACCAGATCGGCTGGCAGCTATTTGCAGGTTGTCTAACTATATACAGATTGATCATCCAGATCGCAGATGTACAGTATTGCTTGGCGACTATATGCAATATTAGATGGCTATATACACATTGGCGTCTGCTTTACATTGGTATATACTATATACACATTCAACATACTGGGTGTACCGCTGAGCTAAAGGGTGGGGCTGCAACCGTGTGATATGGGTGTGCTAGGGGCGGTGTCCTGGTGGTTGAGTATGGTTGGTTGTGATATGTCATTAATATGGGAGTAGTGCTGGAGGAAGAGATGGTGCTTCAGTGACTTCCTAAATTGGGCGAGGTCAGTAATGGTCTGGATGGTTGGTGGGAGGGCGTTCCAGCATGTGGGTGCATAGAATACAAAGGCTCTGTTTCTTGTTGCTTGCAAGCATTTCGTTATTGCATTTGGGATTATCAGAGTGTTGGCAGTGAATGACCTCCTGGCTCTGTTGGGGGGAGGGACTGGAGTGGGCGAGGTCTGTGAGGGAGGTGGAGGAGCACTTGTTGATGGCTTTGAAGGTCATCAATAGTATTTTGAAGGAGAGTCTGCAGTGGACTGGCAGCCAAAGGAGGTGTTTCAAGATTGGGGTTACGTGATCCCTCCTAGAGGCTCTGTGCAATATTCTAGCGGCTGCGTTCATTGCAAGCTGAAGTGGGTTCAGCGTTTTCTTCGGGAGTTCTTGCAGAAGTGAGGGATTACAAGGGCCTGATAGATTGTTCGGAAGTCGTCTGGCTCAAGCAGATGTCGTAGGTGTCGGATTGTCCGTATTTTGTGGTAAACTGCTTTGACCAATTTGCTTATATAGGCTTTCATGTCTAGCTGTTGGTCTAGTGTGACCCCCTAGGTAGTGTACAGCAGGCTTGCTTAGTAGCTCAGTGTTTCGTACTTTTAGTGAGGCGGGAGGAGTAAATGTTTGGTTCCTGGTGATGAATAGGGCCTCTGTTTTGTTGAAGTTTATTCTGAGCCTTTGTGTATGGAGCCAGTCGGTGACAGCATCGAAGCAGGTTGTTAGTGGTGAGAAATCTGGCTGGTCGGTTGAGAACGGCATATAGAGCAGTACGTCATCGGCGTATACCAGGCAGTCAATGTTGAATGAGCGGATGAGAGCGCAAATGGGCTGCATGTATATATTGAACAGCAGGGCCAAGAGTGAGGATCCCTGTGGCATGCCTTGTTCTTGATGGAAAGATTTGGAGGTGGTGGAGCCGGTTCGAACATGTTGCCATCTGTCTGTTAAATATGACTTGCAGCACCTTAGTGCTCTATTATGGATTCCCTGCTCCTTGAGGCATGCCAGGAGTATTTAATGGCTGATGGAGTCGAATGTCACGACAATATCCACGAAGATCAGGGCAAAACCTTGTCTGATGTTGTCCATTCCGGTGGTTAAGATGCTGAAGAGGGTGGTCAGGAGAGTCTCAATGCCATGTGATTCTCTGAATCCATGCTGACATGGGTTGAGAGGCACGATGGTCTCATGTGGTGTTGGATTTGGCGTTGGATGACCTTTTAGTTATTTTGGCCAGTAGAGGGATGCTTGAGATTGGTCTATATGAGTCTACCTTCCTTGGGTCCAGTTTGTTGTTTTTTAGAAGCGGCCTGATGGATGTTTGCTTCAAGCTTCGTGGGAATGTCCCAGTAGAAAAGGATAGGTCTATGAGTTTGGCCAGGAATGGGCTGAGTTCTACGCACAGTGATTTTATCCAGAATGCTGGGCATGGGTCGTTTGGAGCTGTGGTGGTGTTGATGACCATGATGATGTCCTGGATGCCTTTCTCGGATGGGGCAGAGAAGGTATTGATGATGTCCTGGATGCCTTTCTCAGATGGGGTCGAGAAGGTAGTCAGTGGTGTTGGATGCTATGCACCATTCACAGGAGCGGGGTTCGTGGTCTTGTTGGTCTGGCTTGTTTTGGACTGTAGGTAATCCGCAAATTCCTGTGGGTTTGGCAGGCTTGGTTGGGTGGGGGAAGGTTCTTTTGTTAGGGTCTTGACTAGGTTGAATAGGTCATGCGGTTTGTTTAGAGAGCGCTGCAGGATTTCTGCATGGTATTGCTTCATTTTTGCTGTGACTGCTGCGCGGTGTCTTTTTAGGTGAGAGGAATATGTTTCCTGGTCATCAGTGGAGCACGATTGGCGCCGTATTTCAAGCTTCCTTAGGTGGAGGAGTGATGTCCATAGCTCAGGGGAGTACAATGGAGCGGCCTTTCTTCTCCCTCGTGGCTTATTACTGGTTGGTAGGTGAGCGATGGAGCCCAGGCTATTGTTCCAAGTGGAGATCATTTCATTGAGACTGGGTGCTAGCGGATTGAGGAGTGGCTGGGTTTTGTTTAGAATTTCTTCTTTGTTGAAGGGCCAGAATTATCCTGATGGAGCTGTGGAAGCCTCAGCTGAGGTCCGGGCACTTTTGTGATCAGGGTGCGTTGGCATTTGGAATCATCAAGCTGGGATCGGACCATGGAAATGGGGTGATGGATAGCACGAGATCGTGGTTTGGGTCTATGGCTGACTGTGGGGCGAAGACCAGGTCCAGCTTGTTTCCTTTCATGTGAGTGGGAGCATTGATTATTTTTTTATAGCCCAGCTCCTTAAGTGCCTCGAGGAAGGCTTTGGAGTGGGTGTCTTGGAGGGCACGTAGGTTGAAATTGCCCAGTAATGAGTTTGGTGTGGGAGGGTTCTTGGGGTTGCCGGTGAGGTCGATTATCGTTGATTGGTCCTCCGAGGAGGGGGATGGGGCTCTGTAGATTAAGTTGATGGAACTGTGCTTATTCACTATGGTGATTGAGTCGAGGTGCATTGTGCTGGTGGCAGAGATCAGCTGGAATTGTAGCTCCGTTTTGGTCAGGATGAGTGCTCCTCCACCTCTATGGTCCATTCTGTGGCAGGTGTGGATAGAGAAGCTGGTGGGGGGGGGGATGAGCTGGTGAAGGAGGACTGTGTCTGAGTTGGACAACCATGTCTCAGTGATTAGTAGGATGTCCAGGTTATGGGTGGATATCAGGTTGGAAACGGCTGGCCATTTCTTGCGGACTGAGCATGCATTTATGAGGGCGCATTTCAGGTTGTGGGAGTGTGGGTGCTTCTCTAGCTGAGATTTTTTGGCGTGCTGAAGTGAGACATAAAGTAGATGTGGGCATGGCGTGCGCTTAGCTTCAGCCACTGATTGGCGAGGGGTACCCGACCATCTCCTCCCTGAGCCCTGTAGGACTGGTATGGGATTGTAATCAGTAGTGAGGGAGAGGGCACTGTGGAGTAGGCCTATGAGAATGTAGCAGCTGGCTAACGCTAGGGGGTGGGGCGCCATTTTGGGTGTCTACTTCATGGCTCCTGGCAGTACAAATGTATCTCTATCGGGGGCTAATCAGGTAAATTCTGGTGCAGTTCAGTATATCAGACAGTATATCAAACAGTATATCAGGCAGGGCAGTTCAGTATATCTCTAGCCAACTGCTTGTTCTCTCAACAAACTCAGTGTCTTACAAGGCACAGTTCATAAAATTCTAGCAAACTGTTCTAGCGGTCACTTCACGGGTCACAGAAGCTATGGCTATACAAGCATTTTAGCATTCGGGGAAGGGTTATTTACTGATTTACAGTTAAAAGTCCTGTGTGAGGTAATGTTTGCTGCTTACTGTGGCTGTGTCCTTGTTGCGGTCGCTCCTTGTTTGCTATGGTGTCCAGGCAGGTGGGTTCACTGGTGAGGGATGCGCCTCGAGGTTTGGCCTCAGCCTAAGGGCCATGCCAAAGGGCCCTCTGGTGAGGCCCTCAGGTGCAGGCATGCCAGGCACAGGTGCGCCTGATGGCGCCCTTTTAAAGTGCTGGTGTGTGCCCCGATTGGGTGGCTCAGTTCGGTGCAGAGAGGCGGCGGATCATACTGGCTCAAGTGGCTCTATCCCTGCTGGGAGAGCTTCGGCTTGGCCGGCGACTGTGGGAGGAGAAGTTCTTGTGCCCGATGGTGCCCTTTTAATATGCTGGTGCGTGCCCCAATTGGGCGGCTCGGTCCAGTGCAGAGAGGCAGCGGATCAAACCGGCTCAAGCAGCTCTATCCTGGCTGGGAGAGCTTCGGCTTGGCCGGCAGCTGTGGGAGGAGAAGTCTTTGCGCCCAATGGCGCCCATTTAAAGCACTGGTGCATGCCCCAATTGGGTGGCTCGGTCCGGTGCAGAGAGGTGGCAGATCAAACCGGCTCAAGCGGCTCTATCCCATCTGGGAGAGCTTTGGCTTGGCCAACGGCTGCAGGAGGAGAGGTTCTTGTGCCTGATGGCGCCCTTTTAAAGTGCTGGTGCATGCCCCGATTGGGTGGCTCTGTCTGGTGCAGAGAGGCAGTGGATCAAACCGGTTCAAGCAGCTCTAATAAAAGAGCATGTTTAGTAAAGTACATTAAGCAGTTAGTAAACATTTTAATGCATGCTAACCATTAGAACAGATGTGCAGTAATGGCTACCATGCACTAAAAATGCAACTGTGTAGTAAAATAAAGTTTTACGGTTAGCGTGAGATGGGGGCATGGAAGGATCTTACATTATTTTTCCAAACCAGGATCACTGGCCACTATTATGTGGCCCAATGCTTCAAGCTGTGAAATTAAAGGGGCTAGACTTAGTAATACCACAGGTGGTCTGGGGGTCCTTTCCCCTGAAACCACCAATGACTTGCACCCTCAAAACTACCTGCTCCCCTGGCACTCACCAAGCCTCGCTACACCTCCCCCAAGAACCCCCATCCTCAATCACAAAAGACAACTCCCCCCCTGAAGACCCCCCATCCTCCATAGACCACAGGAGCCTACTTGTGAAGTCCTTGGTGGTCTAGTAGAATAGACAAGCAAGAGCAACCCCCCTTCCTGATAGCAGCATTGATGCCAGATTCAAAATGGTACCTGGCTCCCCTCGCAGTAGTCTCGCAGAACTTAGGGGTCAACCCCAGTGGTAGCACCCTGAGACTACCATTAGTGGATCCTAGGTGCCATCAGGGACTTCAGAGGTAGATCCTAGGGGCCTTCTGGGATTGGGAAGGGTCTCTGTGAGGGATATTATCTTTTGGGATTGGGGGTGAGGGTCCTTGGGAGGGACTGTACTTGGGCTTGGGACTGCCAAGAGAGTAGGATAGTTTTAGGGGGCTGTACTGGAGCTTGAGGGTGTTGGCACATTGGAGGTCCAAGGGGAAGGGGATCCTTGGACCACCTCTTACATTACCAGACATGGCACCTTTAATGTTGCAGCCTACAGTATCAGGCCACGTGTTAGCGGCCTGATGCTCCTGGATGGCAAAAATAAGATGCATTAAGGGCCAAATAATGTGTTATTGCCATAACACACTTTAGTAACCATTCTCCTTTGATGTCAGGATGAAGGACAAAGGCAAGAATTGATAATATACGGTTAATTAACATGCATTAGCACAAGGGTATCTGTAACATACTACACAGTAACAACTGTCACATGATAAACAGCTCCTACTGTGCAAATACTCTCTCACTTTAGCCTAAACATGTAGTACAGCCGACCTGCTACCGCACGCTGACTTTTGCCTTTTAATGAATGTTAACAGCACAAATTTATTATACTTTAGTAAGTAAAGCCCCAAAACATCTTTTTCAGATGTAAAATATATTAAGATAACCACTACTCCATATACCTGTATGACCCTGCACGTTTTCTAAAATAACATGATGATCCTACTAATTTAATTTAGCAGAACAAATTTTCCTATTTTATTCATCTTTATAGACAGTACGTCTTGAATTCATCATGCTAATTAGATAAACATTTTGCTACACATGGATTCTACTTTTATAAAACAGTTATAGAAAGTTATTTGGTTTATTTTTAATTTACAAATCTAATTATCATGATTAGTTTATTTACAGCCACTGCTTAATACATATTGATAGGTTTTCAGTCTAGTCAGTATAATCCAATTATAATGGCATTATGTGCTAATGAGTTTTTTAGACTGGCTATTTCAGGGTAAAAGATCATCCACTCTAAGTAAAATTGATTTAATATCTTCTACATTAGAACATATACTTGCAGACTCATGTTTGCAAGTATATGTTCTATGTGCAAAATACCAAGGACATGTATTTCCCATGAATAGTAAGTCATAAGCATGTTTTCTATATTTAAGAAGAAGTCTAAGGGAAATGTTTTCTAAGGAACGTTAACAGGTTTTATCGCACCTCTGAACAGTTAACACTACGGAAAGTGCCGATAACACTGGATTAACGTGCGGAAACTGATCCCCTAGCATTAAGGTAAAAAGAGGTGGAGAGTGGGCGCTAATGGGGCGGAGACTGGATGGGGATAGCATGTGCTCCACAATGCTGGTTTGTGTTACCGTTCTTTAGAGCTCCCAGTGCTGGGAAACCTAATGCCATCAGAAAGCTCACAGTAAGGGTTATTTCTGAGGGGAAAGAGCCTATGTTAATGTATGCCATGTGCTCCATACACCATAGTTCTCAAATTAGTGATAGTAGTGATTGATTGGCAGCAACAGCATGGTGCCCCATTAATAAAGGGCACTATGTTGTTGGTACCAAATTGGCAAAAGAGGTGTTAAGTGGGTGATGCAGTAGGGCTAGCTGGTCCATTAGACTGACAAGGCTGTTGCCTAGGGTATAAATCCGTGATGTCTGGTATGACTCTACTGTGACAGTGGCAGCACACATACATTCTGGAACAGTCAAAAAGGAGTCATACTACCCTCATGACCACCATGCTGCCATGTCAGCATTGTGTGAGGGTGGGGGTGGCAGTCACAGTGGCTTCAACATGCTACGGACAAAATCTGTGTCACGGTCCTGTGTGTCAGGTGCAACGTTGCAGTTGCCACTGTCAGTGGGATGGCATGCATTTCTGCAACAGGGACAGTGGAGCACATAGTGATCCCTCCCTTCCAAGGTCTAAGGCAGCTGCACCCCCCATCCTCAAGAACGCGTGGAAGCATAGCAGGTTGGACATAGGGTTGGATGGTGGAACAGTTGCTGGCGACATATACACCATCATTTCCTGATTCTATGAAATTTAACAACATCCTTTTGACTGTCAGATTCAGTGCCCATGGGGAGTCAGTGAGGCTGTCATGCAGGGCCTCTGATATAATGCATGCAGACACTGAGTAGGCCCACATAGCTTCTGGCCATGTGAACATAGGCTTTGGCCAGCAATGCCACCTATGAAGGACACATTATAAACATGTATGGTACTGTTCCCCCCATCCATACCCCCAACACATTCACCTCCAGGCACTGCCTTCCCATATGGTAGCAGGTGATGCAGAGACCAACATGACATCCTGTGCCACATTTCGGCAGCTGGAATTGTGCACAAACCATTCAGAGGTCAGTAACCCACTGTCACACTCAGGCATACATGTGCATTTGGACTCTCATTTGGGGTAATAGGTAATGTACTGCTGACTGCTTAGGCCAAAGATCAGTAGACAGTGTTGAGATGATATTTATTGTGTACAAATTTGCCTGATATGGACCTGCATGTATGTGCATACACTGCATGGAACAAAGAGTCCCCTGGCTTGCACTCTGCGACTACAGCATGGGACAAGAGCAATGTGCATGCAGGTAAATCACAGATTCCTTCCAGTGTCACCAACTAAGTGAATGAATTGGCCAGCCCACCACTCGAGCCTTGTTCCCTATAGGCTGCAGCTGCACCAAGTGGGCTGACAGTGTTGCCACAGATACAGCTGTTATGGCAGTTGGCATTAATAAGGCCTCTCACCTGTGCAAATAGGTGTGTCCTGAGGCCTGGCGGGTCAGTCAGAGGTGAGGGTTGAAATACAACCACATGTGTCCCCCTTGCTCACTCCATTCAAACCAGCAGGCAATATGGGAGCTGCCCAACAGTGTCATGTTGGGAGGTAAGTATAGGGGAATGCTGTGGGGATGGGCCTTGACAATGGTGTAACTGAGAATGCATTCTTTATCTTTATCTTTATTCAAAGTATTTGATAGACCGCCCTTTACCGAGGCGTTAGGGCGGTGTACAATAGAATAGGCTGCTGGAAAACAAAGAGAGAAAGGAATGCCAATAAATGATAGGAAAGAAGTGGGAGAAAAAGGAGGAAGGATAGAACAGGACAGGTATCAACACAGACAGCAAAAGAGAGATGAGGGAGAGGGTGCGAAATTGGGGGTGGTGGGGTGGGGGTAGGTAGGTGCTGAATGGTTAGGGTAGAAGGTGTCCAAGAATCCATAGAAGATACGGGGGGTAGGGGAATCAAGGGCCTTGTAGTTGATGGGAAGTAGCGGAAGGCCTAGTTGGTGATATGTGAATGACTAGGAGGGGTCGGGGAGATTGAAAGCCTGATGAAAAAGATAGGTCTTAAGGAGGGTCTTGAACAGGTGAAAATATATTTCAGTACGGAGGGAGTGCGGGAGAGAATTCCAAAGAGCAGGACTAGCAAAAAAGAAGGCGGCACGACGGGTTGACTCAAGGTGTGCATTTGTGGGGGAGGGTAAGAAGAGACGATTGCCATGAGAGGAACGAAGAAGGCGAGGCATGGGTTGAAGATAAATGAGATCAGATAAATATTGGGGTGTGCTGGTATGAAGGGCCCTATGTGTAAGAATAAGGAGTTTGTAGAGGTAGTGAGCTTTGATAGGGAGCCAGTGAAGGGAAAGAAGGCAGGGGGGTGATATGATCCCGAGGAGAAGAGAAGGTGAGAAGACGGGCAGCAGTGTTTTGAATGAGCTGTAATCTCCGGAGTTGGTAGTGTGGGAGACCTGCGAGGAGGGAGTTACAGTAATCGAGCCGGGTGATCACCAAGGAAAGCACAAGGGTGGTGAGGGATGTGACTGAAAGCAGTGGTCGGACAGCCCTGATCCTACGGAGATGAAAAAGAGAGCTGCGCACCACACCAGAGATATGCTGATGAAACGAGAGAGACGGATCGAGAGTAACACCAAGATAACGAAGAGTTGATACCAGAGGAATGGGAGAGCTAGACATATGTGGTGACAGAGTGGGGGGGGGGGGGGGGAAGCACCAAAGGTGAACCAGATAGCTGAGGACTTGGAAGGATTGACTACAAGGAAATTGTTGAGGAACCAGTCAGAGACGGCAGTTAAGCAGGTGTTGAGGAGAGTGAGGTCTGGAACTGAAGAAGAAGTGTGGTGGATTAAGAGAATATCATCTGCAAAAAAATAAGCGGAAATACCATGCTGCTGTATAAGAAAGGCAAGAGGGGCAAGAAAGATATTAAAAAGGAGAGGGGCAAGGATGGAGCCCTGAGGGACACCACAGGGGAGAGGAAGGGATGTGGAGGAGGAGGAACCAGTGTGAACCGCGAAAGATCAAGAGGAGAGAAAGGAATGAAACCATTGATGAACAGTGCCTTGGATGCCGAGGTCTGAAAGACGAGTGAGAAGAGTATTACAGCATCACAGCTACAGGTTAAAACTACTTACTGAAAACTGACCTTCTGCTTAAAATTGGTGTCAACACAATATGTGGGGTTACTGCATGGCTGACCTACAATATGTTGTATGAAGAGCCATAAAGCCTAGGCACCACATGTATGCACAGTGCATTGCTGCAGCTTACACTCCTCTGGAGACACCCACACACACATAACCCCACTGTCCAAAAGTGGTGCAGGCTGACATTCTTACCTGCCCTGTAGGCCTCCTTTGATGCTCCACCATTGTCAAAGCCTGCATAGTGTGCAGGTGCTATTAGCGAGCTCTGCAATGCTGGGGGGCTGTCAATGCCTGCTCAGTGTGCCTGTGCTATTAGTGTGCTCTGCCATCTAGCAGTGGGTAGTGCAGCTTTTCAGCATGCTCCTATTTTGGATCATTCATTTGGAACTCCCTCACCCCAGAAATCCGTGCCCTCACAGACCTAGGCGATTTTCAGAGTAAGCTAAAAATCTCCCTCTTTTTGTAACACTTTGGCATAGACCCTTAGCAACCCTCCCAGCACATCATCTAATGGATCTACCGCAGCACCAGCTCAGCCTCATGTAAAAAGTTATTAATGTTAATAGTTATTTTGCACCCAGATGAATTATCTATTGTTTCCTATGTTCAATGTAAACCTACTTGTTTTATTGTTTCACATAAACCGATATGACTGGTAGATACAGCGGTATACAAAAGCTATTAAATAAATAAAAAAACAGTTCTTGTAACGTAGGATAAAATTGACACCCCTAATACACAGGATGGTCTTGAACCCATAACCCTTCTTTTCTACACATACTAGCCATGTGTTTGGAGCCATAGAGTGGTGTTGTCAAACTATGTCAGTGTCAGGATGCATGAGTTGGGGTATGCCTATGCATGCTTAGATCTCTGAAGGTTCTGTGCCATACTTGTCTGACAATGTATGTTTGGCAGGTGTGGGAGAGGGACATCTTGTTAGGTCTTTATGTTGCACTGCCTTGCTATGCTGCTGGTTCAACTAACATAAATGTCTTACATATGGGATCTGTCCAGTCAAAGGGGCAGGCCATAATACTTGAACACACAGGGCCCTGTTTTCATCTGGGAGGTGCTATGTGCTGTGTCAGCTCATAGCCCACCCCACTGCTGGTGTTGGGGTTTTACTAATAAAGTCTATTCTGATTTTGAGATGGTGTGCTGGTCTCCTTGCTCCTGTTGCTCCTGCTGAGTTTTGCAAGGTCACGTGTTTTGTCTTAGGTTTAAGCAGAGTCCATGTTTCTGATCCATTTGGGAGAATTGGCAGGATCAGTGTTTGGACAAGGTGAATTTTGGTCTTGGTGGAGATATTGGCTTTCTTTCAGAGGCACCTTTTGAGCGAGGCAAATGCTATTGTTGCTTGGTCAATCCTACTGCGGATTTCAGTGGTGGATGCCACCTTTTCCTGCACCATTGATCCCAGATATTTGAATGCTGGGACCGGCACAGTTTGGATTACATCGAGGTGATCCATCCGTGGTCATAACTTTGTTCTTGCCCGCATTGATTCTTAGACCATAAGATTGGGCAATGCAGGTGATGTGGTAAAGGATGTCAGTAGTCTTAGCATCAGTGTCAGCAAATATGGCATTGTCATCTGTGAACATCAAATCAATTAGGAAGTTGTTCACGTCATACTGGACCCCATATCTGTCTTTGAATGTTTTCCTCATAATGGCGTTGATCACGATATTGAAAAGCAGGGGTGAGATTACATCTCTATGGTGGACTCTAGTTTGGATAGGAAATTCCCGGGATAGTTCATTTCGGATCTGCACACTGCTGGTTGAGTCAATGAATGATGCTTGGAGAAGTTGGATGATCTTCAGTGGCACATGTTCATTCTCCAGTGCCCTCCACAAGGCAGGCCAGTGAACATATAGATTATGAGCCCTTCGGGGACGAAGGAATGTATCCAGTAACTGCTTGTAGTGTGTGTAATATCCACTCTGATGCCCTTCAGCCTGGGTGGTATATCAAGAAATTGCATAAACATAAACATAATGGAGAAGATGACGGGTACATAATAAGGAGCAGAGGATTCTGGCTATTGCCTAAAGCAGAGCAGTTTACACAGGATGTATTGGAGTGGGAGATAAGGTCAATGGCTGAGCCATCTTAGCATGGACTGCCACAGGCATGGCCTGGGTGCACACATCTGTTCATGCTGAGAGGCCACGCTCACTCGGACCGAGTTGTGACCATGTCATGGCTATGTATCCAAATGGTGGTATATATGGTCAAGATGCAGTGATATGGGTGCTGTGCTTTTATGACTGGTCAATCTCAAGACAGACTGTTGTCTGTCCATGCTGTTTTTGCAAAGTCAATATGTTCATGGTCATTATACACATATGCAGTATGTGGTGATAAGCAGGCTAGGCTTAGATGGTATGTGAGTGGCTGGCATAGACCAGTGTTGCCCAATGTATACAGGCTGCCTGAGTTTGATCTAGTTGATTGGAATTACCAGAGAGTAAAGCTAGCAGCCACTCTCGGGGTGTTGTTAACCTGCTGATAACAACTGTCATGGCAGGCCTCCCTGCATGCTTAGACAACGCTCACTGCATTTGGGTTCTTTAAGAAATGACTGCCCCAACTTTAGGGAATGACATAAAACATTATAGGATAGTCCCTGGCCAATGGGAGCAGGGCATAAAGCCCAGATAAAACAGGCTAGTCCAGCATGCAATAAATGTACAGAATACAAAGTGACTAGCAGTAACATAAATCTATTCCAAAACCTGGAGAGTCCATCTATTGCAAGGCTTGCTCTAGAGACGAGGTGATTTGTGCCCTCCCTTACATTCAGAGTAACTGCTGAAACAGGTCATTTGCACATATGGCAGCTGTCATGTGCAGGAAGCACACAATGTCCCTTCACATTACAGAGCTGATGTGATGGATCTCTGCATTCTCCATATGGGCATCAGTTGCATATATCTGCTCAGATCATGCGTTGCATCATGATTATTGGCAAGGCCAACCAATACCGGCACTCAGAGCCCCAGTTGCAGCCATAGTGGTGACTGTGATCACTGGAGAATTTCCCAGTACCTGCTTGTCTTCTATGATGGTGGGAGATGTGTGCATGGCTCTCCGAGGAGGGCAGGATGGTCTGCAATGGACCACAGGGGTCATGAATGTGGTTTGAGTTAGGTGTATGTGCAGGTGTACCTATCTTGCAATGTACAGCAGGTCACAAGGGACTGCACACCCTGCACAAGTGCTGCCTCAGGGGTTAGTGCCACACTGTGGTGCAGCAGACCTCTGCATGTGACTGTTGTTTGGCATTGGGGTTACAGTGGAAGCACGGGCATCTTGAGTTCACATGTGGCTTGGTCTTTGCACATGCATTCTACAGCTGTATGTCTGTTATGCAGCTAAGGTACTGACTGTCCAGTGCAGTACCTACTGCATGTGTGCCGCTGTGGGCAGGCCCTGGTGTGGTGTACCACTGTATCAGGATGTGCCAGCCACATTTTTAATATCCTGGGTTTTGGTCATTGCAGGCGGGGACCTGCAGTCTCTTTGATTCTAGACATTGCTGTGCACAAAAACCTGGAGGTATAACCTGATGGTTAGAGTGCTGGCTCAATAAGCAAGAGACCAGGGTTTGAATCCCACTTGTTCTCTTTGTGACCGTGGGAAACTCATTCAATATGCTATCAGAAACAGTCTGGGGTCTGCATTAACTGGAAGACATACATTCTTATGCTTTTTTATATGTTACGATAGCCTATCGGGTCTGCAAACATGTGCATTGCAATCATGCCCATCTGACAGCATGACTTTATTGGCTCTGCTATAGCCCATTGCAAAGGGTCAGACATGTATGACACGTGAGTTGTACATGATTGGAATATTTCATCATAACTGTGACTGAACATCTTTGGCTCCATCACATATATGCAATACATGCAGGAACATCCCACTTTTGGGATGGCCACCTGCAGGGATCATCACACATCCTTACTTGCTCCTACAGATATCCCCAAGTGCACTTCAATTACTGATTACTGCAGATCATGAAAGGAGAGTTCAAAGAACATCAAACAAGAACCTACCACTCAACCCATCTCTAAAAATGAAAGCTAGACAAGATACCTGTAACAGAACATTTTCTCTCTTTACCCCCACACTTTGGAACGCGCTCCCTGAGTCTATAAGAGCTATCAATGACTTAATGGATTTTAGAAAGGCTCTGAAAACTCATTGGTTCCTAGAACATTATGAAAGAAATCAATGACTTTGATCTGATTAAGTGGTATAGCCCTGCCGCAGTTAATTTATAATCAGTAATGCCCCCAACTATCCTCTCTCTAAATAATCCTTGCCCACATAATACACCCTCTGCTTCATACAGCTGCTAACCCTCCCACATGATTATCCACCATATGTTAATCCCCCTCTTTTTGTTATCCAAGTTTAAATACTTGTTCAATATAAAGTTACAGTTATTTTAATGTTATAATGTAAACTGCTTTGAATGTAAGATAAGGCAGAATAGAAAACCTGTCAAATAAATAAATAAATATGGCCAATATGAGAGACACTTGTCCAATTGTTATATGCTCGTGTGTCAGGAAGATTGTATAGTGGTTAGAAAAGTTGAGACAGCTGTCATTCTCAAATAACTGGTATTGGAACTTCCCCATGGCACAACTACTATTTTTTCTGCATTTGTGCACGCTTGGCATCTTAATGTCCGATGTCCTCTTAGAGCCCAATAAACGGAGCCAAGCACCCTTACTGTTGGAATGCATATTCCCCACCCCGGCCTTTACTGCACAATAACACCTTTACCGCTGCTGTTAATGCTTGCTATCTAGTGTGCTCTTAATGCTCTTTAGAAAACATTCCCTTAAGATAGAGATATAGAGAAATTAAGATCTGATCATTCAGCAATTAGCAGAAAGTATCTTTGTGTGCTGTATGTGTGAGACAGAAAGAAGCAGCATCTGATTCTCCATTTTCTACTTGGTATTAGTGCCTGTTATTTGAAATGTATTTCTCCAAATTAATGCTTACTTGAGTTTCTGTGAAAGCTAGAAACTTAAATCACCCTATGGGGATGAGAGAAGTCCTATATTATATATGTATATTAAGATAACCAAACATTATTTTATTTCAGAAGAATGATTTTCCATAAAAAATGAACTATTAGACTATGGGGGATTGGATTAAGAGTATTAAGAAAAGAAAAATGAGGTGGCTATCTTGCTTCACAAATCAATACATATTACCCTGCCATCACTGGCTTTTGGCAGAGAAGGTTATTAGGTAGAAGTTAAGATTTAATTAGATGAAAAACATTTTTTTTTAAACTTTTAGAGGGTAATATTATAAAGTCATGCCTTGGTAATTTGTATTTTCACGGACATATATTTTGGCCAATTGATAAAGTCAAGAATACACATACCTGACTTCATAAAATACTAATGTATGTGACATAAAATGTGCTTTTAGTGAAGGCACAAACATTTGCACCAGTCCTATAACCTATGCCTACTTTTTGTAAGTGCACACAAATTCTATAATCAACACACACACAATTGCACAGTCTGTCCAAACTTCACCCATATGCACTCCCACAGTAAAAGTATGAACAATGAGAACGTGTGTACTTTTATGCTAGTTGGTATTTTATAATACATTGCTTACATGCATAAATGTTATTAGTCTCTAAAAATTGGCTGTTCCTTATAAAATGACCCGCCTTTGGGGCTGATTCTATGCAGTACACATGAACAGTCACTAGACACATGCATAAGTCTCTATTCGTGCTGAGCGTCTATGGCGTAAAGCCTCCTCTCTCACTACTCTCTCACGCTTCAAGTCTGAACACACTCATTACCGATCTCACATTCACAAAGCTAAACAGAATTACTTTTCCACTGCCATCTCCTCTGCACCCAACCAGACACATCACCTCTACTCAGTTCTCCAGTTTCTCACTTCCCTTCGGTCCTTCTCCCCCTCTTCCCTCTCCCTCTCAGTTGGCTACTTACTTCAGCACTAAGATACTTGACCTCAGGCAATCCCTGTCCCACTGTCCTCCCCCTATCTCTGATCCTCCTCCCTGCTCCCCTCCTCCCACCTCCCAACTGTCCCACGTCTGGCATTCATTTCATTCAATCACTTCTTCCAAACTCATTGCAACAATCTCCTCCTCCAAGAAGACATTTTGCACCCTGGATCCCATTCCTTCCTCCTGGCTGCTCACCCCCTCCTTGTCTCTTATTCCACCTGCTCTTGCTATAATCAACTCTAGTCTTTCCACGGGTGTTTTTCCTCAATCCTGGAAACACTCTCTGGTTCGTCCCATTCTTTTTTTTTTTTTTAAATTCTTTATTTTCGTTTTATAACAACAAAGGAAAAGGAAGACATACAGCTAAAAGACAGATACATAAAGTGTAATACATACACCAAAGTAAACCCCTGCCACCCCCCTCCCCCCTGCTTCTTCTCTAGAAAACTAATCATTCCCGAAGCGGGCGTGTACTTACATTATTGTGTTACAAAACCTAACGGTGATCTGAAACATGATGAGTGCACATTATACAGGCATGTTGGAACAATGAACAGATTGTACATAATCATTAAGCATCTGCCATTTAGACAAGCGAGAGTGAGTTTGGGCATGGGGAATAGCTCTCCGAGGTATCTGCTCATATTTACTATATAAGCAGACGAGGTTCCACCATTCATTGACAGTAAGTCGAGAGCTATCCTTCCAATTCCTCGTGATTAAGCATATGGCTATACCCAGCATGAAATCAAGGAGAAAGCGACCCTTCTTAGGAAGAGAGGGGACCTCCGCCACAGAGCGGAGTCCCACGATCTTCCAAGAGAGAGGCTCGTGAAGGTGTAAGATAAATTGAATACAACCCCAAACCCGCCCCCAATAAACCTGTAGTTGAGGACATTCATAAATCTTAGAAACGGCTGGGGAATAGGCGGCCACCATGTAAGGTTTAATATTGAGTTTAAGAGTTTCCTTCGAATTTAAATGCGTTTCTTGGAGAAAAATCAGATCCGCAGCTTCCTGACTCAGGTAACTTAGGATTTTCTTCCGTTTTATCGGATTATTGATTCCTTTTACGTTCAATGAGAAAATCTTACATGGTGCCATCAATCGGTAATAGACATTTTAGGTAAGGGCGCTTGAAAACATACAACATAATCAGAATCTGTGCAACAATGACATAATCACCGAGTATGCTGGCTAATACACCCCATATTGAAAAGTATGTACCAAAGTATCTTAGAGAAGAAGCAAAACCCCCAAAGAATATGGCGACCATATGTCTGCGGGAGGAGGCCCTAGAGAGGAAATAGAAAGACATGAAAAAAAAAAAGAAAAGAAACACCAGAGTCCATAATTAACACTGTCTCTGATACTCATCGAGGCTACTGTGGGTAGATGGAGTCGGGTCACAGATATCATCAAAAGTAAGGCAAACAAACTGCCCTCGCCAGACTCTTTGCTGGGCTGCGGCAGATCCAATATGGCAGGTACAGCGGATATGAGAATACTTGCAGGAATATTCTGGAAGTCAGCGCATCAAGTCGGCTTCTTTGGAATCCAAAAACTCCGCTAGTAGATCAGGGTCCTCAAATGTTCTTGTCTGATTGTGAAGCGTGACTCGGAGCTTGGCCGGGTACATCAGGCCATAGCGTGCTTGTAGTTGTTGAAGCCTCGGCCAGAATTCCAGAAAGCGCTTTCGGCGGTCGACCGTGGGTTTAGCCAAGTCAGGATAGAAGGAGATCTTGTGGCTCTCAAACTCCATATGGCCCTTTGCCCGAGAGGCACTTAGAATTTGCTCCACGTGTTGATATCTCAAAAGTCGAAAAATGATAGGCCGCGGGGTCTTCCTGTTGAGCGTTATGCTTGTGGGTACACGATGAGCGCGATCGATCTCCAAATCTTTGGTAAAGGTGATTTGGAGCAGGGAAGGGAGGATTTTGCATAAAAACTCTTTCATGTCTCCCGATTCCGCTCCCTCCGGTATGCCCACGAGTCGTATATTGTTGCGGCGTGCTCTATTATTGCCATCTTCCACTTCTTTCTGCAAGGCCCGCACCTGACGTTCAACTTTGTCGAGTTTGGACAACCGGGCCGCATGGGAGTCCAATATGGTCTCCATTTTGTCCTGACGCGAAGAAAGCCCTTCTAGCTTGCTTTGCAGCACACCAAGATCTTCCCGCAGCGCTCGGAGTGCTTCACCGTTTGATTGCACGAGGTTTTTGACCCCTCTAATCTCTGCGAGGATTTCCTGCTGCATTTCGGGGCCCTCGCGCAAGGCCAGCCCCTTCTGCGGGGACGGGGGTTCAGTTTTGGAACGTTTGCCGTGAGAAGCCGCTGGAGATCCAAATTCCAGGCGCGTGGGTTTGGTCCCCGCCATCTCACCAATGTGCCCCGGCAAGATCAGAGTAGAAGTTCCAAGTATGTACGGTGTTAATTCAGGATTCTGAGTAGGCCTCTCGGGAGCCTCAGCGTTATGCGACCATCCCGCTGGACATCAGGCTCCGCCCCCCCTGGTTCGTCCCATTCTTAAAAAGCCCTCACTCGACCCCATGATCCCTTCCCACTATCGCCCAGTCTCCAATCTCTCTTTCCTCTCTAAAATCCTGGAAAAGGTTGTATTCTCTCAATTATCTTCTTATCTTGACTCTACTCACTTCCTCCACCCCCGCAAGTCTGGTATCCAGCCTGGCCACAGTGTTGAAACAGTTCTCTTGGGTTTTCTGAATGAACTCCATACAGCTCACGCCCGCGGTGATCTCTCGGTAGCGGTCTCTTTGGATCTTTTTGCCGCCTTTGATCTCTTCGACCACTCCCTTCTTCTGGCCCACCTACGGGAGGCGGGTCTTTGCAGCACGGTTCTCCACTGGTTCCACTCCTTTCTCTACTCCAGAACTTGCTCCGTTCTTTCCTCATCTACCCCTCTATCTTCCTCCGAGCCTTTTCCCCTTCCCTGTGGTGTCCCTCAAGGCTCAGTGTTGGCCCCCCTTCTCTTCAACATCTTCCTCACACCTTTTGCTTTAGTGGTTCAACAACACGGGATCTCTACTTTCTATTATGTCGACAACCTGGTTCTTCTGCATCATACCTCCCCCCTTCATCCTGATCTCTCCCCTCTTAACTCCTGCCTCACAGCTGTTGCCGACTGGCTTACTACCCACTGTTTGCACCTTAACCTCACAAAAACTCTTGCCATCTGGTTCTCTCATGGTAGTATTCCTCCCCAGGGGTCCCCTTCCCTCTCTGGTTCTCCCATCCGCTTAGTCTCCTCATTTTGCTACTTGGGCACCCTCTTCGACTCTAACCTATCTTTTCGAGATCACATCTCTCACATTTCCAAAACCTCATTTTTCTTCCTCCATCAAATTTGCGTTATCCGGCCCTTCCTTATCGCACAGGCACTTACTACCTTTCTCTTATCCTTGGTTATGTCCCGTATCGACTTCTGTAACTCCGTTCTAGCTGGTCTCCCCTCTATACAACTTCACCGCCTTTAACGCATTCAAAACACTGCCGCCCGACTCATTTTCCATTCCTCTTCACGCGATCACATCACACCCCTACTTATTCATCTTCACTGGCTTCCTGTTAAATTCCGCATCCATTTCAAAATCCTTGTACTTGTCCATCGCATTCTCTACACCCACTCCCCCCTCCAGTATTTGGCTGATCTCGTTCACTTCCATACCCCTGTGCGTTCCTTACGATCTTTGCATCTCAGTCGCCTACATCTCCCTTCCCCCTCATCTGCTCACCTCCAGTCCACACGTTCCTCTGCTTTCTTTTTCATTGGTCCCACCCTCTGGAACTCCCTACTCTCCTCTATTTGGCTTGAACAACAACATACCACTTTCAAGAACAGTCGAAAAACCCACCTCTTTGCCCTAGCCTTTGACCTCCCTGACCCATCTGTGTAATCTTACTCTCCCTCTCCCCACTTTTCTCTCTCCTCCCCTCTGTCTCATTGTATGATTCTGCTGGTTTGCTTTCCTATCCACTATTGTTACTTCCTTTCTTTTTCCTGCCACTTGGTTTTCTGTGTATGTTATGTAAACCGCTTTGATGTTATTGTTGAGCGGTATATAAAGTTAATAAACATAAACATAAACATATTCTTAAGGTCACACACACTTGAATGGGCATTTATGCATGTGCTTTGGGTAGTTGACATTCTGCGAGCACACGTAAGTCCCATTATGCATATTTTCTATAGGGGTGTGCATGGAGGTGGAGCTTGTTAAGAAAGTAGGTGGGGCCTAAATTCACACACACATGCTATAGAATACTCTAACATATTTGTGTTTCCTCGCTAAGCTGGTCATATGCAGTTACACCTGAATATGTAACTGCCATGACTGGGTTCAGGCACACCAGTACACCACTATTCTATAAATTATGTGCAGATATTACTTTATAAAATTGACACCAGCAACGCATGTGGAAACATGTGGACACTGAGTAGGGGGGTTATAAAATTACCCTCCACATGTCCAGTCTTATACCAACAACAACCCACTTTTTTTCAGAAGACACAATCTTCCAATTAGATGATTATGCAATCATAGTTAAAGATGTGTCTGATTTGCCCATTGTCCCAATTTTACATAGACAATCCAAAGTCAAATTCATTTAGGGGTATGTTTACTAAAGGGTGGTAAGGGAGCAAGTACACAATTAATGTAGGGAGGCGTAGTCTAGTGGTTGGGGCAAGGTACCATAGGCCGGAAGGTAGGTGGTTCAAATCCCACTAGAGGACAGCAACCTTGGGCCGGAAGGACTGGGGTTTCTAGTCCCACAGGTGCTCCTTGTGGTCTTGGGCAAGCCACTTAACCCTTCATTGCCCATGTTCCCTGTAAGTATTAGTGTATGTGTGTCATATCCCCTCGTGTTAAATGTATCCCCCAACCGCTTTGACCCGGTGAAAAGCGGGATATAAATGCAGATAAATAAATAAAATAAATAAATAAATGTGCATTATCGGCATCCACGAGCAGTTAAAGCCGCAAGATGTACCAATAACGCAGCGGTAACGGGAAAGGAAGTGGAGAGTGGGCATTAATGTGGCTGAGAAGGGCGAGGACAGCATGTGTTCCCATACTTCTGGATTGCGCAATCATGTGTTAGAGACCCCAGTTCTGGGAACCCTAACATTATCTGAAATTTCATTGAAAGTGCTATTTCTGAGGGGAGTGAGCCTATTTAAATGTATGCAATGTGTTCCACACACAGGGAATCCCAAGAAAATGATAGTAATGCTCCATTAGCATCAATAGCATAGTGCCAATAAAGAAGGGCACTATGTTGATGCTGCCAATTTGGTAAAGGAGGTGCCACATGGATGATGCAGTGGGGCTCGCTGGTCTGCAATGTTGACCAGGCCACCATCTAGGGTGCACATCTGTGATGTCCGTCATGTCTCCACAGTGACAGTATCAGCACACAGACATGCTGCTACTATGAAAAAGAAGACCATTAGATGATAGAGGGGTAAAAGGGGCATTAAGAGGAGACAAGGCCATAGCAGAGAGACTTAATGAATTCTTTGCTTTGGTCTTTAATGAAGAAGATGTAGGGAAGCTACCAATGCCTGAAATGGTATTTAAAGGTGATGCATCGGAAGAATTGAAAGTAATATTGATAAAACGGAAAGATACATGACAACTATTTGATAAACTAAATAGTAGCAAATCATCTGGACCAGATGGTCTACAACCGAGGGTGTTGAGAGAACTGAAATATGAGATTGCAGACCTTCTATTACTAATCTGTGAACTATCATTAAAATCATTAGTAATACCTGAAGACTATGTAATGACCATTTTTAACAGAGTTGCAGGGGTGATCCGGGAAACTACAGTCCGGTGAGCCTGGCGTCAGTACTGGCAAAAATGGTAGAAACCATTATTAAGAACAAAATTTCTGAAGATGTAGATAGTCATGGTTTAATGGGAGAAAGCTAATATGGCTTTAGCCAGGGAAGTTCTTGTCTTTCTAATCTTATATTTTTTTGAAGGTGTTAGTAAACAGATAAACAAAGGTGGGTCAGCAGATATAGTGTATCTGGATTTTCCGAAAGCCTTTGACAAGGTCCTTCATGAAAGACCCTTGGTGAAATTAAAAGTTATGGGATAGGAGGCAGTGTACTATTGTGAAATCAGGAACTGGTTAAAAGATAGAAAACAGAGGGTAGGGCTAAATGGCCAATTTTCTGCATGGAAAAAGGCGACTAGCAGAGTACCCCAGATATCTATGCTGGGTCCGCTGCTTTTTAACATATTCATAAATGACCTGGAAATGGGAATAACGAGTGAGGTAATCAAATTTGCAGATGGTATAAAATTTTCAAAGTTGCTAAAACCCAAAAGGATTGGGAAAAATCGCAAGAGGATCTTGATAAATTGGAAGACTGGGCATCCAAATGGCAGATGAAATTTAATGTTGGCAAATGCAAAGTTATGCACATAGGAAAGAACAGCCCAAACTATGGTTACACGATGCAAGGTTCCACATTAGGAACTACCACCCAGGAAAAAGATTTAGGTGTCATCGTGGATAATCCATTGAAACCCTCTGCCCAGTATGCAGTGGCAGCCAAGGAAGCAAATAGAATGCTAGGAATCATAAGGAAAGCAATGGAGAATAAAACAAAGGATATTATAATGCCTCTGCATCATTCCATGGTGCGACCACTTCTCAAATGTTGTTTGCAAATCTGGTCACCATATCTTAAAAAAGATATAGCAGAATTAGAAAAGGTACAGAGAAGAGCCACCAAAATGGTAAAATGGATGGAAGGATACACTTTTGAGGAAAGGCTTAAAAGGTTAGTGCTCTTCAACCTGGAAAAGAGATGACTGAGGAGAGATATGATAGAGGTCTATAAATTAATGAATGGAGCGGAATTGTAAACATAGATTATTTACACCATCAAAATGTAGAAAGATTAGGGGACATGCAATGAAGCTACAGTGTAACCCATATAAGATTAAAAAGAGAAAATACTTTTACACTCAATGCATAATCAAACTCTGGAATTCGTTACCGGAGTACATAGTAAATAATGTTAGTGTAGCTGGATTTAAAAAAAGTTTGGACAAGTTCCTGGAGGAAAGGTCCATAAACCATTATTAAAGGGACTTGGGAAATCCACTATTTGTCCCAATACAAGCATTGTTGGACCTGTGGTTTCTGGGATAACTGCTAGGTACTTTTGACCTAGATTGGTCACTGTTGGAAACAGGATGCTGGGCTTGGTCTGACCCAGTATGGCGTATCTTATGTTCTTATGTTCTTATGTTCTTATCACACTACACTGCCATTTTGAGGACATTTCACCGGGTATATTTTCACTCAAAAATCTTTTATGGAAATTTAAAGCCAACTTAGTAAAAGATCTGATTTTGTTAATAAATAAGGAGGAAGCCAAGATGGCAGCACGCTGAATCTCAGCTCCCGACATGCATTTCAATATGGGCAAAAAGAGGAAGACTCAGCAGGTTTAGTTGCCTCAGTCTAACCTGCTTGATTCCTCAGAGCTTTCCTTTGGTCCTTTGGATCCTTTTGTGTGTCGGGGACAGCAGTCGATGGAGAGAAGTGGTGCAGAAGGCCCGGCTTTGAGACTGGTTGAGTGCTCTACCTCACAGTCTCCCTTGGGCAATGAACTCTCGGCCCCGTTGACACAGCGACCCCAGAAGCAGGCATAACCCGGTAAGAGCTCCACCGGGTTGGAGGGTGTGAGAGCCTCGGAGATTGGTGCTTCTTCGGTCACTCACATGCGGTCGCCCGACAGAAGTGTTCAACCGGTGTTTGAAGTCTTGTAGGGTCAATCTTCACAAATAGTACCACCGAAAAGGATTTCAGCAGCAGGGGAAGCCTTTGTTAGTTTGGCTTCTCCAGTTTCCACTTCTTCAGGGCCTATGGAGTCCCTGGAGCCGGCTGCCGGTGAGATGGGTTTATCTCCATTTTTTTTCCTTCATCTTGCAAAGATCAGTACTTTTTACACTTGAATCGATCTGGGATGCTATTAAGTTGCTGGGTGAAGCTCTCTCACTCCTTAAATACAAGTTTTATAGGCTAAGACCCAGGAACTTTCCATGAATTGTTCTCGGTATGCTCAGTGTGTGGAAAATCTGCAGACAGCTGTGGAAGCCCTTTCCTTTAGGGTTAACTGACTGGATCATGAAGCAGAGGGCTTTGTTAAAGATTCTAACGCTATAAGATTTAAGTTAGAACAACTGGATAATTGTTCACATATGGCGAGTCTTCGCCTGGTCAATTTTGCTAGATCTAAAATGGTTACCGCTAAAGATATGGTTAAGCAATGTTTTCTAGAGGTATTTGGGGTACCACCTGAGTCATGTCCTCCTTTACTAAGAGCTTATTATCTGCCACAAGGTCATAAGGAACCTGTTTCTGCAGAGATTCCTGGCCCTCAAATGGCAGATATATTGAATATTTCTCAAGTGTTGGAAAGATCAGATATTGCTTTTGTAGTACCGGCAAAGTGTTTAATAACTTTGGCCTTTATATCGGAAAAGGAATGGTTGTTACAACTATTTTTTCAGAAACGTAATGTATACTTTAAGGGGTGTTTGGTCAGAATGTTCTCCGACTTGGAAAGGGAGACCCAATGCCGCAGGCAAGAGTTTCTCATTATGCAACCTAGAGCTCTTCAGCCTGGGGGTTTATTTTTCTTGAAATACCCATGCAAGTGCCATGTTAAGCTCCAGGGGCAGGCATATGTCTTTTTTTCCCTCGCAATTTGTTTCCTTTATTAATGCACATGGGGATCCTGAAGTTGGGAATGTTGGAATTCTACCTGTGTCTTGGATAGTCTGGCTGTTTGATTCAATGTAAATTGCTTCTGTTATTTTTTTTTCCTTGGCGTAGTAAGAGCACATTTTTGGCCTTCTCTTGGTTTTCTATATTGTGGGCTGGTGGATGGGGAGTCTTTATGTTTATTTCCTTATGTGGTGCTTGTAGGCTATGCTTACATTAGTTCTGTTTCCTGTGACAACCCACTTTTCCTAACAAGCATATATTATTTGCTTGTTATTTTGTGAAAATGTATAATGATAAAATAAAAATAAATAAATAAATAAATACAGTGGGGTCAATATTCAGAAGTACTTATGGGATTGACAAGGACACTAGATACATAAGCGATCTTCTTGTTTTTAAAATACTTAAAGACCCACCTCTTCTCTGAACATTTCAACCCCACTACATGATCTCCCCCTGCCTCCCCCATCCTTCCCCTAGACTTCTGTATAGAGACAAAACTTCATGTAACTGACATATAGGGGTCATTCTGTGCAGTGCTTTTTGGGGATGTACATCCCCCATCAAATGCTTGGGGCTGAATCCAAATCCAAAGCTCTCTTTATGTACAGAGGAGATGTCCGGGGAGCTCTAGATGGGGGCGGGAAGTAGTGGGCTAGAGGAGGAGCATGGGCGAGGTGGAGGGGGGCACAGACATACAGGGCTGATTGTGGTGGAATAAGTCTCCCTGAAGAAGGAGATCAGCCCTGGCAGGCCCCTCCAAAATGATGAGGAACACCAGGTGGTTACCCGCAGCCCAATCCTGGCCTTGGCAGGCCCTTTTGGGGGTTGGTCGGTGGGAAACAGCAGGTTTATTCAGTGGTGTGGAATCGGGGCTCTTGCATGGTATCCCAGTGCTATGGCGATGGGACACCATAGCACCAAGGCTTCATGTAGGAACATTGGCTGGCTTGGATGGGCCAGGCACAGGATCTGGGTATGTCCAGCCCATCCAGGCTCTTTACCCCGATTCTGCTCCCATGGGAAAGTATACCTCCCAGGGGTGCAGAATTGGGTGCAAATACGGGCCGTCCAGATTTTGGACATCTGGACGACCCAGACTTGCCATGATCAGAATGGGGCCCATATTGTATATAGTTAACCATTCTATGTAGCTAATGCATGCTGTCGATAGTAAATTGTTTTGCTGTATCTGACTAAAGTTCTCTGTTCCATGTCCATTGCTTTGACCCGCTGAAAAGCGGTATTTAAACCCAGATAAATAAATAAATAAAGTAAATAAGTAAATAAATAAATACCCTGTGATTGAACATTTAACTTTAAGCATATAAATTGTTATATGCCTGAAGTAAAGTATCCAAAAAGGAGGCACATTGGCACTTGCACATGTATTCCCATATGTCCAGAGAAGGAATGAAACTTCAGAGTGACAGAATCTGATGATCCTCGAGCTAGTGATGTAGTGTGATAATGCCATGGCCAGAGTCAGAAGGGTGCTGGGGCCAGTGGTGTACCATGAGTCTCCAGCACTTGGGGGGGCCAAGGTTTAAATTTGCACCACCAACACATTACTTCTGGCCCCTGCCCTTGCCCCTGCCTGCGAAAGATGGTCCAATCCTAGTTTACCACAGGAGAGGGGCAGATGGTACAGAGAGCCAACTATATCTCAGGAGGAGGATTCTATTAATCCACTTGAAAAAAACATTTAGGAACATTATATTCTTGAAAGATTCCAGATTAAGAAGGTTACTCAAAAGAGTTCTCAAACCTATAGTAGTAGAGAAGTTATTGAAACTGTACAAATTTCCTATAATAATTTAGCTCCTGGGACCTTGAGTAAGGCCTAAATCATTTTTCTGAAATTTATTATTCTGATATTGGCTCTTCCTGCTACTGGTACCTCTCTTGCTCATGTGGTTCACAGCTAGGATCAACTTTAATTTCCCTGTTTCTCTACATAATTCTACTGCACACCAGAAGAGACGAAGCAACAGAAAAAGTAGAGAAGGGCTTGGCCTGGCCTGGCATGCCATAATTCTACTCTCCTTTCCTTTTGTCAGCCAGGATTAGGCAGTGGAGTCTGAAGAGGGTGGTAAAGATGGGTGATGTATGGTCCCTATGATCATTTCAAGTTTTTTGCCCTGTTATCTGTAAACTCATACGTGTTAACTGTACTGAACAATT
This sequence comes from Ichthyophis bannanicus, assembly GCA_033557465.1. Classification (NCBI taxonomy): domain Eukaryota; kingdom Metazoa; phylum Chordata; class Amphibia; order Gymnophiona; family Ichthyophiidae; genus Ichthyophis; species Ichthyophis bannanicus. The sequence continues at coordinate 430,190,713 of CM066032.1, forward strand.
TTGTTCCATGTAAACCGCGCTGATGCTGAATAGTGCGGTATATAAGAGATTGTAAATAAATAAATAATAAATAAATAAATTGGGAAGAGGCATTGCTAGGTGCTTAAAGGAATCAGGGCTTAGCACTTGGAGCACCCCTACCCAAGATTTTGATTATTAAAACAATAATCATGACCTTCCCACCCCACCATGAATGACCTGTAAAAACACATAATTTGGCATCATACTTTAAAAAATACAATTTTAAATAAATATTTAATTTTGATATGGTCTCAGTAACAACAACACAAATACCCTCCAGTATCAACTGCATAGTACATTATGAAATAATGCAAAACTCTGGAGAAAGACCACTCAGAGCCTAAAGCAAATCTGCTATACCATAGCAGCACTACCAGGACTCAAACAGCACCAACTCTAGCTATAAAAATGTAGGTCAACAATTATTATGCTATGCCGTAGAACACCAAAACACTTACTACTGTACTTGGAAAACAGAACAAGAAAGACTGCTATGGATCTTTACACAGATATTACGTGCTAGCAGAATCCCTCACCTTGGTCACACATGTAAAATTACAAGGGGGGATATTCAGTGCTGGCAACTAGCGCTTGTAAAGTGCCTAGCTGTCACCGCTGAAGACTAACCCCAGATATTCAATGCGCGAGCCATATCCGGTCAGCGGCATTGAATATATGGTTCGCTGCAGAAGCCGGACACTAAACAGGCAGTGGCGATATTGAGCCACTGCCTGGTTAGCTTCCTTGGGTAAAGTTAGGCCAGCATTTGTCGTGTCTTACTTTACCCACATGTCGCTAACCGGGCAGTGGCGGATAGCGATGGATGTCACCTCTGCTTCGCCCCAGAAAGCCCCTGACACGCCCCAATGCAGGGCATTTAGTGACAGCACTTGTGGATATCCAGCAGCACTAACCATGTTAGTGCTGCTGAATATCCAGCTTAGCAGCATTTACATGGTCCCTCATTCATTCTCCAGGCTCTTATTTTCTTTTATCTTTCACCGACTCCAATTACTTTATATCCACCCTCTGTATTCACCCCTTTGTCAGCTTCCATCTACTTTTCTCTCTCTCGTATCCCTCACCAGCCCCAGCACTTTCCTTGTTGATCATTCCCTCCCCTGCTTCCAGTCCCTTTCTTTTGTCTCCTATCCACGCCCAGTGTTTGATTATCCTCTTTCACCAGCTTTGCAGTTCTTTTTATATCTTTCTCTCACTCACTCATCTCTTTGCTAACTCACCTCCATGGTCTCTCCCAATTGGTTCCAGCATGCCATGCATCTCACTTTCTCACATCTGCCCCATCAATTCAGCCAGTATCTCTCTCCCTTATCTCTCCACCCTTATTACCTATCCAATATCATCTTCTCTATCTCTTTATCTGCCCTCTTCAATCCATCTGGGCATCATCATGGATAATACATTGAAACACTCTACCAAGTGTGCAGCAGCAGCCGCCAAGAAAGCAAATAGAATGCTAGGAATCATAAGGAATGGAATGGAGAATAAAACAAAGGATATTATAATGCCTTTGTATTGTTCCATGGTGCGACCGCACCTTGAATACTATGTGAAATTCTGGTTGCCATATCTTAAAAAGGATATAGCAGAATTAGAAAATGGTAAAGGGGATGGAAGGATACTTCTATGAGGAGAGGCTTAAAAGGATAAGACTCCTCAATTAGGAAAGGAGATGGCTAAGGGGAGATATGATAGAGCTCTATAAATGAATGAATGGAGTGGAACAGGTAAACATAGATCAATTGTTTACCTATTCCACTCCAAACGTAGATCAATTCTATACCCATTCCAAAAAGTAGAGAGACTAGGGGACACATAATAAAACTATAATGTAGTACATTTAAGGCTAATTGAAGAAAATATTTTTTCACTGTAGATTTCTTTGTTGGAGGATGTAGTAAACACTGTTACTATAGCTGTGTTTAAAGGTCCATAAAGCAATATTATTGTGGACTAGAGAAATCCATTGCTTACCCCTGGGATACGCAGTATGGAATCTGTCTACCTTTTGGGAACCTGACAGGTACCTGTGATCTGGGTCATTCTGAAAGGTCTAGACATGGTTTGGGCATCTGCAGACATGCACATCGACATCAAAATCATGAACACATTTCCATAACCATTCTACAAATGTTATTTGCAGATGTCTCCAGTTTGGGGATATTCAAGCAGGCAGGGGCGGCCCAAGGGGGGTGAGGGGCCATGTGCGGAGACTCGGTGCGGGGCATCATTTGCATAAGGGACCTCATTTGCATAAATATTTGCATAATGTTACCATACACTAACTTTTAGTAAACATGCCACTTAATGAGTGTATGGATAAAGAAAGACTAAAAGATTTCTACATTACTATAATCCAGTGACAATTGCCAGGCACATTAGGAACTACTACAAACACTGCCCATTTAGAACCCATAGCAAACCCGCCGTATCATAACAGCACTACCAGGACTCACAAAGCACAAGACCCTACCGATCAAAAGGCAACACTAAAAATGTCTGGCGTGGAGGAGTAGCCTAGTGGTTAGAACAACTACCTAATACCCAGAAGATCAAGGGCTTGATTCCCACTGGTACTCCTTGTGACCTCGGGCAAGTCACTTTACTCTCCTTTGCCTTGGAAGTAAAAGGCTGGCAATCTACTTCCAGTTATACATTGCCAAGAAAACCCACAGGTAGCTGGGTTGCTATGAGTTAACACTGACTTGATGGCTCTAAAAAAATAAAAAGAGTGTCTGTAAAAAGAAAGACCAACATATTACTATATTGCTGTGAGAACTGCCAGGCCCATTAGAAAGCACTATAAATACTGACCATTTAGAACCCATAGCAAACCCACTGTATCATAACAGCACTACCACAATTTACAAAGCACCAAACCCTACCTATCAAAAGACAACACTGCAAATATTAAACCAAAACATCCCAGAGAATACCAATACATCTCACTGGGGGAAAGAGAACAAGTGGGACTGTCAAACAGAAACTACATGAACAGAATACCTCAGCTTGGTTATACATGCAAAACATAAACTATCACCACACAAAGAACAAGGGATCACAATTTAGAAATAGGAAGATAATAATTAAATTGGGAACCCCAAAAGCCAAACATGAAATATACAACAACACGGGAGAAATAAAACTATAAATTAATTTTCTCTTGCACTAATAAAAATGCAAAGATGTTAGCGATACACATTTCCCAGACCTGACATAATCCAGTTAATAAATTCAAAATAAAAAGTATTTTTCTACCTTTTGTTTGGCCATTTTATTTTTCAGTTGCAATTGCTCCAGTCACTTCCTTCTGGTTTCGTCGTGTCTTCTGCGAGCTGTCCATTTGTCCTTTCTTCTCTTTTAGATGTTTTCCATTCTCTCTCTATATCTGCTTTAACATACTGATCATTCCCATTTTGCTCTTTCCCCCATTTCTTTCCTTATTCCTTTATCATCCACTCAAATTTCACCCTTCCATTCTCAATCCCCACTTACTCTCCCAATACTCGGCCCATCATAGATTTTTCTTCCCTCCCACACAAAATATCTTTTCCCCTCTCCATTCTCATTCCCCATCCCCATCCCCATCTCCTTCTAATCCTCCCCCCAAATCAGCTCCCTTCTAGTTCTAGACCCACCCAGCATCTGCTCCCTTCTAGTCCCATTCTCCCATACCCCCACATCAGCCCATTTCCAGTCCTGGCCCCCCCATATCCAGTCTCATTCTAGCCCCCATCAGCCCATTTCCACTCCAAGCTCCCCCATCAGCCAATTTCCAATCCTAGCTGCCAATTTCCAGCCCTATCCCAGCTCCCCTCAGCCCACTTCCAGTCTTATTCTAGCCCATCACCCATTTGCAGTCCAAGCTCCCCCATCAGTCCATTTACAGTCCTATTCCAGCCCCTCATCAGCCCATTTCCAATCCTAGCCCTCCCATCACAGACAATTTTCAGTCCTAGTCCCCCCATCACAGCCCATTTCTAGTCCAAGTTTCCCCCATCACAACCTATTTGCAGTCCTAGCCCCCCCCCCATCACAGCCCATTTCCAGTCCAAGTTTCCATCACAGCCTGATTCCAGTCTTAGCCCCCCCATCACAGCCTATTTCCAGTCCTAGCCCCCCAGCATCATAGCCCATTGCCAGTCTTAGTCCCTCCATCACAGCCTGATTCCAGTCCCCCCCATTACAGCCTATTTCCAGTCCTAGCCCCCCACCACCACAGCCTGATTCCAGTCCTAGCCCCCCATCACAGCCCATTTCTAGTCTGTTTCCCCCATCACAGCCTATTTTTCGTCCTAGCCCCATCACCACAGCCTGATTCCAGTCCTAGCCCCCCCATCAGAGCCTATTTCCAGTCCTAGCCCCCCCCCATCAAGCCTGATTCCAGATTCCTCTTCCCCTCTGAAGAGTCCCGCAGCCATCTAAGGGGCTACAGAGGGAGCCGGGGAAGCCCGTGCGAGGTCCTGGCTCCCTCTGCTCAGCCGCCAGCGTGAGGAGTCTTTTCCCTCACGCTGGTGGCTGTATCTGTGAAGCCGTGAATGCTGGGGGAGGTTAAAGGCAAAGGCAATGACAATGGCCTTTAACCTCTCCTGGCATTCGCGTCTTCACAGATACAGCCACCAGCGTGTGGGAAAAGACTCCTCATGCTGGCGGCTGAGCAGAGGGAGCCAGGGCCTCGCACGGGCTTCCTCGACTACCCCTGCAGCCATCCATCATGCAATAATGAAGTTTGTGTAGGGCCCCCTGAAGCGCGGGGCTATGTGCGAACAACATTATCGCACAATGGACGGGCTGGCCCTGGGTGTAACCACATCATGCTTGAAGGCTGCAGGAACAGTTGCAGTAGAAAGCAATAGGTTGACGATATGACGGATGAAAGGGATAACAATGGAGGAGATGGAGTTTAGTAGATGGGTGGGTATGGGATCAGAGGACCAGGTAGTAAGTTTAGAGGAGGAGAGAAGATGTGTGATTTCTTCCTCTGTGATCTTAGAAAAGAGGAAAGCGTGACAGATGTTGAGGGAAGGATTTGGGAGTAAAGAGGGGGAAGGGGGATTAGAGATGGCCCCAGGGAGAATTCAAGAATAATCCTGTGGACTTTGTCATGGAAGTATTCAGCCAATGTCTGGGCAGAATGGTAAAGAGGGTTCGGAGGCAGAGGAATCTTGAGGAGAGAGTTGAGAATTATAAAGAAACTGTGAGTGTCAGAGTCAAGAGAGTTAATCAGATGGATATACAGTAGTACTCTTACTTGGCAAGTGCTACGATAGACTTGGGAAAATGTAAGCATGAATTTGAAATGTACAGTAGGAAGTCTGCAAGGATGTGGGATTTGAGCCAAAGGCACTCAGCTGAGTGGGCACAGGAATGTAGGTAGCAGCTCTTAGAGGATAGCCAGGGCTAAGGTACAGTATGTTTCCCAGGGTGTGAAGTGAGAGGAGCAAGAGTATCCAGAGCAGAGGAGAGTACAGTGTTATAGGAAGATATGGCCTCATCAGCAGACTTAGATGGCATAGTGGAGGAAAGAGATGGTGAGACAGCAGTGGAGAAAGTTGGTAGGTTGATAGCATGAAGATTCATAAAGATGTTGGAAGAGATGAGCAGGAGTGAGGGTTCATGATGAAGAGTGAATCTTGGCAGGTGATGGCCAGATAAGGGTAGAATTGAGGTGCAAAAATTTGAGGGCAAGCAGTTAGAGCAAAGAAAAGTTCAAGGCAGTGGCCTAGCTACTGGAGATTGAATGAAGTGGTAAGAGGAAGGAGCTTTAAGGCATGAGGATCAGAGGGGTTATCAATATGAATGTTAAAATCCCCAAGAATAAGTGAAGGGGAAGATACATCCATAAAGAGGGACAGCCATAGGCAAAATCAGTGAGAAAGGTAGAGGTGGACTTATCAGGGGATCAATAAATGACATCCATTTGGAGAGGTAGTGGAGTAAAGAGACAGATAGTGCGGACTTTAAAGAAAGGAAAGGAGTGAGACTGAGGTAGAAGGCTGAAATGGGCAGGAATGGGAGAGTAGAAAATTAACAACACTGCCACACCCAGTGGAATGAAGCATATGTGAAAATTGGTAGCTCCCATGACAGAGGGCAGCAGCTGAAGTAGAAGCTTCGAGGAAAAGCCAGGTCTCAGAGCAAGAAGATGCAAAGTATTAGAGATAAAGAGGTTGTGTATGAAAGCAAGTTTATTAGAGATGGAGTATGCATTCCACAAGGCACATGAGAAAGAGAGAGAGGACAAAGAAAGGAGAGTGATAGGAATACGATTTGAGGGGTTACATATGGATCTTCCCTGGGAGTCTGAAAAAGTCTAGGGGGGACAGGGTTGGGATTGATATCCCCTGATGAGAAAAGGAGAAGGAGCAGGAGAATGCAGGGGAGAGAGGAGGGGGCATGACAATAACGAGAATGAGATTCTGCAGAGGGAAGATGGCTGAATGAGAGGAAAAAGATGGTGAAACTGAAGAACACATGACAGGGTAGAAGACAAGATGGAAGGAGAGATGAGAATGGTAAGGGGGTGGCAAGGACTGGGGTCTTGAGATCATTATCATTTATTGTTTATTAGGTTTTGATTGACCACCCTTTATCAGGCAGACAGAGCAGTTTACAATAAAAGTAACGTGTTGAAAATCAGAAAAAAAGAAAGGAACTCCATAACATGATAGGAAAAGTGGAGAACAGGATAGCACTAAAGGTAAGAAAAAAAACAAAAACAAAGAATAATTAATCTAGACATACAGGGGAGGGAGAAGGGGAGACAGCTTTTTGTAGTTCAGGTCTCAGGTGGCATCAATTTCAAATGCTTGGGTAAACAGTTGGGCTTTTAGGAGCTTTTTAAACCTAGGGAAGGATGACTCCAGATGAAGCAGGGCGGGGAGACAGTTCCAAAGGAAGGGGACAATGAAAAAAAAAAGCAGAAAGGCATGTGGACTCATATTTAGCATGTGAAGGAGAAGGAATTACCAAATGGTTATCATGGAGGAATCAAAGGCAGCGTTGAGACACATATGGGATAATTCAAGAGGAAAGGTACTGTGGTGCATGGTTATGTAAGGCTTTGTGTGTGAAGGTAAGGATCTTGAAGTGAATTCTCTGAGGGAAAGGGAGCCAGTGGCTCTGAATGAAGAGGGTCATGATGTGATCAAATTTCCTGGCATGGGTGAGGGCATGGATGGCAGTATTTTGGATGGAATGAAGATGTCTAAGTTGATGTTGAGGATGACTAGTGAAAATTATATTAGAGTAATCGAGGTGTGTGATGACAGTGCTGTGGAAAAGAGTGGTCAAGGCTGGTCAAAAAAGGATGAAGAGCACAAAATTTGTGAAAAGACAGGATGGCAACACAAGTGAGGCAGGTGAGAGATGTGTATGGAGAAGGACAATTCTGAATCTATGTGTATACCAAGGTATTTGAACGAAGGAAGTAAGGCAATGGAAGTGGAGCCATAGAAGGGGCCAGTGTAGGAGAGAACACAGAGGCCATGTTCTAGGTGGCAGTGGTCTTGGCAGGGTAGAGTTTTAGGGCATTCTTGTATAATCTGGTTGAGATAGAATTGAGGGTGGAGAAATGCTATTGAGTCATTCTAGAAGTAGAATGTCATCCACATACATGTAGAAGGTGACACCCAGTGATTGAATGAGGGTGGCCAGGGGACTGAGAAAGATTTTGAACAAGAGAGGGGACAAGGCTGAACCTTGACAGACACTATAGGGAAGGGAATGGGGGCAGAAAATGAATTGTGACAGCAAACTTGATAGGTACGATCATGGAGAAAAGAAGAGAACCAAGAGAAAACATTGCCCCTGAGACCCAACTCATGAAGGCGTGTGAGGAGAAGGTTGTAGTCAATGAAGTTAAATTCGGCAGGGATACCTGGGAGATAATGCATGCAAGTAGCACACTGCCCAGCATGTGGCACTAATCTCACCCATGGGTCCCCTGTTGTGCCATTCGACCCCAGAGTGCATAAAAAAATGCCATGCTTGTAGTGTTGAGAGCACATCAGGGTCCACAGATACAGGGACACACATGTACCCATATATGCACAAAAATCTTTGTCATGTGCAACACACGTTTGTGCATGTGAACACACACATTTGCACATGTGTGACATGTGCATCCTGTTATAGGGAGGGGGCTGCAGCTGATGTGCTGGGCCATGCAGGGCAGAAACATGTATTCCCCACAAGTGGTGCCATATAAGCAGGTCAGGTGGAGCAAGGCCAAGAAGCAGTGGAAGAAAAGGCCAGAGAAGGCACAGAAACCTACCCCGGCTTGTCGCACATGCTGAGCATTGTACTGCACAATGCCACAATGCACCAAACCACTATGAGACATGTGTTCTGCAGATCATGGGTCAGCCACATCCAAGACTTGTGCTGCATACAGCATTATTATAATGTGGCATGCCCCTGATGGACAGAACCTAGCTACACTGTCCAGCAGCATACAGAACCGGGTGGCATAGGTTGTCAAGTAGAGGCCTGATCCCTGCCCCAGACAACACTCCACAGGGTGAAGACACACTGGCCCTCTAAGCCAAGGGGGGAAAGGTAGTGACTCCTGTGTCAGTGCAGATCACACCCCCACCCTGCTCCACCCTGCCCCATGCAGGCAGCAGTGCACTTGACTGCACCCCAAGGGCCTATGAAACATGTCTAGGGTTTCACAGCACATGCACATAGAGCCGTGGTCAATGGGTGGGCCATGTAAATCCAGATGTTAGTCCTGTTATGCAGTGCACGGGGTGTAGGGGAAACTGCCATAGCACCCGCCACCTATGCTCACAGCTCTTGTTTTCCTGCAGATGCCATGCACATCTGTGGCCTGCCAGCATGGAGTCACAGGAGATGCTGAATTCCCTGATCGCCATGCTCCTTTTGGATACATCATGTCACACCGCCAATCTGAAGCATGTGGCCACCCATATCCCATGGTCCCCAGGCAGCGTACATGGTACATGGACATCTCTGATGAGCAATGTGTTGACTGCTACTGGTTTGACAGAGCAGAGATCCATGACCTGTGTCTGGAGCTGAAGGCAGACCTTTCCTCCCACACGCGCACTCATTCCACTATCCCAGTGCACATGAAGGTGACCGTGGCATTGGGCATGCTCCAGATTGGCTCATTCAAGACAGTGATAGCAATGGGTACAGGATATAGCCAGGCAGCAATGTCCCGGTGCCTGGGCCAGTTTCTGGATGCCTTCATACGATGTTCAAGTGACTACATCAGCATGCCAAGGGACTCACAACAGCTACAGATGGTCATGCAGCAATTTCACATTGTTGCTGGGTTCCCTGCTGTCCTTGTTTCATTGATTGTACCCACATGGCCCTATGACCACTACATGTCCATGAGACTATGTGCCACGACCGCAAGAGGTGCCACTCCATGAACATGCAGGCTGTGTGCAACGCACATTCACAGATCCTGTATGTTCTGGCAAGATACCCAGCTTCTGCCATGATGTGAACATCCTGATCCAGTTGGGGATACAAGATGCATTTGAGTGAGGTGACATAAGTGGCGGGTGGCTACTAGGTGAGTGTATACATGGTGTTTGGATGCCCACCTGCCCCATGGCCATGTCATGTGCAAAGCACATACATTGCCAGTGCACCAAATAGCTTGTCCACGGTCACAGCCACTTTGTGGCCATGCAGTACTGTCTGGCTGTGCCTGTACTGGAATAGTGTGTGTGTGCCATGAAAGGTCACTGTCATGGGGATACTGAGAGAGGGCATGTGCTTGGTGTGGCCATGGGATGACTAATGTGCATGTGGACATGGTGTGGGATGCAAGTGTGCACCTGGGCTGATGTGAGCCACAGCCCTGTGTGGGCAACTGGGACAAGGGTGTGTTCCATGCACACTCTGTGTCTTGGAATGTGGGAATATGGGACTGCACAGACACACTATTGGTCTACACAAACTACATTAGCACTGACCTGACATTCTCCCCTTCCAACAGGTGACAGGGGATACCCCCTGCATGAGTGACTGATGATGCCAATTGTGCACCCACACACATCTGCTGAGGAAAGATACAACTGCACACACTGGGAGATACGCACCATCATAGAGTGCACATTCAGCCAACTGAAGAGTCAGTTCTGCTGCCTGGACCAATCCAGTGGGGAGATGCTATTCAAGCCTGCCAAGGTCTGCCAGATCTTCATGGCATGTTGCATGCTGCACAATTATGCAATGCAGTGGTGGCAACCAATGGCAGAGGGAGCAGACCAACCCCCAGAAGAGGAGGATGATGATGGCGTGGCACCACATGCTCCCTTGGGGCCAGCCAAAAGGAGGGGATTAGCAGCATGACAGAATCTTGTGCACACCTACTTTGCATGAGGTTGGCAGATGCAGACACACACAGCATGCTGAAGGTGGCGTACATGCCTTATGTTCTTATGTTCTCCATATTTAAATAGCAGGTTTTTAAAATCACAGAAATGCCATGGACATCTGGTATCACCTCTAACTTTAGAACTGCTCCGAGCAGAGAGGCGGAGCCAGCTGGGTCCAAGATGGCTGCTTAAACCCCGAGCTCCCTGATTCCTATAAAGAATCCTGTTCCCCTTTTCGCTCTATTGATACCCCGCACTTGGGTTTTGAAGCTCAACGTGTCAGGCTATGTCCGGTGGCAAACCCACGCGGCTTGATTTCCCTGCTGCAACAAGCGGTGGGGTGAAACGAGCTAAGGCCGACCCACCCTCGCCACAAAAGATGGTGAATCCCAAAGAGAACCCCGTGGGCCTGCAAGACATCCTTTCTGAAATCCGAGCGGTGCGTGAAATGCTAACCGCGAATAGTGAGACGCTTCGGGAAGTGCAAACCGACATCACCGAATTGAAAGAGCTGAAAGTGCAAGTCGCTGCTCTGGCCGGTAACTACACTTGTCTAGAAGGGAAAGTTGCAGCGCACGAGGAGAGGTTGCAGCAAGTGTCGGCTAACTCCAAAAAGATATCTCTACTGGAACGGAGCCTGGAGGATTTAAATAACAGAACGAGACGGAATAACATCAGAATCGTGGGAGTGCCGGAAGGTGCGGAGGGCTCTAATATGATTCTCTACTTGACCTCGATGATTCCTAAACTATTGAGAATCTCCTTTGAAGTACCGTTCGAGATCGAGAGGGCTCACAGGATTCCAACACAGTCAGGCCCTAATGTTCGGCCCCCGCGCCCAATCATATTGTGTGCCCTCCGGCATTCTCAAGTAACGCAGATCTTAGCAGCAGCAAGGGCCGCTCCCTCACTCACGGTTGATGGGCAAAGGGTGTCCTTTTTCCCAGACTTTCACAAAGCAACTGTTGACAGAAGGAAACAGCTTTTGGCTTTTCGCCCCCGTCTGCAATCTCTAGGGGCTCGCTATGGCCTTCTGTTTCCTTCAAGACTCCGGGTCACGCTACACAATCATACGCGCACGTTTGAGGATCCTATTGCGCTGCGAGTCTTTGTGGAGGAATATGAAGCCTTAAAGATGAGCTGAGGACGCCGATACTGGGATGATACGGACATGTCCGCTGCAGAGACAGCCACGAGCGTTTCCGAATGAAGCCATGAGGCCGGTTGTCGGCCAGCCGCCTACGTACTTTAATTTCTACTATTATAGAGCTGTATGTTTTAGGTTTTGGGGGTCTCTTTACTCAGATTCCCTTTGTTGATTAAGTGCTTAAATGGCTATGTGGGTTAGATAGACTAGACCTGGGAAAGAAGAGCTTGCATAGCAGGATAAAAAAAAAAAAAGATAAGCGACAAAAATAAGTGTTTGAATTATGGGGCTTTGGGGATGCTTGTAGATGGGGTTTTCAGAGATATTTTAGTTTGAATTGTTCAGGGGGAGGAGTTCTTTAATTGCTGGGCTCTGGGGTTTGAGCAGTGCTCATGGTATGCTGTCTCAACCGGTTATATCCCGTGATTGGGGTTTTTTGGTGTCTCCTTTTACTGGTGGGATCTCTGTTCTTCCTGTGCCCTACAGTCATGTTATACCATGTATTGTATTTATTGTGTACTCTCCTTCCTTTCTTTTAACACAGATCTGTCTATTTCGGCTGTCCCATGAGCTCACTTAAATTTCTGTCATTGAACGTGAAGGGCATCAACAACCCCATCAAGCGCAAAAAGATTTTGTTATACTGTACGAAAGAGCAAGCAGATGTGGTTCTCTTGCAAGAGACCCGGCTACCATCTAAGGAAGCCCTCAAACTGGGCCTGGGTAATTATGTTTTAGTTGCGCACTCTGCTGCTGTTCAAAAAAAGAATGGTGTTATCATTTTAGTTAAGAAAAAATTGCTTCCTGTGATAGAGTCGTCCCATGCTGATACAAATGGTAGATGGACTTTGGTCTTGCTCCAAGTAAGTGGGAAGAAGCTGGCCATTTTAAATTTGTATGCCCCTAATGTCGATGATGTAACCTTTTTCCATAGCATAGTGGAAGAGCTACGTGTATTACCTAAATACGAAGTCATTGCGGGGGGGGGGGGGGATTTTAATTTGATTCTAGATCCCCTGCTGGATTGTCAATCTTTTCGTTCATATAGAACGTGCCATGCCCCTTCAGTGGTTCGTGCTATAATGCATGATATGGGTCTGCCTGATATCTGGCGTTTACAGCATCCTAGTGAGAAGGATTTTACATTTTTTTCTCTCCCCCATAAATCGCATTCGCGGATAGACTATTTTTTAGTTGCCAAAACTTTAATTCCTGCGGTTATGCAGTCTCATATACAACCGGCACAAATCTCTGATCATTCGGCTATCACCTTTTCTCTTTCCTTGGGGGAACAGGAAGCTCACCGGTCGAGATTCTTTTTCAATAGATCCCTTCTGGGTGACAGAGGGTTCTGTGCTTACATCAAGCAGGCCATAAGGGAGTATTTTGAAGTGAATCTCTTGGGAGACACGTCGGGCTGGGCCTGGTGGGAGGGATTTAAAGCTACCATCCGAGCCAGAATCACTAGTTACTCTATCTCATTGTATAAAACAAGGAAAGCTACACTGGCCGAGTTGGATTCACAAATTAAAGCTGGGGAGAGGCTGCTGATCAATAGAACTGATTCCAGTATTCTGTTTCGCCTCCAGAGATTGAGGTGTCAATATAACCAAATCTTAAGTGCGGAGGCGTCGCAACAGATTTTCCACCAGAAATCTAGATACTATGCTGAAGCCAATAAAGCAGGAAAACAGTTGGCTCAGACTTTGACACCCCGGGCCGCCCGGACTAGAATAGAAGTTCTTCACGGAGACAGGCAGGAGCCGTTGACAAAGAGCTCAGATATAGTAGAGGCCTTGGGCCGTTTTTATGCTAATCTATATACGTCTGAGACACGGATGCAGACTGCTGATTTTCATGCTACTTTCGGCCACCTTTCCCATCCTGCACTCTCTGATACTCAACTCAGGGAGCTTGAAACTGATATTACTCTCAGAGAGATTCAAGATGCCATCAAGGCTGGGAAAGCGGGGAAGGCGGTAGGCCCAGATGGGATTCCTTGCGAATTCTACCAAGCTTTTGCGACCGAGCTGGCTCCGTACATGTTGGTTTACTTCGGTTTGCTGGAAGCCCAGGCGCCCGCCATTGGTGCGTTTAACGACGCAACAATTGTGGTAATTCCCAAGCCGGGTAGAGATCCCCAGAAAGTTGAGAACTACCGGCCAATTTCTTTATTAAATGCTGATTACAAACTCTATGCTTCTATTCTGGCGAAAAGGCTGTCAACAGTTATGTTAGACCTCGTTCATCCTGATCAATGCGGTTTTATGACAGGTCGTGCCACCTCCGATAACGCGCGGCTTCTCCTAAATCTCTTCCTCATTGCAGGAAATCAGGCTGATCCAGTGATGGGCTTATCATTAGACGCGGAAAAGGCCTTTGATCGTTTGGAATGGGCCTTCTTGTTTCAGTCATTGCGATGGTTTGGCTTCGGCGAGAAATTTTTGCGTTTAATCCAGGTCCTCTATACAAACCCCACTGCTCGAATCTTTGCTAATGGCTCCTTTTCTTCCCCCTTATTACTACATAGAGGAACCAGGCAGGGTTGCCCTCTTTCACCCTTATTATTTAACTTAGCTCTCGAACCTTTGTTGCTTCTCATTCGCTCCCAAAATGCGATCTCGGGTGTCAAAATAGGAGATCTGGAAATTAAAATTTCAGCTTATGCTGATGATCTGTTACTTTTTATTTCCCCTTCCTCCATTGACTGCCTGTTAAATGCTTTCCATACTTATTCTAGTCTATCGGGTTACAAAATAAACTGGTCTAAATCTGTAGCCTTTCCCCTAAATAAGTGGGCTTTTCAATCTATGTTGGGCCCTCACCCCTTTGTGTGGGCCCCCTCTGAAGTCAAATATTTAGGTGTGCATTTTTTGAGAGATTTGGATGATTTAATTGAAATCAACTCTAGGATTTTGGTTGAGATGGTCCAGTCCTTCGCTAAACAGTGGTCCCCGTTGCACTTAACGTGGTGGGGCAGACTAGAGTCTATTAAAATGGTTTTGGCGGGGGGCGGAGCCTGATGTCCAGCGGGTAGGACGCTTTGCGTTGAAGCTCCCGAGAGGCCTACTTAGAATCCTGACTTAATACCTATACAAATTTACTATTTCGCTCCGAGCTGACCGGGGCACCTCGGGGGGGATGGCGGCCCATAAACCAGCGCGCTTGGACTTCGGGTCTCCTTCTTCTCACGGAAAACGCTCCAAAACAGAGGTGTCTTCCCCACAGAAGATGGTTCCATTTCGTGAAAACCCCGAAATGCACCTGGAGATTTTGGAGGAAATACGCGGCGTGAAGGAATTGGTGCAGTCCAATGGAGAAGCGCTTCGAGCCATGCGAGAAGACTTTGGAGTGCTCCAGGACCGACTTGAAAGTCTTTCATTACGGCAGGACAACATGGCGGGGGTCCTCGACTCGCACGAGGTGCGCTTGGGCAAACTGGACAAGGCTGAGCGCCAGATACAGAATCTTCAAAAGGAGTTAGAAGATAGCAATAATCGAGCCCGTCGCAACAATGTGAGGCTCCTCGGAATGCCGGAGGGGGTGGAAGCAGGAGATATAAGAGAATTCTTGCTCAAAACTCTTCCCTCCTTGCTGAAGATCACTTTTCACAGAGAACTGGAAATCGATCGAGCACACCGTGTTCCTGCCCACATGGCGCTCAACCGCACGACCCCCCGGCCTATTATCTTTAGCTTGCTACGATATCAACAAGTGGAACAAATTTTACATGCTGCCCGAGCGAATCACCATTTGGAATTTGAAGGTCGTAAGGTCTCCTTCTTTCCTGATTTGGCAAAGCCTACCGTTGACCGTCGGAAGAAACTCCTTGCTTTTCGCCCTCGACTTCAACAGCTACAGGCTCGCTTTGGCCTGTTGTATCCAGCGAAGCTCCGAGTGACTCTCCACAACCAAACCAGGACGTTCGAAGATCCTGATCTACTATCAACATTTTTAGACTCCAAAGAAGCAGAGCAGATGCGCTGATCCCAAATCTTGGACTCTTATCTGCCGGCTCTATCCGCCATTTTGAAGGGCCCGATGCGGCGGTCATAGCCAAGCACAGAAATAGCCTGGACTTTCTTTCTTTCTCTATATGACTTTTGTTTTTTGGTCTCCTATCCCTTCATGATGTGTGCCTCGGTCGGATTCGGAGCACGCACAGTCCTACAGGTTATGTGTTTTTTCCATTTCGGCCTTCTCTGGGGTTTCTCCCCGCAGACACATGGTCGCCAGTAATTTTGGGGTTTTGCTTCTCCTCTACCGTACTGCGGTTTTCTTTGTTAATGTGGGGCGCTTCATTGTATTATATTAGCTTATTTTTCCTATGTCATGTGTACAGCCAGATACAGTCAGTTTGAGGGACATAGTGAAATTATGTGTGCTATCATGCTCAGAATTTTTAACTTTTCTGAATGGCCTTATGTAAAATCTTATCATTCACCGTCAAAGGCATTAATGGTCCACTCAACGGAAAGAAAATCCTTAGCTATCTTAGCCATGAGCATGTTGATTTAGTGTTTCTTCAGGAAACGCATTTAAACTCTGCTGAAACACTGAAACTCAATGCTAAGCCTCACATGGTAGCTGCCTATTCTCCCACCGTTTCCAAATGGTACGGGATAGCCATTCTGGTTAGGAAGTCTTTGCACGCTACTGTACCTGATATTAGCGCTGACAAGGAGGGTAGATGGGCCCGTGTACACCTTGAGGTTGGAGATAGTGAATTCACGTGTATTTGCATTATGCCCCGAATGTGGACCACCCTGCTTACTATGCAAGTATTGCGCAGTTGGCCTCGGCCTCTGCCAATGCTCCATTAATACTTGGTGGCGATTTTACTCAAGTGTTCCCTCAATCTTTTCTTCTCAAACAAGGTGCTCGTTGGTTGGAAGGAACACTACTCAGGGCAATGGTTGCTGGACACGTCCTGCGGCCATTGGTTCATTGCCTCATGTTATGCATGAATATCCCGCACTACAGTATTACTGGCGTCGGGTCTGGGGTCGTATTTAGTCTATCTCGCACTCTCAGGAGCCCCTTTCTTGGAGGATAGTGGGACTTCGCCCAGTTGCGGGGATCCCCTCTCTCCCAAAAATGGCTTATCTCCTTTCGAACTTTATGCTTGGCATTGCTATTTCCCTAATTAAGTAATACTGGAAAATTAGCTCCCATCTGAGCCCCAATGAATGGTGGAATCATGCTTGTCTTTACAGTAAATATGAACAAATACCTCGTCTGTTCGCTTCCTCCGTTCAGACTCCTTCTCATTGGTCTCAATGGAAGATGCTCAATGACTATGTACATTTTGCTAAATGCTCTCATCTGACTGTCTAACTTTGTATATATCTCTGTCCCATGATCATGCTGTATTGTAGATACTCTTTTGATCGTTTGATGTATAATCACTGTTAATTGGACGCGCTCACATGCTGATATAATCGGGTAGAGAAGAAGCATCGGGGTGGGGGGTAATGGGTTTACTTTTCCTTATTGTATACTTGTTTTGTCTCTTTTGGTGTGTTGTTTCTTTTGTTTGTTGCAAAATGAAAATAAAAGTTTAAAAAAAAAAAAATGGTTTTGGCACCAAAGATCAACTATGTATTGGAAATGTTACCGGTGAGCTTCCCTACCAAGGTTTACCGTTCCATCGAACGTCAGTTAGTAAATTTTTTGTGGCAAGGAAAGCCTCCCAAAATAGCGACCTGCAAATTAAAAGCAAAGAAAAGTCAAGGTGGGGTTCAATTTCCTGATTTCAGGAATTATCATTATGCGTTTCGCCTCAAGCAAGGAGCTTTATGGTGTGTAGTCGATCACCAACTCGGGTTTCCCACCTGGCTAGAGGTGGAAAAACGAATAGCTGCCTCGATCCCCATCTCAAACCTATTGGGCATGAAATGGCCAGACTCCTTCCCCCTAGGCAGAGTAATGATATCCACACAGGATGCATTCCTCGCCTTAGAGCAGTTCTCGGGCCAGAAAACCAATTTTTCCCGACAAACTCCTATTTGGTATAATACCTGCTTCAAAATTGGTCAGCGAGTTGTCTCCTGGGAAATTTGGCAATCCAGTGGAGTTTGGACACTGGGTCATCTAGCGACTCCTGCGCGCTGGAAAACATTCTCGGAGCTCCAGCGAGAGTTTGGCATACCGAACGCTTGTCATTTCCAATGGTTACAATTAATTCATTGTCTGTCCAAAACAAAGGTAAAAGTACCAGCTCTTTCTCCGGAGTGGGAATTACAAAAAGCAGTGGTAGAATGTAGCCACGGGAAGGGGGTTGCTTCCCGGTTCTATGCTATCTTTCGGGATGGTTCCCCCCATCGTTTAGTGGGACTTGAAAAGATCTGGGACAGCGACCTAGGGTTTCATGTACCAGCAACCGTCTGGGAACGGATCTGGCGGCAGGTAAATAGAGTATCCCGGGGGGCTGGGATCACTCAGTCCCTATATTTTCTAATCCATAGAGCTCATATCACCCCGGTAAAGTTATCCAAATGGAACAAGGAAACCCAGAACGCTTGCTGGACTTGCCATCACAGGCCGGCTACCCTCCGGCATATGTTGTTTGATTGCCCTCACGTTCAATTCTTTTGGTCTAGAGTCTGGGACAGGATTCAACAGATTCTCTGTTTTCAAGAACAATTAACCTGGCGAACTGTAATCCTGCGTTCTACAGATGTGCATGTTACGGTACCTAAAGATAGAAGATTTCTGTTTAATTTCATGATGGCTATCGCCATAAAGATGATTTTTAGTTGTTGGAAAGATTCCTCTCAATTGGATGATATTCACTGGTGGAATTTATTCTGTTTGTTTGCTAATTTTGAGAAGGCGTCTGATTACTCCTGTCTTCCTTTGAGATATAACAATCATAGGGCATCTGTCGGAAGGGACTCGATTACTGAGAGTTTGCAAAAGGGTAAATGGAGCTACTTCGATGAATATGTAGCAAAGGCGAAGTAATGGTATTACACTGTATTATTGTCTCAGTATAAGGGGCACGGGTTGCGGTGATCCCAAAAGGAGATGCCGGCAGGGGGGGGGGGGGTTGAGAAGTTGGATTTAGTGAGGGAGGGAGGTGGGGGGGAGGCTTCAATATGCAAGGTTGATGTTGTTTATGATGTTTGTCATGTATTTTTTCGTTGGTGTGTATTTGAAAATTGAAAATAAAGTTTATAAAAAAAAAAAAAAAAAAAGAACTGCTCCGAGCAACTGTAAAGTGATCATTTTAGTTGAAAAACATCCAGAGAGTACACTATCATACACAGTACTCAGCACAGTTTCAGCTATAGAAGCAGTAGGAACTGAATGTTTGTTGTCCTGTTCCTAACCCACTGTGCTAACCATTATGCTAGATGTCTAGGTTCTGAAATACAGTTCTGGGGATGTTTAAGTAGATACCCTGCAGACATCCCTATCGGGTACTGTATGTCCAGGTTTGTGAAATCACATCTGCATCTGGACATATCTGCATTTTTTTTCAGACTTTCTGGCTTAGATGTCCCAGATTGCAATTGGACAGATCTTCTAAAATTCCCCTCAATTTTTTTTTACATTGTGTCCATGGGGACAATACATGATGGCCCATTTTAAATAGGTAGTGGAGATCAGAATTGAGATATCCAGGTCGGGATATGCTCAATTCATCCTATAGGAGTCATTTGCATGTGTATTTGTCAGCATGTACAGTGAGAGCAGCCATTATTATAAAATTTGCAGCTTCCATGTACAGGTGCGGGACATTACACAAAAGTGGCAATAATGTACCTTCCACATAGAAGTGCCTGCACTTGTATGTATAGTGGAATCATTTTGCAGACTTAGACATATAAGTGCTGCCTTTTAACTAGTGAAGTAGCATTTCTTTTTTTTTTTTTTTTAGCTCAATAGCTTTATTGATATTTAAAAAAAAATACAACACAATCCCACAATACCTTCTGCCCTGGTTGTCCAGTACAGTTCATCTTTGCATGATTATTTATTTATTTAGACAGGTTTGTATACCACTTTATCCTACAATCAAAGTGGTCACATCACAATTGGAGTACATGAGGGTACTTAACAACATTATACATTGAACTTATACGTCTAGTTGGAATGGGTGGGTATCGAGTTGGTGGAGGTAGTTGCATTACCGTTCAGGTGGAGTCTATTGGTTGTCTGTTTGTGCATAGGTTTCTGTGAAGAGCAGGGTTTTGAGGGCCTTGCAGAAGTCTTTGGAATCACTCGTGGCCCTCAGGCCCATTGGGAGGGAGTTCCAGAGTGTGGACGCCAGTAGCAAAGGAGCTCTTCTTGAGGTTGCTTGTTTAGTCTTGTGATATCCTGAAGGTGTGCCGATCCTGTTGTCATTATTGGTTCTTCTCGGTCTATTGCTGATATCCCTTGTTATGATATCTTGGAGTGTATCTGCCGAGTGATGGTGAAAGATTTTAAAGATGATCAGGATTGTTTTGAATTTTTCCCTGGCAATCATTGGGAGCCAGTGCAGTGTGAGATGGTGGTGATGTGCTTAGTTCTTGCAGTGTCCGTAATGATGTGTGCTGCAGTGTTTTGTACCATTTGGATTGGGTGTAAGGTCTACTGGGGGAGGCCCTGATGCAGCGAGTTTCCATGATCAAGCAGAGATGTGATGACCACACTGTGCAGAACTGGTCTTGGTGGAGTATTGGCTTGTGCTTTCTGATGCTCCTCAAATGTAGAGAGGCCCTGTTTGTGGTTTTGGCTATGTGAGATTTCAGGTTCAGAGCTCTGTTCATTGTGATGCCCAGGTACTTAACTTCATCTTTGACTGCTATTGGTTTGTCTAGAATGTTGATAGTTTGTAGCGGAATGAAAGTGGGGTTCCTGGTGACAAACATTGCCTCTGTTTTATCATAGTTGACCATCAGGTTGTTAGCTGTGAGCCAGGCACTCATGTCTTCAAGGCATCTGGTTATTGTTGTGGTGAGGTGCTTGTAGGTTGATTGGAGCATACACCATGATGTCGTCAACATAGAGGTGATAGTGAAGTTTGTGGTGTTTGATGATGTTGCATATGGGTTGGATGTATATATTAAAGAGTATTGATGACAGAGCTGAACCTTGTGGTATTCCTTGCGTAACGGGGAACTGCAGAGATTTATTTTGGGTGCATTTGACTTGCTGCATTCGGTCTTCCAAGTAGGAGGTAAACCACTTCAGGGTATTCTTGCGTACTCCTATCTGCTGCAGGCGTTGCAGTAACCTGGTGTGGGACATGGTGTCAAAGGCTGCCGTGATGTCCATGAACACTAGCAGGAATCTGTTCTTTATGCTATCTATGCCTCTTAGGAGATTGTCAAAGAGGGAGGTGAGTAGAATTTCCACATTGTGCTGAAGTTTAAAGCCATGCTGGTGGATATCCAGTGGGGCATTCATGTTAATGTGGTCCTGAAGTTGCCTTTGCACTGTCTTTTCAATGATTTTCACAAGGAATGGTAGGCTGGAAATGGGACGGTATGATTTTGGTTCAGAGGGGCTTTGCGCACTGCTTTTAAATATCGGTTATATCATGGCTTGTTTCAGGGATTGTGGCATATATCCTTGTTGGAGGGATTCCTTAACGATTTTGTGAATGTGATGAGAGAGCTGGCTTCTGGTGGCTTTGAGCCAAGATACTGGGCATGGGTCTGACGGTGAAGTTGTTGTGTTGAGTCCATTCACTATGTTCTCTACTTGATGTGTTGATGGTATGATGAAGTCCTCCCAGGTTTGGTGTGGGTCTTCCATTTCATGGTCATCTGTCTGTGGTGGGGGGGAGCATGTATGGATGGTGCTTTTCAATTTTATGTAGTTCACAAATTCCTATGGGTCAAGATGGTGAGTACAGTGCTGTATGATGTCTTTAGTGAGCTTCTGGACAATGTTAAAGAGTTCCCTCGGTCTGTTGACAGATTTCATGATTAGGTTGGTATGGTGCTGCTGTTTATGCTTATTTATCAGGTTGTTATATTCCAATTGCTTGGCTCTGTATTGAGCCAGAGAGTCATGTGACTTGTCCTGCCTCCATTTTCTCTTCAGCCTTCGGAGAGTGTGCTTTGCATCCCTGATATCTCTTTAGTACCAAGGGGCATTGGACCTCCTGCGTGCTTGTGATTCTGTTCTGATGGGAGCTGATGCTGCCTTAGATATTATGCAGTTCCATTTCTCTATACCTAGGTCAAGGGTGTCATATTCCTGTTGGAGTTGTGGAATGATTTCGTTTATAAATGAGTCTTTGTTGAAGGCTCTAAAACGTCTGGCTATGCTCTCGTCTTCCATGTGTTTAGTGTGGTTGTTCTGGGTCAAAGTGAATGCAATCGCATGATGATCTGACCAAGGGACCGGTGTGATTGCTGGTGCTGTGCTCTTGCCCTGTTAAACCAAGTGCATTGGAATAAATACCAGAGTGGTACCATGCTGGTGCATTGGGGTATTGATTGTCTGCCAATATTTTAGCGATGCCATGGCTTTTAGGAATGCTGTAGCTTCCTTGGTGGGTATGGAGGTTAGATTGTAGTCTCCTAGTGCAATGAGAGGTTTGTGCTTTCTGCTGTGTGCACATATTGCTTCAAGTACCATGGAAAGATGTTCATCTGTGGTTCCAGGTGGCCTGTAGGTGAGGGAGATGATGAGATTCTTGTTAGCTATGGTGATTGTGCTGGATTCAATCGAATTACTAGTAGAGATTGTTTTAAATCTGTATTCCTTTCTGGCTAGTATCAGCACACCTCCTCCTCTCTTTTGTGCTCTGATGCAATTGAATGCTGAGTAGCCTGTTTGGGTTACTTGATTTAAGATGACCTGGTCTGAGTTATCTAGCCAGGTCTTGGTGATGCAAATTATGTCCAGTTTTTTGTCCAGGATGAGGTCGAGGATAGTATTTAGCTTATTCCTGATTGATCTGGTGTTCACTTGTACAGAATAATTATACTCAGGCTCCCATATTCTCTGATAAGCCCCATAAGAGCCAGACCTTTCAGCAACCATTGCTTCATAAATGGCTGTCAGACAAAGAGTTCCATCAAAAATGAACATTGATTAATTTCCTGTCTTTCCAGTCCAAACAAATGTTTTTCATTGCCAAACCAAAATCTCATTTCCAAAGCACTGAGAAAATAGTCTTTCTCAACTTCTTGATTTTGTTGAAAGAACTAAGGGCCCCATGTAAATGCCCCATGTAAATGCCTTAATCAGGATTTTCCAAAGGCTCCTACAGAGATAGTGCTTAATCCGTTAATCCCAGTTAAATCCCTAACGTGCCCAGATGCTATCCACTTAGCATCAGGGGGTGTTTGGGGTGTTCCAGAGTGGAGTGGAGGCAGTTAATGGCACTAAGCAGATAGCAGCGATTTTCAATGCTGCCTGCTTAGCGCTCTGTGCCTTAAAGATAGGAGAGGAAAACCCTCGCCTATCTTTAAGGTGTTGGGGCTAAACGGGCAGCATCGAAAAATCGCTGCTACCTGCTTAGCCTTAACAGCTACCGGCCTGTGTGGCATGACCCAGATTTTCATTTCCGTCGCTGTGGAAATGAAAATCTGGGTTATGAGGGTTGATGGGCAGGCTATGTGCCAACGTGGCACATATACTGCCTAAATGAAAACCGGGCCCTAATATTCTCTAGTCCTAATAAAACTGGATTTAACACCATATTAGCCTCCTTATTTAGTGATACATATGCCGCCCTTGATGGAGGTAGGCCTATTTTTCTTGTGTTTCTAGATTTCTCCAATGCCTTTGACTTGGTTGGCAGTAACTTACTACTTACACATATATCTGACACTGAACTGAATGGTAAAGTTTTTAAATGTTTTGCTTTATATCTCCATTTGATGATGTTCCATGTTTCCTTTTATTCCTCTACATCCATTATCTTCAAGTTGCAAAGTGTAGTATCAGAGAGCTCCATCTTGGCCCCACTACTATTTAATATATTCATAAGTCCACTCCCTAATCTGATTAGTCCCTAGGAATTAATTGTTATGTTATGCAGAAGACCTTCAACTTATTTATTATGCTGATTCAGCTAATTCAGATCTTACTTATTTGAACACAAGCCTAGATACCATATCTCATTGGCTTAGCCCTAAAAAACTGTCTCAGCCTATTTAAATCAGCTGTTACATGCCCCCATTATTTCAAGGTACTGCAATCACATTGATACACACTTAACACTAGAAGCTCCAAAAGTAATTTTACCTAGAAACCCCAAAGTGTGTCAATTGACGCATTATCACGACAACTGCATTTAGCATGAAATGCAGATGTGAATTAATGTGAAGTTACTTATTTGTTAAATATGTGCAGTATGTGATGTTATTACATGACATCATCGTGTGTTCATTGTTTGTAATATTGGCGTAAAACTGTAAACAGTGATTGAGATGTGCCACCTAGTGGGAACATGAATTTATACCTAGAAGCCCCAAAGTACGTCAATTGACGCATCCAAGACAATTGTGTGCATCAATTGACATACTTTGGGGCTTCTAGGTATAAATTCATTTTCCCGCTAGGTGGTGCATCTGTCATTAATTTTCGATGCACATATTTGAACATCTTGACCTTGCTATCAAAGTCATGGTACATGACTGACATGGTTCTAGCGGTGGCGCTGGTATACAACTTCGAAGATGCATTTGCATCAATTGACGCACTTTGGGGTTTCTAGTGTTAAAAAATACTGTGAACATAACTTTTTGAACACCAGGGAGGTCATTGTAAAAGTCTTGGTCATGATTTGGATGTCTGAAGACAGTCACCTGGACATTGAAATCACCAAGACATCTCTGAAGCCATTCCGCAAATGATGTTTACAGACATCTCTGGTCAGTGGTGGGATTTGAACCAGCCAGAAACCAGTTCAGGCCATCCCACCAGCAGTCAGGTCATATGGCTGGCAACACTGCACATGATAGCGCTGCGGGAGCCACATGCCCATACCACTGCCATCCTCCCCACAGTAGACTGATGGAATGGGGGCTTCTCCGATGCTGCAATACTCCCCCCCATGCCATCAATCTACTGTCAGGTGGGAGGATCCAGACTCCGGAGAGCCAGCATTGCAACATCATGTTTGGCCTGGTTCAGCAAACATGGGTTGCAACAGTAACAGATTTGTGCGAACCTGTCCAAACCAGCTGAATCCTACCACTGTTTCCGTTACCGAGATGTCCAAGCAGGCAAGGGGGCATGGTGGATGTGCAATGGACTTACATGTCCCTTTTCGATTTCAAGAACATCAGGAACATGTAAAGGCATGAATAGATATCAGTAAAATGCTTATTTTGCCCTTAAACATCCAGAGAGTGTAGAGAAGATGGAAAGTTAGGTGACTAGTGTGAGACCATAAAGACCTGCTCTGGTATTTGAACCCTACTCCCAATCCATTGCTTTATCCATTATGCTATTAGTCGTCCATGTTCTGTGATGTTGTTCTTGAGACACCTATGTAGACGTCCATCTTGGGCACGTCCACGTTTCTGAAATTGTGCCTGAACTTGCACTTTTTTTTTCAAATGTTCTGACTTTGACATCCCAGTTTGCACTTAGACGTCCCATTGTAAAATGTACCTTTAGAAATCCCATGTAACTAAAACCTGTTTTTTCTTCTTACAACTACATTCAGTAAAGAATTGTTTGAGTAAAGAAGTGCTCAGTGTACTGATGCACTCCTTCATTATATGTTGTTTAGAATATGGTTGCTTAGGGGCATGTTTCCTAACCTGTGCCAGCTGTTGCCATGGGCTCTGGGGAATGGCATTGGCCCATGGTAACAGATAGCATGGCTCAGTGGTTGAAACAGGTTACCTCAGGCTGGAGGGCTAGGGGTTCAATTCCCACATAGGGACAAATAACTTCAGGCTGGAGGGACTGGGGTCTCTAGTCCCATGACCACTCCTTGCTGCCTTGGGCAAGCCACTTAACCCTGCATTGCCTCAGGTATGCTTAGAGTATAAGCCCTTTGGGGACAAGAGAATAAAAAGTAACTGTTTGCATATATCTGTAAACCACTTCGACCTGGTGAAGAGTGGTATATAAGCACAGCTAAATAAATATCTGCAGAGTGGGTGGTAAATGGCAGGATAGGGGCAGAGAGTGGGCATGTCTGTAATGCAGTTACTGTGGGTGTCAACAGCATGTGGTCACCATAACTTTGGCATATTATTTGTTTTTACAGTGCTGCAATTTGCAATTTCTATGTGCTATCTGCTGTACACACTCATAATATATAGTGCACTGCTTTTCCAGGTAACACGGTGCATCACCTACAAAAGCCTAACAGAGTTTATTTAACATGCCCATTAATCTACTGTGGCATGAAGGATGCTAATCGTAGTAGATTACAGAATGCCAAGGATGTAGCAGTTAAACGTCTTTGTTGTGAATGGAAGTATGTCTGAGCACCGGCTGCCCGTTGGTTACTGGATCCATTTGTAATATTGCTTTTAATCTACAGAGCCTTCTTTCGAAGGATCCCACCTTATCTGGTCACCCATTTACTTCCTCTATCTTCTCGTCCCACTAGATGTCATAACAATAGTCTATGCTATTTGCTACCCCTCTCTAAGGCCTGTTTGAAGGTAAGCCTGATGTCAGTGCTGGGCAAAATTGTAGAAATCATTATAAAGAACAATAATACTCAACATATAGATGGCCGTGGATTAATAGATAAAAGCCAAAATTGATTTAACCAAGGAAAGTCTTATCTCACTAATCTGTTATATTATTTTAAATGGGTGAATAAACAGAAAAATAAATTTGAGCTGATTCATGTGGAGGCCAATTCCAAAAACATGCACGTCCGGGCAGCAGGCATGTCCAAATGGAAACGTGCATAAATAAAACCCAATCCCGCACGGGGGGTAGACGCAGCCGCTTGCAGAGAATCATCCACATAGACATGCTAGGCGCAGCCCGCACACAGTGCTATGATGTATGAAGATGGGTATAAGCTGACAATGGCACTGTACATCCCTGTGTTCACTGTATTCTGAAAAGATATGTCTGCCACCCTTCCCGTCACTGCGATATAACTGTGAACGGCCATACCCCCTTGAAAACAGACAGCTGTGAAGCTGTTGTGGGCACTGACAGAGCTGTTCTGAGACTGAATGACAATGTGAGTTGACGATACCCATAAAAGGATACAGGTTAGACTATAGAAACTAGTATGTGGCAGGCCCACAACACTACAAAGCTACCGCAGTGCACTGTAATGTAGCAGGAAAACAGGTAGAGAGTGATCCATCTGGCACAAGAAGCAGTGCAGCACTACATGCATGGCAGTAGACGACCTCCCTAGGTATGTATGGTGTGGACATCTCAGGAACACAATGCTAAGTAAGCACATGAACCTAGCAGAACAGGTCTCTCATAGCAAACCAGCTAAACATTTTCCTATTACTAATAAAGAGCCAGTGGAATGACAACAGCCAGCAGTGCAAGCACCACAAATACATGAAACTTATAAACAATCTGAGCACCCTAGGGATGGACTCAAAAGTTACTGCTTGGGTTAGAAATTTGTTGAGTAGGAGGCGACAAAGGGTACAGATAAATGGAGCTCATAAGAACATAAGATATGCCATACTAGGTCAGGCAAGGTCCATCAAGCCCAGTATCCTGTTTTCAACAGTGGCCAATCTAGATCACAAGTACCTAGCAGTTTCCCTAAAGGACACAGGTTCCACAATGTTTGCACTGGGGAAAGCAGTGGATATTCCGGGTCTCCTTTAATAATGATTTCTGGACCTTTCCTCCAGGAACTTGTCCAAACCTTTTTTAAACCCAGCTACACTAACAGCTTTTACTACATCCTCCGGTAGTGAATTCCAAAGTTTGATTACACGTTGAGTGAAAAAAATATTTTCTCTTATTAGTCTTAAATAGATTACCCTGTACCTTCATTACATGTCCCCTAGTCATTCTGTATTTTGATGGCATAAACAATTTATCTATGTTTATGCGTTCCACTCCATTCATTAATTTATAGACCTCTATCATATCTCCCCTCAGCCGTCTCTTTTCCAGGTTGAAGAGCCCTAACCTTTTAAGCCTCTCTTCATAGGGGTATCCTTACATCCCCTTGACCATTTTGGTGGCTCTTCTCTGTACCTTTTCTAATAACGCTATATCCTTTTTAAGATACGGCGACCAGAATCGCACACAATATTCAAGGTGTGGTCACACCATGGAACGATACAGAGGTATTATAATATCCTTTGTTTTATTTTCCATTCCTTTCCTTATGATACCTAGCATTTCATTTGTTCTCTTGGCCGCTGCTGCACACTGGGCAGAGGGTTTCAACATGTTATCCATGATGACGCCTAAATCTTATTCCTGGATGGTAGTTCCTAATGTGTTAACCTTGCATCATGTCGCCATAGTTTGGGCTGTTCTTTCCTAGGTGCGTAACTTTGCACTTGTCCACATTAAATTTCATCTGCCATTTGGATGCCAAGTCTTCCAATTTATCAGGGTCCTCTTGCAATTTTTCACAATCCTCATGGGTTTTAACAACCTTGAATAATTTTGTGTCATCTGCAAATTTGATTACCTCACTCTGAGGCAAAGGAGGTTACCAGTGGTGTGTGCCCCAAGTATCTGGTCTGAATCTTTTTAACATCTTTGTTAGTGATATTGCAGAAGAGCTGTCAGGTAAGGTTTGCCTCTTTGAGGATGATACCAAATTCTGCAATAGTGTAGACCCCAGGAAGGTGTAGATAACATGAGGAGGGATCTAACTAAGCTTGAAGAATGGTCTAGAATTTGGCAGCTGAGATTTAATGTTAAAAAATGCAAGGCCATACATTTGGGCTGCAGGAATCCAAGGGAGCAATATAGTATCAGGAGTGAAGTACTTCTGTCCACAAAAGAAGAGCAGTACCTAGGCGTGGTTGTGTCTAACAATCTTAAAGTAGCTAAATAGGTAGAGAAGGCGACGGCGAAAGCTAGAAGGATGCTTAAGTGCATAGGGAGCGGAATGGCCAGCAGAAGAAAGGAGATGATAGTGCCTCTGTATAATTCTTTGGTGTAACCTCACTTGGAGTATAGTGCGCAATTCTGGAGACCCCACCTTCAAATGGATATAAACAGGTTTGAGTTAGTACAGAGGGTGGCTACTAAAATAGTTAGTGGTCTTCATTATAAAGCATATGAGGACAGACAAGGATCTTAATATGTATACTTTAGAGGAAAGATGGGATAGAGGTGATATGACTGAGATGTTTAAATATCTCCATGGCATAAATGCATAGGAGGAGACATGCTACCAGGGGACATAGGATGAGGGTGAAAGGGAATAGACTCAGGAGTAATATGCAGAAATATTTCTTTACTGAAAGAGTGGTAGATGCATGGAATAGTCTCCTAGTGAAGGTGGTACAGATGAGGACAAAAAAAAGCATGGGACAAACACAGAGGATGTCTAAAGGAAAAAATTGGACTATTGTAGTAGTTGATATGGAAGGGCAGACTAGATAGGCCATGTGTTCTTTTTCTGCAGTCATATTTCTATGTTTCTATGTTTTCATGCCCAAAGACACCATCATCACTCCCTACAACTATGCACATTGTGTAGAGCTATGCAAGTGCACCTTGGCATGGTGTACTGTGTTCCACGCCCACCTGCTTAGATCCCCTTATTAGTGACAGGGAAGTGTACGGACAGGTATATGAATGCAGTCCTGTCCTGCTAACTCCTGCCTGTTCTCACTTGCATCTGGTTATGCTGCAGTCAGCCCTATAGTCTAGGGGCCTGATTTTCAAAGACTTTTACATGGGTAACTTCCCTAATTACCCATGTAAAGGCCTTATCAGGGAGTTCTGAAGGGCACCTACACAGGTAGTGCCCTTCGGAAATCCTGGATAAGTCCCTAATGCACCTAGATGCTATGTGGGTAGCACTGGGGCATGTTAGTGGCATTCTGGGGTGGAGCGGGTGTGGAGGAATGGGCTTACTGGGTAGCAGTGATTTTCAATGCTATCCGCTTAGCCTTCTGTGCCTTAAAAATAGGTGAAAATCACTGCTACTCGTTTAGCCTCCGTGGCTGCCGGCGTATCCAGACAATCTTTTATTTTCATGTCCGCCACCACGGAAGTGAAAATCTGGGCTAAGGGTGTTGGTGGGCAGGTTATGCGCCACCAGTGTGCATAGCCTGCCTAACTGAAAATCGGGCCCTGGGCATCTGCCAGGTATACCAGTCCCCTCCCCCCTCCTGGATATATGGATGTGCAAATTAGATCCCCCCAGTGCAGCTCTCCAACCACACATATACACACACTCTCACTTGCAGTCCCACAGAAGCAGACGCCTGTCAATAGCATGCCCTGCACTGAATAACATAGAGGATGGAATGGAAACCATGGATATCAGTACTTCCAACCCATCATCATATCTGATCACTACATTTCAAGATGCATACAGATATACACGATACCTACACAGGTGGATCTCAAACAGTCACAGACCTGCTTAGGTACACTTAGATTGTAAGCCCTTCGGGGACAACGGAATAAAAAGTACCTGTTAGTATACATGTAAACCGCACTGATTCCAAAGAGCGCGTTATAAAAAATAAATAAAATAAATAAAGATAAAACTAAGGCCAAAACAGTCCATCACGTAGATCAGCCTCAAGGGTCAGACCTCATATGCGCATTGCAAATCATAGGCCCACATATGTAACCAACTGCAACAGTGACCTGTGCACATGTTAAGTGCCACAGGGCCACTGGCGTAGACTTCCCCCATTATTGTGTTCCAATAGGTTTAAATCTGACCTTCTCTGCATCCAGGGACCATTCACATTTCATAGGGCATATTGTACAGGTCCGCTGTGTGGAGCACAACACTCCAGCTGGCAGGGTGCTGCACATGGCACCAATGGCTGGGCTTTCACATGGAGTCCTAGGGCTCCATCACCAGTATCATTTTGAGGATGTGGGCATTGTTAGGGGACCCACACTTTGCCCCTTTAGCTCACTCAGCAATTGCCAGCATAGCCGGTAAGCGCAACTGTGCTCTTACCCATGCATTTCTGGGGGTATTTTGTTTTGTTTCTATAACTTCAAATCTCCTTCTCCTCTGCTTTCTGTTCAGGAACACTGCATGATGTGGTTTCCCAGCCTGCAGAACAACAGTGCACAGTAGAGGTTTCACATCCATTCATCACTATGGGCTGCATTGAGGTGCAGAGCAGATTCTAAGTCCTACCTTTATTCTACCTTTCAGCAGGTATAACCTGGACATCTGCAGGAACTAATGTAGTAGTGCCAGAATAAGCTTTATACATCTCTGTGGCTAGTCAAGCCCCCTCCCACCCATGTTCTGGGATCTTCATTTATGTGCCATGTACATGCAAGGCCGTGAATGTGCAGAATATGACTTTAGATGTTTTCGCAGGATACATGTACATCCCACAAGTACAGGCGGCTTATTCATGATTCGGAAAGCCTTTGACAAGGTCCATCATCAGAGATTCTTGAGGAATTTAAAAAGTCATGGGATAGGAGGTAGTGTACTATCATGGATTGGGATCTGGTTTAAAGATAGAAAACAGAGAGTAGAGCTAAATGGCCAATCTTCTTAATGGAGAAATGTGAATAGTGGAGCATCTCACGAATTTGTGCTGGGCTCACTGCTTTTTAACATATTCATAAATGGCCTGGAAATGGGAACAATATGTAAGGTGATCAAATTTGCAGATGGCACAAAATTATTCAAAGTTGTTAAATAATGAAAGGATTGTGTAAAATTGCAAAAGGACCTTGAGAAATTGGGAGACCGGGCATGTAAATGGAAGATGAAATTTAATGTGGACAAGTGCAAAGTTATGCACTTAGGGAAAAACAACCCAAATTCTAGTTACATGATGCAAGGTTCCACACTGGAAATCACCACCCAGGAAAAGGATCTAGGCATCTTCATGGATATAGCTTGAAACCCTCTGCTCAATGTACTGAAGTGGCCAAGAAGGCAAATAGAATGCTGGGATTCATAAGGAAAGAAATGGAGAATAAAACCAAGGATATTATAATGCCTCTGTATCGCTCAATGTGTGACTGCAGTTTGAATATTGTATGCTATTCTGGTTGCTATATCTCAAAAAAAGATACAATAGACTTAGAAAAGGTACAGAGAAGAACAACCACAATGATAAAGGGGATGGAAGGGTACCCCTAC
The DNA here is from genome assembly GCA_033557465.1 of Ichthyophis bannanicus. Taxonomy (NCBI): domain Eukaryota; kingdom Metazoa; phylum Chordata; class Amphibia; order Gymnophiona; family Ichthyophiidae; genus Ichthyophis; species Ichthyophis bannanicus. The sequence goes on from CM066032.1 coordinate 430,222,454, forward strand.
AAAGAAAGGCCTAAAAATGATTTTATTTATTTATTTATTTACATTCTCTTATATACCGCGCTATTCTGCATCAGTGCGGTTTACATTGAACAAACTGAAATTACATTGAACAGGGCATTATAACTTGGAGATAACTATTTTACAGGGGACATGGGCTATGGAGGGTTAAGTGGCTTGCCCAAGACCACAAGGACCACCTGTGGGACTAGAAACCCCAGTCCTTCCGGCCCAAGGTTGCTGTCCTCTAGTGGGATTTGAACCCCCGACCTTCCGGCCTGAAGTACCTTGCCCCAACCACTAGGCCACTAAAATGTTAGTAAACAGACATTTGAGGCAAGATATGACAGATGTCAATAAAATAATGAGTGGAATAGAACAGGTAAAGGTAGATCGGTTCTTTATTCCTTTGAAAAGTAGAAATTCTAAGGAACATGCAATGAAGCTACAATGTAGCACATTTAAGACTAATCAGAGAAAATATTTTTTCTTTCAATGTGTAATCAAACTCTGGAATTCATTGCCAGTGGATGTAGTAAAAGTTGTTAGTGTAGCTGGGTTTAAAAATGTTTTGGACAAGTTCCTGGAAGAAAAGACCATAAACTGACTGGGGAAATCCACTGCTTATCCCTGGGATAAGCAGCATGGAATCTGTCTATTGGGAATCTGACAAGTACTTGTGACCTGGATTGGCAGCTTTTCGAAATAAAATTTTGGACTTGATGGACCTTTGATCTGACCTGGTCTTTATTCTCATGTTCTGAGGTTCCACACCATTCACTGTTCTATTCTGCTGCTCCTGAATTTTGGAACATTAGGGATATGCAAGCTAAAAAATGTCATTTCACATAATTTTGTTCTAGTTTTTTTTAATATCATCTCATTATGCATAATAGCACACACTATTATGCATGAGAGCACTCTACTGCACAATATCACACACTACGGCACAATAGTGTGCACTATTATTTATTTTATTTTATTTATTATTTTTATTTAACATCTTTTATATACCGCACTATTGTCACCAGCGCGGTTTACATGTAACAAACATATACATACAAAGAACTGTAATGCATTTTACAAGTAACAGGGTTTTTGAAAACTTGGGAATAACAAGGTACAACTACATAGGCTAGTTAACTATTTACAGAATATTGAAATACATTAGTCACATTTGGATATCAGTTGGGAAAATGTCCTGGTCAGAAAAGTGTCTGTAATATTTTCATGTGCGAAGGTTAGATTGGGAAATAGCTTAGGAAGAGGTGGTGTTTGAGACTCTTTCTGAATTGTGTTAAGCTGGTTATAACTCTCAGTTCTAGTGGGAGGGCATTCCAGGTTATTGGGGTGTGGATACTGAAGGCTCTTTTGGTTGTTTCCTTAGTGTATCTGACTGTTTGTTTCGGGATTATTAATGTATTAATTGCAATTGACCTTCTGGATCTATTAAGGGTCTGTGAGTGTACAAGGTTGGTAATGGTTGATGGTGCTTGGTTGTTTATGGCTTTGAATGTAGTGATCAGTATCTTGTAGTGGATTCTTGCGTTGGTTGGTAGCCAGTGGAGTCTTTTTAGAACTGGGGTTATGTGATCTGTCTTTGATATTCCTTCAAGTACTCTGGCAGCAGTGTTCATCGCTAGTTGGAGAGGATTTAATGTTGCTTGAGGGAGTCCGTATAGAATTGCATTTGCAAAGTCAATGTGAGGCATTATCAGGGCTTGGTAGACGGTTCTGAAATCTGAGGGTTCCAGTAGAGGTCGCAGGTGGCGTAATGTACGTATCTTGTGATATATTAGTTTTGTTATGTTTTTTATGTGGGCTTTCATATTGAGGTGCTGGTCAAGGGTTATACCTAGGTAGCGTAGTGTAGGTTTTACTGTTAATTCCTTGTCCTTTATCTTCACGGAGGTAGGAGGTGTGAAGTTTTGGTTTCTTGTTACAAACATCACATCAGTCTTGCTGTGGTTGATTCTTAGATTTTGGGAGATGAGCCAATCTTCTACTGCTTCGAGGCATGTTATCAATGATGTATAATCAGGGTGATTGATGGAGAATGGCATGAATAGTAGAATGTCATCTGCATATGCTAAACAGGTGACATTAAAGGAACGAATGAGGTCACAAATGGGTTGCATGTATATATTAAACATCAACGCTGACAGAGAAGATGCTTGTGGTACCCCTTGGTCTTGAAGAAATGGTTCAGAAGTAGTTTCGTCAATTCGTACTTGTTGCCAACGGTTAGTTAGATATGATATACACCAGTCAAGTGCGGCACCGACTATTCCTTTTTCCTTGAGGCGATCGATAAGTATTTGGTGGCTTACTGAGTCGAACGCAGCTGAGATGTCCATGAATATAAGTATGAATCCTTGGTGAATGTTATCTATTCCTGTGATTAGTGTGTTGAATAGTGTGATGAGGAGGGTCTCAACTCCATGAGCCTCTCTAAAGCCGTGTTGTGCAGGGTCAAGTGGAGCTTCATTGTCTATGTGCTGTTGTATTTGCCGTTGGACTACTTTCTCAATTATTTTCGCTAGGAGTGGGATACTGGATATTGGCCTGTAGGATTCTACTTTTTGGGGGTCTAATTTATTGTTTTTTAGTAATGGTCTAATTGAGGTTTGTTTGAGGCTTTGAGGAAAGGTTCCAGTTGAAAAGGATTGTTCAAGGATATTCTGTATGAAGAAGCTTACTTCATGTTTTAGATTTTTTATCCAGGCTGCCGGGCAGGGGTCGCTTGCAGCGGTGGTAGCATTTATTGATGCGATAGTGTTCTCAATTTCTTTGATTGATAGTGTATTATGCAACAGCATGAACTATTCCCATATGCAACATTGCAACTTGCCTTTGAAATGAAAGCATCTCTCTATGGAATATCATTCTTACATGTTTGTGAGCTGAGTTATCTTAAACACTGCTCAAACCTGACATAAACAAGCTTGAGGTCTTTCAAATGTGATGTTTGAGACAGATTTTGGGTGTTTCTCTTCATGATATGCTGGGTTTAAAAATGCTGGATATGCTGGGTTTAAAAATATGTAAAATCCGGATCAGAAGAATCAAAACGCTTCCATCAAAAACAAGGTGTGCCTCAAGGTTCCTCGTTGTCATCTCACCTGTTCAATATTTACATGCAACCCATCTGCAATATCATTAGATCATTTAGCGTGAATTGTTTGATATATGATGATGACATACTCTTATACATGCCGTTCTCTACAGTTCAAATGGACCTGACACCACTGGTAGATTGTTTCAATGCGGTCTCAGAATGGCTCCAATCCCAAAACCTCCGCATTGAACATAAGAAAACAGAGGTGCTATTCATCGCGAGAGACCCCAACTTTATTCCTCCGTCCCATGTAAGTGTCAAGGAAGCTGACTTGCAAACTAAAGAAACAATAAAATACCTGGGAGTTACCTTGGACCAACGTCTGGATATGAAATCTCACATAGGCAATATAGTCAAAGCTGTATATTTCAAAATCCGTACGCTCAGGCATCTGCGCTCCCTATTGGACCCAGACAATTTCCGGACTATATACCAGGCGTTAATCCTACCCCATTTCGACTTTGCAAATGCCATCTTACAAGCTCTCCCTCAATCTACACTGAGCCCATTACAACTGGCTATGAATGCTGCAGCAAGGGTCCTCCACAGAGCCTCCAGAAGTGACCACGTGACTCCTATTCTCAAGCAGCTTCACTGGCTCCCTATCCACGGAAGGCTTATCTTTAAAACCTTAATCCTCTCATTCAAGGCCATCAACGGTTTTTCATCTTCCTCACTCACGGAACTCATTCACACAGTGCCCCCCAATAGATCCAGAAGAGCAACAGCTGTAAACCTGCTAATAACCCCAAAGGCATTGACAAAATGCAACATTACAACGGCAAACAGGGCCTTCAGTCTCTACGTTCCCAAATGCTGGAATGCTCTACCATCCGACATTCGGGCCATTGTAGACCTAACTCAGTTCAGGAAGGCACTCAAATATCACCTGTTCCTCCAATACTACCCAGTCAGCAACGAAATCTAGGTAACCCCACCTAAGGAAGTAACCTTTGTTAGTTCTGAGACAGTGCCAGCACCCCGCAATCTATGCACATATCTTCATTATGTTATTGTTGCTTCAATCTTGTTCTTTGTAATTATTTCATGTACATAGTTCACCCCTGTTATCCATGTTTGCACTACTGTTCTATGTAAAACCAAACAGCTTGTTGTTATGGTCATTTTGTTATAATGTAAACTGCGCTGATATCGAATAGTGCGGTATATAAGAAATTGTAATAAATAAATAAATAAATAAAAGATCTCTATCAAAACGAGACAATTCAGACAAGGTGTGACCATTAATCTTCAGTTGAAGAACAAATCCAAAAACGCAGACTGTGATGGTTTGGCCACATTTGCAGAATGAACACCAGTCAGCTGCCATACAAACTCCTCTGGTGAGGGTGACCTGTCCACTGGAGGGTTGAATGAAGCAGCACTGAAGAAAACGTGGCTCAAACACATTGAGGACGATCTGAAGAACCAGTGACTGACCATTGACGAGGCCAGAAATACTGGCACCGATTGCAAAGGTTGGAAGCGTATTGTGAACAACACATGGAATCCAGTGCCACCAGTGTATTGGTTGAGAGGACGACTTACTCCCCAAACTCCAGCTAAGGATTAAAGAATAAGAAGAGTCATGTTATGTAAAGTTTAAGAAGCGTCTGAAGACTCATTTCTTTTCTATCGCCTTCGGGAACTGTTGGAAGCATTGATTCTGCGGCATATCCTTTACCCAAATAAGATCCTTGGACCCAATATTCAACATGATTAATGTGGTCAGCAGTCTTGCTAACCATGTTAACAGTGGTGACGAGCATATTCAACGGCACAAGCATGGTTAGTGCCACTGAATATCTGTAGGTGCCACCATTGAATGTTCCGATGCTATCCGGCTAGCACTGGGGCATTCTAGGGTGGAGAGGAGGCAGAACCCAGCAATAACTAGGCAGCAGTGATATTCAGCCACTGCCCAGTTATTGCTAAGCAGCAAAAGTCATACATCCTAAAGAGTAGGCTAACTTTCGCGGCAGAAGATAACTGGGCAGCGGCTGAATATCACTGCTGGCCGGTTAGCTTCTCTACTATGCCGGTGGTCGAATATCCGGGTCTTAGGTTCAGCAGCTAGCTGCTTTACAATGACTATCCACTGTTACTGAATATCAGGCCACTTAAGTCTAAATATCTACTGTTGCCTGGCTCTCCTATTCCTTGTCTTTCATGTTTTCCCAATCTTCTATATTCTTAGTATACTCTTTTCTCCTTTTTCTCCCCATACACCATTTTTGTTTTTTATTTACGTCTATTTTATTTTACTGCTTGATCTGACCTGTTTTCTTTTTTTTAAACTGCTTTTCTATATATTTGAAAAGCAGTGTAGCAAGTACCTAACAAACTACACTAAAATAAGATAGCCAGAAGCTTCTTCTGTATAGCCTACAGACATTCCACTGTTTGTGATCTATATGAAATAATCCTATACGACAAGTGCTCCTTCATAGACAATAGACTGCCTCTCAGCTTTCTGGCTCACACAAGTATTATACTGAAATTTAGCCTTGTGCATCCCAGCCAGCAGCTCTTTGTTACCAGACTAAAAATATTCCTTTTCTATCTACTTCATTTCCCACTTCATCTGTTGCTTGCCTGTGTTATATCCAATTATAATCCCCATTATGAAAGCCTAGTAAACATCCCATACCATGCTAAAAGTCATCCCACAATCCTTATTATACCTAAAATATTTCACAGTACTTTATTGTACTTTCTTGATAAAGGCCTCGTCTTGCAGCAATGCTGCATTAAAATGTCAACACCTGCCAGCATGTTTCATAGAATTTAACCTAAGCTCAAGGGTTATACATGCATTATCACAAATATGAACAACTTCAATGTTGGCTGAGGTTGTATTTGAAAACAAGGATTTAGTGATCTGAAAATAATTTATCCTGCGGCTGTGTCATGAGGTACAGAATAAAAGGTGAAATCCCTCTCCCCAGGGTGACACAATATCCAGGGGTCCACAAATTCCGGTTTAGCAGTAAAATCATGAAGCACTGATGAGAATGAGAAGGCTTCATCCTACTTACAGTCCAATCACACATCCAATTTAAGATTATAATCCCCCCTCTCATTCTAAGTAGGTAAGTTTCTGCTAATGAAATATGATGTCCAAACTGGGGAAAAATGGAGGGGAATCAATGCTGGAGGCATAGCCAATCATGAGGGAGATCCAAGATGACAGATGTCAGGCGTTTTGCTCCATGATGCCGCTTTTAGTATGGAAAAAAAGAATGTGAAAATAGGCAAAGAACTATTTGGTGACCAGAAGGCCCTCCCTGTTTTACCTCCAGTAGTTACTGGACCTTTTTATACCTTTGTGCTCCAACCTGGACTGTACCCAAGTTCTTCAGGTATGAGCCAGCTGGAGTTTGGTGACTTAGCATCTTACTTGTGCATTGATATCTCATAGTCCCTTGAAGCATGGAATCCTCTGAAACTGCCAACAGTAGTTGTTTCCCTGGAAAGCTGTGGATTAGTGCTCCACCAATGAGTGAGGGCTGCATTTCCCAAGGAGGGCAGACTTCTGGTGTACGAGCATGCTGAGCGTGGGCTGTGTAAGCTCTATAGGAACACCTGGCTTAGTTTTGTTTATTATGATTTTATATACTGCCTATTTATTATTTTTATTTTATTTTATTTATATTCTCTTATATACCGCACTAATCTGCATCAGTGCGGTTTACATTGAACAAACTGAAATTACAGCATGGCTACTAGGCAGATTACAAAGTAATCAAAGAAAATAGAACGGGTTACACAAGGACATGAGGCAATCAAGGGATACAAGGACAGAGGGGAGGAAGGAAACAAAAGGAGAGCCTAGGTTACACTTGATGGCGAAAGTACAAGTAAGGAAAAAACACCAGGGAGAGGACAACAGGGACACATCAATTGGCCAATGCTACTCAAGAAGAGGCAGAGTAGAGAGAATAAATGAACCATAAGAAGGGCAGAAGCCAGAGAGGAAGGCCACAGGAAAAAGATAAGTTTTTAGTTGGGACTTAAAGCAAGAGGGAGAGAGTTGGGATCGAAGAGCAAGGGGAAGAGAGTTCCAAAGGTACTACCTGAAAGGAAGAGGAGCAAACAATAATTGAGTGGTTGGAACGAATACCAGGGACCACGAGCAAGTGTGAAGAAGAGAAATGAAGAATATGTGAGGGGGTGTATTGTGATAAGAGGCAAGACAGAAAGACAGGGTGATCAGAGCAAAGAATATGGAATGGTAGTAGAAAAATTTTGTACCTAATCCCAAATTGTACCAGAAGTCAGTGTTTGGAGAGGAAAAGAGGGGTAACATGAGAAGACCTATGGGCATCATGGATGAGTTTGAGAGGAGTGTCTTGGATCAACTGAAAGTGATGAATCTGGTACTGGGGGAGGCTGAAAAGGAAAGAGTTAGCATGGTCAAGATGGGTAACGATCAAGGAAAGCATGAGGAGGTGAAGAGAGGATTGATCAATGAGTTTGCGGATGGAACAAATCTGGTGCAGGGTGGAGAAACAGCGTTGGACAACAGAGGAAATGTAGTGAGGAAAGGTAAGCTGGGAATCAAAGGTGGCACTAAGGATCTTGATAGTGTCCTAGAAGGGGAGGAAAATACTGTGAACCAAGGGAGGAGGCAGAGGAGGTGAAAGGGATGGATTAGTGAAGAGAAGGGAAGCAGTTTTGGAAGTGTTGAGCTTCAGGACATGTGAAGAGAGCTAGTCAGCGATAGTATCTGTTGGAAGAATTCAGAGAGATACCAAATGAGGAATAAGTGGGATAACAAAAAAGAAGTTGGATGTTGTCAGCATAGACAAAATATATGATACTAAGGGATGAAATCAGAGAAGCCGGGGGGGGGGGGGGGCGCAAATAAATATTAAAGAGAAGTGTACCAAGAACAGAACCCCAAGGAACTCCATAGTGAAGGATTTGTGCTGCAGATAGAGCAGATGACCAAGAGACCCAAAAGGAATAATTGTGCAGATAAGAGCAAAACCAAGCTAGGGCAGACCCCATGATGCCAATGGAAGAGAACTGATAAAGAAGAAGGGAGTGATTAACGAAGTTGAAAGCTGCATAGTGATCAAGTGAACAAATAGAACCTGATGATGTGAATCCAGGGAAGGGCAGAGATAGTTGGTAATAGCCAGAAGCGAGTACTCAGTCGAGAGGCAGAAGGAAAAAAAACAGTTTGAGTGAAGTGAAGGGCACCAGAGTGACTAAGAAAATCTTGAAGTTGTTGGGCAACTAGGCAATCTTAGAGAGAAAGGGTAGAAGAGAAATGGTGCAGTAACTAAGAGGATCAGGTGGGTCTGTGACAGAGTGCTTGAGAATGGGGATAATGACTGCTTCCTTCCAGCAAGAGGGAAAGACACCAGAGGAAAAGGAAGAAAATATAATGAATAGCAGGGGAGAAAGGAAGGAATCACTGGCAAGTTGGAATAGCTTAAAGGGTATGGGGTCAGAAGGAACAGTCATTGAATGGGAAGAGGTAATAACACAAGAAATCTCACTGTAGGTAGGTGGAGTGAAGATGGAAAGAAAGGCAGTAGGAGAGGAAAGAGGGGGATTTGAAAGAAGGGGAGGCAGAGGCAGGGGGGAGGGTAGTTTTAATTGCAAGTATTTTCTGATGAAAAGCAGAGGCAAAAGCCTGAGGAGAAAGAGAAGAAGTGACAGGGGATGAGCTTGGAGGATCAGAAAGCTGATGCAGAAGCCTGAACAAATGAGAAGAGGAAGGATATCTGTGAACAAGTGCAGAATAATAGAACTTTTTGGCAAGAGTAACAACATCATGGTAATAATGAGAAGCCAACCAGAAGGAAGAAAGCAAGAGAGGTGTCTGAAACCTGTGCCAATGGCGCTCTAGTTGATGAACTTGACACTTGAGAAGGCGGAGCCCAGGGTGATACCAGGGTATAGAGAGAGCAGAAGAAGGAAGGACTGGTTAGAGAGGGGCAACAGAGTCAAAAGTGGAGGAAAGGATAGAAAAGAAGTGAAGGATCAGATCATTAGTGTCACACTGTGTGAAGTCAGAGGGAAATGGGGGATAGCAGACCACAAGGGAGGGAGGCAAGTAAGGGAAAAAGAGACAAAAGAGTGGTCAGACCAAGGGAGAGGGGTGACCATGGGTGAGGGGTGGGGAAGATAGATAGGGCAAATAGACATAATGACTAAATCCAAAACTTGGCCAGCAACATGGGTAGAAAGGGTAACATGTTGATGCAACTGAGAGAAAGAAAGAAAGAAATTGCACTAGATCTTGAGCCAAAGAGTCAGATGAAGAGGATACATGAATGTTAAGATCACCATAGGGGATCATCAAGGAAATAGGATATACAATTATAAAAGATATGAAGGGACTCCACAGAGATAGGATGAGGCAGGTAAACCAGGAAGACGATAAGAGAGGGAAGAGCCAGTGGTCTACTTACCTTGGAAATGAGGACTTCTAAAACAGGAGACATAGGAGTTGAGGCAATGAATTGAATATGATAAGGATAAAAGGAGAGCTAGACCCCCACCGCGATGCTGAGGGTGATGCAGGGACAGGAAACTATAACCAGGCAGACTGGACTGGTGAAAGTATGCAACTTCAGAGGCAGATAGCCAGGTCTCTCTAAGGCAGAGAAAATCAGAGAAGCTTCAAGTAGGTTATTGATGAAATGGATTTTCTGTTTGATGGAGTGGACTTTCAGGAGACCAAATGAAGGGGAGCACTTGGAGCTGACAGGCAGAGGGAGTGCACAGAGTGGCAAGCAGAAAAACAGGGAGGAAGATTCTTACCTGAGCAGAGGATGGGCAAGGAGAATAAAGTATGCAACGACACCTGAGTATAGGAATGAAGGAGGTGCACTGAGAAGTCTATGAAGACACAGCAGAAAAGGACATAAGAGCAGGCAGAAGAGACACAACATGGGAAAGCAGGAACAAGAGAAGGGGCAACAAGAAGTGCAAGAAGCACATGAAGGAGCGTACAAAGGAGCACAATATGCTCCTTTGTCGCATGCCATGGCTAGCACTGTAAAAAACACATTATACACTTAAATATCTGCAGAAAGTAAGGGTGATGAGGTCACTTCCTACAATTGCAACCAATAGGAAACCAGGCAACACAGGTGGGTGGGTTAATGGCAGCTGCAAATCTGGACATAGGGACAGCAGCAGAGAGCCAATGGGAGCACAGACCTGGAGAGATACAAAAAACACAAGCAGAGTTATACAATCACTCTGCAAAAAGCAAAGTATACGCTTAAATATCTGGAGAAAGGAAGGGTGATGAGGTCACTCGGAGGACAGTGGAGTTAAGGTGGCTGCAGAGTTTGTCACTACACAGATCTCAGATGCAGGGTGTTCACCTGCTTCTGGAACTGCCAGATCGGCGGGGATTGTGACTCTCTCTGGTTCTCCCCCCCCCTCCCCCCACCTTGGTATCTCCTGCAAACTTTACATTGGAATCTATTTGGTCAGCCATTTTTTTTTAAATTTATGCCTTTATTTATCTTTAATAAACATACAAACAATTATCAAAATCAACAACTGCATATCGCATGACTGGGTTAACTGAGGAAATGGTTCAACCAGCTCGATCACACTCTTCCATAGTCCAATGTCTCACATTTAAATAGTAACAGTGGGTATAGAGTCTAACATAATACGATTGACCCTCAACATATCCTCCATGTGCAAAACTCTTACTTCCCTCTCTCCCTTATCCCCCCCCCCCTTAGGAGTCCTTTCTTGGTACTTGAGCCATAATTGTTTGTAACAGGTCCACTTTAGGGTGGCAGTATTGTTACATATATTCTGCTCGGTGCAAGACAAATGATGCATATTGTTCACCCATTTTAAGAATGTCGGCGGCCTGTCTCCCACCCAATTTTGTAAAATAATCTTATTTACCCCCCAAATGCCCAAATAAACTGGCTCTCCTCCTTTCGGATCCTATGCTGCTGCAGCGGCGTCTCATCTCCCAACATAAAAAGACTATAGGACCACTTGATAGATTTTCCCACCATGGTTTGCAGACTCTCCAATGCTTTTCCCCAGAGGTCCGTAAGGCATGGGAACTAGGATATAGACAACTGATCAAGGAACCCACCCATGTGAAAGGAGGCATGTTGTACCTAGTATTCGCCCCACAGGCAACTTTCAATTAATCCAACATCCCCGAGTTGTCCATTACTGCAGTTCCCTGGTCTGATCACAAGCTAATCGTATTCCAAACACCCTTGCCCAGCTGCAGTCAGAAAGAAACCAGAAGACTGAGCTGTTCCAACAAAGCACCACCACGAAGATTCCAGGCCTTCAACAAGGACCTGATTCTGAGCACAACTCGCCCATTACTCACTTGAACTGCACACAATCCTGAGGATCTGGTTTCCGACTGGAATAAAACCCTTAGTTCATTTGTGCTACGTCCGCCATCTAACAAGCCTCCAGGGAAGTGAGCCTCCGCAACCTGGTACTCCGCTGAGCTGAAATCCTCCCTCACCCTCCTAAGAACATAAGAACATAAGATATGCCATACTGGGTCAGACCAAGGTCCATCAAGCCCAGTATCCTGTTTCCAACAGTGGCCAATCTAGGTCATAAGTACCTAGCAGGTTTCCCCAAAAGACACAGGTTCCGCAATGCTTGTACTGGGTCAAGCATTGATATCTTGGGTCCCTTCTTAATAATGGTTTATGGACCTTTCCTCCAGGAACTTGTCCAAACCTTTTTTAAACCCAGCTACACTAACAGCCTTTACTACATCCTCCGGCAACAAATTCCAGAGTTTGATTACACGTTGAGTGAAAAAATATTTTCTTTTATTAGTCTTAAATAGTTTAACCTGTACCTTCACTGCATGTCCCCTAGTCTTTCTATATTCTGATAACGTAAACAATCGATCTACGTTTACCCGTTCCACTCCGTTCATTCATTTATAGACTTCTATCACATCTCCCCTCAGCCGTCTCTTTTTCAGGTTAAAGAGCCCTAATCTTTATAGCCTTTCTTCATAGGAGTATACTTCCATTTCCTTTACCATTTTGGTGGCTCTTCTCTGAACCTTTTCTAATAACGCTATATCCTTTTTAAGATTTGGCGACCAGAATTTCACACAATATTCAAGGTGCGGTCTCACCATGGAACGGTATAGAGGCGTTATAATATCTTTTGTTTTATTTTCCATTCCTTTCCTTATGATTCCTAGCATTCTATTTGCTCTCTTGGCTGCAGCTGCAAACTGGGCCGAGGGTTTTAACATGTTATCCACTATGACGCCTAAATCTTTTTCCTGGGTGGTGGTTCCTAATATGAAACCTTGCATCGTGTAACCATAGTTTGGGTTGTTCTTTCCTAGGTGCATAACTTTGCACTTGTCCACATTAAATTTCATATGTCATTTTGATGCCCAGTCTTTCAATTTATCAAGATCCTCTTGCAATTTTCCACAATCCTCTTGGGTTTTAATAACTTTAAATAGTTTTGTGTCATCTGCAAATTTGATAACCTCACTCGTTATTCCACTTCCCAGGTCATTTATGAATATGTCAAAAAGCAGCGGACCCAGCACAGATCCCTGGGGTACACCACTATTCACCTTTCTCCATTGGGAAAATTGGCCATTTAGCCCAACCCTCTGCTTTCTATCTTTTAACCAGTTCCTGATCCACAGTAGTACACTGCCTCCTATCCCATGACTCTTTAGTTTTGCCAAAAGTCTCTGATAAGGGATCTTGTCAAAGGCTTTCTGAAAGTCCAGATAGACTAAATCAACTGACTCACCTTTGTCCACCTGTTTATTCACACTTTCAAAAAAACATAACAGATTAGTAAGACAAGACCTTCCTTCTCTAAAGCCATGTTGGCTGTCTCCCATTAGGCCATGACTATCTACATGCTGAGTAATTGTATTCTCTATGATGGTTTCTACCATTCTTCCCGGTACTGACGTGAGGCTCACCGGTCTGTAGTTTCCCAGATCACCCCTGGAACCCTTTTTAAAAATTGGTGTTACATTGGCGATCCTCCAGTCTTCAGGTATTAGAGATGATTTTAAGGATAGTTCACAGATTACTAATTGCAGGTCTGCAATCTCATATTTCAGTTCTTTCAATACCCTTGGATGTATACCATCCTGACCAGGTGATTTGCTACTCTTCAGTTTATTTAATAGTTGAAATACATCTTCCCGATGTATCGATAGTTCCTTCAGTTCTTTTGCACCTTTAAATACCACTTCAGTCATATGTAACATCCCTACATCTTCCTCAGTAAAGACCGAAGCAAAGAATTCATTCAGTCTCTCCGCTATCACCTTGTCGCCTCTTAGTGCCCCCTTAACTCCTCTATCATCTAATGGACCAACTGACTCTCTCACAGGTTTTTTGCTACGAATGTACTTGAAAAAATCTTTATTTCGTGTTTTTGCTTCTGCAGCAAGCTTCTTCTCAAATTCTCCCTTTGCCTGCTATATCAATGCCTTGCATTTGACCTGCCAGTTCTTGTGCTGTTTCCAGGTTTCGTCGTTTGGCTCTTTTTTCCATTTCCTGAAAGATGCTTTTTTGGCAACAACAGCCTCTCTGACCTCACCTTTAAACAATGCTGGCAGTTTTTTGGACTTCCTTCCACTTTTCTTAAAGCGTGGAATACAGCTGGTCTGGGCTTCCAAGATAGTATTTTTCAACAACACCCACGCTTGATGTAAGTCTTTAACCTTTTCAACTGCTCCTTTTAGTTTTTTCTTAACTATTTTCCTCATTTTATCATAGTCACCCTTTCGAAAGTTAAAAGGTAGTACTGTGGATTTCCTTACTATCCCTTCTCCATTAATTAAATCAAAGGCGATCATGCTATGATCACTATTGCCAAGTGGCCCCAACACCCTTATCCTTGCACTAAATCTGATGTTCCACTAAGGACTAGGTCTAAAATGGCTTCCCCTCTAGTCGGTTCATGAACCAGCTGCTCCAAGAAGCAGTCATTTATGTCATCTAGGAACTTTATCTCCCTAGCATGTCCTGCCGTGACACTGACCCAGTCGATACCGGGGTAATTGAAATCACCCATTATTATTACCGCGCTGTAACATTTGTTAGCTTCCTTGATTTCTTTGAGCATTTCATCATCCATTTGTTCATTCTGGCCAGGCAGTCGATAGTACACCCCCACTGCCATCGCCTTCCCCTATTTACATGGAATTTCAATCCATATAGATTCTACAGCAAATTTTGTTTCCTGGCAAACTTTAATCCTTTCTGACTGAATGACCTCTCTAACATAGAGCGCAACCCCCCCACCAATTTGATCAGCTCTATCATTACGATATAGTTTGTACCCAGGTATCACAGTGTCCCACTGGTTGTCCTAATTCCACCATGTCTCTGATATTCCAATCATATCTAACCTCTCATTTAGTGCTATATATTCTAACTCTCCCATCTTATTTTTTAGACTTCTAGTATTTGCATGCAAGCATTTTAGAGACTGTATTTTATTCATATTAATTTGGCTATTGGTAGACATGGGTAATTTGGGATCTTTAAGCTCTGTCAGCTCCATACTCGAGGGCATTTGGGCTACTTTATTCTTTTTTGGAACCTCTCTGCTTTTGGTAGTATCCTTCAAGGATACATTCTTCTGAATCATCCGCTCATAGGTGACTGTCGGCTTTCCCCTTTTATCTAGTTTAAAAGCTGCTCTATCTCCTTTTTAAAGGTTAATGCCAGCAGCCTGGTTCCATCCCAGTTAAGCTGAAGCCCATCCCTTCAGAAGAGTCCCTCCTTTCCCCAGAATGTTCCCCAGTTCCTAACAAATCCAAAACCCTCATCTCTGCACCATTCTCTCATCCACGCATTGAGACTCCGGAGCTCTGCCTGCCTTTTGGGTCCTGCACATGGAACGTGAAGCATTTCGGAGAACGCTAACCTGGAAGTTCTGGATTTCAACTTCCTACCTAAAAGCCTAAATTTAGCCTCCAGAACCTCCCTACCACATTTTCCTATGTCATTGGTACCGACATGTACCAAGACAGCAGACTCCTCCCCAGCACTATCTAAGACCTTATCTAGGTGGTGCGTGAGGTCCGCTACCTTCGCACCAGGCAGGCATGTTACCAGGTGATCCTCACGTCCACCAGCCACCCAGCTATCTACATGCCTAATGATCGTATCACCAACTATAACGGCTGTCCTAACCTTTCCCTCATGGGCACATGGCTCTGGAGAAACTTCCTCGGTGCGAGAGGGTATTACATCACCTGGAGGACAGGTCCTAGTTACAGGATCACTTCCTCCCACACCAGGGTGATGCTCTCCTGTCACGTGACCACTTTCCTCCATGGCAACAGGGATGCTGCCAGACTGGAGGTGGGACTTCAGGACTATATCCCTGTAGGTCTCATCTATGTACCTCTCTGTCTTTCTTATATTTTCCAAGTCTGCTACTCTAGCCTCTAGAGAATGGACTCGTTCCCGGAAAGCAAAGAGCTCCTTGCACTTAGTGTACATGTAAGACCTCTCACCAACTGGGAGAAAATCATACATGTGACACTCAATGCAAAAGACTGGAAAGCCCCCATCTCACTGCTGGACTGCTGTCTGCATCTTAGTTTTAAGGTTTTGTTTAGATTTTTAAGTTCTTTACTTACTAAGGGTTGCTATGGATATTTATACCAATAAAACTGTAGCTAATACGTTTAATATACCTTGTTTACCAGAAGCTTAATTAATCTCAGGTCCTTAGTGTATGACTGATTTGTGTAATGAGCTTCATCTGAGAGCACCTCCTGTCTTTTAAGATGTGTAAGGAAGCTGGAAAGACGCTGGTGTCATTCACACTCAGCAGACGATCAAAGTGCATATAACTCTCACCTGGCAATTGCCACATCGCCATCTGGGCCCAAGGGCTTACAGACTGGATGATGGCCTTGTATGTCCTTCCCTGAATAAAGTTCCCTTTAAAGTGACCAGAGGATTCTGGGACTTGTAGTGCTCTTTACTCTTGAGGGACAAGAATTGTAGTTGAGTCGGTGGTTGTAAGGCGGCAAGAAATTTATTGTGGGGATTTTCCAGGTCATGCAAAAGGTTCAATACACAACATAAGAAGAAGGATACATCTCCAACATAAAAGATGAAATCAACACTAAATCAGGATAATGTAACAAATACTTCACCTCACAGCTGTTCTGCTTCTCATACACATTCACACCGGGGACTGCCCTGTGTGGTCAATTAGCAGTAACACAAACTTATAACAGCTGTGGTTTCTCTTTTGAAAGCACACAGTTCTTTTACAGCACTGCTTAACTTCAGCCAGTGGTAAAACTCAGTAAACTCAAACTTAGCTTTCTTCAGCTTAAGCAGAGACTGCCCTTATTTTCCTATAGGGATTTCACAGATTCTCAGCTCATACTCTTCACTGCAGAATCTTTCCTTAGGGCTAAAGAACAGTCCATTGGAATAGGCAAACATTCACCAGTAGGCAAACATGAATCTATTTGCATTCCTTCAGTATCATCAGAGCAAATAGTGCCTCTCTCAAGGTTAGGAGTTTCCCCAAACTTTCTCTCTTTCAAGAACTCCTGAAATTGGCTCCACAGCAACTCAGCCTGCGTTGGCACTTTTAAATTAGGGGAGTAAACCTTCTCTTCAGAGAACAGCTTCCTTAATGCCTCTAACTTTGAAGTTTCAAAGGCTGTACGTTTGTCAGGACTATGGCTTTTAACTTCTGATAAGCTCTCTACCCACTCCTTAACAGTGGAAGGTGAGGACACAATTTCCTGCCCTTTAAAACTGGCAAATTGTCTCTTTGCTAGATTATCAGTAATGAAACTGCTGGCTTTACCTTGGGGCTTTTCTTTCAGACAAACGCTGCTTTCACTCCTCCTGGGTTCCTCCAGGCTCTGAAATGCAGGCTCCTTCCATCCTACTCCAGTCCCTCTGAGGTAGCTGCTTTCTGGGGAAATTCCCTCTGGCTTTCTCCTCCAGCTAAGCACAGCTTCAGCTTCTTTCTCTCCTGTCTCACCTTTCCAGCTCCAACAGCTGTTCCTGTTCCTTGCTCCACGTCCACCTCTCCTCTGTTCACTTATGCCTCTGCCTTCTGTTGCTGTCTCTGTACCTCTCTCCTCCGGGTATTTCTCTCCCATGTCTGAGATTGTGTCAGGTCTCCAACCTGAGCCTCTGTTTCCTTCACTTCCTTGTTGACTCTTGCTTTGCTCTGCTCGTGATTTTAAACACTGCTGCCTGCTAGGCCTTCCCTGTTCACTGCACCTGTGTGAACAATCAGGAGGGAAGCCTGTCTCCACCCCTGAGCTAGGGCGTGACCTGACTTTTGCAGGGAGCTGACGTTTCCTCTGACTTGGCTTGTAATTCCCCTGCACATGTGCACTACCATTCACTTCCAAGGGGAATTCAGGATTTTCATCCAGTTCCATGTCTTCTAGAGAGCTTTTGTCACCACAGATCCCCTCCTTAAGATATCACGGGCTGGCTCAATAACATTTGCACAGCTCGTGATACCATCTGAGGACTGTGTGGTTCGATGTGTTTTCACTAAGCTCTTTGCTCCAG
The DNA here is from genome assembly GCA_033557465.1 of Ichthyophis bannanicus. Taxonomy (NCBI): domain Eukaryota; kingdom Metazoa; phylum Chordata; class Amphibia; order Gymnophiona; family Ichthyophiidae; genus Ichthyophis; species Ichthyophis bannanicus. The sequence goes on from CM066032.1 coordinate 430,240,121, forward strand.
GGTCTATCATGGCTAGATGGGCCTGAGCTACTCTGTCACGTCTGGACTTCAAAACATTGTGATGATAGACGTTCCGGCAGCTTCTTCTATCTTCGCCCCGATAGGACACTGGCCGCATAGGCTTTTCTATCTTGCAAGGAGATTGCCTCATCACTTCGCCTGATGGCGTCATCATTTCCTGGGCAACCAGATTCATTTCCCCTGGCATTGGGGTTAGCACATCTTTGAATCTGGCCAGCAAGTGTGATAAGTCCTGCTTCTGGGCCCATGAAAGGTCATCACCGAATCTTGGTTTCGGATCCCCTTTACAGACATCTAATTGGGGTCCGAGGTCTTCCTCCGTCTTTTCTTCCACCATCGCGGGCAACCCCTGAAGGCTGGCTCCTCCTGTTGACCCAAAGCCTCCGGTTCCCCGTGTTGTTGTGGACAGGTGTGGAACCTCTTCAAGAGGGGGAAAACCTACCCGCTCGCAGATCAACTGCGCAATGCGATCACCAGTAGATATTCTGAAATCTTCTTTGCCAAAATTGTAGATGAGCACATTTATCGTACCTCTGAAGTCTGGGTCGATAACTCCAGCTCCAATGTCAATAAAGTGTTTCCAAGCAAGGCCGGAGCACGGGGCTATGCATCCGTAGCACCCTAAGGGAAGCTCCATTTGTAAAGCTGTGTCCACCAGTGCTTTTCCCTGCTTTGGAGCTACTGTATCTTCAGCGCTGTAGAGATCGTAACAGGCCGCGTTGTCGGAAGCTCTCTTCAGCGCTCGAGAATTGGGACTCATCTTGGCAAAACGTAGAACAAATTTAGGTTTTTCAGTAAGCTCTTCTTTCCGGGAACATGTTTTCCGTTCTTGCTTCTTTGGAGCTGCAAACAATGGGCTAGGAATCATCTCTGCCTTAACCTTCATTTGAGCTAGAGCCTCTACCTGTGGACTCTTGGAGGTAGTAGCCTCTTTTGAAAACAAGCCCTTTCCCAGGCCCTTACAAAACTGTGGCCAGTCTTTCCCTAGCACCAAATTATGAGGTAGTCTAGGTACCACAGCTATGGGAATCTGCTTGCTTACACCTAAACCTTTTACTAGCAATTTGTAGACAGGATATAGGGATATGCCTTCATGTATACAGCGGATTTTAACTTTACTTATAGGCTGAATTGCTGCATTTCCACACCTGGCCTCAATTTGCCGCCTGAGCGCTTTGGACAGCATGCTCTGTTCAGCACCTGAATTCAAAAGCGCAGTGGTTGCAATTCCTTGCACTTCCACTGCTAGCAAAAATCCCTCCTTGACCTTAGGATGGTTCTCCTCTACCAAAGCTGTCTTTACATAACACTCTCGCTGTATATGTCCTTCTTTACCACATTTATAACATTTTCTATGGGTAATACAGCTCTTCCATATAGGCTTAGACATTTTCAAAACTTCATCATTCATCCCCTTCCTCCTTTCTGATATGCCACACACTGCAACCCTGGAAGCACTGCCACCTTCATGGGCACTCAGGTCTGCCTCCATAAACCGTTCTGACACTATTACAGCCTCTTGCGGGGTTTTGCACTTTTGGAGTATAAGGAAGGTTTGCATTTGTTGGGGTACAGCATCCATGTATTGCTCCAATACAAGACTATCAATGATTGACTCAATGGTCCTCCCTTCCGGAGTCAGCCATTTATTTACCAGGGAATGGACTCTATGACATAGGGCCTTAGGAGTCTCGCCTGAATTTAATCTAACAGCCCTTAGTTGGCGGTGGTATACTAGAGGAGTTAGCCCCAATCTCTCTCTAACTGCCTTTGTGAGCTCCTTATAATTACCGGCAAGCATAGGTGGCATAGCTCGGTAGGCAGCCAAAGCCTCCCCAGTAAGGGATGCCGCCAAGCGCATGGCCCAATGTTCCTCTGGCCAGCCACTGAGGTGCGCCACCCGCTCAAATCCCTCTATGAAATCGTCGATGTCGTCCCTATCAGTAAGTTGTCCGAAGTTGAAAGTCCCACCAGCCTGCAAACCCAGCATAGGTGTAACAGCTGGTGTACTGGAACTGGACGCTGCAACTGCTGGTCCAGTCTGCCTTCTCTGCTCCGCCAGCCATGCCTCCAACATCTCTAGTAGTGGCTTCTGCTGTGCTTGTAACTGTGCAGCACTCTGCTCCTGCGCCTGCACGGACAGTTCAGCCTGGCGCTCAAACTGATGTGCCATCCACTTTAGCACGTCCTGTGCCTCGAGCGTCATCTTGACCTCCTGCAAACAAACAAACACACACAGACCAAAGAGCGATACCAAAAACCAAAGGATTTTTCTTCCTTTTTTTTTTTTTCCTCCTACAGCTAGGCTTGCACCCTTGCCCCGGTATCCTTAACCGACCCCCGGCTAGGTACCCGTTACCTGGCGTGGGTGAAGCTTCACGCTTAACACCTTGTGACGGTCTGCTGTAGTCTCCTCTGCACTGCCGTTTCGCTTTCTGGACCCTTCACAGGTGGGCTCCGTAGCAAAGTTACTCCTGCAGCGGGTATTCTGATGAAGATCTTCTGCGCATGCGTGGAATCCTCAATACTACGCCACTTGCCACATCGCCATCTGGGACCAAGGGCTTACAGACTGGACGACGGCCTTGTATGTCCTTCCCTGAATAAAGTTCCCTTTAAAGTGACCAGAGGATTCTGGGACTTGTAGTGCTCTTTACTCTTGAGGGACGAGAATTGTAGTTGAGTCGGTGGTTGTAAGGCGGCAAGAAATTTATTGTGGGGATTTTCCAGGTCATGCAAAAGGTTCAATACACAACATAAGAAGAAGGATACATCTCCAACATAAAAGATGAAATCAAGACTAAATTAGGAAAACGTAACAAAAACTTCACTTCACAGCTGTTCTGCTTCTCATACACATTCACACAGGGGACTGCCCCGTGTGGTCAATTAGCAGTAACACAAACTTATAACAGCTGTGGTTTCTCTTTTGAAAGCACACAGTTCTTTTAGAGCACTGCTTAACTTCAGCCAGTGGTAAAACTCAGTAAACTCAAACTTAGCTTTCAACAGCTTAAGCAGAGACTGCCCTTATTTTCCTATAGGGATTTCACAGATTCTCAGTTCATACTCTTCACTACAGAATCTTTCCTTAGGGCTAAAGAACAGTCCATTGGAATAGGCAAACATTCACCATTAGGCAAACATGAATCTATTTGCATTCCTTCAGTATCATCAGAGCAAATAGTGTCTCTCTCAAGGTTAGGAGTTTTCCCAAACTTTCTCCCTTTCAAGAACTCCTGAAATTGGCTCCACAGCAACTCAGCCTGCGTTGGCACTTTTAAATTAGGAGAGTGAACCTTCTCTTCAGAGAACAGCTTCCTTAATGCCTCTAACTTTGAAGCTTCAAAGACTGTATGTTTGTCAGGACTATGACTTTTAGCTTCTGATAAGCTCTCTACCCACTCCTTAACAGTGGAAGGTGAGGACACAATTTCCTGCCCTCTAAAACTGGCAAATTGTCTCTTTGCTAGATTATCAGTAATGAAACTGCTGGCTTTACCTTGGGGCTTTTCTTTCAGACAAACGCTGCTTTCTCTCCTCCTGGGTTCCTCCAGGCTCTGAAATGCAGGCTCCTTCCGTCCTACTCCAGTCCCTCTGAGGTAGCTGCTTTCTGGGGAAATTCCCTCTGGCTTTCTCCTCCAGCTAAGCACAGCTTCAGCTTCTTTCTCTCCTGTCTCACCTTTCCAGCTCCAACAGCTGTTCCTGTTCCTTGCTCCACGTCCACCTCTCCTCCGTTCACTTGTGCCTCTGCCTTTTGTTGCTGTCTCTGTACCTCTCTCCACTGGGTCTTTCTCTCCCGTGTCTGAGATTGTGTCAGGGCTCCAGCCTGAGCCTCTGTTTCCTTCACTTCCTTGTTGACTCTTGGTTTGCTCTGCTCGTGATTTTAAACACTGCTGCCTGCTAGGCCTTCCCTGTTCTCTGCACCTGTGTGACCAATCAGGAGGTAAGCCTGTCTCCACCCCTGAGCTAGGGCGTGGCCTGACTTTTGCAGGGAGCTGACTTTTCCTCTTACTTGGCTTATAATTCCCCTGCACATGTGCACTACCATTCACTTCCAAGGGGAATTCAGGATTTTCATCCAATTCCATGTCTTCTAGAGAGCTTTTGTCACCACACAATACATCGCGAAGCAGTAACGAAGAACATGAGACGATTCCACACAGACACTCTAAAACGATCACTGAACAAACCAAATGACCCATTCGCTCTCGTCAAGAACCTAACAAAGGAACCAGCTTCGGAACAATCAATCGAGATTCACCCTCAAGAATTTGTGGTCTGCTTACAATCCAAGCTATGTCAGACCAACAAGGCCCCAGCACCTGCCGTCTCTCTCGAGACAAGCTACCGAACACCTCTCACCATCTTCTCCACACCACCCAAGAAGCGCATTGAAGACACTATTGCTGCGATCAACACAACCACTGCTCAAACCGACCCCTGCCTTGCGTTCTGGATGAAAGAGCTACTGTCCGACTTTAGCCCTTTTATAGCCAGACTCATGGACCGATCCTTTGCAACAGGTGCATTCCTGCAATCCCTCAAACACACGTCCATAAGACCTTTGCTAAAAAACAGCAAGCTTGACCCACAGAAGGTAGACTCATACAGACCGATATCGAGCATACCTCTACTGGCAAAAATAATTGAAAAGGAAGTCCAAAGTCAAATTCAAGAACACATAGAAGCCTCCGCACCACTGGACCCATTGCAACACAGCTTTAGAAAGGCTCATGGTGTAGAAACACTCCTCACCACACTCATCAATAGCATAATAGCAGGAATTGACAACATCCATCAAGGGTCTGTCCTCATCTTCATGGACATTGCAGCTGCGTTTGACTCGGTAAGCCACGAGCTTCTCCTGGAGTGTCTTAAGGAGAAGGGGATCACTGACAAAGTGCTAGATTGATGCAAGTCCTAATTTTCTGACAGATGGCAGCACGTACGATCAGAGGCTACATCATCAGATCCTTTCCACCAGAAGCAAGGTGTCCCACAAGGATCCTCCTTCTCCGCCCTGATATTCAACATATACATGCAGCCCATCTGTAACCTTATCCGGTCTTTCAGTGTTAACTGTTTGATATATGCAGATGACATGCTGCTTTAATGCCTTTCTCAACTGAGAACCCAGACCTCTCTCCACTGACAAACTGCTTTAATGCAGTATCCAACTGGCTACAAACTCATAACCTCAGAATTCAGCACAAGAAAACGGAGGTCCTATTCATTACAAGGAATCAAAATTTCTCCACGCCGCCCTTTCTAAAAGTCAAGGAAGCAGAACTCCAGACCAAATCCACAATCAGGTACCTCGGAGTCACTTTAGACCAGCGCCTGGACATGAAGGTGCACATAGGCAACATAGTGAGAGCGGTGTACCATAAGATCCGATCCCTCAGGCGCCTATGATTCTTGCTGGAACCAGATGACTTCAGGACAATTTATCAGGCACTGATCATACCACATTTGGATTATGCAAATTCAATTCTGCGTGGACTCCCTCAAGCCACTATGAACCTGCTGCAACTTGCGATGAATGCTGCAGCAAGAGTCCTACATAGAGCATCCAGGAAAGACCACGTGACGCCCATCCTGAAGCATCTACACTGGCTCCCGATACATGGTAGACTCACATACAAAACCTTACTGCTGACGTTCAAGGCCGTCAATGGGGTCTCATCCACATCACTAGCAGAGCTGATCCAGACTGCGCCCTCCAATAGGTCCAGAAGATCAGTAGCAGTTAATACACTGATAGTCCTGAAAGCAATAATCCAATGCACCCGGTCAACAGCAAACAGGGCTTTCAAATTTTGTGCGCCCAGATGCTGGAACACCCTACCTCCCAGCATCCGAGCAATCCCTGACCTAACCCAGTTTAGGAAGGCTTTGAAGCACCATCTCTTCCTCCTGTATTACCCGGTAGACAGTGCTATAATAGCTCCATCCACTATCTAGCCGGTGCAGTTTAAGTAAGCCTTACCACACTAAACAACCACGACTATGTCCAGTGAGGTAATACCTATATTATTGCATAGATGTAAATAGTTACCCCAAGTTATCCAAGTTTTAAAACCTGTTTATTGAAAACACGGATCAGCCAATGAGATGTGTAAGTTTCTATGTTCAATGTAAACCACACTGATGTTGAATAGCGCAGTATAAAAGAGACTGTAAATAAATAAATAAATAAATTCTAGGAAAGCATGGCAATAGGCCTCCTTCCCCCCCCCCCCCCGGCATTTCTGATTGGTGCCCGGTGGTCCACATCCCAAGCTCTACCCCCTTGCCCTTGCAAGATAACTGCAGTGTATAATCTGGTATTGCATTTCTTGATACCGGGCATTGACTATCACATTTGGTATAGCCTGGAAGTAGAATTCAAGGTGTTCAACAGTTGCCTCATCTGCCACATCCTCAGCCAAACACTATGCTAACTTTTCCAGGTACTTCAAATTCAATACATCTCTAAGCATCTAATTCCAGAGGGATAATGAGTTCCACCGGGGTGCCAAGTTGTGCAGATCTTCACCCGTGTCATTGCACACTAGACTCCCCAGCAAACTGGCTTCCAGCTGCTGCCAGTAGTGTTGCATCTGTAACTAATGGAAGTGGTGTGAATCCAGCAGACCAAGTTCCTTTTGTAGGCAGCCAAAGATAGGGAAATACCCCCACTTCACAGTTGGAGAAAGCCTTGGTACCTCAGATGCAGGTGTTGCCCTCTCAAGTTCAAAGTAATGCTTCAATTGTGAAGAACACTGAGGATATTGCTGGTGTCCAATCTTCTTGCCAGGAGGTATTTCAGCATTTGGAGGGTTGCAATTATGCTGTTTTTAAGGATATTACTTTGCTTAAAACAAAGATTGAATAGTTGGAGAATTATTCTTGCTCAGATAATTTGAGGCTGATAAATTTTCCTATATCATTGGTGATGTTGGCTAGTGAGAGGTTTAAAACTTAGTGGAAGTTCTCGGTATTCCTGCTAAGTCACATCAATTGATTCGGTTGTATTACATGGCTCTGGCCAAGAAAGATTTGAGAAGCAGACAGAAACTTGCTTATAATAAATTGATATTTTGAATATCTCAGTTATATTGGAAACTTTGGATTTAGAACCTTTAACACCATCTACACTGTTAGTTACCTTCACCTTATCCTCTGACCGTGAAAGGCTCTTAAAAATGTTTTTCAGTAAAAGAAATGCTTCCTTTAAAGGATTTAGGATTCACATTTTTCCTAATCTTGCTAGGGAGACTCAGAGGAGAAGAGATTTTCTCCTGCTGAGGTCTGTCGTGCTCCAACTAGGGGCTCTATTTTTTTTTGTTTCCATGTACAGTAAATGCTTGGTGAAGTTACAATCAATTATGTATTCTTTGAGCATTCCCAGTTGCTCACATTTATCAATACATGAAAACCTTTGGTTACTGGCCCCGATAACACTGGTCAACAAAGTTTTGCAAAAGTCATGTTTCTGAAATAAAAATATGCATTTCTTTTTTTTTTTTTTTTTTTTTTTTTTTTTTATTTATTTATCAAAATTAAACATTCGAATATCATTCCATAAACGACAGAGGAATTACAATGGAACTTTCAAGATAGAGGATAATAAAGAAAAATAAACGCCCTCAAATACAACTTATCTCCATCTAAATTAGACCCCAACATGAGGGGAGTACAAGGAAACATCCATAACATGCCAAAAATCTAGCATTAACACAAGAAAAATAGGGCAGAAGGGAGACTTACATGTCAGCTGTATGGGGAGAAATAGCAACCTCAATACTACTCCTTTCCCGAGACTCTAAGAAAGCTAGCAGCTGCTTGGGGTCAAAAAACAAATACATCTTTTGATTATAATTTACAAAACATTTAACAGGAAATTTAAGTTGGAAGGAGGCACCCAAGGCCACAACCCTAGATCGAAGGGCCAAGAACTCCCTCCTCCGCAACTGTGTAATTCGTGAAACATCAGGAAATACCCTAACCCTAGACCCCAGAAAAGCTTCATTAGCATTACGAAAAAACATTCTAAGGATAAAAACTTTATCCGTTTCCAAAGCAAAAGTAACAAGCAAGGTGGTTCTCTCCATTACAGTCTCCAAAGAAGTTTCAAGGAGACCCGTAAGGTCCTCTAGCCCAGACTGTAAAAGGGGGGGGGGGACAACTGTTCCACCCCTAGTCCCCAGGGATAAATACACAGCCCTGGTAATAGGAGGGAACTGTTCCGACGGGATTTTCAACACCTCACCAAAATACTTGCGAACCATTTCAGTTGCTGACAGCACTGGAGATCTAGGAAAACCCAGAAAACGGAGATTATTTCTCCGAACCTGATTCTCCAAGTATTCCAATTTTCTGCCAGAAACATTATTATCCTTAACCTGGGTGTTCACCAAATCTCGAACCTCCCCCATCTCCCTTTCCAAGCTGGCTAATCTAGTGCATTGATTCTCATTAGCTTCAGTAAGGAGACCCCAAGAATCTCTAACCAAATTAATGTCTTTTACTAAAGTCCCACAAACTCTATTCATGGAATCGTTCAAAGTCGCCAGTCCTTCCCATAGCGTCTGCAAAGAGAATACCGCAGGTCTCACCAACACGGAGAAGCCAGGAAACTCGCCCCTCTCCACTAAGGGTCCAGACACAGAGCAATCCGTTGTTCTCACCACTCCTCCCAATCGACTCTGGCCCGATTCCTCTGGAGGGGGGCCCAGCACAGCCAATGCACCTCCAACTCCCCTTGAAGTCGGGGTACTTGCCACGAATTCCAAGGGCAGGACATCAGCTGTGAACGAATTTCCTGGACGCGGTGGGGGTGTCCGCTCGATCGAAGACAGCGAGGCACCAGAAATGCTCTGGGGGGAAACTCCTTCCACCACCCCAGCCAAAGACACTGCTCCAGAACGCACACCGAATCCGCACTCCCCAAGCGTTCGCTGGCCATCCGAGCTTGATGGATTCGCACCCGGAGGTAGGGTGGCTAATTTTCGCTTTCTCCGTCCCATTCTGACGGCAGCGGCTCAGCAGCACAGGAGCGTTCAGAAAAGCAGCTCACTCGAAGGCGCTCACATCCGCCATCTTAGTTACTCCCCAAAATATGCATTTCTTATCAATTTTTATATGCTGAACACAAATATGACAGTGAAATTGCAAAGTTGACTAGTTTTTTTGTAATCTACAAGAATTATTGTTTACATCACGAAATGCATGTCAATAGTAAATATAATAGGCCTTCGGTTAATACCTGTAAAAAACCAAGTCATAGACTACTTCTTAGATTTTTTTCACCTGTCTCTTGTACAGCTGTCCGAGAGCTTCTCTGGGGAGTGTCCAGCAATAGTCAGCCAACATTGTAGTGGACCATTTTCCCTGTTATGTTGCGATATCCTGGTGAAAACGTTTGCCTTGTTCATCACTAACCATACCACAGTTATCAGGAAAAAAATCGAGATGGGAATCAAGGAAATAGATCTTTAGAGACATATTGCAGCCAAGCTTCTGATACTGCATCAGCATGTCTTCTACTAGTTCCTTGTAGTTTTCTGCCCTAACATTCCCGAGAAAGTTTGTTGACACTAGTCGAAAAGCATTCCATGCTTGTTTCACATCATCCTGCAGCAAGTTGTTCAACCGGTCATCTTTGAAGAGCTCTCGAATCTGAGGACCCACAAAAACTCCCTCTTTAATCTTTGCTTCGCTGAGTCGAGGGAATTTTTCATGCAGGTATTGGAAAGCTGGTGAAGTGCAGTCCATGGCTTTCACAAAGTTTTTCATCAAACCTAGTTTGATGTGAAGGGGTGGTAGCAGGATTCTGTGAGCCTCAATCAGAGCTGGGTGCTGGATATTCTTCTCTCCAACGTTTACATTTTGTCTGCGATTCCATTCCTTCCGGAAGAAGTGCCAATCCCTTGCTCGGCTATCCCACTCACATAAGAAACACATGTATTTTATATATCCCTGCTGCAGTCCCATTAAAAGGGCAATTACCTTCCCACAGAGGTGTCAGCTGTACTTGTTATAGTTAATGGAAGACAGTAGATGCTTTAAGTTATCGTATGTCTCTTTCATATGGACGGCATGCGCTACTGGAATAGATGAAAGACGGTTTCCATTGTTCAAAAGCACAGCCTTCAGACTCAGTTTTGAAAAGTCTATAAATAGCCTCCAGTCTTGTGGGTCATGAGTGATTTTTTTTTTTTAACTTTTCCTTTATTGGTTTTTCAAAATACACAACAATCACACAGAAACCAAACTTCACACAAACAATAGCAACCCACCATACCCCCTCCACTCCATATGACCCAACCCAAAATGACCTCAAAACCAGCACCCACCACCAGGGCCGAGACCCCCACCTCGCTCGGTCTCAAAGCCCCCCATTGATATCCACAGAAATCCCCCTCTCTCCCATCCAAGAGCTATCCCCTACCCCGCCCCCCTCCCTCCCCGACAACCAGACCCCACCCCTCCCCCCCCATTCGCCACCCCCATTACCCTCTACCCCATATCCCCCCGCCCATCCACCCAACGCAAAAGCCACTCATCATACCCCTTCCACATCTGCCAGAATTGGGACACTTTGTGCGCCACTGAGGCTGCAATTTCGCAGAACCCCCGCAACCTGCTTAATCTCCCCACAATCTCTCTCCGAGAGGGAAGAGCTGATGTCTTCCAGCGTAACAGAATCTCCCCCCGCACTGCAGCAATACAATAACCTGCCATCATCTGCACCCCCCGATCCCCTTCATCTTCCATTTCATTGAGTAAGACCATGGCTGGAGTCAACACCACCGGGGCACCAGTCACTGCCTGAATAACCCCCTCCCAATCCACCCACAGAACCCGCACTAACGGGCAATCCCACAATAGATGATAGAGATCCCCCTGCCCTTTACACCCCCTCCAGCACTCGCCCGACTCCTCCTTAGAGAAGGCCTTCAACACCCACGGGGTCCAATAGGTCTGATAACGAATTTTCAGGCTACTTTCCAGGTAGACCGTACCCGGTGCCAGCCTCTTAGACCACCGATAAATCTCTTGCCACCGCTCCCGCGTCCACTCCCCCCCCAATGTCTTCTCCCAGGCCACCTCCCCCCGAATAGCCTCCCCAACCCCCCCCAATAAAAGCAATTCCTTATAAAGTTGGGAAATGGCCCCCCTCCTCACCCCCCGCACCAGAAGAGCCTCAATCGCCGTGACTTCCCTAACAACATCAACCTTAACCGCGCGCCGACTCAGGAAAGATACCACCTGCAAGTAGGCAAAAAACCCTCTCTTCTCCAACCCAAACTCACTTTGAATCTCTCCCCAACTCTTAAGTCCCCCCCCCCGTGGAGGACTTGTCCCATGAACTGTAACCCCTTCCCCCGCCACTCCCGGAACACTCCCCCCTCCCTCCCAGGGACAAATTCCTGGACACCCGTGAAAGACATTCCACGAGTATATTTTTTACCCCCCAGCAACTGCCGTCTCCACCGCACCCACACCGCCTGTGTCAAAGCCCGAAAAGGATTCCCGTCCGGCCCCCCCTCGACACCCCCACCCGGGTCCCAAAGCCACTCCACCAAGCCCTCCCCCGTTCCCGACCCCTGCTCCAAGTGTACCCACCGGGGGGTCTCCAGCGCCGCCCCGTGCCAGCTGATCAGTGCCCGCAACTGGGAAGCCAGATAATACTTTTCCAACCAGGGAACTCCCAAGCCCCCATCTTTACCCGATCGAAACATGACCAGCCTCGTCACCCGTGGGCGCTTCCCTGCCCAAATAAACTCCATCATCACTTGTTGCGCCCTCTTCAGGAAATTTCGGGACACCGCACATGGAAGGGAACTAAATAAAAACAGAAACCGAGGCAAGACATTCATTTTTAACACCGCTATCCTACCCAGCCACGTGAGGTATAGACCTTTCCACCGCTGCAGGTCCCGGCGCACCTCCTCCAAAAGCCCCCCATAATTAACCTTCCCCAAGTCCCCCAAATGCGGTCCCATCTGGATGCCCAAGTAGCGATAGTGAGCTCCCACCCACTTGAACGCAAACGCCCCTCGCAACCCCTCTTCCAACTCCTTAGGGAGATTAAACCCCAAAATCTCGGATTTACTGTCATTGATCTTATATCCCGCCACCCGACTATAACTCGCAATCTCGCGCACCAAATTCGGCAAGGTTATCAAGGGCTCCCTCACTGTAAAAATAACGTCATCAGCGAATAACGTAATCTTAACCTCCTGGGAGTTCATTAAGATCCCCTTTATATCCGGAGATCCCCGAATCCGCGCCGCCAGCGGTTCAATAACCAGCGCAAAGAGCAGGGGAGATAAGGGGCAGCCCTGCCTAGTGCCCCTCCCCAGCGCAAACGCCCCCGAATAACTACCATTGACTCTCACCCGGGCTTGAGGTGCCGTATACATCGCTTGAACCCACTGAACAAAATTTGGTCCTACCCCCCCTTTCTCCAAAACACTAAGTAAAAAGGGCCATTCCACCCTATCAAATGCTTTTTCCGCATCCACCGTTAGAAAAACCGCCCGCTGCCCCGTCCGTTGCACCTCCCAGGTAAGGTTACAGATCTTGCGTATATTGTCGCCTCCTTGCCGCCCGGTGATAAACCCGGTTTGGTCCGGATGTATCAAGACCGGCATCACGGTGGCCAAGCGATTGGCCAAGACCTTGGCGAGCAGTTTGGCATCCACATTCAGCAGGGAAATGGGCCGATAAGACCCGCACACCATCGGGTCTTTCCCGGGCTTAGGAATAAGGGTAATCCCTGCTTCCCGCATCGACCGTGGAGTCACCCCACTATCTAACACTCCATTAAAAACCTTCACCATCAAAGGCCCCAACAGGGACCGAAACACCTGATAGAAGCGCCCCGATAGGCCATCTAAACCAGGGGCCTTACCCCGTTTCAACGTGCCGATCGCCGAGGCTACCTCACTCTCCGTGATGGGCCTATCCAGCCGCTCCATCTCCTCTTTGGACAAAGAAGGTAAGGCACAGTCTCTCAAATACTCAGCACTCGACTCCTGACCCCCCTTCACTTCACTAGTGTACAATACTTTATAGTAGTCCGCAAAGGTCTCCCTGATCTCATTGTTCCCGTGTACCATTCTCCCCCCGCCACTCCGAATACCCCCAATATTCCTCTGCATCCCTCTACTCCGCAACCGTTGGGCCAGTCTCCTCCCCATCTTGTTTCCCCCCTCAAACCACCCTTGTTTTAAAACCCTCAACTCATACGCCATGGTACTGACGCGCAATTGTTCCAACTGCCCCCTCAACTCCTTCAGCTGCTCGCCCTCCCCCCTATCCATTCCTCCCCTCCCATGTACCCGCCCCTCCAGGCGCCTAATATCCTTCAACAACTGTTGTTCCCGTTCCCCTTTACGGCGGCGTTCTCGGGCAGCTTCCTGGACGAACTGCCCCCTCACCACCGCCTTGAGCCCGTCCCAAACCATCCCTAACTCCACCTCACCATTCAGATTAAACTCCTGGTATTCCACGATCAACTTCGCCATGCGCTCCATCACCCCTGGTTCATCCAATAAGGCCTCATTAAGCCTCCAGAACTTAACCCCCTCATCCACATATCCCAGACTAAACCGTACCCACACAGGCGCATGGTCCGTCCATGTAATGGAACCATGGTCTGCCTCGATCACCCTATTCAACCAACCTCCCCCCGCCCACACCATATCAATCCTACTATAGGTGCCATGCGGCGCAGAGTAGTAAGTATACTGTTTGCACCCAGGGTGTTGACTCCGCCAGACATCCTCTACTCCTAACCGCTCCTTCAATTGTAAGAGTTTTACACGGTCCACCCTCCGCCCCAACCCACTACCCCCCCCATTATCCACCCTCGGGTTCATGGTCATATTAAAATCCCCCCCAATAATGAGAGGAGCGTCACACAAATTCCCCAGCTCCCCCTGCATACGAGCAAATGAGTGATTTTTAAGGCATTCATGAGGCTTTCAATATCGGAACAGAATACAAGATTACTTTCCTTTCTGAAGAAAGGCTCCAACTGCTGGTGACGCTTTCAATATGAAGTAATGTTGACATCTTCTTCTAGAAGATTCCATTGTTGGAGTCTTGATCCTAGCAATTCTGCCTTGCTCTTGGATAAGTCCAAATCACGAACCAGGTCATTTAGTTCTTCCTGTGTTATTCTGTGTGGAGTTGATATGCATCCCATGAAAATCTGGGTCACTGCATGCTGACAGACCAGGAGAAGAACAGGTCGACTCACCCTTGTCCTCATCAGATGAATCAAGATACTATTCTGATGGAGGTTCTGGAATAGGAAGTCCCTCACCATGTGGAACTGGTCTCAATGCAGACAAAATGTTTGGGTAGACTATGCTTGACTTCTTTTGCTTCGTTATTCCGCTGGAAAGAGGAGGAACCAAGCAGAAGTAACAGTCATTTATATGGTTGCTTGGCTCTCTCCAAACCATGGGGACTGCAAACAGCATTGATGGTCTTTTGCAGTTCAACCACTGTGAAAGCTGTGTTGTACATGTAGTGCAGCATATATGCGGGGCCCAAGGCTTGTCTTGGTCACCAATCTTGCATCCGAAGTAAAGATGATATGCCTTCTTCAGTTGAAAAGTGATACTTTTCTTCTGGTTGGCAAATGTCACTTCCCCACAAATGTAGCAGAAATTGTCAACAGTATTAATGCACTTTCACGGCATTACTGTTCTGTATTGTACCTAAATGGCTAAAATTATATGATTAATAAAAGTTACATGTAACAGTAGCTTAAACTGTCTCGCACACAGTCTGAAATATTTTAAATGCTCAACCTTTCCGATTGCGTATAGTACACTGCTGACGTCAGATGGCTTCAGCAGCTGTCTGGCAGTAGTATTGCATTGCATCAGAAAATGATGCAATCAACTCTGGATGATGTGTGCATGCTGGTATTATGCAATGTGATGCAATATTACATCATTCAAGGCTTATTTGGGATGTTGTTGATATCCTACTGGATAAATTTACACAGTGAAACGTTAAAAATGAACTACATGCAATATCTTCAAAACGAGAGCCAATAAATTTTTTTAAATGTTATATTCGTGTTCAGCTCACCAGATTACTACAGATTAGGGCCTTTTAAAGTCAGTAACAATTTCAATGTTGACCAGTGTAATTTGTGAATATTAGAACTGTTTGATTGTATTATGCCTGAAATATTTTCCTGAGTTTTCTCGCTTTTTGGTTTTATTTGCATATGAGATCCTCCACATTTTGTGCATTTGATATAAAATGCTTTTGAATTATTTTCCAGGAATGTTATTTTTTTTTAATTTTATGTTTTATTTTGCTCTGTACTATTTCTGTAGAAGATGTATATGCTTGGCTATTTGTAAATGCTATAAAGATTTAATAAAATAAAATAAAAAAATAGTAGAGGAATACAGATTCACCAAAATATAACTATTTTGCACAAACTCGACTACTGCAATCACCAGCTCCCCTCTCTTGTCAGCTCAGTGTGATATGAATTTATATTGCATTTTCTTGGCAAATACAATTGCTACCCCATTGTTTTTTTTCAAACTTCAAAGATAGAGAACACATACTCCAGAACCTATCCCCTCTTGAGCTTGAGGAATTTAATGACAGATGAGTTCTTGAATAAACACAATTCTTCAGCAAATTTATACAGGTAACTCAGTGTCTGGCATATTCAGCGGTGGCAGGCAGCCCAAGTAAAACAGATGGCCATCGCCACTTTAAATAAGACCTGGATTTTCAATGCTAGAGATCATATATGGCCACCAACATTGACGCCCCTGAGCAGGCAAAGCCCATTAAGACCCAATTCTGCACTGTGGGAGCCAGACGTTCCCATGGGTGTAGGATTGGGCCCTAAGACGGATTGGCCTGCCCCTGCATCCCTGCAGGCCGTTCCGGATCGGGTGGTGGGGACCTACCATGCTCTGATTCCAGCCTTCAGGGGGGTTCCCTGGCCCGATTGGGGTCACTTCAGCTGCTTATTCCACCTCCACTGTGGAATAAGCAGCACATCTCACCCCCAGTTACAGGTCGTATAGGGCCGTGACCAGAATCGGCCCTTTACATCCTGCTGCCTCAGCTCACCACACTCTGCCCACTCTCTGCCCCTCCTTCCCCCCTCTGGCTCTGCCTGTACTGCGGCTCTGGCCATGCGGGGAGAGAGGGAAGCAAAATTAGTGCAGGATGGCTAGCAGGATTACACCTCCCATCGAGACAGCAGTCCTGCTAGGCACCTTGCGGAATCGGGCCCTTAGAGGCACATTCCTATCAGGCCATCCAGCCCCCTTTGCAGCCAATCTGAATCAGGATGCACAGAGGTAGACCCAATTCTGATCCTGTGGGGGCTAGACGTGCCCGTGGGATCAGAATCGGGTCTACAGTCTGGCCGTGCAGGCTGGATCCTGATTCTGATTGGCCTGCATGCCTAGCCATGGCTTCCCGTCGCTGTGGCACCATGGCTCCATTCAGGAGCCGTGAATGCCAGCCACTGTTGAAATCCTCCTTTCCCTGCAGCCAGACCTTCGATCCGTCCTCCCATGGCCAGGGTCTGGCTGCGGAGAACTTACTGCATCCCCTACCTTTTTTTTCGGGCCCAACAGCATCATCTCCCGAAGTCCAGGGGGACTTATTCTGAATCAGCCCTCTACATCTGGGGTCCCAGTGCGCCCATGCCCCACCCTCACTCTGCCTTCAGAACCTCCCTCCTGCCCCCATCTAGGCCTCCCCATACAAACGCGCTGTTCGTATGGGGTGGCTTTAGCCAGGGCTGGCAGGGGAGTGAATAGTGGGGATGGACATTTAAGCTAACCAGGAAACAGTGATTTTCAGTCGCTGTCCAGTAGGCTAAACTGGTTAAATTAGGACAGCTATTATTTTGCCTAACTTTAGCTGATAAAGGTTAACCGGTAAGTAACTGAATATCACCACCAACCCGCTAACCTAAATTATTGCCCCCAATCTGCCCCATGATATTTAAACACAGTAGAAGGTGATATTCAGTGACACTAAACATTTCAGTGCCATTAAATATCTCACTGATTATGATTTAACCGGTTAACAGGTCTACTGACTGGTAAAATCACTTTGAATATATCCTCCAGTATTTTTTTTACTTTGAATTGGATGATTAATCCTTTTACATTAAAGAGGAGAAGCTTACATCTCATACCACACAAAAATCTCCTAAATGTAAAGATAATCACCTTAGTATTATCAGGCGCCAACATGCAATCACAGTCACATACAAATATAGCAAACACCCACAGCCATTCAATTCCAGTGCATTCAAGGCATAACTGGGAAATCTCCTATCTAAAATAGCAACTAATTCTCCTCCCATCAACCAAAAATAAGCAGCTCCACCGTATCACCTGATCAGACTCCCACAGAGGCAGCTCTTTGGAAGCTCAGGGTCTCTAGGAGACAGGAGGAGCCTCCATACACCCTGCCATACCCCACAAAGGAAAAATGTACCTATCAATCTATAAAGAGCAAGTAAAAATATCTTTTCATCTGTGTTCTCTTGTCAATATATAGTCCATATGCACACCAGCTGGCTTTCACGTGGTCAAAATATTTTATTTATTTGTATTTAACTTGTGCCTTTCCAGTAGTCATTCAAGGAGAGTTATATTCAGATACATCTTCTCATGCGCCCACAGAGAGATGACGACCTCACTGGTTTCTGTA
Source organism: Ichthyophis bannanicus (assembly GCA_033557465.1). Classification (NCBI taxonomy): domain Eukaryota; kingdom Metazoa; phylum Chordata; class Amphibia; order Gymnophiona; family Ichthyophiidae; genus Ichthyophis; species Ichthyophis bannanicus. Next base: position 430,257,866 of record CM066032.1, read on the forward strand.
TACTGTGGGCCTGGTTCTGACCCCTGAATAGTAGGGTTGGATGTCCGGGATAGACATCTAACCCCCTAACAAGCCCGAAAAGCTATTCCATGTCCACTCCTCCCCTCATGTACAGAGCCCTGTATGGGGAATGCTGGATAGGGGCAGGTGGGGGTGGTATGGAAGCGAAGAGTGGGAGGAGCATTGATGAGCCACAGCACCCAGATTATTCTGATTGTGGCCCTGTACGTCCTCCAGGTACAAGATGGACATCTGACTTATTCCACCTCAGAGATGGAATAAGTCCTGAGGTGGCAGCAATCGGGGCACACAAAGTCACAGAGTAGCTGCAGGTAAGCCTCTATCACCTGATCCCAGCTGTGGCTGCCCCCGCTGAGGGCCAGGCAGCGTGGAAGAAAGATCAGGATCACTATCGGGGCTTGCTTGTTCCTGCTAGGCATCCTGGTACCATGGCAACAAAACTCCACGGCACTGGCACTCCAGCAGGAGCAATGTGGGTGGAGATGGGCAGACACTTGGATGTGGACCGGCACAGAATTCTGTGCACGCCGGCCCATCTAACTGCCTTGATTCTGCAGCTGCAGGAACACACAGCTCCTATGATTGCAGAATCTGGTACAATTCAGCCGCATTCATTTTTCTCAAATCCTGATGGCCTGGACATGCAGGGTGTAGAATTGGTCTTCACGTGTTTTGTGTTCTTGCAGGGGCCAGTAATCCATAATGGGCCTCTATGGCCTTCAATTTGACTAGGAACTCCAGCACATGAGGGAAGCACTACACTTTCACCACAAATGACCAGGGCATCCCCTGCCCTGCCGCTGTACACTAGGTACCTGCAGGGCCGACCCGTCCATTGTGCGGGAATGTTGCCCACACGTGGCCCCACTCCCACATGTCTTCAAAGGGAGCCGGGGAGGTCTGAAGCCTGGCGCCTGGCTCACCTCTACAGAGCTACGAGAAAGAATGTCTTTTTCCTGCTTTCCCGTGGCTCTATTAAAGTTGACCCGCTGGCCCATCAAGTATTGGGAGGGAAAACGGGGGCATTTTCTGTCTCATGCAAGACAGGAAAATTCTCCCATTAACCCCCCAGCATTCAGTGCACTGGCAAGTCAACTTTAACAGAGCCGCAGGAAAGAATGAAAACACTGTTCTTTCTTGCAGCTCTGAAGAGGTGAGCCGGGGTGCTGTGCTTTGGGCCTTGGGCCTCCCCAGCTTCCTCTGAAGATGGTCAGGCAGGTGCGGTACTCTTGCAGTGGGGGCGCTGGTGCTGATTGAAGTGGTTTAGGATTTATAATGGGCTGATGTGCGGGCTAGGACTAAAAATGGGCTGATCGGTTGGCTTGAACTCAAAATGGGCTGATTAGGGAAAGCTAGGACTGAAAATGGGCTAATGGGGGTCTAGGACTGGAATTGGGTTGATTAGGGGGGCTAACACTGGAAATGGGCTGATGGGGGGCTAGGACTGAAAATGGACTGATATGGGCTAGGACTGGAATGGGCTGAGGGAGGGTAGGACTGGAAGTAGGCTAGTACTGGAATGGGCTGATGAAGGGACTAGGACTGGAAAGGTCTGATGGGGGACTAGAACTGGAATTGAGCTGATGGAGGAGGGGAGGGGAGGGGCCTTGGAAGAAGACTGGGGGCTAGGACAGTAAATGTGCTGATGCAGGGGAATGGGAGAATGGGACTGGAAGGGAGCAGATGCTGAGAGGGGCTGGAACTAGAAGGGAGTTCATGTTGGAGGAGGACTAGAAGTGGATGGGGCTGGCGAGAGAAAAAAATAAGCTGGGGGAGTGAGGATGGAGAGGGGAAAAGATATTTTGTGTGGGAGGGAAGAAAAATCTACGATTGGCCGGGTAATGGGAGAGTAAACGGGGACTGAGGATGGAGGGTGAAATTTGAGTGGATGGAAAAGAAATAAAGAAAGAAATGGAGGAAAGGGTAAAAGGGGAAAGATCAGTATGATAGAGCAGATGCGGAGAGAGAATGTAAAAAAACTAGAAGAGAGAAGAAAGGACAAATGGACAGCAGACAATGGAGAGTTAGTAGAAGACCAGAAGAAAGTGACTGGTGCAATTGCGAATGAAAAATAAAATGCCCAAACAACAAAAGATAGAAAAATACTTTTTTATTTTGAATTTATTAACTGGAATATGTCAGCTCTGGGAAATGTGCATCGCTAATATCTTTGTGTTTTGTTTAGTTACAAGAAATTAATTTAGAGTTCTATTTCTCCAGTGTTTTTATACATTCCAAGTTTGGCTTTTGGGGTTTCCAGTTTAATTATTGTCTTCATATTTCTAAATTCTGATCCCTTGTTCTATGATTGGTGATGGTCTATATTTTGTATGTGAAGCAAGCCCTGACCAAAACTAGTACTTTTTAAGAATCTTTGCAAGCCTCTGAGCTGCCCAGTAGGGCAATTTTTTTACATATGTGTATTCTCGATGCAAGATGAAGAATACAAGTGTAGTTTTGGCCCATACTAGTCAAGCACCAACTATTCCTCCTTAAAATTTCTGCATGGTGTGGACCTCCACATGTAAATAGTAGGAATGTGCAGTTGTTTGAAATGACATGGGAAATATCATTTCCTATGTCATTTCATATCTTTTAACATTTGAACACAACATGAAAAACAAATTTCTGTTTTACCCCCCCCCCCCCCAATGTCCTTATAGACTGGCTTCTAACCAGTGAGACTTGTGTTGGAAGACAGGAGTCTTGCATAAAGTGTTATTATGTCTCAAGGAGGGCCAGTTCTAGACAGTCTGCTCTTAGACTGGTTTTCTTTGTTCCTGTTTCCTAATTGGCCCAAAGTTTGAATGCTCTGGAACTTTGTGAAAAACTGTTCCTGGGATTTTTACCTTGTGAATCTATTGATGCCTGCTGTAGAGACTTACTCCAAAGATTTGTTTTTTGCCATGTACTTGTGCCAGAAATTCTGTGAAACCATGTCTAAGGGGTATGTTTACTAAGCTGCGGTAGAGGCTTCTGTGCAATATTGGAGCTGTGGCCCCATTGAATTCAATTCAGAAGCATTGATCCAACTTATTCTAGATCTTGGTTTTCCAATTGGTGATCAGCACAGATTGGACAGCCAGGATGTGGAGTAGGCTTATCCCCTAAGATTCACCCCAAAAATTCATATTCCATGTCCCCCAACCTGCTGTTTCAGATTAGAGATTGCAAGCTGTACTTCGTTTAGTTATTCAGCACCAGCTTTATGGAACATTGTGCCATACAGTATGACCTGAAATTTGAGGTCTCAAACATCCTCTTTAAACAAGATGGCTTTTTAGGTAAACCGTTGCAATGACTAAATCATCAAATGTGATACTGACAGATCTGTACCCTCTGATACCTCTTTCTTCTTCAAACAGAATTGTACACTTCCTCATCACTACTTACTCTCTAGCAATACATCACTTTCCTACTGTTGTATATCTGCTCTCCCCCCTATATTTTAATTTATTGTCAACTGCTTTAGTGTTGCTCTAATAAACAATGGTACATCATGTCAGTAAAGAAAAGTAAAGTAAAGTAGAAGAGAGTGGTATAGCAGGCGGAGAAGACAAGGAGAGTATTGGAATGGAAGAAAGAAGAAATTGGCAGAGGTTTCCAAGGCCTCCACCAGCAAATTGCTGCAACATGGCTTTAAATTCTGGCAGAAATTCCCAGGTCCCCACCAATGAAGACCAGTGAAACTAAAATAAACATGTGCTAGAAGAGGTAGCAGAGCAGACCCCAAGCTATGCTGCAGAGTGTGCTGCAGACAAGGTAGTGGCGTGAACCTCGGTTTGCTGCCACTGCAAAAGAATGTGCCGCATGAAGAGACAACAGGCAGCCCATCAGCACAAGAGGGAGAAGGGGACATGGAGGTGTAGCAGTTTGGATAAGGTGAAAGAATAAACAAACAAAAGAAGGGAAAGAAGGAGTAGAAGTGATTAAATGAAATAGTGGAGGAGAAATGAGGGAGGGAAGAGAAGAAAATGGGAAGGAAAAAGCGGGTAAGGGGAAAGGAGGAAACGATCAGGGAGAAGACATGGGCTAGCTCAAGCCTACTCAGCAGGCAAACAGTCCCTCTAGCAAAGTCAAATCAGAACTCCCCCTCCTCCCCCACTTACACATTCACACCCCTTCCAGTCATACATTTCCTATTCACTCAGTCAACCCTATCACAAATCATAATGCACATCTATTTACTCACTGAACCCCCTGCCACTCATTTTCCTTCATCCACTCTTTATCTCCCCCCATCCACTTGTTTTCTCATTCAGACTCCCTGCCACTCAACTCAAACACTTCCCAGGCCAATCTCCTTTCAGTTCCACCCTCATAGAGAATGTGTCTTGAATGTATTCGTCAAACATCACTTGACCTTTTAGCTCTCTCACTGTGGAATATTTTTGTCATTACATCAACGGCAAGAACAGTACTTTAGAAATTCCAAGACTGGAGTGAAAACCTGTTTTTTTCCAACAGGTTATTGAGCTCTAAGTGCTGGGGTGGCTATATCTCAGGAACTTTAGCTTTTTCTCTTTCCCCCTCTTTTTTTTTAATATTTGAGCCTAAACTGCTTTCATGTTCTTTGACATGAAACATAAAAATATGATGGCAGAAAAAGACCATATGGCCTATCTAGTCTGCCCTTCCATTACAACAGAGCCCTTTTTCCTTAAGAGATCCTCTGTGTTTGTCCCATACTTTTTTGAATTCAGATACTGTCCTCATCTCTACTTCAACTGGGAGACTATTCCACGCATCTACCACTTTTTTCGTAAAATATTTCCACATATTACTCCTGAGTCTATCCCCTTTCACCCTCATCCTATGTCCCCTCATAGCAGAGTTTGCTTTCAATCGAAAGGGACTCTATTCCTGTGCATTTATGCCACAGAAGTATTTAAACATCTCAATCATATCACCTCTATCCCGCCTTTTCTCTAAAGTATACATATTAAGCTCCTTAAGTCTGTCCTCATATGCTTTATAAAAAAGACCACTAACTATTTTAGTAGCAACCCTCTGCATGAACTCCAACCTGTTTATATCCTTTTGAAATGTGGTCTCCAGAATTGCACACAATCCTCTAAATGAGGTCACACCAAAGACTTATACAGAGGCACTATCACCTCCTTTCTTCTGCTGGCTATTCCTCTCCCTATGCACCCAAGCATCCTTCTAGTTTTCGCCATCGCCTCTTCTACCTGTTTAGCTACTTTAAGTTCATCAGACACAATCGCACCTAGGACCCATTCTTCTTTTGTGGACAAAAATATTTCACCCCCATACCATATTGCTCCCTTGGATTGCTGCAACTGAAATGCATGCCCTTGCATTTTTTAACATTAAATCTCAACTGCCAAATTCTAGACCATTCTTTAAGCTTAGCTAGATCCCTCCTCGTGGTATCTACACCTTTCTGGGTGTCTACTCTATTGCAGATTTTGATATCTTTCGCAAAGAGGCAAACCTTACCCGACAGCCCTTCTGAACACAGAACAGAAATATGTGTTAAGCAATTCTGCTTTATCCATCAGCTTCTACATATTCCTCCCCTTCACCCTTGAGTCTGACAATACCATTTTTGCTCTTCTTCTTCTCACTAACATATCTGAAAAATGTCTTATCCCCCTATTTTATTCCATTGGCTATTTCCTCTTCTTTTTGAATCTTTGCTTTCCTGTTCACTTTGCTAGCTTGTCTAAGTTTTTCCAAATATAGATGCGTTTTCTTCTCTCTGTGATCGCTTGTATTTCATGAAGGCCTCCCTCTTTTTCTTCACCTTTTCAGCTACTTCTTTTGAAAACCATAGTGGTCTCCTTTTCCTTTTATGTACCATTGTAACAAAAAGGTTGGTTGCCCTTAAAATATCCCCTTTCAGTTTTGCCCACTGTTTTTCTGCATCCCCCAGCTGTTCCCCGTCCCGCTAATGATTCCTTAAGGTATTGACCCATCTTGGCAAAATTAGTTTTCCTAAAGTCTAAGACCTTTGCTTCTGAATTAATTTTATCAGTCATAGTCCTAATACTGAACAACACCATCTGGTGATCACTGGATGAGAGATGATCTCCCACTATAACATCATAAACACCCCTTCACCTGTGAGTTCTGTTACCAGTTGCCCGAATAGTTCTCCCTGTAGAGAATCCAGGATCTCCTTACTTCTAGATAATACTGCAGCAGGGATGTGCCAATCAACATTTGGCATATTGAACTCCCCTATTAATAGCACTTCCCCTTTCCTGGCAATGCTGAGTATGTCTTCAATTAAATCTCCATCCACCTCTTCTCCCTGTGAAGGATGTCTGTACATCATACCAATGTAAATAGATTTCTCTTTCCCTCTTTCTAATTTAACCCACATTGCCTCCTCTCTCCCTCTTAAGCCCTGTATTTCCATAGCTTTAATATTATTTTTTACATACAGTGCCACTCCTCGTCCTCTTTTTCCTACCCTATCCTTTCTGAATAAATTATAACCTGATATAGTTACATCCCAGTCATGGTTGTCCGTGAACCATGTCTCTGTTGCTGCTACTAAATCCAAGTCAGCCACTCCCATTAAAGCCTCAACATGTGGGATCTTATTTCCCATGCTATGGGTATTTATACACACTGCTTTCCATATGTTGCCCCTTTCACCCATTTTCATAAAGGTATTTAATAAGAACATAAGATATCCCCAACAAATCTAGTTTAAAGCCCTCTTCAGTAGGTCAGCCAGTCTGCTACTGAAGACATGTTGACCTTTCTTGGACAGATGGATGACATCTCTGCTCTGAAACCCAGCATCCCATGGTCCAGGAAATCAAAACACTCTCAATGACACTATCTACACAGCCATGAATTTATCTCCAGGATGCGAGCTTCTCTGCCTTGGCCTTTACCCTCCACAGGGAGTATTGAAGAGAACACCACCTGCACACCAATCTGCTTCACCCTCTGTTCCAGAGCCATGAAGTCACTTTTGATATGTTCAGAGGGATACCTGGCAGTATCATTTGTGCCAACATGGATGTGCAACATTGCGTAATAGTCAGTGGGCTTGATGAGTCTCTGCAAACTCTCCGTAACATCTTGGATTTTGGCACCTGGCAGACAGCATACCTCTCTAGACACCAAGCCTGGTCTGCAGAAGGAAAGGCAGTTAAGCAAATTGGTCCCAGTGCCTCCCATCTCCTAGTGGTAAGTTAGAAGATACTTTATAATGTACCACTAGAGACTGGGTCTTGCTATTTTAGAAAAGTCATTACCCAGATAGTACTGGTATATATTCTTTTTTTTTTTTTTTTTAGAATATTCATTGTAATACATCCCAAAAAATGAAAAAGTAAAACCCCTACAGCTTTCAGGAGTAACAGAAAGGAAAAACATAACTCAACTGTTTATGTTTATGTTTATGTTTATTAGTCTTGATATACCGCAGTTCCAAATAGAGCACTGCGGTTTACAAAAGAAAAAATCAAATAATACACAGAGAGGCCAACCGGCCTGGAAAAGAAAAGAAATTACAATGGATGATAGGAGAGCACTCAAGACATCAAACTAGACATGGACAAAGAGAGAGAGAGACAAGGGAAGGAGGGGGAGAGGAGTCACACAAAGGGGGAGGGGAGGTCGAAGGCGGTGGAGAAGAGATGTGTCTTAAGGTCTTTCTTGAAGGTGGGATAGTGTTGCTCAAGTCTGAGGGAAAGGGGAAGGGAGTTCCAATAAGCAGGGCCAATAAAGAAAAAGGCAGAGGAGCGTGTGGACTGTAGATGGGCACATGATGGAGATGGAAGGTGGAGCCGGTTAACTGTAATACACATCAAAGGAGATTTGGCCAAATAAACAGAGAAAAATAACAAATAATACGATAATCTAGAGGGAATTTCTACCCCCCACTATACATATGTCTGATACTTCTTCCAAGACTCCTGAAGCCCAATAAACTAAATAATCCTTGTTTTTCAGATAAGAACTTCTCAAGATAAGCAGGATCCACAAAAATATAATGGTTCTCTTGATATATTATTATACACTTTCAAGGAAAATGTAAGTTAAAAATACCAGCCAATTGCAACACATGAAGCTATAATGAAAGACTTTCTTACGCATCGGAGTTGCCCAACAAACATCAGAAAAAACAGATGCCTTAGCTCTACAAAATACATAGGGCCCGATATTCAAAGGCATTAACACAGTTTACAGATCTGTAAACGGTGAAAATTCCCCTAAGCAGGATATTCAATGACACTACATGGTTAGTGCCACTAAACATCCCAGGTACCGCTGCTCAATTCCCTGATGCTAACCGGTTAGCACCAAGGTGTTCTGGGGCACCCAGGGATAACTGGTCAGCGGTGATATTCAGTCGCTGTTCGGTTATCCCTTGGTAGCAAAAGTAAGGCACAACAAACAAAGGCTGAGTATCGCCACTGCCCAGTTAACTTCCTGCTTTTGCAATTGACCTGGATATTTAATGCCTAGGGCCGGATATGTCCTTGGCATCGAATATCCAGGTTTAGTGTTCAGCAGTCATGGCTAGCCACTGTAATTGCGCTAGCCACCACCACTGAATATTGGGACCATAATCTTTATTTTTAAAGAAAGATTTTAAAATTAATATTTTATCAGCCTCATTTGAAATGGAGACAAGAAGGGTAGCCCTGATTGATACAGTATGGGAGGAATCTTCCAAGAAAACTGTCAAATTAGCAGAAGGATTTTCCAGCAGGGCATCCATCTCGTCTCCCATAGTATTTTCAGATCTCAACTTATCTGGCAAGTAATAACATCTAGAAAATAATATTTTTTTTCAATATCAACACATTTCAAAGCCTCTTGAAGATTTTTTAAAGAGAAAATCAGCAGATTTCAAAAGAGTTCTAGGAAAATTTAAAAGCCTCATATTTCTAGAACATGAAGGATTCTCTAAAGCTTCCACTTTATGATGTAATGTTAACTGCTGATGTGGATGGCACCTGTAACACAGTTATTTGTGAATCAAAGATATCAACTTTAACAAGAAGAACATTAATTTGACAATCTATTTTTACAAACTTGCTGACTATTGCCACTGGTATTTTAGCATATTTTGGGGCATTTTTTCTTGCACATTGACTTCACGCTTGCATACAGGAGCCTCAAAGAATTCTTATTCTGGAGACCTCTTCTTTTTAAATGGCAGGCAGCGAGTTACAGGTTTTCTTCTTCTCTTTTCCCCCAGGTCTCTCATATATTCAAGAAAAAGTGCAATATCGAAGTGAACCTCCTGTTGTACAGGAAGCAGGAATGTGTGTTGGCCTTTACAGCCAGAAATAACAAATCAAATCACCTGAGTAACTAGTACAAGGTGCAGAAAGTATCACTAGCCACAAAAATAAAGATACAGGCACAAACTAAAAAGGGATGTGAACCTTCAACATACAAATGTCATTTAAATGCAAATTAAGAAATCTAAGGTCCTATATAGTTTATAGGAAAGAAGAATTAAAACATTTTTGAGGGTTGAAACATTGGTTCCACTTACTAAAACATGGTCTGATCTGGAAAACAATAAAAATCATCCATTGCGAATATCTATAGCCCTGACCTTTCATGCGTAGGACTTTCGAGTGCTATCATCTGTTGGCAGATTAATTACGTTTACTAAGATAACTGCAAACCTTGTTAACTATCTACAAGAGTAAATTTTGCAATTACAGTTGCAACACCCAACCCACGGGTGTCTTGTTTTGGGAAGGCATATGCAGTAAAATAAACCCAAGCATGACTGTTCGCCATAATGTGGTTTACTGAACAGTTAACACTGGAAGGCTATTGGAGCACTTGCTCTTTTATTTAAAAAAAAAAGCATTATGTAGTCAAATAATACAACAGCTTCTTTTTACCTTTAAAAGAGAACCCCCACCTCTAGGAAACCTTGCAGTATATTGAAAGACATATTCTTAATGTTGGTATGATTATTGGTAGTATAAGACATTAACTTGTGGCTTCCATTTCTCTCTCTCTTTTTTTTTTTAATAATTGAAGTTGATAACGGTTTAAATAATTGAAGTTTTTATTAAACGGTTATCAACCCTTACACTGTCCATTGCTCTTGTGTCCATTACAGAACAACATATAAAAGTAAATATTGCTTAATACACTACAAAAATTAACCAGTAACATTCACTGTTATGTGTCATGTGCATTTTCCTTAGACAGACAAAACACCCTCTTCATTTCCTCTTTCTATTTTATTCCCAAAAACCTCTTTATTATTGATTCATATATACTCTTTGTACTCTTTCTTATCCCCCCTCTTGTATATTGCTATTTAATCATTTCCTTTTCTCAATTCCAATCTCTGCCTAGTGCGCCATTCCTCATACCAGTGTCATACTCTTTCAAACATATTCTTTACATTATGGGCCCAATTTTGCACTGGGTGGTGCACAGACTACTCCCTTTCTGTCTAACTCGGATTCTCAATGCCTGGGTCTTATGCGGTCTCAGCATTGAAAATCTGGGTCATGCCGCACAGCCAGGAAGTCCCTGGGGCTACCCATGTAGCACAGATTTTCGATGCTACACGATTAGCCCCTGTGCCTTAAAGATAGGAGAGGTTTTTCACATGCCTATCTTTAAGGCACAGAATGCAAACCGTGTAGCATCAAAAATTGGTGCTACACAGGTAGTGCCATGGCCGGCTTCAGCTGTGCTCTGGAATGCCTCTAACATGCTCCGATGCTATGCGGAAAACATTTGGGCACGTTAGGGACATATCCAGGATTTTTGAAGGGCACTACATATGTAGCTGCCTTCAAAAATACCGGATACTGCCTTTACATAGGAAACTAGGCCAGTTACCCGTGTAAAGTCCTTCAAAAATCGGGCCCTATGTTTATATGCTGCTATTTCCCAATACACGATAGCTGTTCTAATCTACCCTTTATATCTGCTAGCGTGGGTACTTCAGACAACTTCCACTTTGCAGTTAACGACATTCATGCTGCACTTACACAGTATCCCAGGAATCTTTCCAAGTTATGATCCCCTCTTGCACATATCTTATTTCATATCACTAAAGTAGGTTCCATGTGTACTCGTACCCTAGTGATTTCATAATATAGGATTTCCATAGCCAGTCGCACTTGTTGTCCTCTCTCTTTATGTGGTCATAAGCTTAGTCAAATATATCTCTGTGCAAACTTTCTAAGGACATTCACACATGTGCACTTTTACAAGCTGCTCGAATCTACAGCATTCAACTTATTTTCATTTCATGTGGAAATATTGTCTCAGCCCTCCAATTAAAATATATCATAACCCGGAATAAAGCGTTTTCTCCAAGACAATAAACCCATGAGAACTCTGCTTTTACAGCCCTGGGAAGGAAATGTATGTGGGGAGGGGGTAACAACAGAATTCTATTGTGTACATTTTATAATTCAGAAAGAAGTGATCTTTAAAATGATCTCTCTCCTGGAAGCTTTGAGCTGATTTTAAGCACATAGGAAAGCAGATTGGTAATCAATGTGTGCTTTGACTTCCCTTTGTCCTTCTTTAGGACTGCAACTCTCAGCTAATTAGTTTTCTCTACTATTACACTGAAATTTGAATACTAGGCATATCTCGGGTGAAGCGTTTATAGGGCTTATCTTAACTGTAGTTGTTTAAGGTTCCATTAGCAAATGCCTTCCTAAAATCAAATATTTGACATACCAGATAGTTTGAGTATCAGCAGGGATATTTTCAAAAGTATCAATAAATTAGTTCACTCTGTAATGTTGGATAAAGCCTCAAGGGGCAAGTTTGTCTTTGGGTCATGCAGCTGTCTTGGTTAAATACTACTGTGAACTCTGATGTACTGTGATGCTAGTCACCCAAAAGAAAGAAGTAGGTGGCATCCAAATATCTTTAAGTACAGATAAAGGTTCTTTTTGTTTTCAGTTGGGAAACCAATGTTAAGGCCAAGGCAATGAGACAGGAAACTTTGCAGAAGGACTGAGTTGCATACAGGAAGTATTTGCAATGCAGCAAATCAAGAGGCAATTGTAAAAACAACGGAGGCAGACTTGCTTCGTTGATGTGATACAATCGCTTCCTTTTTGCAGGATCTTCCTCAATTAAACTTTTGACAGGCATATTGCAGACATCTGCCAGATAAACGTGTGCAGGCTTTGCAGCCAACATTTATCTGAAATGTAGTGAGACATTTGCAGCTCTAAACCAAAGGACATATTGGTAATTCAGCCCCACATTAGGCAGACTGGGTAAGCAAACTGCAGCCTAGAAATTCTGAAATGTTGTACTGAATTGCTCAATGTCGTTGAAGCAATTGAGTTTACCCACCTGGCTTCCAGGCACTTTTAAAGAGAAACATATGTACCTTAATTGTAAAATGTCAGTTTAATGAATGCACAGGTGGTATATACTATACCATATGTAACAATAGGCATACTGGCATAACACGGCCTGATGGCTCATAACAGTTTGCCTTTGGCAATAATACAAAGTACACATTCTGAAAGTCACATTTCCTTAATTATGAGTAGAAATGAAAGCTTTGACATTCGTGTTTAATTTAAGCTTTTCCCCCTAATATTGATGTGGGCTAGAATCAATCAAGTTCAGTCACAGTGAGAATGTTTTCATCATTTGTGCATGTCAAGTACTGAATCTCCATAGCCACTAGGTTTCATGATTGTGCAGAGTGTATCTAAATTATGCAGGAGGAGAATGAATACCATAAAATGTTACCCCACAAAAATGAACTGTGCTTATGTTTTGTTAACCCTAATTAGGAGGCAATATGCATACAGGCTGCTCCCTTTTCCTGATTTCTTCATTTTCGATTAATCTCTGATTAGCTTTCTTTCCCTCTGCTTCCACTCCTTCTTCCAGGGAGCATGTTCAGTACCGTCGAGCAGAAGGAAAAACTTGAGGAGCTGAAGTCCGTTGAATTTTGGACTCACAGGAAAGCTTTGTTCTTCCAGATGGTTTATAGGTCACAATTTTCAAAAATATCCAGATCTAAATGGATTTAGCTTGCTTGAAAACAATTTCCTGTCTCCATTTGAGCTTATTACTCCATGCAATCATTATACTGCACCAGATTATTGCTATCTCTGTCTCTTTTCGCAGTGTTAGAGAGACCAGAAATATAAACCATGGCCACTATTATTCTGCTATTATATTTTTAGCTACAATGCTATACTTTTAGGGCCCAATATTCAAAGGCACTTACACGGGTAACTTCCTTAGTTACCCATGTAATGATGGTATCCGGGATATTCGAAGGGCACCTACACGGGTAGTGCCCTTCAAAAATCCCGGCTAAATCCCTAATGCACCCAGATGCTATCTGCATAGCATCAGGCCATGTTAGGGGCATTCTGGGGCTGAGCGGGGGCAGAGGAAGGGCTACATGGGTAGCAGCGATTTTCGATACTACCCACATAGCCCTCTGCGCCTTAAAAATAAGCAAAGAAAAAACGTGTTTATTTATTTAGCTGCGCTTATATACAGCTTTTCACCGGCTCAAAGTGGCTTACAAAATAAAGGGGGGTGGGGGTTTAAAGTAAAATATGTTATCTCATATTTACAAGGGAGAGAGGTTACAGTGAAACATGGTATCTCATATTTACAGGGGGGGGGGTTTACCATCACCGGGAGGTTCAAACATATATACATTTCAGTTGCGCAATCATCTCAATTACAGTCTACTTTCAGTCTGCTTCTGAGTCTCAGGTTGGGTTCACTGGGTGCTTCTCTGTTCATGTCCCAGGTGGATGCCTAATAAATGTGTCTTTAGTTGTGTCCGTAATGAAGAGAGGTCCATGTTGCTTTGGATATTGGGTGGGAGTGCATTCCAGAGTGTGGGGGCATATAAGTCAAATGTGCGGTTACAAGTTTGCTGATTAAATTTCGCCTTCTCGTATGGTATGGACAGTGAGTCACATGTGGCCTGTTGTGATGGTCTTCTGGAGCTTGGACGTTGTAACAGGGTGCTCATATGTGTGGGTTGTTGCTGGTGAAATTCTTTATGAATCAAGACTAGTGTTTTATATTTGATCCATGCTTCTAGAGGGAGAATGTGAAGATCTCTCAGTATGGGTATGATGTGGTCATATTTCTTCCCTTTTTGGATGATCCTCACTGTCGTATTGAGGGCTGTACACAGTGGGTTGAGACTGATGGCCGGGAGTCCTTGGTATATCGTGTTATGGTAGTCCAGGTGGGGGAGCGTCATTGCCTTCAAGACTGTTCTGAAATCTTGTGGGTCTAGAAGAGCTCTGAGGCACTGTAACATCTTGGCTTTGAAAAATATTGTCTTTGCTGTTTTTGCAATCTGTTGTTTTAAAGATAGTGATTGATCCTGAATGATCCCTAGATATTTGATGTGGGTTTGGACTTTTATTTGGGTTGTTCGCAGTGTGAGGTGCGTCGGGGGGGGGGGGGTGAAGGTTTGGTCCTTTGTGACAAACAATTCTTCTGTGGTTTTGAGGTTTATTGTGAGATTGTTTTCCTGGAGCCATTTGGAGATGTCATTGAAGCAGCTTGTTAGTTCATGATTTGTTGGATTTGTCGTTGTTATGGGATCATAGAGCATAATGTCATCTGCGTATATGTGGAAGATGACATTATGAGTCCTTATTATAGAACAGAGTGGTTTGAGGTAAATATTGAATAGCATAGCTGAGAGTGCAGAGCCCTGTGGTATTCCTTGAGTTTGTTGAAATGGTGGGGGGGGGGGGTGGTGGTGGTTCTGGTTTGAATTAATTGATACCTATTTGTTAGGTAGGATTTGAACCATTCCAGAACTTTGTCCTTTATGCTTATTTCTTGTAGTCTGTGTAGAAGAATGCTGTGAGAGATGGTATCAAATGCTTCAGAGATGTCCAAAAAGATCAGGGTGTATCCAGTATGTTTGCCCTGTATTCCTTTGGTTAGGGTGTTAATGAGCAAGATCATGAGGGTTTCAACCACATGGGAAGGACGGAATCCATGTTGCTGGAGATTGAGGGTGTTTTTTGTATCCAGGTGGTCCTGTAGTTGTTCTTGAACTATCTTTTCAATACGTTTTGCAGTGAACGGGAGGCTTACTACTGGTCTGTAAGAGGCGGGATCCATTGGGTCAAGTTCAGGTTTCTTGAGGATTGGGCGGATATGGACCTCTTGAGGATGGCGGGCATGATTGCTTGCTCGAGAGATTCATTTACAATTTTGGCGAGTGCTAGGCTTAGTTCCTGTTTTGTCTTTTTTATCCAGGTCACTGGGCACGAATCGAGGAGGGAGGTGGTTGTATTGAGACCTGATATGGAGGTTTCAATCCTTTCTTTGGAAACTGTCTCAAATGTATCCCATGTAGCGGCAGGAATGGTATTGTTGCTGTCTCTAATTGTTGCTGGTTGAGTGTTGGGTATTTGCAGGAGCTGGTGAGTGCTGGATATTTGCTGGAGCTGTTTATATTGGGCTGCAAGCCGATATGGTGGTATATTTGGGAGTTTGGTCAAGTGGTTCAGGGTTTTGGTTAGTTGTTTGATGGTATTGTCACGCCCTTAGCCCCTTACAGACAGTATGGAGGGGTGTGCTTGTCATAGGAGAGATTCACCATTTAGCCTTTACCTGACTGGCTGCCTTGTAATGCCTCATGGGAAATGTAGTCTAGTCAGAAGGTACTTGGTTTCAGGTAAAAAAAAAACACATTTGTAGTTGGCTTTGAGTGGTAAGGCTTTTGACAGACATTTATTTATGGGGAAAACGCTAAACTCACAAATTAACACCTTTGGATTGTTTCTCCAGGATTCTTTCAAAAATACATCAGGATATAACTGAACTCAAAACAAAACAGCTCATAACGTTTCTTCAGCATAAAGAAAAGTCCTTTCAATAGCTAATGCTACCAGACATGGCTAGCAGTGCTGTTTTAAAACAAACAGAAACAGCTTTTCCTAGAACAGGTTTCTTTTCTCTCAGTCCAGAACACTTCCCGGCTGTTTGTCTCCTTAAGCACAGGAAAACTTTCAACAAGAAGTTAAACTCTTCATAGGCAAACAATTCTCTATGCAAGATTTTTAGGAGTAGTGAAACCAAAATCAAAGCTTTCCTTACTTTCACCAACAGCATGGCTTCAGGATGTGCACTGCACTGGCTAGCAGCTATTTAACAAGTTATAATTAGACAGCTGCAGTTTGCTCAGCAAAGGTATTTCTCCTTTAATACAGGACTTTCACAACTTATCTACAGGCCCTCAGGGTTACCAGACTCTGGAGGTTTTCCTTACGGTTGACTCCCCTTCCAAACCCTCTGTATTTGAAGATTGGCATAAAGAGCAATCCATGTATGAGTCTTCTTCTTCTACAGCCAGGTCTTGTTCACCCAGTTGCATTGGCTCTACCTTAGTTTCTGGCTCAGAGGGCTTAGCTGACTGTCTTCCCTTAAGGCAAAAGCTGTCTCTTGCAACTCTGTAGTGCTCCAAATTAGACAAGCTTCCAATGCTCCTACCTGGGTCAAGGCTTGTACCAGCGTGTCCTCGCTCATGCTCTGGCCACCATTCACCTGAGCTTACTCGTCCTGTCCTCCAACTTGTGTTCCTTGTTCCTGCTGTTCTTACTGTTCCAGCTCCATTCCTCTTCCAGTAAGCATTCCTACTCCTCTCTCTCTCTCTGGATAATCTGACCTAGACTTAAACCTCTCAGGCTCCAGCCCTACCCCTTCTCCTCTCAGGTGTTGGAGATCAAACTGCCTCGTGGCAGCTGAGCAATTGGGGAATTCAGTGACGTAAGGGTTCCTTACCCTGGGCCTGCATTCCCTCTCCTTTTCTCCACTAGAGGCATTCTGCAATCTATTGCAGCTAGGAATTACCTGCTTTCTAGGTGTAAATGGAGTTTTGTGTCTCTGACCTTGTAAAATAGGTCCTTTGATAAGGGTGAATTCCTTCTCTTTATCCCTGTCTCCTGGGTCATGATAAGCTTCCTTATCACAGTATCAAAGACTTGCTGTGGTCTGTTGATTGATTTGTTTATCAGCTTTGAGTGATAGGCTTTTCTTGTGTTGTCTGTCTCTGTGCAATAGTGGTTTAGTGCATCCATGTATTTTCCGTTTTCATTTTCCTCCATTTCCTCTCCATTCTCCTAAGGTTTGTTATTCATTTCCATAGGGTGGGTGTGAACCATCATGCTCTTGTTGATCTCATTTTGTTTCCTTTGTGCATTGTTATAGGTCTAACCACAGTGGTTACTGTGTCGTTCCAATTGTTGGTTAAAGCTTCCAGGTCAAGTGTATCTGTTTGTAGATTTGGGAGGACTTGGCTGGGGAAGTCATCCTTGTCGAATGTTTTGAATCTTTAAGGCACAGAGGGCTATGCGGGTAGCATCAAAAATTGCTTCTACCTGGGTAGCCTCTGCGGCTGCTAGGGCATGCAGGCTAACCCAGATTTTCACTTCCGCCAGCACGGAAGTGAAAATCCGGGTTAAGGAGGTTGGTGGGTAGGCTATGCGCCGCCACAGCACATAGGCTACACAACTCAATATTGGGTTCTTTTTTCTTAGGATATTGGCATAGGACATCTATAAAATGGTATGATGACTAGCTGCTCTATAATTGGCTGTCAAAGATTCTATCCTATACAGTATCTATATGAAGTATAATTTTATGGCTGAAGTAATATTCATCAGCAGCACCTTCATCATTGTAGATATTGGGCCCAATATTCATCTGGGTAGCCTATACACTGCTATAGTGCATAGCCCTGCCCGCCAACCTTTAACCCTGGATATTCAATACTGTGGTGACGGCATTGAATATCTGGGGATCGCCACACATATTGCATGCTGCCCAGCTAGCTCCTGCACCTTAAAGAAAGGTGAGGGTTTTCCTAACCTATCTTTTCGGTGCAGATTGCTAACCATGTCTCTGCTGCCCAGTTATTGCTTGTTGCCTCCTCCGCTCCGCTCCAGAATGTCTCCGACATGCCCAGATGCTAAATGGATAGCATCAGGGTGCATAGGCTGTTAGAAGGGGATATTCCATAGCACTAACCATGTAACTGCCGTTGACTATCCCCATTTAAGGCATTTACAGGGTTTACTTTCAAAATCAGGCCCATTCTGTTTAAATCTTGCTGTAACTGTGCATGCTTCTGTATTCTGTGCTACAACGTGTCCCTGGGATCATATTATAGTTGCAGTCCTTGAAATTTTGAGAACATTTTTTAAAAAACATACAAAAGGCTAAAAATAGCAGACTGACGGAATGAGGATAAAGAGACTTCCAGATTAATATCAATAGGAATTTCAATTAAAATTCAAGGGATTTTCAGTGACAGCTGCTGACGCTGTTGAAGTGGCTGGCTCTTGCCACCTTAATTTAAAACCAGACATTTAGTGCCATACCATATCCAGTGATTTTCACTGAATATCTGGTTATTACTCCAGTAAATCAGTGTAGTGTACTGGAGTACAATACTCCCTTTAACCCATATGTCACACAGGATGGCTAGCAGGAAAACATCCATCTTGGTGAGGATTTTCAAACTTTATTACGCCTCTAGTTATAAGAAGTCAACCAGCACTAACTTCTGATATCAAGCCCTTTCACTGCCAAAAGCCTGTTTTGCCTCTAGGATATCCACTGTTGGGATGATAACACTCAGGATGACCCTTCTTGAACTCATTTACTTAGTGGCATCCTTGAAGGGTTTCAAGCTTACTAAGACCTGAGTTACTTTTTTCCAATCCTGATGCACCAGGGTTTCAATACCAATCTCAGTATTTAATGACATCTGATGAAGGGCTACCCATTGCTCCATTAACCTGTCCAGCAGACTGAATGAGTTGGGGCAGTGTGCCTCTGTGACTTCCTGCTTCTGATGCAGCTGATGCTCACCCTTGACACTCAGGTGGAAATACTTTGCTACTTTTTGGCACTTCCAAAAACATCAAAACCCAGAGGCCTTAGGGAACACCACCTGCCCCAAATAAATAAAACAAAAACAAAAGGGAGTCCCAACAAAGCAAGAGCCCTGAAAAAGCGCAATACATTTTTGTTGGATCATAATCATCAGAGGGGGACAGTGTTCTCTCTGAAGATTGTGTCCCTTTTAATCATTTGCAGTAAACATGTGTCTGAATGACATTGGATATTTATTCATTTACATTCTCTTATATACCATGCTATTCTGCATTAGTGCAGTTTACATTGAACAAGGCATTATAACTTGGAGATAACTATTTTACAGGGGACATGGGCTATGGAAGGTTAAGTGGCTTGCCCAAGACCACAAGGAACACCTGTGGGATTAGAAACCCCAGTCCTTCTGGCCCAAGGTTGCTGTTCTTTGGTGGGATTTGAACCCCTGACCTGCTGGCCTGAAGTACCTTGCCCCAACCACTAGGCCACTCCTCCACTCCTTTAAACTACAGCATATGGATGCTGTGGTTTAAAGCTTTGTCCCTGTTTGGTTCAGGCTAACATCTTGGAGTACATTTTGGGTTAAGGAACCTGATGCAGGGTGGACAAATATTTTGGCCCGAAACACCCCTCTGATGATTATGGTCCAACAAAAATTTACTGTGCTTTTTCAGGGCTCTTGCTTTGTTGGGACCCCCTTTTGTTGTTTTTTGACGTTTTGGCACTTGTCAATTCTTACCTTTAGGACAGGACTGATGCTTCCCCAGACCTAGTCAGTCTATTACTACCAGGTGCAGCAAGTGTGCAAAGCATTAGATACCATAAAACCCCTATCCTTCATTTCCTTAACCATGTCATTTCCTCCATCTATTATTAAATATGCAGGAAACATAACTGGGCTGTAAACCACGTAAATGCCTTTCAAAAATAGGGCCCATTCTGTTTAAATCTTACTGTAACTGTGCATGCTTCTATATTCTGTGCTACAACGTGCCCCTGGGATCATATTATAGCTGCAATCCTTGCAGTTTTCAGAACATTTTTAAAAAAATATACAAAAGTCTATATTGGCTGTCATCTCTCTCCAATCTAGCTGCCAGACCTCAATCATTCTTTTTTTTTTTAATAAGACATGAGCTGAGGTATGAATAACATTACATCAGGGAGAATTATGTACAAAAAATGTAAAATTCTGTGCAAAAAGTCTGAAAATTTTGTGTGCAGTATTTTAAAATTCTGCAAAATTCTGCAAGCTTTATAAATAAATTTTTACACAGAATTCACCATCATAAAGCTTAATTACTCTTCTAGACCTAAAATTTCTCCTACCTTTTTCCTCCTTAGCTCTCTTGTTCCAATCATAGTTCTGTCCTCAAACCATCCTTAGACACAGAAACATAGAACATGGAAACATAGACAGCAGAAAAAGTCCATATGGTCTATCCAGTCTGCCTTTCCATACCAACTACTATAGTCCTTCCCCCCCCCCCCCTTTTGAGATCTTCTGTGTTTGTACCATGCTGCTTTTTAAAAAAAAATTATCTTTCAGAATTTTTCAATAAACAGTACAGGCAATACAGAATAGAACAAAGTTAACTAAAGCATAATAAAGAAATATATACAATACCAATACATCAGCCCACAACATGTAGGGAAGGCAAATTCAAGAAAATAAGGAAATACGTGTTAAACAAAGAGAGAGAGTGAAGGAGTACTGCCAGCAGGTCGCACACTATGATACCTCCCCAGTAACCCCCAAACTTCCTTTCTTAGAAACAATATTCTAAGAGCTGTTTAGGTTCCATAAAGAAATAATTCTGACCCCCAAAACTTACATAACATAAAGAAGGAAATTTCAGCAGACAGGTACCCCCAAGCTGAAGGACACAAGGCCACAAGACCAGGAACTCCTTCCGCTGAGCCTGGATCTGTTTAGACACATCAGGAAATATACAAACTACAGAACCCATAAACTGCTCTTGCATATGTCTGAAATACAAATGTAAACAGAAACTTTATCCTACTCAAAGGTAAAAGTCACCAACAGTGCACAGCGAGATGTTACCATCTCCACGGATACCTCCAGGAACCCGGTTAGATTCAGCTGGTCCTGTGATTGACTACGGTTCACAGAACCTCCACTAGAGAAGGGCACATAGAACGCCCTAGCCACAGGAGGAAGATTGTCCGATGCCCAGCCCAGGATCTCAATCAAATATTTATTGACCAGCTCCACAGGACCTAGCAAAGGGGATCGGGGAAACCCTAGGAAATGCAAATTGTTCCTCTGAGACTGATTTTCCAAAAACTTCAATTTCCTCCAGAGCCCAAAACTCTCCTTCACTTGAGAATCCTTAAAAGTACCCAACTCAGCCATTCAGCTCTCAGTTGCTCCAACCTGACCTCATGTTGCACAACTTCATTCCTATGAGCCAAAACAAGATCCGTAAGAGAATCCACCTTAGAAGAAAGTTGTATTAAATTAGCATTACGAGATCCATTGGGAAGTTCTCCATGTCTTCTCTAGTTAATTCACAGACACACCTCCTGCAACTTGTGTAGGACTCATGCCTTCAAAAGAAGACTGTGCAAGGGGGAAGCCCAGCAAACCCTCCACCAACTGTACAAAATTGCCAGAAGATGGAGACTCCAATCCCCCCATTAGAATGCTTCCAGGTTGCCGGGGAAGAGATCATTCATCAGGGCTCAACGAAGCCCCCTCTGTGCTCTGCCCTACAGAATCACCTCCAGGGCAGCGCAAGGCAGCCACCTCCTTCAACAGCTGGACGTCGAGCTTGACAAGGGTCCACTGACCACTTTCTCCTGCAGCCACTTCCGCCAGTCGGTGAACCTGCTTGCTTTTGCATTTTGGCATAACAGCACAAAGGTAGGTTGCTGCCTTGCTGAGTAAAATGTATGCCGCACCTCACTTCTCCACAACGGCGTCATCTTGCCTTCCCTCCTCCCGGTACCATGCTTTTTTGAATTCAGGATTACACCTATTCTGTACTGGATGTCCAGCCCATGTATGTCCCCTCAGAATTGGGTCTCTATGCAGGCTGGGCCCCCGATTCTGAAGGGCCGCATGTCCAGCCACATCCACATCTACTTCTGACAGGCTCATGAATGGAGATGCGATGAGATGGTGTCCCATCGCAATGTCACCACAGCTCCATTCAGGAGCTGTGATTGTTGGCCACCACCAAGAGTGTCCTTTCCCAGCAGCCAGACCCCTGATCCAGCCTCCTATGGCCAGGTTACAGCTGTGGAGCTTCCCCTGCATGCCTCTCTGTTTTCTCCCTGCTGGCCACCGCTGCTACCCCATGTCCAGGGAAACTTATTCTGTCTCTGAGGTGGAATAAGTCCCCTGTCTAACTGGCCTACCCTGGACATTCAGGGCCGACCTCAGAATCAGCCCTGTATGTATAGGGTGATGACCACCCCCATGCACTGCCTTGCTCCACCTCCCGTCCCCATCTAAGGCTCCCTGTATAACTCCACTGCTCATACAGGGAGCCTTGCATGGAGACATCAAGGGGGACATTTAGCAGGGATATACATCCAGGCAGGGCATACATACCTGCTAGTTATGTTTTAGAATGGACCTCTTAGTATATATGTACTGTGTTGCGATATATGTTTACATATTTCTGATATACCACTGAGAGTTCTATGTTCATTAATTTGATTTGTGTTTGCCTTCTACTGCCATTGCTTTTGCTTTTGTTTGTCAGTAGTAAGGTATCAAAAAATATTGGGTCATGCTTACTAAAGTGCACTTACATTTACCATGGGCTTTGCCATAGGGCCCTGCAGCAAACAGCTCGCGCTAACCAGTTAACAAATGATTAGGAGGGGACTGGGTGGGTTAGAGGTAGAAATGGAGCATTGATGGCAAAACACAGTCTGTATGCCCATCTTTGGCATTACATGCTAACTATGGCTGTTGCTATTAGCATTGGTGCACTTAACACTACCTCATTGGGTGGCATTACATGCACTCATGTGCCAATAAGCATAGTTCCACACAATTGCAATATGCTAATGGCAAGGGATGGATACACATATCCCCTGACGTTAGCATGGGCTCCTGCTCTAGAATCACTGCCCAATCATGTGCTAACTTAGCGCACTTTAATAAACACGCCTCATCATGTAATTCAGAGTATTAACCTTCAGTCCTGTAATTGACCACAACCAATGTATGTAATATCACACAAAAAAGTACACTAGGGCCTTATTCACTGAAGGCTTTTTTTCACTATCTGTGTAAATGAGATTACAATTTAGTGAATCAGGCCCTTTATGCTTTATCACACAGTAATATAATAACATTTTATATTATGACTGTCACTAGCATGCAAGAAAACCCAGGAGCTTCTGGGTCGTCAGGAGTCAGCATTGACTCGAAGGCACACATTGCATTTTGCAGCATGCAAGATTAAATGGATTGATCTCTATATTGGTGAAGAGTGAGTGTCTTCTGACCTGATTTGTATCTATGTTTGAGTCATTAATATTAATACTTAGATAAGATGGTACCATTTTAGTTTTATTTGAATGTGATTTAGGGTTGTTTCTATGACAAAAGAAATCCTGATTTACTCATTTTGATTTGGTTGTGCATCAAATTTGATAACCGTGAGAACATCAACTACCTGGTGTGTTATTATGAACTTGGATTTGATCCCCCTACTTATTTTCCTAGCTTCACGGTGATTTAAATACAGGTATTGTTGGGATTTCCTACCCAAGAGAGCTTACAATCTAAAGATCCTCATTTACTAATATTTGCTAACAAATTCACATAAGTTAATACATACTAAAGGGCATTAATTTGAATTAAACATGTAGATAGTGTGGACGTGTATTTGTGAATGGGCATTCAGTTTGTTTTGGTGCCTAAACATTAAGGCAGTCTTTTATTAATGTAAGGTAAGCTTTTGCATTTATCATGCATTTTGCATAAAACAAATACATCATAAATGCAAAAATGATGTGCTATCAGGGGCCAGTATGTTTCCCCGGCAGTTACCGCACAGAAAAGCATCTTAATGTGCAATAACAACATTTGCAGTTAGCATGGGTACACTTAGCACCACCCAGTGAAAAGAGAATGTACTCCTAAGCTATGACTTTGAGAAACGAAAGTGTTATTTTTCGAATATTGTAATCCTTTAATATATTTGTATCTGAATTCAAAAAAGCATGGGGCAAACATAGAGGATCTTTAAAGGGAAAAACGGGACTGCTGTAGTTGTTGATATGGAAGGACAGACTAGATAGACCATGTGGTCTTTTTCTGTCATCATATTTCTCTGTTTCTATTTGATATGCATTTTTTTTCCATTTCTTGTCTGTGTTTTCTCCTAAGTGAGAAGATAAACCACTACAATATTTTGAGTGGGGGAATAACCTATTGATTAATAGCAACAGCCAGGAGATTGGGGTTTGATTACCACTGGCAGCCCTTGTGACCTTGGGCAAGTCATTTCACCCTCCCTTGCCTCGGAAGAAAAGACCTGGCAATCTACTTCTGGTCATACCTTGCCAAGAAAACCTAGGGGCTGCTGGGTTGCCCGCAGTCAGCATTGAGTTGGAGGCACTTTTAAAAAAGAAATGATATCCTTGTATTAAGAGTGATACACTAAGGGGTACTTTTACTAAGAATTGTTAAGGGCGCACCATTTGCGAGTGCACAACGGCGGAGAGAAGCATTCTGATGTTATGAGTGCTAGTGGCCAGTTAGTGGGTGTTAAGAGCATCCAGTGTGCACAGTAGTGCCTGTTAAGGCCAGTTGCCTTAACGTGGGATAAATGACCCTTTCTGCAAGTCACATTTGAGCTGCTGGATGGGAGCAAAGGTAATAGCTGATGAACATGTCACATCCATATGTCTCTTATGTGTGCGACAGTGAGTGGGAGGAGAATGTGGAAACAGTTGGATTTTAGTAGTGAGGGATACACATACATAGGAGTGGGTAGAAGTATGCCATGGAGTAGCCACCATGGCCATGATGTAGGCATAGAAAGAATGCCTGAGTAGCATTGGTGACCTGCACATCAGCTGCAGGTGAGGTGTGAGTGATATTTATTTATTTTTATTTATTTATTAACATTTCTTATATACCGCACTATTCGACATCAGCGCGGTTTACATGGAACAGAAAACATCCGACAAGTTACATATGTCTGGTCTTACAATTAACATATGCTTCAGTGAATAAAATGCCACAGTGTGGGCCAGGGTGTAACAACTGGCAGGAGAATGCATAACTGAACATTATGGATATATGCTGATGGATGGGCCGAAGGATGGATGGGGGTAGATCAGAGTGCTGTATGGCCTTGCTGCCCCAGTGTACCCAATGTAACCTCACAAATGTAGCTAACCTCAGTTATAGTGTATGTGAAATTTAGTTGCTGTGTCACACGGAAGGTCTAATGCCATCTATTTAGGTTTCATAACTGTCTCAGCTATTCTAACCACCATACAGTCATTCTGTTACATATGCATATAATTACTGCACAAGTAAGTAGGCTATGAGCCAAAGACATAAAAGCCACACATCTGTACAAGCTGCATAGAAACATAGAAACATGATGAAAGAAAAAGACCACATGGCCTATCTAGTCTATCCTTCCATAACAACAACTACAACAGTCCACTTTTTACCTTTAGAGATCCTCTGTGTTGGTCCCATGCTTTTTTGAATTCAGTTACTGTCCTCATCTCTACCACCTCCACTGGAAGACTATTCCATGGATCCACTACTCTTTCTGTAAAGAAATATTTCCGCATATCACTCCTGAATCTATCTCCCTTCACCCTCATCCCATGTCCCCTCGTAGCAGAACTTGCTTTCAAGTGAAAGAGGCTCTCTCCCTGAACATTTATGCCATGGAGGTATTTAAACATCTCAATCATATCACCTCTATCCCGCCTTTCCTCTAAGGTGTACATATTAAGATCCTTAAGTCTGTCCTCATATGCTTTATAATGAAGCCCACTAATCATTTTAGTAGCCACCCTCTGCACCGACTCCATCCTGTTCACATCCTTTTGAAGGTGCGGTCTCCAGAATTGCACACCATACTCCAAATGAGGTCGCACCAAAGACTTATACAGAGGCATTATCACCTCCTTTTTTCTGCTAGCCATTCCTCTCCGTATGCACCCAAGCATCCTTCTAGCTTTTGCCGTCGCCTTTTCTACCTGTTTAGCTACTTTAAGATCATCAGACAAAACCATGCCTAGGTCCCGCTCTTCTTTAGTGGACACAAGTACTTCACCTCCTATACTGTATTGCTCCCTTGGATTGCTGCAGCCCAAATGCATGACCTTACATTTTTTAACATTAAATCCCAGTTGCCAAATTCTAGACCATTCTTCAAGCTTAGCTAGATCCCTCCTCATGTTATCTACACCTTCCTGGGTGTCTACTCTCTTGCAGATTTTGGTATCATCTGCAAAGAGGCAGACCTTACCCGACAGCCCTTCCGTTATATCACTAACAAAGATGTTAAAAAGAATCGGACCAAGGACATCCTTCTCCATTTACTTGTACTCTTTGTCGCCTCCCACCCAACCAATTTCTAACCCAAGCAGTAACTTTAGGGTCCATCCCTAGGGTGCTCAGTTTGTTTATAAGTCGCCTGTGAGCAACAGTGTCAAAGGCTTTACTGAAATCTAAATACACCACATCTAGAGCTCTCCCTCGGTCCAACTCCCTGGTCACCCATCAAAGAAATCAATCAGATTTGTCTGACAAGACCATGCAAACGCAAAGTGCTCTTGGACAGATAAGGGGTCCTTCTGAGCCACGTTTATTTTATTTTATTTATTTAACAATCATTTATATCCCGCATCTTCCGGAGTTCAGGTGCGGTTCACAATTGAACAACAGTCAACAAAGCAAGAGCTTGTTTTTACATGGAACAATTTTTTTGACAATAAACAGTGTAATGCTTAAATACATAACAGAGCAATATAATGGTTGGATACATTATGGAACAAGAACAAATACATTATAGATACCTTATGGAACAAGAACAAAGGTTAATAACTATTTACAATTTCAGAGTTGTAAGCTCTATTGGATTGAGTCGTTGATATTTACAAGTAAATGTAGTATCTGTTGAGTTATGAGGTTTAGCTTTATTCGTTTGCGCGTGTTTTAGCCTTTTTCTGGGATGATCAGTGGATTAGCTATAGTATTGTAATGCAAGGTGAAGAGATAGGTTTTCAGTTTTTTACGGAGTTCTATAATTTCTGTTGATGAGCGTAGGTCCTCCGGGATGGAGTTCCAAATGATGGGGGCCGCATGTGAGAATGCTCTGTTATTAGTTTGTTTGTTTGCTTTTATAAAGTCATTTGGTGTCTTTAATTTATTTGAGTGTCCTTTTCTGTGGGAGACTTTTTGAGTTTCCTTACATATAAGTTTGCTTAATGGGATTGGCGCCATGCCATTTTGGGTTTTAAATGTGGTTATTACAGTCTTATATATTATCCTGCTTTGTATTGGCAGCCAATGCAGGGATGCTAATATTGGGGTAATATGTTGGAGTGAATTTACATTCATTACAATTCTGGCTGCTGCGTTCTGTGCTAGTTGTATTCTTTTGATGTTTTGTTTCGTTATGCCTAAGAGAATTAGATTGGAAAAGTCAAAATGCGGGGTTATGGTTGCCTGTATTATATTAATGAAATCTTGAAAATATACCAGTGGACGTAATTGTTTGAGTATTTTAAGTTTGAAGTAGACTTTCTTTATCGTGTTTCTTATGTGGGTATTCATCGTAAGGTGTGTATCTAGTATGACACCTAAGTATCTTATTTCATTTTTTATTGTGATTTCATGGTTTTGTATTGTTATGTGTGTTGGCGGAACGTATGATTGATTTTTTGTTACAATTAATACTTCTGTTTTAGAGTGGTTTATATGGAGGTTTTGTTCTTTTAGCCAGGATGTGACTTCACTAAGGCAGTCTGTTAGAAGTTTTATCGGTACATCAGGGATGGAGAATGGAATGTATAACATGATATCATCAGCGTATAGATGATATAGTACTCCGAATTTTTTGAATATGTCGCAGACTGGTTTTATATATATATTAAATAGGAGGGCTGATAACGCCGAGCCTTGTGGGAGTCCAATTTCTTGTTTATAAGTGGTGGAAGTCTGATTAGCTATTCTTACATTTTGTGTTCTATTATGTAAATATGAGGTAAACCATTTGTGTACTGTTGTATTTATTCCTATTTGCTTTAGGTTATTAAGCATTATGGTGTGGTGGACACTATCGAATGCGGCGGAAATGTCAATAAATAGGAGAATGAATGCATTTTTGTGGTTATCAATCCCTTTGATGAGAGTATCGATTAGGACTGTTAAAAGTGATTCAACTCCGTGTTGAGGTCTGAAACCGTATTGGTGTTCATCAAGTGGGTAGGAAGAGTCTAGGTATTCTTGTGTCTGTATCTGTACCACTTTTTCAATTATTTTAGCAAGGAACGGGATGCTTGAAATGGGTCGATATGATTTTGGTGAGGTTTTGTCTAAAGTACCATTTTGAGAATTGGGCGGATTTGTGCGTGTTTGAGGTTAGGTGGGATGTAGCCTTGGAGTAAAGAGAGGTTGACTATGGGGAGAATGAATGAGATTAGTGTTGGAAGTGTACTTTTGATCCAAGTTACAGGGCATGGATCAAGGAAGGAAGTGGTTGTATTGAGGTTAGTAATAATGTTCTTTAATGATTCTTTCGATATGGGGTTAAAGTTTGACCATTCTTCTGAGCAATGATGGGCTACCTTATTATTGTCCATTGTCATTATAGGTTGTGTGGATTTATTTTGATAGTAGTTAGCTAATGATTGTACAGATATGTCTGTGATTTCATTGTTAGTTGTTTGAGGATTATTAGTGAGATTTCTAACAATAGAGAATAGTTCTCGTGGCCTGTTATAAGATTTTGATAAGATTGATGCATAATAGGTTTTTTTTGTATTATTTGTAATCTCCTTATATTTTGTAAGAAGGCTAGTGTATATTTCCTTATGTATGGTTAGTTTGGTTTTACGCCATTTAAGTTCAGTTTTTCTAAGCTGCTTCTTCATTTGTTTTAGAGTGTTATTGAACCATGGTGCTTTTTTTGGGTTAGAGGGAATTTTGTTACATCTGTCGGATTTAGCTGCTTCTGTTATTGTGTTATTCCAGTTTTTGATCGCTTCATCTAGATCCGTTGGTGGTGACACTAGGTGGGGTATTATTGTGTCTAGGAATTCAGTTTCGTTAAACCTTTTAAATTTTCTGGTGGGATCAGTTCTTGAGTGGTTTTTGGAGCTATTGGTGTGGTATGTAATGTTTGTTTTAATAATGTAATGATCAGACCAGGGAACTTGTATGCTTTCTGTAGAGTCTGGGTTGAATAGCTGGAAGATTGTGTTTGGGAGAAGTATAAGGTCTAGTGTACCTCCTTTTATGTGTGTTGTTGTGGTGATTATCTGGTGGAAATCCATGTCAGCTATAGTTTCAAGGAAAAGGTTGGATTCTGTAGCTGGGAGTGAGGGGAGGTTAAAATCGCCTAACATGATGATAGGATCTTGTTCGGTAGATGAGGCAAGGCATTCTATAAGTGGATCTAAGTTATCTGCTTTTTGGTCAGGGGGTCTGTATATTAGACATATTCTAACATTGTTGGTCTTTATGATGAGGGTGTCAATGTTATTGGTTATATTAGATTGTATTGTTCTGGCATTTAATATCTTTCTTGTCATGATAAGTACACCTCCTCCTTTTTTATTTGGTCTATGGGTAAAGTTTATATCGTAGTCATCATTATTAAGTAGGTTTAAGTAGACTGTGTCCGTTTCAGATAGCCACGTCTCAGTTACACATAAGATGTCAGGTTTTAGGTCGTTTATTATATCACTAAATATGGGAAGTTTATTTTTCATTGAGCGTGCATTGATTAGGATACAGGATAAAGAATTGGTGTTATTAATACTGTTTTTCATTCTTATTTGTTGTAGTTCCGTGTGTTTTATTTGTATAAGTCGGTGGTAGTTTGTTTTTGCTTGGTGGTATGGGTGTGAGTGGTTAATGTGGTGGATATCTCTATGTTTTGTTCGTATTATGGGGATTGCCATGTGTTTATTAGTAGATAGGCTAAGTGTTAGGTCAATTAAGAATGTCAATAATATAATGTTGTAAGATATTTTTAGGATCATGATTTTTGGGAGTGTCATGTTCAGTGTCAATAAAGTTCTATTACTTGTAGTTATGAATAACTGGTCCAATATATTGAGAGCGAAAAAGCTCGGACAGTAGAATTCAGTAATCACTAGTAATATAAGATATGCAGGAAGGTGATAGTTACAATAAAAGTAAACAGTAGTTGTGCATAAATTAGACTGAGGTTATAGTTGATTGGGATTACTGACAACAGTACATAAGACAGTAGATATAGGGTGAATGGGATTACTGACAACAGTACATAATACAGTGGTTATAAATGAAAGCGATGCTGTCAGCAGTAAATCATGCAATAGGTATTATAAATGGGAATACTGACAACAGTACATAAGACAGTAGTTATAAGTGAATGGGGTTACTGACAACAGTACATAAGACAGTTGTATAAATGCGATGCTGTCAGCAGTAAATCATGCAATAGATATTATATTATATATGGGACTACTAGCAACAGTAATTCCAACAGTAGTTATAAGTGAATAGAAATTGCTGTAACAGTGTATCATACAGTAGTTATTATTGAATTAAATGGGAAAACTGTCAGCAGGGATAGATGTCCGGGTCGGACTGATACTGAAGTTGGCCCTGTACATCTAGGGTTGCCAACATGGACGGAGGACTTATTCCACCTCAGAGGTGGAAGAAGTCTCCCTGGATGTCAGGGGATGGTGGTGCATGGCCAGGTCAGTGGGGTGACCTGAGGGTGCAGGAGCTTCCCCGCAGTCTGACCCTGCCTTTGGATTGCTGCATCGTGGGTCAGGCTGCGAGGAATGAACTTTGTGGCGGTGGCCGGGGATTGCGGGTTCTTAATGGAGCCATGGTGCCATGGCAACAGGATGCCATGGCACCGCAGATCCATGCAGGAGCCAGGGCAGACCTTTGTGGGGAAACAATTGGACGTCTGACGGCACAGAATTGGGGGCAGCCTGCCAGTCCAGGCACTGACTGGCCATCTAGACCAGATTCTGATCCCGCAGGAACATCTAGCTCCTGCATGCTCAGAATCGGGGACTAAACCGGCCCATCCAGATCCTGGACATCGAGCGGGCAGGACGTTCCCCCTTCAGAATTGGGTCCTTACTGTCTGGTGGAACAAGTTCACTAGCATGATGTTACACACCTGGCGTCCACTCATGTCTTTGAACTGATGTGTCTCTAATATTGGCCATATGGAGCAAGTAAGGATGTGTCATGATCTGTGCAGGTGGGAATCCCAGGAGTGTGATGTGCCTGTTTGTACTTCGTATATGTGATAGAGCAAACAATGTTAATTCAGTTAGCATGACAGCTTCCAATTATATACATCTCTTGTGTCATGCATTTATAGGGTCAAGTTGGATGACCCTTTGCAATGTGCTGCAGCAGAGACAATAAAGTCATGCTGTCAGATGGCTATGATTGCAATGTGCATGCTTGTAGAACCAATGTGCATAACACATACAAATAATAATACTAATAAGTGTTCTCAAGTCAATATTGACTCCTGGTGACCCAGCAGTGCCTGAGCTTTCTTGGCAGTGTGACCAGAAATATACTGGTAGGTCTTTCTTCAGAGGCAATGAAAACTGAAGGGACTTCCTCAAGGGTCACAAGTAGGATTTGAACCTTGATCTTCTTTTCACTGAGCCAGTGTTCTCACCATTCAGCTATAGCTTCATACTTGTCTTTGCAGCACTCTCTAGAATACACCAGGTCCTTGCCTGCAAAGTCCTAAACCCTGGACTTCAAACAACCTGGCAGCACGTTCTGAGACTGTTGTAAACCACACCTAGGGCCTGCCTGCAGCAGTACACATGCAGTACGGACTGCATTGAACACTCAATACTGCATCTGTATAACAGACACACAGTAGCAACATTAATCACTTGTTCAAAGGCCAAGCCATATGTGAAGGCAAGATGTCCTTCCCTCCACCGTACCTCCAGGGCCAAACATTTGCACACAGAGGTCCACTGGGCTGCAGTGTGGCACCAATCCCTGAGGCAGCACATGTGTAGGGCATGCATTCCCTTGTGACCTGCTGTACACTACAAGATAAGTACTTTTGTACACAAACTCCCTGAAGCTTAACCTTCCAAATCCTTTGCGATTTGGCTATCAGGTTCTTCCTCTCCTCCTTCCTTAGCTCCTATTTTGGAAGGGTTCACCTTACCTCTTTTTTCTTCTTTACGTTATTTGGATATTTATTTGGATTCAGAAGTGTCATTTTCTTCTCAACATTCTTGGCTGTTTGACGCTTTTGTGAAATTCAACCTTTTTTGCTTAAGCACAAATGATGGTCTTGGTACATACAGTATTAACCAGATTAGACTATTGTAATATACTCCAATGCCAGCTGAAGCGACGGCAGACTTTGCAAAATACGGCAGTGTGCATCATTTTACATGCCCATCGATTTGACGCCATTTTGCCCTTGCTCATGAGGCATCATTGGTTGCCTGTCTCTTTTCATGTTCAATTTAAGGTTCTATCTTTTGTACATAAAATTAATGATGTAGCTCCAGATTATCTTGCTTCTTTGGTTTCTCTACACATTCCAGCTAGAGCTCTTCAATCTATACATGGCTTTCTGTTGTATAGACTTTCCCCCTCAATTATTAAATATGATTCTACACGCAAATCAGCATTTTTTGTAGCCACTCCTTCTCTCTGAAATTGTTTACCCATTTCAGTGTGTGCTAAGACAAATTATAAAATTTTAAGAAACTTCTTAAAACGTTTATGTTTGAGTCTGCCTTTAACTTACCTTCTTCCTTTTAGCGGTTCTTTTTCCCTTGTTTAGTTATTTTTACATCATATATTGTGTTATTTTCCTTCATTTAATGGTACTCGTTTTTTATAATTTCTTGTTATTTTAACTTTGTAAAGCACATAGATTGTTTTCTCACTTTTGTGGTATATCAAATAAACAAAACCATAACCATATATTAAACTCAAATGTCATTCATGACCCATGATGCCCATCCCAGACCATTCTGCCCTCTCTGGGGGGCCATGCACTCTTGCTCCTTCATCATATAAGACATGCAGGTACTGGGCAATGCTCCAATGATCAGGGTTGCCTCTATGGCTGCAATTTGGGCTATGTGTGCCAGTATTGGTAAGCCCTTTTATTTTCCAGGATGCTCCTCACAATCTGAGCACCTATGCACTACTGTTTCCTCAATGAAGAATGCAGCAATCCATCACATCAGCTCTGGAATGTGCAGGCATGTTGTGTGCTTCATAGACATAACAGTCGCCACATGCGCAAATGACCTTTTTAACCGGCCACCTTGAATGAGAGGACAGGCACACATCACCTAGTCCCCAGACCAAGTACTGCATTAAATGGTGTCTATGTTCTAGAACAGATTTATTCTACTGCCAGCATGTTGCAGGTGTTGAGTAAACATTGTCATGCTAAGCATTTTGCACTTTGTAGAACTGCAGCAGTTTGGAGTGGCATGTCTTATGAAGTCCTTGTAGCCTGCACCCATTAGCCAGGGACTCTTGTGTAACATCATATGTCATAATCTAGGGCTTGGACAGCTGTTTTCAAGGACTCTCAATGCAGTGAGTGGTGTCTAGGCAGGAAGGGGGGGGGGGGGATTGCTGATATCAACCAGCACAGCTTGTCCAAACCATTGTCACCAGCAAGTTACAGGCATCCCAGGAAAGCAACTCTTTCGTCTTTCAGAGAAATCTATTCAGCTGGATCCATCATAGTCAGTCTGCAGATGTTGTGCAGCACTGGACTGTGTCAGCCACTCACACACATGGAGCCTGATTCTGAGAGGGGCACGTCTGGGCCATCAGTTATGAATTGAATCATATAGACCAATATCAAGTTGAATCATATAGACCAATATCAAGCATTCCACTGTTGGCAAAGTTAATTGAAAAAGTTGTGCAACGCCAAATACAGGACCATATTGACATATTGACTCAACGGCTCCCCTGGACCCAGCTCAACATGGCTTTCGAGAATCACACAGTGTGGAAACTCTCCTAACCACACTAATCAATACACTAGTCACAGGAACTGATAACATCAAACAAGGATTCGCACTGATTTTCCTGGACATTGCCACTGCGTTTGATTCCATAAACCATGATCAACTCCTGAGACGGCTTCAAGATAAGGGAATCAGCGGTTAAGCATTGAGCTGGTGTAAATCATACCTAACGGATAGATGGCAGCAAGTTTGTACAGGTTCCACAACCTCTAAACCTTTCCAGCAAAAACATGGTGTACCTGAAGGCTCCTCACTCTCTGCTTTATTATTCAACATATACATGCAACCCGTATGCGAAGTAATCCATTCCTTCAACATCTCATGTCTAATCTATGCTGACGACGTACTATTCTTCATTCCATTCTTGACTGATAAGCCATATTTCTCCCCTCTGATAAATTGTTTTGAGGTTGTAACAGACTGGTTCCATGCATAAGGCCTCAAGAAAACCTTTAGCAAAACAGACGTACTCTTCACTACAAGAAATCAAAACGTCTCCCCTCCACCTGCGCTAAAGACGAAAGATGCTGAGCTCACAACCAGACCCACGATCCGCTACCTTGGTGTTACATTAGACCAGCGGCTAGATTTCAAAGCACACATCAGCAATGCCGTCAAGCAGATCCACCATAAAATACGAACATTGAGACATCTCCGACCTCTACTACAACCAGGCGATTTCAGGACAGTATTTCAGGCACTTGTGACCCCCACTTTGACTATGCCAATACGATTCTTCATGGCCTACCCAAGTGCTCATTAAGTCCAGTCAACAACTAGCTATGAATACCGCGGCTCGCTTCCTCCACGGAGCCTCCAAAGGAGACCATATCACCCCGATTCTAAAGGAATCTACTGTCAGACAACATATAAAGTAGCCTTGATAACATTTAAGGCCATCAACAACATGTCCTCCTCCTCCCTTACAGAGTTGATACACCTTACCCCGGCAAACAGAGAGAGGAGATCATTCGCCATCAACACCCTTCTGATCCCTAACGAAATAACCAAATGCTCACAAGCGACAAAGAGCAGAGCTTTTAAGTTCTATGCACCCACATGCTGGAATGCACTCCCATCCTCAATCCGAGCAATTACCGATATTATACAATTCAGAAAAACTCTAAAACATCACCTCTTTCTCCTACATTATGCACAGCCCAATATCAGCCACAACACACCCAGCTAAACATCGATGACCCACAAACATTTCGTAGCTATGTTTTACAGAATTGTAGATATTGTAAATAGTTATCGAAGTTGAAATCCAAGTTGTATCCCTGTTTTCTGTAAGGACATATCTGATATATCGATATGCACAAATGTTACCTGTAAACCGCACTGATTTTAAAGAGCGCGGTATATAAAAGTAATAAATAAAATAAATAAAATAAAATAAATAAAATAATTATGTCTCATGCAGGATGGGGCCATTAGGACCAGATTCTGTACTGTGGGAACAAAATATTCCTGTGGCATGCAGAATCAGGCCTGAGGATGGCACGGCATGCCCCTGCCTACCTGTAGGAATGTCCTCCCTGCAGGCTTTGCTGGCTGCCACAGATCACCCTCCCCCTCTTACCCATCACCCACACCACAGCTGGCCAGCTGGGGCCTGGATCGGGTGGTGGAGACCTGACAGGGGATCCCCGGGCATGATCGCCAGGTCAGTGCTGCTTATTCCACCTTTGAGGTGGAATAAGCAGCACATCCCTACTGCCCCCACAGGACTGTAACCCTGTAACGTGAATCGGCTCTGTACGTCCTGCTGAGCTGGCCCGCCCCCGCTCTACTCCGATCCCTGCCAGTCTCCGTATCCTACTGCTCAGAACTTGTGAGGAGAGTAGGAGGGGGAATAGGATCCGGACAGCTTGTGGGGCTGCATGTCCCACCAGGACATGCATCCCTGCAACCCACATCACTGAATCAGGCCCTAACTATGCCAGCTTGGCTAGTCACCACCCACTGCATGTACATATAGCCACGATGAAGATCTTGGCTCCAAACAAACAGCATAAAAATCCAACAGCCTAGCTAATGACTGGAGTACCATAAAAAAAATAATGCCCTTATCACTGTAACTTAACCCTATAAGCAATATATGTATACTGTCACAACCCCTCCCAGTGGCAGTGTGCTGAAGGGTTAGGGTGGACATTTATTGTTTGTTGAAGCCGGGAACTCTAACTTAGACCAGTAGTTCTCAGTAGTTCTCTCCAAGACTTTCCAGCCTGGCTGGACCTGGTCTGGCAAACAATTAATATGGCTTTTATCTAGGACCTTCTGCACAGGTTTCCAAAGCTTTCCCCAGCTTTGTTTCTTATATCTATGGCTCTCTGGTTTATAAGCCTTTCTAGGACCTGGCACACATTCAGGAAAGGAGGTGTGAATGTACCTTTGTTCTCTGAGATGTGCGTTGCTGGTATTCCCTCTACCAGGCACTCTCCTGCTTACACTGTCTTCCCTGGAGACTTCTTTCTGGAGCTTTTCAGCATGGGCTTGTCCTTCCTGGAAGTTGTCCCTTCCTTGTAAGGACTGCAATCTTAATTGACTTTCCTTCCGTAGTTGGAGCTTTCCCCTTTCTCTCTTAGTAGCAGGGGTTTCTGTTGCTCTCTGTATTGGTGATCTTCTCCGTATTGGTGCTCCTCCCTGTATTGGTGCTCCTCCCTGTATTGGTGGTCCTCTCTGTATTGGTGCTCCTCTCTGTATTGGTGATCCTCCCTCTATTCTCCTGACTGAGGACTGCTTATAAAGCCGTTTCTCTAGTGAGTTTTCTGGCCCTCTACTCAGGTGTGTTTGATTAGCTATTGCATCATTACAATCTGGGTGTGTCAGCCTACCGTCTGCAGCCTCATGCCTACTCCCTCTAGCTGCACTTCTTGGTAACTGTATTCTCTGTAAATCAGTTTCTTTAAAAGAAACAGAGTTTTCTTCTAACTCCATAGCTTCAGTAGTGTCAGCTTCATCACATATCCCCCCTCTTAAGATATTACGGGCTGGCATTTCTTCATCTGCACAGCACGTAATCCGGGACATGGCATCAGCATTGTGATGCAGTTTTTCTGCTCTGTGCTCAACCCTATGTAATTTCTCCTCCCTTGGCCCTATTTCAGCTAAGGTGACTAAAGCCATTCGGTCATGCCATGGTCTGAGGACATTAATGTGATATACTTGCTGATGACCACTCTTATTCTCTACCCTATACGACACTGGACCAAGTTGCTTAACCACTTTATAAGGTCCTTTCCATTGGCCTCAAATTTGGGAGTAGCGCCTGTTACCATCACTATCACCTTCTCGCCTATTGATAGTTGTCTTGGTTTCGTGTCCCTATCATAGTATATTTTTTCTCAGCCTTGACTGGCTTTTAATTTCTCTTCTGCTAATTGGGAGGTCCTCTGTAGATGACTCCTCAAGTCTCGCAGAAACTGGGGTACTCCTACTTCCTTTTCAACAGGTTCTACCCATTGTTCACGGAGTATGTCCAAAATCCCTCGAGGGGCACGTCCATACATCAGCTCATAGGGCGAAGTCCCCAAAGAAAGTTGTGTCCACTCGCGGCAAGCATATAATGTGAACGGGAGCATGGTATCCCATTCCACCATCTTACCATCCAAAGCACGCCTCAACATTTGTTTTATGGTTTGGTTTAGTCTCTCTACTAACCCATTACACTGTGGATGATAGGCAGCTGTCTTGACGTGACGTATGCCAAAGGCGTCCCACACTTGGGCCAAATACTTTGACATGAAGTTACTGCCCCTATCTGTTAGTACCTCCTGTGGAAAACCTATTTCACAGAATAGTTTTATTATTTCCGAGGCTATAGTCTTGGCTAATATGTTCCTTAAGGGAACAGCCCACGGAAATCTTGTGGCTTGGTCCATCATAACCAGCATATATTGAAAACCTCTGGGCATTTTCAATAAGGGTCCTACTATATCCATAGCTATTCTCCGAGTTGGTTCCGATATAATGGGCATCGGAAGCAAAGGTACCTCGGGTGGTCGGGCAGAGGTTACTCTCTGGCAGGAGGAACAGGACTCGCAGAATTGCGTGGTCTCTTTAAAGATTCCTGGCCAGTAAAATCGGGTTAGTATTTGGTCTAGGGTCCCCTGTACCCCTTTGTGACCTCCTACTGGGTGGTCATGAGCTAACCTCAAAACCAGGGACTTAAAAGTGGCGGGCACTACTAATTGCCTACGGACCGATCCGGTCTGCAGATCTACACTTTGCCTGTATAGCACCTCTTTATCAAACAGGAACCTTGGGAAAGTATGCTTTTCCACCTGGGCATATTCTAACGCCTGAGCGAGTGCGGGATCAGCTCTTTGTTCTTTGGTGAAAGATGGGAACCTTTTAACCAGCTCTGCTGGGACCCAGTGCAATCCCTGTCCTGCCTCTAACTCAGCTCTCCCCTGCGAGTGGGATCACCTTTCTTTGCGTTTTTCCGCCCTAGCCTTCCTATTCTTTTCGGCTGGGGTGGTTATTAAGTCTTCATGTGAGGGCAACTCTGGGCTTCAGAGGTTTTGCATGGAGCTTTGGGTTGGGTTCATGTGGATACAAGGGCTTCATGGGGAGATAGGCCCTTCTCCAACCCCTTTCTAAATTGGGGCCAGTCCCTGCCTAGCACTAAATCGTGTGGCAACTTGGGAACTACGGCTACCAATATATCCTTTTCTATCCATAACCCTTTTACTAACAATTTATACACCGGATAGAAAGAAGAGGCTCCATGAATGCATTTAATTTTCACTTTTCCCTCTGCTCGGTTCGGTGCTGACTCAGCTGGATCCTCTATAACATGCCAGAGCTTCCTAGAGATAATGCTCTGATCTGCCCCCGAATCGAGTAGAGCAGTGGTGGTTATACCTTGTACCTTAACCTCTAACAAAAATCCTTCTCTTAACATTTTCGGATTTTCACTTATTAGTGCTGTACGCGCCTTACATTCATTCTGTACATGCCCTAATTTCCCACAATGAAAACATCTCTTTTCCACAAAGTGCTTTCTGGACTTAAGTATACCAGCTTTGAATCCTCCTGATTTATATTTTGACACCCTTTCTGATGACTGCATCATAGCCTCTGCTTCCGTTTTTGAAGCCTCACCATCTTTGTGCGTAGCCACTTCCGCTTCAAAATGCCTTTCTGTGAGGAGGATGGCTTCCTCCGTGGTACGGCAATTTTGCAGTATCAGGAAGGTCTGCACCTCTTTGGGCAAAGCAGCCATAAACTGCTCTAGTACAATAGTGTCGAGTATGGCGTCTATGGTTTTACCCTCGGGCCTCAACCATTTTATTGTTAGGCTTTTAAGCCTTTGCCCTAGAACTTTTGGTGTTTCTCTGGCTTTAAGTCGGGTAGCTCTTAACATTCAGTTGTACACCGTTGGAGTTAACCCAAGGGGATCTCTTATAGCCTTCGTTACGTCTGAGTAATTGTTGGCAAGAGCTGCGGGCATAGCCCTATATGCAGACAACGCCTCTCCAGTGAGCGAGGTTGCCAGGCGTATGGCCCACTGCTCCTTTGGCCACCCTATCGCATGGGCTATCCTATAAAAGGATTCAAGAAAATCATCTATGTCATCACTAGGTGATAATTTTCCCAATGTCAATGTCTCGTAAGACCATGGTCCTACCACACAGTTACTAGACATCGCATCTAGTCCTTGAGGAGATGGATCCGGTTCACTCTCCGTCTTCTGTTTAGCCAACCAAGCTTCCATTAACTCAAGCACGGGTTTTTGCTGTGCTTGCATGGCTGTCACCGCCTGTTACTGCGCGTGATAAGCCATCTCCCGCTGCTTGTCAAATTGCGCCGCCATCCACTGCAGGATCTCTTTTGGCTCCATGGTGGTTGCTTCCTATAGAGAGAAAAACAGAGAGAAAAAAAAAAAAACAAGTGCGGTACTGGCAACTCCTTTGTCAGTCCCCCTTTTACTGGATTCTCAGGACTTTTGCACCTGAATCCATCACAGGTTATGCCCAATTACTTATTACCTGTATCAGGCGTGGACTCATGTTTTTAGAAAAGATGTGTCGATCTGTCGTTCAGCGCTCCACCAGTGCTGGCAGCAACACTTCACTGTTTCACTTGGTGCTCTTTTACTTCTTTGAACTTGGCAGTTTCTTCCTGAATTGGTATATTCTTCTTTGCTTCCCAGAAGGAAATCCTGCCAACTACGCCATTATGTCGCAACCCCTCCCGGTGGCAGTGTGCTGAAGGGTTAGTGTGGACATTTATTGTTTGATGAAGCCGGGAACTCTAAATTAGACCAGGTGCATTATGGTCCTTGTAGGTCCCTTCTTTATAAAGAATAGTTGTGTGAGCCTTGTGCTGGGTTAAATATAAGGTTTTATTCCCTTGATGCGCTAAGGTTCTCCAGGAAGACAACAGAATTCACCTTGATTCAGGGTTTCTACCAAAGTATTTACAAAGTCCAAAACTGTTATAAGAGCTTCACAGTCTTTTCCATTCAAGCAGGATTTTTGAATATAAACCGGTTAAATAAACACAACAACTTCTTCTTTTCAGCTCAACAAAGCAATGACATTTTAGAGCATGTCTTATGCTATGACTCTGTGAGAGATTCTATACTCTCAGCTACACAGAGAGTACAGTCCATAGGATATTCAGGTAGCAATGGTTCTGGTTCTACAAGGTCTGTTTGCATATCCTTTTGCTCAGATATGGTGTCTGCTAAGCCTGAGCTTTCCCTAGGCAAAACTGGTTGTACTTCAGTAGTTCTCTCCAAGACTTTCCAGCCTGGCTGGACCTGGTCTGGCAAACAATTAATATGGCTTTTATCTAGGACCTTCTGCACAGGTTTCCAAAGCTTTCCCCAGCTTTGTTTCTCATATCTAAGGCTCTCTGGTTTATAAGCCTTTCTAGGACCTGGCACACATTCAGGAAAGGAGGTGTGAATGTACCTTTGTTCTCTGAGATGTGCGTTGCTGGTATTCCCTCTACCAGGCACTCTTCTGCTTACACTGTCTTCCCTGGAGACTTCTTTCTGGAGCTTTTCAGCATGGGCTTGTCCTTCCTGGAAGTTGTCCCTTCCTTGTAAGGACTGCACTCTTAATTGCCTTTCCTTCCGTAGTTGGAGCTTTCCCCTTTCTTTCTCCTTAGTAGCAGGGGTTTCTGTTGCTCTCTGTATTGGTGATCCTCTCCGTATTGGTGATCCTCCCTGTATTGGTGGTCCTCTCTGTATTGGTGCTCCTCTCTGTATTGGTGATCCTCCCTCTTTTTTCCTGACCGAGCACTGCTTATAAAGCCGTT
Source organism: Ichthyophis bannanicus (assembly GCA_033557465.1). NCBI lineage: Eukaryota > Metazoa > Chordata > Amphibia > Gymnophiona > Ichthyophiidae > Ichthyophis > Ichthyophis bannanicus. The sequence goes on from CM066032.1 coordinate 430,299,284, forward strand.
TCTCTAGTGAGTTTTCTGGCCCTCTACTCAGGTGTGTTTGATTAGCTATTGCATCATTACAATCTGGGTGTGTCAGCCTACCTTCTGCAGCCGCATGCCTACTCCCTCTGCAGCCTCATGCCTACTCCCTCTAGCTGCACTTCTTGGTAACTGCATTCTCTGTAAATCAGTTTCTTTAAAAGAAAGGAAGTTTTCTTCCAACTCCATAGCTTCAGTAGTGTCAGCTTCATCACAATACATAGCCATAGATTGGTCACAGTGAAAGTGGCTTCTCGGCATGAACAGCAGTCAGGCCATGTTTATACCGGACCCATGTTTTGATGGTTCAGCCGTTTACATAACCTCTGACTCAAGTACATCCTCTGTGAACTGCTCTTTAGTAGACAATACCCAGAATCCTCTGCACCTCATTTGTGTACCCTTTTCGTTTGAACTTGGGGACAGCTATTGCAATGCCAAAAAAGCAGTAGAAACTGTCCCAGAGATAGGCTGCAGGTGCATGTTGGCCCACAGTGGCCAATGTCCTCCTACATAGCTTTTGCCAGTGAGCATTGAACATAGCGCCATGCTCGAACTCCCATATTATGTCATGTCCCTGGCCATGGACACTGTGAAAATGGCCAATGCAGCACATGCACTCTTCCATGATTTATACGCAGTCGCCTCCACCAAGAGCATGTGAAAGCATAGCAGGTTGGACATGGGGTTAGATGTTGATACAGTTGCTGGCTACACATATGCCACCAACCCCAGCCTCTCTGTACTCTAACAATGTCCTTGTGGCTGTCCCACTCGGCACCCATGGAGAGTGGGTGAGGCTGCCAGGTAGGGCCTCTGATGTGAAACATGTAGAGACTGCGTAAGTCCTCAGAGCTCTATGCAACGGAACAAAGCCTCTGGCTGGCAATGCCACCTACCAGGGGCACATTCAAAATAGTCATGGGATTGTTCTCCCCCCCCCCCACACACACCTCTACCCCAATATTAACCTCCAAGCACTGCCTTCCCACATGTTGCCAGGTGAGGCAAAGACCAACATGGCATCCTATGGCACATTCCTCCTGCTGGAATTATGAACACACCATTCAGAGGTCAGTGTCCCACTGTCACAATCAGGTAAATAAATACATGTTGTCTCTGTAAGCATAAGGCTGGTTGTTGTTATGGAGTAGTACACAATGTCATGCAGAATTCTGCAGACAATGATTAGTAGAGTATTGAGATAGTGTATATTTTGTACAAATGTGCCTACCTGTATGTGCATAGTGTACATGGAGCTAAGAGACCCCCAGATTGCACTCTGTGACTGCAGCTCAGGACAACAGCAAGGTGCATGCAGCTATATAGCAGAATCATTCCTATCTCACCAACTCAGTTACTCCATTGGACATTCACAGAAGCCAGCCCTCCATGTGAGCCTAGCTCCCAATAGGCTGCAGCTGCACCAAGGGGGCTGACAGTGCTGCCATGGATACAGCTATTATGGCATTGGGCATTAATCAGGCCTCTTACCTGTGCAGCAAGGTGTGTCCTGAGGCCTGGAGGCTCAGTCAGAGATAAGGTTTGCTGCACACATATATTTGATGGAGCTCTACCTGGGGAGACCATGTCCCCCAGCTCAATTCAGTGAAACCAGCAGGTAATATGGGAGCTGTACAGCAGTGTCATGTTGGGAGGTATGTGTAGAGGCATGCTGTGGGGATGGGTCTTGATGGTATAACTGGGAATGCATTTGATTATCACAGCTTTGGGTACAAGATGTGTACAGGCACAGATAGTCGGCCAGTGACTCCCAAAGGTTGTAACTACTTACTGAAAACTAACCTTCTGCCCATAAATGGTGTCTCACACAGTTTGTGGTGTTGCAGAATAACTGACCATGCAGCATGTTATATGCACAGCCATAAAGCATGGGCATCACACACATGCACAGTGCATTACTACTCCTCACAGTCCTCCGGACACATCCACCCACAAACACGTGACCCCACTGTCCAAAAGAGATGTAAGTTGGTGTCCTTACTTGGCCCTTAGAACTCCTTTAATGCTTGGACTTTGCTGACACCTGCTCTGAGTGTGTGCATGCACACATCGTTGATAAGGACAACTCAGTGTGTGGGTGCTATTAGCAGGCTCTGCCATCCAGCATGTGTTGGTGCAGTTTTCTCAGTGTGGCTGGAGACTGTCAAAACTCATCCTGGACAAGATGGAGGAGGGTTGTACCTGTAGATACAGATATGGAAATGTAGGATAAAGTTAATATGCCTCGATATATCACTCTTGATCCACAGACTGTGACCCTTCTCTCTAACACACATTAGCCATGTGTTAGGAGTCACAGAGCAGTCATGTGGGAGTGTGGGTGCACCACTCCAGGTATACATATATGCTCATTGTCAGGCTGCATGAGGGCATGAGCTGGAGTATGCCTCTGTATGTGTAGCTATCTGCCGTCTCTGTGCCATACCTGTCTGATAGGGTATGTTATACAGGTGTGGGAGAGAAACATCTTGTTAGGTCTGTATGTAACACTACATTGATATACTGCTAGTTCAACTACATTCGTGTCTTACATATGGGATCTATCCCGCCAGAAGGGTAGGCCAGGATACATGAACACACACATTCCAGACCATGGGTGACCTAGTAGAGTGACCAATACAGCCATTTCCTGATGTGTGCTTGTCTGCCAGTCCTGGAATAATCTCATAGTTGGCAGACCACAGTGAGTAGTTTAGATCTCTCTCTCCCCGAAAGCATGGCACAGTCACTGCTTCAGTGCTGTGGGTGGCCTTAAAGCAGCAGCGCACATGCAGGTAGCACCGGCATGCCACTCCTGCTCCCCTCTGACAGGATGTGTTGAAGGGGTCCAGGAGTGGCATGCCATGAGCACACGTGATGCTGCCTTAAGCCTTGCCACCTCCTGACAGGGAGCAGTTGCCATTCCGCCATCCTCTGCTACTGTAGGTGAGACAATGGATGTTAGTGGGGATGGCACTGGGAATTATCCCTTTCATGCTGCAGAGAGCCTCAAGGCAGAAGTGTGTGTCTGTGTATGTGTGTGTGTGTGGGGGGGGGGGGGGTTGCACAGAGAAGGTCTGCTTACAGCGGCAGAAGTCCTTGGCATGCCCCTGACAGTACAAAAAGCAGTATTGCACTTGACACGCAAGGCAGAGAGAATGGAATCTTCTGCACCAGGCAGAAGCTGCTTCCACCACCACTCTCTCCCCTACATGCTGCTAATATGGCTGTGTAGTGGCAGTGGCGGTGGCATGACTCGTTTGTGACAGTGGTGGCATGCATGTGTACTGCCGTTGTCACAGCAGAGTCACATCGGACATCGTGGATGTACACCCTAGGTGGCCTCCTAGTCCACCTAGCAGATCAACTAGCCCTGCTGTATCACTTTGGCACTTTGGAACCAACAACATAGTGCCCTTTATTAAAAGGACACCATGCTATGACTGGCAATGGACCACTACTACCACTACTATCACTAACTTCAGGGCTCCAGTCTGGGAGGTGCAGACTTCATACATATGAATCGACTCCCTGTGTGGTCTTTCATGGCCGAAAACAGCTCTCTCTCCCTATGAGCCCATAATGGCAGCTTTGAGCTGCCATTAAGGTTCCCGATGGCTTTGCCTCTAATGCCTTTTAATAGCATCCACTGTTAAGAGAACACACACTGTCTCCACCCACACTCCACCCAGTTAACGCCCCTTCTCTACCCCTTTGTACCTTAATGCCTGTTAACAGGCTACCGGCCGTTAAGCCGGCGTTATTGGTGCTTTCTGATGCATTAACTGCTAGCAGTCCTTAACGGTCCTTAGTAAAAGTACCGCTAAATGTTTTTAAATAAATTAACACATATTGATATTTTCCTTTTAGTCTTTTATTTGTATACCTGAGGCTTAAAGTGTCCTTAAACACAATCTGATTAGCATTTGTTATACAGTAGGCTAGTATTGTCTGCTTTTATTACGGACATCACTTTCTGATGCAAGGGTCACTCCATCCCTTAAACTAGGAACATTTAGCTATTATTTTTAATAAATGCCATCAGGACTTAGCTGCATTGAACAGGAAATGTTCAGAGCTGAAAAATCAATCAGATTTGTCTGACAAGACCATGCAAACGCAAAGTGCTCTTGGACAGATAAGGGGTCCTTCTGAGCCACGTTTATTTTATTTTATTTATTTAACAATCATTTATATCCCGCATCTTCCGGAGTTCAGGTGCGGTTCACAATTGAACAACAGTCAACAAAGCAAGAGCTTGTTTTTACATGGAACAATTTTTTGACAATAAACAGTGTAATGCTTAAATACATAACAGAGCAATATAATGGTTGGATACATTATGGAACAAGAACAAATACATTATAGATACCTTATGGAACAAGAACAAAGGTTAATAACTATTTACAATTTCAGAGTTGTAAGCTCTATTGGATTGAGTCGTTGATATTTACAAGTAAATGTAGTATCTGTTGAGTTATGAGGTTTAGCTTTATTCGTTTGCGCGTGTTTTAGCCTTTTTCTGGGATGATCAGTGGATTAGCTATAGTATTGTAATGCAAGGTGAAGAGATAGGTTTTCAGTTTTTTACGGAGTTCTATAATTTCTGTTGATGAGCGTAGGTCCTCCGGGATGGAGTTCCAAATGATGGGGGCCGCATGTGAGAATGCTCTGTTATTAGTTTGTTTGTTTGCTTTTATAAAGTCATTTGGTGTCTTTAATTTATTTGAGTGTCCTTTTCTGTGGGAGACTTTTTGAGTTTCCTTACATATAAGTTTGCTTAATGGGATTGGCGCCATGCCATTTTGGGTTTTAAATGTGGTTATTACAGTCTTATATATTATCCTGCTTTGTATTGGCAGCCAATGCAGGGATGCTAATATTGGGGTAATATGTTGGAGTGAATTTACATTCATTACAATTCTGGCTGCTGCGTTCTGTGCTAGTTGTATTCTTTTGATGTTTTGTTTCGTTATGCCTAAGAGAATTAGATTGGAAAAGTCAAAATGCGGGGTTATGGTTGCCTGTATTATATTAATGAAATCTTGAAAATATACCAGTGGACGTAATTGTTTGAGTATTTTAAGTTTGAAGTAGACTTTCTTTATCGTGTTTCTTATGTGGGTATTCATCGTAAGGTGTGTATCTAGTATGACACCTAAGTATCTTATTTCATTTTTTATTGTGATTTCATGGTTTTGTATTGTTATGTGTGTTGGCGGAACGTATGATTGATTTTTTGTTACAATTAATACTTCTGTTTTAGAGTGGTTTATATGGAGGTTTTGTTCTTTTAGCCAGGATGTGACTTCACTAAGGCAGTCTGTTAGAAGTTTTATCGGTACATCAGGGATGGAGAATGGAATGTATAACATGATATCATCAGCGTATAGATGATATAGTACTCCGAATTTTTTGAATATGTCGCAGACTGGTTTTATATATATATTAAATAGGAGGGCTGATAACGCCGAGCCTTGTGGGAGTCCAATTTCTTGTTTATAAGTGGTGGAAGTCTGATTAGCTATTCTTACATTTTGTGTTCTATTATGTAAATATGAGGTAAACCATTTGTGTACTGTTGTATTTATTCCTATTTGCTTTAGGTTATTAAGCATTATGGTGTGGTGGACACTATCGAATGCGGCGGAAATGTCAATAAATAGGAGAATGAATGCATTTTTGTGGTTATCAATCCCTTTGATGAGAGTATCGATTAGGACTGTTAAAAGTGATTCAACTCCGTGTTGAGGTCTGAAACCGTATTGGAGTTCATCAAGTGGGTAGGAAGAGTCTAGGTATTCTTGTGTCTGTATCTGTACCACTTTTTCAATTATTTTAGCAAGGAACGGGATGCTTGAAATGGGTCGATATGATTTTGGTGAGGTTTTGTCTAAAGTACCATTTTTGAGAATTGGGCGGATTTGTGCGTGTTTGAGGTTAGGTGGGATGTAGCCTTGGAGTAAAGAGAGGTTGACTATGGGAGAATGAATGAGATTAGTGTTGGAAGTGTACTTTTGATCCAAGTTACAGGGCATGGATCAAGGAAGGAAGTGGTTGTATTGAGGTTAGTAATAATGTTCTTTAATGATTCTTTCGATATGGGGTTAAAGTTTGACCATTCTTCTGAGCAATGATGGGCTACCTTATTATTGTCCATTGTCATTATAGGTTGTGTGGATTTATTTTGATAGTAGTTAGCTAATGATTGTACAGATATGTCTGTGATTTCATTGTTAGTTGTTTGAGGATTATTAGTGAGATTTCTAACAATAGAGAATAGTTCTCGTGGCCTGTTATAAGATTTTGATAAGATTGATGCATAATAGGTTTTTTTTGTATTATTTGTAATCTCCTTATATTTTGTAAGAAGGCTAGTGTATATTTCCTTATGTATGGTTAGTTTGGTTTTACGCCATTTAAGTTCAGTTTTTCTAAGCTGCTTCTTCATTTGTTTTAGAGTGTTATTGAACCATGGTGCTTTTTTTGGGTTAGAGGGAATTTTGTTACATCTGTCGGATTTAGCTGCTTCTGTTATTGTGTTATTCCAGTTTTTGATCGCTTCATCTAGATCCGTTGGTGGTGACACTAGGTGGGGTATTATTGTGTCTAGGAATTCAGTTTCGTTAAACCTTTTAAATTTTCTGGTGGGATCAGTTCTTGAGTGGTTTTTGGAGCTATTGGTGTGGTATGTAATGTTTGTTTTAATAATGTAATGATCAGACCAGGGAACTTGTATGCTTTCTGTAGAGTCTGGGTTGAATAGCTGGAAGATTGTGTTTGGGAGAAGTATAAGGTCTAGTGTACCTCCTTTTATGTGTGTTGTTGTGGTGATTATCTGGTGGAAATCCATGTCAGCTATAGTTTCAAGGAAAAGGTTGGATTCTGTAGCTGGGAGTGAGGGGAGGTTAAAATCGCCTAACATGATGATAGGATCTTGTTCGGTAGATGAGGCAAGGCATTCTATAAGTGGATCTAAGTTATCTGCTTTTTGGTCAGGGGGTCTGTATATTAGACATATTCTAACATTGTTGGTCTTTATGATGAGGGTGTCAATGTTATTGGTTATATTAGATTGTATTGTTCTGGCATTTAATATCTTTCTTGTCATGATAAGTACACCTCCTCCTTTTTTATTTGGTCTATGGGTAAAGTTTATATCGTAGTCATCATTATTAAGTAGGTTTAAGTAGACTGTGTCCGTTTCAGATAGCCACGTCTCAGTTACACATAAGATGTCAGGTTTTAGGTCGTTTATTATATCACTAAATATGGGAAGTTTATTTTTCATTGAGCGTGCATTGATTAGGATACAGGATAAAGAATTGGTGTTATTAATACTGTTTTTCATTCTTATTTGTTGTAGTTCCGTGTGTTTTATTTGTATAAGTCGGTGGTAGTTTGTTTTTGCTTGGTGGTATGGGTGTGAGTGGTTAATGTGGTGGATATCTCTATGTTTTGTTCGTATTATGGGGATTGCCATGTGTTTATTAGTAGATAGGCTAAGTGTTAGGTCAATTAAGAATGTCAATAATATAATGTTGTAAGATATTTTTAGGATCATGATTTTTGGGAGTGTCATGTTCAGTGTCAATAAAGTTCTATTACTTGTAGTTATGAATAACTGGTCCAATATATTGAGAGCGAAAAAGCTCGGACAGTAGAATTCAGTAATCACTAGTAATATAAGATATGCAGGAAGGTGATAGTTACAATAAAAGTAAACAGTAGTTGTGCATAAATTAGACTGAGGTTATAGTTGATTGGGATTACTGACAACAGTACATAAGACAGTAGATATAGGGTGAATGGGATTACTGACAACAGTACATAATACAGTGGTTATAAATGAAAGCGATGCTGTCAGCAGTAAATCATGCAATAGGTATTATAAATGGGAATACTGACAACAGTACATAAGACAGTAGTTATAAGTGAATGGGGTTACTGACAACAGTACATAAGACAGTTGTATAAATGCGATGCTGTCAGCAGTAAATCATGCAATAGATATTATATTATATATGGGACTACTAGCAACAGTAATTCCAACAGTAGTTATAAGTGAATAGAAATTGCTGTAACAGTGTATCATACAGTAGTTATTATTGAATTAAATGGGAAAACTGTCAGCAGGGATAGATGTCCGGGTCGGACTGATACTGAAGTTGGCCCTGTACATCTAGGGTTGCCAACATGGACGGAGGACTTATTCCACCTCAGAGGTGGAAGAAGTCTCCCTGGATGTCAGGGGATGGTGGTGCATGGCCAGGTCAGTGGGGTGACCTGAGGGTGCAGGAGCTTCCCCGCAGTCTGACCCTGCCTTTGGATTGCTGCATCGTGGGTCAGGCTGCGAGGAATGAACTTTGTGGCGGTGGCCGGGGATTGCGGGTTCTTAATGGAGCCATGGTGCCATGGCAACAGGATGCCATGGCACCGCAGATCCATGCAGGAGCCAGGGCAGACCTTTGTGGGGAAACAATTGGACGTCTGACGGCACAGAATTGGGGGCAGCCTGCCAGTCCAGGCACTGACTGGCCATCTAGACCAGATTCTGATCCCGCAGGAACATCTAGCTCCTGCATGCTCAGAATCGGGGACTAAACCGGCCCATCCAGATCCTGGACATCGAGCGGGCAGGACGTTCCCCCTTCAGAATTGGGTCCTTACTGTCTGGTGGAACAAGTTCACTAGCATGATGTTACACACCTGGCGTCCACTCATGTCTTTGAACTGATGTGTCTCTAATATTGGCCATATGGAGCAAGTAAGGATGTGTCATGATCTGTGCAGGTGGGAATCCCAGGAGTGTGATGTGCCTGTTTGTACTTCGTATATGTGATAGAGCAAACAATGTTAATTCAGTTAGCATGACAGCTTCCAATTATATACATCTCTTGTGTCATGCATTTATAGGGTCAAGTTGGATGACCCTTTGCAATGTGCTGCAGCAGAGACAATAAAGTCATGCTGTCAGATGGCTATGATTGCAATGTGCATGCTTGTAGAACCAATGTGCATAACACATACAAATAATAATACTAATAAGTGTTCTCAAGTCAATATTGACTCCTGGTGACCCAGCAGTGCCTGAGCTTTCTTGGCAGTGTGACCAGAAATATACTGGTAGGTCTTTCTTCAGAGGCAATGAAAACTGAAGGGACTTCCTCAAGGGTCACAAGTAGGATTTGAACCTTGATCTTCTTTTCACTGAGCCAGTGTTCTCACCATTCAGCTATAGCTTCATACTTGTCTTTGCAGCACTCTCTAGAATACACCAGGTCCTTGCCTGCAAAGTCCTAAACCCTGGACTTCAAACAACCTGGCAGCACGTTCTGAGACTGTTGTAAACCACACCTAGGGCCTGCCTGCAGCAGTACACATGCAGTACGGACTGCATTGAACACTCAATACTGCATCTGTATAACAGACACACAGTAGCAACATTAATCACTTGTTCAAAGGCCAAGCCATATGTGAAGGCAAGATGTCCTTCCCTCCACCGTACCTCCAGGGCCAAACATTTGCACACAGAGGTCCACTGGGCTGCAGTGTGGCACCAATCCCTGAGGCAGCACATGTGTAGGGCATGCATTCCCTTGTGACCTGCTGTACACTACAAGATAAGTACTTTTGTACACAAACTCCCTGAAGCTTAACCTTCCAAATCCTTTGCGATTTGGCTATCAGGTTCTTCCTCTCCTCCTTCCTTAGCTCCTATTTTGGAAGGGTTCACCTTACCTCTTTTTTCTTCTTTACGTTATTTGGATATTTATTTGGATTCAGAAGTGTCATTTTCTTCTCAACATTCTTGGCTGTTTGACGCTTTTGTGAAATTCAACCTTTTTTGCTTAAGCACAAATGATGGTCTTGGTACATACAGTATTAACCAGATTAGACTATTGTAATATACTCCAATGCCAGCTGAAGCGACGGCAGACTTTGCAAAATACGGCAGTGTGCATCATTTTACATGCCCATCGATTTGACGCCATTTTGCCCTTGCTCATGAGGCATCATTGGTTGCCTGTCTCTTTTCATGTTCAATTTAAGGTTCTATCTTTTGTACATAAAATTAATGATGTAGCTCCAGATTATCTTGCTTCTTTGGTTTCTCTACACATTCCAGCTAGAGCTCTTCAATCTATACATGGCTTTCTGTTGTATAGACTTTCCCCCTCAATTATTAAATATGATTCTACACGCAAATCAGCATTTTTTGTAGCCACTCCTTCTCTCTGAAATTGTTTACCCATTTCAGTGTGTGCTAAGACAAATTATAAAATTTTAAGAAACTTCTTAAAACGTTTATGTTTGAGTCTGCCTTTAACTTACCTTCTTCCTTTTAGCGGTTCTTTTTCCCTTGTTTAGTTATTTTTACATCATATATTGTGTTATTTTCCTTCATTTAATGGTACTCGTTTTTTATAATTTCTTGTTATTTTAACTTTGTAAAGCACATAGATTGTTTTCTCACTTTTGTGGTATATCAAATAAACAAAACCATAACCATATATTAAACTCAAATGTCATTCATGACCCATGATGCCCATCCCAGACCATTCTGCCCTCTCTGGGGGGCCATGCACTCTTGCTCCTTCATCATATAAGACATGCAGGTACTGGGCAATGCTCCAATGATCAGGGTTGCCTCTATGGCTGCAATTTGGGCTATGTGTGCCAGTATTGGTAAGCCCTTTTATTTTCCAGGATGCTCCTCACAATCTGAGCACCTATGCACTACTGTTTCCTCAATGAAGAATGCAGCAATCCATCACATCAGCTCTGGAATGTGCAGGCATGTTGTGTGCTTCATAGACATAACAGTCGCCACATGCGCAAATGACCTTTTTAACCGGCCACCTTGAATGAGAGGACAGGCACACATCACCTAGTCCCCAGACCAAGTACTGCATTAAATGGTGTCTATGTTCTAGAACAGATTTATTCTACTGCCAGCATGTTGCAGGTGTTGAGTAAACATTGTCATGCTAAGCATTTTGCACTTTGTAGAACTGCAGCAGTTTGGAGTGGCATGTCTTATGAAGTCCTTGTAGCCTGCACCCATTAGCCAGGGACTCTTGTGTAACATCATATGTCATAATCTAGGGCTTGGACAGCTGTTTTCAAGGACTCTCAATGCAGTGAGTGGTGTCTAGGCAGGAAGGGGGGGGGGGGATTGCTGATATCAACCAGCACAGCTTGTCCAAACCATTGTCACCAGCAAGTTACAGGCATCCCAGGAAAGCAACTCTTTCGTCTTTCAGAGAAATCTATTCAGCTGGATCCATCATAGTCAGTCTGCAGATGTTGTGCAGCACTGGACTGTGTCAGCCACTCACACACATGGAGCCTGATTCTGAGAGGGGCACGTCTGGGCCATCAGTTATGAATTGAATCATATAGACCAATATCAAGTTGAATCATATAGACCAATATCAAGCATTCCACTGTTGGCAAAGTTAATTGAAAAAGTTGTGCAACGCCAAATACAGGACCATATTGACATATTGACTCAACGGCTCCCCTGGACCCAGCTCAACATGGCTTTCGAGAATCACACAGTGTGGAAACTCTCCTAACCACACTAATCAATACACTAGTCACAGGAACTGATAACATCAAACAAGGATTCGCACTGATTTTCCTGGACATTGCCACTGCGTTTGATTCCATAAACCATGATCAACTCCTGAGACGGCTTCAAGATAAGGGAATCAGCGGTTAAGCATTGAGCTGGTGTAAATCATACCTAACGGATAGATGGCAGCAAGTTTGTACAGGTTCCACAACCTCTAAACCTTTCCAGCAAAAACATGGTGTACCTGAAGGCTCCTCACTCTCTGCTTTATTATTCAACATATACATGCAACCCGTATGCGAAGTAATCCATTCCTTCAACATCTCATGTCTAATCTATGCTGACGACGTACTATTCTTCATTCCATTCTTGACTGATAAGCCATATTTCTCCCCTCTGATAAATTGTTTTGAGGTTGTAACAGACTGGTTCCATGCATAAGGCCTCAAGAAAACCTTTAGCAAAACAGACGTACTCTTCACTACAAGAAATCAAAACGTCTCCCCTCCACCTGCGCTAAAGACGAAAGATGCTGAGCTCACAACCAGACCCACGATCCGCTACCTTGGTGTTACATTAGACCAGCGGCTAGATTTCAAAGCACACATCAGCAATGCCGTCAAGCAGATCCACCATAAAATACGAACATTGAGACATCTCCGACCTCTACTACAACCAGGCGATTTCAGGACAGTATTTCAGGCACTTGTGACCCCCCACTTTGACTATGCCAATACGATTCTTCATGGCCTACCCAAGTGCTCATTAAGTCCAGTCAACAACTAGCTATGAATACCGCGGCTCGCTTCCTCCACGGAGCCTCCAAAGGAGACCATATCACCCCGATTCTAAAGGAATCTACTGTCAGACAACATATAAAGTAGCCTTGATAACATTTAAGGCCATCAACAACATGTCCTCCTCCTCCCTTACAGAGTTGATACACCTTACCCCGGCAAACAGAGAGAGGAGATCATTCGCCATCAACACCCTTCTGATCCCTAACGAAATAACCAAATGCTCACAAGCGACAAAGAGCAGAGCTTTTAAGTTCTATGCACCCACATGCTGGAATGCACTCCCATCCTCAATCCGAGCAATTACCGATATTATACAATTCAGAAAAACTCTAAAACATCACCTCTTTCTCCTACATTATGCACAGCCCAATATCAGCCACAACACACCCAGCTAAACATCGATGACCCACAAACATTTCGTAGCTATGTTTTACAGAATTGTAGATATTGTAAATAGTTATCGAAGTTGAAATCCAAGTTGTATCCCTGTTTTCTGTAAGGACATATCTGATATATCGATATGCACAAATGTTACCTGTAAACCGCACTGATTTTAAAGAGCGCGGTATATAAAAGTAATAAATAAAATAAATAAAATAAAATAAATAAAATAATTATGTCTCATGCAGGATGGGGCCATTAGGACCAGATTCTGTACTGTGGGAACAAAATATTCCTGTGGCATGCAGAATCAGGCCTGAGGATGGCACGGCATGCCCCTGCCTACCTGTAGGAATGTCCTCCCTGCAGGCTTTGCTGGCTGCCACAGATCACCCTCCCCCTCTTACCCATCACCCACACCACAGCTGGCCAGCTGGGGCCTGGATCGGGTGGTGGAGACCTGACAGGGGATCCCCGGGCATGATCGCCAGGTCAGTGCTGCTTATTCCACCTTTGAGGTGGAATAAGCAGCACATCCCTACTGCCCCCACAGGACTGTAACCCTGTAACGTGAATCGGCTCTGTACGTCCTGCTGAGCTGGCCCGCCCCCGCTCTACTCCGATCCCTGCCAGTCTCCGTATCCTACTGCTCAGAACTTGTGAGGAGAGTAGGAGGGGGAATAGGATCCGGACAGCTTGTGGGGCTGCATGTCCCACCAGGACATGCATCCCTGCAACCCACATCACTGAATCAGGCCCTAACTATGCCAGCTTGGCTAGTCACCACCCACTGCATGTACATATAGCCACGATGAAGATCTTGGCTCCAAACAAACAGCATAAAAATCCAACAGCCTAGCTAATGACTGGAGTACCATAAAAAAAATAATGCCCTTATCACTGTAACTTAACCCTATAAGCAATATATGTATACTGTCACAACCCCTCCCAGTGGCAGTGTGCTGAAGGGTTAGGGTGGACATTTATTGTTTGTTGAAGCCGGGAACTCTAACTTAGACCAGTAGTTCTCAGTAGTTCTCTCCAAGACTTTCCAGCCTGGCTGGACCTGGTCTGGCAAACAATTAATATGGCTTTTATCTAGGACCTTCTGCACAGGTTTCCAAAGCTTTCCCCAGCTTTGTTTCTTATATCTATGGCTCTCTGGTTTATAAGCCTTTCTAGGACCTGGCACACATTCAGGAAAGGAGGTGTGAATGTACCTTTGTTCTCTGAGATGTGCGTTGCTGGTATTCCCTCTACCAGGCACTCTCCTGCTTACACTGTCTTCCCTGGAGACTTCTTTCTGGAGCTTTTCAGCATGGGCTTGTCCTTCCTGGAAGTTGTCCCTTCCTTGTAAGGACTGCAATCTTAATTGACTTTCCTTCCGTAGTTGGAGCTTTCCCCTTTCTCTCTCCTTAGTAGCAGGGGTTTCTGTTGCTCTCTGTATTGGTGATCTTCTCCGTATTGGTGCTCCTCCCTGTATTGGTGCTCCTCCCTGTATTGGTGGTCCTCTCTGTATTGGTGCTCCTCTCTGTATTGGTGATCCTCCCTCTATTCTCCTGACTGAGGACTGCTTATAAAGCCGTTTCTCTAGTGAGTTTTCTGGCCCTCTACTCAGGTGTGTTTGATTAGCTATTGCATCATTACAATCTGGGTGTGTCAGCCTACCGTCTGCAGCCTCATGCCTACTCCCTCTAGCTGCACTTCTTGGTAACTGTATTCTCTGTAAATCAGTTTCTTTAAAAGAAACAGAGTTTTCTTCTAACTCCATAGCTTCAGTAGTGTCAGCTTCATCACATATCCCCCCTCTTAAGATATTACGGGCTGGCATTTCTTCATCTGCACAGCACGTAATCCGGGACATGGCATCAGCATTGTGATGCAGTTTTTCTGCTCTGTGCTCAACCCTATGTAATTTCTCCTCCCTTGGCCCTATTTCAGCTAAGGTGACTAAAGCCATTCGGTCATGCCATGGTCTGAGGACATTAATGTGATATACTTGCTGATGACCACTCTTATTCTCTACCCTATACGACACTGGACCAAGTTGCTTAACCACTTTATAAGGTCCTTTCCATTGGCCTCAAATTTGGGAGTAGCGCCTGTTACCATCACTATCACCTTCTCGCCTATTGATAGTTGTCTTGGTTTCGTGTCCCTATCATAGTATATTTTTTCTCAGCCTTGACTGGCTTTTAATTTCTCTTCTGCTAATTGGGAGGTCCTCTGTAGATGACTCCTCAAGTCTCGCAGAAACTGGGGTACTCCTATTTCCTTTTCAACAGGTTCTACCCATTGTTCACGGAGTATGTCCAAAATCCCTCGAGGGGCACGTCCATACATCAGCTCATAGGGCGAAGTCCCCAAAGAAAGTTGTGTCCACTCGCGGCAAGCATATAATGTGAACGGGAGCATGGTATCCCATTCCACCATCTTACCATCCAAAGCACGCCTCAACATTTGTTTTATGGTTTGGTTTAGTCTCTCTACTAACCCATTACACTGTGGATGATAGGCAGCTGTCTTGACGTGACGTATGCCAAAGGCGTCCCACACTTGGGCCAAATACTTTGACATGAAGTTACTGCCCCTATCTGTTAGTACCTCCTGTGGAAAACCTATTTCACAGAATAGTTTTATTATTTCCGAGGCTATAGTCTTGGCTAATATGTTCCTTAAGGGAACAGCCCACGGAAATCTTGTGGCTTGGTCCATCATAACCAGCATATATTGAAAACCTCTGGGCATTTTCAATAAGGGTCCTACTATATCCATAGCTATTCTCCGAGTTGGTTCCGATATAATGGGCATCGGAAGCAAAGGTACCTCGGGTGGTCGGGCAGAGGTTACTCTCTGGCAGGAGGAACAGGACTCGCAGAATTGCGTGGTCTCTTTAAAGATTCCTGGCCAGTAAAATCGGGTTAGTATTTGGTCTAGGGTCCCCTGTACCCCTTTGTGACCTCCTACTGGGTGGTCATGAGCTAACCTCAAAACCAGGGACTTAAAAGTGGCGGGCACTACTAATTGCCTACGGACCGATCCGGTCTGCAGATCTACACTTTGCCTGTATAGCACCTCTTTATCAAACAGGAACCTTGGGAAAGTATGCTTTTCCACCTGGGCATATTCTAACGCCTGAGCGAGTGCGGGATCAGCTCTTTGTTCTTTGGTGAAAGATGGGAACCTTTTAACCAGCTCTGCTGGGACCCAGTGCAATCCCTGTCCTGCCTCTAACTCAGCTCTCCCCTGCGAGTGGGATCACCTTTCTTTGCGTTTTTCCGCCCTAGCCTTCCTATTCTTTTCGGCTGGGGTGGTTATTAAGTCTTCATGTGAGGGCAACTCTGGGCTTCAGAGGTTTTGCATGGAGCTTTGGGTTGGGTTCATGTGGATACAAGGGCTTCATGGGGAGATAGGCCCTTCTCCAACCCCTTTCTAAATTGGGGCCAGTCCCTGCCTAGCACTAAATCGTGTGGCAACTTGGGAACTACGGCTACCAATATATCCTTTTCTATCCATAACCCTTTTACTAACAATTTATACACCGGATAGAAAGAAGAGGCTCCATGAATGCATTTAATTTTCACTTTTCCCTCTGCTCGGTTCGGTGCTGACTCAGCTGGATCCTCTATAACATGCCAGAGCTTCCTAGAGATAATGCTCTGATCTGCCCCCGAATCGAGTAGAGCAGTGGTGGTTATACCTTGTACCTTAACCTCTAACAAAAATCCTTCTCTTAACATTTTCGGATTTTCACTTATTAGTGCTGTACGCGCCTTACATTCATTCTGTACATGCCCTAATTTCCCACAATGAAAACATCTCTTTTCCACAAAGTGCTTTCTGGACTTAAGTATACCAGCTTTGAATCCTCCTGATTTATATTTTGACACCCTTTCTGATGACTGCATCATAGCCTCTGCTTCCGTTTTTGAAGCCTCACCATCTTTGTGCGTAGCCACTTCCGCTTCAAAATGCCTTTCTGTGAGGAGGATGGCTTCCTCCGTGGTACGGCAATTTTGCAGTATCAGGAAGGTCTGCACCTCTTTGGGCAAAGCAGCCATAAACTGCTCTAGTACAATAGTGTCGAGTATGGCGTCTATGGTTTTACCCTCGGGCCTCAACCATTTTATTGTTAGGCTTTTAAGCCTTTGCCCTAGAACTTTTGGTGTTTCTCTGGCTTTAAGTCGGGTAGCTCTTAACATTCAGTTGTACACCGTTGGAGTTAACCCAAGGGGATCTCTTATAGCCTTCGTTACGTCTGAGTAATTGTTGGCAAGAGCTGCGGGCATAGCCCTATATGCAGACAACGCCTCTCCAGTGAGCGAGGTTGCCAGGCGTATGGCCCACTGCTCCTTTGGCCACCCTATCGCATGGGCTATCCTATAAAAGGATTCAAGAAAATCATCTATGTCATCACTAGGTGATAATTTTCCCAATGTCAATGTCTCGTAAGACCATGGTCCTACCACACAGTTACTAGACATCGCATCTAGTCCTTGAGGAGATGGATCCGGTTCACTCTCCGTCTTCTGTTTAGCCAACCAAGCTTCCATTAACTCAAGCACGGGTTTTTGCTGTGCTTGCATGGCTGTCACCGCCTGTTACTGCGCGTGATAAGCCATCTCCCGCTGCTTGTCAAATTGCGCCGCCATCCACTGCAGGATCTCTTTTGGCTCCATGGTGGTTGCTTCCTATAGAGAGAAAAACAGAGAGAAAAAAAAAAAAAACAAGTGCGGTACTGGCAACTCCTTTGTCAGTCCCCCTTTTACTGGATTCTCAGGACTTTTGCACCTGAATCCATCACAGGTTATGCCCAATTACTTATTACCTGTATCAGGCGTGGACTCATGTTTTTAGAAAAGATGTGTCGATCTGTCGTTCAGCGCTCCACCAGTGCTGGCAGCAACACTTCACTGTTTCACTTGGTGCTCTTTTACTTCTTTGAACTTGGCAGTTTCTTCCTGAATTGGTATATTCTTCTTTGCTTCCCAGAAGGAAATCCTGCCAACTACGCCATTATGTCGCAACCCCTCCCGGTGGCAGTGTGCTGAAGGGTTAGTGTGGACATTTATTGTTTGATGAAGCCGGGAACTCTAAATTAGACCAGGTGCATTATGGTCCTTGTAGGTCCCTTCTTTATAAAGAATAGTTGTGTGAGCCTTGTGCTGGGTTAAATATAAGGTTTTATTCCCTTGATGCGCTAAGGTTCTCCAGGAAGACAACAGAATTCACCTTGATTCAGGGTTTCTACCAAAGTATTTACAAAGTCCAAAACTGTTATAAGAGCTTCACAGTCTTTTCCATTCAAGCAGGATTTTTGAATATAAACCGGTTAAATAAACACAACAACTTCTTCTTTTCAGCTCAACAAAGCAATGACATTTTAGAGCATGTCTTATGCTATGACTCTGTGAGAGATTCTATACTCTCAGCTACACAGAGAGTACAGTCCATAGGATATTCAGGTAGCAATGGTTCTGGTTCTACAAGGTCTGTTTGCATATCCTTTTGCTCAGATATGGTGTCTGCTAAGCCTGAGCTTTCCCTAGGCAAAACTGGTTGTACTTCAGTAGTTCTCTCCAAGACTTTCCAGCCTGGCTGGACCTGGTCTGGCAAACAATTAATATGGCTTTTATCTAGGACCTTCTGCACAGGTTTCCAAAGCTTTCCCCAGCTTTGTTTCTCATATCTAAGGCTCTCTGGTTTATAAGCCTTTCTAGGACCTGGCACACATTCAGGAAAGGAGGTGTGAATGTACCTTTGTTCTCTGAGATGTGCGTTGCTGGTATTCCCTCTACCAGGCACTCTTCTGCTTACACTGTCTTCCCTGGAGACTTCTTTCTGGAGCTTTTCAGCATGGGCTTGTCCTTCCTGGAAGTTGTCCCTTCCTTGTAAGGACTGCACTCTTAATTGCCTTTCCTTCCGTAGTTGGAGCTTTCCCCTTTCTTTCTCCTTAGTAGCAGGGGTTTCTGTTGCTCTCTGTATTGGTGATCCTCTCCGTATTGGTGATCCTCCCTGTATTGGTGGTCCTCTCTGTATTGGTGCTCCTCTCTGTATTGGTGATCCTCCCTCTTTTTTCCTGACCGAGCACTGCTTATAAAGCCGTTTCTCTAGTGAGTTTTCTGGCCCTCTACTCAGGTGTGTTTGATTAGCTATTGCATCATTACAATCTGGGTGTGTCAGCCTACCTTCTGCAGCCGCATGCCTACTCCCTCTGCAGCCTCATGCCTACTCCCTCTAGCTGCACTTCTTGGTAACTGCATTCTCTGTAAATCAGTTTCTTTAAAAGAAAGGAAGTTTTCTTCCAACTCCATAGCTTCAGTAGTGTCAGCTTCATCACAATACATAGCCATAGATTGGTCACAGTGAAAGTGGCTTCTCGGCATGAACAGCAGTCAGGCCATGTTTATACCGGACCCATGTTTTGATGGTTCAGCCGTTTACATAACCTCTGACTCAAGTACATCCTCTGTGAACTGCTCTTTAGTAGACAATACCCAGAATCCTCTGCACCTCATTTGTGTACCCTTTTCGTTTGAACTTGGGGACAGCTATTGCAATGCCAAAAAAGCAGTAGAAACTGTCCCAGAGATAGGCTGCAGGTGCATGTTGGCCCACAGTGGCCAATGTCCTCCTACATAGCTTTTGCCAGTGAGCATTGAACATAGCGCCATGCTCGAACTCCCATATTATGTCATGTCCCTGGCCATGGACACTGTGAAAATGGCCAATGCAGCACATGCACTCTTCCATGATTTATACGCAGTCGCCTCCACCAAGAGCATGTGAAAGCATAGCAGGTTGGACATGGGGTTAGATGTTGATACAGTTGCTGGCTACACATATGCCACCAACCCCAGCCTCTCTGTACTCTAACAATGTCCTTGTGGCTGTCCCACTCGGCACCCATGGAGAGTGGGTGAGGCTGCCAGGTAGGGCCTCTGATGTGAAACATGTAGAGACTGCGTAAGTCCTCAGAGCTCTATGCAACGGAACAAAGCCTCTGGCTGGCAATGCCACCTACCAGGGGCACATTCAAAATAGTCATGGGATTGTTCTCCCCCCCCCCCACACACACCTCTACCCCAATATTAACCTCCAAGCACTGCCTTCCCACATGTTGCCAGGTGAGGCAAAGACCAACATGGCATCCTATGGCACATTCCTCCTGCTGGAATTATGAACACACCATTCAGAGGTCAGTGTCCCACTGTCACAATCAGGTAAATAAATACATGTTGTCTCTGTAAGCATAAGGCTGGTTGTTGTTATGGAGTAGTACACAATGTCATGCAGAATTCTGCAGACAATGATTAGTAGAGTATTGAGATAGTGTATATTTTGTACAAATGTGCCTACCTGTATGTGCATAGTGTACATGGAGCTAAGAGACCCCCAGATTGCACTCTGTGACTGCAGCTCAGGACAACAGCAAGGTGCATGCAGCTATATAGCAGAATCATTCCTATCTCACCAACTCAGTTACTCCATTGGACATTCACAGAAGCCAGCCCTCCATGTGAGCCTAGCTCCCAATAGGCTGCAGCTGCACCAAGGGGGCTGACAGTGCTGCCATGGATACAGCTATTATGGCATTGGGCATTAATCAGGCCTCTTACCTGTGCAGCAAGGTGTGTCCTGAGGCCTGGAGGCTCAGTCAGAGATAAGGTTTGCTGCACACATATTTGATGGAGCTCTACCTGGGGAGACCATGTCCCCCAGCTCAATTCAGTGAAACCAGCAGGTAATATGGGAGCTGTACAGCAGTGTCATGTTGGGAGGTATGTGTAGAGGCATGCTGTGGGGATGGGTCTTGATGGTATAACTGGGAATGCATTTGATTATCACAGCTTTGGGTACAAGATGTGTACAGGCACAGATAGTCGGCCAGTGACTCCCAAAGGTTGTAACTACTTACTGAAAACTAACCTTCTGCCCATAAATGGTGTCTCACACAGTTTGTGGTGTTGCAGAATAACTGACCATGCAGCATGTTATATGCACAGCCATAAAGCATGGGCATCACACACATGCACAGTGCATTACTACTCCTCACAGTCCTCCGGACACATCCACCCACAAACACGTGACCCCACTGTCCAAAAGAGATGTAAGTTGGTGTCCTTACTTGGCCCTTAGAACTCCTTTAATGCTTGGACTTTGCTGACACCTGCTCTGAGTGTGTGCATGCACACATCGTTGATAAGGACAACTCAGTGTGTGGGTGCTATTAGCAGGCTCTGCCATCCAGCATGTGTTGGTGCAGTTTTCTCAGTGTGGCTGGAGACTGTCAAAACTCATCCTGGACAAGATGGAGGAGGGTTGTACCTGTAGATACAGATATGGAAATGTAGGATAAAGTTAATATGCCTCGATATATCACTCTTGATCCACAGACTGTGACCCTTCTCTCTAACACACATTAGCCATGTGTTAGGAGTCACAGAGCAGTCATGTGGGAGTGTGGGTGCACCACTCCAGGTATACATATATGCTCATTGTCAGGCTGCATGAGGGCATGAGCTGGAGTATGCCTCTGTATGTGTAGCTATCTGCCGTCTCTGTGCCATACCTGTCTGATAGGGTATGTTATACAGGTGTGGGAGAGAAACATCTTGTTAGGTCTGTATGTAACACTACATTGATATACTGCTAGTTCAACTACATTCGTGTCTTACATATGGGATCTATCCCGCCAGAAGGGTAGGCCAGGATACATGAACACACACATTCCAGACCATGGGTGACCTAGTAGAGTGACCAATACAGCCATTTCCTGATGTGTGCTTGTCTGCCAGTCCTGGAATAATCTCATAGTTGGCAGACCACAGTGAGTAGTTTAGATCTCTCTCTCCCCGAAAGCATGGCACAGTCACTGCTTCAGTGCTGTGGGTGGCCTTAAAGCAGCAGCGCACATGCAGGTAGCACCGGCATGCCACTCCTGCTCCCCTCTGACAGGATGTGTTGAAGGGGTCCAGGAGTGGCATGCCATGAGCACACGTGATGCTGCCTTAAGCCTTGCCACCTCCTGACAGGGAGCAGTTGCCATTCCGCCATCCTCTGCTACTGTAGGTGAGACAATGGATGTTAGTGGGGATGGCACTGGGAATTATCCCTTTCATGCTGCAGAGAGCCTCAAGGCAGAAGTGTGTGTCTGTGTATGTGTGTGTGTGTGGGGGGGGGGGGGTTGCACAGAGAAGGTCTGCTTACAGCGGCAGAAGTCCTTGGCATGCCCCTGACAGTACAAAAAGCAGTATTGCACTTGACACGCAAGGCAGAGAGAATGGAATCTTCTGCACCAGGCAGAAGCTGCTTCCACCACCACTCTCTCCCCTACATGCTGCTAATATGGCTGTGTAGTGGCAGTGGCGGTGGCATGACTCGTTTGTGACAGTGGTGGCATGCATGTGTACTGCCGTTGTCACAGCAGAGTCACATCGGACATCGTGGATGTACACCCTAGGTGGCCTCCTAGTCCACCTAGCAGATCAACTAGCCCTGCTGTATCACTTTGGCACTTTGGAACCAACAACATAGTGCCCTTTATTAAAAGGACACCATGCTATGACTGGCAATGGACCACTACTACCACTACTATCACTAACTTCAGGGCTCCAGTCTGGGAGGTGCAGACTTCATACATATGAATCGACTCCCTGTGTGGTCTTTCATGGCCGAAAACAGCTCTCTCTCCCTATGAGCCCATAATGGCAGCTTTGAGCTGCCATTAAGGTTCCCGATGGCTTTGCCTCTAATGCCTTTTAATAGCATCCACTGTTAAGAGAACACACACTGTCTCCACCCACACTCCACCCAGTTAACGCCCCTTCTCTACCCCTTTGTACCTTAATGCCTGTTAACAGGCTACCGGCCGTTAAGCCGGCGTTATTGGTGCTTTCTGATGCATTAACTGCTAGCAGTCCTTAACGGTCCTTAGTAAAAGTACCGCTAAATGTTTTTAAATAAATTAACACATATTGATATTTTCCTTTTAGTCTTTTATTTGTATACCTGAGGCTTAAAGTGTCCTTAAACACAATCTGATTAGCATTTGTTATACAGTAGGCTAGTATTGTCTGCTTTTATTACGGACATCACTTTCTGATGCAAGGGTCACTCCATCCCTTAAACTAGGAACATTTAGCTATTATTTTTAATAAATGCCATCAGGACTTAGCTGCATTGAACAGGAAATGTTCAGAGCTGAAAAATCAATGACATTCATTCATGCAAATGTGCGCTGTCAGACAAATTAATCATAGAAGCCTGTAGAACATACGGTTCATTTATATGACTAGCTTGATGTTTTCTGATTCTTCATATAAATATGAGCAACCATGAAGCGCAAGGAGACATTCATCAAGCACATTTATTTTTGAGTGGTATAAGGAGACAAGAGACTCCAGTAAACGAGATTTAATTCTCGGCCACCCACAAAGTAATATGACTTGAGCTTCAAAATGACAAAATATTTACATTAAAATATAGCACAGTGGAGCACCCATAAAAACATACAACATTATGATTCAAAATATTGCTTTAATATACTTTGTAAACATTTAAAAATATATTTAGAGGCAGCAACAGTTCAAGCATGCCCATTCCAACTGCTTCTATTGTTCAAATACACTCAGTGACATCATCTGCGTCCATTTTATACATTTCAGTGAAAACAAACTCAGCACTACCTTCATGTAGTAAATGAAGATTCTTCCGAGTGCAACACTGATGTTTCAGCCCTTTTACCTGCTTTGAGGGAATCATCATCTTCCAGTGTACACAAATTTCTAAAATGCAAACATTCATAATAATTATTCGTTTAGTTAAGTTTTATTTGCAAAACAGACATACAATAGGCAGTGTTTGAATCTGTTTTAGGCTCCATGTTATAAAATTATCCTCTTCAAACACTGAAATTTAGCTGGTCCAAAACAGACAAAACACTCAAAACCTCTCCTACTGTACTTTTCTGGTCTGTTAGCAGCATCTATGGATCTTGTTAGCAAGCTAATATTTGAGTTGTGAGGGGAAGAGGGTGAGGGAGCTCAAAGTTATTGAACAATATAAATTACCAAGGATGGCCGGAGGGAGATTTCTAGTCCTTTCTTTAATTTATCCTAGCTCCGTTATGAGACAGGAGAGTAATAACATAGAACTCACCAGTCATGCAGTCAAATGAAAACTGTGATCCCCCTCCCCCTCTTTTTATGCACAGAGCACAAAAACATCAATAGCTTCATTAAACCATGTGAGTGATTAAAGCTAAACCAAGAAAGAATTAACATGGAAGGTTCTGATAAGCAATGTGAAAGAGAGGAGATGAAAGTACGTATTTTAATACTTTTCATGATCTTGATGCATAAAATATATTTAAGAAAACCCTATTATTGGGAAGAAAAAATTGCTGAAACTGGTTGATGCAAAAATTATAGGCAAATGTAAATACCATAATTATTCTGAGGGGTAACTCAGCCCTATAATTTTAGCACAAAACACAGAGCAGGTGAGGCTGAGATCATTCATGAGGCTTAACATATTTTAACTGCATCTCAAAGAATACCTTAGCAAACATGATAAATAAGCTTTCCCAGTTAAGTGGAACACAGGTGAACTGCACCACAAGCACTTTGCAAATGAATGTTTGGGAAGAATGTTCTCCTTAACAATCTGTACAGCTGTTTTAATGGTCTTGCATGCAAACAGAAAGAGGCACGTCAACACTCACATCGTTCTCATGCCTGTGACTTTTAACTCTAAGATTTTCTCACTTTTCTGGTATTGTAAAAGGCTGAAATATTTCAGTGAAAGGGAAACAAGTGCTTCCTTTACATGAACTGATAGTAAGTTTATGAACTTTGTTTATTATTGTCCCTGGCCAGTAAGGACCACTAATCATTCTGAAAATTCAATTATTGTTACCATGTTTCCATCAAATACAGCAGTAGTAGTAGATAATGCACGTACACACACAAACACACACACACACACACACTCTTCCATTCAAGTTCTGTATTTTTAATCTCACTTTTTTAAAAATCTGTTCAATCCATTTTTTTTAAGTGAATGTTATGTTCTTCCCTCTGACGTTAGGAATGTTTCACATAAAGTCAACTTTTCTCCCACTCCTAAAGAACTCTGCTTAAGCCATTCATCTTCTTTCAATTCCACATTATATCAATTCCACATTATATCATTTAAAAATTTCTACACTTCATTGGGGATGATTTCCAAATTTTGTACATTTGGACGTTTCCATGGACTGTACTCCTCATTTTCCTTCCCATATGTTATTGCTGGTGCAAGGTATTGCAGCCATATGTTTCTAAAGTATCAATGGGAGTGGTGTCACTAGCTATCTGGAAGATTCTTGGTCTAGACAAGGACTGCCCAACTATCAGGCATGACTAGGTAATTGCCCATCATATCAGCTTCTGAGGGGCAGCAAAGCATAGGGGCAGTCAAGGCAAAACAATAGACCCCAACAGCCCCACTACTCAGAGAAACAACAGCATATACTTGTACTTGCAAGGAGAATGAGCTCACACACAAAACAAAATGTAATATTTAGAAGTATGTTGTCCAATTATGTATTTTTACAGGATTGTTGTTAAAGAGGTGAAATTGGGGTTGATCATGATTGTTGAGTTTAATTATCAAAATATCATGGAGGGACATAACACCAGCATGGTTTAAAGGTAAGGTCAGAGAGGCTGTTGTAGCCAGAAAAGTGTCCTTCACGAAATGGAAGAAGACACCAAATGCTGAAAACAGCAAACAACATAAGCATTGGCAAGTTAGTTGCAAGACATTGATAAGGCAAGCAAAGAGAAAATTTGAAAACTATCTTGCCATGGAAGGAGGGCCAGCCCGTCCATTGAGCAAGAATGTTTTTTGTACAGGGCCCCATGTTTCAGGGGGCCCCGCACAAAAAACATTCTACATAAGCCCAAATAGATTTAAAAAAAGCAAACCGGCTGCTGCTGCCGCTGCCACCGTGGCAGCAGCAGAATCAAGCGTCTCGCCGCGGGGCCCCCTGCACAGCAAAGCCTTCTTGCAGCATCAGCTCTGGAGTCCCAAAACGCGGGCTTTCAGAGCCACGAAGGGAGAGCTTCTCTGACCCCTCGCGGCTCTGTTAAGTCTGCCAGGGATGATGGGAAATCCCATCAGCCCCGGCGGGATTAACAGAGCCATGCGAGAAAGAGAAACTCTTGCAGCTCTGAAAACCCGCGATTTGGGACTCCGTCCGGAGCTGATACTGCAAGGAGGCTTTGCCGGGCAGGGGGGGCCCCGCGGCAGGACGCTTGATTCTGCCACTGCCACGGCGGCAGTGGCAGCTGTAGCAGCAGCCGGTTTGCTTTTTTATCTATTTGGGCTGATGGGGGGAGGCGGGTTAGGACTGATAATGGGCTGGGGGGGGGGCAAAGACTTGAAGTGGGCTGATGGGGGGTTAGGACTAGTAATGGGCTATGGGGAGCTAAGACTGAAAGTGGGCTGATGGGGGGGTAGGACTAGTAATGGGTTATGGGGGGCTAGGACTTGAAATGGGCTGATGGGGGGGCTAGGACTGGAAATGGGCTGATGGGGGGGTTAGGACTAGCAATGTGCTATGGGGGGCTAAGACTGGAAATGGGCTGCTGGGGGGCTAGGACTGGAAATGGGCTGATGGGGGGGTTAGGACTAGCAATGTGCTATGGGGGGCTAAGACTGGAAATGGGCTGATGGGGGGTTAGGACTAGTAATAGGCTATGGGGGGCTAGGACTGGAAATGGGCTGATGAGGGGTTAGGACTGGTAATGGGCTATGGGGAGGCTAAGACTAAAAATGGGCTGATGGGGGGGTTAGGACTGGAAGTGGGCTGATGGGGGATTAGGACTGGTAATGGGCTATGGGGGGGGCTTAGGACTGGAAATGGGCTGGGGGGACTTAGGACTGGAAATGGGCTGATGGGAGCTTAGGACTGGTAATGGGCTGATGGGGGGCTTAGGACTGGTAATGGGTATGGGGGGGCTAGGACTGGTAATAGGCTGGGGGGTTGCTAGGACTGGAAATGAGCTGAGTGGAGGGGAGGCTTGAACTGCAAATAGCTGATGGAGAGGGGGGCTTGGAATGGAAATGGGCTGTAAGGGGAGGGAGCTAGGACTGGAAAAGGGCTGAGTGGGGGGTAGGACAGGAAATGGGCTGATGTAGGGGTTAGGATAGGACTGGAAATGGCATTTGTGGGTGCTAAGATTGGAAATAGGCTGTGGTGGGGGCTTGGATTGAAATGGACTCATGGAGGGGCTAGAACTGGAAGTAGGCTCATGGGGGGCTTGGATTGGAAATGGGCTGAGTGGAGGGGAGCTAGGATTTGACATGGGCTGATGGTGGGGCTAGGAAATGACTAGAAATGGGCTGATGGGGGCTGGGATTGGAAATGAGCTGATGGAGGGACTCGGATAGGACTGGAAATGGATGAGAGAGCTAGGACTGGAAATGGGCTGATGGTGGGGCTAGGATAGGATTGGAAATGGGCTGATGGGGGGCTAGGACTGGAAATGGGCTTATGAGGGGCTAGGACTGGAAATGGGCTGATGCAGGGTCTAGAAGGGAGTGGATGCTGGGTGGGGCTGGAACTAGAAGGGAGCTGATGTTGGG
This sequence comes from Ichthyophis bannanicus, assembly GCA_033557465.1. Lineage (NCBI taxonomy): Eukaryota > Metazoa > Chordata > Amphibia > Gymnophiona > Ichthyophiidae > Ichthyophis > Ichthyophis bannanicus. Next base: position 430,326,701 of record CM066032.1, read on the forward strand.
GGAGGATTAGAATGGGATGGAGCTGGGAGAGTGAAATGGAGAGGGGAAAAAATATTTTGTGTGGGAGGGAAGACAAATCTACAATTGACCGGATATTGGGAGAGTAAGTGGGGATTGAGGATGGAGGTGTAAAATTTGAGTGGATGAAATAGGAATGAGGAAAGAGCAAAAGGAGAAAGATTAGTATGTTAAAGCAGATGTAGAGAGAGAATGGAAAAAACTAGAAGAGAGAAGAAAAGACAAATGGACAGCAGACGATGGAGAGTTAGCAGAAGACACAAAGAAACCAGAAGAAAGTGGCTGGAGCAATTGCAACTGAAAAAAAATGCACAAAAGGTAGAAAAATATCTCTTTATTTTGAATTTATTAACTGGAATATGTCAGCTCTGGGAAATGTGCATCATTAACATCTGCGCTTTGTTTAGTACAAGAGGAAATTAATTTATAGTTTTATTTCTACAGTGTTGTTGTACATCCCAAGTTTGGCTTTTGGGGTTCCCAGTTTAATTATTGTCTTCCTATTTCTAAATTGTGATTCCTTGTTTGGTGATGGTCTATGTTCTGCATGTGTAATTGAGTTGAGGTATTCTGTTTATGTAATTCCTATTTGACATTGCTACTTGTTCTCTTTCCCCAGTAGGTCATGTATTGTTATTCTCTGAAATGCATTGGTTTAATATTTGCAGTGTTTCCTTTTGATAGGTAGGGTATGGTACTTTGTGAGTCCTGGTCGTGCTGTTAGGATACGGCGGGTTTGCTATGGGTTCTAAATGCAACAAAAAATCAGATCACATACTAGGACAAACAAACAACCATAAAACAGATATGTACTATTAAATGTAGGAACATCCATCAGGTCAGGGGACAAGAAACCCCTTCGAATGAACGGACTTCTCCCTTTAATCTTTTCTATTTTACTCGTGCAACAGTCTTAATAACTTTAAAAACAAAGCCAACCCAAAAAGCCACAGTGCTAAGAATATAAATTTGTAATGACTTAATAAATCAAGATCAGACTTAGCTGGCAGTTGGGTCCTGCAATTCTTTTGAGAAGGAGGGAAACCCGATGGAAAAAGTCTCCACTTAAACAGCAATTCTTCGTTAAGAAAAAAATCTTCTTGTCAGTCCTCTAAACTTAATTCACTGAGAAAAATATTCTTCAAAACTCCATAACCCAGCGCTGTGTTTCGGATCCTACGATCCTGCTTCAGATGGTATTGAAAGTATCGTATTAAAGCTTGGGAATTTCTCTTAAGTAATTTCGCCAAGAACCGTTGCTCACTCAAAGAGCGTCCTTTCTAAGAGTGGCATCTATGGGTTCTAAATGGGCAGTGTTTGTAGTAGTTCCTAATGTGCCTGGCGGTGGGCACTGGATTATAGTAATGTAGAAATCTTTTAGTCTTTCTCTATCCGTACACTCATTAAGAGGCATGTTTACTAAAAGTTAGTGTATGGTAACATTATGCAAATATTTATGCAAATGAGGCCCCGTACCGAGTCTCCGCACATGGCCCCACACCCCCCTTGGGCCGCCCCTGCATGGAAGCAACAACACACAAAAATATCCAAACCTCCAACAACAACAAAAAAAAACAAATAAGAATCAAAGAATATAAAAATCTGTACATGTATAAACCATATAATGAACAGATTAAAACATAAATATTATTCCTATTGGGACCGATTCCGATCCCCATGTACATCTCCTTTCTACGTCCGGGCCTCACCTGGACATACAAAGAGATCGTGATTCTGATTCCGTGGGGCACACTAGCCCCGTGAGCTAAGAATCGCAAACAAGCCTGTACGTGCAGGCCGGGACTGTGATTCAGTCCTGGCCTGCACATACAGGCACTCCCTAGCTAACTCAGCCAGGGCTTTTAAATGTACCACCCACTGTCTGTCCACTCTCTGCCCCCGTGCCGCCCATTCCCTACCCCTGTATAACTTCCCCGCACAACTGGCGGGAATGTTATACAGGGGCAGGAGCCGGCACGAATATTTGTGCCTCAGACTGACCCCCATTATGAATGACAAGTTAAAAGCTTGTCATTCATAATAATCTGTTCATTGGTTTGCAGCTTGTCGTGCTGTGAGGGCTTGTGTGCTATTAATGATGCTGAGAGCTAAGATATCAGTAGCTTAGCTACTGGCAGGGTCTCCCAAGATAGACAGATCTCAGCTGAGATGCCAGACTAAGACAAACCACCTATCTAGGCAGCAGCAGAATGGGATGGTGTTGTAAGCGTAGGATCATATTTCTGTGACAAATGCAACAACACTGAAATTAATTGTGCAGAAGAAAGGCTTGGCAAATCTACTTCTGTATCTTGCCTTGAAAATCCAATGGATAGTCACAAAACAAATTGCACTATAGTGCTGGAAGGTGAGACCCCCAGGTTGGAAGGCACTCAAATGGTTACTGGGGATGAGCTGAAGATTTCTCAGAGTAAAGCCAGCATTTATGATGTGGTTGGATCTGCTGATGTAGCTGCGCATGAAAAGAGAGTCAGAAGTTGTAAAAATATCTTACATATTGGGACATGTAACTTACAAAACATGAATCAAGGGAAGTTGGAGGTGATCAAGAATGAAATGGAACATGTACAACTCGTTCTGTTGGGTGTCAGTTAACTGAAATGGACTGACTTTGGGCACTTTGCATCTGATGATCATAAGGTTTACTATGCTGGAAAGACAAAGAAGAAATGGTGTTGCATTTATAGTTAAGAAGAAACTTGTAAGAACTGTAATGAAATACAATGCAGTCAGCGAACACGTAATTTCTATTCATCTATGAGGAAAGCCCATCAACACAACTATAATTCAACTATATGTCCCAACAACAGCTGCAGAAGAGGAAGATGATGAATTCTATGAACAAGTACAAGCTGAAATTGATAGCACATGCAAACAGGATATCCTGATAGTTATGGGTGACTGAAACGCAAACGTTAGCAACAAAGAAGAAGGCAAAGTGGTTGGAAAATATGGACTTGGTAACAGAAATGAAGCTGGAGAAAGACTGATAGAATTCTGCAAGACCAATGATCTATTCATCTCAAACACCTTCTTCCAGCAACACAAATGCCGACTGTACACGTGGACGTCATCCAATGGATTGTACAGAAATCAATTTGATTATATTTGTGGAAGACAACGATGGAAAAACTCAATAACATCAACAAAGCCAAAACCTGGAGCTGACTATGGTACAAATCACCAACTAGTAGTACACAAACTCAAGCTAAAGTTGAAAAAGAGCAAGCCATTAATGAATGTAGCAAAATATGACCTTGAGAATATATTACTTGAATTTAAAGACTGCCTGAGAAATTGATTTTCTACTTTAGATACAAATGACAGAGTTAATGAAGAGTTATGGAATGACATCAAGAAGGTTGTATTGGAAGAAAGAGATACGTCTCTACATAAGGTGAAAAAGCAAAAATGGCCAAAATGGATGACTGAAGAAACTCTGAAAATTATCCAGAAATGCAGAGAAGCTAAAGCCAGAGGAGAAAGAGAGTCAATCACAGAACTCAACAGAGATTTTCAACGTGCAGCAAGACAGGACAAGGAAAAGTACTACAATGACACATGCAAGAAAATAGAATCAGAAGCTTTTAGAGAAAAACAAGATTGGCTTTTCTAAAGCTACGAGAGTTAAAGAAAAAAATTCCAACATCGAATTGGAATGCTACAAGATGCTCAAGGATCCATTGTGAATGATGCTGAGAAGAACAAGAATAGGTGGAAATAATATACAGAGTCAGGTGGAAATAATATAGAGTCATCGTACCATAAAGATCAAGTGGACCAACAGCCATTTGAACTTGTACCTTATAATCAGGGACCATTGGTGATGAAAGAAAAAATCAAAACAGCATTGAAAGCCTTATCAAAGAACAAAGCATCGGGCATTGATAGCATTCCCATTGAGTTATTATAGCAATCAGATGAAGCTGTTACCATACTTACAAGGCTCTGTCAGGAAATTTGGAAGACAAATTCATGGCCAACTGACTGGAAAAGATCTGTGTTTATACCAATACTGAAGAAAGGTGACCCAAATGACTGTGGAAATTATCATACAATCGCTCTGATCCCACATGCCAGCAAGATTCTACTCAAGATCATGCAGCATAGACTACAACTATACCTGGAACAAGAATTGCCTGAAGTGCAATCAGGGTTCAGGAAAGGGAGAGGAATGAGAGACATTATTGTGGATGTGAGATGGATCCTTGAAAAGACAAAGGAATATCAAAAGGATATATATATGTGTTTTATTGACTACAGCAAGGCTTTTGACTGTGTAAACCATGAGAAATTCTGGGTCACATTAAGAAGCATGGGTATACCAGAACACCTGATCGTTCTCTTGCACAACCTTTACACTGATCAAGAACCAACAATATGAACGGAACTAGAAGAAACAGAATGGTTTAAAATCAGCAAAGGTGTACAAGGCTGCATACTTTCTCCTTACCTCTTTAATTTATGTGCAGAACAAATCATTAGAGAAGCAGGACTGTATGAAGACAACAGAGGTGTGAAGAATGGTGGAAGACTCATCAACAACCTTCGCTATGCTGATTACTGGCTGAAAGTGAAGACAATTTAAAACATTTGCTTCTCAAGTTCAAGGAACATAGTCTTAAAATGGTCTGCACCTTAATGTTAAGAAGACAAAGATCCTGACAACTGGCAAAATGAATAAGTTCATCGTTGATGGAGAAGAAATTTAAATAGCTGACAACTTTAACCTACTTGGATCAACTATCAATTAAGAAGCAAGAAACAGTCAAGAAATCCGATGACACGTTGCTCTTGGCAGAATGGCTATGAAGGACGTAGACAAGATTCTCAAGAGCAGAGATGTCTTTTTCCATACAAAGATTTGACTTGTTCAAGCCATGGCATTTTCAATAACATCATATGGATGTGAAAGTTGGACAGTGAAAAAGATAGACAGGAAAAAAATTGATGCCTTTGAATTATGGTGCTGGCAACGAATACTGTGTATACCATGGACTGCCCAAAGAACAAACCAGAGGGAGGAGTGGCCTAGTGGTTGGAGCAAGATACCACAGACTGGAAGGTCAGTGGTTCAAATCCCACTAGAGAACAGCAACCTTGGGCCAGAAGAACTGGGGTTTCTAGTCCCACAGGTGCTCCTTGTGGTCTTGACAAGCCACTTAACCCTCCATTCCCCATGTTCCCTGTAAGTATTAGTGTATGTGTCTCATATCCCCTCATATTAAATGTATTCCCCAACTGCTTTGACCTGGTGAAAAGCAGGATATTAATGCAGCTAAATAAATAAATAAACCAGTCAGAAGTTCAGATAAAAGACTTTGACTTTCATGCTTCAGACACATCATGCAAAGAGAGAGATCATTAGAAACAGAAAATGATGACAGAAAAAGATCACATGGTCTATCTAGTCTGTCCTTCCATAACTACAACAGTCCCCCTTTTTCCTTTAGAGATCCTCTGTGTTTGTCCCATGCTTTTTTGAATTCAGATACTGTCCTCATCTCTACAACTTTCACTGGGAGACTATGCCATGGATTCACTACTCTTTCCATAAAGAAATATTTCCACATATCACTCCTGAATCTATCCCCTTTCACCTTCATCCCAGGTCCCCTCGTAGCAGAACTTGCTTTCAATCAAAAGAGGATTTCCCCCTATGCATTTATGCCACAGAGGTATTTAAATGTCTCAATCATATCACCTCTATCCCGCCTTTCCTCTAATGTGTACATATTATGATCCTTAAGTCTGTCCACATATGCTTTATAATGAAGACTACTAACCATTTTAGTAGCCACCCTCTGTACTGACTCCATCCTGTTTATATCCTTTTGGCAAGGTAGAAGGTCAACACAAAAGAGGAAGTCCAGCAATGAGATGAATCAATACAATAATAGCAGCTACGGGTGCCAGTCTGTCAACAATGAGCTGCCTGACTGAAGAACACAATTTACGACAACTATCCAGAGGGTCGCTATGAGTCAACACCAACTTGACGGCACTTAACTACATATGTACAGATTTGTGTATTCTTTGATTCTTATTTGTTGTTTTGTTTTGTTGGAGATTTTGATACACATACTCCCTGATGAAGGCTCATAGGACTGAAACACTGTCAATGTAGGGGTCATTCAATAAAGTTTATTTCACATATAGAGGATTGTTCTCTTTCCTTGCTCTTTTGTGTCCTTGGTCTTGTGTTTCAAGGACTTTCTGCCTTTGTTGGACTCCTAAATCCAGAGCAGAACATCTATTAATAAAGGAGGGGGGGGGGGGGAGACAGTAATGAAGGGAAGCATGTATAAGTGCCTTCTGAAATTGCTTTGTCTCCACCCCCAAAAATGAACATCTCTTGAACTGGTTATTGAGATAGGCTCCATGCAGGTTGCAAGGTCGAGTATGTGTACAGGTGAAGACAATTTCACAAATGTGGACATTCCCAAATTGTACAGCTTCAAAATCTGGTACTTCCATGTGCCAGCAGGGGTATTTCAGAATGGGGGCATCTATGCATGTCCCAGCCTGCCATTTCATTACTCAGAAGTGCGGCGGCGAGCCAGTAAATTGTTGGGAATTTGTATTTATGCTCAGGTTTCTTTGGGCAGGAAATAATAACTGTGGTAGATATCACAGGCATGTTTCTATGATATCTGCATTTCATACGGGAGGAGTGGCCTAGTGGTTAGGACAAGGTACTTCAGGCCGGAGGGCCGGGGGTTCAAGTCCCACCTGGGGACAGCAATCTCAGGCCGGAGGGACTGGGATTTCTAGTCCTATAGGCACTCCTGGTGGTCTTGGGCAAGCCACTTAACCTTCCATTGCCCATGTTCCCTGTAAGTATTAGCGTATGTGTGTCATATCCCCTCGTGTTAAATGTATCTCCCAATTGACCGCTTTGACCCGGTGAAAAGCGGGATATAAATACAGCTAAATAAATAAATAAATAAAATACGGTAGAGTTGGGGGGAGGGAGGATCAGGGATGTTCAGCAGCCACCACGCTAATAATTGTCATGCAATGCCTGCTAAAATTGGTCCAATCGTGGCTGCAAATAATGCCACTTCAAATGGTGGCATTACCTGCAGCTGATGCCAATCATCAATGGCCACCTTGACAGGACCTGATCCCCTACCCAGGCTCAGCTCAGGTCCCCCAACCTGTGCCCATTGCCAGGCCGTGGATGTACCAATCTACGGCATTGAAAATATTAATGGGCAAGCCTCTTCCCCTTCAGCCTCTTCCTCTGGACAAGTCCCATTCCCTATAAGGAACTGTCTAGGGGGATTGAGGCATCCCTCCCACCCCCTTAATAACTATAGACAACTCAGCTAGCCATTTGGCCCCCCTTGCTCCTCCTTCACACCCCCATTCATAAAGTACAGTCCCTGGTAGCCAGATAGCAAAAGTGTGAGCTCTGCCCCCCCCCTCCCCCAGCCTCTCCAGCCCATACCTCCAAAATCCTTGGTGGTCTAGTGGGCACAGGGCAGAAGTGATCCTGCCTGATCCTGCCACCATTCTCAGCACTCTGTAAACTGGTGCCGATCTTGCAGAGCTGCCCTCTAGCATCCTTACACATCATTTTTGTTACTGCCGGTGAAGGGCAGGAACAGTCTTCTCATCTCCAGTCTGAATTTTGCCCAGATTTTTTAAGTTTTTACACATTCATTTTAATTGCAATTTTTAACACACACTAATCAACTTAATATGCTTTAATTAATTGATTTGTATGCATTAAACCACTATAGAGTGCACTAAGGGAGCCTTTTACTAAACTGTAATAAGCATTTTGTGCATGATCTTAGCATATGCCCACAGTAAATCTTACCATGTTCGTATTACTTAATTTATGTGATGATGCAAACTGCATGCTGTGTTATGGGGTAGGAACTGTGTGGGTTATGGATTGATCATGGGTGTAGACTAAATATTTAGTTAGAGCACTGCATGCTGGTCGCTTATGCAGTTAACACAAGTATACTTACCACCTCCGCAAGAGGAGGAATTAAGCGTGTGTCATCAAGTTAATGCTGACTCCTGATGAGGTAAAGAACAACCTCAAATAAATTGCCAGGCCTTTATTCCATGCAGTAACTATGCAGCATCTGTATTCCAAAGTGTTCACCCATTCAAGTGAGGGAGGAGTGGCTCAGTGGTTGGGACAGGTTATCTCAGGCTGGAGGAACTGGGGTCTCTAGTCCCATGGCCACTCCTTGTGGCCTTAGGCAAGCACCTTAACCCTCCATTGCCTCAGGTAGATTGTGAGCCCTTCAGGGACGAGGGAATAAAAAGTAACCGTTAGCATATATCTGTAAACCGCTTTGACCTGGTGAAAAGTGGTATATAAGCACAGCTAAATAAATAAGTAATAGCCTGGCCCAGTCCTGCTTAAGTAAGATCAGGCTCAATAATAACCACACAAATTGTGACTACCTTTAAGATGCAGTAAAGAACTTTTCTGTGCAGTAACTGCAGGAGCCATTCTGGACATGTCCTTAACATGTGGAGGCCAATTTTGCTTGGGGGACATCCGGCCCATCCGGACGTCCAAAATCTGGATGGGCCGGATTAAACCCTGATTCTGGACTGATTCTGGACCTGTTTATAGACCTGATTCTGGACCTGTTTATAGACAACATTTTGGTGGTGGTGAGAAGTGAGGAGGAATGTGACAAAGTCTATCTACCCTTTTTGATGTCTAGGACATCTGCACCTTGCCCACTCACAATCTTAAATGACAGAGGTGTAAGGCAGGGGTCTCCAAATCCAATCCTGGAGGACCACAAACCAGTCAGGTTGGCAGGATATCTCTAATGCATATATATCTCATGCATATTCATTAGAGCTATCCCAAAAATCTGCAAGGATTGTGGCCCTCCAGGACAGGGTTGGACACCCCTGAACTAGATCAATCAGCCTGTATATGTTGGGCAACACTGGCCTGTTCAGCCACTCATATATCATCTGTGTTTAGTCTTCTAGTCACCACACGCTGCATGTGCACATATCCACCATGAACACATTGGCTTTGTACAAACAGCAAGCACAACCAGCAACCTTTCTAATAAATGGACTGCTATAAACAGAAACAACACCTATATCACTGCAGCTTGATCCTATATAGTGCCATGTGGATACATAGTCATAATATGGTCACAGTCCAATCAGAGTAAGAGTGGCCTATCAGCATGAACAGATGTGTGCACCCAAGCCATGCTCATGACAGACCAATGCTAAGATGGCTCAGCCATTGGCCTTATCTCCTACTCAAGTGGCCTATGTCTGTCATATACCCAAATATGGTATCCCCCTACATAGCTTTTGGCAATGAGCATTGAACCTAGTGCCATGCTTGTACTCCCATATAATGTCATGTCCATAGCCATGGACACTGCAAACCAGGCCAGTGCAGCACATGGATGCTTCCATGCTGCAGACGCATTGCCCCACCCTCCAAGAATGCATGGAAGCATGGCAGATCGGACATGGGGTTGGATGTTGTAACAGTTTCTGGCAATACATATGCTACCATTCCTTGCCTCTTTGTACTGTAACACCATCCTTGTGACTGTCACACTCTGTGCCCATTGGGAGCCAGTGAGGCTGATATGCAGGCCTTCTGATGTAACACATGCAGACACTGCCTGCATAGCTTCTGGGCATGTGAACATAGGCTTTGGCCAGCAATGCCACCTATGAAGGGCACATTCTAAACATGTATGGTACTGTTCCCCCCACCCCAACTCCAACATTCACCTCCAGGTACTACCTTCCCACATGGTGGCAAGTGATGCTGAGACCAAGATGACATCCTGTGCCACATTTTGGCAGGTATAATTGTGCATGCACCATTCAGAGGTCAGTGTCCCATTGTTACAATCAGGCACACAGGTGCATTTGAACTCTCATTTGGGGTAATAGGTAATGTACTGCTAGATGCTTTGGCCAATGATTAGTAGAAAGTTGAGGTAGTGTTTATTGTGTGCAAATTTGCCTGCTACATACCTGCCTGTATGTGCATACACTGCATGGAACAGAGTCCCCTGGATTGCGCTCTGCAAAAGCAGCATGGGATAAGAGCAATGTGCATGCAGGTACCGTATTTCCCAGATTATAAGTCACCCATGTGTATTAGATGCAGGGGTGAAAAGTAGGCTTAAAAATGGTAAATTTATAACATAGGTCACCGTGCTGTATAAGTCGCTGTAAGCCAACTGAAAATCAAGAGTTCATCCATTTGCACTCTACAGAGGAGGACTGCCAAAATTTTCTCGATCGTTGCAGCAGCCCACTGCAGGAAGCAGTATGAAGAAGGCAGCAGTGTTTAAACCTTTGTTCCAGTGGCACTTAACTCCAGTTTTACTGTCTCAGTCTCCGGCAGTCCTGAAGCTTTTGGAGATCCACTGCATCTTCAGTATCGTGCTTGAGCTGCTGCTCAGTGGATTGGAGAGGGCAACCCTGAATGGGGCAGCAGCAGTCCACCTTCCCACAGGCCTTGTGTTTGGTGGCATGGTGGTAGGATCCCTCTCTGTCAGCAGTAAAGTTATTGCATAAGTTGCCTCTTCATATAGATCGCACCAGCTTGTCACAATGTAAAAAAAATGTGACTTATAATGTAAATTGCAGAATCCTGCCAGTGTCACCAACAGTGGATATTCATAGAGACCATCCCTCCACTTGAGCCTAGTTCCCTGTAGGCTGCAGCTGTGACAAGTGGCCTGCCGGTGTAGACACTGATACAGCTGTTATGGTAGTTGACATTAATCAAGCCTCTCACATGTGAAAATTGTTGTCCTGAGGCCTGGAGGCTCAGTCAAAGCTGGGGGTTGCAACACACACACGTGTCCCACCTCCTAACTCCAGTCAAACCAGCAGGAAATTTGGGAGCTGCACAAAACTGTCATGTTGGGAGGTAAGTGTAGGGGAATGCTGTGGAGATGGGCCTTGACAATGGTGTAACTGGGGATGTATTATAGCGTCACAGACACAGATTGCAACTACTTACTGAAAACTAACTTTCTGCTTGTAAATGGTGTCTCACTCAATATGTAGGGTTGCTGTATAGCTGATCAGCAGCATGTTGAATGCATAGCCATAAAGCATGGACAACACATGCATGCACACTGCATTGCTGCAGCTCACACTCCTCTGGAGACACAAACACACACACACTCGACCCTGCTGTCCAAAAGTGGTGCAGGGTGGCATTCTTACCTGTCTCTTAGGCCTCCATTGATGATCCACCATTGTGAACACCTGCTCAGTGTGCAGGTGCTCTTAGCATGCTCTGCAATGCTCTGGCACTGTCAATGCCCACTCAGTGTGTCATTTCTATTAGCGTGCTCTGTCATCCAGATGTGGGTGGTGCAGCTTCTCAGTGTGGCAACTGAGTGTGTGGACTCATGCTGGACGAAATGTTGAAAATTGCACATGCTGATACATTTCTGGAAACATAGGACAAAAACACACCTGAGCACACCATGCCTGATCCACAGGCTGGTCTTGAGCCCATGATCTTTCTCTCATACACACACTGGCTATATGCTTGGAGCCACAGAGCTGTCAGGTGGGAGCATTAATCCATGGGTATATATGTGGTCATTGTCAGGATATATGAAGGCATGAGTTGGGGTATGCCTATGTCTGCTTAGATCTCTACAGGCTCTGTGCCATACTTATCTGACAAAGTATGTTCGGGAGGTGTGGGAGAGGGACATCCTGTTAAGTCTGTATGTTGCACTACCTTGCTATGCTGCTGATTCAACTGACATTCATGTCTTACGTATGGGATATGTCCAGTCAAAAGGGCAGGCCATGATACATGAACACACACATTCCAGACCATGGGTATCCTAGCAGAATGACCAACATACCCATTTCCTGGTGATTGCTTGTGGGCCAGGCATGGAATAATCTCTTAAATTGCAGGACCACAATGGCTCATTTAGATTCACATGTGGCTCAGATGGTTGTAACTGACTGAGTACTTACATATGGAAAGGTCACTGGTTAATGCACAGATTATGGTCATCATTTTGCAGGGTGGTCATTTTTCCTCCAAAATGGGTTGCTATCATTTTGCATAGTCTTCCTGCTTCAGTCACATATTTTTCCCTTCACATGCACATATCCATTCAATATGCGCAGGTTGGGGGGCATCCTAATCTCAGGGCAGCCCATCCACTTGGCAAACTAGCCGGGTGCCAGTATCCACCAATAATGGTGGACAGCATGCCCGCCAATCACTCCCTCCTTGCCATCGTGGCACAGCCGCCACCTCAGTGCTGCAGGTGGCCTTATTGAAATTGCACACATGCAGCTAGTCATAGCATGTCGCTCCTGCACCCCTCAAGCAGGGGAAGTGAGAACATGTGCTGCTGCCTTAGATCTCAGATCTCATGGCAGTATGGTGGCAGTAGGGGTGGCACGACTTGCTTTTAACTGCAGCAGTATGTATGTGTGCTGCCAGAGTCACAGATGTACATCCTACGAAATAGCCTTGTCAGCCTAGTAGACCAGTCAGCTCCACTGCATCACCTTCTTTGCTAATTTGGCAACAACAACATAGTACTCTTTATTAATGGGGCGCCTTGCTGTTGCTGCCAATGGAGCACTACTATCACTAATTTGAGAACAATGGTGGGTAGATCACATTGTGTGCATTAAAATAGGCTCTCTCCTCTCAGAAATAACTCTTACCATGAGCTTTCAGATGGCGTTAGGATTCCCAGAGCTGAGATCTCTAACACACAAAAACACAAACCAGTGTTAAAGCAGCGCATGCTACCCCTGCCCAGAAAGCCCACTTTCCACCTCTTTTTACCTTAACGCTAGAGGACCTGTTTCCGCATGTTAATCCAGCATTATTGGTGCTTTCCACAGTGTTAACCGCTCATGGGTGCCAATAACACCCATTTACAGTGCCTTTGCTTAATTAACGCTCCTTAGTAAACATACTGCTAAGTGTACCAATTTGGAGATTGCTTCCCATAGCATTTCTAAAGTATTAAAGAAGGTTTTTGTGATACAGCACTCACTAATAGCTGTCCAAGTCAGAACCAGACAACAATCCAACTTCCTCCTTGCCTTCCTGTGAAGATACTACCAGTGAAACTCATAGTGTGAAGGTGGAAAATGCCACAGCAGCAGCTACTTGGAGGCTGGGTACAGCAGTCTTACTAGGGCTGGCATCTAGCTCATTGCTTGATGTAACTTCAGAGGGTTAGTGCAGTCGCTCTCCAGCAGTTTCTCTGACTCTCCAGCTATTGCAGAGGGCTGCAGTGGTTCTTGCCCAGCAACCTGGCATTGGAGGAATCCGTCCATATGGCCATGAAGGGGAGCATACCTCTGATCAGTGGGAGAGTCTCATATAGCTCCCTTCCTCTTCCGAGGGCTCTTGCCCATTCAGGAAAACAGATATAAAGACAACAAGAGAAGGTAGGAAGGACTTCCAAACACTGCCCTCATGCAGAAGCCATCTTGCTTCGCTTCTGTGCCATTTGTATCTAAAGTGGTGAATCTGTTTTGAAAGTAGTCTTTAAATTCCAGTGATATATTTTCAAGATCATATTTTTCTACATTTGTGAGTGACTTGCTCTTTTTCAGCTTTATCTTTGGTTTACATACCAGCCATCTCCAGGTTTTGTCTTTGTTGATGTCATTGGGCTTTTGCATTGTTGACTTACACTGATGTAGTCATTTTGATTTTTGTACGATCCATTGGGAAAAGTCCACATGTACAAGTCACCGCTTGTGTTGCTGGAAGAACGTGTTTAAGATGTATCGATTGTTGGTCTTGCAGAATTACATCAGCCTTTCTTCAGCTTCATTTCTGTTACCAAGCACATATTTTCCAACCACTTTACCTCCTTCTTTGTTCCCGGCCTTTACATTCCAGTCACCCATGACTATCATTATATCTTGTTTGCATGTTCTGTCCATTTTCAGTTTGTACTTGTTCACAGAACTGATCAACTTCTTTCCATTCTGTAGCTGTTGTTGGCACATATACCTGAATAATAGGCATTCCTCAAAGAATAGAGATTAAGTGTTCACTGATTGCATTGTATTTCATTACAGTTCTTGCAAGTTTCTTCTTAATTATAGTTGCAATATTTATTCTTGTCTTGAATTTCCAGCATTTTATTCTATACCATGTGATCATTAGATTCAAAGTGCCTAATGCCAGTCCATTTCAGTTTGCTTATTCTCAACATATTGAGTTGTACACGTTCCATTTCATTCTTGACCACCTCCAGTTTCCCTTGGTTTATGCTTCTTATGTTCCAAGTCTCAATATGTAAGACATCTTTGCAGCTTCTGACTTTCATTTTATGCACAGCTACATCAGCAGTCATCCTGAGAGCTTTGTTCCAACCACATCATAAATGCTGGCTTTATTCTGAAGAGTCTTCAGCTCTTCCCCAGTAGGCCATTGAGTGCCTTTGACCTGGGGCTCATCTTCCAGTACTGTATCACAATTTCTTTTGTTGTGACTTATCCATTAGGTTTTCATGGCAAGATATGGAAGTAGATTACCAAGCCTTTCTTCCACACTAATGCTAGTGTTGTTGTTGTTGTCACAAAAATGGGATCCTTCATCACCATCACCTTCCCATACTGATATTTCCCAGATGCATGGTTTGTCTCAGTCTGACACCTCAGCAGAGACATGTGCATCTTGGTAGACCTTGCCAGCAGTAAAGCTACTGATAGCATAGCTGTCAGCATCACTGGGATCTCAGCAGTACAACAAACCACAAACCAAACAAGGGAACTTGACCATGGAGATCCATTTTTGGTGGTGGGGAATGTTCTAAGTGCATTTAGAATGGTGTTTTGTCTCTTGGTATATTCAATTTATAAATCTTCTGTTGGCCTTTCATTTTTTTATGTATCCTAACTTCCCTACAGAGTGGAGGAGTAGCCTAGAGCACTAGCTTGGTAACCAATAGACCAGCTTTTGGTTCCCACTAGCATACCTTGGGCAAGTTGCTTAACCCTCCATTGCCTCAGAAGAAAGTCCTGGCAATCTACTTCCAGTCACACTGCCAAGAAAACTCTGGAGCTGCTGGGTCACCAAGAATCAGCACTGACTTGAAAGCACACATTGCTGTCAACTTTCCTACTATACAAAGGGAAGATAGTTTTATAACAGACTTTCTAACTTGTATGGTAGATAAGTACATAAGTTATTCGAATTTTCTAAGTTAATACTTTTCCTTGAAAATTACCCCATAGAAAGCACACATACGCATATACTCTTACAAATCCTCTTTGTCATGCACAAATTTCCCAGTTTATTTTACACATGTATACACGTTTTATAAGGTGCAATTGTAAGCCCAGGTGCTCTTATGCATTTCCAGAAGTGGCCATTTATACACAAAAAGCATTGTTGCATGTGGAGAAAAGCCTTTCAAAATTATACCCTGAATGCCCTCTCAAGCGCTACTTTTGAGATGAAATTTTGCTAGGAGAAGCAAATAGGCTCTTGGCTCATTTACATACCATTTACATGTCGTTACCTCATTTACATATCGTTACCTCATTTTTGCATAAAAATCTTCATATGTTGCTATGGTGTATGGAATTTTGTATGTTCCAGGCTATGCTGTGACAATACATGACAATTAAACAAAAAAAAAAAAGCTACTTTGGGTGGTGGTGCTGAAAAATTAAAGAACCTTCAGGCTGAATTGTAGGTCCCCCAAACACTCTCTCTGGGTAGAACTCAACACCCTGGTGACCCAGTGGACCTAGTCCAACCCAACCTGACACCCATCCCCAATGCGGGGCTGAAATGTTTTAAAGTCCTTATGAGGCCCCACCCATTTTGAAACCCACCCCTCTTAATATGTAATCAGTTTTCCAGTGAACATGGACCTGCAAACCTGTTTTCAGGTGCTCAATTTTTTCTTTATATTAATGAGTTCTTTTGCATGATTTTGCATCACAATAGCTTATTAATGCAACATTAATATAAATCGTTTTGCAAAGTGTGCTTCAAGTGAAAATTTACTACCATGTAGTTTGCTTTTGCAAAGTGACTTTGCAAAAGTGCACGTTGCTCCAAAATAGTACAAAATGCCTGCACTTTGGCAATTTTGCATGTTTCCAGACATTTTGAGTTATTTTTTGCATTAAGTGGAAGTCATTTCACACTTCAGTATATAGGCCCTCGCTCTATTAAAGTAGCTTGCTTGGCCTGAACTAGTGACTAAATGTCCCCTATTCACCCGGTGGAGGCCCAGTCCTTTTGAGGTAACTTGAATAGTTTGATTATAACCAAATGGATTAACAGGGGAAGGGGACATCAGTATATTCAATAACAAGTCCATTAATAATTTCCATTAATACACTAATATAAAAAAAATAAATAAAAACATTTCAAAAGACAACAGGAGCATTCTCCATGGAAAAGCATGATAACTGGCAACTTGAAAAAAAGCTAATTAAAATGAAACCTTCGTCATTCAATACATGGTTTTAGTAAACGTAAAACATTAAAGATTGTATTATAATTATTAATAGTTGTGGATGCTTGAAGGCAGATCTTTCTTTCTTTCTTTTTCAACTATATTGTTTCAAATTAATTAAAAGACAGGGGACATGAGCATAAAAAGAATATGGACAAAGATGGAAAAATGGATTCGGCCAAGGCGGGCGCTCCATTAGGCGAACTAGGTGGTTGCCTAGAGCAACATCCCTCCAGGGATGCCTATTGCTGCTGCTGTTGCTCCTCTCAGGACATGCAGCAGTGGCAATGGCAGTAAACATCTCTGAAGTGCTTACCTTACAACTTTGGGGCCACAGGACCCTTTTCTTCTGCCCCCTCAGACCGCCCGATGCTGACTTCCTATTTGCAAGCAAGAAGTTGGCATCAGGTGGGATGGAAGAAAATAGCCCCGTGGTGTCAAAGTTGTAAGGTAAGCACCCCCGTGAAGGGGCCAGCACCAATAGTTACTACAGGGGGGGGGGGGCACCTCATCTCTTTGCACTGGATGTGGATTCAGCTTAAATCTTTCTAAGAAATTCAAGGCAAATTATGTTCAGATGCAGCAGGTATTTTCCTTCCCCAGAGGACTTACGCTTGTACTTGAGACAATAGAGGGTTGAGCAACTTGCCCAAGATCATAAGGATGATGGGGGTATTTGAACCTCGTTTGGCTGGTATAAAACTGTTAGGCTACTACTCCACTCCATTCTGGCACAACCCCAAATAAAGATATTTTAAAGTTTGTCTTTTACTTGGTCTAAACTGTTCTTCTGTGTATAGGATCTATTTATCTCTGTCTCCCACTCTATTATGCTTTCTCTCTGCTACATTAACACTGAACAAGTAGAAAATGGAAAAATGAGAAATAGGAAAAAAATAAGTCTATTCTCCAAATGATCCATTCAGTATTCCACTTAGTTAGACTCGTAATCTAGGGCCGAGAATGTACAGCAGTCTGGTTACTGCTAGTTTACCAAACTTGACTGTGCAGTCTGCTGAAAAGCATTTTCAACACAATATGCCTACTAGCACAGTAATTGCTCCTTTAGGTAAATACTGCCATTCTAAGCTACTCTAAGGGATATATTTACTAAGGAGCGGTAAGGTAGCAAAGGTGCCTTTAACAGCGCCCGTGAGCAGTTAACGCTGCAGAAAGCACCGATAATGCTTTTAAAAAAAAGGAGGTGGAGTGTGGGTGTTAATGGAGTGGAGACTGGGTGGGGATAGCATGTGCCCCTTTAACACCAGGTAGTGTTGCCGTGCATTAGAGCTCCCGGTGCTGAGAACCCTAAAGCCATCTGAAAGCTTATGGTAAGGGCTATTTCTGAGGGGAGAAAGCCTATTTAAATATATGCAATGTGCTCTTCCCATTGTAGCTCTCAAATTAGTGATAGTAGTGTTCCATTGGCAGTAACAGCATGGTGCCCTATTAATAAAGGACACTATGTTGTTGGTGTCAAATTGGCAAAAGAGGTCTAATGTGAGTGATGCAGTGGGGCTGGCTGGTCCACTAGTCTGACAAGACATCTGCCTATGGTGTACATCTGTGATGTCTGGTATGACTCTACTGTGACAGTGGCATCACAAATACATGCTGCCACAATCAAAAAGGAGTTGTGCCACCACCACTGCCAACATACTGCAATGTCAGCATTCTGTGGGGGTGGGGTGCAACAATCGCAATAGCTGCAGCCTGCTGTAGAAGAGATCTGTATCCTGGTCCTGGTGTCAGGTAAAACACTGCAGTTCCCATGGTCAGTGGCATGCCAAGCATGTCATCAGCACGTACAGCGGAGCACAGGGCGGTCCCTCCCTTCTGAGGTCTAAGGCAGCAGCACACGTACCCACTTCCCCCGCTGAAGTGGGGCAGGAGCAGCATGCTGTGACTAGCTGCAGGTGTGAAAATTCAATAAGGCCACCTGAAGCACACTTGCAGGAAGGTAAGGATTAGTCAGCATGCTGTCTACCATGATTGGCGAACCCTGGCACCCTACCTAGTGGATGGGCTGGCCTTGGGATCATGATGCTCCCTACTTGCACATATTGAGTGGATATGTGCATCTGGGGTGAAAAATACGCCAATATGCCACTGAGGCAGGAATACTATGCAATATGATTACAGCCCATATCAGAGGAAAAATGACCACACTGCTCTCTCACCTGCCAAATGACAACCATAATCTGTGCGTGAACTGGTGACCACTCCATAAATAAGTACTCAGTCAGTTATAATCATCTAAGCCACATGTAAATCAAAAGCAGTTATTGTGGTCTGTCAAATATGAGAGTATTCCATGACTGGCCCACAAGCACACACCAGGAAATGAGTACATTGGTCATTCTGCTATATCACCCATGGTCTGGAATGTGTGTGCTCATGTATCATGGCCTGCCCCTTTGGCTGGAGAAATTCTATATGTATGACATAAATGTCAGTTGAATCAGCAGCATACCTACAGACTTATCAAGATATCCTTCTCCCACACCTGCCTAATATACCTTGACAAACAAGTACAGCACAGAGCTTGCAGAGCTCTAAGCAGATATAGGCATACCCCAATTCATGCCCTCAGACATCCTGATAATGACCACATATATGACCATGGATTGATGAGCCCACAGGGTTTCTGTGTGGCTCCAAACACATGGCCAGTTTGTGTATGAGAGAAGGATTATGGGTTCAAGACCAGCCTGTGAATCAGGAATGGTAAGTCCAGGTGTGTTAACTTTATCCTCATTTCCAGAACAGTATCCTCATGTGCAACCTTCAACATTTCATTCAGTATGAGTCCTCACACTAAGTTGCCACACTGAAAAACTGTACCACCCAAGCCTGGATAGCAGAGCACACCAATCACACTGCCACACTGAGCAGGTGTTGACAGTGCCAGAGCATTGCAGAGTGCGCTAATAGTGCCTGCACCCTGAGCAGGCATTGACAATGTTAGAGCATTTAGGAGCCCTAAGGGGAAGATAAGAATGCTAACCTGCACCACTTTTGGACATTGGGGTCATATGTGTGTGTGTGTGTGTGTGTGTGTGTGAGTGTGTGTCTCCAGAGGACTGAGAGCTAATGCATGTGATGCTCAGGCCATATGGTTGTGCATACAACATGCTGCAAGTCAGCTATTTAGCAATTCCATATATGTGTGAGACACCATTTTCAAGCAGAAGCTTAGTTTTCAGTAAGTACAGTCAAACCTCGGTTTTCATGATTAATCCGTTCGAAAAAGTCTGACTAAAACCGAAACGTATGAAAACTGAAGCAATATTTACCATAAGAAATAATGTAAATCCAATTAATCCGTTCCTGACACCCAAAAATATTCACAAAAAATACATTTTATAGAGAATAACTATATTTTTACATACAGAAAACAATGAGAAATAAATATAAATGACTAATGAAATAGATAAATGAACATTTAACATCACTGAAAGCAAGCTAAGTACAGTACTGTACAGTACAGTATGTTAGCATCTGGCCTTAGCCACCCCTGACAAGCTGCTGTGCCCAGCTCTCTTCGGAATCACATTGGATTCAGCCCATTAAAATACCTTTACTTTATCTGCTCAATGCTTCAGAATGGCAGAAAATCTTAATGATATAGCTTCAGACGTACCCTGCAAGAGAAAGAACTGCCTCCCACATTCATGCAACATCTCCTGCTTACGTTGACAGCTTTTCTTCCCTGCTACCTCCGAGCCTGAGGGGGCGCTCCAGAGAACGGGCAGGCAGTGGACGAGATCGGGGCCTTCCTCTCTGCGCAATCCTTGCCTCTCTAACTCTGACCAGGCTCGAAGATGTGTTTCATTTACGTGCTCAGCTGGCTTTCGCTTCTCATCACGCTGGCGATCGGTGAGTCCGGGGGGCAGTGCTGCCGGGACCGGGCGGGCGTTCTGGCAGTGTATACAGACCGATGTGCAGCGCGAGGGTGTATGTATTTACAGTACTGTACTTTACGAAAACCGAGGCGATGTACGAGAACCGGGACAAAATCTCAGTCAAAAAAGACGTTGAAAACCTAAGCGATGTATGAAAACCGGGACAAAATCTCAGTCAAAAAAGATGTTGAAAACCGAAGCGTATGAAAACCGGGGCAAATGAAAACCAAGGTTTGACTGTAGTTGCAACTTGTGGCTGTAACGCTGTAATGGATTCCCAGTTACACCATCATCAGGGCCTATCCCCACAGCATTCTCCTACACTTACCACTGCTGTTCAGTTCCCATATTGCCTGCTGGTTTGACTGGAGTGAGCAGGGGGGACACGTGTGTGTGTGTGTTGCAACCCTCACCTCTGATTGAGCCTTCAGGCCTCAAGACACACAAATTTGCACAGGTGAGAGGCTTGATTAATGCCAACTGCCGTAACAGCTATATCCATGGCCAAACTGTTGACCCACTTGATGCAACTGCAGTCTGTAGGGAACTAGGCTCAAGAGGAGGGCTGGCCTCTGTGAATGTCCAATTCAGTCAGGTAGTTGGTGACACTGGAAAGATACTACGATTTGCCTGCATGCATGTTGCTCTTGTCCCATGCTGCATTCACAGAGTGCAATCCAGGAGACTCTTTGCTTCATGCACAGCGTGCACATACATGCAAGTCCATATCAGGCAAATTTGCACACAATATACACCACCTCATCACTGATCTATTGATCATTGACCAAAGCATTCAGCAGTACATTACCTATTACTCCAACAGAGAGTCAAAATGCACTTCTTTGCCTGATTGTGACTTTGGGACACTGACCTCTGAATGGTGCATGCACAATTCCAGCTGCATAAATTTGCCACAGGATTTCATGATGGTCTCTGCATTGCCTGCTACTATATGGGAAGGCAGTGCCCAGAGGTGAATGTTGGGGTGGGGGTAGGGGTGGGGGAACAGAACCATACATGTGTAGAATGTGTCCTTTGTTGGTGGCATTGCTGGCCAAAGCCTATGTTCATATGCCCAAAAGCTATGTGGGCCTACTCAGTGTCTGCATGTGTTACATCAGAGGGCCTGCATGACAGCCTCACCCGTTCCCCATGGGTACTGAGTGTGACAGTCCCACAGATGTTGTTAGAGTACAAAGAAGCAGAGAATGGTGGCGTATATGTCACCAGCAAATGTACTAACATCTAACCCTATGTCCAACATGCCATGCTTCCACGTGCTCGGGAGGGGGGGGGGGGAGCATGGCATCTGCAGTGTGGGAGAATGCATGTGCAGCGCTGGTCAATTTTGAAGTGTTTATGGCTAAGGACATGACATTATATGGGCATACAAACATGTAACTATGTTCCATGTTCACTTCCAAAAGCTGTGTAGGGAGACACTGTATTTGGGTATAAGAGAGACGTAAGTCACTGTGGGCCAGCATGCACTCACAGCCTGTCTGTGGCCCACTTTCCACTGCTTTGCACTGCATAGGCTGTCCCTCCAAAAGTTCAAAATAAAAGTGTACAAAATGAGGATCAGATGATTCTGGGTATTGTTTAAAACAGAGCAATTTGCACAGGATGTATATGAGTCGGAGGTTAGGTCAGTGCCTGAGCCATCTTAAAGTGAGTCTGCCACAGGCATGGCTGGATGTACACATCTGTTCTTGATGAGAGGCCATTCTCACTCTGACTGAGCTGGGACCATGTCACTGCTATGTATCCACATGGTGCTATATAGGGTTAAACTGCAATGTTATGAGTGTTGTTTCTTGTTTGGCAGACCAGTCACTAGACAGGCTGCTGGATGTCCATGTGGTTTGTACAAAGCCAATGTTTTCATGGTGGCTATGTGTACATGCAGTGGCTAGTGACTAGCAGACTGGGCACAGATGGTATGTAAGTGATCACCAGATGTTGTGGTTCAGTATTAGGACTACAGCTGATAAAATCTATTCAAAAGTGAGGGTCTTAGACTTTAGGAAAACTAACTTTGCCAAGATGGTACAATACTTCAAGAAGTCATTAGTGGGATGGGAACAGTTGGCGGATGTAGAAAAACAGTGGGCAAATCTGAAACGGGATATTTTAATGGTAACCACCCTTTTTGTTAGAAAGGTAAATAAAGATAAAATAAAAAGGAGGCTGCTATGGTTCTCAAAAGAAATATCTGAAAAGGTGAAGAAAAAGGGGAAGGCCTTTATCAAATACAAGAAATCAGAGAGAGAGAAAGACAGGCATCTATATTTGGAAAAACTTAGAGAAGCTAGCAAAGTAGTCAGGAAAGCAGAGGTACAAAAAGAAGAAGAAATAGCAATGTAATAAAATGGGTAGATAAGACATTTTTCAGATATTAGTGAGAAGAGGAGGGGCAAATGTAGTATTGTTAGACTAAAGAGTGAAGGGGAGGAATATGTAGAAGCTGACGAGGATAAAGCAGAATTGCTTAACACATACTGTATTTCTGTTCTGTGTTCATAGATGAAGGGCCAGGAGCAGGACCTCAGAAAACACCCACAAATAGGAACAGAAGCAATGGGGATCTTGAACGATTTTCAGAAGACTGTGTTCATGAGGAACTAGCTAAACTAAAAGTAGACAAAACTATGGGACCAGATGGGATACCTCCGAGAATACTGAAGGATCTTGTGGACGTTCTAGCAGTTCCACTGACTGAGCTTCTCAATGTCTCTTTGGAGTCAGAGTGGTGTCAGAGGACTGAAGAGTGGCACATGTGGTCTCTTTACACTAAAGTGGCACTACGTTGAGTAGAGGAGTAGCCTAATGGTTAGGGCACTAGCTTCGGAACCAAGAGACCAGACTTCAGTTCCCACTGGCACTCCTTGTGGCTTTGGACAAGTCTCTTAAACCTCCATTGCCTCAGATAAAATCCAAGTTATCAAGGTCCCTGTTTAATGTACATTACCAAGTTTAAGTTACGATGTAAACTGCTTTGACTGAAATGATAAAGCAGTCTTAAAAAACTGTTAAATAAGTAAGGATGTGGTTGAAAACTACAGGTTGGTCACTTTAATCTGTGCTACAAGTGGATATAGGATGAGGGTGAAAGGGGATAGACTCAGGAGTAATATGCGGAAATATTTTTTTATGGAAAGAGTGGTAGGTTTGTGGAATAGTCTCCCAATGGAGGTGGTAGAGATGAAGACAGTATCTGACTTCAAAAAAGCATGGGACAAACATAGAGGATCAAGGAAAAAAAAGGGGACTATTGTAGTAGTTGAAATGGAAGGGCCGAATAGATAGGCCATGTGGTCTTTTTCTACCATCGTGTTTCTATGTTTCTAAATGGCTGACATAGTCCAGTGTTGCCCAACATATGCAAGCTGCCTGTCATTGATCTCAATATAACTGCTGCCCAGTTATCAATAGGTGCCACCCTAAAACATCCCCAGCATACCCCGAAGCTAACCAGTTAGCATCGGGGCATGCAGCGGCGGCACCCACAGATATACAATGACACTGCATAAATGATAGAGTTCAATAACTTATGCAGGTAGACATGGGCCCGACTTATGCTCTGCCCAACTACCTGCCCCATGCACACTCCTATGGAACTTACACTTACGTGTGTGATTGCAGAATAGTGACCGACCACAACATGCACAGAAGTGCTGATTCACCTTTAGAATAGGCTGTTACATGCATTTCATGTATGTAACTGCCTACAAGCCCTATATAAAATCAGCCCCTATACGTATAGCTAGTGCTGCTCCTGGCCCCGATTCTACTGCAAGTGCTCTTCGCGATTTTTCGGGCAGCGCTGGACGTGGGTGGGAGGGGCGGTGATGGGGTGTAGTGGGGTGTGGCCAGGTGTTGGGACATACAGAGGCTATTCAGGACAGGCCTCTGTACACCCCTGATGTTGGAGCAAGTGCCAGGCACTGAGGTGTTTACAGGCTGCAGCCCCCCCAATTCCATCATGATGTCACAGTACAGCATCTGCTGCCCAATCTAGGCCTTGGATGTCCTCAATGAGGGTCGGATAGAAGTGTGCCGGGGCCACTCACTCTGGGTATTCTGCAGCTCTGGTTGGATCTGTTGATGCCATGGTGACGGGACACCACCACACCGGCACACCAACCGGAGCATTGTGCAGTCTGGGCAGGTAGCCTCCAGGACATGTCCCTTGATGAAATTGGGTTCATGCTGGGCCATCTATCTGCCCGATTCCACAATCGCGGGTATGTATAGCTCCTGCAGATGCAGAATCGGGTATAACTCGTCCCAGTGCAAGTTCTGGATGTCCCCACAGCCCAGACGTGCATCTTTTAGACTTGGCCTCTATACATATAGGGGCTGAATATGGATGCTAATATGTATAATTTATACAGATTTTGTCCCTGCTCACTGAATGCCCCAACACTGCCCCCAAACACTATGCATAGCATTACACAAATAGTGGAATATTGATATTTCACTATACATATAATGCTGGTATATTTTTTTAATCCAACACTTAAACATTCGGCATGGCACAGAACATCATAGTAACATAGTAAGGTGACGGCAGATAAAGACCATCATGGTATATCTAGTCTGCCCAGCAAGATGGCATGAGAAGGTGCACCTGTCCTCAATGTAGGTCCCCCCTCCCCATGCTGTTGTTTAGAGGTGTACCCACTGCTCCAAGCAGGTCCCCCCTACTTGTTGAAATAGCAGAGACAGTTAAAGTTATTTTGATTTTATCCTGTTGCTGTAAAGGGATCCACTGTGTCTGTCCCGTGCCATTTTGAATTCTGTCACTGTGTTTGCCCCCACCACTTCCATTGGGAGGGTATTCCAAGCATCCACCACCCTTTCAGTGAAAAAGCATTTCCTGACATTGTCTTTCAGTTTACCCCCTTGCAGCTTCATGTTATGCCTTCTAGTATTACAGCTTCCCGTCTTTGGAAGAGGTTTATTTGTCCATTAATACTCTTTAAGAATTTAAAGGTCTGTATCATATCTCCCCTGACCCTCATCTCCACATCCAAGTGCATTTTAAATATTGACCCATACAACTCCATAGATGCAATTCTAATGCCAAAAAACTACTGAACAGGGTACTCTCTCATAAATTCCCTGAAAGCACCATAAATAAAATCCCTACTGTCAGGAAGAATCAGTTCTCTCCTCTTTAGCGATATGATTGCCATGCTAGTCCACTTGAATACAAAGAAAAAAAGGTTATATCTTGACTATTTTCAGTAATTTTGTAGTTAAAGTAATCAGACACTTTTGAACAGACTTCTACAGTATTTAGGGCAATCTGAAATCTATGAATACCTACAAGCAACAAGCAAGACAGAAGTGGAAACAAAAGACACAAGAAAAGGAAAAGCAATTTATTTTTAAGTCCTCATGCACTCAATGCTCCCAGCACATGGGAAGAGCATATCCAGGTCCAAGTCCTTCTCTTTCTCCATGTGGAGATGGGATTTCTTGCCATGTGCTGGCAAAATCTGAGTGTCTCATTGGTTGTTTTTATTGTATAGACATCACATTCATTTTATATCTTTTTTTATTTAATTTAGGGTGCCAAATACAGCTATTATTCTTTCAAAAGGCACCTCAACCATCTACAGTTGTGGTCAACATTATTGGCACCCTTGCAGTTCAACCCCTTAATGTTCAATATCTCCTTTGAAAAAGTGGCCAGTGAAAGAGTCCAGACAGGGTAACTATATACAGGCTGTTTACAATCTAGACAGGATGTTATACAAGGGTCTCTTTGAATTTTGAGCCACTTCCATTGGATAATATGGGTTCTATCTTTATTTAAAACCAGCACTGCATACCTTAATTCCACCATGCGACTTGTGAGCTTCCACATTTCCTTAAGCACCTTCAGAGCACAGGGATGTTACTAAATTAGCAGGTGAATGCACTAATGCACAGCTATCAAATCCTAACAAGCCATCATAAGTAGTGTGAACACAGGTGAGAAAGTTCTTTTGACATGACTTCAAGGAGCATGGGAAAATTAATTTCATGCTGAAAAGATTTTCTTGTACTTGTACGGTACTAAGTGATATTTGTGGATGCTGTTCTCATCTGCCATCACTTTTACAAATTGCATCTTGGCATTTCAGAAATCATTGACATCACTTTGATTCCACAGTGGCAAACAATCAAATGGGTGTTGTTGCAGAAGTATGTTGAAAGGAAACACTTGTTCTGCAAAGGCGGCATGTCATTATAAATGCATGCAGTGTTGTAGGCTACATGGTGCATAATAAATCAAACCTTTTTTTTTGTAATTCCAATGAATAATATTTAATGCAGCTGTGTACTTGGAATTTTAAAGTGGATATGTCTCTGAATACAAAAGGAAAGGGAATTACATGGGTGATGGAAAGTTACAAACATCCACATATTGTAACATTATTGCTAAAGGCGATGCTCGGTGCGTACAAGGGAAATCATTCTGACCTGTTCACTGGTGGTGATAATACATAGAAAATCCTGGTTTCATTAAAACTAATACTGCACCATCATCTGGCCACGTAGCAGTTTCCAGCTGCTATCTAATGGAAGACCTATGAGCAAGAAAGTCAAGCATATCGTGTATATACATATAGGAATCTAGTCACCCAATTTGAAAGAAGAAAAGAAGCTGAGGTGAATAGATATTAGCCCAAGTAAATAAAAATAATTATTATCAAATATAGAAAACGATGGCAGATAGGGACCATAGGAGGACATATTCAGCAGTGGTGGTCAGCATGATTAAAGCAGCAGGCCATTGCCGCTGTAAATAATGCTTGGATATTAAGTGCTGAGGCCATGACCAGCCAGCAACACTGAATATCAGGTAGGTCCAGATAGCGATTTAGCTGTCCGATCAGTGGTACTATTCATCTGCTGGCTAGATAACTAAAGCAACTAAAGTTAGGATGGCTTTTTTTTTACCTAATTTTAGCCAATTTGGGTTAACTGGTTAGTGGCTGAATATTGCTGCTGTCCAGGTAACCCTTGGTGCCCCCCCTGCTTTGCCCCCCTGGAATGTTCTGTGCTTGAATTCAGATAGAGTTCATAATCTCTGCTGGGAATTAATTCCACACCTTCACCATCCTTTCCATAAAGTAAGATTTCCTTAAATGTTCTCTTGGGCCTGTGCAGCTAGTATGATGATCTTTGCAGTTTTCCAGGTCATGCTGCGTCTTAATAACTGAAACCGACTTTCCTTAGATCATTTCTGAAGCTACCTCTTTTCACCTTCATCTTACACTAGCGGAAAAAATTGTGGATACACCTGTAAAATTTGAGCTCTCCGCGATAATATCTGTCTTACTTACGTTAATTAAGTATTCTATATATTAGGTACTCTATGCAGATTGCTTCCATAACATTTGGGAACATATTACAAAAACGAATATCATCAACATTTATCAGAAAAAACTTTGATTTGGAGTCAGACAAGGTAATTGATGTCTTTTTCTCAGGAAAATGATATTTTTCATGAAACTGTCAATCCGCTTTAAGCAGGTTTTATGCATAATCTCATGTATAAGCTGACACTTCAGATAATGTGTACTATACTGCATCAGGGGACTGTACAAATTGCTTAGAGCATATTGTAGAAATCCACTGTGTGGAGTGGAACACTCCAGCTGGCTGGGTGCTGCACATAGAACCGATGGCTGGGCTTACATGTTCACATGAAGTGCTAGGACTCTGTCACCAATATCATTGCCAGGACGTGCCTAGCTGTGCCCCTTTAACTCACAAAGCAACTGCCAGCATATTGAGCACCTGTGCTGTACTGCATACATTTGTGGGGGTGTTTATTTCTGCTACTTGGACTTACATCCTCCTTCTCCTCTGCTTTCTGTTCCATAATACTGCATGCCGTGGTTTTCCGAATTGCAGTCACACCAGTGCCCAGCATAGGTTAGACACCCAGTCACCACTATTGACTGCATTGGGAGGAGCAGTAATATTTCTGCATTGTCTGCATTACCGAGGAGCAGTAATATTTCTAAGTCCTACCTTTATTCCATGGTTTTGCAGGTATAACCAGGACATCTGCACGGCCGTCTGTAGACGTATATGGGTGTGACTGGAATACATGTTATATGTCTCTGTGGCTGACCATGCCCCCGTTCTGCCCCTTTCTGTCCACGTTCTGTGATCCCCATTTATGTGCCATGTATGTGCAGGGCCACGGAGGTTCAGAATATGGTTCTGTACAATTTCAAAAGATAAATGTCTATCTCACACATACAGGTGGCTTATTTGTGGTTCAGAATGACCCTCACTCTGTCCAACAGTGGCCAGTCGAGGTCACAAATACCTTGTAGATCTCAAAAAGCAGATCTATTTCTTGCAATTTATTTTCAGGGATGAGCAACGGCTCTTCCAAGGTCTATCTGGCTAATATATTGTTATGGACATTTCCTCCAGGAACTTGTCCAAACTACTTTTGACCCTGCTATGTTAGTTGTACTAAAAACATCCTCTGGAAAGAGATTACACAGTTTGGGCCCAGTATTCAGCACCAGCGGCTAGCTAAAGTGGCTAGCCACTGATGCTGAATTTAAAACTCGGATAGTCAATGCTGGGGCCATATCCAGACTCTGGCACTGAATATCCGGGCTGTCCGGATTGCCATGAAGCTACTCGAGCAACGACAATATTCAGCCACTGCCCAGTTAATTTCTGCAGGAAACGTTAGGCCAGAGTTTTCTTCACTTGACTTTTACCACTTATCACTAACCGGGTAACGGCTCAATATCACCATTGCCCGGTTAGTGATGGGTGCTGCCCTGAAACGAGGCCAGCAGGCCCCTTTGCTAACTGGTTAGTATCGAGGCGTATAACGGCAGCACCCTCTGATATTCAGTGCCTCTAAACATGTTAGTGCCAGTGAATATTCTGCAGAGCAGCATTTACACAGTCTGCAAACTATGTAAATGCCTTTGAATATACCCCTTTAATTATATGCTGCATGAAAAAAGAATTGTATTAATTGTTTTCAACCTGGTGTTCATGAGTTTCATGGAGTGCCCTCTTGTTTTAGTGTTGTTTGAAAGGTTAAGCAACCATTCTTCATTTAACTATTCTACCCTGCTCAAGATTTTATAAACATCTATTGTATGCATTCTGACATCTTTTATCCGAGCTGGAGACCTCTAACTTGTATAGCTTTTTTTTCTTAAGGAAGGTATTCTATCCCCTTTAACATTTTTGTCACCCTTCCCTGAACCTTTGTACTTCTGCTATATTCTTTTTGAGATGAAGCAATCAAGGTGCAGACGTACCAAGGACCTATAAAGAGGCAAAATGAAATTTTCAGTTTTTGTTCTCCGTTCCTTTTAAAATAATCCCTAACATTGAAATTAATTTTTTCAGTCATGGCACAATGAGCTGAAAATTTCAATCTATTGTCCACAATAACTCCAAGATCCTTTTCTTGGATAGTGACTCCTAACAGAACCCAACATTTTGGGACTGTTTTTCCCTTTGTGCCTCACTTATGCCATCCACAAATTTGATCACCTCACTTGCCACTCCTATGTCCAGATCATTTATGAACATGTTAAACAGTGCAGGCCCCAGTACAGCCCCTGGGGACACTTCACTACTGGCCACTGGCCACATGGATAACAGATCATTTATTCCTACTCTCTGTTTCTTGTCCTTTAACCAGTTTGCAATCCACAAAAGGAATTTGCCTCCTATCCCTTGACTCTTTAATTTCCTAAGTAGTCTCTAATGAGGAACTTTGTCAAATACCTTCTGATAATCCAAATGTACTATATCAACCACAATGGAGGTCACAAGGAAAGAGGTAGGTAGATGAGATAGCGGAAGAGGGATAATGTCACTCCTCCACCTAAGGAAGTTGGAAAGACGATGGTGCCGATCCCACTCCAGCGAGGCCCAGGGAACATACAACACACACCTAACAAGACATCGTGAAGCAGTGGCAGAGAAAATGAGGCAGTTCCACGCAGACCTCCTGAAACGCTCTCTAAATAAACCGCTTGACTTGTTCAATCTTGTCAAGGACTTAACGAAGGAACCTTCCCCCAACAAGCTAATAGAAATTAAACCTCAAGAATTCGTCAACTACCTACAATCAAAATCATGCCAGACCATGAAGACCTCGTCCCCAGCCCCCTCACACAAGTCACTCCACCCACCCCTGCTGACCACCTTCTCCACCCCATCCAGAAAATGCATAGAGGATATCGTAGCGACCATCAACACCTCCACTGCACCAAACGACCCCTGCCCAGCCTTCTGGATAAAAAAGCTTTGCAGCGAATTCAGCCTGTTCCTCGCTAGATTCATGGACCAGTCCTTCTCAACCGGTTATTTCCCGCAAAGGCTGAAACGTACCTCCATTAGACCGCTGCTGAAAAACAGCAAACTTGAACCCACAAAAGGTCGAATCATACAGGTCAATATCAAGTAGTCCACTACTTGCCAAGATAATGGAAAAGGTAGTCCAATGACAAATTCAACAATACATTGAGACCGTGGCTCCGCTGGACTCATGCCAGCACAGATTCAGGGAGTCTCATGGTGTGGAAACCCTCCTTACCACATTCTTCAGTACCATAATCACAGGAACCGACAGCACCTGACATGGATTTGCTCTGATATTCCTGGATATAGCCACAGCATTTGACTCCGTAAACCATGAGCTTCTCTTGGGGAGACTCCAGGAGAAGGGGATACGTGACTCAGCCCTCAGCTGGTATAAATCATACCTGGCTGACAGATGGCAACACGTTCGAGCAGGGGATACAGCATCTGAACCTTTTCACCAGTGGCAGGGAGTACCACAGGGCTCCTCCCTCTCGGCACTGATGTTCAACATATACATGCAGCCCATTTGTGCCCTTATAAGATCGTTTAACATCACCTGTCTGGTATATGCCGATGACATCCTACTTTACATGCCATTCGCAACTGACCAACTGGACTTCTCCCCGCTAAGAAGCTGCTTTGACGCCGTCTCCAACTGGCTTCACAACCAAAACCTCCAAATAAATCACAAAAAGACAGACGTCCTTTTCATTACGAGGAATCAGGATTTCACCCCTCCCGCCTCCTTGAAAGTGAAGGAAGCTGTGCTGCTAACCAAACCCACAATCCATTACCTAGGGGTCATGCTAGATCAATGGCTTGACATGAAGGTCCACATAAGCAACATAGTCAAGTCACAAGTTACCACAAGTTACCACAAAATACGATCACTCCAGCACCTATGTCCCTCCCTGGACCCAGGGGATTTCCGAACAATCTTTCAAGCACTGGTAATTCCTCACCTCGACTACGCCAATGCAATCCTACAGGGACTCCCGAGCTCCACCCTAAACCCACTCCAACTCGCAATGAATGCCACCGCCAGAATCCTACACGGAGCCTCCAGGAAGGATCACGTAACACCAATCCTGAAAGACCTCCTCTGGCTTCCAATTCAGTGCAGACTCTCCTTCAAAACTCTAGTAATAACATTCAAGGCCATCAACAAGCTCTCCTCCACCTCACTCACCGAGCTAATCCTCCCCATGCCCCCCAACAGATCCAGAAGGTCCGCAGCCGTCAACACGCTGATAGTGCTGAAGGCAATAACAAAATACACCCAAGCAATGACAAACAGGGCATTTCGGTGCTAGCACCTAGATGTTGGACTGCCCTTCCATCCAACATCAGGGCAATCACAGACCTGGCCCAATTTAGTAAGGCACTGAAGAAACACCTCTTCCTCATGCATTACTCCGGCTACCCCCCACCACCAGGATGGCCACCAGGATGGCCCCACTAGTGCACCCAGCGAGCAATGAGGCAGGCATACCTAAAGGTGCCAATATAAAACTTGTAAATAGCAGCATGTATATAGCCCACTCCTTTGTAAATAGTCTCATCCCAATGACATGCCCACCCGGGCTGGGTTCTTGAGCCCCATGTGTATATAGTTACCTAATTTTGTCCAAGTTAGATCACCTATTCTATTGTAAGTACAGTGCAGCCTAGGCCGCAATGCATAATTCACTGTTGTATGTAAACCACACTGGTTTTAAATAGCACGGTATAAAGAGACATTAAATAAATAAAATAAATAAATAAATAATGAAGAGCTGAAAAGACAGATCACCGAGGATCAATTGTGGCTGGTGGAAGAGATTCATCTCTTGAATATTTCACATCTTTACATTCCATTTTGTGCTTCTTAATGGATATTTTTGAAAATTAGTTTCCTTTTCTCTTATTTTAACTTCTGACTGTGCAGCACTGTAAAAAGGGCAGTCATGAAGCATTGAACATTAGCTCTATATTGGCTTCCAATTTCTTTTTTGAATGCAGCTTCAAACTCTGGTTTAATTTTTAAGACTGTGCAAGGTGGCATACCTGAAAATGTGAAATAATCTTTGACAATACACCAGCCAACACATAATTTGCGATCAGCTGGTATGGCTTTATTGTTTGTTCCCCGCTGTGAAATTTGCTAAGTTTACTGAGATGCATAATTGAGCATTCTCTTTATTTGGCCCCAAACTGTGAAATGCCTTATCAATTCAGCAGCATGAAGAGACTGATGACTTAGCTTTTCTGAACAGATTGAAAGCTTTTTTGTTTTCTGTAGTTTATGACCAGTAATATGGTTTAGATTGTTTGCTTGTTTATATTTTAACATTTATATGCACATATTTGATTATTATTTCTAGCTATCATTTCATATTTTTATTGTACTCTACTTTGTACAAATAGTTTGGATTTAGCTGATTAGAAACTTTCAAATAAACTATAATATAAATAATATTAATCAAATAATGCTGAATATTGGTGCTATAGGATTAAATTGCTTGGTATATCCTGACATCCTTTTGATACTTCTCACTACTAAATGGATAAAGTCTAGCTGACATTAACTTGTCTGATCACAATTTTAACCAGTCTCCAGGACGGGGGCGGGAAGGATTTTCTAAACAGTAGTTTTGGGAGAAAGCTACCACAGCTTAATTTACATGGAAGTCACTGATGTGCATTAACTCAAGTTAGAAATTGCTATGATAAATGAATAATGCAACTTGCAATCAACATTGCAAACAGTGTCATCTTTCTTCCCAGGGAGCATCAAGCCAATAATGCTCCTGAAGGCATTTTAAAGGGGCCACAGATGTTCTTTGCAAACATTACGCTTGCAGGAGGTGCAAACTGTGTTGCTTTTCTTGTCTTTTTCTCTGGACACCTTGCCCTTTTCTTTGGGATCCCGACATTGCAAACAGCATCAGTGGCTTCTTCAATGCTGGAAGATGTCTCGCTGCAATTACTCTGAAGCAGCTGCTTTCCTAATTCCAAGAGGAAAAGACAACATCTGTGATTTGACTTGGACTGCCATTCTGGATTTAGTGACATCCAAACAATGAAGGCGTTCAAAGCACTGATGTCCAACATGTTGTAGAAGATTGTCACTGGCCAGCGTCTTGTCATTCGTTTTGTGGTATACGTGCTCAACATTTGATCTTCCGTATCTACTCCACCTTTACTAGAATTATAGTCCAAGATCATGCATGGTTTTTTGTCTGGACGTGTGTTATCTACTTCTTCTTGATCATGCAAACTGCTCAGAAGAACAACCACTTTTCCTTTCTTCGGGCAATAGGAAACCAGAGTGGAGTCATCGCAAAAGGCAAACAGTGAAGTGAATACCTCTCGGCCCTTTGCTGTTACAAATTCTGGAGGTAATTCTTTTCTGTTCTTTCGAATTGTCCCCAAAAGTGTCATTTGTTTTTCTAGCAATTTCTGTGACAGGGATAAACTGCAGAAGAAATTGTCAACAGTAACATATCTGCCAGATCACATCAATCCTTCAGTGAGTTGCAGCACAACCCTTTCACCCTGATTCTGTTCCCTGTTTTGTCCGAGTTCCCTTCCTGTATATACTTGAAGATGCAGAACATATGACGTTGCACTGTCACACAACATCCATAGCTTTATGCCATATTTCCCAGGTTTGCTGGGAATATATTGTCTGAACAGAACACGGCCACAAGATGTAAGCAGTTGCTCATCCACGGTAACATTTTCACCAGGAACAAAGGCGTCACTTAGAGTTGCTTCCCAGGTATCAAAAACGTGTTGGATTGGAGCAAGCTTATCCACGCCTCATTGTTCATGTCTGTTGGTTGCATCATCAAGTCTGAGAGCACAAGAAATTTGCTGAAAACGGTTACGGGCCATATTTTTACCGAAAACAGAAAGACCATCTTCAAGGTTGCACAACTGAACTATGGATTCATTTCGTGACTTGTACACACCTGAGAGGATCAGAAGTCCAAGAAAACATTGAAATTCTCCTTCTGTCAAATCTTTCCAGGTGTCATCATAAATATGTCTTCCTTGTTTGCTTGTCCACATCATGATTTCATTCAATAAGTTCTTCCTCATGAGCAAGTGGAATGCTGCGAGAGGGCCATTAACATTTCGTACAGCAAACCTTGTAGGACCTTGTTGTACGGGCATGTCATTAGCTCTGGTGTATCTTCCAGCAGCTTGCTTTATAGGTTTCCTGTTCCATGATGTGGCATCCTTAGATACATAGGCTTCAATGGCAACATTTGTGCTTATAGTTGAAGACCTCTTAGCTCCTCTATGACCACAACTAAGATTCCTCACAGATGATACTGACACCGAGGACTCCTGCCTTCTTCCCCGTCCAGCACAGCCTCGACCTTTGCCTCGACCTGTAACTTGACTCTTTGCTGCAGGCGATGTTACCGGCTCAACATCAGTCTCACATTCACTTGGCGACCAACTGCTGTCACCATCTGAATCATGACTGTCATCATCAGATTTATCGTCCGAACTTGGTTGATATGCTTCTTCGCTTGCTGATTATGCTGCATCATCAGATGAATCAGAGCCGTCACTGTCAGCATCTCGTTGCAATATTTCTCTTACTTGGGCAGCTGAATACTTTCGTTTTGACATCATAAACAATAACCTAAAATAAATAAACAAAGATAAAGTTGAATAAAACGCAAAGCAGTTTTACTATAGGTGTACAATAATCATGATGAACGAGCTGAAAGCCCTTAGATTTCATCGGAAATAATGAGAGAACATATGATATCAATTACAGAAAATGTGTAATTTTCATAAAATAAGAGTACAAAAATAAATGATACATAATTAATGATAAATACCTTTGTCAGCTCAAAAAATTCACAAAACTGCAAATTGTATCACAATCCAAACTGGACCTAAGCAACTGGGGTGAAAAATTGACCCCACTGGTACTCTGTGTTGCAATTCATCACTAGCGTCACCTAGCGGATGAAAATTATTCCTCTCATGGCGCAATATAAAGAGAATATTGACATGTGAAAAGTCATAAGAAGATTGCATTCTTAAACAACTAGTTTCCGAGATACGCGTCGTGAAACTTGCAATGGGGTCACTTTTGACCCCATCGGTACTCCCAGGGTTAAGGAAAATTCTCTACAACTACCCTTGCCTGAATGAAGCATCACTTTATGCATAGACAGATGGCCAGAACAGTGGCCTAAGAATCTGTGAAGTCATTCCTTGTGATCTTGGGTAAACCACTTAACCCTCCATTGTCTCAGGTACAATTTGCAGGCCTATGTAGATAGCCAGCACTGAAGTTTTGTGCTATTAGCTATGTATGTGTTTATGAAGCGCACCGCTAGCATGCGATTTCAGAGCCAGCATGCAGAAAGGGGCATATTTGCAAATGAGATACATGCAAAACTTCAGCATAAAGCAGGAGACATGCACAATCCAGCGTAAAGCAGGAGAGTCAATGTATATGCAAACAATAGAAGCGTTACAAGTGGTTATCTAAGCATGTGTGTTGATTTCAGATGCTCATGTGTTATGTGCATACTCCACCAAGCACAGCCTACCCAAAACATCAGCACCAGCAGATTACAGGCAGCCCCTGACAAGCTGCACTCCTTTTTCATAGACAACGATTCAGCTAAACACATCAGAAGCCAGCATACATATGATATGAGATACTGGGCTATGTCACCCACACAGAAACCACCCTTGCCTTGACTTCTAGTCATCACACACTGCATATGCACATGGCCACCATGAAGATGTTGGCTTACTACAAACAAAATAGTAAAAACAATCATTCAAGTGAAACACAATTGTCAATCTGAATTTCATCCAGGTGAATCTTCTTATCCACACTTGTTGCTAAATATAACAAAAGAACCCAAAAGGAGGTCTCAGACTAATTCGGCCATCACTGAAGCAAAAAGATATCTAAATGCTCATGCCTGCTTGCTACAAATAACATAGACATCCATATATGCATCCGTCTTTGTTAGTGATATAGCGGAAGGGCTGTCAGGTAAGGTTTGCCTCTTTGCGGATGATACCAAAATCTGCAATAGAGTAGACACCCAGGAAGGTATAGATAACATGAGGAGGGATCTAGCTAAGCTTGCAGAATGGTCTAGAATTTGGCAGCAGGGATTTAGTTTTAAAAAATGTAAGGTCATGCATTTGGGCTGCAGCAATCCAAGGAAGCAATATAGTATAGGGAGTGAAGTACTTTTGTCCACTAAAGAAGTCTGATGATCTTAAAATAGCTAAATAGATAGAAAAGGCGACGACAAAAGCTGGAAGGATGCTTGAGTGTATACGGAGAGGAATGGCTAGCAGAAAAAAGGAGGTGATTGTGCCTCTGTATAAGTCTTTGGTGCAAGCTCATTTGGAGTATAGTGTGCAATTCTGGAGACCGCACCTTCAAAAGGATGTGAACAGGATGGAGTTGGTGCAGAGGGTGGCTACTAAAATGGTTAATGGTCTTCATTATAAAGCATATGAGGACAAACTTAAGGATCTTAATATGTACACTTTAGAGGAAAGGCGGGATAGAGGTGATATGATTGAGACGTTTAAATACCTCCGTGGCATAAATGTTCAGGGGGAGAGCCTCTTTCAATTGAAAGCCTCTTTCAATTGAAAGCAAGTTCTGCTATGAGGGGACATGGGATGAGGCTTAAGGGGGATAGATTCAGGAGTGATATGCAGAAATATTTCTTTACGGAAAGAGTGGTGGATCCATGGAATAGTCTCCCAGTGGAGGTGGTAGATATAAAGACAGGAACTGAATTCAAAAAAGCATGGGACAAACATAGATGATCTCTAAAGGGAAAAAGAGGACTACTGTAGTTGTTGATATGGAAGGACAGACTAGATAGGCCATGTGGTCTTTTTCTGTCATCATGCTTCTATGTTTCTATCCAGCAGTTTTGTTAGTAACTAAACTGCAATAAAATAACAGTGCCTGCATCACTGCAACTTAACCATAGATAGAGCTGTGAGGATACATAGCCCTGTTATGGCCACAGCTTGGCCAGAGTGATTGTAGCTTCTCAGCATGAACAGCTGTGTGCAGTCAGGCTATGCACCTGCCCGGCACATGTGAATATGGCTTCAACCATTTTTCTCATCTCTGATTCATGTACATCCTATGCAAACTGCTCTCTTTTAGACAATACTGCTCATTATTTGTATACCTTTTAGTATGAACTTGGGAACAGCTAATGCTATGTGAAGAGCACTGGAAACTGGCCCAAAGACATGCTGCATGTGCATGTTGCCCTACAGTGCCATACATCAGTCAGATACAGTATGCTGTGTCTTCCTATACAGCTTTTGTTAGTGAGCATAGAACATATTGCCATGCTCCTACTCCCATATAATGCCATGTTCCTGGGCATGGACACTTCTAACATGTCCAGTGCATCTGATGCACTCTCCCACTATTCGGACGTTGCCCCCCCCCCCCCCAACAGAGCAAGTGGAACTATGATGAGTTGGACATAGGGTTAGACATTAAAACAGTTGCTAGCTACAAATATGCCATCTAACTTCTGAACCATCTAACGTCTCAACAAATAGGGGTGTCCTACATGGAGTGGTGGGTTCACCCCTAAACAAAGACATAAGAACATAAGATATGCCATACTGAGTCAGACCAAGGTCCATTAAGCCCAGTATTCTGTTTCCAACAGTGGCCAATCTAGGTCATATGTACCTAGAAGTTTCCCCAAGAGACACAAGTTCCACAATGCTTGTACTGGGTCAAGCATTGATATCTTTGGTCACTTCTTAATAATGGTTTATGGACCTATCCTCCAGGAACTTGTCCAAACCTTTTTTAAACCCAGCTACACTAACATCCTTTACTACATCCTCCGGTAACAAATTCCAGAGTTTGATTACACGTTGAGTGAAAAAATATTTTCTTTTATTAGTCTTAAATAGTTTACCCTGTAGCTTCATTGCATGTCCCCTAGTCTTTCTATATTCTGATAACGTAAACAATCGATCTACGTTTACCCGTTCCACTCCGTTCATTAATTTATAGTCTTCTATCATATCTCCCCTCAGCCGTCTCTTTTCCAGGTTAAAGAGCCCTAACCTTTTTAGCCTTTCTTCATAGGAGTATCCTTCCATCCCCTTTACCATTTTGGTAGCTCTTCTCTGAACCTTTTCTAAAATCGCTATATCCTTTTTAAGATACGGCGACCAGAATTGCACACAATATTCAAGTTGCGGTCTCACCATGGAACGATATAGAGGCATTATAATATCTTTTGTTTTATTTTCCATTCCTTTCCTTATCATACCTAGCATTCTATTTGCTCTCTTGGCCGCCGCTGCACACTGGGGCCGAGGGTTTTAACATGGTATCCACAATGACGCCTAAATCTTTTTCCTGGGTGGTGGTTCCTAATGTGGAACCTTGCATCGTGTAACCATAGTTTGGGTTGTTCTTCCCTAGGTGCATAACCTTGCACTTGTCCACATTAAATTTCATCTGCCATTTTGATGCCCAGTCTTCCAATTTATCAAGATCCTCTTGCAATTTTTCACAATCCTCTTGGGGTTTGTTTTTTTTTTAATTTTTAAAATAACTTTATTATAAATAAAGCAAGAATACAAAATAAGTCCACGTCAAGAAGACACTCGCCAATAACAGAATAAATTTAAACACACAGATCCGAACAAAAAAATAGCCCAAAATACATGAGGAAAAAGCAAGAAAACAATCAACTCGTACTAGATTCTTTAGCGATCAGAAAAGCCTCAAGTTGTCCAACATCCAGATAAACATATTTAACACCATCTAACACCAAGATGCATTTGCACGGGTATTTCAGAAAGAAGGTAGCCCCAATGGCCAGGGTCCACTCCTTTAAAGCCAAGAAAGCTTTCCTCCGGACTTGAGTAATCCGACTCACATCCGGGAATATTTGCATGGGCTCACCACAAAAGTTCTGACCTTTCTTTTTAAAATACAAACTCAAAATCAAATTTTTATCCTGCATCGAAAGAAAAGAAACTATTAAGGTGGCACGCTGCGGGATCACATCCAAAGATGATTCTAAAAACTGGGAAAGATCTAAGGACTCTGCACCTTGGGGACCTCCTTCCTGATCAACCGCAGGAGAAGAAGTTTTGTTCTTAAGGTTCAATGGAACATAATAAATTGAGGCAAATTTTATAACGTTTACATCATCAATTAACAAGTTCTCTTTGAAATACTTATGCAACAAAATCGAGGGAGAAAGAAAATGTGTACGAGGAAAATTAAGAAAACGTAAATTCCTTGAACGATTAGTATTCTCAAGAGCTTCCAATTGATGATGAATAGAAGCACTATCTCTAATAAAAGAAGAGGCAGATGCCTCTAACACATCAAAACGACCTTCCATTTTAGTTAAGGATTTCTTATTCTTTAACAATAATTCATCATGCTCAGAGAGCTTCTGCACCACCTCCCCTGAGAAGGATTCAACCTGGGAAAAAGAAGTACGAATGGAACCTTCCATACGCACTAAATGTTCCCAGATATATTTTAAGGAAACATCCGCAGGTGCAACCACCTGCGGAGAAGCAGAAGAAAAAATAACAGGGGAAGGCAATTTAACTCTCTGTTCTCTAGACATCGGCATAACTGAAAGTTCCTGATCAGCATTATCAAGGGAATCTGACCCGGGAGCATTCTCCCGGACCAGACAAGCCTCCGATTTTACTTCCTCCTCGGGGTGGGCAATCCCCAGCGTACTAGAGGACAAATCAGACACAGTACTCACGGATGTCCCCGACTGATCTTTGTCCAAGGTTGTAACTTCAGGACCCAGAAGATGACGATCCATTGGCCCCACAAGTTTGCCAACTTTAGCAGGGGTAGCAGGGAAGGTCTTTTTTCTCCGACGACCCATGAGACCGGGTAAGAAGCTCCTCAAAGCTCCGAAGGGGCTCCAAAGGGGCGTAACCTGCCCCTTTGGTCATGCCCCTTTGGTCACGCACCCACGGGTACGCAACCGCGGGTCGCGTTACCGCGGTAGGCCAGCGTTGAAATAGCGGCGAGAGTGGGCGGGATCACAGGCTCCTCCTCTACCAGCAACTGGATCCAGGAAACAGCAGGCAGGCAAGCGTCTCACCGGAGGGGTAGCTGGGCCAGCGGTGAAATAGCGGCGAGAGTGGGCGGGATCACAGGCTCCTCCTCTACCAGCAACCGGATCCAGGAAACAGCAGGCAGGCAAGCATCTCACCGGAGGGGTAGCTGGGCCAGCGGTGAAATAGCGGCGAGAGTGGGCGGGATCACAGGCTCCTCCTCTACCAGCAACCGGATCCAGGAAACAGCAGGCAGGCAAGCGTCTCACTGGAGGGGTAGCTGGGTCAGCGGTGAAATAGCGGCGAGAGTGGGCGGGATCACAGGCTCCTCCTCTACCAGCAACCGGATCCAGGAAACAGCAGGCAGGCAAGCGTCTCCATCCTCTTGGGTTTTAACAACTTTAAATAGTTTTGTGTCATCTGCAAATTTGATAACCTCACTCGTTATTCCACTTTCCAGGTCATTTATGAATATGTCAAAAAGCAGCGGACCCAGCACAGATCCCTGGGGTATACCACTATTCACCTTTCTCCATTGGGAAAATTGGCCATTTAGCCCTACCCTCTGCTTTCTATCTTTTAACCATTTCCTGATCCACAATAGTACACTGCCTCCTATCC
Source organism: Ichthyophis bannanicus (assembly GCA_033557465.1). Taxonomy (NCBI): domain Eukaryota; kingdom Metazoa; phylum Chordata; class Amphibia; order Gymnophiona; family Ichthyophiidae; genus Ichthyophis; species Ichthyophis bannanicus. The sequence continues at coordinate 430,368,198 of CM066032.1, forward strand.
CATGACTCTTTAGTTTTGCTAAAAGTCTCTGATGAGGGACCTTGTCAAAGGCTTTCTGAAAGTCCAGATACACAATATCAACCGACTCACCTTTGTCCACCTGTTTATTCACTCCTTCAAAAAAACATAACAGATTAGTAAGACAAGATCTTCCTTGTCTAAAGCCATGTTGGCTGTCTCCCATTAGGTTGTGACTATCTACATGCTGAGTAATTTTATTCTTTATGATGGTTTCTATCATTTTTCCTGGTACTGACGTCAGGCTCACTGGTCTGTAGTTTCCCGGATCATGGGGAGGAGTGGCCTGCACAGAGCAACAGGTGCACCTACTCTTTGCCATCTTGCTGGGCAGACTAGATGGGCCATGCTGGTCTTTATCTGTTGTCACTTACTATGTTACTATGCCACCATCCTCAGCTTTGTTGTACGCTAACCCTGTCGATGTGGCAGTCACACTCAGTGCCTGTGGAAAGTGGGAGTAGCTCTCATGCAGAGTCTGTAATCAGGGCTGTCTGTCCACTAGGAAAGCTAGGCGGCCACCTAGGGTGGCTGGCCTGGGTGGAAGACAGAGTGGCACACATAACCGGCCATGTCATCCTTAGCGCCTGCTCTTGAGCTAGTGTTAAAGTTCCCGGTGGCATCCCATCTAATGCAAGCTACTCTCCTCATGCGTTAGAGAAACACACATTGTCTCCACCCATATACTATCTTTGTTCCACCCATCAATGACCATTTCCCACATTAATGGCCTAACGCTCAATTAGCCCGCTTTATCAGCTCTTTCTTGTGGGGAGTGTGTTTCTGTCTATCCAGTGTGTGGTGGCTGCAAACACCCTCCACAGCCCACACTGCTAGCACTGTTGCCAGTATTGGCCTGCCAATGTGCATAATGAGGAGCAAGGTACTGTGAGAATAGCCTGGATAGGGTTTCCTGGCCTGGATGTATCTGCACAGGGCATAGGGCAATGGCTCGGACATTGTAGTGCCCGGCCACCACCTGCATGGACAGGGTGGCCACAGCATGTCCTGCTGGGAGGTCACTCTCACCCTGACTGAGCAGTGACCACGGCATAGCTAGGTTCCCCCATAGTGCTATATAGTATTTTTAATGTACATTACTGCTGCCAGCAACAACACCCTCAGAGTACTGTAACCTTAAGGTGCCTTATAGGGTGCCCCATCAAATGCCTTATAAGGTGTCCTATAGGGGACATTATAGGGTGCCTTGGCGGACAGTACACTTTATAATGTGCCCTATGGAGTGCGTTATTGGGTGCCTTATGCGGCACTGTAGGTTACGCCACCGTGAGGGTGTGTTTGCTGGCAACACTATTTAAAATACAAGTCAAATGCCTCAACAATCACTACTTAAATGTAGAGGGTGATGCCTTAGCCAGCCTTATACATTAGGCCCACTGGGGAGTTGAACCCATCACCCCTGCACCATCAGTCAGTGCAGTAGCCATTGTGCTACAGCTCTGTTGCTGTGTTTATATGCCTGCGTACCTTCTTAAGAGTAATGCGCGGTAACGTGCCATGTACCGCTCGTTAATTTATGGCGTCTTGTAACGCGCGTTATCGGTAACGATGTACTGCCCATGTCCTTATTTGGGATTTCTGCTTCTACCGCGGATCCTAATGCGAATCACATTACCGCAGTTTAGCAAACATACCCCTTAATGTGCAGCCGGCGTTAGTGTGCAGGATGCCATATAAGGAGTGGGCGTGTCGATCTTAACGTAGCATTTCTGGTTACCGTGAGATAAAGGGAGCCATGGCACGTCAATGCACGTTAGCCTGAAGTAGGCGTGCTGACCAGCAAACACCACAAGAGAGGGGTAGCACAGTGGTTAATACATTGCCTGCTGAACCAGGGGTCATGAGTTCAGTCCCCCAGTGGGCTTAATGAGTAAGGCTGTCTGAGGCATTACCCTTTACTATAAAGCAGTGCTGCTAGAGGCATTTTCCTTTTTACTTTAAAGCAGTGCTGCTGGAGGCATTTTCCTTTTTACTTTAAAGCAGTGCTGCCAGCAAAAACACCCTTACAGTGCTGTAATCTTCATGTGCAGTGCATCATGGGTACGAGTGGATTAACCCTATCCTGGTAACCACAACAGACAGTTTGTGTGGTGACCTGCAGTCCTTCTGTAGCCAGCCAGGGGTTTGTTCAGAGCTATAACCCACTGGTTACTTCACAGCCTGTAGAACCAAAGATTGTGGGTTTGATCCCACAGTGGGGTTATTTATTGGAGCAGTCTGGGGTAGTTTATTTTTTTAATTTAAATTAGTACTGCCAGCAAAAACACCCTCACAGTGCTGTAATCCTCAGGTGCCCCATAAGCACGCTGTAATCCTCAGGTGCCCCATAAGCACACTTCCCCCCAGCACCGCCTGCCCCTTATAAGGCACCTTAAGGTTATAGCACTGTGAGGGTGTTTTTGCAGGCAGTACTAATTTAGATTAAAAAAAGAAACTGCCCCAGACAGCCCTAATAAATAACCCCACTGTGAGATCAAACCCACATCCTCTGGCTTCACAGGCAGTGAAGTAACCAATAGGCTACAGCTCTACAGCTACAAACAAACCTCTGGCTGGCCACAGAAGGACTGCAGGTCACCACACAAACTGTCTGCTGTTGTTACCAGGATAGAGTTAAGCCACTCGTACTCATGATGCACTGCACATGCAAAGCAGCAGTCTACAGATGATCACAAGATGGGGTATGCACCCCCACAGCACCTAGGCCTGGTAGGGGGTACTGACCGTGCGTGTTACTGGCACAGAGTAGCTACAGACCGTCACATTGTGCAGGTACTGTGCTCACCCTGATGGTGAGGTAGGGCACCCAGCAACAGGTTCACAGCACCTGCCCTCCCTGAGATAGGCTATGCTGCAGGTCCCCATTAGTGCCAGTGTGTGATAGGTAGTTCTTTCAGATACACCTGTGTCCATATGTATGCCCCAGTCACGTCTAGCCCTTGTGGACTATGATGCACCAGAATAGTGCATATTCTCTGTGGGTGCAATGGCCACATGATTCAAGGGTGGTGGTGTTTGGACCCATAGGCGGATTATGTAGTACCACCGAACTTGCTCTCTGGGGATCAGGGTGGGGGACAGGATCTCCCCCCAACAGATCCACATTCTACAGCCCTGCCATGGTGGCAGTAGAGAAGACCAACAACCCCAGTCCTGCTGGGAAACAGATGCGCTATAGGGCAGTCAGTGCAGATCTGTAGCATTCCATAAGGCAATAGCAGACAGACAGTAGACCTAGAAATGCTCAGCTGCCCCCCACCACTGTCTGACAGTCTCCAGCCACTGCACCCTGCAAGGTGTTCCAGCCATACACATACTAACTGCAGCTAGTATGTCTACAGCTAATATGTGTCTGGATGGAACATCTTGCAGGGTGCAGCAGCTGGAGGCTTGCTGCTGGAGCATATCTGATAGTGGTGGGGGGCAGCTGAGCATTTCCAGGCCTTCTGTCTGCCTTGCCTTATGGATGTATACAGATCTGCATTGCCTGCCCTGTGTGGTGTCTGTTCCCCAGGAGGACTGGTGTTGATAGTCCTCTCTACTGCCACCATTGCGGGGAGGTAGAGTGTGGTTCTGTTGGTGGGAAATCCTGTTTCCCAACCTGAGTAACAGAGAGTGGATTGGGTGGTGGTACGTAATCCACCTATGGGTCCCAATACCCCCTTCACCTACATTATGTGACCATGGTACCACCACAGGATATGCACTATTTTGGGTGCATCATAACCCATAAGGGCTAGACATGACTGAGAAATACAGATGTGTCTGCAGGAACTACCTAACACACACACTAGCACTGATGGGGACCTGCAGCATAGTCTATTCCTGCCATGAAAGGTGCTGTGGACCTGGTGCTGGGTGCCCCACCTCACCCTCAGGGTGAGCACAGTACTCGCACAATGTGACGTCTGTAGCTACTCTGTGCCAGTAACATACACGGTCAGTACCCCCTACCAGGCTGAGGTGCTATGGGGGTGCACACGGTCAGTTTCCCCTACCAGGCCGAGGTGCTGTGGGGGTGTATACCCCATCTTGTGATCATCTGTAGACTGCTGATTTGCATGTGCAGTGCATCATGGGTACGGGTGGGCTAACCCTATCCTGGTAACCACAGCAGACTGTTTGTGTGGTGACATGCAGTCCTTCTGTAGCCAGCCAGGGACTTGTTAATAGCTGTAGCCCACTGGTTACTTCACTGCCTGTGGAGCCAGAGATCATGGGTTCACACCCACAGTGGGGTTATTTGATAGGGCTATTCAGAGCATTGTCTATTTTTAATGTACATTAGTGCTGCCAGCAAAAACACCCTCAGAGTACTGTAACCATAAGGTGCCTCAGAAGGCCCTATAAAGCGCCTTCTGAGGCACCTTATGGTTACAGTCCATATAAGGTGCCTTATAAGTTGTCCTATGGAGTGCCTTATAGGGTGCCGTGGCAGACAGTGCACTTTATAATGTGCCCTATGGAGTGCCTTATAGGGTGCCTTATGTGGCACCTTAGGTTATGGCACGTGAGGGTGTGTTTGCTGGCAGCAATAATTAAAATACAAATAAAATGCCTCAAGAAACAATACTTACATGCCAAAGCTGATGCTTCAGCCAGCCTTATGCATTAGGCATACTGGGGGATCAATCTCATGACCCCCATATCATCAGTCAGTGTATTAACCATTGTACTACACCTCTATTTCTGTGTTTGTATGTCTGGGCGCCTACTTAAGATTACGGCGCATTAACGCGCTTAGCAGTGCTTAGCGGCACGTAGCCCATTAATGTGCGCAGCAGCATGCGTTATCGCGCAATAATCCCGTTTTGCTACTTTAAGACTGAAACGCCCACTCCTTTTATGGCAGCCTGCACACTATCGCCGGGCGCACATTAAGACGGTTTAGTAAACATACCCCTTAGTTTTGAGATTCCCATGTAAGTGCCTGGCAACCTATTAGAATAGTCAATATGTTTTTTTGTGACCCTTCACATTTGGAGATATTGTTGGTGGATACAAATATTTCTGGTATAGCTCTGAGTTAGGGTCATGAGTTTTTTGACCTCATAATATAGCTGAAAAATTATACAGGATATGACTGTTTATCATTTTTCCTCTTTTTTTTTTTTTTAACCAAGGAGCATGTTTACTAAAGGGTACACCAGTAGCATGTGTTTGTGGTGAAAAACTAGGCTGAGGTCTGTGCTTTTTAAGGGGGATGTACCCATCCTCCTGATATTACAGATTTGCTAATGTGCTGTATTGCACTAACTAGCATGTGGGTGCACTCACCACCACCCCTTGAAGTGGCTTTAAATATGCCCACACTAACTGCAATATTTGCGATTAACAAGTATCCAAAATGCCCATGCTAAATACAATGCACCGTCAACTCCCATTTTCTGCCCCTAACCTACCCAGTCACTGACCAATCATGCACTACCCAGTTAGCATGCGATGTTTACGGTGGACCCCCATGCTAACAGGGCAATTCCGCACTGATGTTTAGAGCATATTAGTAAACATGCCCTCTACTACTTCTACTTCTTATCATTTGTATAGCACTACAAGGCATACGCAGTGCTGTAAATATAGATGTAAGACACAGTTCCTGCTCATCAGAGCTTATAATCTAATCAAGATGAAGAACATCACAAAACAGAGGACTGGAGTATGGTACGATACACATAAGTAGTGAATAAGGGAATGAATAGCATCAGGATCCAAACGCATCCTTGAGGAGGCATCGCCCCATGGTAACGGCAGGAGGACATATCAGGCACACCCTCAACGACTAGTATAGGTCTACTTCACCTCCTGTGCTAATTTTTGGGGCTTAACATGCATTGCAATAACACATTTTAGTAAATGTGTCCCTAAATTTTACTTAGTTGAGTTTTTCTTTAGAGCTTCTTTTCCTTGCCAGAAGTGGCATCAAACTAAATTCAGATGCAAAAGATGGGATAGTTTAGATGGTGCAAACTGACAATGTTTTGGTACTTGATTTTTTGCTGTTTTAAATTAAATGAAAGTGAATTAAAGTTTTCATGTATTTATTTTAACTCTTTTTTTCTACTTAATTCTTACCCTCAGTAGTTTTTATATGAAAGAAAACAAAACTAAACTAAAAATGTTGTACTGTATTGCACACTGGTCTCTTATTATAAAACACTCAAACCTTGAGTTTTAAATAGAATCTTTGATATGAAAAAGAAGGTGAACGAGTACATTCTTCTTTCAATAATCTCTAGAACGGCATGCATTATTGCCTCAGAAAAAGAGCTCTTGTTCTAAGTGAATGGTGTTCAGTCAGATTGAAATAATTATAAAAAGTTAGATCAAATAATCTATCTCAAATGAAAAGAAGGAATTAAATTATATTTCCAAAATAATTGCTGTAATTTTAATGACATTCATAAATTTTGTTGCTCATTGAAATATTTAAATTCATCAAGTATTGCCATTATTCCCAGCTGAAAGTGGGCTTAATGCTTCACAGTATATCCTGACAAATGAAACATCGAAGAATCTTTAAAAACTCTCATAAGCTTTTAGGGATTCAAGATAAGAGTATGATTTCAAGTGTTATTTCTAAAGATCATAAATCAGAGTCAATACTATTCAACACTTGATAAATAATAATAGGCATCTCTCTACGCTGTTCTATTTTTCCTGCACAAGGGTTTAATGGAGAAAAATCACAACGTTCTGATAGAGAAAAATATGGGGCATTTTTACTAAACCGCAGTATAGGAGCAGTCTTTTCCATGCGGTAACAGCAGCGATAAGGGGTTCCCGTGCGGTAAGTATGCTGGGCGTGTCAGAGGCATACCAGCGTTACGGGGTGCAAATGGACAGTTACCGTGTGGTAACAGCACATGCTGTGTTAAGGGGTGGCAATGGTCACTTACCGTGTGGTAACAGGACATTAAGGGGTGGTAGTGTACACTTACCAGTTGACCCAGACATCTGCTGCACATACATCACTGACCTGCTGCAATGCGCCATGGCAGAGCCACTAAAGCCATGTTCACAGATGTCCATGATGGGGAATGCCATACTGGGCTACCAAGTGTGTGCCCATAATGCATAGAAATGCAGAACAGGGGTGTCCAACCTTGTCCTGGAGGGCCACAATCCTTGCAGATTTTTGGGATAGCCCTAATGCATATGCATGAGATATCCTGCCAACCTGACTGATTTGTGGCCCTCCAGGACTGGATTTGGAGACCCCTGCCTTACATCGCTGTCTTTTAAGATTGTGAGTGGGCAAGGTGTAGATGTCCTAGACATCAAAAAAGGTAGACAGAATTTGTCACATTCCTCCTCACTTCTATTAGACAACTTTTTGGTGGTGGTGAGAATCAAGGAGGAATGTGATAAATTCTATCTACCCTTTTGATGTCTAGGACATCTGTACCTTGCCCACTCACAATCTTAAATAACAGAGGTGTAAGGCAGGGGTCTCCAAATCCAGTCCTGGAGGGCCACAAACCAGTCAGATTGGTAGGATATCTCTAATGCATATATATCTCATGCATATTAATTAGGGCTAGACCAAAAACCTGCCAGGATTGTGGCCCTCCAGGACAGGGTTGGACACCCCTGATGTAGAAGAATGATTGTCTGCAGGTCATAGAAGAGCCAGGACTGTCCAAGTGCACTCAGGCACAAAATGAACAAGTGGGAATCAAACCCTGGCCCTTTGACCACGGAGACATTGCACCAACCAGTAGGCTACACCTCTACACAGCTCTACAAGGATGTATAGAGCCTGCAGATCTCTGATCAAACTATTTGCTGTCTGCTGGCATAGTTTGGGCCCTCCACTACTCATGAGACTCTGCACATGCAGAACAGTGCTATGCAGCTGATGAACCAATGGAGAATGCACTGATCCAGCATATCAGCTCAGTAAGACACACTGGCTGTGTGTGCTACATGCACATAACAATAGCAAGCCATGCTGCAGAGCAGTTTCAGTTGTCACCCTGAGGGTGAGAAGGGGTGCTCAGCACCTGGTCCACTGACCCTGCACTGTTAGAGATGGTCTCTGCTGTTGTGCTGTAGGTCTACATCACTGCTAGTGTTTAGCAGGTGTTGTCTGCAGTGTGTTAGGCCTTTTTTTTCTGTATGCTGAGAGTGAGAGTGCCAACAGTTCAGCCCTGTATTCTGTCCATTGGACACTAACTCTCCAATAACAATGCAGGTTAGTAGCCAGTGTCAATATGCTGCTGTTATGGGACAGCCACTGCAGTGGAGGTGTATAGGCTGGTGTGGTGGCCACTGCTACAGTCCTGTCAGGACCCCAGTGAATAAGCCATGAACCACTGCTGCCTCAACCATTGAGGACTAACAATTAACTACATCATGGGCAGAAAGACTGCCCGCTGCCCTTCACTGGGCTGTGTCAGCCAAGCACAAACCAACTAAAGTAGGTCTGCCTGTCAGCATGCACATAATATGATCACAAGCACTCTGCCTCAAGATACTCAGCATAGATATCAAACCATTTACTCAGTGATTCGCAGCCCCAGACAGAGAACACATTCACATTAAGGAAGCCAGATATTGTAACACAGCAACGTGGATGCATAGCCATGCCATGGTCACTTTTTGTTTAAGTGAGAGTGCCATCACAGCATGACATACAGTGTTCACCCAGGCAATGCACATGGCAGACGGGCACAAGGGTCTCTTAGCCAGTGACCCTACCAATGTGGCAGACACATCCAGGCAAATCTGCGCTGTTTCAAGTGATACGCACAATCCTCTGCCTCACCTTATTCACATTTTATTTATTTATTTATTTACATTCTCTTATATACCGCGCTATTCTGCATCAGTGCGGTTTACATTGAACAAACTGAAATTACATTGAACAGGGAATTATAACTTGGAGATAACTATTTTACAGGGAACATTTGCTATGGAGGGTTAAGTGTCTTGCCCAAGACCACAAGGAGCACCTGTGGGACTAGAAACCCCAGTCCTTCCAGCCCAAGGTTGCTGTCCTCTAGTGGGATTTGAACCCCCGACCTTCCGGCCTTCCAAACAGGCTGGGAAAAACTCAGACAATGTGAGCCAAAGTGCAGTGCAGAAAGCTACAGGACAGTCATACATACACACACAAACAAACAAACACACACGTATACACTCTCATTGGCGTACTGAGCAAAAGCAGAGATAGTTGGCATTCCTGCTTGACACTCCTGTCTCAATGTCAGCTCAAAGAATGTGTGCTCTGTTTGCACGTTCTATATTACCATGCTTTGCCCTCACCACAGATTGATAATGTGTGCACTGTTTGCACATTCTATATTACCATGTGCTATTAGCCTCCACCCAGCTGTAGATAGTGTAGCCTGTCAGTGCTCCTGGTGGGTGTTTCCACCCTTGCTGGCCATCTCCTTGAGGGCTGCACATACTGGAGCTGTACTTACACTGTCAGCTAAACCTTGTCCCCAGGAATATGCAATACATAAACCCCAGCGGGGACCTAAACCTGTGACCCTCCACACATATACACACCAACTGTGTGTGTTGCACCACAGTGCTCCTTTATGGTAAGAACAGTTCCTGTTGCTGACATGCTTCCCTTCAGCTGACCTTTGGCATATTCTGCAATGCACATGGTGCACATGACCAGGACAAGGCTTCTGTCTGCTGCAGGCTGGTGCCACTTCCCATGCCACCACCAATATCCCACTATGCAGACATGTCCATGCACTGTCAGTGGTGTTGGTTGCAGTCCCAGCATGTTAAACGTGTGGGTTTGGCAGGTGCCTTGGGCAGAAGGTCCAGCTGGGTGGGGGGGGGCAGGGGCACACATGGACGACAATGCAGCCCTCCCACCAGCTTTCCATGCAGGGGCTCCATCACCGCCTGCCACCAATACATCTCGGGGAGAGGATGGCAGCCACTGCTATAGTATTTCCCCGGGCACTTGCATTTTCCAGCAATCTGGAGGGCTACAGTGTCTGGCACTATCGGCCTCTTCCCCCACAGCTAGGTTCTATGGCAGTGGTGGGGGGGAGGCAGCCTAGATCTCTGCCTGGGGTGCCAGGACCCTTGGACCACCCCATGTATCACATTGCCTTTCCACAGCAGTAGCAGGACTGTGTGCTGCCACTGTCACTGTGGGATCATGACGAACATCAGATGGTTCTGCAGATGGCAGAATACCCATTTGTGGAGAGGCTAAAAAGGTTGGGGCCCATCAACCTGGAGAAGAGATGGCTGAGGGGAAATATGATAGAGGTCTATAGATTATTGACCGGAATGGAAAAGGTAAAAAACGTAGGTCACTTTTTATGCCATCAGACTGTAGACAGACTAGGGGACCTGCAATGCGGCTACTGTGTAACCCATGTGGGTCTTCTAGGTGAAAATATTTTTTCAGTCAATGCGTAATCAAACCCTGTAATCCATTACTGGATGATATGGTAAAAGCTGTCAGTGTAACTGGGTTTAAAAAAGTTTGGACGGGTTCCTGGGTAAAGGTCCATAAACCATTGCTAAACAGGATCCAAGTTATGCACTGCTTGCCTCATTAGAGTTACTGGGGATCCTGTGTGTCTTTTGGGGAAATTGCTAGGTACTTGTGATCTAGATTGTGCACTGTTGGACACAGGATACTGGGCATGACGAACCTTGGTCTGACACAGTTTGGCATATTTTGTAGTCTTATGTTCCTATGTGCCATCTAGGCAGCTGCCTGATCCCCCCTGTGCACCAGCAGCCCCCACTGCATGACCCATGTGCCACCTCCTTTGCCCCCATTTGCACCATCAACATAGTGCCCTTTCATATTTGGGCACTATGCTGTTGCTGCTAATGGAGCACTACTATCACACTTTTGGGCTTCTCTCTCTGTACATCACATTGCAGATGTAAAATAAATTCTCTTTCCTCAAAAAACACCCTTTCTGCCAGGTTTTGAATTACGTTAGGGTTCCTGCCGTTAATGTGCCTGCCCATTGACCCCCCCCCCCCCCCCACTCTCTGCCCTGTGCATGCCTTCTCTCCACCCATAGAGTGCTTTACGCTGCTGGTGCTCTTAGCGCCCGCTAGTGTCTTTTTGCATTTGCTATGTTGCACATGCACAGTTACTACACGCTAACAGCACATTTTCTCCTTTACCGCCGTTTATTAAACATATCTCATAATATATCATAATATGGGTAACATTGTAACAAATTTACTAACGTGTTAACCAATCAATGTATGTTAAATAACTCACTTCCCTCCCATCTTATCCATGAATGAAACGCTAGACACTGCGGTGGTGGCAAAACCTTGCCCACAGCTTTTTTCCAGATCACATCAATACATGAAATATCTGGCACTTATCACCTCTCAAATCATTCTTTCCCCTGTCTCCACTTTTACATCTTCTACACTGCTTCAACTCATTCTCATCATCCCATTTCTACAACCACATTTGGCCATTCGGCTAGTTGGTGCTGACCTAGACATAATGAGGTCCATGAAAAACCTTATGGAAGGCTACCATACCATTTTTCCCATAGCCTGAGGTGACACCAAACCTGCCCTATAGCTCCTGGTGGTGATAAACATTAACTATTAAATCTTTCCAACATTTTAGTTCCTTCTATATAGTTTAATTTCAACTTTGTCATATTCTGGGAATAAGTCCACCCCAACCTTGCCCCTGCTGTGACTGCAACTCTTCCTCCACTGACCTACCCCACAGAGTCACCACCTTCCCCAAATCACTCTAAGAACCAGCTGTGAAAATAGAAACTAGAAGAGGCAGGAGGGAGGGCATGCAGAAACTACTACCTGTTCCTTCCTTACCAGCCTCTCCCAAACTGACCTGCAGCCCACTAAATTTCAAATCCCATCTCCCAACAACCCCTCCCCACTGTGAACTCCCATAAACTTGAGCAATCAATAGCTCCAAACATTCCTTCCCCTCCCCACATTGACTATTGCCCCTTGGCCATGTTATAGGGGCTTGGCTATGTTATAGGGGCCAGTGGTTTAAAGTACTGACCCTCCTTATTCTCTCTTGGTCCAATTTACTAATTTTGGAGGTAATTGTATCTACCTTTTCTGCATGCAAAACACTGATTTACATGCATAAAGGTCTTTTTATAAATTAGGTTATGCCTAAAAGTATATTCAGTGCACTTAATAATGCACTTGTCACTTGGTTTGCAGCTTGTCATGCTGTGAGGGCTTGTGTACATCAGTGATGCTGACGGCTAAGCTATCAGTAGTTTAACTACTGACAGGGTCTCCCAAGATAGACAGGTCTGAGTTGAGGTGCCAGACAAAGACAAACCACCCATCTGGGCAGCAAGAGCAGAATGGGACAGTGTTGGTGGTGGAGGATAACATTTCTGTGACAACAGCAACAACATTAAACTTAAACTGCGCAGAAGGAAGGCCTGTCAGTCTATTTCCGTATGTTGCCATGAAAACCCAATGGATAGTCACAAAATAACAAATTGCACTATAGTGCTGGAAGATGAGACTCCCAGGTCAGAAGGCACCCAACTGGCTACTGGGGATTTGCTGAAGACTTTTCAGAGTAAAGCCAGCATTTATGATATGGTTGGATCAAAGCCCTTGGGACGTTTGACTGCTGATGTAGCTGCACATGAAATGAGAGGCTGAAGCTGCAAAGATGTCTTACATATTATGACATGGAACATACGAAGCATGAACCAAGGGAAGTTGGAGGTGGTCAAGAATGAAAAGGAAAGTGTACAACTTGATCTGTTGGGGGTCAGTGAACTGAAAGGATTGAAAACGGGCACTTTGCATCAGATGATCACATGATCTACTATGTTAGAAATGAAATATAAAGAAGAAATGGTGTTGCATTTATAATTAAGAAGAAACTTGCAAGAACTGTAATGAAATACAATGCAGTCAGTGAACACTTAGGGGTATGTTTACTAAACTGCGGTAATGCCATTCGCGTTAGGATCCGCGGTAGAGGCAGAAATACCCAAATAAGGACATGGGTGGTACATCGTCACCAATAACGCGCGTTACAAGGCGCCATAAATTAACGAGCGTTACATGGTACGTTACCGCGCGTTAATCTTAAGAAGGCGCGCAGACATTGAAGCACAGAAATAGAGCTGTAGCACAATGGTTATGACACTGACTGATGGTACAGGGGTCATGGGCTTGATTCCCCAGTGTGCCTAATGCATAAGGCTGGCTGAGGCATTGCCCTTTACATTTAAGTAGTGACTGTTGAGGCATTTTGATTTTATTTTAATTAGTGCTGCCAGCAAACACACCCTCACGGTGGCGTAATCTAAGGTGCCACATAAGGCACCCCATAATGCATGCCATAGGGAACATTATAAAGTGCACTGTCCTCCAAGGCACCCTATAATGTCCCCTATAGGACAACTTATAATGCACCTTATAAGGCGCTTGATAGGGCGCCCTGTAAGTTGCCTTATGGGGCACCTTAAGGTTACAGTACTCTGAGGGTGTTTTTGCTGGCCGCACTAATGTACATTAAAAATAGGCAATGCCTCAGACAGTCCTATCAAACAACCCCATGATGGGTTTGAACCCATGACCTCTGGCTAGACAGGCAGTGAAGTAACCAGTGGGTTACAGCTGCTAACAACCCCCTGGCTGGCTGCAGAAGGACTGCATGTCACCACACAAACTGTCTGCTGTGGTTATCAGGATAGGGTTAACCCACCCGTACCCATGATGCACTGCACATGCAAATCAGCAGTCGACAGATGGGCACAAGATGGCGTATGCACCCCCACAGCACCTTGGCCTGGTAGGGGGAACTGACAGTGTGTGGTACTGGCACAGAGTAGCCACAGACCGTCACATTGTGCAGGTACTGTGCTCACCCTGAGGGTGAGGTGGGGCGCCCAGCACAAGGTCCACAGCACCTTTCATGGCTGAAATGCACCATGCTGCAGGTTCTCATCAGTGTGTGATAGATAGTTCCTGCAGACACACCGAGGATACATCTGTGTCCTTCTGTATTTCTCAGTCATATCTAACCCTTATGGGCTATGATGCACCCAGAATAGTGCATATCCTGTGTTGATGCCATGGTTATATGATGTAGGTGAAGGGGGGGTGGTGTTTGGACCCAGAGGCAGATTATGTATCACCACACAACCCACCCTCTGGGGCTCAGGGTGGGGAAACAGAAAAATCCACCAATAGATCCACATTCTACGTTCCTGCAATGGTAGCAATAGAGGGGGACCATCAACCCCAATCCTGCTGGGGAATAGACACGCTACAGGGCAGGCAATGCAGAGTTGTACACATCCATAAAGCAATAGCAGACAGACAGTAGGCCTAGAAATTCTCAGCTGCCACCCACTGCTATCTGACATTCTCCAGCATTAATCCTCCAGCCGCTGCACCCTACAAGGTGCTCCAGCAAGACACATACTAGCTGCAGACAGTCTGCTAGCTAATCCATAGTGCATGGTCCTGTAAGAGATACATGTACCCAGAACTGGGATGTCAGCATACACACCAAGCAGATAAATCAGTGATTGGGCCCCAAAAGGGACCCATAAATATCAAACAAAAAAAATACTATATAGCACTATGGGGGAACCTAGCCATGCCGTGGTCACTGCTCAGTCAGGGTGAGAGTGACCTCCCAGCAGGACATGCTGTGGCCACCCTGTCCGTGCAGGTGGTGGCCGGCCACTACAATGTCCGAGCCATTGCCCTATGCTATGTACAGATGGATCCAGGCCAGGCCATCCTATCCTGGCTATTCCCACGGTACCTTGCTCCTCATTATGCAGATTGGCAGGCCAATACTGGCAACAGTGCTAGCAGTGTGGGCTGTGGAGGGTGTTTGCAGCCACCACACACTGGATGGACAGACACACACTCCCACACCTATGCCAGCATTGTGCACAGTGCAGGCATGGCTATGGTAAGCAATACAGTTGGGGTCACTCCCCAGGGTGGTAAACACTGTCAGACACCAGACCTGTAGCACACTCCACAGACATCAGAAAGGTTGCTATGATGCAGCTCAATCAGCAAATTGTGCTTAACTTTGTAATTGCTATCTGCCAGTAATCATAGCAACCGTTTGATAGATGTTTACCATATGCCCAGGTTTAGGGTGGCATTGCCAAGGTATGCAAGTGCTAGTATTGGGAGATGCACGCAGGGCCCAACATCCTGCTGCTCCAGATAACTTACCCACTCAGATAACTCTTACACATAACAGCAATCCAGAACAAAGGATCAAAATGTGAAAACACTGTATTTCTGTCAAATATCGAACCTTGATGTAACCTACTCAATGTATATATATTTATTTATATATATAATTATGTAGATAGTTCTCCCCAGTTCACACCCAGTTTATCTTCCCTGTTATCTGTAAACCTAGATCAGTCATGTATTGACAGGTATATCGTTGTTCAATGTAAACCGCACTGATGATGAATAGTGCGGTATATAAAAAATGTTAAATAAAAAATAAATAATAAATAGGATAATGGAGCCTGTGGGTGCGGGTGTGTCTGCCCCTGTTGGCCACAGCTTTAGGGCAGAGGTTCCCAACTCCATTCCTGGTGGGCCAAAAACTGTTCGGGTTTTCATGCTGTCCCTCATGAATATGCATGAGATACATCTGAATACCATGGGGGTGGCGCATAGAAATGCAGCACAGGCATCTTTATTAGAGGCAGCATGGACCTGGATGGTGTTTGGCCCTCCAGGACTGCATTTGGGAGACTCTGCTCTAGGTAATGCGCATGTTTATGGTGTCTGTGCTCTGTAGGGTAAAATGTAGGTGTTTTGGGCATGTTTACGTCATCTGCAATAAAGGTTCTGTCTGTATTAGCACGTTTTAGTAGTGGGTAAAATATGGGGACTGGGTTGGCAGGAACCACAGCTGGGACTTGAACCTGTGAACTTCTGCTTCTGAA
Organism: Ichthyophis bannanicus; assembly: GCA_033557465.1. Lineage (NCBI taxonomy): Eukaryota > Metazoa > Chordata > Amphibia > Gymnophiona > Ichthyophiidae > Ichthyophis > Ichthyophis bannanicus. The sequence continues at coordinate 430,384,157 of CM066032.1, forward strand.
TACACTGGTTTTGTGCACTGCACCACTGTGTTGTCACAGAGTCAGTGTATTCCCTGGTGATACCATGACTGTTTGTCAGACAGGGCCTGTCTGTTGCAGTGCATGACACCCTCCTACACAGGGCTAGGCCACGGTCTGCTCTGGGCAGCTGCCACTGCCCCCTCCACCACCAGTATCCCTCTGCCACCATGCTGACATGCACTTCTGCTGGTGGTGCTGGTGAAGCGCAGTCTCAGGCCATCCAGTGTGCGGGTAGGTGGCTGCCTATGGTGCGGGTTCTGGGGTAGGGGTGCCTGCATAGGTGTTCACGCTTCCCCCCAGCACTGCCTGCCAATGTTCCGTGCCCTTCGGGGTAGCTGCTGGGTACTATCCCTTGTGACACTGTGGGAAACACAGTCGCGCCCATGTTGGGCCTTCAGCAGTTGCTGTCTGGCTGCTCTGCTGTTTCAGCATTCGTATGGGCCATCTAGGCATCACCCAAGTCCGCACTGTGGCCCAGCTGTACCACAGCATGTGCCGCCTGCGGTCCTCTGTATCTCCTTTTCCGGCATCTGTCCAGTTGTCCGTTCTGACATGGCCACCCTGCTTTTGCAGGACATGTGCACGCCATAGGACACCTGTCCAATAACAAGGGAAAGCCCTGATCAGCGCTATTTCACTGTGGGCTCATTCACCTTGTATGGGGACAGAACATAGACCCTACCACGATTAATATCTTTTTTTTTCTAGCTTTCTCGGGGGGGGGGGAGGGGGTTGATGTTTCTCATTAATATCACTATTGGTCAGCTTGGTTATGGTTTTTTTCCAGTTTGTTGAGGTCATTTTCAATGTTTATGTGCCCTTTTGTTCTGTGCACATGTATCACACTTATCTCTTTTTTTGTTTCCCTGCCTATGCTGTACATTGCTGACACTTAAATGGTTTCTCTCCCCTTCAAATGTGCATTTAAGGGCAGGTTTTCAATCGCGTTAGGATTCAGCTTTTCAGATCAGCGCGTTAGTGTGAATGGAGCCTCTCCCCGCCCACACTCCGCCCATTGACCCCTTCTCTCCGCCCTCTTCTACCTTCTGCGGTGTTTTTACCATGCCGCGGAATGTCTACGATCGTTACGTAATGTTACCGCGCGTTATGAGACGTTAACATCTCATAACGCGCGTTAACGTTACTTAACGATCGTTAACATTACATAACGCGCGTTATGTAACATTACCGCAGTTTATTAAACATACCCCTTAATTTCTATTCGTCTACGAGGAATGCCTATCAACACATCTATAATTCAAGTTTATGCCCCAGCAACAGCTGCAGAAGAGGATGAAATTGGTGAGTTCTATGAACAAGTACAAGCTGAAATTGACAGAACAAGCTAACAGGATATCCTGATAATCATGGGTGAATGGAACACAAAAGTTGGCAACAAAGAAATGACAAAATGTTTGGAAAATATGGATTGGCAACATAAATGAAGCTGGAGAAAGACTGATAGAATTCTGCAAGACCAACGATCTATTCATCTCAAACACCTTCTTTCAACAACACAAGTGGCGACTGTACACATGGACTTCACCCAATGGATTGCACAAAAATCAAATTGACTATATCTGTGGAAGTCAACAAAGACAAAACCTAGAGCTGACTGTGGTACAGATCACCAATTACTAGTATGCAAACTCAAGCTACAGTTGAAAAAGAGCAAGCCACTCATGAATGTAGCAAATTATGACCTTGAGAATATACCACTGAAATTTAAAGATTGCAAAATCAATTTACTGCTTTAGATACAAATGACAGAACAGCAGAAGAGTTACGGGATGACATCAAGAAGGTTGTGATGGATGAAAGCGAGAAGTCTCTAAAAAAGAAGAAAAAGCAAAAACGGCCAAAATGGATGACCAAAGAAACTCTGAAAATTGCCCAGAAACACAGAGAAGCTAAAGCCAGAGGAGAAAAAGAGGCAATCGCAGAACTCAACAGAGGTTTCCAACATGCAGGAAGACAAGACAAGGAGAACTACTCCAATGATGCATGCAAGGAAACAGAAGAAGAAACTATTAGAGGAAGAACAAGATTGGCTTTCCTAAAGCTATGAGAGTTAAAGAAAAAAGCCCAGCCCCGAAATGGAATGTTACAAGATGCTCAAGGATCTATATTTAGAAGATCAAGAAAAGGTGGAAAGAATATACAGAGTTTTTAATCTGATAAAGATAAGTGGACCAACAGCCGTTTCAACCTGTACCCTATGAACCGGAACCATTGGTGATGAAGAAAGAAGTCAAAGCATCATTGAAATCCTTATCAAAGAACAAAGCACCAGGCATTGATGGCATTCCCATAGAAGTATTACAGAAATCTGATGCAGCTGTTACCATACTTACAAGACTTTACCATGAAATTTGAAAGACAACAACATGGCCAACTGACTGGAAAAGATCTGTGTTTATACCAATACTAAAGAAAGGTGATCCAACTGATTGTGGAAATTATCACACAATTGCTCTGATCCCACATGCCAGCAAGATTCTACTGACGTTTATTCAACATAGACTACAACCATATCTGGAATGTGAAGTGCTAGCAGGGTTCAGGAAAAGGCAAGGAAGTCTTGTCATCTGAGCTTCTAAAGAAAGCTTAGGTTTGATCTCCTCTAATACCAACTGGTTTGTTCTTCGGGCAGTCCATGGTATACACAGTATTCGCCGCCAGCACCATAATTCAAAGGCATCAATTTAGGCCTTAACCTAAGGTGCCTTATAAGGTGCCTTAACTTAAGGAGCCTTAGGTTAAGGCACCTTAACTCAAGGCACCCTAAGGACTTTAAGGTGCCGTAGGTTAAGGCACCTTATAAGGCACCTTACTTCCACATAGCCAGGCATCTGGTGAATCAACTCCATCAGCCAACAATTGTGCTTGCATCCATACATTCTCCAGTGGCTTCCCTGCCCCCCCTTTCAACAGGATACTGGGCTTGATGGACCTTCGTCTGACCCAGTATGGCATATCTTATGTTCTTATTTTCCTTGAGTGGGTTGGTGTGACAGTGCAAACTTTCATTGCTTCTGCAGCAGATGCTGACTGATTTATTTATTTTATTTATTTATTTATTTAACACTCATTTATATACCGCATATTCCAAAGTTCAGTTGCGGTGCACAATTAACAATAATTAACAAAGCACAGTTTGTTTTACATAGAACATCTTAAAATTTTACATTGAACATCATAAGTTAACAAAGTAAAGTGTGATGAACTAAACAGTATTTATAAGTTAGAGCAGTGAGAGTAACAATTAACTAACAAAATGTAATGTCTAAACAGCATAAGACAGTACATAACATATGTAACTATATACAAGTGGAGGTATTTGGGCATAAGAGCTTGGGTCGTCGTTTCATTTAAGCTATATGTGTTGTCCATTTAGATGGTAGGTTTGTGCTTAATGTGATCGGGTACCTGTTTAGCCTTTATCTAAGTTGAGTGCTAGGTTTTCCATGGATATCTCACAGCACTTATTTGAATGTGTGACTGTCATAACAACAGAAGGAATGTAGTCACATTGCACACAACATAGGCTTATGTTGTGTGCAATGTGACTACATTCCTTCTGTTGTTATGACTGTAGAACACTGCATCTATTCTCATGCAGCTGGACTATCTCACAGTCTGTCCCAGTTATCTACATTATTAACATTGGAAAGTTATGATATCAGTGACGTGCACATGCATGATATGCATCCATTTGTGCCCATGTGGTTGTGAGCATTCTTGTCTGTGTCATCTCTGATGTGCCGCATTCTTTGCAATGTGGGGTCATGATAGTCTATATTACGTACATGTGAGGTATTGTTGAACACTGAAACAATGTGTGATCTTGTAAACATCCTATAGTTTAGCACAACACAGAACATGTCCACATATGTGAGAACATGTAAAGAACATTACATATGCATGGGGCACTGAGAGACACAGAGCTGCATTGGTATGTGATGGCAGGCATACAGCGATGTAGCCAGAATATGATATGCAGGACCCATCTATATCAGTCTGCCACCATTGCACAATTTTGAAGTCCTTTAGCATGGTCTTAATTTTATTAATGTCTAACATTTATGTGACCTCTATTTCTAGCATGGAACTTATGTCTGTTATATGTCCTTCATAGGTAGAGGATTTGCTGCAGCTGCGCAGGAAGAGGCCAGGGTTTATCCAGCATGTGCTGGATGAGATTAGCCCTCCGCCTGATAGTGAGTCAATGGTACATGCATGTAGACCCAGCTGACATATTCAACTGTGAAATCAATTCTAGATAGCCCATGTCCAAAAGCATTGCACATATCTTAATGCAAATGCTATCTACATGTACCCTTTCCAGCATCATTTGGTTAGGACCATACAGGCAGGCAGAGTTTGCAGCACCTAGAACATGTTCTCTCCTCATACCTGTCCTGCATTATACCATAGAGGTAGTGTCATCAGTTGTGATGTTGTACATGTCATCCATATCTTCAGCCTCTACATGTTATGTCTACAGCCGTGCCAAAGTGCCTATATGATGTCCCATCCCTCCACATACTCACAGAAAAGACACAGTTAACACACCCAACATGTATTGGACTGAAAGAACTTTTCACCATTGTCGAGGTAATTCCCTTTCCAATATCACACATCAGCCTACATATGCATCACGTATGATCTCAGTACTCTAATTATCCTGAACATATGGGCTGACAGTGAACCTCCTGATAGTAATGTTACTCATATACATGTTTGAGCAGTCACTTTCTTGCCCACACAACATATTGCAGTGTGATTATAGCATGCTCAATGGTAAAACCTTGACATGATGCTCATCTGACATCACTGTCACTGTCATCTGCCAACAAGAGGCCTGCCGGGGGATCCAAGATGGTGGTCGACAGGTGCGGTGGCTCTGACCGGCTCCTCTAATGGAGAAGAGGAAAGCTAAGATGGGCAAGAAGTCCTTCTCTGTCCCTGCAGCTTCCTCTCTATTACCTCTGGTGGCTTCAGATCCTTTGGACTCCTTTGTGGTCTGGTCACATCAACAGGCAGTTTTGGCACTGGCTCAATGTCCCGCTAGTGGTTCACTGGAGTCGGGTGGCTCGGCTGCCAGCTTGGGGCCGGATATCTCTCCAATGTCTCGGTGGAGACTCCAAAGGCGACACTGCTGGTATCCAGCCTCGAGAACCTGTAGGAAGCTCACCCCTCCAACGGTGGTTAGCGGACTCTTACGAGAGGGCTGGCTCTGGGACACGGAGGAACTACCATTGGAGTTGTTCTGGGTCATCGTCCCGGCAGTGAGCTGCCAAGGGCAAGCAAGAATGCGGCCGTGGAGTCGGCTGCTTGCAGTTAATCGGCAATGGATTTGTTGAGTTTAGGAGAGGGTGCTGGAGCAGCAGGAGTTCCAATGTTGTTTACACTTGCTCGCCCTGAAGAAATCCATCTGGTCTGCCATTGTGAAGCTTGGTGAAACTTTTGTTTCTCAGTTTTCAGCTCTTTCCAGTCAAGTTCGAGATAACTTTCTGACATTACAAAAGCATGTTGAAGAAATATCTTTTTTACAGACTGTTTCAACTACTTTACAGTCTAAGGTGACTTTATTGGAAAATCATGTGGATTCATCTGTTAAGGACTCTTTAAATATGAAGTTCAGATTGGAAATGTTAGAAAACTCTGTCAGACATTTAAATCTTCGTCTGATAAATTTTCCTAAATTTCCTTATGCCAATTCTACAATTGGCATGTGTATGACACATGGCATTGCTATATGCAGTTGCCCATGTAATGGTAATCAAAAATCCAATGATACATACTCAAATACAACAAAAAATATACTTGTATAGAATTTGTCGATCAACTTTTCAAACCAACTGTTGCTGTAATCATCATCAATTCTGCTTTATAGAGAAAGGTCTCAGTTTAAGCTGGCCGGTGTTATCCGTGACACAAGATCACAGGGTCACAAACACCAATTCTCAAAAGCCCAATTTTACATCAATGACCTCCTCTATAAGATCCCCAAACAGGTAATGGAAAAAAAACCCCCACCACTTATCTTCCAAACATTGCAGTTTAACGAGGTCATTACAGCCCCAATGTTTCAATTTAAGTGCTTACAAGCGTTTTGCAAATCATATCGCTACTTCAGGGGGACAAAAATACTAAAACCAAAAACAAACAGCAATCATTATGAAATGCCTCCATCCAAAAACATACCCACATTAACACATTAAAAAAAAAACCTACCTCACTCACCCTAACACATCAAGGTATCGCACGCTACCAACCTGCTGAATAACTAGCAACTCTGCTTCAACCAGCCTGTCAGCTTCCTACCAACACGCATGCACCCATCATCACATAACCTCTCTATTTAAACAGTTCTCCTCCTATCAAATCTTCAAACCAATAAACCAATCAGGAAATAGATGACCCTTTTCATAGCAATGTGTAGACCATTTTCTGAGAAAGGCCACAGTGTGTGTGGAAATTGTTCAATATTTGGAGTGTCTATTGTGATTTTTTTAATTGCAGTATGGATGTAAACACTTTAAATTGAACAAACACACCTCTTGTGATTCGTGCTCTGTGGTCTATGGGATTTTGTGCCCATGTGATTTATTATATATTGGCAAAACTAGTAGATCGTTTAAAAAGCAGCTGTTGGAACATAAGAGTACGTTTTCATGTAAAGTGCTGGAAGCTCCGATAGTAGCACATTGCTGTGAAAAGGGTCATCTATTTCCTGATTTACGATGTTTCTGTCTTGACCAGGTATTAGTGGGTCGAGAGGGTCATACTCGGGAACAAACTTTAGTGGTGTGTGAGCAGAGATGGATTTATACAGTGGGTACAGTGATTCCTGAAGGTTTGAATGCCCAAATTGAATGGGGTAGTTGTATCTAGGTAGTTGGAGAAAGCCAGGTGAGGTGAATGGAGGTGGAGCCGATTGGTTTATTGGTTTGAAGATTTAATAGGAGGAGAACTGTTTAAATAGAGAGGTTATGTGATGATGGGTACATGCTCGTTGGCAGGAAGCTGACAGGCTGGTTGAAGCAGAGTTGCTAGTTACACAGCTGGTTGGTAGTGTGCGATACCTTGATATGTTAGGGTGAGTAAGGTAGTTTTTTTTTAATGTGTTAATGTGGGTATGTTTTTGGATAGAGGCATTTCATAATGATTGCTGTATGTTTTTACTTTTAATAATTTTGTCCCCCCTGAAGAAGCGACATGATTTGTGAAATGCTTGTAAGTGCTTAAATTGAAGCGTTGGGGCTGGAATGACCGCGTTAAACTGCAATGTTTGGAAGATAAGTGGTGTTTTTGTGGGGTTTTTTCCATTTCCTGTTTGGGGATTTTATAGAGGAGGTCATTGATGTTAAATTGGGCTTTTGAGAATTGGTTTTTGTGACCTTGTGATCTTGTGTCACGGATAACACCGGCCCGCTTAAACTGAGACCTTTCTCTATAAAGCAGAATTGATGATGATTACAGCAACAGTTGGTTGAAAAGTTGATCCACAAATTCTATACAAGTATATTTTTTGTTGTATTTGAGTGTGTATCATTGGAGTTTTGGATATTATACACTCTAATAGTGACCTGAGAATTTTTTGAAACACAAATTATGTAATGGTAATCAGCAGCTCTGTGAAGTATTGAAGTGTATCCGTGACCTGCAAGGAATACAACCACATAGGGCCAAGGTGCATGATGTTGCCCATTCAGAGCACCTCGCCTTGGAAAACTGTGTATATAGCTCTGCACTGGAGATATGAGAAGGGCATGTCATGTCAAAGCTCTCTGAACTGTGTGGGCCGGGGCTACAAATCTGAAGGTGGGGGGTAAGGAAACCTGTCCACATGGTATGTCCAGCCTTATAGCCGGGGTGTCTCTCACAACTGTCTCTTCAGAAGCAGTCTCTTCCATGAACCAATCTGCTAGCTGAAATCTGCTGGGTCTCATAGGTCTGATCAGCATCCCAACATCAATAGATATGTAACAACACAGCAGCACTGTGGACCATGAGACCTGCACCATATCTGCAATGGGGATGGCAACCACAAGTGTGCTCTATAACCAGTGGCTATGAAGTCACAAAGGACAGTAGGTCACACATAGCCAGTGCAATATATGACAGGTACTTTCAAAACTCTGCATGAACATATATTCTGTCACTGCCATTTGAAAGCTATCTAATACTATACTACAAGGTCCATGAGTCTTCCATATAATCCACAAAGGTATCAACAGGGAAACCTCTACAAAACGTATTTATATATACTAGGACTGTCTAATAAACATTTGATCATCATCTTCTCCTCGATACCCTGCCTTCACTTGGATTTAGGGGCTCTGTTCTGTCCTGGTTTTCTTCTTATTTCTCCCATCACACATTCTGTGTATGTTCTGATGGATCCTCCTCTACTGCCATCCTGCTTTCAGTTGCCTCAGGGCTCTGTCTTATGACCTCTCCTTTTCTCTTTCTACACTCAGCCCCTTGGTGCACTTATTTCCATGGTTTTCAGTACCATCTTTATGCTGACAACTCTGAGATCTACCTTTCTGCGCCTGACATCTCTCCAGGAATCTAGGCCCAAATTTCTGCCTGCGTATCTGACATTGCTGCCTGGATGTCTCACTACCATCTGAAATTGAACATGGCCAAAACTGAGTTCCTTACCTTTCCCTCTAAACCCACCTTCCACCTTCCTCCCTTCTTTCTTTCTCTGGATAACGCTACACTCCCCCCTGTTTCCTCGGCTCGCAACCTTGGGATCATCTTTGACTCTACTCTTTCTTTCTCTGCACACATCCAACAGACAACTAAAACCTGTTGCTTCTCTTTCTATAACATTGGCAAAATTTGTCTCTTCCTTTCTGCACACTACTACTACTACTAATAATAATAATCATCATTTATAAAGCGGTATACTACAAGCTAAAAATCATCCGAAACCTGCGCCCCCTTCTATCCACCGCTACTTTCCGTAAAGTCTGCCAGGCTACTATCACATGTCTTTTCAATTACTGTAACTCCATTTATCAAGGACTACCTAAGTATGCAATCCTTCCACTGCAACTTGCACAAAATACTGTTGCTAGAACCATCTTTCAAACCTCATGACATACCCACATCACATCCATCCTCAAACATCTCCATTGGCTCCCCATCAACTCAAGAATACAGTACAAGATCTTAACCCTTATCCACAAAACCCTGGACAAGACATCAGCAGAGCAACTACATGACTTAATTCACACCTCAAACTCTACTGGACCAAGGAGAAAAAGCACCCAAAACCTCCTCAGTATCCCACCACGGACTCGGAATTGCAAGCAGTCTACAAGATCAAGAACTTTCTCACAATATTCCCCCTCCTCTGGAATGTGCTACCCCCAGAAATCTGAAACATCAAGTCTTCCAATGAATTTCATAAACAACTCAAGGCTCACCTCTTCCAGAAGCATTTTGACAATAAGCAACCTAGCTGACCCCATTCATCCTACCCTCATGAAAGCCCTAAGACCCTACTCCTCACCACACTGGCTGTGTGTACTGCACCAAACTGTTGCCACAGAGGCAGGTCATTTCCTGGGGATACCATTACTGTTCATCAGAGATCCCTTGTCTGTTGCACTGCATGCCACCCACCTGAACAGGGCTTGGCCTTGGTGTGTGTGGGCGGATGCCACTGCCCCTTCCACCACCAGCACCCCTCCGCCACCATGCTGACATGTCCTTATGCCGGTGGTGCTGGTGGTGCGCAGTCCCAGGCCATCCAATGTGCCGGTAGGCAGCTGCTTATGGTGTGGGATCTGGGGTAGGGGTGCCTACATAGACATCCGCCCTCTCGAAACCCATATGATCCCTCACTTGCTAACCTCCCATCCCATTGTATATACTGTAGTTGCATTTGTTAGCAGCCTTAAAAATGTTGTTTGTTATGAGTTCCCCCATGTTTATTGTACAAGTTCCAGTGTTGTTCAAAATGTGTTCTTTGTAAAAGCTAAGTTCTATGTAAACCCCTTTGATTGGTAGAAAAGCGGTATATCAAAATCTGTTAAATAAATAAAATAAATAAAGCACTACAAGGCATACGCAGCACTGTATAAACATAGATAGAGACGGTCCCTGTTTGTGAGAGCTTACCATCTAATTAAGACAGACAAAACAAGGGATAAGAATAAGGGGAAAAGGAGAGTAAGGAGACCCAAGGAAAAAAGGGGGTCAGTATCCAAAAGCAGCTTTAAAGAGGTGAGCCTTTAACATGGACTTGAAAAGGGACAGAGATGAAGCCTGAAGTACAGACTCAGGGAGTTTATTCCAGGCATAAGGAGAAAAGGTGAAAGGACCGAAGTCTGGAGTTGGCAGTGTTAAAAAGGGCAAAGAGAGAAGCAAACCAGAAGAGCAGAGTTCACGAGGAGGGATGTAGGGAGAGAGAAGAGAGAAGAGAGGAAAGGTAGGAAGGAGCAGAAGAGTGAATGCACTAAGACTCTCATCCAATCACTAATCACATCCTGCCTTGACTATTGTAACCTGCTTCTCACTGGTCTCCCTCTGAATCATCTTTCTCCCTTTCAATCTGTTCAAAACTCGGCTGCACAGCTTATTTTCCACCAGTGTCGCTATGTTCATATAACCCCTCTTCTCAAGTCACTTCACTGGCTCCCTATCCATTTTCACAACCAGTTCAAATTTCTCTTACCTACTTACAAGCACATTCATTCTGAGGCTCCTCACTACCTTTCCTCTCTTATCACACTCTACATTCCATCGGGAACTCCACTCCTCTGACAGATTCTTTTTATCTGTGCCCTTCTCTGCCACTGCCAACAACTTCATTCATTCCACCTTGCTGCTCCATATGCCTGGAGCAAACTACCTGAGTCAGTGTGTCGGGCTCCTTCTCTGGTTCTATTCAAGTCCAGGCTGAAGACTCACTTCTTTGAGGTGGATCCCGATGCTCCTCATTCTCTTGTCGACTACTTATGTTTATCTTGCCATATTCTAATTTCCAATTTTGCAATGTTTTTTTTTTTTTTTTTTAAATTTCAATTAGGTTGTAAGCTCTGATGAACAGGGATTGTGTCTTATATCTACAGTATATGTACAGCACTGCATACACCTTGTATCACTATACAAATGATTAGTAGTAGTAGAAGACATATATGAAGGAGCAAATCTATTACGCCATGTCAAGTCAATCCATGGCACAGTAATCTACTTGATGGTCCATTTACTAAAGCATAGCAATCACAAACATGTAGCTCAAAAAAAAATATTTTAAAAAGGGGAAGTACCTATCTCGTTAACGGTGTCACAGTTCCAAGTTAAACTCACTCCAACTCACCTCTGGATTTCAACAAAGGGTAATAGCCTGGTTCTTCTTCAGGCTGATGACTTATGTTTCTGCACTGAAGTTTAAGTGAAGAGATATGAAAAGGATTATTTCAATGCAGGAACAAAAGTCATCTCCCTGAAGCAGAACTGGTTTATTACCCTATATTTGAAACCCAGTACTGAGTCAGAGAGAGTTTAATTTGGAACTGTGAAGTGGAGAGAGTCTAACTGGAAACTGAAGTTGTTAGCCAGATAAGTGTTTATCCTTTTTAAGACAAGTGTTTTTGAGCTGTATGATTGCTATTGTTATGTTTCATTAAATGGATCATCAAGTGGATTACTGTGTCATAGAATTAATTGACATGATGTAATAGATATGGCCCTATATATATTTCTGTAGGACAATCCTAGTATATATAAAGAATTTTGGGGGGGCGGAGCCTGATGTCCAGGGGGGCGGAGCCTGATGTCCAGCGGGTTAGACGCTTTGCGCTGAAGCTCCCGAGGGGCCTACTCAGAATCCTGACTTAATACCTACATTAACTTGATATTTTGCTCCGAACTTACCGGGGTGCCTCGGGGGAGATGGCGGCCCATAAACCAGCGCGCTTAGGCTTCGGATCTCCCTCTTCCTCACACGGAAAACGTTCCAAGACAGAGCTGCCTTCCCCACAAAAGATGGTGCCATTTCGGGATAACCCCGAAATGCAACAGGAGATCTTGGAGGAAATACGTGGTGTGAAGGAACTGGTGCAGTCTAACGGAGAAGCGCTCCGAGCCATGAGAAAAGATTTTGGTGTGCTTCAGGATCGTTTTGAAGGTCTTTCATTACGGCAGGACAATATGGCGGGGGTCCTCGACTCGCACGTGGTGCGCTTGGTGAAACTGGATGAGGCTGAGCGTCAGATACAGAATCTACAAAAAGAGTTAGAGGATAGCAATAATCGAGCCCGTCGCAACAATGTAAGGCTCATTGGTGTACCGGAGGGCGCGGAAGCAGGAGATATGAGAGAATTCCTGGTCAAAACTCTTCCCTCCTTGCTGAAGATTACTTTTCACAGAGATCTGGAAATTGACCGAGCACATCGTGTTCCTACCAGCATAGCGCTCAATCGGACGACCCCCCGGCCCATCATTTTTCGTCTACTGAGATATCAGCAAGTTGAGCAAATTCTAAATGCTGCCCGGGCGAATCGTCATTTGGAGTTTGAAAATCATAAAGTCTCCTTCTTCCCTGACTTGGCTAAGCCCACAGCTGACCGTCGGAAGAGACTCCTTGCTTTTCGACCTAGACTTCAACAGTTACAGGCTCGCTTCGGCATCTTATATCCAGCGAAGCTTAGAGTGACTCTCCATAACCAAACTCGTACCTTCGAAGATCCTGATCTGCTAGCAACATTTCTAGCTTCTAAAGAAGCAGACCAGATGCGCTAACCCAACAGCTTGGATGGAATCCGCTGGAACTGTCCGCCATTTTGAATGGCCCGATGCGGTGATCGCTGCCTGAAACGGAGACTGCCTGGACTTTCTTTCTCTTTATATATACCTTATTGGTCTCCTTTCTTTCCACGATGAGATCCTTGGTTAGTTTCGGAGCCTTCGGAGCCTGTATAGCACTGTAGGATTTATGTTTCAATTCAGGCCTTCTCTGGGGTTTCTCCCCGCAGACATCAGGCCGCCAGTGATTTCTGGGGTTTTGCTTCTTCTCTAGGCACTCCGGTGCTTATTTTGTTATAAGGGGCGCTTCATGGTTTTCCTTAGTTTAATTCCTATCATGTTGTTTCTGCAGTCATTTACTGGTACTATGAGCGACATTGTGTACCTCTGTGCGCTATTATGTTTCTTTTTCAGATTGTTTAACTATTTGGCATTGCTTTATGTACGTTATCACTACTGACTGTAAAAGGCATCAATAGTCCATTCCAAGGAGGGACAATCCCTAGCTCTCTTAATCATGATTATTCTGAGTTAGTGTTTTTCAGGAGGCCCATTTACTGGGCATAGCTATTTTCTATCTCCTTCATTACGAAATACTGGAAATTGGCTCCCATCTGAACCTCAATGATTGGTGGAATTATGTCCATTTTACTGTAATTATGAGCAACTACCTCGTCTGTCAATCTCTTCCACTCAAGCCTTTCACTGCTTGTTTAAAAGGAAGGTGTTCCATGATTATGTTCTAACTGCTAACTGCTCTCATTTGGCTGTTTACTTTGTATACATTTCTGCCACAGGATCAGCCTGTATCATCAATACCATTTCTGCTTGTTTGCTGTACAATAACTGTTGTGTGTAAGCGCTTATGTGATGACTCTTATTAGTTTAGAGAAGAAGCATAGGGGTGGGGGTACTTGGGGTTGTTTTTCTTATTGTATGTGTGTATTTGTATCTTTTGGTGTGTTGTTACTTTTGTTTGTTGTAAAATGAAAATAAACGTCTTAAAAAAAAAAAAGAATTTTGTAGAGGTTTCCCTGTTGAAACATATGAAAGCGCTTGGCAAAAACCATGCACCTCACTGACAGCACATATCCCATCTCCTATTCACCCTTATAGCTTACCTCCACCACCAGTTGCACCTCTATGCTGAGAATCCACTGTACATCGATGTCGGGGTTGCTCATGATCTCCTCGCTGAACCATCTGGCAAACATCACATCTTCCCATGCATTGTTAAATCAGACTACATACCTGCACAAAAACCTAGGTAATGCCATGAGTACAGAGTATCCCCAATGCCTATGATCCCACAGCATTGCTGATGGGTCATAAAAATCACACCTTCCTACATACACTCGCTCAGTCTTGCTGTTGACAGTGATGGAGGCTGAATCCCAATGGATTGAGGCTAAATGTTATCATATTTCAGTATGCAACATATTTCATTTTGGCAGGGCTGACATCTACATGTATAATGAATGCTGCCATTATAGTCAATAGGAGGGCACGTGCTGGCATGTAATGTGGCAGGTCACCATACAGCATTTTTTAACTTTTCTATATAACATGCTGCTTTGTGATCATCTGTGGTATGATGATGCATCAACCAAAGTAGTGCTGTGTGGGTAAGGGTCAACCTCCTGGACCACTGTGCAAGGAACACCCAGATTAAGCCACATATTGGGGGGGGGGGGGCCTTGCAGATGACAGCTATCTCTTGCAGAAAGGTCCTATACTGCCCATGTGTCCACATGCAGGATATGCATCACATATGGCTGTGGTGCAAAGACTTGTAATGAAAATGATATACCCTCATGGGAAAAGTGGCCTGGCTAGTGGATAGGTAATAGTGCTCCCCGTGGTCTAGAAATGTTGGGCACAGGAGTCAGTATAGGCACATGTGCAGGGATGATGTGATAAGGGTCACTCACTCCCACTGAAGCATGTCCCCATGCCTATAGCTGGATAACAGAGTCTGCCGGAACCAGCAATATGCAGCCAACATGTTGACGAGCCACTTGGAGGTGTGTGTGAAATGAGTGGGCATGTGTCTCCCATACACTCGCTGATATGTTACTGAACCATTTTATAGACCTATACGCATATAAGCACACATGTGCGGTGGAATAAGTAGAAAATCTATATATTATCCAAAAAGAAATAACTACAATGCACTTGTGAGCAACAGGCCTGTCTATACAAGTGGGAGAGGGAGGGAAAGGACAGAACCAGCATTTGCCAAATGACTCCTAGTTGTAGAGGAGCCAACATGGAGACTGGGGCAAATGACCTCAGATATGTGGCTCCTCTCTCTTGGGTGGGGATGTCTGATGTCTGGGAGGTCCCATCATCTGCTCCTCCTGTGACTTGAGGGCATCAGCCACTCTCATCACATAGGAAGTCAGCTGCTCCACAGTCTTCTCAAGGTTCAGCACAGCCTGGGACATTGCAACTATTGCAGAACCCATGGCACAATCAGGGCTGCCCATCCACACATGCTATCAACTTGGTATCTGTGCGGCAGCCTCTGAATGTGCCCTTGGTGTTGCAATAGCTGCAGAAGAATGTGGGATCAGTGGGGATGGAGGGAGACTATGGGAGAGCTGACTGGCCACTCTGGAGTTCTCTGCAGCCAGGGATACTGGAGAAAGGGGGGAGGGGGAGGCTGATGTCAACAGTAGCTTCCTCTGAAGAGTGGCACCATCCCTGGTGGAGGTGCCAGTTTCTGATCACTTCCAGCATCTCTGATCACTCTTTCAAAGGCTGACAAATAATACGGGTATTTCTTTACTGTAATTCCCCCTACCAGTTGATATGAAGGTCCTGGAAAACACAGAACTATTTGTTATAGCTCAGATCATGCTGGAGATGATCAGTACTGAGCCATCGCTGCAGGGGCAGTAAATGCCACAAAACACTTGCTTTCCACAAAACTTTAGAGTAACCCTATGGCAATACGACGGTCAGTCGAAAATGTGGTGTGGTCCAAGCTGACAGCATGCTCATCTGCATATCCCAATATTTGATGACATCTGAAACCATACAACATGTCTCCTGTTGCTGCATGTGCAGACCATTGTCTCTAACCTTGGTACAAATGGTCCAACAGTGGCTTTGAAGGACTGCAAAAAGGGACTACTACTGTTGGAAAGAAATTTGCACTTGCACTTTGAAATTCCCACCAGAACAGTAGCAGTTCAGCCACACATAGACACAGCTGAGCTGCTCTGCTTTTAGTGGGAGGATTTGGGGAGGGTTTGTTGCTGTTTTATGGACCTGCAGTGTCCATCAGACCTCAGAGGATAATTGCTGAAGCCAGATGCGATCGGTACTCCCCCAATCACTTCTGGCATCTGAGATCACTCTTTGAAAGTCTGACAGACAGCACAGGTGTTTCTTTACCTACAGAAACATCTGTAATTCCTCCTGCAAGTTGATAAGAAGGTCCTGCTCAGACCATGCCATAGATCAGGCATGTCCAAAAGGTAGATCTCGATCTACCTGTAGATCGCGGAGGGGTAGATCGCCAGCCCCACTTGGCTCCATCTCTACAGCAACTCGCCCCGTCGCTAGGAGAGAGCTTGTGCTGGCAGGTCATCTGCCGAGGGCTTGCCGCCACTGCTGATCCTTTGCCTGTCTTTTTTTCCCTGCCTGTGGGAATCTTGCCTGTGGGTGTATTGGGGGCGCTTGTTGTTTTCATGCCAATAGTTTGTGGGTACCCCAGGGGGCCGCCGCCCCAGGCCCGGCATCATGCCTGGTCTCCTGCCTCTCAGAATCACCCATTCCTGCCCCCATCCCAACACCCCTTAGAAGTGTGTTATATACCGGGTGATATCCATTCGCCCGGGCTTTACCTGAATACACTTACCGTATTAATTGTGTTGTCTGCTGGTCATTAGTCGCTTTATAGTTTGCTTTCATTAAACGTTTTCGGGCAGACACAGCAAAGTGTCAAGAATTTGGTGCTTTTGGCAGGCTTTTCCAATTTTGTTCTAACCTGCCTATGCCTTGCATTCAAATTGGTTCAAACCACTGTGACTTTTGCTTGCCTCTGCAATTTTATTTTGCCTAGCCTTTGCATTGATTCTACACTGCAATTTTATTTTGCCTTGCCTTTGCGCTGATTCTACACTGTGTGCAGAATTTATTAAATTGCGTGTGGTGGTATTTGAACTTGTTTTGCGGTATTTGATTTTATTTGGTTTGCTGGACAGGTGTCTGAGTTTTTTGATGATTGTTTGGTGGTATTTGATTATTGGTGCCAGTATGATGAATTCTTATTTTTCCTTTTAGAACTGCATGTGTGTTTTTGGCATCTCCAGTCCTTGTATTGCACATCATCCAGAGGTCTTCAGTTCCTGTTGATCTTTAATACTTTGGGACAGTGACAGCCACGACAGTATAACGAAGATGAGTGTTCCAAAAAAGAGCAAAACCTACCACTTTCATGATGAATGGGAAATGGACTACTTCTTCATCATGGTGAAAGACAAGTGTTGTTGTCTAATTTGTAACGCCCCAGTATCCTTGCCCAAAAAGGGTAATCTGGAACGTCATTATAAGGCTCTGCATAGCAATAAGTTTGATGCTGATTTTCCACCCAAAAATGAAATTCGTAAACTGAAGCTCAAAGAACTTAAATTGAAATTGGCTACTCAGCAACAGTTGATGGCGAAGCCAAGGTCACATTCGTTCAATGCAACCATAGCATCCTTCAAGGTCAGCAACCTGATTGCAAAGAAATGCAAAGCTTTCACTGAAGGGGAATTTGTAAAAGATTGCTTTCTTGAAGCAGCTGACAATCTCTCTGAAGGATTTAAAAATAAGAAAGAGATCATAGCTGCTATTCAAGATGTACAATTGTCAAGAAACACCGTCGTGCGGCGAATAGAAAAGATGTGTGGAGACACAACTGAACAATTGTTGGAGGATGTTTCAAATTGTGTTGCTTTCTCACTCCAACTGGATTAATCTACAGACATAAGAGACATAGCCCAGTTACTAGTCTTTATCCGGTTGGTTTTTGAAGACTTCAGTGTTAAAGAAGACCTACTAGGAATGATTTCTTTAAAAGGGAGAACTACTAGTCAGGAAATATTCAATTCCTTCCATTCTTTTGTGACTAAGGGGTATGTTTACTAAACCGTCTTAATGTTACCAGCGCTAGTAGCAGTGTTAATGTGAAGAATGCCATATAAAGTAGTGGGCGTTCCGACAGCAAGGTTGCAAAAATCTGTATCGTTCCATAGTGGGCGCCGTGGCATGTTAACGTGCGTTAACCCTAAGTTCATGCCAGCGCAGTGTTGGAAGCTATAAAGATGTAGCCCACTGGTTACTACAATGACTGTGGAGGCAGAGGTCATGTGTTGGATCCTGCAGTGGTGTTATGTAAGAAGGCTGTCTGAGGCATTTCCTTTTAATTTAAAGCAGTACTGCCAGCAAAAACACCCTAACAGTGCCATAACCTAAGATGCTGCATAAGGCACCCTATAGGGCACCCCATAGGGGACATTATAAAGTGCCCTGTCCACCCAGGCACCTTATAATGCACTCTATAGGGCACCTTATGAGGCACCTTAGGTTACGGCACTGTGAGGGTGTTTGCTAGCAGCACTGATTTAAATTAAAAGTAAAAGCCTCAGACAACCTTATTAAATAACACCACTGTGAGATCAAACCCATGACCTCTGCTTCTACAGTCATTGAAGTAACCAGTGGGCTACATCTCTAGAGTGTCTAGCACACTGCTGGCTGGCTACAGAAAGACTGCAGGCAACCACACAAACTGTCTGCTGTGGTTATCAGGATAGGGTATACCCACCCATACCCATGATGCACTGCACATGCAGATCATCAGCCTACATCTGATCACAAGATGGGGTATGCACCTCTATAGCATCCCCAGATGGTAGGGGGGAACTGACCATGTGTGTTACTGGCACAGAGTACCTACAGACCGTGACATTGTGTGGTTCCAGTGCTCACCCTGAGGGTGAGGTGGGGTGCCCAGCACCAGGTCCACAGCACCTGGCATGGCTGAGATAGGGTGTGCTGCAGGTCCCCATCAGTGCCTTTGTGAGACAGATAGTCCTTGTGGACACACCAGTGTTCCCCAGTCACATCTAGACCTTGTGGACTATGATGCACCCAGAATAGTGCATATCCTGTGTGGTTGCCATGATCACATGTTATAAGAAAAGGGGTGGTGTTTGGACCCAAAAGCAGATTATGTAGCACCACCCAACCTGCCCTTGGTGGATAAGGGTGGGGGACAGGATCTCCCACCAACAGATCCACATCTCTACAATGGGGGTAGCAGAGGGGATCATCAACCCCAACCCTGCTGGGGAATAGGCACCTTAAAGGGAAGTCAATGCAGAGCTGTATGCATCACATACAGCACTGGAAGTAGGCCTGGGAAAGCTCAGCTGCTCCACAACCACCACTATCTGACATTCACCAGCAGATGGCACAGTCAGTCTCCACACACTGGACCCTGCAAGGTGTTCCAGCCACACACATGCTAACTGCACAGTCTGCTAGCTAGTACATAGTGCATGTTCCTGGAGGAACCATGTGCACCCAAAAATTGGTATGTGAGCACATACACCAAACATGTATGTCAGTGACTGGGCCCCCAAAAAAAGGAACTCATAGAAATCACTTGAGAGAAACAGTGTATAGCACTATGGGGGAACCTAACCATGCCATGGTCACTGATCAGTCAGGGAGAGAGTGACCTCCCAGCATGACATGCTGTGGCCACCCTGTCCGTGCAGGTGGTGGTTGGGCACTACAATGTCCCAGCCATTGCCCTATGCCCTGTGCAGATGCATCCTGCCCAGACTGCTATATCCAGGCCGTACCCACAATACCTTGCTCCTCATTATGCACATTGGCAGGCTAACACTGGAGACAGTGCAAGCATTGGGGCTCAGTAAGGTGTAGGCAGCCACAAAACACCGGATAGACATACACACACTCCCAAACCTATTTCAGAATTAAAAGAGGTGATTGACAGCCATGACCGCCACACCAGTCCTGGGCACAGTGCAGGCATTGATAAGGTATGCAGGTGCTAGTACTGGTAGCTGCTGCTCCATGCAGGGCCCAACAGCCTGACTCTCCATGAGGCTTTGGATAGTGGAGCCTGTGGGTGTGGGTGTTCTTGCCCCTGTTGGCCGATTTTCTAGAGCAGAGGTTCCCAAATCTGGTCCTGGTGGGCCAAGAATGATTCAGGTTTTCAGGCTGTCCCTAATGAATATGCATGAGATACATTTGCATACAATGGGGGCACTGCATACCAATGCATCACATGCATATTTATTAGGGACAGCATGAGATTATGAGGGGTGTTTGGCCCTCCAGGACTGCAGTTGGGAACCTCTGCTCTAGGGAGTGCACATGTTTATGGTGTATGTGCTCTGTAGGGTAAAACATAGGGACATGGTCTGCAGGAGCCACAGCTGGGACTTGAACATGTGACCTTCTGCCCCTCAACACACTGACTGTGTGTACTGCACTAAACTGTTGCCACAGAGGCAGGTCATTCCCTGGGGATACCATTACTGTTCATCAGAGAGCCCTTGTCTGTTGCACTGCTCACCACCCACCTGAACAGGGCTTGGCCTTGGTGTGCTGTGGGCAGATGCCACTGCCCCCTCCACCACCAGCACCCTTCCGCCACCCTGCTGACATGCCCTTATGCCGGTGGTGCTGGTGGTGCGCAGTCCCAGGCCATCCAATGTGCCGGTAGGCAGCTGCTTATGGTGTGGGATCTGGGGTAGGGGTGCCTACATAGACATCCGCCCTTCCCCCCGGCACTGCCTGTCACTGTTATGTGCCCTTTGGGGTACCTGCTGGGTGATGTCCCCTGGGACACTGTGGGACACACACTCGTGGGCATGTTTAACCTTGGTCAGTTGCTGGCTTGCTGTTTTGCAGTTTCTGAGTACCTATGTGACACCTAGGCATCTGCCTAGTCCACCCTGTACCCCCAGCTTCCCCACTGCATGTCCCGCCTTCAGCCCCCTGTACCCCATTTGCAGCCTCACCGTCATGCCCTTTCGTTCTTGGGCACTATGCTGCTGCTGCACATGTATCACTACTATCACTTTTCTTGGTCTCCCTGGCTTTGCTGTACATTGCTGACTGAAATGTTTTTTCTCTCCTGCAAATGTGCCTCTAGTGCGAGGTTTTCACTGGCGCTAATTTTCAGACCTTCATTTCACGGTGTTAGTGTGCATGGATCCTCTCCCCGCCCACTCTCCGCCCATTGACCCCTTATCTCCACCCTTGAGGAGCCTTACTCCACCCTCTGGGGAGCCTTACTCCACCCTCTGTGTGCCTTAACGCCAGAGGAGATGTTATTGTGCGATATGTGACGTTCTTGCATGGTAATGCGCCATTATCGCACGATAACATCACTTATCGTGTGATAACGTCGCCGCTGCGACTTTAGCGCTGTTTAGTAAACATACTCCTAAGTGTAATCTTTCATTGCATAGACTTGTTTCCATCACTACTGATGGATCATGAGCAACAACAGGTGAGGTTAATGGTTTCATAGCCCTCTGTAGACAGCATAACGACGGCCCAGATTTCCTTTCTTACCACTGCATCATTCACCAGCAAGTTTTGTCAAGCAAGAGATTCAGTACAAAGACTGTCATGGATATCACTTTCAAAATTGTAAATTCAGTTCATCGAAGATCACTTCAAAGACAGCTTTTCAATCTTACTCTTGATGAAGGGGCAGCGGAAATCATTTTGCACGCAGATGTAAGGTGGCTAAGTAGGCACAAATTTCTGCAAAGATTTTGTGATTTCCTGAATGAAATAAAACGTTTTTGGAAGGAGAGGGGAGAGTTGGAAGATGAGGAGTGGTTATGTGATCTGGCATTTCTCGCTAACTTTACAGGCAAACTAAGTGATATGAAACTTGAACTACAAGGTAAAAACAAATGCAATGGCGAGATGATGAGTATAGTTTCATCCTACAAGAGCAAATTTAAGCTAATGATGACTGACCTTGCAAACGACACTTTTGATCTTTTTCCTAATACGCAGGACCATCTGGGACAATATCCAAATTTTGTTTTTCAGAACGAGAAGTATGTGACAGAAATCTGTTCTGTTATCCAGGAATTTGAAAATAGATTCTGTGACTTCCAAAAAATTGTTTAGTACTTGTCATACCCATTCAAAGTAGATGTGGGCATTAAAGAAACTGCAGCTACTATCAGTAAAAATTACTCATTGAACAAGCCATCTCTTGAAAACGAAATATTAACCCTTAAAAATGACATTTTTCTCCAGACCCTGCTGAGCAAGAAATGTTTTGAAAACTAGTGCCTAGAGACAAATTTCCCAACTTGAGACGATGCAGTGAAGCTGTACACTCCTGTTTCAGTTCAACTTATGTGTGTGAATCTGCGTTTTCCCATCTGAAAATGACAAAGAGTACACAAAGTTCCAACATGACAGATGAATATCTCCAGGATTCCCTGAGACTGGCCCTCACGCAATATTCACCCAACTTCAAAAAGCTGGTGGATGAAATTCAGGCTCAGAAGTCTCACTAATGAGCAAGAGCGAAATATTAAAGATTGTGCAAGATCAGCCTGGATCAATACTCGACCTAAATTTAACACAAATTATTCAACAAAAGTTAAAGAAAGTTATTACTCAATAAAACGTTAAGAAAAAATGTACTTTACATTTCCCCTCGCAGTTCTTACTGGATCTTCATCTCTCTGTTTTGTTTTTGCTTAATTTGCTTAACAGCTGATCACATCCAAGTAAATGACAGAAGGTTCATTAAAAATGGGAAGGGGGGGGGGGGAGAATCCTCCAACTTTAATTTTCATGGTGGTAGATCACCGGCACTTTTGGCTGGAAAAAGTAGATCACGACCTGCTCGAAGTTGGACATGTCTGCCATAGATGATCGAAGCTGAGCCATTGCTGCAGGGGTACGTTTTCATTTACTTCCCTCGGTGGAATGAGAAACCGAGTTAACATGGCTTCCTCATTTGCTAAATGGCAATGGGAGGATGAGTTAACTTGGCTTCCACAGTTAAGAGGTTAAGCTGAGGAAGTTAGCAATTACACTGGATTCTAATACACAGATTTATCAACTTGAACCTAAAGAATTCCCTTTTCCCCGAGATTTAAAGAATTTCCCAGAAGTAAAGAAATACATACAAATACAGATTTCTTTCCAGCAGAAGCAATCCCTTTTGGTAGTCCTTCAAGGTCATTGTTGGTCCATTTGTATTTGGCATGTAGACTAGTATTATTATTTGATTGGTTTACAATAGTGGGAGTGGTTATATTGAATGAATGTAAAAATGCCAAGGCCATTTTGTGAGTACAACAGGGAGGACTCTCTGTAAAACCTATTTGTAGAATAGGAAGAACTACTTCAGTGTAATGTTGGAATGATTGGACTTCTCAGATAAGTGGAAAGTCATTGTTATTGCCCTGACACAGAAGAAAGTTATGTCTTCAAAACATAGTAGCCATGAAAAAGTGCCAGAAAAGAAAGTCGGCTATGGTCTATAATATGACTCATTTTTAACTGCTTAAAAAAGAAAAGAAAAAAAGTGAAATGGACTGTTAATATTGAGACATACTTAATATAGTGGTCTTAAGTGAAAACAAAGTCCAACAAACTTTTATATTGATTAATGATGGGAATCTGAAGAACTATATATACTGGTGTTGTTTGATATCACTACAGTGGATGTATAAGAATCCTGTATAAGATCCAAGTGTTGGTAATTTATTATTCATAAGAGGAAGAATACAACTAACTGCGCTCATTGCCATAGGCACATGCACAGGATTGTCATGTTACCCATTTCCTGGATGGAGCAAAGATGCCAGTTCACATTTTACATTGGTATAACAGGGCACCATAGCATATTTCTAACATGAAAGTACATAGTGGCTCGAGTGTTGCTGGTCACATTATGCATCATGATTTGGCTTACCAGCTGCCAGCAGCTCATCGGGACAGGCCAAGCCAGTCTGGGTTACACTTGTACAGAAGTCACTACAAAGATGTGTATAACTTCAATGGACATAAAACCTGGATTGTCTCAGGCAATCTCAGATGACCTGCAACCATGTGCTGCGCCTATATATAGGACATTTATCACATAGCACTACACTATTGGGTTTGAAATGGTCAAGCGAAATCCGAGGGCAAGATGCCCTTCCCTCCACTGTACCTCCTAAGCAAAACAACAGTCACACACAGAGGTCAGAAGGACTGCTATGTGGCACTGATCCTAGAGATTGCACATGTGCAAGGCGTGTGTTCTATTGTGACCTGCAGTATACTATGCAATAACATACTTTTGCACATATACCAAATTCACACTGCATTCATGATGCCGATGATGGTACTTAAAGATTAAAGCATAAAGATCCCAAATTACCCATGTCTACCAATAGCCAAATTAATATGAATAAAATACAGTCTCTAAAATGCTTGTATGCAAATGCTAGAAGTCTACAAAACAAGATGGGAGAGTTAGAATATATAGCACTAAACGAGAGGTTAGATATGATTGGAATATCAGAGACATGGTGGAAGGAGGACAACCAGTGGGACACTGTGATACCTGGGTACAAACTGTATCGTAATGATAGAGCTGATCAAATTGGTGGAGGGGTTGCACTCTATGTTAGAGAGGGCATTGAGTCAGAAAGGATTAAAGTTTTGCAGGAAACAAAATTTGCTGTAGAATCTCTATGGATTGAAATTCCATGTAAAAAGGGGAAGGCGATGGCAGTGGGGGTGTACTATCGTCCGCCTGGCCAGAATGAACAAATGGATGATGAAATGCTCAAAGAAATCAAGGAAGCTAGCAAACATTACAGTGCAGTAATAATAATGGGTGATTTCAATTACCCCGGTATCGACTGGGTCAGTGTCACGGCAGGACATGCTAGGGAGATAAAGTTCCTAGATGAAATAAATGACTGCTTCTTGGAGCAGCTGGTTCATGAACCAACCAGAGGGGAAGCAATATTAGACCTAGTCCTTAGTGGAACACCAGATGTAGTGCAAGAGATAAGGGTGTTGGGGCCACTTGGCAATAGTGATCATAACATGATCGCCTTTGATTTAATTAGTGGAGGAGGGATAGTAAGGAAATCCACAGTTCTACTTTTTAACTTTCGAAAGGGAGACTATGATAAAATGAGGAAAACAGTTAAGAAAAAACTAAAAGGAGCAGTTGCAAAGGTTAAAGACTTACATCAAGCTTGGGTGTTGTTTAAAAATACTATCTTGGAAGCCCAAGCCAGCTTTATTCCACGCTTTAAGAAAAGTGGAAGGAAGTCAAAAAAACTGCCAGCATGGTTTAAAGGTGAGGTCAGAGAGGCTGTTGTTGCCAAAAAAGCATCTTTCAGGAAATGGAAAAAAGAGCCAAACGATGAAACCTGGAAACAGCACAAGCACTGGCAAGTCAAATGCAAGGCATTAATAAAGCAGGCAAAGGGAGAATTTGAGAAGAAGCTTGCTGCGGAAGCAAAAACGCGAAATAAAGATTTTTTCAAGTACATTCGCAGCAAAAAACCTGTGAGAGAGTCAGTTGGTCCATTAGATGATAGAGGCGTTAAAGGGGCACTAAGAGGTGACAAGGCGATAGCAGAGAGACTGAATGAATTCTTTGCTTCGGTCTTTACTGAGGAAGATATAGGGATGTTACCCATGACTGAAGTGGTATTTAAAGGTGCAGAAGAGTTGAAGGAAATATCGATACATCGGGAAGATGTATTACAACTATTAGATAAACTGAAGAGTAGCAAATCACCTGGGCCGGATGGTATACATCCAAGGGTGTTGAAAGAACTGAAATATGAGATTGCAGACCTGCTATTAGTAATCTCTGAACTATCATTAAAATCATCTCTAATTCCTGAAGATTGGAGGATAGCCAATGTAACACCAATTTTTAAAAAGGGTTCCAGGGGTGATCCGGGAAACTACAGACCGGTGAGCTTGACGTCAGTACCGGTAAAAATGGTAGAAACCATCATAAAGAATAAAATTATTCAGCATTTAGATAGTCATGGCCTAATGGGAGACAGCCAACATGGCTTTCGACAAGGAAGAACTTGCCTTACTAATCTGTTATGTTTTTTTGAAGGTGTGAATAAACAGGTGGACAAAGGTGAGTCGGTTGATATAGTGTATCTGGACTTTCAGAAAGCCTTTGACAAGGTCCCTCATCAGAGGCGTTTGGCAAAACTAAAGAGTCATGGGATAGGAGGCAGTGTACTACTGTGGATCAGTAACTGGTTAAAAGATAGAAAGCAGAGGGTAGGGCTAAATGGCCAATTTTCCCAATGGAGAAAGGTGAATAGTGGTGTACCCCAGGGATCTGTGCTGGGTCCTCTGCTTTTTGACATATTCATAAATGACCTGGAAAGTGGAATAACGAGTGAGGTTATCAAATTTGCAGATGACACAAAACTATTTAAAGTTGTTAAAACCCAAGAGGATTGTGGAAAATTGCAAGAGGATCTTGATAAACTGGAAGACTGGGCATTAAAATGGCAGATGAAATTTAATGTGGACAAGTGCAAAGTTATGCACCTAGGGAAGAACAACCCAAACTATGGTTACACGATGCAAGGTTCCACTTTAGGAACCACCACACAGGAAAAAGATTTAGGCGTCATTGTGGATAACATGTTAAAACCCTCGGCCCAGTGTGCAGCGGCGGCCAAGAGAGCAAATAGAATGCTAGGTATGATAAGGAAAGGAATGGAAAATAAAACAAAAGATATTATAATGCCTCTATATCGTTCCATGGTGAGACCGCACCTTGAATATTGTGTGCAATTCTGGTCGCCGTATCTTAAAAAGGATATAGCGTTATTAGAAAAGGTTCAGAGAAGAGCCACCAAAATGGTAAAGGGGATAGAAGGATACTCCTATGAAGAAAGGCTAATAAGGTTAGGGCTCTTTAACCTGGAAAAGAGAAGGCTGAGGGGAGATATGATAGAAGTCTATAAATTAATGAACGGAGTGGAACGGGTAAACGTAGATCGATTGTTTACGTTATCAGAATATAGACAGACTAGGGGACATGCCATGAAGCTACAGGGTAAACTATTTAAGACTAATAAAAGAAAATATTTTTTCACTCAATGTGTAATCAAACTCTGGAATTTGTTACCGGAGGATGTAGTGAAGGCTGTTAGTGTAGCTGGGTTTAAAAAAGGTTTGGACAAGTTCCTGGAGGAAAAGTCCATAAACCATTATTAAGAAGGGACCCAGGATATCAATGCTTGACCCAGTACAAGCATTGTGGAACCTGTGTCTTTTGGGGGAACTGCTAGGTACGTATGACCTAGATTGGCCACTGTTGGAAACAGGATACTGGGCTTGATGGACCTTGGTCTGACCCAGTATGGCATATCTTATGTTCTTATATGTTCTTATGTACTTGGCAGGTCTATGAGGAGCAAAAAAAGAAGTGGCAGATACACACCCAATAAACTTAAAAACTTTATTAAACCAAGGTTTTGGCCACCCCTTGGTTTAATAAAGTTTTTGCTCCTGCCCGGTTGAGTGGCTAGTGCTGTTTTTTTGTGGACCCCCTTGGCAGGTCTATGTCCATCGCAGACCATCCTTCCCTCTCGATAGGGACCATGCACACACACTCCTTGGTCATAAAATACATGCAGATACTAGGTAATTCTCCAGTGCTCAGTGTAGCCATTATGACTGCAATTGTGGCTATTTGTGCCAATACTGTTAGCCCCTATATTTCCCAGGATGCATCTCACAATGTGAAGACATATAAGTTGCTTATATGCAACAATCCATCAATCAGCTCTCAAATGTCCAAGGACATTCTATGTTTCCTCCAGATAACAACCACCACATGTACAAGTGTACATATCAAATCATGCCTCTGGAAGAAGATCAATATCTTTACCAAGACCAAAATGTGCCTCTTCTGAACACTGATCCTGCCAATTCTCCTATAAGGATCAGAAAAATGGACTCTACTCAAACCTGACTTGAACCAGCTTGAGGTCTTTGAAATGTGATGCCTCAGACAGATTTTGGGTTTCTCTTTTCATGATCACCATAGAAACGAGACAATCTGGACAAGGTGCAACCATAAATCTTCAGTCAAATAACAAATTCAAAAACACAGACTGCGATGATATGGATGGTTTTCAAAAGGAACACCATTCGGTTGCCATACAAACTCCTGTGGTGAGAGCGATCTGTCTACTGGAGGGTTCAATGAGAAGCACTGAAGAAAATGTGGTTCAAACACATTGAAGAAGACTTAAGGAACCAGCGACTATCCATCGACGAGGCCAGAAATATTGCCACTGATCACCAAGATTGGAAGCGTGCTGTGAACGACACATAGAATCCAGCAGCATATTGGTTGAGAGGATGACCTGCTCCCGAAATGCCAGCTAAGGATTAAAGAAGAAGACATTATCACCAGTCACCTGGACTGCGAGGATGGACATATGTCACATGGTCCCCAGGCCAAGCACCACAATGGATGGTTTCTCTAGATTCTGGAGCAGTTCTTTTTCAGTGCAAGAGTGCTATAGGTGTTGGGTGTAATATGTCAGACTAACCAGCTAATAGCCAGTACTACTGCAGGGTTTTGATGTAGCACATCAGATCTGGTCCTTCTATCCAGTACCCATTAACCTCAGATGCCCGTGTAGCAACCTTTGTCATGATCTAGGGCTCTGGAAGCCGTTTCCAAAGAACTTTAATGCACTGAGTGGTGCCTAGCCAGAAGGGGAGTACAGACTCTACCCAGCATGGCCTGCCCAAAACAGTCACCAGCAGCAGCAGGTTACAGATAGCCCCTGACAAGCTGCTCTCCTCTTCCATAGACATCTGTTCATCTAGATCTATCACAGTTAGCATGCATATGGTATAAGATACTGGGCTGTGTCATCTTCTCAGAAAACATCTGTACCTGGTCTGCTAATCAGCCCTCACCACACATGCACATGCCCAAGTCCACCATGAGGATGTTGGCTTCATACAAATAGCATGGACATCCAACATTCTTGCTAGTGCCTGGACTGTCCTAAAAGGACAGTGCCTATGTCACCACAACTTAATGGTAGATAGTGCTGTGTGGATACATTCTCAGAAACCCAGGACTGTCTCACAAACTCACTCTTGGAAGTGGATCACTTGACAATCCTGCTACATAGAGCATCCCAGGGCTGGCCCAAGGGTTTCTGCTGCCCTAGGCAGACGTCCTGGCTGTGCAGCCCCCCCCCAAGTCATGCCACCCCCCATATGCCAAGCTGCACCCCCCCATACTGAGCTGCTCTACCACCAATTGTGGTGGTGGGGTCAAGGGGTAGCGTGGAGGCATGCCATGTGCTTTGGCATACATGGCCTGAGACGTCTGACCCCCCCTCCAACATAAATTCAGGGGTTCAGAAGTGGCAGGCCATGTGTGCCAAAGCACATGGCCTGCCACCGAGCCAAGCCATACTCCTCCCTGCCACCGGAATCAGAGGCATTGGGGGGGTGGCAACATGGCATGGCTCAGCACGAGAGAGGGAAAGGCAGTGGGCTTGGCATTTTGGGGGGGTGGCAGGCCATGTTTGCCGAAGCACAATCCTGCCGCCCACAGCGATATGCCAGAACCCCCAGATTGTACTCTTTGACTGCATCCCAGGACAACAGCGAACTGCATGTGCTATACTGCATATTCTTTCCTGTCTTATCAACTAAGTGACAATATTGGACATTCAAAGAGGACAGAGCTCCACAAAAGCTTAGCTCTCCATAGGCTGTCACACCTAGTAAGCCAGTGACTCCAACAGGGTGCAACTACTTACAGAAAACCAACCTTATGCCCCCAAATAGCGTCTCATGCAATATGTGAAGTTTCAGAATGGCTGACTGAGCAGCATGTTGTATGCACAGCCAGAATGCCAGAGCATTATATGCATGCACAGAGTGTTGCTGCAGCTCTCATTCCTCTTCACACACACAGACAGGACTCCACTGTCCAAAAGACGTGAGTCCACATTCCTTCTATCAGCTGTAAGATGGCATCCGTACTTGCCCGTTAGGACTCCTTGATGTGCTTTTCAGGGAAGAGGAAGCCAAGGAGATCTGATGTCTCCTTTTATGCTTGGATTTTATCACAATTCCTGCTCAGTGTGTGCATGCTATTAGCATGTGATGGTATCACATGATGATGTACAGTCAGTGTTGTTGCAGCTTCTCACTGTCCCAGAGGCTGGTGAGTGCAGGGACTTTGCAGAAGTGTGTGCTCTCCAGGGAAGGGGAAGCCAGGGATGTTTATTTATTGTTTATTTCAAATTTGATATACCGCTCAGGCCAGAGGCATTAGAGCGGTTTACAATACTATATCATTTGAGGAAAAACAGAAAAGAACGCCATTTATATGATAGGACAGAGAAGAGGACAGAGACAGTCAAACAGATAGGAGAAGAAGGGGAACAAGGAACAGCAAGTTACCACGACATAGCAGCACATCACTCTAGTCCACAATATGTCATCAATGCCACCCATAGCAACGGACGCCACGACAAAACACAAAGGGGTATGTTTACTAAAACGTCTTAATGTTACCGGCGTTAGTTGCAGTCTTACTGTGACGAATGCCATATAAGGTAGTGGGCGTTCTGGTCTTAAGGTAGCATTTCGGGTTATCGTGCGATAAAGTCCATTATCGCGCGATAGAGGGAGCCGTGGCATGTTAACGCGCGTTAGCCTTAATTAGGCGTGCTGACCTATAAGCACAACAACAGAGGTGTAACACACTGGTTAATACAATGGCTGCTGAAACAGAGGTCATGAGTTTGATCCCCCAGTGGGCTTAATGAGTAAGGCTGTCTGAGGCATTACCCTTTACTTTAAATCAGTGCTGTCTGAGGCATTTTCTTTTTTAATTTAAATTAGTGCTGCCAGCAAACACACCTCACAGTGCCGTAACCTAAGGTGCCACATAAGGCACCCTATAAGGCACTCAAGAGGGCACATTATAAAGTGCACTGTCCGCCAAGGTACCTTATAATGTTCCCTATAGGCACCTTATAATGTTCCCTTATAGAGCGCTTTATAGGGTGCCTTATAGAGCGCTTTATGAGGCACCTTAAGGTTACAGCACTTTGAGGGTGTTTTTGCTGGCAGCACTAATTTAAATTAAAAAAGGAAATGCCTCAGACAGCCCTATCAAACAAAACCACTGTGGGATCAAACCCATGACCTCTACCTCCACAGTCAGTGAAGTAACCAGTGGGCTACATCTCTATAGCTGCTAACAAACCCCTGGCTGGCTACAGAAGGTCTGCAGGTCACCACACAAACTGTCTGCTGTGGTTACCAGGATAGGGTTAAACCATCCGTACCCATGATGCACTGCACATGCAAATCAGCAGTCTACAGATGATCACAAGATGGGGTATGCAACCCCACAGCACCTCGGCCTGGTAGGGGGAACTGACCGCGTGTGGTACTGGCATAGAGAAGCTACAGACCGACACATTGTAGGGGTACTGTGCTCACCCAGCACCAGGTCCGAAGCACCTAACCTAGCTGAGATAGGCTATGCTGTAGGTCACCATCAGTACCACTGTGTGATAGGTAGTATTTGCAGGCACACCTAGGATACCCCTGTGTCCATCTGTATTTCCCAGTCATGTCTAACCCTTGTGGTCTATGATGCACCCAGAATAGTACATATCCAGTGTGGGTGCCATGGTCACATGATTTAAGTGAAGGGGGGGGGGGGTGTTTGGACCCATAGGCGGATTATGGAGCACCACCCAACCAGCCCTCTGGAGCTCAGGGTGGGGGACAGGATCTCCCACTAACAGATCCACATTCTACATCCCTGCAATGGTGGCAGTAGAGGGGACCATCTTCCCCAGACCTGCTGGGGAACAGGCACCCTAGAGGACAGTCAATGCAGATATGTACGCATCCATAAGGCAATGGCAGACAGATAGTAAGCCTGGAAATGCTCAGCTGCCCCCCACCACTATCTGACATTCTCCAGCCATTGCAACCTGCAAGGTGTTCCAGCCATACACATACTAACTGCAGACAGTCTGCTATCTAGTCCATGGTGCTTGTTCCTGGAGAAGATGAAGCACCCAAAACTGGGATGTGAGCACACATACACACACCAAGCAGATAAGTCAGTGATTGGGCCCCAAAAGAGGACCCATAAATATCACATGAGAGAAATACTACATGACATGCTGTGGCCACCCTGTCCGTGCAGGTGGTGGCCGGGCACTACAATGTCCCAGCCATTGCCCTATGCCCTGTGCAGATGCATCCTGCCCAGGCCACCCTGTCCAGGCCATACCCACAGTACCTTGCTCCTCATTATGCACATTGGCAGGCTAACACTGGAAACAGTGCAAGCAGTTTGGGCTGAGTAAGGTGTAGGCAGCCACAACACACTGGATAGACAGACACACACTCCCACACCTATGCCAGCACCTACATCATGTGACCATGGCACCCACTCAGGATATGCACTATTCTGGGTGCATCATAGCCCATAAGGGCTAGATATGACTGAGAAATACAGATGGACACAGACATATTCTATGGGGTGTCTGCAGGAGCAACCTATCACACACACTAGCACTGATGGGGACCTGCAGCATGGCATATTTCAGCTATGAAAGGTGCTGTGGACCTGGTGCTGGGCACCCCACCTCACCCTCAGGGTGAGCACAGTACCCACACAATGTGACAATCTGTAGCTACTCTGTGCCAGTAACACACATGGTCAGTTCCCCCTACCAGGCCGAGGTGCTGTGGGGGGTGCATTTACCCCATCTTGTGATCATCTGTAGACTGCTGATTTGCATGTGCAGTGCATCATGGGTACAGGTGGGTTAACCCTATCCTGGTAACCACAGCAGACAGTTTGTGTGGTGACCTGCAGTCCTTCTGTAGCCAGCCAGGGGTTTGTTATTTATTTATTTACATTCTCTTGTATACCGCAATATTCTGCATCAGTGCAGTTTACATTGAACAAACTGAAATTACATTGAACAGGGCATTATCACTTGGAGATAACTATTTTACAAGGAACATGGGCTATGGAGGGTTAAGTGGCTTGCCCAAGACCACAAGGAGCACCTGTGGTACTAGAAACCCCAGTCCTTCCAGCCCAAGGTTGCTGTCCTCTAGTGGGATTTGAACCCCCGACCTTCTGGCCTGAAGTACCTTGCCCCAACCACTAGGCCACTCCTCCAGTCCACTTAGTAGCTGTAGCCCACTGGTTACTTCACTGCCTGTTGAGCCAGAGGTCATGGGTTTGATCCCACAGTGGGGTTATTTGATAGGGCTGACTGAGGTGTTTTCTTTTTTAATTTAAATTAGTGCTGCCAGCAAAAACACCCTCACAGTGCTGTAGCCTCAAGGTGCCTCATAAGGCGCCCTCTATAGCGCTCTATAAGGCATCCTATAAAGCGCCCTCTAAGACGCCTTATAAGGCGCCCTATAGGGAAAATTATAAGGTGACTTGGCGGACAGTGCACTTTATAATGTGCCCTCTGGAGTACCTTATAGAGCGCCTTATGCGGCACCTTAGGTTACAGCACTGTGAGGGTGTGTTTGCTGGCAGCACTAATTTAAATTAAAAAAGAAAATGCCTCAGACACCACTGATTTAAAGTAAAGGGTAATGCCTCAGACAGCCTTACTCATCAAGCCCACTGGGGGATTGAACTCATGACCCCTGTTTCATCAGTCAATGTATTAACCATTGTGCTGCACCGCTGTTGCTATGTTTGTAAGGCAGCGCATCTAATTAAGGCTAACGCGCATTAACGTGACAGCTCTTTCTATCACATGAAAAGTACCTTATCGCTCGATAACCCTACATGCTACCTTAAGACCGGAACGCCCACTACCTTATATGGCATCCTGCACACTAAAGCCAGCTGCACGTTAATACTGCTTAGTAAACATACCCTTTAATCTAAGCAAATGGCAAGATCCTCAATCCCAAAGAGTATTTTCTTTGAAATATAATACTGGGTTATATAAATAATTACACAGGTACACTACCAAAAAACTGCCTCCAGTTTTGCAACTGATTCCTATAGATTTTGGGGTGCTGAATCCAGGAAAAATAGCAAAAATGTTCCATCACGTCACGTTTTCTTGCAAAATTAGATTTCTTACCCATATAAGGAATGTTCACATAATTTCTTTTTAGCCGACTGCAGTTTCTTTTCTTGGTCCCTTCTTAATAATGGTTTATGGACCTTTCCTCTAGGAACTTGTCCAAACTTTTTTTAAACACAGCTACACTAACAGCTGTCATGTAATGTACATTAACCCTGGGAGTACCGATGGGGTCAAAAGTGACCCCATTGCAAGTTTCACAATGCGTTATCTCGGAAACTAGTTGTTCAAGAATGCAATCTTTTTATGACTTTTCACATGTCAATATTCTCTTTGTATTGTGCCATGAGAGGAATAATTTTCATCCTCTAGGTGACGCTAGTGATGAATTGCAGTACAGAGTACCATTGGGGTCATTTTTGACACCCAGTTGCTTACGTCCGGTTTGGATCGTGATGCAATTTGTAGTTTTGTAAATTTTTTGATCTGACAAAGGTATTTATCATTAATTACACAGGTACACTACCAAAAACCTGCCTCCAGTTTTGCAACTGATTCCTATAGATTTTGGGGTGCTGAATCCAGGAAAAATAGCCAAAATGTTCCATCACGTCACGTTTTCTTGCAAAATTAGATTTCTTACCCATATAAGGAATGTTCACATAATTTCTTTTTAGCCGACTGCAGTTTATTTTCTTGGCCCAAAATAGAGGTTGTAATGGTTAACTAACTAGAAACACTCCCTCATGATATTTTAGAGTGTTTTGTATTCATTTTATACATTAACAGTCAATTGGGAGGCGGGGGGCTAAATCCAGTACTCGCGCTGGCGCATGTTCTTTCCTGTTCGCCTCGCCTCGTTCGCTCGCTCAAACACGGTGGTTGCGACATGAACGTTCCTGTCAAATTTCAGTTTCTTGCAAGTTCATTATTACCTTTTGTTTGCTCAGTCGTAATCCAGCTTTATTCCGAAGTGGTTCACTACAGTTGTAGTTTGCAGTGCTGTGTATTTGTGATGGCTCACAGAGCCAGAGGTTGCGTTAACTCTCCGGACAGTTTTTGTTTTATTTTGTGGGGAATATACCGTGAAAAAGCGGCAGAGGAACATTTCTGCATTTATTAAAAAAGTATATTTCGCCTATTTTGGTTTGAAGTTAGGCGATCAAGACAAACCGTGGGCTCCTCACAAAGTGTGCAAGACATGTGAGGAAGATCTACGCTTATGGATGAAAGGTAAAAAACAAGCATTTCGTTTCGGAATACCTATGATGTGGCGTGAACAAAGAGACCACAGCAGTGACTGCTATTTTTGCTCTTGCATTGTGAAGGGATACAATTTAAAAAATAAGAACGTAATAAGTTACCCCAACCTTCCCTCAGCAATTAGGCCTATGCCTCATAGCAACGAAGTACCTGTGCCTGAACCACCAAAATCTTTGGATCATATTTGTGTGGACGGTTCTGATCATGATGAGACTCATCAGATGGCTTTTCCCGATGAGTCCAGTACTTCCGAGTTTGAAACTGAACCAGATTCGAAACCTGAACTTTTCTCTCAAGCTGAATTGAATGATTTAGTCCGGGATTTAGGACTCCCAAAAGATGCTGCCCAACTGCTAGGTTCTCGGCTTAAACAGAAAAATCTATTGTCACCAGGAACAACTTTTTATTGGTACCGCAACCGCGAGACACAATTTTTGAAGTATTTCAGCAAAGAGGAAGATTTGGTATTTTGCAACGATATATACGGAGTGATGGAAAAGTTTAAACTCAAGTATGATCCTGCTGAATGGCGGCTGTTCATTGATTCATCAAAAGACAGCATAAAAGGTGTTCTTCTTCATAATGGCAACACATTCGCTTCAGTTCCTATTGCTCACTCTGTTATTCTCCAAGAAAAATACGAGAATTTGGCCCTGATTCTTCAGAAGATTCGTTATGATGAGCATAAGTGGATGATTTGTGGAGACTTTAAAATTCTATCCATGCTATTAGGGCAGCAATCCGGTTTCACCAAATATCCCTGCTTCCTTTGCTTGTGGGATAGCCGGGCCCGCGACCTATACTGGGGGAAAAAAGACTGGCCAATTCGGGAGTATTTGAGACCCGTTGAGAAAAATGTTCTTCATGAGAGCTTCGTACCTTGTGATAAAATTCTATTACCACCTCTCCATATTAAGTTGGGTCTCATTAAGCAATTCACCAAGTCCCTTCCAAAAGATGGTGAGTGCTTTTGGTACCTTTGCTCAAAGTTCCCCCGACTTTCTGAAGCAAAGCTAAAGGAAGGAGTGTTTGTTGGCCCTGATATAAGGAAACTCATTTCAGATGGAGCATTCGCTGAAACGATGTCTGAGAAGGAAAAAGAAGCCTGGGATTCCTTCAAGGATGTTGTTCTCAAATTCTTGGGGAACAGGCGGGATGAGAACTATAAGGATATTGTTGCCAGGATGCTCAATGCCTTCAAAGAACAAGGCTGTAACATGAGCCTGAAAGTCCATTTCTTGCACTCCCATGTGAACTACTTTCCCGAAAACTTGGGGGCGTACAGTGAAGAACAAGGTGAAAGGTTTCACCAGGACATCAAGGACGCAGAGAGAAGGCACCAAGGAAGATGGAACACCACTATGATGGCTGATTTCTGCTGGTTGCTGCTGCGGGAAACCCCAGATGAAAAATACGCCAAGCAGCGCAACAAGAGAAGCATTCGGGGGAAGAAGAAGAAGAAACGGGCCCACCAGGAGATTGATTGACCCAAGAATGACTTTAAAATCTAAACTGTGTTGACAAATATCGTGTTTTTACTAAACTTTGAAATAAAAATTTGCTAGTTATTACCACAGTGTCGGATCTCATTTATTAGAATTTTATTTTCACACCATCGGGTGTTTGTCTTCATGTATTGCAATGGTGCGGTTTGCGTTTTCTATTCTTACATACATACCTGTACAACATTTTTTGCACATTTCTTTGCTTTGCTTTGTGTCTAACCTCGCTCTTATATGCTCAATGTTTGTGCACATGTATGTGGCTGTTTTAAGTGCAGACAATTTTGCTACCATCACAGTGTGTTTTGTTGACATTACTCTATTCTTATGTGCTGCCTTGTTACAATTTTCTTTTTCTTATTTGAATAACTACTAAACAATTAGTATAAAGAATTCATCCAAGAAACTTTTATCTCGATCGCACTCAATCTGAAACGTTCACCTCAAACTGCTAACCCAATGTAGCAAAAACTCTGTACGTGATGGAGTAAATTGGTTACCAGATTTGGATTCAGCGCACCAAAAAACGTAAAAATCAATCGAAACATTAGAGGCAGTTTAAAAAAATTTTTTTTTAGTGTACCTGTGTTATCTGCCCATGTAGCAAGATCTACGTAGGCAGAACATGCCATAAAATAAAAGTATGTCTACGTGAGCACAAATCACGCTTATCCACCCATATGCTTAATACGCCAATGGTTCAGCATTGTTTACACTGATCACTTTTGGGAGGACTTACATTGATTCTTTATAGATACCGTAGATGAATCAACGGGTGGCAATAGATTGCAGCAGCTTACCAGACTTGAATAAAAGTGGATTTTTAATCTCAATGCAGTGCAATCAGCAGGTCTTAATGATAATGTTGCCATCACATACCACCTGCACATTCAAGGCATGAAGGTGTTTGCAGTTGTGATACACCGCTTCTCAGTCTCTCTGGGGGGATAGGTGCTACATGTGTGCAGTCTATTGCTGATATCAATTTTGGTGGTCCACCAATTCTCTCACACTGATGGTTTAAGGTCACCTACTGTTGCCTCTCATTAGGAAATGCGCAGTTATTCATAACCTGGCTGGTCATGGCTTGCAGTACCTGATGAAGGCAGCTGGCAAAGTTGAATGGCTCATTCCTCCTACTGCAGCCAATGATGTTTGGAAGAAGTCAGAGGCAAAGAAATCTAGAGCTCTCAGGAGCTTTCCCAGCCCTGGTATAGCATGTGAAGGGACAGTCAAAGGGTTGAGGTCAGGCCTCAGATGCCATGCAGCTTGCTTATAGCCCCAGACATAGGCCTATAGAGGGAGATCACTTGGTCCTGGGGATGTCCAGGCAGGGTGTCTCTATCTCAGAAGATACACTGCCTACATTTTTGGACTTTCCTTCTCTGATGATGCAAGCATGGCCACTCTTCACACAGCTGCCCCTGTACATTGTCACCCATCACCTCTGGAGGGGAACTGCTTCTGTTCTCCTGCTGCCTCTGCAGACATTATTTTCTGTCTCGCTCCCATGGAGTGGACATGAGCCATTGCCACAGATACGTGCATTGCACCTGTGCTAACACTGCATGCACTATGGGCTCTGCTTTACCTGCCAGCAACATGCTTTCCACGCCTTTGACAGTTAACATGGTGGAAGTGCACCTGGCACACCATTTTTCACTGCCTTTACCACATTGGTGCCAACACCATATTACCCTTTGGTAGAAGGGTCGCATAGTGTGGCAGGGAAAGGGCCATACCCATCAATCTTCTATGGGCTGGAGTATGGGTAGGGCACTCTGCATATACCTCACTGTACTTTATGTGTAGTCTGTAAACACATAAAAATAGTGTTCTTCTTGCCAGAAACCCTTGATGCTTGCTTTTGAGCTGGTGTTAAGGTTCCCATTGGCATCTTATCTAACACATGCTAATCTCCCCATGCATTAAAGCACCACATATTGTCTCCACCCATGTACCACCCTTGTTCCACGCATTGACGACCCTTTCCAAGGTTAACAGCCTAATGCCAAATTAGCAGAAATTATCAGCTTTTTCTTCCACGTTAACTGCTAATGTGGGCTGAGAACGCCCAAATTGAGCCATTTATGCACTTTAGTAGACATACCCCTTGGTGACCTCTCACATCCAGGGCTGGCATCACCGACAGGTGAACTAGATGGTCACCTAGAGCGCCAGCTCTCTGGGGATGTCCATTGCTGCCACTGCTACCCCTCTGTGGGGCATCCAGCAGTGACAGCAATGGTTTGGAACCATGATGCTGTGCTTATCTTTTTATTATTATTTAATTTTATACTTATTAAATTTTAAATATTCATATAAGCAATCAACTTGTTACTAAAAAGAGACAGGCCCCAAAATACAATTCAAAAGGAAACAGGAAAGAAAAAAGACAATGGAAAAAAAACATTTTGGGACATGACTCACAAGCCCTCAAAAACAGAGGTGGCATATCTGAAATGGAAGACCATAACAATTGAACCAGAAATTATCAGACAAATCCTAAGCAAGCAGTATACCATAACATTCCGCATCAAACTTCGTAGAGTGGAGCACTGGAAGAAGAAGGAACTACTGTACTATTTGTCTAGCACTTATAAAAGCTAATTCCACAGGTTGAAAAAAAGACACAGTTAACTGAATTATATTTAACTAGCTATTTACATGGATATTTAAAAAAATAAGGCACTCAACTGTAACACACCATGTTTTAACAAAATTAATTCTTTATGGTGTTTCTGGGTATCCTGGCAAGATCAGGGAAGACCCAAACATTAAAGCCAAGAAAAGAGATAGACTGTTTCTTGAAAAATAATTTCAAAATCCATTCTCTATCCAAAGATAGAGGACATGATACCAGTAATGTAGAGGAAACCAAAGATTCATTTAGTGAATCCTCCAAGATAACTGAAACATCCAATGTGTCCATGGACGCATCTTCAACCCCACATTGCCATTTTCCAGTAGGAAGATAAAATATACTAGAAACCGGGGGAATTGTGTCCTTAGTCACCTGTAGTATCTCAGTTAGATACCTATGAAACATTTCACAAGGCAAAGTGTGATGGAGCTGACACTACTGAAGCTATGGAGTTAGGAGAAAACTGTTTCTTTTAAAGAAACTGATTTACAGAGAATGCAGTTACCAAGAAGTGCAGCTAGAGGGAGAAGGCATGAGGCTGCAGAAGGTAGGCTGACACACCCAGATTGTAATGATGCAATAGCTAATCAAACACACCTGAGTAGAGGGCCAGAAAGCTCACTAAAGAAACGGCTTTATAAGCAGTGCTCAGTCAGGAGAATAGAGAGACGACCACAGGAGCAGAGATGACCACAGGAGCAGAGATGACCACAGGAGCAGAGAGGATCACAAATACAGAGAGGACCACAAATACAGAGAGCAACAGAAACCCCTGCTACTAAGGAGAGAGAAAGGGGAAAGCTTCAACTATGGAAGGAAAGGCAGTTAAGCTTGCAGTCCTTACAAGGAAGGGACAACTTCCAGGAAGGACAAGCCCATGCTGAAAAGCTCCAGAAAGAAGTCTCCAGGGAAGACAGTGTAAGCAGGAGAGTGCCTGGTAGAGGGAATACCAGCAACGCACGTCTCAGAGAACAAAGGTACATTCACACCTCCTTTCCTGAATATGTGCCAGGTCCTAGAAAGGCTTGTAAACCAGAGAGCCATAGATATGAGAAACAAACCGGGGGAAAGCTTTGGAAACCTGTGCTGAAGGTCTTAGAGAAAAACCATATTAATTGCTTGCCAGACCAGGTCAAGCTAGGCTGGAAAGTCTTGGAGAGAACTACTGAAGTACAACCAGTTTTGCTTAGGGAAAGCTCAGGCTTAGCAGACACCATATCTGAAGAAGAGGATATGCAAACAAACCTTGTAGAATCAGAATCATTGCTACCTGAATATCCTATGGACTGTACTCTCTGTGTAGCTGAGAGTATAGAATCTCTCACAGAGTCATAGCATAAGACATGCTTTAAAAAATGTCATTGCTTTGTTGAGCTGAAAAGAAGAAGCTTTTTGTGTTTATTTAACCTGTTGATATTGAAAAATCCTGCTTGAATGGAAAAGACTGTGAAGCTCTTTGGACTTTGTAAATACTTTGGTAGAAACCCTGAATCAAGGTGAATTTTGTTGTCTTCTTGGAGAGCCTTAGCGCATCAAGGGAATAAAACCTTATATTTAACCCAGCACAAGGCTCACACAACTATTCTTTATAAAGAAGGGAACTACAAGGACCAGAATGCACCTGGTCTAAGTTAAAGTTTCCGGCTTCAACAAACAATAAATGTCCGCCCTGACTCTTCAGCACGCTGCAACCGGGAGGGGCTGTGACAAAAGTTATTGAATATTTTGGGACATTAATAAAGCACAAATTGTAAGCCTGAGAAGCGTTTTCAAGAGTCTCTAACTTGAAACAAGCAGAGGTCAAATCCTTAACAGTATCAAAATTTGGGTCACAAACTGAGTCAATTCTAACCAAATGTTCAGCTACAGAAGATTTAAATGTAGTAGACGCTATGCTTATCTAAGCCCTGTGTTGCAGTTCCTGCCTTCTATTATCTGTTGCTTCCACCTCTCTCTGATGCAGACTTCTAAACCAGAAATCTGCATCAAAGAGGGATGGAAGTGGCACATAATAGAATTCAGATGCCGTGATCCAGCACTGTTGAGCTTAAGTAAGCATTGCATTGCAGTTTCCAAACCAATACCACCACTGCAGGCCCTGAAGAGGGATGGCAATGGGAGCAGGGAGGCAACAGGGGGAACAGTGTAATGGAAAACCTGCCTAGTCGCCTCCAATTCTTGCACTGGCCTGTTCACATCAAATACTTTGCCTCCCTCATCATCAGTTTTGATGTTATAACTAAAGGGTTCAGGGCATACCGGTGATATTTCTTCACACTGCACATTGAACAAATTCCATGCTTTGAAGCATGTTTCATTTTAGTAGTGCAAAATTATTTGCTGTTCCAGTATATCAGTTTTGATTTACATACTGGTTTTTGATGTCTCATTTCAAAACTGTGGTTTGCAGGCCTACGGAGAAGAAAAAAGTACTGAATAGGTAAATCGAAGGCACAAAGGTAAAAAGCACATATTAGGTATATATCACCATATGCAAGAAGAAGTAATTTTAGTCATCCTGAATCACATGTCCAAATCTGCATGCTCTTCATTGGACTGGTATAGTTTTCTCATTTCAATTTCTTAAAAAAATGCTTTATAAGCTTGTATGCCACACTGAGCAGCTCGTAGCAAACT
The DNA here is from genome assembly GCA_033557465.1 of Ichthyophis bannanicus. NCBI lineage: Eukaryota > Metazoa > Chordata > Amphibia > Gymnophiona > Ichthyophiidae > Ichthyophis > Ichthyophis bannanicus. The sequence continues at coordinate 430,426,156 of CM066032.1, forward strand.
GAGCAGCAGAACCTCAGACTGTTATTATTATTCAACTAAACACTTTTCTGACTGGTATTTCAACGCAGGTGTCTGCTGTTCTCACTTTAAATTGTCTTGATAAAACATATTCCAGAACAAAATGTCATCAAGCACAGCACATAAATGTATATAAAGGACAATCATGTTCATTCATATTCATTTTAATTGAATGGAAATGTAAACATGTCTATAAAATGGATAGCTTTGCAAAATGTTAGATCTTACTAAGAAAACAATAACTTGCTAGACCTCTCCAAATGAAGACCATGCATAGAGCAGTTAAGTCATGACAAGCTTTTTTTTTTCCAAGCTGGGAACCTCCTTTCATAGAAATGACAGAGGCAATTTATTTCTCTTGGGCTGCCACCTATAACATGGGTAAAATAAATCTGGATTTTAGCACTGAATAGTTCTGGATAGTGGTGATTTTCAGCCCACTCTCGATTGCTATCCACAGAGCACTTAGGAGAGGCCTAAGTGCTGTCCCAAGTTATGCAGGCAGCTATCCAGGTACTGCTGCTGAAAACTGCCACTATCCAGTTAACTTCCTGCTTACTGTGATTCCATTCCTGGACCACCCTGGCAGAATCTGGATAGTGCCGAGGTGTCTGTGGTGATACTTAGGGGTTCTGTCTGGATTGTGCCACAAAATATCATGATCAGCAACACTTATCCAGTTAGCATGTGCTGCTATATTTCTATGGGGAATGTTTACTAAACTGCGGTAATGTAGCCTCAGTAACAACCCACGGTGACGATACCTAATGTAACGTTAGCGCATGGTAATGTTACCGGCAGCGGTAAATATCCCAGAGGGTGAGGAGAAGGTGGAGAGAAGGGGTAAATGGGCAGGGAATGGGTGGGGAGAAGCTCCTGCTACACTAACGCTGGAGCAGTAATGCCAGGACTTTACCGCCAGTGAAAACCTGTCAGTAAATGCACTTTTGCAGGAGAGAGATACCATTTCAGTGCCAGCAATGCACAGCACAGAGAGGGAGCCCAAGAAAGGTGATAGTAGTGCTCCATTTGCAGCAACAGCATAGTGCCCAAGTATGAAAGGGCACTATGGTGAAGGTGCAGATGGGGCAAAGGGGGCTGCAGATGGGACATGCAGTGGGGACAGCTGGGGCACTGGGCAGACTAGGTTGTCGCCCAGATGGCACATAGGAACATAGAAACTGGAAAAAAACAAGACAGCATCTGACCAAGGTCAAACATTCCCAGCCGCACCATTTGCCAGGCAGTCATCACCCCCATACTGGACTATGGAAAATCATTATATCAGGGTTTACCCAAACAGTCTGTCCACCCACTTCAATTAGTCCAAAACACTGCAGCACGCATAATCACAGGCACTGCCAAATACAAACACATAACACCAGTACGCTGACAGCTACACTGGCTACCGATAAGAACAAGTGCAAAATTCAAGGCAACACTAACCATTTTCAAGACCATACACCACTGCTCAGCAGAAATTTTACAGACCACAAAACCAAAGACACAAGCAGCAGATCCAGGTGAACCCAAAGCAGCAATAGACTATGAAACCCAGCCGGATACCACAAAACGAAGCAAGCAACTTCCAGAAGAGCGCTATCACTCTCGGCACCGGACCTATGGAACTCTCTCCCTGAGGAACTAAGAGCACAAAAGGACCTCGAGGACTTCCGCAAATCCCTCAAAACCCACCTGTTCATGGACTCATTTGAAGAAATACCATAATTCCCAATATACACAGCCTTGCCGATATACCCACCGAACCACAACGACTCAGTCCTGGGACTCAACCCCCAGAATTATATGTATGTCTTGTCACCCCTCTGTTGAATGTAGACCCCTGTTATGTCCCTAACCGCCTTGATTGAAGGATAAGGCGGTATACAAGACTGACTAAATAAATAAATAAATACATAAATTCTATGTTCCACAGTGTCCCATCCAAGGGACATGTACCCAGCAGGTACCCCAAAACATCTGGGGACCACGCTAACAAAGGTCTATGGACTTTCCCCAGGATACATCCCAAACTGTTCATAAACCCAGCTTAATGAACACCCTTTACTATAGCCCCTGGTAAGGAACTGTAGTGTGTGACCATGAGTCATCTAAAACATATATACACCCAGTAGTCCAAACTGGGTACACTGTACCCACATTGCATGCCCTAGCCTGTCCACAGTCTGCTGGCATAACACAATCTACCTACGTTTACCTGGTCCACCCTAGCCAATAGTTGCTAGATCACCAACCTGGCACCCCCCAGCCATCTCTTCCCCAGGTGGAAGGGACATAACATTGGCAGGTGATGATGGGGGGATGTGTAGATGTCCATGTATGCCTCCCCACCCCAGACACCGCACCATAGGCACCCACCTACCTGCACATTGGATGGCCTGGGACTGCACACTACCAGCACTGACAGCATATGGGCATGTCAGCATGGCGGGGGGGGGGAGGGGGTGTTTGTGATGGAGGGGGCAGTGGCACCTGCCTACAGCAGACCAAGGCTATGTCCTGTTCCAGTGCATGGTGTGCAGTGTAACAAAGGTCTGTCTGATGGAAAGCAAAGGTAGCTCCAGGGACTGCTGTGCTTATGTGACATCAATGTGGTGCACTACACACAGCCAGTGTGTCTTGGAGCAGAGAGTCACAGGTGCAAGTCCCAGCTGTGAATGTTGCAGAACATGTCCCTGAATTTTATCCTGCATTGCGGATACGACACCAACCTGTGCAATCCCCAAAGCATCAGCCAACAGGGGCACAAACACCCCCACACACAGGCTCCACAATCCAAAGCTTCATGAAGAGTCAGGCTGTTGGCTCCGGCACACGGAGCAGCAGTTTTTACCACAGCGCTTCTACTAGCTCCTGCAAAATTGCCACACCTTAGCAATGCCTGCACTGTGATTGGGACCAGTGTGGCGGGTAGGGTTACCAACCATCCCTATCTTTGCACAGTGCTGCAATATAAGTGTGTGTGTGTGTGTGTGTGTGTGTGTATGTATGTCTATCCATTGTTTTGTGGCTTCCTACTCCTCACTGGGCCTCCCAATGCTTACACTGTTTCCAGCGTTAGCCTGCAAATGTGCATATTGAGGCGCAAGGTATTGTGAATATGGCCTGGACAGGGCAGATTGGGCAGTATGCATCTTGTAATGGGGAAAAGATATCCTATGATAGAAAAACAGAGGAACCTATGAGCAATAGGGCTGTTTCTAGCAGGAAGGAAGATATCAGGACACCCAGTTGCCAAGAGCAACACAAACATTCCCAGCCACGAGGGAAAGAATCCCGCACAGCTGATAAGCAATCCCCAGCTCATAGCTCTAATAGCTTTCACCTGGGAGGGGGAAGGGCTGGATTAGAGCCTCAGCAAACGTATAAGGGACGTTCACTAGAGTTAGTGAGCAGCAGTGGCAGTAGGAGGAGCAGGAGCTTTGGCTTTGGTAGCTCCAGAGAAAGCAGCTCAGAGAATTCAGAGAAGCCAGCAACAGGAAGCAGTAAAGACGTGGTGAATCAGAACCAGCTGGAGTCTGTGTGCAAGCTGAGGTCTGAATCTGGAAAGCAACGTCTGCCCTGGGCTGGTAGGAAAACTTACGTGTGTGACTCTGATTCTGAATGGGAAAGAGAAAGGCAGCTAACAGCTAATAGAGTTAATTGGAGGAGAAAGGCACAGAAACCTTTTAACCAAACCTCAAAACCTATTCCTTATGGTAAAGGCATTCACAAGGAGAAAGTACCAGTCAGGATAACTGGAAAGTATTTGCAAGCTTCAAGAAAGGGAGAATATACGGTGCCAGACATTTGTATGTTGGAAGAGGGTGCTGAGCAGCCTGAACGTAGAGAAAAGCCTCTAAGGTTTAAACTCCTTCTAAAAGTAGCAGTGCACAGACTTTCTCTTGCCTCAAACCCTGAAGGTAGGCCAATTAGCCAATGTAAAACTGGATACAAGACTTTCTCACGTAGGAGTTATAAGGGACATAACTCTCATTACAATTATATGCCAAGATATGGTGATACAGACCCTTACCTGCTAGAGGAGATAGTAGGGAGGTCACGGGAGCTGGCAGAGGAGAATAATCTGCCAACACTCTATAGGCAGCAGCAGAGTGGTACAGATGATAGATTGAATCAATGATAATTGATCCACCAGAAACAGAATTATCTGACAATCAGATGGACTGTTCATTGGCTGTATTAAGTGATGTGGTTTCACTGTGCTGAAGAGATACAGTTGTGGAAATAATTTAACTGCCTGTTTAAAAGTACACGACTTTACTTTATCCTATCCTTTTTGCCAGAGTGTATGGTTTATGTTTCTTTATTACCTGTGTTTGGAATCCGTCCCCGGGAGGGGAAATAAAACCCTGTCTTGACCTTAACCATTCGTGCCTCAACTACCTTATTGAAAAGGAGCCCAACTACAACCTTTCAATAAAAGGTCCCCCTGCAGCCCAACCAGTACGCTAACGCTACAGGCGGCCCAGGGTGTGACAGGAAGATGGTGTAGTATTTCGGATTTAAAAAAAAAAAACCACCGTAAAAAGGACAGTACCAAGGATAAGGATTACCTGAAAATCAGGAGATGTTCGGCTATCCTGTGGAAAGGAGAGAAACCGGACCGGACTACAGATCCAGACCTGACTTGGAGCCACCCAGGAGATCTTTCTCAAGGCGAGATCCTGCTCTGTGCTCAGGTATAAGTGAGGGGGCACAGGTGTAAAAGGATCTGTGAGGAAGTATCCATTTTCTGTGCTAATAGTGGGAGGCATAGAATTTCTGTTGGTACCGCACTTGGTGGGCTTTTGTTGTTTTTGTCTTTGCAGATACAGCAAACCTGATGGATCCCCAGGACATAAAAAGCTGGATAGAGGCCCAGTGGAGGACCCAGAGTGAGCTGGCCCAAGGGATCCAGGAGAGAACTGTAGCAGCCATGAATGCTCAGCAGCAGCCATTGTTGGAACTACTGGGAGCTCTGCTGAAGAAAAATATGGACAAAGAAGAGACTAGTCCCTCAGTACAAGTGGGGGTAGGACTCAATAATTGTGGTACCTTAGCACTGGGACAATTTAAAGATAATAAGAATTTTGATGATTTTGCTGATGCGTTTGAGAAAATAGCAGAATCAGCTAAATGGCCAGCTGACCAGTGGGCTGTCCGCTTTGCTATGACTCTATCAGGGGAGGCATTAGCAGCGTACAAAGCATTGCCCGCTGATCAGGCGTCCAATTACCTGAATGTAAGAAATGCCGTAAGAGACAGGCTAGGTTTAACGCCCAGGTACTACAAGCGTTTATTCAGGGAGGCTAGGCTTAGGCCTATGGAAACACCGAAGGCACTGTTTCAGCGACTAAAGGGTCTAGCGCTGAAATGGCTCACTCCTGAGAGAATAATAGAGTCGGTGATAGATACTATAATTATGGAGCAGTTCCTTGAGGCTGTACCGCCTGAGGTAAAAGCATTTATAGTGCTCCAAAAATGCAGTTCCACTGAGGAAGCGGCTAAACTCTCAGAAAGATACTTTGAGGCAGAGTTAGCCGGAACCTCAAAGGAAAAGGTATTAAAAGCAGCTGGCATTGGTAAGCTATGGGGCTTAGAAAAAACCTCTAGGAGAGAAATGTGTGACCAAAATGCAAACAAATTTCTTAAGAGAAAATGTTATAATTGTGGTCAGCTAGGACACATACGTAAGGATTGCACCATACGCACTGCCTTAATATCAGGGAAGAAGAAACCCCTTGAGGAGGGATTTCTCCTTAAGGTCTGTGTAGAAGGGGTAGAAACTCTGGCCCTGCTGGACTCCGGTGCAGACCAGAGTATGGTCTCCCAGAAGTTATGGAAGACCATCTCTGACCGTGACCAATCCGCCCGGAGCCAAGCAGAGGGAAGAGTACAAGTGAGTTGTGTTCATGGATCAGCGCCATACTATCCTGTGCATAAAGTATCCATAACAAGCTTAGGGATTGATGGGGAAGTACGCATGGCAGTCATACCACGACTTCCTAGCGACCTTGTTTTAGGCAGAGATTGGCCTCCCTTTCAAAAAGAGCTAAGGAAAGGTTTAGCTGAAAGAATAGGCCTAGTTGCAACCAGGTCCCAAGCAAAAGTTCCTGTAACAGAAGTTATGCCAGTAGAGGGGGAAACTGAAGCTCCTGAGGATGAGGAAGAACCCCAAGGAGGTGAGAATGAAGAAAGAGAGGAGGTACCCGATATAGGACCCCCAGAAGGTGAGAATGAAGAAAGAGAGGAGGTACAAGGTATACTTCCCTCTTATGAGGATTTGGTAAACATACCCTCTAAAAAGAAGAAAGGAAAGGCTGAAAAGCGACATGAGCAAAGGCATAGGTCACAGGCAAGGGCAAAACTGGAGGCCGGGGAGGGGTTGGCCTGGGTCCCAGCAGAACTTGTCCACACATTTCCTTCCTTCCCTAGAGAGCAGAGGGATGACCCAGCACTAAAGAGAGCCTTTGAGTATGCCTGAGAGAGTAGGACTATTTTGCCTAGGTTCTTTTTAGAAGATGGAATATTGTACAGGGAAAGTACAGACCCGCGGATAGGCACCATAAGAAAACAGTTGGTCGTGCCTACTACCTTTAAGGTGGTAGTCCTGAGATTGGCACATGACCATCCTGTTGGTTGCCACAAAGGTACACAGGGGACATTGCACCAGATATTGGACCGATTTTATTGGCCTGGCGTCTTCAAAGAGACAGCCCGCTATTGCGAGTCCTGTCCCGCTAGCCAGTGAGTCACGGCTAGTAAGCCAAAACCTGTACCCATGATACCTACGCCCACCATTTCAACCCCAGTCCGTAGGCTAGCGATGGATATTATAGGACCCATCGTTAAAACGCCGAGAGGTTTCCAGTACATACTGGTAATCATAGACCAAGCAACTCGTTTTCCATGGGCCATTCCATTACGCAACATCTTGGCCAAGAACATAGCCCTCGAGCTGATAAAACTGTTTTGTGAAATCGGGTTTCCCCAGGAAATCCTGACGGATCAGGGGAGTAATTTCACCTCAAGACACAGCCAGGGTATGGGACGCTTTTGGGGTGCGTCATATTCGAACTTCCGCCTATCATCCTCAAGCTAACGGGTTAGTGGAGAGGATGAATCAATCCATTAAACAGATGTTACGAAGGAGCCTGGAAGGGAAAATGCGCGAATGGGATAATGTACTCCCATTTGTCTTGTACGCGTGCCGAGAGCGCGTACAAGCGTCCTTAGGGGCATCGCCCTATGAGCTTTTATTTGGCTGGGTTCCAAGGGGGATATTGGATATCCTAAGGGAACAATGGGTCGAACCTGATGAAGCAGAGATAGGGGTACCCCAATTTCTTAGGAATCTGAGGAGCCGCCTAGAGAGGACCTCCCGAGTTTCAATAGATAATCTGCAGGCTAGCCAGCACAGGCAGAAACACTATTATGATCGGGGAACCAAGACACGACAATTAGAAGTCGGGGATAAGGCTTTAGTCCTGGTAGCAGAGATTGGTCCCAAATTTGAATCCAGATGGAAAAAACCCTACACAGTGGTGGAAAAGGTCGGGCCCGTCTCCTATAAGGTGGAGAATGACCAAGGGCGACGACAAGTATATCACGTAAATCTGTTAAAACCTTGGCAAGACAGAACGGCCACCGTACGGTTTGTCAAAGTGGTAGGTGGTTCACCTCACCGAAGTAAGATTACATGCTGGCAGACTCAGGGAGCCGCAGCCTGTAATATCTTAAGAGGGGGGATATGTAATGGGGAAAAGATATCCTATGATAGAAAAACAGAGGAACCTATGAGCAATAGGGCTGTTTCTAGCAGGAAGGAAGATATCAGGACACCCAGTTGCCAAGAGCAACACAAACATTCCCAGCCACGAGGGAAAGAATCCCACACAGCTGATAAGCAATCCCCAGCTCATAGCTCTAATAGCTTTCACCTGGGAGGGGGAAGGGCTGGATTAGAGCCTCAGCAAATGTATAAGGGACATTCACTAGAGTTAGTGAGCAGCAGTGGCAGTAGGAGGAGCAGGAGCTTTGGCTTTGGTAGCTCCAGAGAAAGCAGCTCAGAGAATTCAGAGAAGCCAGCAACAGGAAGCAGGAAAGACGTGGTGAATCAGAACCAGCTGGAGTCTGTGTGCAAGCTGAGGTCTGAATCTGGAAAGCAACGTCTGCCCTGGGCTGGTAGGAAAACTTACGTGTGTGACTCTGATTCTGAATGGGAAAGAGAAAGGCAGCTAACAGCTAATAGAGTTAATTGGAGGAGAAAGGCACAGAAACCTTTTAACCAAACCTCAAAACCTATTCCTTATGGTGAAGGCATTCACAAGGAGAAAGTACCAGTCAGGATAACTGGAAAGTATTTGCAAGCTTCAAGAAAGGGAGAATATACGGTGCCAGACATTTGTATGTTGGAAGAGGGTGCTGAGCAGCCTGAACGTAGAGAAAAGCCTCTAAGGTTTAAACCCCTTCTAAAAGGAGCAGTGCACAGACTTTCTCTTGCCTCAAACCCTGAAGGTAGGCCAATTAGCCAATGTAAAGCTGGATACAAGACTTTCTCATGTAGGAGTTATAAGGGACATAACTCTCATTACAATTATATGCCAAGATATGGTGATACAGACCCTTACCTGCTAGAGGAGATAGTAGGGAGGTCACGGGAGCTGGCAGAGGAGAATAATCTGCCAACACTCTATAGGCAGCAGCAGAGTGGTACAGATGATAGTCAGATTGAATCAATGATAATTGATCCACCAGAAACAGAATTATCTGACAATCAGATGGACTGTTCATTGGCTGTATTAAGTGATGTGGTTTCACTGTGCTGAAGAGATACAGTTGTGGAAATAATTTAACTGCCTGTTTAAAAGTACAAGACTTTACTTTATCCTATCCTTTTTGCCAGAGTGTATGGCTTATGTTTCTTTATTACCTGTGTTTGGAATCCGTCCCCGGGAGGGGAAATAAAACCCTGTCTTGACCTTAACCATTCGTGCCTCAACTACCTTATTGAAAAGGAGCCCAACTACAACCTTTCAATAAAAGGTCCCCCTGCAGCCCAACCAGTACGCTAACGCTACAGGCGGCCCAGGGTGTGACTATCTGCATCAGGGATAGGGCAATGGCTGGGATATCGTAGTGCCCGACCACCACCTGCTTGGACAGGGTGGCACAGCATTGTCATGCTGAGAGGACACTCTCACTCTGACCGAGCAGTGAACGGCTATTTTCCCACATAGTGCTAGATAGTGTCTGTCTCTAGTGATATCTGTGTGCTCTCTGTTCTGGGGCCCAATCACTGAAGCAACTGCTGGATGCACATAGTTCCTCTGCAAACATGCAATGTGGACTGGCTAGCGGACTGTCTGCAATTAGTATGTGCATGGCTGGAACACCTGATGGGGTGCAGTCTGACTGTGCCTTCTGCTGGTGTATGTCAGACCTTGGTGATTGGCAGCTGAGGTTTTCCAGCATTACCATTCCCCTAGTAACAGGTACAGATGTGGTCTACTAGTCCAACCCCCCTGCAGAACAGAAACCTCAGACCCATGGGACTGAGGTTGCTGGTCCCATAGCCACTCCTCATGGCCATGGTCGTGGCCATACCACATCTCCCTCCACTGCTTTGATTACAAAATGTAGATTGCAGGACCTTTAGGGTTATGAGGCATATACTGTACACTACTTTGACCCAGAGAATACAGTATAAAGATAATACTGCATAAACTTCATGCAAGTCTAGATACTCTTCTACCCTAGCAGCCACATTGTAATACTGCGCATGCACTATGTTGGGTAGGTTCCAGTCCACCAGGGCTAGATGTGACTAAGGTATACAAATGGACACAAGATGACGCTAGGCTCCACTGCAGAGCATACTTACCACACACTGATAGTAATGGGGAACTGCAGTAGAGTACATTTTTAGCACCACAGGTACTGCGGACCTGGTGCTGGGCACCCATCCTCACCCTCAGGGTAACCACAGAATCTGCACAGCGGCATGGTCTGTAGCTGCTCTGTTCCAGTATCACACACTGTCCGTTCTTCTTACCAAGCTGAGGTGCTTGAGAGGTACATTCTCCATTCGGTGATCAGCTATAGACTGTTGTTCTGCATGTGAATTGCATCATGGTTACTGGTGGGGCTACACTATCCTGGCACACACAGCAGACATTTTGTGTGATGACCTGCTGTCTTTCTGTATCCAGCCATTGCTGTGCAGTGAGCTGTGGAGGTATAGTCTACTGGTTAGTACAATGACACTCTAGGCACTTAGCCATGGTCATGGGTTCAAGTCCTCTTTGTTCTCTTTTTATGCCTGCCCTACTCAAATCATTTTCATGCCTGTAATAGTCACGTCTCTGCATATCTGTGCTGCCAGACCATAACACCCTCATCTCAATTGCCATCCATCCTTCAACCCATCTATCTGCCTGTCAGCTGTGTACAGTCCTGTATTCTTGTGCAGGCTGCTACCCTATGTCCTGCACTGGTACCCTTTCTGCATTGCAGCTCTTCATGCTTGCCTCTCTTGTGCCTGATCTGTATGGCACCACTACTCTTCTGTCCTCCTATTGCTTCAAATATCCTGCTACCTCTGCCTCCTCTGGGGGACACATATTCCCATCCTCTGTCACCGTCATTGCAGCACTTTACATTGGCACCACCCTGTGCATCAGTACAGTTGCCTCAAACATATTTGTCCACTTTACCGGCTGCCACATAGAGTGCCCACAGATATGGCAGGTTCATCAGCTCCCACCTCTCCTTCCTTCCATCACCTGTTCATTGCCTTTCCTTGGTGCTCTATCCAGAGTTAGGGTTACAGCTGTTTTTATGCTTTACAGTTCACGCTTGTCAACTTAAAGCACCTTACAGCCCTTAGGGCACTTTATGTTAGGGCACCTTAACTTAAGGCACCTTAGGGTAAGCCACCTTAATGTCCTTAGGGTACCTTGACTAAGTGAAGGTGCCCTAAGGGCTCAAAGGCACCCTAACTTAAGGTGCCTTAATGCCCTTCGGGTGCCTTGACTTAAAGCATCTTAGGCTAAGGTGCCTTAACGTCCTTAGGGCACCTTGAATTAAGGCACCTTAAGTTAAAGTGCCTTAAGTTAGGGTGCCTTACAGCCCTTATGATTTATAGGGATTTGCTTTTCAGGCTCATTTTGGCATTCATTTTGGTGCTTAAAAATTAAAAATGAGAGCAAATTGCATGTAAGCATGTATACCTATTAATTAACACAACCAAGTTCAAAGTGAGTAGCATATAAAAGCTTTATTGTAGAATTGCAGATAGGATATGGAAACCAGACAGGGTCATATTTTGGCTTGGCCTACATCAGGGGTTATACAACTGTGAAAAGAATATTAGGACTATTAAGAACACATAGGGGTATGTTTACTAAGCTGCGGTAATCATGAATAACGCGTGTAACGTACACTTAACAATCGTTCGCACGTCAGAACGTGCGTTCTGACGTGCAAACGATCGTTAAGTGTACGTTACGCGCAGTTAATCTAAACCCCCGCGGCGCGTTAAAACACCGCAGAAGGTGGAGAGTGGGCGGAGAGAAGGGGTCAATGGGCGGAGAGTGGGCGGGGAGATGCTCCCCTCACACCAACGTGCTGAATTTCAGAGCTCAATTCCAACGCGAATGAAAACCTGTCGTTAAAAGCATATTAAAGGGAAGAGAAACCATTTCCGTCAGCAATGTACAGCAAAACCGGGGAAACCAACAAACGTGAGCAGTGTGATACATGTGCACAGAACAAAATGTCAAATAAAACTTTAAAATGACCACAAGAAACAGTGTAAAAAGTATAATTCAGCTGGGCAACAGTGATAGCAATGGGCAACAATAAAAAACACTCCCAGGTTTGCCCTTACTATCACGGTTTAGTTGTGGGAAAATATGTGGACTGGATTGGCAGTAGCCCCAGCTGGGCTTTGAACCTGTGACCTTCTGTTCTTGCACACATTGTCTGTGTGCACTACACCACTGTGTTGCCACAGATATGTTGCATTCCCTGGGGAGTCTATGACTGTACATCCGACAGAGCCTGTCTGTTGCAGTGGACGGTGCTAGCCTGCACTGGGCTAGGCCACTGTCTGCTGTGGCTAGCAGCCACTGCCCCCTCCACCACCTGTACCCTTCCGCCAACATGCTGACATGTCCTTATCTTGGAAACAGCATATGACCTGATTGAGTTGTGGCACTCCAGGACTGCATTTGGGGGACTCGGCTGTAGGTAATGCCCATTGTTATGGTGTGTGTGCGGTGTAGGGCAAAATATAGGTGTTTGAACCATGCTTATGTTCTCTGCAATAAAGAAGTGTCTTTACTATCTCTGTTTAGTGGTGGGTAAAATATGGGGACTGGGTTGGCAGGAGCCCCAGCTGGGATTTGAACCTGTGACCTGGTGCTACAGGCACTGGATGTGTCCACTGCACCACACTGTGGCCACAGAGACTGTGTAGTCCCTGGAGATAGGAAACCTGGCCGAATGAGTCAGAAACCCTGCTCTGCACAATTTTACTGTAGGCTCATTCACCTTGTATGGAGACAAAAGTGCAAATAAACCTCAAAAATGACCTCGAAAAAAGGGGAAAAAAACATAACCAAGCTGGCCAATAGTGATATCAATGGGCAACATTACAAAACACTCCCTGGAAAGCTCCAAAAAAAAAGAAATGATTTTTGGAAGGGTCTACGGAGCGTAGACCCTTCCAAAAATCATTTATTTTTTTTTTTGGAGCTTTCCTGGGAGTGTTTTTTAATGTTGCCCATTGATATCACTGTTGCCCAGCTGGATTATAATTTTTTAGAATTTTGTTGTGGTCATTTTCAATTTTTATTTGCTATTTTGTTCTGTACACATGTATCACACTGCTCACGTTTTGTAGGTTTCCCCGGTTTTGCTGTACATTGCTGACGAAAATGGTTTCTCTTCCCTTTAAATCGGCTCTAACGCGAGGTTTTCACTCGCGGTATTTTTTGGCTTGAATTTCAGCCCTGCTCGTGTGCGGGGAGCCTCTCCCCTCCCACTCTCCACCCATTGACCCCATCCCTCCTCCCTCAGAATGTCTTTCCACGCCTCTATCGCACATCAGCGCGCCGCGTACTTGTGCGGGCCCGTTAGTGCAGCGCGCACGTGTGCGGGGCACAAAAACACACTATTAGCGTGCGCTAAGGTACCTTAGCGCACGCTCAAGTGAGCCCCATACAATTGTGCGGTTTAGTAAACATACCCCTTTATGTCGGTTTATAGACACTTTTGTTTCTTATCTTTTTCTGCATTATCTTTGGGTTGTATTCAGTTTTTTGTTCTTAATGCTCTGAATTTGGAATTTCAATTTATGCCTGTACAAGAGTCCTTAATGTTTCTCTTTTACACAAGATTTCATCTTGCACAGTGCTTTTAATGTATGCTTTTATGTGTTCTCCGTTGGTTACACTTCACAACACATTCTTGGATTCTTCTTCTTTTTTTAGAATTTGGTTGTTGAATACAGTATTTTTTGTTCTATTGATGTGTTTATCTGCTCGACAAATTGATTGAGAGAGCAGAATCTTTCAAAAGAATTAGCTGCATTACGTTATAGTTTTTTGAATTTTAAATATCTATTATTTAATATCAAGTTGGTGTGATGTCTTTTTTTTAGGTTCTAAACATTTCCAAGTGCTTTTAATTTGAGATAGTACTTTAATCACTATGGGCCCAATTTTGAAACGGGTACTTCAGGGCTGTACATCCTGGTGGGATGTGCAGCCCTGCAGGCCTTCTTTCCCCTATTCTCCCTCCTGCTCTCTCCCCATGAGTAGAGCCGTAGGACAGGAGAGCCGGTGGGGGGTGGGAGGGGACGGAATCTGAGTGCAGCGAGGGTGGGCCCAGCCAGCAGGACATACAGGGCCGATTCAGGTCATGGCCCTATACGTCCTGCGGGATCAGAGGGGACGTGCTTATTATTATACCATGAAGGTGGAATAATCAGCTTACAGAATCGGGTCCTAATGAGATTGTCCTGCATGGGGACGTCTGGACAGCCCAGATGTGCCCCTTTTAGAATTAGACTCAACATGTAGTATTGCTTGTTCCATCGGGTGGCTCATCCTAGTGAAGGAACTAATTAGACAGTTGAAGCCTCCAATAAAGAATTTAACATACTACGTTATAGTTTTGTTAAACCCTTTGGTGTCTGTTACATAAGTATCTGATTCCTTATGGGGCTCATTGTTTCCAGGCTTCCCTCATTGAGACTGTTTTGCAATTTAGTATTTAATTATGCCTTTGCCATTCAGATAGTACGGAGGAAGTCATCCAGAAATGACACAATCTTCCCATGAGAAAGCATTGACACTGGCGTAGCATCCTACTTTTTCACATACTAGCTATGGAAACACCCCTTCCTTTATATATAACTGTTCCTTTCATATATAACTGTTCCTTTTTATACATAGTCTCAGTATATTTTCTTCAGGGACTTTTACAAATTTTTATAACATTGTACTTTTTGAAATTAGGCAACTGGAGGTCTTTCATCATCATATAGGATTATCAGGTGCCTCCAAGTACTGATGATGTAAGTTCATATATATAGATTTTATATAGACATATATATAACTGTATGTTTTTTTAATTCTACATCTATATGTGATGAATCAATATATATATATTAGTCTGTTTGTGTTATGTATTTTTTAAAGCATCTTAACATTTACATATGCTATATATTTTATAATGCCATCTGTCTTCCTGAGGTCAGCATTAGTGTTCCTTTATTTTCATTTGTTATCTGCCTTGAACTTGAATGTTGCATTGATTAGCAAGTTAGTGTAATTGTTTTTACATGGAAGGTTTATTTTATTGTCTTATTATTTTAATTAGCACTTGCTGTGCATTAGAAGCAAAGGTGAATGCCTGGTAAATGTGCAGCCTGTGTTCTAACTGTTGGGGACAGTCTCATCATGTTCCCATACAGTTATTGCACAGAAGCGTTCTCTACTGTGTGGTTGGTCTTGACAGTTCACGTGGACGCTATTTAGGTAGCGGTAAGTGTATCTGCACTAACTGCAACAGTGAGAGTACGCTGCAAATGACCTTTTGCTAAATGCAATGTTTAGTCCATGTCAATTCCTTGCCCATAACCTGCCCATTTCCCATCCCATAATATCTTATGCAGTTAGCTCATGAATTAGTGTAGGGTGTTCATGCTACTGTGCTAACACTGATCAGCTGACCTTCGTAGGCTCCCTTAGTGTATGATTATAAGTACTAATTGGACTTTATTTACTTATGTAGGACTGAAACTTTGGAATGCCCAGTTTCAATTATTTATGAACATGTTTAGACTGTACTCTTCATTCTTAATGTTTCTTTTTTATGGATTTATTTTACTTTTTTGGTTTTGACACTTATACTTTATATTTCCTCATAATTAAAAAAAATCACACAAACTAAACTTAAAGAAGGCAATGGAGGAGACAGAAAAAGAGAAAAGAAATCAAGAGAAATAGTTAAAAACTAAAAAAGATTGGGGTCAGGAGATGACAGTGAACCTATTTCTAAGGGAGTTCAGTCTGTGATGTTTCACTATGGCTTTTTGGATACCAAGAACAGTCTATGGCTTATTTGCATCAAAGATATGATGAAGACAATTTTTAGTGGGAATGCTCTGAGTTATTGCCCTGGTTCCAAGTTGTCGCCTCAGAGAATCTGAAGTGCCCATGAACATAACATAAGAACATAAGATATGCCATACTGGGTCAGACCAAGGTCCATCAAGCCCAGTATCTTGTTTCCAACAGTGGCCAATCTAGGTCATACGTACCTAGCAGTTTCCCCGAAAGACACAGGTTCCGCAATGCTTGTATTGGGTCAAGCATTGATATCCTGCGTCCCTTCTTAATAATGGTTTATGGACCTTTCCTCCAGGAACTTGTTCAAACCTTTTTTAAACCCAGCTACACTAACAGCCTTTACTACATCCTCCAGTAACAAATTCCAGAGTTTAATTACACGTTGAGTGAAAAAATATTTTCTTTTATTAGTCTTAAATAGTTTACCCTGTAGCTTCATTGCATGTCCCCTAGTCTTTCTATATTCTGATAACGTAAACAATCGATCTACGTTTACCCGTTCCACTCCGTTCATTAATTTATAGACTTCTATCATATCTCCCCTCAGCCGTCTCTTTTCCAGGGTGTTCATGCAGTAGCATACCCACAGTTACTTAGATTAATAAGACACATGTCTGGAGGTGTGTTTATGCTGAGGAATAAAGAGCATGCATGCATTTTGATTTTAAAACTACACACACTCTTTGTGTCAGATTGACCACTCACAGAAAGATCATGCACAAATGAATGTACCTTATATTTTCCCTTCTAAAGATGGCTAGAAGGTATTAAGGTATGCACACACAATAGCTTGCAACAACATTGACCCTTAAAAGAACCAGTGAACAATCTACTAGAAGCCATCTGCACCCCAGTGTAACAGAAGGCACATCCAGGAGACAGACCCACAATGTTACCACTGGGATAGCTATAAGGAAAACAATTAATGGGATATCGTGAAACCTTAGTACAAATAATATTGCTCTATAGAGAGCCTGTGATGTGTGGGAGGTTGGCATTTTGGCTTCAAGCTGGATTAAAGCTGGATTTATTACCTTGTGTTCTGAGGCTTTTCCTGCTTTCAAAACCTTGTGTAAATGTTTTGTTGAGTAACTGATATGAGGTTTTGTTAATTTAATGGAGTGATTATCTTATTGGTTTTGTCAGTGTTTTGTTCACTCTGATATAGACTGACTGTTGTTTGTGATTTTCACAAGAGAAGCATTGAGTCAAACAGGATACAAGTTTTGTAGGAAACAAAATTCACTGTAAGATCTCTATGGATAAGAATTCCATGCAAAAAGGGGAAGGCAATGGCAGTGGGGGTGCGCTACCATCTGCCTTGCCAGAATGAAAGATGGATGATGAAACACTAAAAGAAATCAGGGAAGCTAACAAAAGTTACAACACAATAATAGTGGGTGATTTCAATTACTCTAGTATCAACTGGGTCAATGTTACAGCAGGATATGCTAGGGAGATAAAAAGGGGTACAGTCAAAGGCATTTATATAGTTTACAGACCTGTAAACCATGTACATGCTGTTTTAAGGGATATTCAGTGGCACCAACATGTTTTGTGCTGCTGAATATCCCCAAGTAACGCCACTACACACTCCAATGCTAACAGCATAGTATCGGGGCATGTCATGGGCATTCTGGGGTGGAGCAGCATGTTTTGCTAACTGGGAAGCAGGGCCGGCCCGTCCATTGAGCAAGAATGTTTTTGCACAGGGCCCCGCATTTCAGGGGGCCCCGCGCAAAAAACATTCTTCATCCCAAATTTAAAAAAACAAACAAAAAAAAAAACCAGCTGCTTCTGCCGCGGCAGCATCAAGAGTGCCGCCGCGGGGCCCCCACTCCTGCCCGGCAGAGCCTCCCCCCTGCACGGCAGAGCCGCCCAGTCCCTGCATCGTAGGCTGGCGTCATCCCCGAACGCGGGCTTCTTTTCAGAGCCGCGAGAGTTTCCTTTCTCGTGGCTCTGTTAATCCCGCCGGGGCTGATGGGATTTCCCATCAGCCCTGGCGGGATTAACAGAGCCGCGAGAAACTCTCGCGGCTCTGAAAAGAAGCCCACGTTCGGGGATGACGCCAGCCTACGATGCAGGGACTGAGCGGCTCTGCCGGGCAGGGGGGAGGCTCTGCCGGGCAGGAGGGGGGCCCCGCGGCGGCACTCTTGATGCTGCCGCGGCAGAAGCAGCTGGGTCTTTTTTTTGTTTTTTTAAACTTGGGATGATAGGGGGGAAGGGGGTTTAGGACGGGTACCAGTGGCTGGGGGGGGGGAGGCTAAGACTGGAAGTGGGCTGATAGGGGAGGGTTAGGACTAGTAATGGGCCAGGGGGGGTGCTAAGACTGGAAGGGGCTGATGGGGGGGGTAGGACTGGTAATGGGCTATGGGGGGGGCTGACTGGAAATGGGCTGATGGGGGTGTTAGGACTGGTAATTGTCTATGGGGGGGCTAAGACTAGAAATGGGCTGATGGGGAGGTTTAGGACTGGTAATGGGTTGGGGGGGGGGCTAAGACTGGAAGTGGGATGATGGGGAGGTTTAGGACTGGTAATGGGCTATGGGAGGGGTTAGGACTGGTAATGGGCTGATGGGGGATTAGGACTGGTAATGGGCTATGGGGGGCTAAGACTGGAAATAGGCTGATGGGGGGGCTAGGCCTGGAAATAGGGTGATGGGGGGGTTAGGACGTAATGGGCTGATGGGGGGGGTTAGGACTAGTAATGGGCTATGGGGGGGGCTAGGACTGGAAATGGGCTGATGGGGGGGTTAGGACTGTTAATGGGCTGTGGGGTTGCTAGGACTGGACATGGGCTAAGTGGACGGAGGGCTTGAACTGCAAATAGCTGATGGGGACGGGGGCTTGGAATGGAAATGGGTTGTGAGGGGGAGGAAGCTAGGACTGGAAATGGGTGAATTGGCGGGGGGCTAGGACTTGAAATGGGCTGATGGAGGGGCTAGAATAGGACTGGAAATTGGCTGTTGGGGGGTGCTAAGATTGGAAATGGGCTGTGGTGGGGGTTTGGATTGAAATGGACTCATGAAGGGGCTAGAACTGGAAGTAGGCTCATGGGGGGCTTGGATTGGAAATGGGCTGAGTGGAGGGGAGCTAGGATTTGACATGGGCTGATGGGCTCATGGGGGGCTGGGATTGGAAATGAGCTGATGGAGGGACTCGGATGGGACTGGAAATAGATGGGGGAGCTAGGACTGGAAATAGGCTGATGGTGGGTCTAGGATAGGACTGGAAATGGGCTTATGGGGGGCTAGGACTGGAAATGGGCTGATGCGGGGACTAGAAGGGAGCAAATGCTGGGTGGGACTAGAACTAGAATGGAGCTGATGTTGGGGGAGGATTAGAATGGGATGGAGCTGGGAGAGTGAAATGGGGAGGGAAAAAATATTTTGTGTGGGAGGGAAGACAAATCTACAATTGGCCGGATATTGGGAGAGTAAGTGGGGATTGAGAATGGAGGGGTAAAATTTGAGTAGATGAAATAGGAATGAGGAAAGAGCAAAAGGAGAAAGATTAGTATGTTAAAGCAGATGTAGAGAGAGAATGGAAAAAAACTAGAAGAGAGAAGAAAAGACAAATGGACAGCAGACGATGGAGAGTTAGCGGAAGACACAAAGAAACCAGAAGAAAGTGACTGGAGCAATTGCAGCTGAAAAAAAATGCACAAAAGGTAAAAAAATATCTCTTTATTTTGAATTTATTAATTGGAATATGTCAGCTCTGGGAAATGTGCATCATTAACGTCTGTGCTTTGTTTAGTACAAGAGCGAATTAATGTATAGTTTTATTTCTACAGTGTTGTACATTCCAAGTTTGGCTTTTGGGATTCCCAGTTTAATTATTGTCTTCCTGTTTCTAAATTGTGATTCCTTGTTTGGTGATGGTCTATGTTCTGCATGTGTAACTGAGCTGAGGTATTCTGTTTATGTAATTCCTATTTGACATTGCCACTTGTTCTCTTTCCCCAATAGGTCATGTATTGTTATTCTCTGAAATGTATTGGTTTAATATTTGCAGTGTTGCCTTTTGATAGGTAGAGTATGGTTCTTTGTGAGTCCTGGTAGTGCTGTCAGGATACGGCGGGTTTGCTACGGGTTCTAATTGGGCAGTGTTTGTAGTAGTTCCTAATGTGTCTGGCGGTTGGCACTGGATTATAGTAATGTAGAAGTCTTTTAGTCTTTCTTTATTCATACACTCATTAAGAGGCATGTTTACTAAAAGTTAGTGTATGGTAACATTATGCAAATATTTATGCAAATGAGGCCCCTTATGCAAATGAGGCCCCACACCGAGTCTCCGCACATGGCCCCGCAGCCCCCCTTGGGCCGCCCCTGCTGGGAAGTGGTGATATTGATCCGCTGCTTGGTTAAGGACCCACGAGTAAAGATAGGCATGGCAAATAGCTAGCTTATTTTTATCCATGGGAGCTAACCAAGCAGCATCTCAATATCACTGTTGCCCAGTTAGCTTTGGCACCATGCGGCAGACCTAGATATCCATTGCCAATGGGTTCAGCGGTGACAGCTATATGCTATAGAAGAAATAGCCATCGCTGTTGAATATCACCTCCCCTCCCACCCTACAGTTTCTAGATGAAATATATGATTGCTTCAAGGAAGAGCTGGCTCATGAACCAAATATGGGGAAGCTAATTTAGACCTAGTCCTTGGTGGAAACCAGGATCTGCTGCAAGAGATAACAGTATTGAGGCACTTGGCACTGTTGATGATAACATAATCACATTTGATTAATAAATGGAGGGAGGACAGCAAGGAAATCCATAGCACTAGCATTTAACTTTCAAAATAGAGACTGTGATAAAATGAGGAAAGTAGTTTAAAAAAATAAAAGGAGCAGATTCAATGGTTCAAGGTTAACATCAAGCATGGGTGTTATTTAAAAATAGTATCTTGGAAGCCCAGACCAAATGTATTCCATGCTTTAAGAAAGGAAGAAGGAAAACAAAAAGATTGCTTGCATGGTTTAAGATGAATTCAGAGAGACTCTTGTAGCCAAAAAATAGTCTTTCAGGAAATGGAAGAAGGAGCCAAATGACAGGAAATAACATAAACACTGGCAAGTTAGACACAAGGCACTGATGATGCAGACAAAACTAAAATTTGAAAAGAAGCATGGAAGCAAAAATGCATAATAAAAACCTTTTCAAGTACATGTGTAGCAAAATCCCTGTGAGAGAGTCAGTTGGAGCTTTAACTGATAGAGGGGCAAAAGGGGAGCTAAGGGAGGACAAGGCCATAGTGGAGAGACTGAATGAATTCTTTGCTTTGGTCTTTACTCAAGAAGATATAGGGAAGTTACCCATGCCTGAAATGGTATTTAAAGGTGATGTATTGGAAGAACTGAAACAAATCTAAATAAACCGAGAAGATGTATTACAGCTTTTTGATAAACTATAGAGTAATAAGTTACCTGGACCAGTTGGTATACATCCCAGGGTGCTGAAAGAACTGAAATATGAGATTGTAGACCTATTATTAGTAATCTCTGAACTATCATTAAGATCATCTGTAGTACCTGCAAATTGGAGAATGGCCAATGTAACACCAATTTTTAAAGTTTCCCAGGGCTGATTCGGTATGCTACAGTTACAACTAAATTTTACAAAGCTTCCTATTATGCTGCATAGTTGATTTTGTTCATAGTGTTCCTGAATTACTGAGTGTTAGTTTCTTAGTTCCTGAATAGATTGTTCCATATTAAGTTTATTTCATTTATTTTGCTTGTTCCATGTAAACTGCCATGACTAGTAAATTCAGTGATATAGAAGAGTTATTAAATAAATAAATAAAATACAGACCTGATGTCAGAACCGGGCAAAATGGTAGAAACCATTATAAAGAATAAAATTACTGAACATGCACATGACTTCATAAGGCATAAGCATTAATTGGCCTCTCAATCATTTCAAAGACAGACTTTGTTTTATAAAGAAGGATAATACTTGTGAAGCCTAATATAGAAAGGATGTGGAGATGGAATTTGAGACGTCTAGAACAGGATGTGCTCAATTTCAGCAGTATTTTATAAAAGGCTCTGCCAAACGTGGAACATATGGATATACAGTGACACAGCGCTAGAGGAGACATTTTAAAAATCTATATGTGGGAAAACTGAGTGTCACAACTCAACAGCTTCCATGTGGAAGTGCGAACATTTCCAAGTAGAAGTGGCAATTTTGCAACTTCCACATGCAAATGTCAGCATGCACACATGTATCTGGGCGATTTGAGAAACGTATATGTAGAAGTACCACCCAATAAGAATTGAGGACACAATGTAGTAACTTTTATATTCTAGAGAAGGAAATTAACAATGGGGGATCCCTTAATCCCCCATGTAAACCCCTGACTGAAACAAGAACAAGATGTAGAACCCGTCATGGAAATTTTTGGTCATATGCTGTACATGGATTCCCTTCGTAAAATAGGGAATAGACATGTTGATTTTTGACCCACCCAAGCCACAGCCAATCTGTGCAATTGCCCTACTATGCTCCCTTGGAATTTTGATATGTTGTGGAACTCCACATGTAAATAGTGGTTTCTAAAATCTCATTTACAAATGGGAGTATATTTACAAAACAGCAGTAACCGGGTAGCCGGACCCTGCGCTCCCCCTTCACCTCCCATAGCCCCCTTTCTTCCAACCCTCTCCTTACCCAATTCCCACAAATACCACTGACAGCCAAACTTGGTAACAACTGGTCACAGCTTTATTTCAAACAACAACTTGAACGTTAAACAGTAATAATGGTCAAAACAACCCCCCAGCGGAGCCACATGTCACCAGCCAAGCAATTAGAAAAGCGACCCTGCCTCCGCTCTAGCCATGGTCACACCACCGGCAAAGTTCCTACCACCCCTATCTGACTTTGCCATATTACTAGAAAAAGTCTTCCAGGAGTTGTCCGGGTCGAGGGCACCCCGCCCCGTCCCAAGTCGCCGAATGCTCTGGACCCCGGAAACCTCCGGGATCCCACTCCAAACCCCCTACCCCCCACTGCGACACCCTGATACCTATTACCCCCCCCCCCCCTGCCAGTACATCGCTGGGTGGGAGGGTGGGCTGCTCACCCTCCAGCCTTTTCACATGTGCTCGGCAACGCCGAAGCGCATGCAGCCCCTTCATCCGATTGGCTCCGCTCGCCCCTCTCTTCCCAGTGGAGCCAATCATTTTAAAGAATGCGCAGAGCGCGCCCCCCACTGATGCACTGTCGCCCCCCCATTCTCTGGCCGCATGCAGGGTCCCGCGCCGGGCCGAGCACCTGCGCTGGGACCCTGCCCGCACCCTTATACTAGTAGCTTCCATGCAAAATTTGAGACGCAGTCCCATTGAATTCAATGAGGCCAAGGCTCCAATATCGCACAGAAGCCACTACCACTGCTTTGTAAACATACCCCATGGATTCGAACCTCTCATGTCTATGTGCATGTGGAAAAGGCACATAAGGCTTCTAAAATAACCTCTTTAGTTTTAAAAGAAAAGTTGGTGAAAAGAAGTCTAATTAAACAATGGACATCTTTTCAGCACATTGAAAACCTGAAATTCTGATTGCTCAATAAGGACTTGTTGCATGTTAAGTAGATGTTTCACACTGGATAGTCAACTTTAGCGTAGCAGTATCATTAGCCTTAAGCTGACACAATTTCTTACCACAAGAAATGAATTCATTACAAATTCAATTCCTTACACCCCGTTAGAGTGGAAAATATGGACTGAAATTGTAATACCATCAATTTCTTTAAAAGGTAGCACAGAAATAGCCACTCAATATGTATTTTGAGCTATGTCAGGAATGGTAACAAGCTATAGATCAGCCTTCTAGAAACATCTATTATAAGGTGCCTATTGATCACCACATGTTAGCAGGAGCATAATTAGGAATTGCAAAGTCCAATGCAAATCTTAAAAATCCCTCAGAGACACATTTAAAACTAGTTGGGGAAGCTTTACATACATCACATATTTAGGATTTAACTATTTCTCCTGAATTCTAAAGCATATCAGCTTTCTAGTCGTCTCAATTCACTTCATATTTAGTAGCAAAATTTAATTTACTGCAGTTACGATGTTTTTCAATTTCAAGTTGTGAATTATCATTTTAAAGTGCAATATTCCATATACAAATTAATTTTATGTAGGAAGTGAGAAACATAAAATAATAACTTCTATCTTTTGTCCAATGAAAGGATGTATTTACCATGATCCTAAAAAAATTCCAAAGTATATATCAAATTATGAACATAACGACTTTAAAACATATCTATTTGATGTCATCATATACTATATGGAACTTGTATTTCAGGGCAAACCCCTTGCACCCTCTAAGTTGATTTAATAAAGGGGCAATTTTATAAAGCTTTTTCCACATGTGAAGTTTACATAAAGAGCCTTTTATAATACTGTGCAACTGCATATGCATGTAAATTGTATGCACCTTTAACGTGATCTGCGCATTGGCGTTCTCAGGGACACAGTTTGGAAAGCATGGAGTCAGGGCCAGGGCCAGGGTCAGTGCTGTCATTAGACGAACTAAGCATGCCCATTGCCACTGCTGTTGCCCCTCTGTGGGACCGACAGGAGCAGCAATAGCCACAAACTGCCCCGTTGTGCTTATCTTCAGGCGTCAACACCACAGGGCTGTATGCTTCCGCCACTCTCTGATACCTGATGCCAACTTCCTGATATTTTAAATTACATCTATCACTGCTACTACTTATTATTATTTCTATAGCACCACTAGATGTATATAGCAGTATACGCATGCCCATATAAGACACTCCCTAACCTAGTCAAGACAGACAAACAGGACAAATAAAAGAATCAAGTAACTTCATTTATATGGAAAATGGTTATGGATAACAAGAGCTTGAACAGTAAAATGAAGCATAAAGATTTAAAAACAACCTCAAAAAGATGGGCTCTTAGGCTTGATTTAGATTTAAAAAAAGGAGTCTACTCTAGGTATATGGTGCCTTAAGGTAGAAAAAACAAAGTCTGGATTTGGTGGTGATGGAGAAGGGCACGGGAGGGGGGGGGGTTATTGAGAGAAATAAGAGTTGTAGAATGAATGCCCTTGTAAATGAGTAAGAAGGGCACGCACTATTCATGGAAATGCATAGAGAGTCAATGAACTGACTTGAGGAGTTGTGTGAGCATAATTCCAGTGTCAGAAGATATGTCATGCAACTTGATTTTGAATAGATTAGAGTAGAAAGAGATTGAAAAGTGGACATTGAAAAGTGGTCAAGCTATATTAAAGGAAATAATAAAAAATGGCACCAGGTTTTATTATAAAGATGTCCAGGAAGAAAGATAATATCCAATCTATCTATTTAACATTTATATAGTGCATCAAACGTACGAAACGCTGTACATACATGAAGAAGAGACAGTCCCTGCTCATCAGAGCTCACAATCTAGTCAAGAAGATCACAAAATACAATTACAATCAAGTAAAGACAAAGTATACAATAACAAGAAGACCAAAACTAGAATCAAGAACAGAAAGCAATAGAGAAGAGATGGGTTTTCAATCTGGACTTGAAGAGGTCCAGAGAGGGCGCTTTGCACACAGACAGAGGTAGATTGTTCCAGGCAAAGGATGCAGCCAAGCAGGGGCAGCCCAAGGGGGGTGCGGGGCCATGTGCGGAGACTCGGTGCGGGGCCTCATTTGCATAAGGGGCCTCATTTGCATAAATATTTGCATAATGTTACCATACACTAACTTTTAGTAAACATGCCTCTTAAAATGAGTGTATGGATAAAGAAAGACTAAAAGATTTCTACATTACTATAATCCAGTGACAACTGCCAGGCACATTAGGAACTACTACAAACACTGCCCATTTAGAACCCATAGCAAACCCGCCGTATCCTAACAGCACTACCAGGACTCACAAAGCACAAGACCCTACCTATCAAAAGGCAACACTACAAATATTAAACCAATACATTTCAGAGAACAACAATACATGACCTACTGGGGAAAGAGAACAACTGGCAATGTCAAATAGGAATTACATAAACAGAATACCTCAGCTCAGTTACACGTGCAGAACATAGACCGTCACCAAACAAGGAATCACAATTTAGAAACAGGAAGACAATAATTAAACTGGGAACCCCAAAAGCCCAACAACACTGTAGAAATAAAACTATAAATTAATTTCCTATTGTACTAAACAAAGCGCAGACGTTAATGATGCACATTTACCAGAGCTGGCATATTTCAGTTAATAAATTCAATAAAGAGATATTTTTCTACCTTTTGTGCATTTTTTTTCCAGTTGCAATTGCTCCAGCCACTTTCTTCTGGTTTCTTCATGTCTTCTGCTAACTCTCCATCATCTGCTGTCCATTTGTCCTTTCTTCACTCTTCTAGTTTTTTTCCATTCTCTCTCTACATCTGCTTTAACATACTAATCTTTCTCCTTTTGCTCTTTCCTCATTCCTATTTCATCCACTCAAATTTTACCCCGCAATCCTCAATCCCCACTTACTCTCCCAATATCCGGCCAATTGTAGATTTATCTTCCCTCCCACACGAAATATTTTTTCCCTCTCCATTTCACTCTTCCAGCTCTATCCCATTCTAATCCTCCCCCAACATCAGCTCCCTTCTAGTTCCAGCTCCACCCAGCATCCGCTCCCTTCTAGTCCCCGCATCAGCCCATTTCCAGTCCTAGCTCCCCCATCCGAGTCCCTCCATCAGCTCATTTCCAATCCCAGCCCCCCATCAGCCCATTTCTAGTCCTTTCCTAGCCCCACCATCAGCCCATGTCAAATCCTAGCTCCCCTCCACTCAGCCCATTTCCAATCCAAGCCCCCCATGAGCCTACTTCCAGTTCTAGCCCCTCCATGAGTCCATTTTAATCCAAGCCCCCCCAACAGCCCATTTCCAATCCTATCCTAGCCCTCCATCAGCCCATTTCCTGTCCTAGCCCCCCCTCAGTCAGCCCATTTCCAGTCCTAGCTCCCTCCCTTCACAGCCCATTTCCATTCCAAGCAACCCTCCCCATCAGCTCTTTGTAGTTCAAGCATTCCTTCCACTCAGACCATTTCCATTCCAAGGCCCCGTCCCCCTCAGCTATTTGCAGTTCAAGCCCTCCTTCCACTCAGCCCATTTCTAGTCCTAGCCACCCCCCAGCACATTACCAGTCCTAGCCCCCCCATAGCCCATTACCAGTCCTAAGCCCCCCATAACACATTACCAGTCCTAAGCCCATCAGCCCACTTCCAGTCCTAAGCCCCCCATCACCCCATTTTGTCTTAGCCCCCCATAGCCCATTAACAGTCCTAACCCCCATCAGCCCATTTCAAGTCCTAGCTCCCCCATCCGAGTCCCTCCATCAGCTCATTTCCAATCCCAGCCCCCATCAGCCCATTTCTAGTCCTTTCCTAGCCCCACCATCATCAGCCCATGTCAAATCCTAGCTCCCCTCCACTCAGCCCATTTCCAATCCAAGCCCCCATGAGCCTACTTCCAATTCTAGCCCCTCCATGAGTCCATTTCAATCCAAGCCCCCCCCCCAACAGCCCATTTCCAGTCCTATCCTAGCCCTCCATCAGCCCATTTCCTGTCCTAGCCCCCCACACTCAGCCCATTTCCAGTCCTAGCTCCCTCCCCTTACAGCTATTTGCAGTTCAAGCCCTCCTTCCACTCAGCCCATTTCTAGTCCTAGCCACCCCCAGCCCATTACCAGTCCTAGCCCCCCAGCCCATTACCTGTCCTAGCCCCCAGCCCATTACCAGTCTTAAGCCCCCCATAGCCCATTACCAGTCCTAAGCCCCCATCAGCCCACTTCCAGTCCTAAGCCCCCCCAACACCCCATTTTCAGTCTTAGCCCCCCCATAGCCCATTACCAGTCCTAACCCCCATCAGCCCATTTCCAGTCTTAGCCTCCCCACAGCCCATTCCAGTCCTAACCCCCATTAGCCCATTTCCAGTCCTAGCCCCCCCATAGCCCATTACTAGTCCTAACCCCCCATTAGCCCATTTCCAGTCTTAGCACCTCCATAGCCCATTACCAGTCCTACCCCCCCCATCAGCACATTTCCAGTCCTAACCCCCCTATAGTCCATTACCAGTCCTACCGCCCCATCAGCCCATTTCCAGTCTTAGCCTCCCCATAGCCCATTACATCCTAGCCCCCATCAGCCCATTTCCAGTCCTAACCCCCCCATCAGCCCACTTCCAGTCTTAGCCCCCCCATAGCCCATTAGTAGTCCTAACCCCCCTCCCCCATCAACCCACTTCCAGTCTTAGCCCCCCCATAGCCTATTACCAGTCCTAACACCCCCCCCAAGCCCATTACCAGTCCTAACCCCCCTCAGCCCTGATAGATTAAAAAAAAAAAAACCGGCTGCCGCTGCCGCTGCTGCCGTCACCATGGCAGCGGCAGAATCAAATGTCCCGTCACGGGGCCCCACCTACCCGGCAGAGCCTTCCTTCACCATCAGCTACTGAGTCCCTCCCAATACGCGGGCTTTCAAAGCCACGAGAGTTTCCCTTTCTTCTCACAGCTCTGTTAATCTCGCCGGGGCTGATGGTGAAGGGAGGCTCTGCCGGGCAGGCGGGGCCCCGCGACTGGACATTTGATTCTGCCGCTGCCACGGCGGCAGCGGCAGCAGCAGCCGGTTTGGGGGTTTTTTCTACTTGTGCAATGAAGAATGTTTTTTGCGCGGGGCCCCCTGTAACGTGGGGCCCTGTGCAAAAAACATTCTTGCTCAATGGATGGGCTGGCCCTTCAGCCAGGTGAAAGGAGTGGTCTAGAATTAGAAGTACGAGTGGAGGGCATAGATAGATGAAGGCTGTTCGAAGAGTGAAGAATGCGAAAGAGGATGTAAGGAGAGATAAGAGATGCTAGGTAGTGGGGGGCTGAAGAGTGAATGCATTTATAGGTCAAGAGGAGGAGTTTGAATTGGATCCAGAAGCAGATGGGAAGCCAATGAAGGGACTTGAGAAGAGGAGTGATATGTGAAAAGCGATGCTGACGGAAAATTAGTCGAGCAGCAGAATGTTGAATAGATTGAAGGGGAAAGAGATGGTTCGCGGGAAGGCCAGCAAGGAGAATATTGCAGTAATCAAGACGGGAGGTGATTAAGGAGTGGACAAATATTTTAGTAGTGTCATCACAAAAGGAAGGGGCAAATTTTGTTGATGTTATAAAGGAAGAAACGGCAAGTCTTAGCTATGAGTTATCCAATGCATTACCATTAATATGGGCTGGATATTGAGAAACCAAAACCAAATGCAGACCTTTCATATCCATCAACAAAGTCTGCACAAGAGGACATACCTGATCATTAAAATGAATATCAAGATCTCTTGAATAATATCATGTATTTTAGTTAATACATCGGTTATTAGAACTATGCAATATGTGCAAAACATGGCTACAAGATCTCTTGACAGGGATTGGGAAGTTTGATTTTATTTCATCCGTTCATTTTTTTCATTGGCTATCAGCTGCTTATTGAAGTCAGTTAAGATTCAGGCCATGGTTTAGTACAAAGATTATAGCAGTGGCAGCACTAAAATAATTAAGAGCTTTGCTAGATAAAGAGGACTTAGCACTGCTTGTGCAAATAAACTTAACATTAGTATTTGACTTAGTTAATCATCATGATGTGTTTCTCAGGCTTTCAGACGTCACTGTAAGGGTATTTAACTAGTATGCAGAATTTTTGAAAGGCAGATAATGTAAGGTGACCTATAGTGATGCCAGTTCAAATTTATGGACATTGGAATATAGTATTCCTTAAGGATCCTCTGTCTCTGATGCTTTTGAATGTTTATGTACTTTCTTTGGGTTAAGTAATAGAACAGCTGGGCTTAGTTCACTATTCCTACACTGATGATGTCCAGATTATCATCCCTATCAAAGGCACTTTGGAACAGGCAGATAAGATGTTATCTCAGTTTTTAGCTATAGTTCAAGGCTAGGTGAATAACAATTTCTTGTTGATTAATCATGAAAACTGGGCCATTGCAAGCATATTGGGTACCCTAGACAGTCCTTCAGTCTTACGCTCCCCTACCCAAGATTTTGATAATTAAACTCAACAATCATGATTATCCCAATATCATCCCTCCCACACTGATCCTGCAAAAGTGCATAATTGGATATCATACCTTTAAATATTAAATATTGCTTTGCATGCATATGTGTTCCTATTTTCCCTGCAATTAAAAGACCGCGTGACTGTTGAGGATCCCATGTTTTGCTTTGACTGTTGATGCTCTTTGCCGACCCACAGAAGCTGCCACCATAGACAATTGCCTAGTATTGCCTAATGATTGGGCTAGCTTGGATGAAAAGACAAGAGTTCTTTTGGTTGGAAGAGTGAAGGCACCTACCCTATAAAAGAATCAGTGATAAGCCATTGTTATATAACATTCAGAGTTTAGCAGTATCATATACTCCTCATTATCATATGAGCTGGAGGTGCGTACAATGGTGAAAAATTATTGTTAAAGTTGTGCTCGATAAGGCAAATTAGACCTTATCTTGAAAAATCTGTTTTAAGACTGTTGACTCAGGCAGCGATACTTTTGAATCTGGACTACTACAACTTAGTTTATTTAGGATTAGAAAAAAAAACCTAAAGAGAACCAGGGAAATCCACTGCTTACCCTGGGATTATGCAACGTGGAATCTGTGTACCTTTTTGGGAACCTGATAGGTACTTGTGACCTGGATTGGCTGCTGTTAGAAATAGGATACTGGGCTTGATGGACCTTGGTCTGACCCAGTATGGCATATCTTATATTCTTAACCTCTTGCCAGGTTGCAGCTGATCCAAAACCATGCAGACAAAATTAGGAAAAAGGCTAAGCAGTGGGTCAAGGAGATGCTTTTGTTACCAGAATTACACTGGTTGCCAAGTAATTTATGAATTGTGCTCAAGCAACTGACAACCACACAGAAATCACTTTGAGGTCTTAGCCCAAGATATTTGACTTTGTTTTTGAGAATTTATAAATCAACACATGTATTATGATCTAAGACAGAAATCCAATTGGATTTGTTAGGATGTTGAAGGGCAGGAGTGACTGAAGGATCAGTCTCTATCCTCTAGACACTAGAAAATCTCTGGTAGGTCTCAGGAGTCTTTAGAGTGTGGACAGATCTAAAGGGCAGAGGGTTGTCTTCAGAAGAATCCAGGACTATGTTCAATGAGGTGGGGGTGCTTTTGGGACAGTCTGGGGATCTACTTTGAGGAAAGGGAATGTCTTCTGGGGTCTTTGTTAAGGGAGAGGAGAGTCCATGTTTTATTTTCTAAAACAGTAGGCCCTTTAAGAAGGTTCCCTGGGAACATAGGGCCATCTATTAGGATTGCATGCCCGTGAAAGAAAATAGTGCAGTGGGTTTATTTAAAGACACATTTTAGAAAACTTGTGTAGGTGAAATTTGGTACATCCAAGTCAAAACATCCAAAATTGCTTGGGAGGGGTAGTAGTGAACTAAGTGCCTTCTAAAATTGACCTGTCTCATCCCTAAAAGATAAGCATCTCTGTCAAAATATAAAGAATGGAATGTGCTGAATAATGGGCCAGATACTTGCAAGTTATTGCTCAATTTTAAAAATTGTCATGTGTCCAATATGGACGGCAGCAGTTTAGATAACGTAGACTTGCCTGCGACGGTATTTCAAATGGGCGCATGTATCTAATGCCACATAATTGTCCCAGCCTCCCATTTTACCAGAAGAGCCATGCAGCAATGAGACAATCATGAAAAGGTCTCTTTATCTGCAGGGATTTTTTATTTTGAAAAATGAAAAGTACTGGGGGAATGAGAGGGCTTTCTCATCTTCTGTTGACAGCTATTAGGTTGCCACAACAAGCACTTTTTTGGTGCTTATTCCTGCCCAGGAGCAGGTGCAGCCTTAGATGTGTCCATGGTGATTTCAGGTGTGCAGCAGCATTCTAAAATCAGACGCACACATTTATATTTGTAGGAATGCCCTGAGCGTGCCACCATATGATCTGGACGTGATTGTGCCAAGTATGTGTAACTTCACAACTTTCTAAAACGGCTCTGGGAACATCCATGTGATTTCCACATCTGAATGGAAACCATGGAGAGGGCTTCTAAACTGACCCTCTTATCATGGGAATTATTATCATGCCTTATTTGTTACTACAGGTTATTGATTTCTGTGTTAAATTAAGCTATAGTAAAATTTTACCTCAGTTTAGTAACTACCTACCCCAGCTGTTAATCCCAGTTGTCAAGACAACACTTCTGTCAACAACATGAAACTGCTTCATCCATTGCATGCCCGAGGCCGTGGAACTTGTTTCTCATTTCATTTCAGTCTCAGCTGGACTGTCTCCTGTTTAGAAAGATATTAAAAGCATTTCTGCTCACTTGTGCTTTTGGGGATTTGCGATATTATTTGTAAATATCTGTATTTTATCTATCATATCATATTAAATGTTATGTTAGTGGAATAAAAGTTCCAAAAAATAAAATAAAATAAACACTATCATGAAAAAGTAATATGATGCCACCTCTTACATGGAACACACCCAGTGGATTATATTTCTAAAATTGCCAGTATTACTGCAATACTGTACTTAACTAACAAACCATCACAATTTTGAGGGAAGATCAGGGATAATCAGGCGCACAACAAGTCCTCATTGCTCCAAGTTTCTACACAATAGCCCCTCTCTAATGAATACAGAAAATATTAAAATAAGCAACCTCTGAACTTGCAGAGTTTCAAGAGACCCAGCATTGTCATACAAAGAGGTATGCTGTGGGCATTCCCCTTAGATGCCTGGGGTATGATGCATCAGGACCCACAGCATTTGTAAGCCTGGCTAGGGAGGAGGCTGCGATGATGGACAGGGCTTAGAGGATGAAGTGCAGAGAAATGAATTGTGCAGTTCAAATCAATGCAGAGATAAGCTTAGCTGGCAGTTAAAGTATAGAATGTATCAGAGGAGAGACTCAGGTTTAGGTGGAATAAGTCCCCTGTTCAGCTGTACCACCCCAGATGTACACGACTGTGACCTGAATCGGCCCTGTATATCTGGGGTCATGGGCCAACCTCCCCTCCGCCCAATCTTTACCCTGTTGCCGCCCCTTACTGCCAGCATTCAGAGCTCCCCACACAAAGGCCTTGTACACGCATGGAGATTTGAGTTCAGGATCAGGTCCCTGTGAATAGCGGGGTTGGATATCCAAGCTGGAGGTCCATCCCTGCTATTCACGGTTCTGGATGACCCCATAGCATTTTTTTTTAAACTTCTTTATTTACTTTTTCAAACAAAGCACAACAAAAAAAATCAAAAAGTTACAATTAAAATATTTCTCTTTAAACATAAGAGTAAAAAAAAAGACCTTAACAGCCTACCCCAACATTAACCTTCCCTTCAACATGCGATCATCATAGAAAGAGATTATAAAAAGAAAAGAAAGAGGCTTACAAGGGCTATGACATAACCAAAGTAGCCATCTACCATATGGAAGTATGATTGATTAACTAATTACCCCTTAATTTACATCATAACATGCTTTTGAAATATAATTATGTAGGGGTCTAGCATGAGGTTGAAGTCTCCCCCCACAATAGTTGGATATCTGGACACCTCTTGCGCCAAAGCCGCAATGGAACTAAAAAAAATAGGGCAATCTATGTTAGGAGCATAGACATTGATTAAGGCCATTTCAGTAGATTTTAACTTAAGGACAACCATTGCCCACCACCCTTCAGTGTCAGATCTGGTTTGTATTACAGTGGGGGATAAAAATTTCCTTACTAGGATGGCTATCCCATTTTCTTATGATTGGCAGCTGAAAAAGCCACTAGTGAAAAGGGTTTCATATCTAATTTTAAAGACCCCTTCACATTCAAATGTGTCTCTTGCAGAAATAGGATGTCAGCACTTTTCTTTGCACCCATATCAAAATATCTTTTTTCTCATGATGGAATTGTTAATGCCCTTAACATTCCGTGAGGCTATCTTAAAGGAAGACATATAAACAATATAGCACACTGTGATAGACAAATGTTGCAGAAACATATCAGGTTGTAATGTATGATTTTACATTGTTAATCCACACCTTTAAAGCATTCAGAATAATGGCTACATTTATAGCTCAAGGGAAAAAACATAAGCAGAAAAAACACCTCTTAGTCATAGCCCTTATAGAAGATCGCTCAAAAGAAAAACACATACTTCTAAATATCAGAAGCCACCAAAACCCTGGGGGCCTATAACAAATTCTAAACTTAGTGGGTGAGCCCAAAGGGACAAGACAGGCATGGAGGGTGTAAGAAACTAATTCACTTCAACTCCTCTGCCGCTTAGAGCTTCTTATGCTTAACATTATCCACCACTGGAAGAGCGTCCCCAAACCCGGGGTTCTAAAACACTAGAGCAAAAATTGCCCTTACCAATACATTGTATGATTGCTGTAGGCTACATGCATATAGGCAAGGGCCATTTTCCCTTACAATGCCCTAACGCCCTCCAAACCACCACACAGACCACAGACAACACAAAACACAAAAATAAGAAAGGAAAAAACAAAGAGAAGGACAGTGTGACCAGAGCAATACCCTGGAGTTGCCCCGAGAGAGCCACATTGAATATCAACTCTGCATGATTTAAACCACAATTTCACGACCTCAGACCAGTCAAAACACCCATATGAGAAAGCATTGGAGAACTTCTGCAAAACTTATGTCCACCACTGATTGCAAGGCAGGTTTTCACCGCATCAACACGAACTCTTTGTCCTCCAAAAATGCATGCAACTCCCCTGGATCATCGAAAGTCCTGGTCTGGTTGTGTAGTGTGACTCTCATGCAGGTAGGATAAAGCAGTCCGAAATGGGCCTGCAGCTGTGATAAGCATGGGCGTAGCGCCAAGAAGCTTTTTCTCCGGTCTACCATCGCCTTCGCAAAGTCAGGGAAAAAGAGGCGTTTGTGCCCCTGATATTCCAAGGGAGAGTGTATTTTGGCTGCTTCCATTATTTGCATGACTTGTTGAAATCGCAGAACTTTTAGGATGATTGAGCATGAACGCTTGCCCGAAACCACGGCCTGAGTAGGCACTCGATGGGTGCGCTCAATCTCAAAAGGCATGGCAAACTTTACTTTCAGCGCATCTGGGATCACTGATTGTAAAAAAGGCCAGCATATCTGGACCTTCAGCTTCCTCGGGAACTCCCAGGATCCTAACGTTATTTCTTCGAGCGTGATTGTTACCATCTTCTAACTCTCTTTGCAGTGACCGGATCAGCTTTGCTTGCTTCTCAATGGCCCTGAACGCTTCCCCATGTGTTGCCACCACATTCTCCACCTTCTCCAATCTCACTGTAATTGACTCCAAGCTGTTTTTCAAGGCATTAATATCCTCCTGCATTGTGTTCAGCGAGTCTCAATTTGACTTAACCATGTCTTTAACAGCACGGATTTCAGCAAGAAGTTCCTGCAAGGCCTCAGGACAGTCTCGGATGACCGCCATTTTGTGAGGTGAGAGGGGCTCTGTTTTAGTTCTCTTTGCACTGGCCTTTTCAGTACCTTGGCAATCCAGATGCGTCGGTTTATTTATTTATTTATTTAACAATCATTTATATCCCGCATCTTCCAGAGTTCAGTTGCGGTTCACAATAAAACAAAATCCACAAAGCAAGAGCTTGGTTTTACATCGAACATTTTGTAACAATAAACAATATAATGGTTAACAGCATGAGCTAATACATAACAGCATAACTGGCTTGTAAACTATGTACAATAAACTATATACAAATACAAGTTGTAGGTACTTTAGGGTTGAATCATAGAGTTTTTAGTTCAGTGGTTTTTCTGTTAAGTTGTTGGATTTAGTATTACTCAGTCAGGTGATTTTAGCCTTTATCTGAGTGTTTCGAGGGATTATCTATGTTGCCGTAGTGCATGGTTTGGGGCCAGACATATCCAAAGTAGACTGAATTCAAAACAGGTAGGATCTGCTTAATTAAAGGCTGTAGAAGTCAGGATTCTTGACCATTACCCTCCGGAGCATAGCTCTTACACATCCATCTTGCCCAGAGTTAGGCTCTGCCCCCCATAGCATTTTTCAACCTCAGTCATTGACATAATCCTGGAGGTCGAGTTTAGCAGATGAAAAAGTACCACAGTGATTAACTCAGCTAGCAGAAATGCAGAGTGCATCAGAGACTCAGGACGAGGGTACCTTTGGAGTCATGGTGTTTTAAAGCCCCAGACATCAACATAATCCAGAGTAAATAGGCTGTCTGAAAATGCTTACTCTGAATAGGCATGCCCAGATGTCAACAACAAAAGTATGCAACAACCAGGCCCTCTTGGTGAGATCACAGTATCAACTAGTTATTCCTGAAATCTCACAGTTGAAAATCAATGTACTTCCAAACCAGCCTAATCTCTCCATAATTAATTATATGCAACTATCCAAATTATACTTCTTTATGATACATCATTTAAGGGGATTCATTTGAAATAGAATCAACTAGATCCTTTTCAATATCCCTTATAATTCCATCATTGGTCCAGTTCTTAAATTAAGTTTGATGCAAAACATTCCTCTTTATGGAATACTTCAATGAATCCACACAGCAATCCACATCCTGGACCACCCTAATAGCCTAATCACAGATCCTTAACTCACCGTCTAATCAAAGTAGATATGTCACAATGTAAATAAGTTATGCTTTCTAGCATGTCCCACATGCGACCTCTACCTTTAACACAAGTTCTTTGTAAAGATTGTTGAGTTATACTATAAACCACTTTGATTACATGATAAAGTGGTATAAAAAAAAATGTGTTAACTAAATAAAAAATTAAAATATATAAAATTGATAGAATAACTGCATAAACCCTTTTCTGATGTTTCTTCTTAGAGCATGTCTCCCTGATATAATCTCGTTTTGAAAAGGTGGAAGCATCATCATTCAATTTCAACAAGCATATCATGAACAAGTTATGTATCAAATATCTGATGACAGCTTCTACCACAGATGGGAAGAGGATCCCAAATGGTTGGTTGGATTAAGAATAAAGCTGAGGTAGCGTTATTATGAACTATGTTTATCACTAAGGAAGCAACATTTTTAATAGAAGAACATCCATGAAGGGATGAATTTTGAAACCTCTTTCAAAATTACTTGATACATTTTTAAAACCCATAGCTGCTAGTGCTACTTTTAACTACCAGCCACCTCTCATTTTTAAGGATGCTGACCGAAATTCATATGGATATGCCGTACCTTTTATATATTTATATTTCAAGATAGCACATTTTCCTTATTGGCAGATATAATAGAGACATTGCACTCATCTGATTTCAAATGAATTTTTACACCAATTAGAATAACATACTAAAGAAAAATTATTTTTATTATGATGGTCACTTTTATGAGCAAGGGCATGGTATAACAATAGGAGCTACTTTAACATCATTTATTCCAAGACTATGGAGGTTATTTTAGAAGACTTACTTGTACTAAAGCCCATTAGCTGACTTACAGGCAGCAGGCAGTAAGAAACACTAACATATGATAGTGTCTGTCTTTGCACTCTAAAATGAACATTCATCATGAGATGGGGTGGGGAATGGTGGAGAGCGTGCATGGACATCACATTACTGCTAGAGCCAGAGCTAGCTGTTTTTTTAAAGGATTGGGAAGTGGGCCCTTTTGGGCCCCCGGCTAGCTAGCTGGACATTGTTTTTAGCTGAGAAAATCAGGGACTGCCAGGGAGTGGGGGGGGGGGGGGGATCAATGCTGAAGGGGGGAGGGTTAAGTACATTGTTTCAATATCATTAGTGCCGCAGAACTTTATATCTGGGGCACCGAAAATATGTGTTCCATGAGGGGTCAATCAGGGTAGTGGGGGGCTGTGGTAGCAATTGGGGCACAGAATTACTGAGAGCTCTGTGAATCCAATTGCTATCTGTCTTCCTCTTGGATTTTCCACTGAGAACTGCGATACCTGAAGGCACCACGGGACTTTCTGAGGCAGGTAATTTGGTCTTAACCGCAATCACTGCAAAGGTCTACTGCAGTTTAGTAAACATGCCCTATAATCTTCTGATTAGTCTTTTCCTTCAAGTTAGAAGAAATTGCTCCTTTGTGGTAGTATTTAAATTTAAAGCTAAAGAAACGAAATCAAGGGGCCCAATTTTAAAAACATCTAACATTCAAGTATTACAGTGGTCAGGTAAGGTGCTTATAAGATATCGGTGAGATATTCAGCAGCTGTATCTGCTTAGTAGCTGCCCAACTGAGTGGTGCTCTCTAGATACGTGCCAACCTTATCCAGATACTGATGATTTTCAGCAGGCATTTATCCAGATAGAAATTTAGTCCTGCTATTCATGCAACCTAAGCTAGCTGGAAAAGTGCTGGCTGAAAATCACCAGTATCTGCATAAGGTTGGCACTTATCCAGAGAGCGGGCATACCACCCCTGCTCCTCCTATGGACTGCCTCAGCACTAATTGGATAGTTCTGGGAAGGTCCGTGGAGATATTCAATGGCACTATCCAGATACGGGGTTCGAATATCAGCCCCAAAGGTTTTAGAGAGGGGTTATCCTCTTAGTGCTATTAATACAGCTTATTTATAAGCAAGGCATACCCAGTGGGAGTTATCATATTATAGAAATGAGAAAAAAATAGGAGGTTGACTTGTGTTATAACTGCTCTAAGGGTATGTCAAGGTTAATATGCCAATATTGAATGTTCTGTCTGCACGTAATGGAGGTTTTTTTGGAAGCTTCATTCATGATTTACACAAGTCAATATGACAACATTTATGTGCTGCATCTACAATTAAAAAGCCAT
This sequence comes from Ichthyophis bannanicus, assembly GCA_033557465.1. Taxonomy (NCBI): domain Eukaryota; kingdom Metazoa; phylum Chordata; class Amphibia; order Gymnophiona; family Ichthyophiidae; genus Ichthyophis; species Ichthyophis bannanicus. Next base: position 430,464,671 of record CM066032.1, read on the forward strand.
TTTTAAAAGGCACATTTTACACATGAATGCTCATGGGTGTGATGGGGGCATGTCAGGGGCATGACGTGGGTGGGACAAAAATCTACTGGTGTCTTCCTAATTTTATATAGGGAATGCACATGCAAGTCCAAAATTAATTTTTCATTCAGCGCTATATTTTCTAACTCTCCCATCTTATTTTTTAGATTTCTAGCATTTGCATACAGGCATTTCAAAGTTTGTGTTTTGTTCATATTTGCAATCTGGTTGATAGGGGTAATTAGAAATCCTTCAGCTCTGTGGTATGTTTACTAAGCAGCAGTAGGGCACAAAGGTACCATTAGTGGATGTTATTGGCACACCCGAGTGGTTAACATGGCTGAAAGAGCTGATAACTCCAGCTTAATAGTCAGTAGCATGTTACTGGGTTGTAAGGTAGAAAGAGGCGGAGAAGGGTATAAACTGAGTGGATCATGGGCAAAGACAAAGGGCGCTACCATAACACCGGGTGCTATTAGTGTGCGGTACAGGCGTAGCCACCTGGAACCTTAAAGCCAGTTCAAAGCAGGCGTTAAGGGCTCCCTTGCAGGGACAGAACCATTTTTGTTGGTTAAACAACACATAGAGATCCCATTCACCTGTATGCAGTGCAAACTTCGCAGACAGCAGCCCTGAAATAGTAACAAAGGGCACAATGTTGTAGGTGCCAAAGCTGGTAAAGGTGGTTACAAGTGAGTGATTCAGTGGGGCCGGCTGATCTGCTAGGTGGCCGCCTATGGTCTATATCTATGATGTCCACTGCAACTATGCTGTGACAGCGACAGCACACATACTATTTGCAGCTATCACAAAGGAGTCATGCCATCCCCACTGCTGCCTTGTTAACATCATGTGGGGGTGTGGTGGTGGCAGCAGTGGCTTCTGCCTGGTGTGGAAGAAACCTTTGTCCCAACCCTGCATGTCAGGTGCAACACTGCTGTGTCTACTGTCAGGGGCATGCCAAGCATGTCACTAGCAGGTAAAGTGGAGCCTATCATGATTGCTTCCTTCTGTGTCATGGCAAGACTTAAGACAGCAGCATGCATGCTCAGAGAATGCTGGTCCTGCCCCCTCCAACACTTTCTTTTGGAGGGGATAAGGAGTGGCATGCTGTGAGTAGCTGCATGTGCACTACTGCTTTAAGGTTGCCCACAGCAGCTGTGCCATGCTTGCAGGAAGGGAGGGATAAGTCAGTTTGCCTATTGGATGTGCCAGCCCCAGGAAATATGAGCCATGAGCAGCTGAGTTAGGATTGACCATGCATTTTCCAATGAGAGACAACAGTGTGTGACCCATAACCTTCAATGTTAGAGAATGCACAGGCAAGCACAATTAATGGTGCCTATACTGAGTACACATGTGGCACCTGTAACACCCAAAGACTCGGAAGTGGTGTTTGCCACCCGCTATTGCCTTCATGCCACGAATGTGCATATGGTGTCTCCTGGCTACATCATCAGTCTCAAAGTGGTGCACAGGTTGGCTGTGTCCACCATGACCCCCTACCTCCTGCAGTAATCAGCAGTGTCTCAGCACTTTAACAGGAGAGAGTTGGATCAGGATGCCCCCCACGTACACATATTGAGTGGATATGTGCATGTGGTGGGGAAAATATGCCACTGAGACAGGAATACTATGTGATACGATAACACCCCATCTCAGAGGAAAAATGCCCACACTGCTTTCTCAGTTGCCAAATGATGAACAGGGCCTGAACTAGTGACCCTTTCATGAGTAAACACTCACTTAGCTGCCACATCCATCTGAGTCACATGGGAGTTCAAATGACTCAGTGTGCCCTACCAACTATGAGATTAATCCAAGACTGGGCCACAAGCACAGTCCATGAAATGGTTATGTTGGTCACTCTGCTAGATCACCCAGGGTCTTGCATGTGTGTGTGTTCCTATGGCGTGGAGGAGTAGCCTAATGGTTAAGAGCATTAGCTTGGGAACCCAGAGACCAACATTTGATTCCCACCAGCACTCCTTGTGGCATTGGGCAAGTCACTTAACCCTCCATTGCCTCAGAAAAATCCAAGTCATCAATGTCCCTGTTTAACCCTGGAATTACCAAGATTTTTTGCACACACTGAATACCGTTGGGGTCATAAATGACCTCACGACAAATTTTAATTGTTAACCATGAAAAATTTAAACTAAACAGACAAAATATTATTCCAAATTAATTATTTATTATATGAAGATTAAATGTTTTGGAATTTAATGCTTTATCATAAAATTACATGAAGAAGAGTTGCCATGAAAGCAGTTTTTGCATGCACTTGATGAACACAGTAAAGTACTACAGTCATATGCATGAGACACAGACAATTTCTGAATGTTCTTTGCAAATATTGTGCTTGCAGGAGGCGCAAACTATGTTGCTTTTCTGGTCTTTTCCTCTGGAACAGCAGTGACACCTTGCCCATTTTCTTTGGGATCTCGACATTGCAAACAGCATCAGTGGCTTCTTCAATGCTGGAAGACGTTTCGCTGCAATTACTCAGAAGCAGCTGCTTTCCTAATTCCAAGAGGAATAGACAACGTCTGTGCTTTGACTTGGACTGCCATTCTGGATTTAGTGGCTTCCAAACAATGAAGGCATTCAAAGCACTGATGTCCAACATGTTGTAGAAGATTGTCACTGGCCAGCGTCTTGTCATTCGTTTTGTGGTATACGTGTGCAACATTTGATCTGCCGTATCTACTCCACCTTTACTAGAATTATAGTCCAAGATCATGCGTGGTTTTTTTGTCTGGATGTGTGTTATCTACTTCTTCTTGATCATGCAAACTGCTCAGAAGAACAACCACTTTTCCTTTCTTTGGGCAATAGGAAACCAGAGTGGCATCATTGCGAAAGGCAAACAGTGAAGTGAATACTTCTCGGCCCTTTGCTGTTACAAATTCTGGAGGTAATTCTTTTCTGTTCTTTTGAATTGTCCCCAAAAGTGTCATTTGTTTTTCTAGCAATTTCTGTAACAGGGATAAACTGCAGAAGAAATTGTCAACAGTAATATTTCTGCCATATTGCGTCAATCCTTCAGTGAGTTGCAGCACAACCCTTTCACCCTGATTCTGTTCCATGTTTTGTCCGAGTTCCCTTCCTGTATATACTTGAAGACGCAGAACATATGACGTTGCACTGTCACACAACATCCATAGCTTTATGCCATATTTCCCAGGTTTGCTGGGAATATATTGTCTGAATGGAACAAGGCCACGAAATGTAAGCAGTTGCTCATCCACGGTAACATTTTCACCAGGAACAAAGGCATCGCTTAGAGTTGCTTCCCAGGTATCAAAAACATGTCTGATTGGAGCAAGCTTATCCACGCCTCGTTGTTCACATCTGTTGGTTGCATCATCAAATCTGAGAGCACAAGAAATTTGCTGAAAATGGTTACGGGCCATATTTTTGCCGAAAACAGAACGACCATCTTCAAGGTTGCACAACTGAACTATGGATTCATTTTGTGACTTGTACACGCCTGAGAGGATCAGAAGTCCAAGAAAACATTGAAATTCTCCTTCTGTCAAATCTTTCCAGGTGTCATCATAAATGTGTCTTCCTTATTTGCTTGTCCACATCATGATTTCATTCAATATGTTCTTCCTCATGAACAAGTGGAATGCTGCGAGAGGGCCATCAACATTTTGTACAGCATACCTTGTAGGACCTTGTTGTACAGGCATGACATTAGCTCTGGCATATCTTCCAGCAGCTTGCTTTATAGGTTTCCTGTTCCATGATATGGCATCCTTAGATACATAGGCTTCAATGGCAACATGTGTGCTTATAGTTGATGACCTCTTAGCTACTCTACGACCACAACTAAGATTCCTCACAGATGATACTGACACCGAGGACTCCTGCCTTCTTCCCTGTCCAGCACAGCCTCGACCTTTGCCTCGACCTGTAACTTGACTCTTTGCTGCAGGCAATTTTACCGGCTCAACATCAGTCTCACATTCACTTGGTGACAAACTGCTGTCGCCATCTGAATCATGACTGTCATCATAAGATTTATCGCCCGAACTTGGCTGATATGCTTCTTCGTTTGCTGAATATGCTGCATCATCAGACGACTCGGAGCCGTCACTGTCAGAATCTCGTTGCAATATTTCTCTTACTTGGGCAGCTGAATACTTTTGTTTTGACATCATAAACAATAACCTAAAATAAATAAACAAATATAAAGTTGAATAAAACGCAAAGATGTTTTACTATAGGTGTACAATAATCGTGATGAACGAGCTGAAAGCCTTTAGATTTCATCGGAAATAATGAGAGAACATATGATGTCAATTACAGAAAATGTGTAATTTTCATAAAATAAGAGTACAAAAAATAAATGATACATAATTAATGATAAATACCTTTGTCAGCTCAAAAAATTCACAAAACTGCAAATTGTATCACGATCCAAACCGGACGTAAACAACTGGGTGTCAAAAATGACCCCAATGGTACTCTGTACTGCAATTCATCACTAGCGTCACCTAGCGGATGGAAATTATTCCTCTCATGGCACAATACAAAGAGAATATTGACATGTGAAAAGTCATAAAAAGACTGCATTCTTGAACAACTAGTTTCCGAGATAACGCATTGTGAAACTTGCAATGGGGTCACTTTTGACCCCATCGGTACTCCCAGGGTTAATGTACATTACATGACAGCTGTTAGTGTAGCTGTGTTTAAAAAAAGTTTGGACAAGTTCCTAGAGGAAAGGTCCATAAACCATTATTAAGAAGGGACCCAGGATATCAATGCTAGACCCAATACAAGCATTGTGAAACTTGTATCTTTTGGGAAAACTGCTAGGTACGTATGACCTAGATTGGCCACTGTTGGAAACAGGATACTGGGCTTGATGGACCTTGGTCTGACCCAGTATGTCATATCTTATGTTCTTACCAAGTTTAAATTTCTATGTAAACCACTTTGATTGAAATGATAAAGTGGCATATAAAACCTGTTAAATAAAATAAATAAATATCATGGCCTGCCCCTCTGTTAGGACAGATTCCATATGTAAGACATGAATGTCAGTTGAAGCAGCAGCATATCAATGCAGTTCTACAGGGTGGCCCAAAAAAAGTGAGAACATCTCGTAAATTAAAAGCTTAAATAGTTTGCTTATTTACCTTTTTTAGCTATATACGTCTTTATTTCGACAATTTCTGGTCGCCATCTTTTTTTTTTTATTTGTCAATCGTTTACATCTGTCTTTTTGAATTTTTAAATAACTTATATGCTACGAGATATTCTCACTTTTTTTGGGCCACCCTGTACATGCAGACCTAACATGTCCTTTTCCCACACTTGCCTAACATACATTGTAAGACAAGTATGGCACAGAGCCTGCAGACAGAGGCATACCCCAGCTTATGCCCGCATACATCCTGACAATGATCACATATATACACATGGAGTGATGCACACACATTTCCACATGGCTGATCTGTGGCTCCAAACACATAGCTACTGTATGTAAGAGGAAAAGGGTCATAGGTTTAAGACCAACCCATAGTGTATTAAATTTATCCTATCTTTCCAGAGCTGTATCAGCATGTGCTACCCTGCCCTTCTGGTCCAGAATGAGTCCACAGACTCTGCTGCCACAATGAGAAGCAGTACCAACACTGGTTGGATGGCAGAGCATGCTATTAGTGCCCACACACTGTGCATGTAGTAAGAGGGATTTATGTGGGCACTAATAGATGTGCACACACCGAGCAGGGGTTCACAAGGTCCTAGCATTAAAGTAGGCCTAAAGGCCAAGTAAGAATGCCAACTGATACCTATTTGGGACAGTGGGGTCATGTGTATATATGTGTGTGTATCCAGAGGACCATGAGTTGCAGAAATGCATGTGATGCCCAGGCTTTAGGGTTCAGCATACATCATGGTGTATGGTCAATTATTCAGTAACTCCATGAACTGTGTGAGACACCATCTCCGGGCAGAAGGTTTGTTTTCAGTAAGTAGCTGCAACTTGTGGGAGTCACTGGCTGATTAGCTGTGCCTGTATACATGCTGTCCCCAAAGCTATGACACTCAAATTCATTCCCAGTTACACCATCATCAAGATCCATCCCCACAGCATGCCCCTATACTTACCTACCAACATGACACTGCTGTACAGCCTCCATATTGCCTGCTGACTGGAGTGAGCTGGGGAGACACGGTCTCACCAGGGAGATCTCCATCACATGTGTTTATGTGCAGAAACCCTCAACTCTGACTGAGCCTCCTGGCCTCAGGCCACACCTGTCTGCACAGGTGAGAGGCCCAATTAATGCCAACTACCATAATGGCTGTATCTGCGACAGCACAGTCAGCCCCCTTGGTGCAACTGCAGCCTATTGAGAGTTAGGCTCACGTGAAGGGCTGGTCTCTGTGAATGTCCAATGGAGTCACTGAGTTGGTGGAACAGTAAAGATTCTACGCTCTTGTCCTAAGCTGAGTCACAGAGTGAACTCTGGATGTCTTAGCTCCATGCACAGTTTGCACATACAGGCATGTCCATCTCAGGCACATCTGCACACAATATACACTATCTCAGCACTGTCTACTGATCATTGACCACAGCATTCAGCATGACATTATGTATTTCTCCATACAAGAATGAGCCTTATGTTTACAGAAACAACATGCTTGGTTTGACTGATTGTGAATATAAGACACTAACTTTTGAATGTTGCATGCACAATTCCAGCTGGAGGAATGTGCCACAGGATGTCATGTTTGTCTCTGCATTGCCTGCCACCATGTGGGAAGGCAATGCCTGGAGAGAATGTTGGGGTGGAGATGGGGGAGGACTGTCACATACATGAACATAAGAACATAAGAACATAAGATATGCCATACTGGGTCAGACCAAGGTCCATCAAGCCCAGTATTCTGTTTCCAACAGTGGCCAATCTAGGTCATATGTACCTAGCAGTTTCCCCAAGGGACACAGGTTCCACAATGCTTGTATTGGTTCAAGCATTGATATCCTGGGTGCCTTCTTAATAATGGCTTATGGACCTTTCCTCCAGGAACTTGTCCAAATTTTTTTTAAACCCAGCTACACTAACATCCTCCGGTAACAAATTCCAGAGTTTGATTACATGTTGAGTGAAAAAATATTTTCTTTTATTAGTCTTAAATAGTTTACCCTGTAGCTTCATTGCATGTCCCCTAGTCTTTCTATATTCTGATAAGGTAAACAATCGATCTACGTTTACCCGTTCCACTCCGCTCATTAATTTATAGACTTCTATCATATCTCCCCTCAGCCGTCTCTTTTCCAGGTTAAAGAGCCCTAACCTTTTTAGCCTTTCTTCATAGGAGTATCCTTCCATCCCCTTTACCATTTTGGTGGCTCTTCTCTGAACCTTTTCTAATAACTCTATATCCTTTTTAAGATACGGCGACCAGAATTGCACACAATATTCAAGGTGCGGTCTCACCATGGAACGATATAGAGGCATTATAATATCCTTTGTTTTATTTTCCATTCCTTTCCTTATCATACCTAGCATTCTATTTGCTCTCTTGGCCGCCGCTGCACACTGGGCCGAGGATTTTAACATGGTATCCACAATGACGCCTAAATCTTTTTCCTGGGTGGTGGTTCCTAATGTGGAACCTTGCATCGTGTAACCATAGTTTGGGTTGTTCTTCCCTAGGTGCATAACCTTGCACTTGTCCACATTAAATTTCATCTGCCATTTTGATGCCCAGTCTTCCAAATTATCAAGATCCTCTTGCAATTTTCCACAATCCTCTTGGGTTTTAACAACTTTAAATAGTTTTGTGTCATCTGCAAATTTGATATCCTCACTCGTTATTCCACTTTCCAGGTCATTTATGAATATGTCAAAAAGCAGCGGACCCAGCACAGATCCCTGGGGTACACCACTATTCACCTTTCTCCATTGGGAAAATTGGCCATTTAGCCCTACCCTCTGCTTTCTATCTTTTAACCAGTTCCTGATCCACAATAGTACACTGCCTCCTATCCCATGACTCTTTAGTTTTGCCAAAAGTCTCTCATGAGGGACCTTGTCAACGGCTTTCTGAAAGTCCAGATACACAATATCAACCGACTCACCTTTGTCCACCTGATTATTCACTCCTTCAAAAAAACATAACAGATTAGTAAGACAAGATCTTCCTTGTCTAAAGCCATGTTGGCTGTCTCTCATTAGTTCATGACTATCTACATGCTGAGTAATTTTATTCTTTATGATGGTTTCTATCATTCTTCCCGGTATTGACGTCAGGCTCACCGGTCTGTAGTTTCCCGGATCACCCCTGGAACCCTTTTTAAAAATTGGTGTTACATTGGCGATCCTCCAATCTTCAGGTATTAGAGATGATTTTAATGATAGTTCACAGATTACTAATAGCAGGTCTGCAATCTCATATTTCAGTTCTTTCAATACCCTTGGATGTTTTGAATGTGACCCTGATAGGTGGCATAGACAGCCAGAGTCTCGGTTCAGATGCACAGAAGCTCTGAGGGCCTCCTCAGTCTCTGTATATTTCACATCACAGGCCCTGCATGACAGCCTCAACCACTCTCCATTACCAGAGACAGCCACAGTGATAGCCATAAGATGTTAGCGTACAAAGAGGCAGGGGGTGACAGTATATATGTAGCCAGCAACTGTACCAACATCTAATCCCATGTCCAACCTGCCATGCTTCCACATTGGGGGAGGGGGAGGGGACTGCATCCAAAGTGTAGGAGAGCTCATGTGCTGCACTGGCCATTTTCACAGTGTCCATGGCCAGGGACATTTATTTATTTATTTAACAATGATTTATATACCGCATCTTCCATAGATCAGTTGCGGTTCACAATGAACAACAATTAACAATCAGAGTTTGTTTTACATATAACATCATATAACCAAAAACAATAAAATAAATAAACAACCAATGTTAAAACTGAACAGCACGGAACAGTGCAAACTATATACATTATATACCGATACACATTATGTAGGGCTTAAGCATTGTGCAAAGTACAGTATCAGCTATAAAGAATTGTATGTATATTTTATTGGGATATATTACACAAAAAACTGGTTAGCCTTTATCTAAGTCTATTGAGGGATGATCTGTGTTGCTGTAATGCTTAGAAAATAGATGGGTTTTCACTTTTTTGCGGAATTCAATGATCTCGGTTAACATTCTTAGATCATCTGGGAGAGAATTCCAGATAGTTGGAGCTGCATGTGAAAAAGCTCTATTGTTTGTAAGTTTATTTGCTTTTATGAAGTCTTTGGGGGTTTTTAGTTTATTTACTTGTCCTTTTCTTTGAGTAGATTTTGAGTGCTCTTTACTGATTAAGTTACTTAGGGTGACTGGGGCCATATCATTTAGAGTTTTAAATGCGGTTATTAATGTTTTGTATACTATCCTACTTTGTATTGGCAGCCAGTGAAGGGATGCTAGTATTGGTGTTATATGTTGATGTGAGTGTACTTTCGTTATTATCCGAGCTGCTGCATTCTGTGCAAGTTGAATTCTTTTAATGTTTTGTTTTGTTATACCCAATAAAATTAGGTTAGCGAAGTCAAAGTGGGGGGTTATGGTGGCTTGAATTATGCTGATGAAATCGTGTATGTATACAAGGGGTCTTAGTTGTTTAAGGATTTTGAGCTTGAAATAGAATTTCTTTGTGGTATTTCTAATATGGGTGTCCAATGTAAGGTGTTTATCTAGAATAACTCCTAGATATCTTACTTCATTATTTTTTTTTGAAATTTCAATAATTACATCAAGCAATAGATACATACTTGAAAGAAAAAGGGAAGATGTGCTTAAGCAAAAAAAACAAATAAATACATATAACAACATTCCACCTTCTAAGGGTAAAAACAATATTTCTAAGCACATCTAACACTCTAGCCCACTAAACTGGGGGGGGGGGGGAGAGAAAGTAATTAACAAAGGCATGATATTATTAAACAAAATAGGTAATAATTCCCTAGGAAAATCCACCAAGGGACATTAAACATTATAGCATTCCCAATGAGTCGATCTAATCAGGTTCCACTGGAGTAGCGACTAAATCCGGAGCAACCCTAGCATCCAAAAAAGCACATAATTGAGTTGGGTCATAGAAAATAAATCTAGACGAGACAGATTTAATCAAACATTTACACGGGAACCTTAACAAAAAGGAATATCCCAATGAAATTACCTCTGGGCGCATGGACATGAAAACTTTCCGTTTCCCCTGGGTCTCATAGGAGACATCGGGAAAAACCAAAACTTTTTGACCAAGAAAAAGCTTATCAGAATTCCTAAAAAACAAATTTACTCTTTTTTTTTTATTTTATAAGACAACTTGAGGAGCCAATCCCTGTCTGACGAAAGGGCAAGAGATACCAATAATGTGGAAGTTCTTATCTCACCATCCCCAGACGTACTAAGCATAGCAGAGACATTAAGAAAATCAAAGTCCACAGATCCTTGCACAATCTGGCCCTCTCTTTTACCCGAAGGTAAGTAGAAAACTCTCTGCACAGGGGGAATTAATTCTGTAGGGACCGCCAAAGTTTCAAGAAGATATTTCTTGAATAATTCTAATGGTGCTACATCTGGAACCACAGGAAAATTTAATAGCCTGAGATTAGAGGCCCTCGTAGCATTTTCCAGAGTCTCCAACTTCATTTTCAATATTTGATTATCCTTCATTAGGGAAGACGTTAAATCAGAAACTTGGGTAAGCTTCTGATTGGAAACAACAGCACTGTTCTTAAACTCCACAAAGTCAGTAGATAACAGCAGCATATCCCCCTCAAGTTTGGAGACAGAGGAAGACGAGGAAGTCAGTTGTTGAAATACAGCTTGTGAAAGCTGGCTAATCGCTTCCCAAATATTGTCCAAAGTTACCACAGTCGGTCGAACCAACGAAAAGGAAAATGGAGGCCCAGTCGGAGTGGAACTTTCATGCGCTGAAACAACATCATTCATCAGCCCAACTTCCGTGCTCACCTCGATAGAAGTCGTAGCTCCAGGCACACAAGCAGCCGTCTCAGCAGCCGACAATCGCACTCCAGAGTTTCTACTCAGCGCGCCCCGCGTCTGGTCCTTGCCCGCTTCCAACACCGGAGGGGGAAGGGAACCACGTGCTAGGGAGATCCCCGAAGATCCAGGAGCCACAGGAGGTGAGCGACCATCTGGGGAGAGAGACAAATCATGGGCGGAAGACGCTGCACTTTCCTCCAGCGGCGAAATCAAGCCCGCTCTGATCTCCCCGATCTGATCCACACTGAGCTTAACAAATTTGTTTATGGGGAAAAAGATTTCTGTTTTCCCGGATATCTCCAAGGAAACCCAGAAACGTCGTAAAGCTTTTCTTTTGTTAAAACCTGGTGTTGTTCAGTTGGGGGCCTCTTTCATGCTCAGATTTCCATGCAAATGTATTGTTTTTTTCAAGTCTCAGAAATTTGTCTTTTTCCAGCCTGGAGATTTGTCGTCATTTATTAGCTCGCATATTATTACGACTGTGTCTTCTTAAGGTTACCATCTGTAGATATGTACTGATCCTAATCTCTCGTAGCCATCTTAATCTTTAGATTTACTTTCTTTAATCTGTGGGTTTTTCCTGCCTTCAGTTGTTTTGTTACCACTTCTCCGTTGTTGGGGACTAAAGATGTCTCTTGTTTGCTATTAGTTAAAGAGAGTGCTTCTTTTGTATTTTCACAAGTATTCATCTTTGCTGTAAACATTGTTGATTGATGTTTAAATTGTAAAATCGCATAAATAAAAAATAAAGAAACAAAAAAAAGAATTCCTAAAAAACAACTTTAAGGTCCAAACTTTATCAGGTTCCAGTAAAAACCCCACCAAAAGAGTCACCCTCTTCATAACCTCCTCATCAGAAGCTTCCAACACTTGAGAGAGATTAAGAACATCCATACTGTCCCTCTGAACCCCTTCCCCAATATCAACAGCACTAGACATTTCACGTTTCTTTAAAGGCAAATAATAAAGTTTTGAGGTAGGGGGGAGGGCAGCTTCAGGCATCCCTAAAATCTCCAAACAATACTTTTTAAATAACTCTACAGGGGAAACAATTGTAGAGACTGGAAAATTGACAAAACGTAAATTCAAACGCTTAGAAAAGTTCTCCAACCTTTCTAGCTTAACATGAATAGCAGCACTATCCTTTATTAAAGAGGAGCACTGCGATGAAATATTTGAATATTGTCCCGCCAATGTTCCAAGTGTTTGGATAGAGTCCTTACTGGTTCGTTCCTGATGTTCCAACCTCATCCATGACTCCTTGGTAATTTTCTCCACAACAGTCAAGCGATTGGAAACGGAGTGCTCCAACGAAGTTATCGCTGTCCAAATGGAATCTAAAGTTACCACAGCTGGTTTCACCAAGGGGCCGTAGGCTGCAGGACCCACAAAGCTCACCACACTCCCTGAAACAGCAATTCCCGCTCCGAAGGACGTCGAGGAAATCACAGGTCGAGTCTCAACAACTGGTACAACAGCAGTAGTGGCTTCCTCAGCTCCAACACCACCCAACGGCTCTGGTGAACTCGGCAACACCCCCGAAGACAATGGTAAATCAGAAGCCCCAGTAGGGCTCTGATTAAGCCGGTGAGCCAAGTCAGCAAGTAGCAAAGAAGGCTCATCTGGAGGAGCGCGTTGCTCAGGGCTCAGACTCGCGTCTGACGTCGATAAGACCGCCTTCTGGTCAGCACCGACTGACTCCCCGGCAGAGTGCTGTGTGGCTCCGAGGGTCACGAAATTGGTAATAGGCGGCTGGTTAGGGGGAGGCTTCTCCTCGGGGTAAGTAACCTTCCCTTTCCTCTTCCCCATTATTCAAAAGAAACAGGCAAAAATGAAATAATTCCAGAAGCCAGTGTTCTGCACCAACCGCACACCTCCGGAGCGTGTCTTCACTCGGTGGCCATCTTGAATCCCCTCACTTCATTTTTTATTTTAATTTCTTGGTTTTGAAGCATTATGTGTGTTGGTGGAGTATAGGATTGATTTTTGGTAACAATTAGCACTTCAGTTTTAGAGTGGTTTATTTGGAGATTATGGGCATTTAGCCAGGATGTAGTTTCATTGAAGCAATCTGACAGAATTTGTATCGGTAAGTTGGGGATCGTGAACGGAATGTACATCATGATATCATCTGCGTATAGATGATAGAGTACACCAAATTTTTTAAAGATATTGCAAACAGGTTTTATGTATATGTTAAATAGAAGTGCTGATAACGCTGATCCTTGTGGTAAACCCGTTTCAAGTTTGTATGAATCGGAAGTTTGATTGCCTATTCTTACATTTTGGGTCCTATTATTTAGATAAGAAGAGAACCATTTATGAACTGTGGCATTTATTCCTATTTGACTCAGGTTGTTGAGCATTATGGTATGGTGGACGCTATCAAAAGCAGCTGAAATATCAATAAATAATAGGATGAATGCTTGTGTGTGATTGTCGATTCCTCTTAATAGAACATCTGTTAGAACTGTGAGAAGTGTTTCCACTCCATGCTTGGGACGAAATCCATATTGCTGTTCGTCAAGTGGGTAAGATGAATCTAGATACTCCTGTGTCTGTATTTGTACTGTTTTTTCTATTACTTTTGCTAAGAATGGTATATTTGAGATGGGTCTGTATGATTTTGGTGAAGTTTTATCAAGTATGCCGTTCTTAAGAATTGGTCTTATTTGTACATGTTTAAGTGTGGGTGGGAGGTAACCTTGGAGTAGCGAGAGATTGACAATGGGGAGTATGAATGAGAGAAGGATTGGAAGAGTGTTTTTTATCCAGATTACTGGGCAAGGATCAAGGTAAGAGGTAATGGTGTTAAGGTTGAGTATGGTATTTTTTAATGATGCTTTGGCTATAGGGTGAAATTCTGACCATTCGTCTATCAGGTGAAGAGGTTTGTGGATAGAGTCTGGAGTCCTAAATGGTAGTTTTGTTTTGTTTTGGTAATAGTTAGTTAAAGTTTGTGCTGAGATGTCAGTAATTTCCTTGCTGGAAGTTTGAGAGTTATTAGTTAGGTTACTAACAATGGAGAATAGTTCTCTTGGTCTATTATAAGAGTTTGATAGGATTCTAGCATAGTAGTTTTTCTTTGTGCTGTCTAAGGTTTCCTTGTATAATGTGAGATGGTTATAATATAATTCTTTGTGGATGGTGGATTTAGTTTTGCGCCATTTAGCCTCTAGTTTTCTTAGATCTCTTTTCATTTGTTTTAATGTGCTAGTGAACCATGGGGTACATTTGGTTTTAGAGTAGGTTGGCTTTTTATTATTTTGGTTAATTTTGGCTGCATTGTTGATGGTAGAATGCCAGCTTTTGACTGCTTCATCCAAATGTGTTGGAGATGAAGAAAGGTGAGGGATTGTAGAATCTAGAAATTCAGTTTCGATGAATTTCTTGAATTTTATAGTCTGGTCATTTCTTGTGTGTTTTATGGCACAGTTAATATAGTAAGTGAGATTTATTTTAATTAGATGATGATCAGACCAGGGTATTTCAGTACATTGTAAAGAGTCTGGGTTGAAAAGCTTAAATAGTGAATGAGGTAGGAGGACAAGGTCAAGTGTGCCACCTTTAGTGTGAGTTGGTATGTTTATAATTTGATGGAAGTCTAAGTCAGATATGGTTTCCAGAAAAAGGTTGGAATCAGTATTTGAGAGTGATGGAAGGTTGAAATCTCCTAGGATAATTAGGGAATTTTGTTCAGTTGATGAATTAAGGAGTTCAATTAGAGAGTGAAGACTGTCTGCATTTTGGTTAGGAGGTCTGTATATTAAGCAGATTCTCAGCAGGCCAATTTTTATTATGAGAGTATCAATGTTATTGGAGGTGTTAGAATGTATTTTCTTGGCTTTTAGGTTTATTTTTGTCATAATCAGTACACCGCCACCTTTTTTGTTGGAGCTATGTGTGTAAGTAATATCGTAATTTGAATTGTCAAATTGATTTAGGAGGACTGTATCAGTATCAGAGAGCCAGGTCTCTGTAATACATAGAATATCAGGTTTTGAGTCGGATAACAAGTCGTTGATAATTGGGAGCTTGTTTTTCAATGATCGTGCATTTATAAGGATGCACGATAAAGACGTTGCATTTTGAGGGTGGTTTAAGTTGACTGTATGTAGTGAGTTAGTCTGTTTTATTTGAATGAGTCTGTGGAAGTTTATTTTTGCTTGGTTGTGAGGGTGATAATGTCCGATATGGAGGTTGTTTCGATTGGATGTGTGAATTATAGGGATTGTCATGTGGTTTTTACTGTTGAGACTTAGTGTTAGGTCGATTAGGATTGTTAGAGATATGCAGGTGTAAGATACTCTTAGTAGCATGGTATTTGTTTGACATAATATGGGACATGACATAATATGGGAATACAAGCATGGCACTATGTTCAATGCTCACTGGCAAAAGCTGTGTAGGGGGACATAGTCTTCTGGTATGTGACAGACGTAGGCCACTGTAGGCCAGCATGCACTTGCAGCCTGACTCTAGGCCAATTTCCAGTGCTCTTTGCATTTCATTAGCTGTCCCCAAATTCAAACTAAAAAGGTACACAAATGATGAGCAGAGGATTCTGGATATTGTCCAAAACAGAGCAGTATGCACAGGGTTTATATGAGTCAGAGGTTTGGTAAAAAGCTGATCCATCTTAACATGGGTCTGGCATGAGCATGTCCTGAGTGCACACAGCTGTTCATGCTGAGAGGCCGCCCTCACTCTGACTGCAATGGGTCCATGTCACGGCTATGTATCCACATAGTACTATCTATTGTCAAGCTGTAGTGACACTGGTAGTGTTTCTTTATGACAGTCCAGTCACTAGCCAGGCTGCTGGATATCTGGACTGTTTGTACAGAGCCAGCATCTTCATGGTGGTTAGGAGACCAGGCACAGATAGTATGTGAGTGGCTGATACAATCCACTGTTGTACAATATATGCAGGCTGACTGGAATTGATCTAACTTATTAGATATCTAAGAAAAAGAGGATAGTAGCTTTTCTGAGGCTGCTGACTATGACTTTGGAAGGTTGTGTTGGTTGGCATCAGCACCTCCCCACCTAGACAATACTTACTGTATTCAGGTTCCTTGGAAACAGCTACCTCAGCCATAAAGTATGACATAAGATGTTACATGAGTGTCCTACACTAATGGGTGCAGGACACAAGGACCGGAAAGGACATGCCACTACAACATGTTTCAGTTGTACAGGGTACCAAATGGCTAGCATCACATAATGCACTCAAAAGCTGCAGTATTCTGGCAGTGAAACAGATCTACTCCAGAAGCTGGAGAGACCCTCTATTGCAGTGCATGGGCTAGGGACCAGGTGATATGTGCCCTTCCTCACATTCAGAGGAGCCGGTGAAAAAGGACACTTGTACATGTGGCAGTTGCTATGTCCATGAAGCACACAATGTCCCTGCACATTACAGAGCTGATGTGATGGATCACTGCATTCTCTAAAGGGGCAAAAGTTCACCTGGTGAACTGCAAAAATCAATTGCCAGACTTAATACTACAATGGCTTACTACAGGAAGAATATTTCTCCTTCAAAAGAGGGACCCGAGTAATATTCTCAAAAATTATAGACTAATAACTTGTCTACCTACAATCTATAAGTTGTTCACTGCAATAGATGCAGACAGAATATATGATCATATCGTATCAAATAACATCATGGCAATAGAGCAAAAGGGCAGCAATAAAGGAGCATAATGAAAAAAGAACAATTAATGCTGAATAAGGCCATCATGGCCAGCGCTAAGAAAAGCAGAAATCTCAGTATAGCATAGATTGCTTATAAGAAAACTTTTGACAGTGTCCCACACTCTTGGATAATAAATTGCCTTGAAATGTATAAAATAAATCCTGGTTTGATAGAGTGCTTAAAGTTCACAATGACAATGTGGCAAACCACACTCTTTTTGAAATATAAAGATGGTCAGTACATCATTCCCAACATTACGTTCCAGCAAGGAATATTTCAGAGGGATTCCCTGTTGCCCCTTCTGTTTTGTGTGGCACTTAATCCAATGAGTACTTTCATCAACTCTTTGGGATGCGGATTGAGCCTGAATCCTAAAGAAGATAACAACCCAGAAACAACATCCCATTTATTATTTGTAGATGATATGAACCTCTACAGTTCCAGCAACCAATAATTAGCAGAGCAACTCCGTGTGGTGAAATAGCTTCTCTATTAGCATCAGGATGACCTTTGGCCCTGACAAATGTACTAAAGCAACTTTTTTTAGAGGAAAATTAAGCAAAATGGAAAACATCTCTCTGGCTGAGGACTGTGACATCTAGGACCTTGAACAGGAAGACTTATATAAGTATCTTGGAGTAGAGGAAGGAATGACACTTAAGCAGAAATTACTGAGGGAAAAGATCAGTAAAGAATACCACAGAAGATTAAAATTATTATTAAAAAAGTGCTTTAGCATCACGGAATAAGATACAAGACATCAATCAGCTGGAAATTCCTTTACTCTCATACAGCTTTAGGGTTGTGGACTACCCTTTTAAAGATCCTGAAAAACTGGATGTGCAAACAAGAAAACTCCTCCATGTCCATGAGGTAATTTACAAGAATCAGTGTATGCCAAGACAATATGTCCCTAGAGCTGAAGGAGGGCTAGGCCTCGTAAAGATTGATTGCACATACAGAGCAACTATCATAGGCCTACCTAAGTGCATCATCGGATCTAAATGTGCAAAAAGTGCTAAACTATGAAATTAAACGTCGAGAATCTGTCTCCATCATCAAACTTGGACAAGTGTTCCAACGACTAGAAGGAATGAGTGAGCATCCACATGCATACACAGGGAAGAAAGTAACGGAATTTATAAAACAATAGAAACATTTTTCAAGGAATTAGATCAATAGACAAGGGAAAACAAGTGGCAAATGCAGAGTTTTACTCCAGGAGCCCTTTGTTGATCAAGAACTGACACATGAATGGTTAAGGAGAGGTGAACTGAAACTGAAGGATGAGTGGTTGATAGTTGCAGCTCAGGAGAGTGGCTTATGGATGAGATGGTTTACAGTAAGCATTTAAAAAACTGTCAAAACAGACATATGTTGATTCTGTGAGAAAAAGCTGGAAATGGTGACTCACCACATAGGTGGTTGTGAAGTTCTGATGACAGAAAATTTCTATACCGAAAGCATAATAGTATGTGAGGAGTAGCCTAGTGGTTGGGGCAATGTACTTCAGGCCGGAAGGTCGGGGGTTCAAATCCCACTAGAGGACGGCAACCTTGGGCCGGAAGGACTGGGGTTTGTAGTCCCACAGATGCTCCTTGTGGTCTTGGGCAAGCCACTTAACCCTCCATAGCCCATGTTCCCTGTAAGTATTAGTGTATGTGTCTCATATCCCCGCGTGTTAAATGTATCCCCCAATTGTGTTGTGACCGCTTTGATTGAAGGATAAGGCGGTATACAAAACTGTCTAAATAAATAAATAAATAAATAATAAAGCAGCATGCCTTATCCATTGGAAGCTCTATAAGCACTACAGCATTACTGTGCCTGAAAAGCACTGGGATCGTGACCCTAAAAGAATTACAGAGAATGAAGAGATTATGATCACCCGGGATACTCCCATTCTGACCGATAAAAAGCTGGATGCAAGGAAGCCGGATATAGTGGTAAAGGAGAAAAACACCAGAACAGCATTGATTATAGAGGTGTCGGCTCCAAGCAACTTCTCTGAGAATTGTGTTGAAAGGGAGAAAATATTAAAATACCAAGAAATGCAGTTGGAGACCAAGAAAATGTGGCAGAAAGATATTGAGTTATTTCCTATCATGTTAGCTGCCACCGCCTTAATTAAGAGGAACTTCCAAGCACACCTTGATAAATTACCCATATAAGTAACATCTTATGAACTCCAGATGAAAGCTGTCTTTGGCATGATGCAAGTACTATGCCAAGTATTAGCAGTAAATTTGAGAGACTGCAATCATACTCCACATACCCTGGCTTTGAAGTGAGGATCATGACTGTCATGGTATGTGCAAAACTCACCTATTTGGAGAAACTGCCGCAAAAGGAGCATATAGGTACTCAAATTGTGAGGTGCTTCCTGGGAAATAAAGGGGCTAACCAATATCAGCACACATAACCCACATTATAGCCATAGTAGTGACCCAGTCCTGGAGTACCACAATCCAGTCTGGTTTTCAGGATGGCCCCAATGAATATTCATGAGATATATTTGCATTTACTGCCTCCCGTTGTATGCAAATACATATCATGAATATTCATTAAGGGCATCCTGAAAACCAGGCTGGATTGTGTCATTCCAGGACTGGAGTTTGTCATCCCTGTTCTAGAGAGTGCTATAGTGAAAAGTGTGGAGGTGTAGCTGAATGGTTGGAGCACTGGCTCAGTAAGGAACAAACCAGCATTCAAATCCCATTGGTGGCCTTGGGAAAGTCACTTCACTTTCCACTATCTCAAAAGAAAGACCTGGCAAGCTACTTTTGGTCTTGCTGCTGGATTGCCAGGAGTTAGCACTAACTTGAGGGAAACCTATTATTATTAGTCTTTTTGATGTGCTATGATTGCATATTTGGTGCAGCACATTGCAAACAGTCATACAAATTCACCCTGTAGATGCATGACACATGAGTTGTACAGGATTGAAACTTTCATAACTGTGAATGAACAACTTTTGAAGCATCACATATAAGCAGTACATGCAGGCACAGCATACTCCTGGGATGGCCATCTGCACAGATCATCACATGTTTTTACTTGCTCCGTATGGCCACTGTGAGAGACACATCAGTTCAGAGACACAAATGGACACCGGGTGTATAACATCATGTGAGTGACCTTGTTCCACCAGGCAGTATGAGTGTAGACTTTATCTGTCCAAGAACACTTTGTGTTTACCTGCAGCTTGTGCAGATGTGTGGCTGTTATGTCCTTGGATCATAGCCTTTTACTTGTCCAATTGTTATATGCATATGTGTCAGGAAGATTGTATGGTGTTTAGAGCAGCTGAGACAGCTGTGACACCCAAATAGATGGTAATAGACCTTCCCTGTGGCACAGCAACTATTTTTCACACACACTACAACTAAGATTTGCTGCATTTGTGAGGTCACATTGGGTACATTGGGGTAGCAAGGCCATACTGCACTCTCATCTATCCATTCACCTTCAGACCATCCATCAGCATAAGAACATAAGATATGCCATACTGGGTCAGATCAAGATCCATCAAGCCCAGTATTCTGTTTCCGACAGTGGCCAATCTAGGTTCCACAATGCTTGTATTGGGTCAAGCAGTGATATCCCAGTCCCTTTTAATAATTTTTTATGGATCTTTCCTCCAGGAATTTGTCCAAACCTTTTTTAAATACAGCTATACTAACAGCTTTTACTACATCCTCCGGCAACAAATTCCAGAGTTTGATTACACATTGAGTGAAAAAATATTTTCTCTTATTAGTCTTAAATAGGTTATCCTGTAGCTTCATTGCATGTCCCCTAGTCTTTCTATATTCTGATGATGTAAACAATCAATTTACGTTTACCTGTTCCAATCCATTCATTAATTTATAGACCTCTATCATATCTCCCCTCAGCTGTCTCTTTTCCAGGTTGAAGAGCCCTAACCTTTTTTAGCCTCTCTTCATAGGGGTATCTTTCCATCCCCTTTACCATTTTGGTGGCTCTTCTCTGTACCTTTTCTAATAATGCTATATCCTTTTTAAGATACGACGACCAGAATTGTACACAATATTCAATGTGCGGTCGCACCATAGAACGATAAAGAGGCATTATAATATCCTTTGCTTTATTTTCCATTCCTTTCCTTATGATACCTAGCATTCTATATGCTCTCTTGGCCGCCGCAGTACACTGGGCAGAGGGTTTTAACATGTTATCCACGATGACGCCTAGATCTTTTTCCTGGGTGGTGATTCCTAATGTGGAACCTTGCATCATGTAACCATAGTTTGGGTTGTTCTTTCCTAGGTGCATAACTTTGCACTTGTCCACATCAAATTTCATCTGCCATTTGGATGCCCAGTCTTCCAATTTATCAAGATCTTCATGCAACTTTCTACAATCCTCACGGGTTTTAACAACTTTAAATAGTTTTGTGTCATCTGCAAATTTGCTAACCTCACTGGTTATTCCCATTTCCAGGTCATTTATGAATATGTTAAAAATCAGTGGACCCAGCACAGATCCATATATCCATCATGTTCACTCATGTATTCTCCTACCAGCTGCTATACCATGGCTCACACGGTAAAATTGTACTCATTAGGACATATCACTTACACCTCTCTTGTGACTGTTGTGCACATCACCACTCCTGCCCAGTCATTCTTTTGATGCCAACATTGTGGTCATGCTGGCACCTCCAGGGCACACTTCTACTCAATTCTATGCCACCCACTGACATCACATCAGATTACAAGAGCACTTCTCACTGATATAGTCAAACTGCCTCCCACATTCTCCTCCCACTCACTGTCTAACACATAAGGGACATGTGGATGTGACATGTCCATCAGCTTTACCTTTGCTCCAATCCAGCATCTCAAATGTGATTGGCAGATAGGTTACCTTATTCTGCATTAAGGCAACCGGCCTTGTCGGGCGTTACAATGCATGCTTGGTGCCCTTAATGCCCAATGTCCTGTTACCACCCAATAACTGGCCTCTACCACCCTTACTGCTCGAATGCTTACTCCCCACCCCAGTTTTTATCGCACAAAGGTGGGCTTAATGATGCTGTTGGCATATGCAAATTGGTGCAGCCATAATAGTCTTTAGTAAACATACTCCTTTGTCTACTCTTTACTTAAAGGCATCTGAATTACTTTTACCTTTAGTTGAACCTCTCCATCGGGATGCCTAAAATTCCCTGTTTTGCTAGTAACCTATACATAATTTCCAACCATCCACTCTTGGACAACTGTGGGATTTCTCCCTTTCTCTAACTTCAAAACTGTTCTCTCCCCTTTTTAAAGGTTAATGCCAGCTGCGTGCTTCCACCTTGGTTAAGGTGGAGCCCATCCTTTCAGAAGACATCCCCCCCCCCCCACACACACTTCCCCAGAATATTGCCCAATTCCTAACAAAATCTAAAAACTTTCTTCCTTGCACCACTGTCTCATACATGCATTGACTCCAGAGCTCTACCTTCCTCTTGGGTCCTGCGTGTGGAATGGGAAGAATTTTGAAGAATGTAGATAATAATGGTTTAATGGCATTTGAACCTATACAAATATTTCTAATATTTTTAAGAGATTTTCATCCCAAGAACCTAATTAATTTATTCCTAAAACCTAATAATTTTGTGATGAAGATAACTGGTTAAACCTAAAAGTGAATAAGATACCTCCTTTCTCTTAATTGATTTAAGAACCTATAAAGCAAAGAGTGTGTCGGAGGAGGTGGGGGGAGTAAACACAAACCAAAAATTAGCTTGTTACCCTATGCCCTGACTGACTATAATTTAAACTGCATTTCCTTTGCTGTAAAACTGAGCATGTCCTGACATTTTAATTCCGATCACCACATATTATCTAAAATGTACCTTCACAAATTTAAAGAACCTCCTGTCATAGCATAGAGAAGGTTGAAGAATACTGGTTAACTGATCATTTCAACTGCATAAAGAAGAGGGAAGACGTTTTGCTCACTTTCCTTGTGGACACTAAATAGTGTGACCAAACTATTGGGAGAGAAAGTTGGATTCATCCAGGAATGGGAGAAGTGTATAGAGCATATTATAACACAATTGTGATTTATGTTATTATATGTATTTGCACTTCAATTTCTGTAGGGAGAACTAAGCAAGCCATTAGATGAAGACTGAATGAACATCAAGGAGGATTACTACAAAAACTATGACAGCACTGTTGGTGAATCATTTTGTGGATAGTAGTCCAGTTTGGATTTTACTTGGAGTGTGAATGATTACATAGAAGAGGATTGGCGAGGTGGAGATTGTGTCCAATATTTAAACTATAAAGAACAGTGATGGATTTACACCCTCCACTAAGTATAACCATACGGTTTAAATGCAGAAATAGAATGTTCTTTGCTTTTATGAATTAGGAATATGGGTGTATTGTCTCTTTAAATGGTTGAACATGAAATTTGAGCTAACAGATTGGCTATAGAAGTTTCCTCAAAATAGTCAAATAATTGCTGATACCATGTTGACGCCATTTTAGAAAGAAACTGCCAAGCTTAGCGAACAATGTGGAGATTTAAATGATTTAAACTGTAATACCTCCCCCCTCATACAAATTCTTTTCCAAACATGATTTCTGTATCAACTTTAAATAAAGATTTTGCATCAAACTTAAGAACTGGACGATGATAATGAAATTATAAGAGAAATTGGAAAGAATCTATTTGACTCTAATTCAGATGAACTCTTTTAAATGCTGGTCAATAAGATCTATTTTTATTTTGGATAGTTATATATAATTAATTGTGGAGAGATTAGACTGACTTGGAAATATATTGATTTTCAACTGTGAGATTTCAAAATCAAGCAGAAATCAACAACATGTATTTTTACATGCAGGAAAAGAAAGCTGGCCTGGGGGAATGTTTAGAGTGGAGGAAGAAAAAAGCCCATATAGGTTTATATTTTCCCAACTATACACACTGGAGGTCATTTTAAAAGGCTTAGTTGTGATGTAGGACGTCTGAAGATGTGCACATTGACGGAAAATCGCAGCGACATCTTCAGACGTCTCTGGTGCAGGGACCTCCAAGTAGGCAAGAGGGCATGGCGGAAGTGTGTCCAGGGAGGTGCTATAGACTTACACATCTCTGTTTGATCTCAAAAATGATGGGGACTTCTGTGGGCACATCCATGTTTATATCTGCTGCAGGCATGAATAAGCATCAGGAAATTGCTTGTTTTGGCCTTAAAACATCAAGAAAAATGGAAAGTTAAGTGATGTATCTAAGATCACAAAGATCTACAATGGGATTTGAGCCCTGGCCACGCTGCTCCTAGCTCATTACTCTTACCACTATGCTGTTAGATAGATATGTTTGCTGTTAGATAGAATCATATCCGGAGCCGCAAGGCAGGAGCACATCACACCTACATTAAAGGACTTACACTGGCTCCCAATCATTGCTCGCATCAGATACAAGACTATCATAAACCTATTTAAGATAAAAGAACACACATCAGCCAACAGCCTCCACCTGCTCATACAACCGGAAACCAGCGCACGTCCCAGAAGAAGTCAAACACGCAACCGAGTCAGCACCCCAAATGAGTACAAGCACACACGCAAGGACACAACAGACAGAGCTCTCTCCATGGCTGCTCCAACAATATGGAACAATCTACCGGACGATCTAAGGGCAACTCCAGACCTCAAAGACTTCAGAAAACAACTGAAAACCATGCTGTTCATAGAGCACTATGGTCACATCACATAACCTAAGAGAATGGATAACAGCACTCCAATCCTCCCAAACAACTGAATATATATAAAATATGATTCTAGCACCACTGTAAATAGCCCACCCTGTATATAGCTCAAACAAATCAAGCACCCAACACATCCCTCACACAACTAAGTTTTATCCTCACTGCATGTACAACACACACACTTTACCTGATTGCTTGCTGTGATACCACCTTGATTATTAAGATAAGGCGGTTTAGAAATACTGTTAAATAAATAAATAAATAAATATGTTTTGGGATGTGATTTTAGGGACATCTATGTAGACATCTCTATAGGCATCCATATCGGGTGCGTCCACGTTTCTGAGATCGTGCCCAAACTTGCACATGCCTATGTTTTTTTCAGACATTCCGGCTTTGACATCCCAGATTGCACTTGTACGTCCTATTGTAAAATGTGCCTTATAGCTTGTCAAAGAAAAGCATTTGCAGAAAAAGTTCATGCAAATCTCAGTGGATACTTTTCCCCTGAACTATTTTCAAAGGGAAAGAATGACTGTATTTTCCCTTTAAGAACTGGTTCAAACAACATGGGGAAAAGACTTGTACACACTGCAAATACCTGCATAATTTAAAAATTCCCCAATAAAAAAGAAGGTTCTAGACATATTTCATCAATATATATTGAAAAACATTTTGGTGGATGGTGGGCTATTTTTTCTTTCCTTGTATGCTAATCATATGGTGATTCCATGTTATCTGCTTAACTGTGGAAGATATTACTTCTAGCTGCAGCATCTGTTACTTTGGCAGACACTATAAGCAATTTTGTTTTATGGCTGTAAACCTGCCTCTGGGTCTATTACATGGTTAATCTGATGAGCTGTCTTTATGCCTTGTCCTCCTGGATGCCATATGCCTCGGACTCACCTCTGATTCTGACAGATTTGTCTATTTTTATTCCTCTCTGATAGACGATATCTGTATTAGAGACCTAAGTCATCCATATCATACTTTTTCATTTTCACGTATATTTTTTTATAGATATGAACATTATTCTTTGTAGTGAAATAACATAATAATGCTATATTTTTTCCACAATTTTTGTTGAAAAATAAAATAGAAAAGCAATAAAACAATTATATAAACAACTCAGAGCTACATTCTGAAAAACAAAAAGATTAAATGAAAAAAACATAGCATACATGTCAAAAGAACATAACTGCAGATATTACGGATATGCATTCATTTTCAGATTAATGGCAAACTTCCCAAATAAGGGCATTTTTGTCTCATGTAGCTTTAAATGAACTGGATGATTGTGAGGGCAGAAAGAGCCAAATGTTCATGTAGGCACCATCATAATTCAGCTCATGGAACCAGAGACAACAGAGATGCTTTGAAAGGGGTAGACAACACAAGCACCCATCACTTCACCAATCATGATAAAACTTTTTGACAAGCAGATAAACAAACCTATCCTTGCCCTATATGATATTAGCAACTCAGCAGGAAACTGAAAAAAAAAAAAAACAATGCAAGTACCATTTTCTCTCCTGCATTCAGGAGGAAATAAATCACAGAGATGCTAGCTTAAACAATTATTTTATTCAAGTAAAAAATTTGTTAAAAATAGAGAAAGTATTAAAAGAACAGAGGGCTCAAAGAGAGGGAGAGGGAGAGAGAGACACAGAGACAGAGACAGAGACCGAGACCATAGCAATGTTGTTTCTCTGTCAGTTTAATGGAAAACCAAAGTCTAAAAATCTCAAAGGCTCTCTGGGTATAGGTCTAGAGCCAAACAGATCATAGTGAAGGAGAAAAGGAATTCAAACAGGAAAGGGCAAAGATATCAAAGGCAAACAGTTATCTTTCTCTGTGTCACAGAAAACTTGTTTTAAAACTCTTAAGCTCTATGGGGATCATTCTGAACCACATATTCAGCAACTGAAATGACGTGGATGTACAGTTGTCCTGGATGTGGCACTCTCTACATCCAAAAGAGGGGTAGGAACAAAGCATGTCCGCCGGCGTAGATATCCAAGTCATATTCTGACTGTGAGCATGTACATCGGAATACCAGAGCTTACATGTGCAACCCAGACCATCATAAACATGGAATAAGGGCAGGAGATAGAAAAAAAAAACCCAAAAGGAGACAGGCTTATGCCAATGCAATGCATTTATTCAGGTGGAGTCAGTGGTGATACAAACACACAGCACCCATCCCACGTACATAGGGCCGACTGACTTATGCCACCCAGCACATGCTCCCCATGTGGCACCACAAAACACCATAGAACCCACAGCAGACACCCATGTGCCCCCCATAGCCCATGGCAGACCACCCCCACCCACCCATCACAACCCCCAGCCATAGAACATGAGCATGCCTCATAGACAGACCCACTTGCCAGACAACAACTACTGCCCACCCCTGTGCCCTCCCCTGCCCTGCTCTGAGGTTATCTTACTTATCCCCTCTGCTGTGACCTACGTTTGATGGGAGGTGGATGTGCCCTCTAAGGATGAACTGCTACTGCTGCTGCTGTTGCTATCCCTGATGCCTCCCCCTACCAAATGGAATGGTGGGAATACCATAGGGGACCCCACATGCTGAGGCATGGGGCCCAGGGCCCTAGACTGTCCCCCAGCCATGCCCCCCAGCTGATGCCTGCCATGCACTGGTAAGTGTTGACATCCTGCTGGTGGAAGCAGGAAGGTAGGCACAGGAGCACGTGCAAGTGCCACATGCAGCAGTGGACAGCAACAAAGGTGGTGACTCAGTCCTGGCAGTGGCAGATGGCAGACTGGGGGCTGGGATGGGTCCAGGTGCACCCTAAGAGCTAGTCAGATGGTTGATCACAGTCCTAAGCTGGGTGCCCAGTCGGTCTAAAGAGGCAACCAGGGTATCTGTGATAGTAAGTTGCTGTTCCTGGAGGGGCAGCTGTCTCTCCCAGAGTGCCATCTGCTGCTCCTGAAGTGAGACACTCCTGTGAAGGAGCCCCATCTTTGCATGCATGTGCTCCACACATGCATCCTGATGTATGAGTTAGTGCTGGACGCACTGCACAAGCAAGGCAGATGTGCGATGGCATGCCTTTCCCTGTGAATGGGCCCCTCCTGGGGTGCTGGTGACTCTGGCAATGGTATGAGCTGGTCCCTCTCCACCTCTGATTCATCATCCTCATTGTGGCAGCTAGTCCTGGCACTATGTCAGTGGGGCCCCCTGGAGGCAATCCCCCAACTTTCTCTGGTGCCACAGAGGTTGCAGCAGGAACAGGTGACTGGGACAGTGGCGGAGCAGTTTGTGGCCCTGCTGGCATGGAGGCAGTGCTGGGTCCCGCAACTGGAGCTGCACCTGTTGGGAGAAGCACAGGTCAGCAAACCAGCAGTGATGGATGCATGCAGAGTGCGCACCCACACAGGTACAGATGTGTAGGCAAATGGACAGGGCGACACAGCAGTGCAGATGTGTACGTGCAGCAGAGACCAAGACATGCACCACAATGCAGGCCCAGAACCACAGAGCCCCCCAACAGGGAAATAGAGGGAAATGTGGCTGTGCAACATGCCCATATGTGCCCCATGCCCACCCCCAGGGTGGACATTTGAGAGGTGAGTGTGCAGTGAAGGGAGCACTGAACCCCATGATGCAGGACATGGACACTGACCACTGATGGTGTGGACAAGACAGATCATGCACTTACCCTGGTCCTGTGGCAGCCTTGAGGTGTCTAGGTTACTGACACCTTCCAGTGTAACAGAGTTGACGGTTGCCAGAACCCACTGCTCCAGGTCACTCAGCCATACCTCCTGACCATCAGGACCCTCACTGCTCACCTTAGCACACATCTCACAGTGCACTTGCCGCCACTTACGCTTCATGTCCTCAATGTCTCTGTTGTTGTGGTGGATGGCATTCACCTGCTGACAGATGGCCAGCTACCGTCGCTGCCTCTCATAGGCAGTGAGTTTGCATTCTGTGCCCATCTGGCCTGCATAGTCACTGAGAATTTGCCTCTAGGAGGAGGGTCGATTCACTCTTATGGAAGTTGTACTTCCATGCAGACTTCTAGGGGGAGCCAATGCAAAAAGCATAGGCAGACATGATTACACCCCTAAAGCAGAATTGCCCACACTGGTACACGTCCAAACCGTGAAGCATGTCTGTGGACGATGGATGTTTAATGCCAGTTGGACATCAAGAGAGGCAGATGTACAGCCGCTTGGAATATGCCACAAGTCTGCATGTCCACTGCCATGCATATGTGCAACTAAGACGTTGGCCACATAAACATCATGCATGTCGTGGCCCGTACCCTTCAATAGTCAGATCTGTTGGGAACGGTGCTACAGATTATGTGACACTGATATCCGTAACCCCTAGAGCATATCTACGATTCCACATCCCAGCTGCCACTGAGGAAGTAGGTACTACCTGTGCCTGTTATACACGGTATGGCAGGGCCATGGTAGCTGTGTTGCTCGGTGTGTGAGCTGCAAGAGGAGAGATAGGGACAAAGAAAGTCATTGAGGGAAGGGGAGGGGGGAGGGGGCAAAGGCCTCAACCAGCTGGTGGCAATGGGAGGCATAGGTCACTATTGCCACTGCACCATACCTGCTGTACCATGTAGCAAAAACAGCAGCATGGCAGTAGTAATGGACCACTTAGGCTATCAGGCCATCCCTGTACTAACGTCACCATAGTCCCAGTGTCCCCCTCAAAAGAGCAGTGGTGTCTGCTCCATGCCACCCTGCATGTATAATGTGTCCACAATCCCTCCACCCCCACTAGTTGTGCAGGCAGCAACCACTACTTCGGCACTGTGAATCTCTGCAGGGGACCCCAGGGCCCAACCTCACTATGTCCATTGACTGTCCCTGCTCCAGGTGACCCATGCAAAGCTGCAGGCCTGGCAGCAGTGCAAGGGTGCCAGAAACACCTCTCACACACCCCCTCCCACATGCAACCCCCCTATGATGGACATGTTGGGAGCACAGAAGGCCAGTCACCTGTCCGCATGACTGAAGGCCACTGAACAGTCTGTCAACCACCTGCATCTACCCCCTCATACTGAGTTGCCCTTGATGAGGCTGTGTGCTCTGCATTGGTCACCACACCCCACAGGGGTCCCATGCATAGATATCCACAGCTGCTCCCAGATCAGCTCAACCCACTGTCTAGCCTGTACAACCTGCCCCTGTATGCCATCCTGCCATTTCCACACCCACCCACATGTAGAGCCACCATGAATACACCAGGGGCAGTGTATGCATGCCTGTCCATGACACAGGAACCCCACCCCACATACACCATATCTCCATGAGGCCCCTGTGGACACATGCATGCCCCTGCACAATGCACCTAACCTGACCTTTTCCCACCTTCCACAGGTGTTTGCTGCTGTGGTATTGGACCGTGTGATATCACAAGAGATCTGCATGGCTTGACACAGCCCTATTGGCACAAGTCGAACATGAACGCTGGAGGCCCAGGCAACATCACCCATTTCCCAGGATCCTGAGGCCGTGCTCCAAATACCTGGACCTCAGCGATGAGGTCTGTGTGGTCCACTATAGGTTCAATCATGCTGTGATACACAACCTGTGCCTGGAGATGCAGATGGACCTGGCGCCAGTGGTAACCAGAGTGGATGCATTTCCCATGCATGTGAAGGTGCTCACGGCCCTAGCTTTCCTTAGAATGGGTACCTTCCAACTGGTGCTGGCAATGGCAGTAGGTCTTAGCCAGGTGTTTGTGTCTCACTGTATAAGCATGTTCCTGGATGCCTTTGTGGGGCATTGTGCACCCTACGTCACCTTTCTTCACATCCAGCACCAGCAGCAGAGGGTCATGCAGCTGTTCCATGCACATGCAGGGTTCCCATCTGTGCTGGGTGCCATTGACTACACTCATATGGCCCTCCATCCACTATGCTGCCACGAGGCCACATACAGAAACCAGAAGGCCTACCACTCCCTCAATATGCAAGTCATCTGCAATGCCAAGATGGAGATAATTGATGTTGTGGCATGCTATTCTGGGGCATGCAATGATACATACATCCTGGCCCAGTTTAAGATACATGAGGTGTTTGAGAGTGGCACCATTACCAGTGGGTGAACATTGTCATGGCCTGCACAGCACCAATGGGTTCAGGCGATAGGGTTTGCCACAGCACCCTGTATGTTCACATGCAGCCTGGCACCATTACGGCACACATGCATGTGGGGAGTGCTGGGGTTGGATGTGGTGCATGGGCCAGCACACACCTGGGAGTGGGCCCTGCTCAACACTGTTCTCCTTTACTCCATGAACCCTGCAGGTGACCAAAGATACCCACTGTGGAACTGGCTCCTCAACCGAATCGTCAGACCTGGGGAGATGAGCTACAACTGGCACATCGGGCAACCAGGTCTTTCATCGAAAGAACCTTTGACCTGATGAAGAGCAGGTTCTGATGCCTGGATTGGTCCAGTGGAGAGCTCCTTTATGACCCGCATAAGGTGTGCAGTGTATTCATGGCCTGCTGCATGCTACATAATTATGCAATATGCTGGAGGCAGCCAACGCCTGATGTACCTGGGCCCAAGATAGAGGATGTGAATGATGATAGTATGCCACCACCATCACAAGCACATGATGCGGCATTCCAGAGGGGTGTTGTGGCATACCTGAACCTCCTGCAGACACATTTTGCCTGAGGTAAGCCTGTTCTGCTGTTATCATCTTGATACTGGGCGGGGAGGGTGGTCATGTGTGGGAGATGGGTAGGGGTAACCCGGGCTGTGCACCCATTGCAGGTGGGTGCCTGCTGTTCAGGATAAATGTCTGAGTCCTTGGAGGTAGTGGCCTCCATGTACACTGCTGAGGGTGGGTGGCAGAGGCCTGAAATGGGCTCTTGCCAGATACAGGTATGTGCATTGGCCGGTGAGGGGGACCTGCAACGGACAACTATTCACTGCTGTGGGTACCGACCAGTCCCCCAGGGCCATCACATCCCTGTGTGGACAACTGTGATGTCCATATGCTGCAGCAGGGGATGTGTGAGCGCTGAACACACTTCACACATCTGCCAGCCACAGTCACCCCTGCCCATCATAGCCCCTATGCACACCTTCCCATCCACATACTATGGTACTGTCCTTGCATCTGCCACCTGCTGTGCTGTCCCTCTCCCACCACCGCCTTCCCCATGTCAGCCATCCGCCCGGACCTCCCCTGTGGTCCACCATCCCTCTGTCCCTACTCAGGGAGCATCCCCCCCATACACATGCAACTACCTTTCCCTGCAGTCTCTGGGCACACATCCCAACCCATAATCATGGGTATCCACATACCCATTGACCCTCACATGCTGCCCTTGCACTGGCAGCCACAATTCATGCTATAACCTTCCCAGCCACACGCCCCAGTCCATACAATGCAAGGGTGAACCTGTTCCCCCATGTCTCCTTCCACACTGTGTCATGCTCACAGGCAAGGGGCCTCCCGTGGCTTGCCAGCACTGGGCACCAGAGTGGCCATGGGTTGTGCCATTCAATACCCACAGGTATACAGAACTTGGTGGCAATGGACTTGGTTCACATACTTATGTTGCACTATGGCTGCTGGGGCCCATGGTGATAGATGACAAGTAGACAAGAGGTAGGGTAAACTGTCTTTATTGCAAAATATCAGCCAGAAATGCCACACACACACATGTGTCAGTACCAGCAACGGTAAACATCTCAGCCAATTACAGGTTCACATATCCATAGTGGCCTACTGGGGGCCACTCCCATGTTGCTGTGGGCCTGATGGGGACTTGTGGGCCTCTGTGAGCCGCTGCACATCCCAGGAGAGGGCATGGAGGTCCTCATGGATGCCCTACAGGTTCTGCGCAATGAGCTCCAGGGGACCGGCATGGTACTCATGGCACTGGTCAGCACCATCTTCCATGTGTGTGGTATGCTTCAGGGTCCTAGGGTCCATGTCAGCAGCCTGGGGCTCATTGTACAGCACAGTGCCAGGGCACATGACACACGGTGCACTCACATCCCCACCCTCTGCCTCTTGCACACCCCCATCTGCTCCCCCTCATCTCGCATGCGGACCACAGCCCCTTTCCCCACCTGCATGCTCCCTGACCCGGCCCCACCTCCATGCTCACACATGCCCCCCCCCCTCCATCTTCCCACTGGCATCCCCAACATCATCCACCTGCTCCTCTCTATCCCCTCCCACCTCTGATGCCTCACCCAGATCTCCCCACCCCGCCCCCTGGCTCACCCACACCCCCTCCTACCTCCCCTGGCTGGCTTCCATCCCCTCTCACCTCCCAACTTGCACTGCCTCCTACTTCCCTGGCTATGATCTGCTTGTTTGGGTGTGCTGCTGGTGTGCCATCTGCTCCTTTACAGGTGTCCATGTGGCTTTCTTTGGGTATTTTCCCCACATCACTAACCTTTGCAGATCTCCCTTTCACAGTGGGATGGCAGCTCTACCTCCTCTATTGCAAGGCTCACCAAGGACATACATCTATCCAACCCTACATTGGTGGGGGGCAGCCCTCAGTGCACATGCAGCTGCCTTTAGTTTGGGGTCCAAACCACTTTTGTATGCCTACTGCAGTCCTTCCCCCTCTGATTTTCAAGATAGGTCATTCTGTCTGCTGGACTAGGTGGTTATGCTATGGGCCTTGTATATGAGAGATCTATAAGGTTTTACCATGTGTTAAGACTGCTCAGAGACTGCCACAGGGACATAGGTGAACCACAGACAGTGATTGTGTGGGTGGCACACCAGCATCAACCCACATCAGACAGGGCTGGCATGGATCAGAGACCTGGACCCCAGTGCTGGGAACCATGCCCACACCATCAGGCTGGAGTCCCACTCCCACAACATATGACAGACAGCTGTGCCAAGTCACAGGTGCATGCTAATGGGCAGTGAGAGCCCCAGGACACAGCCACTGCAGCAGCAAGCCCCCTTTGCCAGGGGACACCATGGGGCCACAGTGAGGTGTTCCAACCTGTGCTGGTGT
Source organism: Ichthyophis bannanicus (assembly GCA_033557465.1). Classification (NCBI taxonomy): domain Eukaryota; kingdom Metazoa; phylum Chordata; class Amphibia; order Gymnophiona; family Ichthyophiidae; genus Ichthyophis; species Ichthyophis bannanicus. Next base: position 430,498,182 of record CM066032.1, read on the forward strand.
GCCCAGCAACAGCAGTGCTCCTGGGACAAAGGGATCAACCACCACATAGCCTTGTTCCCAGGTGTTGGTCACATCCTTCTGGGTACTGGCCAGTTCAACCCACACAGAAGCCTATATCATCCTGTCAGGGCCACAACACCTCATTCACCATGCAGCCACAGGCCAGGCCCACATATTGGAAGGATTGGCAGAGGTACACATTTGCCATTGCATACATTGGACAGGAGGTTAGGGGCACAGGTCCACCCACATCTCTTTGGTCACAGTGGGGTCATACAGCAATAGCGGTTTTGCTGCTTCTTTGACTGGGTCTCATGGCCTTGGTTCCCTTTCCCATCTGCCTGTGACTGGGGTGGAGGTGGGTCTCTGGCCTGTTGGTATGCAAATATTTTTTGTGTCTGGGGATGGGGATTCGGTCCTCACCCGCTCTGTTTTCTTTGGGCTGACCTTTCACCTTGTCTGCCATTGTCTGTGGTGGACTCATGTTGGCATGGTTGGCTTTTCTCAGGCATTATCATGTTGCACAGCTTGGGCTGGCGTCATCATGTGGTGCTGTAACACTGTTCCATATGTATGGGATGGTTGATGTGTTTCCTAGGGTTCTGTCTATCTGGTTTATTCAGGTCTCTGTCTTCCAGTGATATCTCATCCTCAGTATTGCACATTTCATGGGGACATTGTTGATGTGTGTCTGTGTGTCTTCACATTTTGTACTATTTGCTTATCTGGCCCTAGTACCTGCATCACCTGCCTGCTATTTTCTGGGGCACAGTGTTTCTTGTTGCCTGTGTCCTGATATTCCCTATGTGCTGCCTTCCTTCCTTCATGTGGGCTCTGTTATGTGTATCCAGGATAACCTGGCATTGTCTCACTGTGCATGAATTCTGTAGGTCCATCAAACCCTCATTCACATTGCTTTGGGGTTGCTTGCCTGCCTCTGTGCACTGTTCATCTCTCTGCACAGGCATTCTTCCCCCCCTCACCCAACCTCACCTCCCTGTTCCTGCAATCTCTACTTACTTCACTAGGGTGCTTCTGATTCACTCCCAGTCCCTGCATGCAGCTGCATGGGCTGGCCTACTGTGCCCCATGGGGAGCAGGATTGCTTCCTCCTCCAGCACTAGACTGCAGAGCAGGCATGTCTCTGCCTCTGAGAAATTGGCATCCATGTGGCCATTTTCAAACTCTGCTCTTTGCTTGCCTGCGGGGAGGTTGCATCACTCCAACCTATTTCCTGTTTCATGTTGGCCATAGTGCAGGTGTGGACATTTTCGGCCATCCACATGGACGTGGCATCAGACCTATACATCCCCACTGGTGCCAGGGCAAATGGGCGCATGACGAGGGGATGTATGCATGCACAGCACTTTTGCATGTCTTATGTGTTTGTATGTGCAGGCCATATAGGCAGCTCCATGTGGGAAGGACATTTATGTGCTTGTATGTTTTTGCCCGCATTCTGTGTAACACTGGACATACATAGTAACATAGTAACATAGTAAATGAACGCAGATAAAGACCAGCATGGTCCATCCAGTCTGCCCAGCAAATATACGGCAAGAGTAGGTGCACCCGTCACTCCGTGCAGGCCACCCCTCCCCATATCTTTGTTTAGGGGTGGACTCACCACTCCATATAGGACACCCCTATTTGTTGAGAAGTTAGGTAGACATCAATTTGCGTGCACACAGTATTACATCTACGTGTGGGATGTCCACATCTTGCACATTTTTGGTGGACCTGGACATCCTCATCTGACTTGGCCTCCACAGGTCCAGAAAGCCTATATACTTAAGTCAGAGAGATGAAGAACCCAAAGTGTTCAAGATAGGTGGAGGCAGGCAGGCAGACAATAATCTATCACTTATCATTTCTGGAGTGCAGCATTGTACAGACATATAAGAGAGAAACTACTTGCTCCATTTGAGCTTTCATTCTAGTCTAATTTAATCAGAATGCTTGGACATGGTAGGTATGTAAATGGTGGTAGAAGCAGAAGAGAAAGGTTGAAACTCATGAGAGAGGTAGGTCCAGCAGCAGCATTAGAGAGAAGCAGCAAAAATGATCATCATGCATCTCCTGTAGTCTACTAGCCAAGCAAAAGAGTGAAAATGCCAACATCTGTAGCTCCCAGTGAAAACGTGAATGAGCAGGTATTGTATCTATTTCCACCATGATGGGTAGGGGGCAGAAGATTGGTAGCAGCTAAAGCCATTACCAATGGAGTATAGTAGGAGGCACATCTTGTTACCAGTTGTTGAGTGCATGTACCGTGTTTTGAAAGATAAAGAATCTGATGAATCATCCTGAGATGAATTTCTGGAGTCCTCAGGTATTGATATTTTTATAGAAGGTCTGGGAAATCTAGTGGTTAGAATGTTAGGTGCACATGAGGAGGGAAGAAGTGATATTAGTAGGGAAATGAGCACCGCATAACTAGAGTAGGTAGTGAAAAATGCAAGGGATGTTCATAGCTTTTCATCTTTTGGAGCACCCTCAGGCCAACTTCCAGGTGCAGTCTCCAAGGAAACAGAAAGGAATTCTATAAAACATCAGAGATATATGAACATCTTAATGTGCTTGAAGATTAGCATTATGAAAAATATTTATGCTGTCAATAGATCACAGGTCTGCGACTAAAAAGCTGTTTGATTATTTTCATCTAATTTCCATGTATTTTGGTGTGCTGAAAACAAATACAATATTAAAAAAACTCCTAGATGTCATGATTTGCCACAACATGCAAAATTGTCTTCAAATTTATCAATTTTTTTCAAATTACTATTAATTAATTCAAATTACTATTAATTAATTCACATAAGTGCATTTAAGATATAAAATGCCAAAAAAACCTTAAAGGGGTTGTCCGAGTTATGTAAAAAAAATATAGCACTGTAAATCTGACGGTCAGCAATATATACATAAGCTAAGCAAGTTTTAAGTCCGTGCTTCTAATGGTAGAAGGGGTTAATCTTTCCTGAAGAATCCAGTGGGAGGGAGACACAGGGCAGATAGCAGCAGCTCCAGTCAGTGCAGGGGGGCGTGGCCAGCAATGTGATGTCTCGTGTACAGACACAGAGCTGTTCTCTCCTGCATGCCACACTTGTGCATGAATCATCATCAGGTTCTTGGTTCTAGGCTGTTCACACATTTTCATCGCAATTTGTGTTAGCTCGTCATTCTTCAACCGTTATGTTATGGCTCCGCGAAAGTGTATTAATTCGCCAGACAGTTTCCGTTTCATCTGTGGTGAATATACAGTGTTGAAGCAACAGCAGAATATTACAGACTTTGTGAAAAAAGTATACTTTGCATACTTTGGACTAAAAATTGGAGATCAAGATAAAGTCTGGGCGCCTCATAAAGTGTGCAAACGGTGTGTTGAGGACCTCCGAAACTGGTTCAAGGGTAAGAAAAAATCTTTCCGTTATGGGATTCCTATGGTATGGCGAGAGCAAAAGAACCATAGTGACGACTGTTACTTTTGTTCATGCGATGTGAAAGGGTTTAATTCCAAATGGAAGCATTCCATTTCATACTCCAATCTTCACTTGGCAAATTTTCCCATCCCCCATGGCACAGATATACCAGTACCCAAGCCCCCTGCTACCTTGGAAGAGATACCTAGCTCCGATGAAGGTGAAGTCATACCTGAACCAGATGACGAATCAAGTTCTGACTTTGAAGATGATACAAGACCAAAATTGTTTTCTCAGGAGGAGATGAATGATTTGGTAAGAGACTTTAATCTTCCCAAAGATGCCACTGAGTTACTCGGATCAAGGCTGAAAAGTAGGAATTTATTGTTGCCAGGAGTGTCATCTTCATTGTTCACCCCAAAAAAACTCCAATCCCTCACAAACTTATCCTAACCAAAGTGCAACTTCATTATACCCTATATAATATTTTTTTTGTCGGAGCGTGTCGAGGGAGGGCTAGATGGAACAGCCAACCCCCTCCAGTCGACAAACTTCTTTTATTCAAGGTTAAAGGTTTCCCAAACTGTTTAGCAAACACTTATCTGTTCATCTATGTTTGTCTGTTCATCTGTGTAACGATACTCTTTAGCAATGTCGCAAATCCTGCAGTTGCTCTAACGTCATGGAAGTTTAGCACGACGTGCAAGTTTCGGGATGGACCCTGTTTCAAGTGCCTTCCAAACCAGATGATAACCGGCAACCGGGAAAAATCCTGGCTGCAGAGACGGCATTTCTAAGCTACAGTTGCCGGTTATCATCTGGTTTGGAAGGCACTTGAAACAGGGTCCATCCCGAAACGTGCACGTCGTGCTAAACTTCCATGACGTTAGAGCAACTGCAGGATTTGCGACATTGCTAAAGAGTATCGTTACACAGATGAACAGACAAACATAGATGAACAGATAAGTGTTTGCTAAACAGTTTGGGAAACCTTTAACCTTGAATAAAAGAAGTTTGTCGACTGGAGGGGGCTGGCTGTTCCATCTAGCCCTCCCTCGACACGCTCCGACAAAAAAAATATTATATAGGGTATAATGAAGTTGCACTTTGGTTAGGATAAGTTTGTGAGGGATTGGAGTTTTTTGGGGGGGGATTTTACATAGAGACATTATTATTTCCTCTTCCAAAAGGTTTTTTCTGCTGATCTTCATTGTTCAGACATCGTGAAAAGGAGTTTGTTCCTTACTTCGCCCAGGAAGACAAGTTGGTTTATTTTATCGATGTCGAAGGTCTGATGGGTCAATTTAAATTCCAATATGATTCAGAGCAATGGCGTCTTTTTATAGATTCTTCAAAAAGAAGTCTCAAAGCAGTTTTACTCCACAACGATTTTACGCTTCCATACCTGTAGGTCACTCCGTACACTTGAAGGAAACCTATGAGAACTTGGAATTGGTTCTTCGTAAACTTAAATATGAAGACCATGGTTGGCAAGTGTGTGGGGACTTGAAGGTCTTGTGCATGCTGCTCGGGCAACAAGCTGGGTATACCAAATATCCTTGCTTTCTGTGTCTATGGGACAGTCGAGACCGACAAAATCACTGGACCAAGAAGAGTTGGCAGCAGAGAGTGCTAACAGTCGATGAAAAAAATGTCCTCCGAGAAACTTTGGTACCTTACCATAAAGTTCTTCTACCACCTCTCCACATAAAATTGGGATTGATGAAGCAATTCGTAAAATCACTTCCAAGAGATGGAGAATGCTTCAAATACTTGGTCACCAAGTTTCCAGGCCTGTCGGAGGCAAAATTGAAGGAAGGTGTGTTCATCAGACCAGACATTAGAAGGCTTATAGTTGATTAAGAGTTTGTCAATACCATGACGGATCCTCAAAAAGAAGGGTGGATTGCATTTAAAGAAGTCGTACAGAAATTTTTAGGCAATAACAAAGATCCTCACTACAAAAAGATCGTCGGACGAATGCTGAAAGCATTTCAAGCTTTAGGTTGCCTGATGAGTTGGAAAGTACATTTCCTTCAGTCCCACCTTGACTACTTTCTTGAAAATGTGGGAGCTGTGAGTGAGGAACAAGGTGAACGATTCCACCAAGACATTAAAGAGATGGAAAGGAGATACCAGGGAAAATGGAGCATTACAATGATGGCAGACTACTGTTGGATGCTTCAGAGAGACATTCCAGATGCTACTCACAAGCGTAAATGCACCACGAGGAGCCTCACAAGGAAGAAGAATCGAGTTTAGTGTGTAGGTGAGCTCATTTCAGTTCAAAAAAGGATTTTCATGAAAATATTGTAATAAAACTTTAATTTTATAAGTCTATTTCCATTTATTTTGAGGTATTGCCTTATTTAACATAGTTACTTAAATTGTCAGGAAACGTGATGTCCTATGACAAAATGGAGGTCATTTTCGGATTCAGCGCACCAAAAAACATAAAGATTACGTGGAATAACCAAAACAGCTCTCGAAAATAATTTTTTTGCAGACCTATTAGAGGAAAATAATGGGTCATCATTTGTACAGTAGAATACTTCATCATTTAGAGAAATAACACCCTTCCCAGCTATTTTCAAATGACTTTCCTGACAGTTATCTTTATCTTTTTTAAATTTTAGTGATTAGTTATCTCTCAATATCCATCAATAAAATCATAGTTTTATCATTTTACCATGTTTAATTAGGTGTCTTTTACCTTTTTGTCTTTGCCAATCTACAAGTCTCTATCATCCTTCATTGTGGGAATGCCTTTGAACATACTTACTTGTTTATGGGGCATAACTGTATATAAATAATGGTTTCCAAATATTATTTTTGGTCTTTTTGTTGTTTCAGTTTTGTTGTATTTCAGTTGGCCGATAATTGCTGTGAGATCTATAAAGTCCAAAAACAAAAGCACAACTCCAGGAAAGCACAAAAGAGAACGAGTACTTTGCTAATGTTTATTCAAAAACTACATTGGATTAAGAGGGCAGAAATAACTAACACTAGACCTGACATGACTGTGTTTCAGTGGAGCCTTCTTCAGGGGACACACTAAAACCAAATACATATAAACATCATTAAAATGAAACACATGAATATCATAAAAATCATAACAATTATAAGCTTAACTACTAAAAGAAGGCATAAAGGGAACTCATATAACTTATAAGCTAATACAGAATATCATAAAAAGTAATGTAAAAGCATAAAACGCATAAAACATTAAATAAATAGTACCATAAAATGTCATACATGAAACACATAAAAGGAAATTCCGTAATGAGGACAGACTATAATCATAGAGACACTGTAATTGAGTGTCTGGACGTATCTGTAATTGGTAAAGCCAATCAGAATCGGGATGCCCAGAAGTAGAACCAATTATGATCCTGCCGGGGCTACACGTGCCCACAGGATCAGAATCAGGTCTACAGCCCTGAACATGCAGGCCGGATCCTGATTCTGATTAGCCTGCATGCCTGGCCACATGCCCGGCTACCTCAGTCAGACTCCTGAATGGAGCTGCAGTGCCATGGGTCCTGTTGCCATGGCACTGCAGCTCTATTCAAGAGCCACAAATGCCGGCCACCACCAATTTCCTTCTTTCCCCACAGCCAGACCCTTGATCTGGCCTCCCATGGCCAGTGTCCAGCTGCGAGGAACTTACTTTACCCCGAACATTTTTGTTCAGGCCCGGCAGCATGATTCCCGATGTCCAGGAGGATTTATTCCATCTCTGCAGTGGAATAAGTCCCCTGTCTAAGTTCACAGCCAAAGACATACAGAGACGACCTCTGAATTGCTCCTGCATGTCAGGGGTCCGCCCATAACCTGCCTTTGCTCTGCCTCCGGAATGCCCCCTCTTGCCCCCGTCTAGGCCTCCCCGTACAAACGTGCTGTTCATACGCTGAGGCTATAGCCAGGGCCGGCAGGGAAGCAAATAGTAAGGATGAATGTCCAAATGGAATGTCCATCCCTGTTATTCGTTGTTTGGAATGACCCCCATTGCGCATAACCTTGCACCTGTCCACATTAAATTTCATCTGCCATTTGGATGCCCACTCTCCCAATTTGTCAAGCTCCTCTTGCAATTTGTCACAATCCTCTTGTGTTTTAACAACTTTGAATAATTTTGTGTCATCTGCAAATTTGATAACCTCACTTGTTCCCATTACCAGGTCATGTATGAATATGCTAACAAAGTAACAGGCCTAGCACAGATCCCTGGGGTACTCCATAAGAACATAAGCTATGCCATACTGGGTCAGAGCAAGAGTCCATCAAGCCTATTATCCTGTTTCCAACAGTGGCTAATCCAGGTCACTAGTACCTGGCAGGTTCCCACTATTCACCTTTCTCCATTGAGAAAACTGGCCATTAATGTTGGTTTGTTTCATCATGATTTTTTTTCATCACTTCCTGTTTTTCATTAACATTGCACATTATGACTTAATAGTGTGCACTACTGAGCAATAGTGCACATCTTTGGCAAATATTGCACACTATTGAGCCGTCATGCATCCTGTTTTCCATTGTGTGTGCTATTCATGCATAATAGTTTGAACATTTGTCCTAAAATCTTTTAAATAAATATTTTTTCAACAGGTTGCTGGGCAGTCACCTTAAATGAACCAGAATAATTGATGTTTTGAATCCATATGGTTTCTTTCTTAGCCTTGGTTTAAGAGAGCATTAGTATGTACAAGTAAGTTGGTGCTCCCTCTTCGTGAAGAAATGAATTCTTCCTCGATGACAAAACTACAACTTGAGTGTGAAGTTTGCCCTGGGTGACAAATTGTGATATGATAACGCATTATTTGATTTGTTCATTCATATGACTCAATTTATAAATCATACTTTCAAAATCTCAACGGAATGTACTGTACATCAAAATGCAAATATAAAATAGAGTCAGTCATCAAACAGAAATAGAAAAAAGCAATCATTAACATAAAACCCTCCTAAAGAGAGAAAGCTTTTCTGAACTACCAGATTTTTGGTGTTTTTCTGAAAATCTAGCAATGCAAAAGTGTTCGAGGCCGCGGGCCGGGTCCCGCGGCTGTCAGTAACCTGGGCCCGGGCCCGGCCTCGGCCTCCACCTCGTTGTCGGCGGGGGGGGGGAGGTTGTTGAGAATCGCGGCCGTGCGCGGCGCTTGAAATCGCTCCGGCACACCGTCGGAGCGATTTCATTGGCCGGCGGCCGGCTGGGGGGGCGGTGCTTTGGCAGCGAGGAGCCGCGTGGCCGTCTCTTTCTGGCCGCGGCTCCTCAGGAACGGTCGCGTTCTTCTGCTGGGATCCCGTGAGTGGGTTTTGTTGGGGGGGGGGGTTGTTTGTACCGCGGGGCGGCCGCCAAAATCGGCGGGGGGGGGGCGCTTCTGGGCAAAGGGGGCTTCTAAGGACATAAAAACAAAAAAAAAAAATATAAAAGGCAGACATTTAAGGCTGCCGCTTTAATTTGGCCCCCTTTGTTATTTGGGGAGGCACTGCGGGCGGCCCACCATGGCTGGCGGCAGCGGAGCCAGGAGGAGGTCGGGGGCACGGGCCGGGGCCCCCCCGGGGGTACCCGGGGGGGGGGGGGCGCCCCGGGGCGCGGGCGGGGGTCGGGGGGGGGCGCGGGGGGGTGGTCGGACGGCGGGAAAGCGTCGGGTAGGGGCCGGGAAGCGTGGAGCTCTCCCTACCCCTACAGTTTGTCTGAGTGGTCCTGGGGAGGGGGGGAGTCCCCTTGTGGGGGTCGCTGGGCCGGGAGCTTTGGAGGCCGATGGGTTGTTGGGCGGGGGAGCGACTGGAGGGGGGGTGGTGGATGGGGTTGATGGTATAGGAGGGGGTGGGCCTGGGTGGGTTCCGGCCCCCGCTGGTGCTTATGGGCCCCTCCCACTGGGTTTGAGTCGAGCTGGGCTGCATGGGGGTGGGTGGCCGGCTTGGTCCCCATCACCTGGGCAAGCTATGGCCTGGGGGGCGGGCTGGGGTGGGGATCCTTGGGGCGCCGGTCATCCAGCGGTGGGGCAGCCCCCCTGGGGGGCTGCGGCCTGGGCGGCTGGAGGGTTAGGATCCTCTGGAGGGGCGCAGGGGCGGGGTGGGGGGGGGGGGATGGGGCCTTACGGTTGGGTCCCTCCGGGAGCGAGCTTTCCTCCTTCCCCGTGTGTTGGCTCTCCTCTCCCTTTGCAGGTGTCGGGGTCTGCTCAGGTCCCTCCGAGTGGATCCTCAGCGGCGGCTGTGGGATCAACAGTGATGTCGTCAGCGGTCGGCCAGCCTGGCCAGACTTCGGTGGAGCAGCCGGGGTCCACGTCGGAGGTGCCGGCGACGGCGGCGCAGGTGGCAGCAGGTGAGTTCTCTGGGGTCTCTGCGGGGGGAGTTGGGGCGGGGGTGTTACCGGGTGCGTCTGCTCTGCCGGCACAAAAAGCCAAGGCTAAGCGGAAGCACCGGCGGCGTCGGCGGAGGAGCGCGTCGTCTTCCTCCTCGTCTTCGGGGTCCTCCGCCACTTCATCGGCGGACTCCACGGTCGTCCCGATTGCGGGAGCGGGGGCGGGGTCCGAGGGGGCGGGGTCTGCGGTGGTCCGTTGCGCGGAATTGTGGGAGAGTGTTCCGCGCAAGTTGCGGAGGCGGATCGTGAAGCGGCGTTACCTGGATATTTTCCGGGTGTTGGTGGGGAGAGAAAACGTTCAGGGGAGAGTCGCAAGAAGCGTAAAGAGGACGAGAAGGCGGGGAGGGTACGCAAGGTGTCTCGAAACACGTTGAATTGGACGCGGGCCTTCTTGCGGCTGGCGAGCGTATGGGGCCATGAGGACCCGAGTTGTTACGGTGAGCTTCTGGCATATGCTGATGCTATCTTGTCGGCTTCCCAGGCGCACGAAGGTTGGGCCTGGCTTAATTACGATGAGGAGTTCCGCGATAGGATGGAGGAGAACCGGCAGTTGTCGTGGGGAATGAAGGATATCAACCTTTGGCTCACGCAAATGTCGGCTAAAAGGGGCGGCATGGGGGGGGGTACAGGGTCGGGTAAGGCGGCGGGCACGGCAGCTCCGGCCGGCCTTCGGCCCTTTCGGTCAGCGGGCCCGGGGCCCGAGACGAGCAGAACGGGGGCAAGTGGTCCCGGCGGGGACCTGTGCTGGCGCTTCAATAAAACGTCCTGCCCCTTCCCGGACTGTAAGTTCCGGCACGCATGTTCGCTTTGCGGCGCCGGTCACTCGGCCGTCAAGTGCAGCCGTAGAGCAGTGCCTGGGGCGGCGGCCGTCAGTAAGTGACGGGAATGCGGGGGGTCTGGCGCCTACCCCCATTAAGAGGCTGGCGCTTCAGCCGTGGCTGGAGCTCTATGCGGCTGCCAGACATGGCAAGGCGGGGACGTTGTTATGGGAGGGGTTTGCCGAGGGCTTTCGTATTCCGGTGCGGGGGGAGCTTAAGGGGTCGGAGAGGGGGAATGCGGTTGTCGGTACTGCGATTGGCGGAGGTGGCCCGAGAAAAGATTGCGGCGGAGTGTGCTTTGGGCAGGGTGGCTGGGCCTTTTGAACGGCCCCCCTTCTCGCCTTTTATCGTATCACCGCTGGGGGTCATCCCTAAGAAGGAGCCTGGGCGCTATCGGCTGATCCATAATCTTTCTTGCCCCCTCGGGGCTTCGGTAAACGACCATATCCCGCGGGAGCTATGCTCTGTCCGCTATGCGTCTTTTGACGAGGCATTGGAGCTGGTGCGCCAGTGTGGAGAAGGGGCTCTGTTGGCGAAGGTGGACATTGAGTCCGCCTTTCGTCTCTTGCCCGTGCACCCGTCCGCCTTCCCCTTGCTGGGCTTTCGTTTCGACAATCAGTATTACTATGACAAATGCATGCCCATGGGTTGCGCGATTTCGTGTGCTTACTTCGAAGCCTTTAGCTCGTTCTTGCACTGGGTGCTGGTTCGGAGGTCTGGGCGGGGGACTATCGTGCATTATCTCGATGACTTCTTGTTCGTTGGGCCGGCCCAGTCCGCCGTGTGCGGATCCTTGCTCGAGCTTTTTCTGGGCCTGGCGGTGGAATTTGGCATTCCGTTGGCAGCGGGTAAGACGGTCGGACCGGTGACTCGTATCTCCTTTTTGGGGATTGAGATTGACTCGCGCGAGTTTGTGGTCCGGTTGCCTGCGGATAAAGTGGACCGGCTGCGGCTCTTGGTAGCGGAGGTGGGCTCCTCGGCAAAGGTGACTTTGACTGAGCTGCAACGATTAGTGGGTCACCTGAATTTCGCGTGTCGGGTCATTGCTATGGGACGTCCGTTTGCGCGGAGATTATCTCTGGCGATGGCAGGGGTCAGATGTGGGCACCATCGCATCCGCGTGAATGCGGGGATGCGAGCCGATCTGCGGGTGTGGGATGCGTTTCTGGCAGACTACAATGGTTGCTCGGTGTTACAGTCCAGTGAATTATCCAACCGGGATTTGGATTTGTTTTCTGATGCCGCCGGTGGTTTGGGTATGGGTTTGTACTTCCAGGGCGCGTGGTGTGCGGTGCCGTGGCCTGCTTCTTGGGGTTCCTGTGGCTTGACGCGTAACGTGACCTTCCTGGAACTGTTTCCGATTGTGGTGGCCTTATGGGTGTGGCCGGAGAGGTTACGGGACAAGCGGGTTGTTTTCTGGTGTGATAACGCTGCGGTGGTGCAGGTCATTAATCGCCACTCTCCCAAGTGTCCGCGGGTGGCAGCGTTGATGAGGGTTTTCGTGCTGGCTTGCCTTCGTCTTAATGTCACGGCTCGGGCACGTCACGTGCCGGGCGTTCAGAATGGTATTGCTGACGCTTTGTCTCGTTTCCAGTGGGAGCGGTTTCGGGAACTGGCACCGGGGGCGGACGAGACCGCGGCGGTAGTGCCGGAGCACCTTTGGCAGCTTGGGACGCTGGAATGATTGCGTTGCTGCGTTCTTCCCTGGCTCCAGGTACGTGGAAAGCTTATCTGCGGGGGTATACACGGGTTCACGAATTTCTGTGGGGTAGGGGATGGAGGGGCGGCAGTGTCGGGGACCTCCTGGCGGGCTCTTTCATTGTATGGGCGAAGGAGTCTGGTTGGTCCCGGTCGGCGGCACGGGCGGCTTTAGCTGGTTTCTCCTTCTTTTGCAGGGCGGCGGGCTGGGGCAGTCCGGGCACTTCGTTTGTAGTGAAGCGGCTCTTAGCCGGTTGGGCACGGGTGTGCCCCCCTGTCTCCGATTGGCGCCATCCCGTGTCGCATGACTTGCTGTTGCGGATTTGGGGGGTCCTGCCCGAGGTCGCGGCTTCTTCATTTGAGGCCGTCCTGTTCCGGGCGTTGTTTGTCACTGCCTTCTTTGGGGCCTTCCGAGTTAGTGAGCTGGTCCCCCCGGCGGGCGGGCGGGGTGGTCGAGGGGGGTTGCGGGAGCATCATGTGGACCTGCAGGAGCAGCTGGTTCGGATATTTCTGGACCGCTCGAAAACCGACCCGCAGGGGCGGGGTCGGTGGGTGCTGCTGCGGGCCCTCCCTGGTCTGGGATCTTGTTCGGTGCAGAACTTGCTGACGTATCGGCGTCAGCGTCTGGATGGGGCTGACTGTTTCTTTTGCCATGCGGACGGGTCGGCAGTCACCCAGTTTCAATTCACGGCGGTGTTTCGCCTGGCCTTGCGGCGGTTGGGAGTGGATGAGCGCGGGTATGCTTCTCATTCCTTCCGGATAGGCGCGGCGACCAGTGCTGCGGCCGCGGGCCTTGGGGGTGAGGTAATTCAATGCATCGGGCGTTGGAGCTCTCGAGCCTACACGGGTTATGTGCGCCCGGAGCAGTTGTGATCTGCGGGGGTGTTGGGGGGGTGGGTGCGGGGGGGTATTTAATGCTGTGTTTCTTTTCCAGGTGTTCTGCTGAGCGTGTCGACTTGGAGTGCTGCACGGGGCCCACCGGGCGTATGGTGGCTTCTGGGACATTCCTTCGTCTACTGGGCGGAACGCAGAGCCTCAACTCGTCCGCTGGGTCTGCACTTAGGATTGGTTTCCTGTAATTTTCGGCTGGTGTGGCTCGGCCAGCGGGGCATGCGTTGGTGGCAGCTTCTGCCGGTAGTTCGTGAGCACGCGGAGCGGCGGCCGCGGCCGTTGGGACTTCTGCTACACCTGGGAGGCAATGATCTTTCCGGTTGGACGTGCCGGCAACTCATTCGTGCTGTACAACGGGATCTGCGGTCGCTGCTGGAGCAGTGGCCGGGCTTGGCGATTGTGTGGTCGGACATCATCCCGCGGCCGGCCTGCTTGTCACAGCGGCGGTGGTCGAGAGGGCTAGCCAAGATCAACCGGCAGATCGGCCGTTGGTTGCAGCAGGCTGGCGGGTGGCAGGTCCAGCACCCCTGGGCGGACCCCCGGTGCGCTGGCCTGTACCGTACTGACGGGGTACATTTGTCCCCAGTCGGCCAGGACTTATTGCTTAATGATTGGCAGGAAGTTTTGGAATTGATTGGTCGCAGCTTTATGGGGGGGGCGGTGCGAGGATAGTTCATACCTCGCACCGGTGGCGGGGTACTGAGCCAGCGCTCGCAGGAGCGGCGCGGGCTTGACCTGGGTATGAGCAGTGGGGGCGAAGTGCTCCTTGGGGTGGGGCGAGACAGCCCGGTTGGGGGTCTCGACCCGGTAGCGGGGGGGGTGGGAGCCGGCCTTTGCTACTAGGATGGCGAGGCAGGCGGCGGGGTTTGGGGTGGAGGAGGATGCTCCGCCTTGCTACTAAGATGGCGGGTGGGGGGGCATCCTCCGGTAAAGGGGTGCGGGGTTGGGTTATGTTAATTGTTATTCAGGCCCTTTGGGCCGGTTTACAGGTTGTAAATAAAGCTGCGACCAAAATGTTTGTACCAAATACTGTTGTTTGTGAACTTTGTTGGGGGGGGGGGGCGAAGTACTGGGGGGACGTGTTAATGATGGGGATGGAGGCGAGGAGGGCTTCCGGGTTACCAGAGTTAGTGTTCGAGGCCGCGGGCCGGGTCCCACGGCTGTCAGTAACCTGGGCCCGGGCCCGGCCTCGGCCTCCACCTCGTTGTCGGCGGGGGGGGGGGGGGGGGGGGTTGTTGGGAATTGCGGCCGGGCGCGGTGCTTGAAAGCGCTCCGGCACACCGTCGGCGCGATTTCATTGGCCGGCGGCCGGCTGGGGGGGCGGTGCTTTGGCAGCGAGGAGCCGCGTGGCCGTCTCTTTCTGGCCGCGGCTCCTCAGGAACGGTCGCGTTCCCGCCCGCCCGCCCCCTTAGAGGGTGGTTTGGAGATTGTCGCAGCTGGGGGGGGTGGGGGGTACTGAGCCAGCGCTCGCAGGAGCGGCGCGGGCTTGACCTGGGTATGAGCAGTGGGGGCGAAGTGCTCCTTGGGGTGGGGCGAGACAGCCCGGTTGGGGGGTCTCGACCCGGTAGCGGGGGGGGTGGGAGCCGGCCTTTGCTACTAGGATGGCGAGGCAGGCGGCGGGGTTTGGGGTGGAGGAGGATGCTCCGCCTTGCTACTAAGATGGCGGGTGGGGGGGCATCCTCCGGTAAAGGGGTGCGGGGTTGGGTTATGTTAATTGTTATTCAGGCCCTTTGGGCCGGTTTACAGGTTGTAAATAAAGCTGCGACCAAAATGTTTGTACCAAATACTGTTGTTTGTGAACTTTGTTGGGGGGGGGGGCGAAGTACTGGGGGGACGTGTTAATGATGGGGATGGAGGCGAGGAGGGCTTCCGGGTTACCAGAGTTACAACTATTACAAACAGATGTCAAGCAGCAAAATCTATCTCAGAGGAAGTGGAATCTTGTTGGCTGACACCTAACCAAATACATATAAACATTGTTAAAATGAAACACATAAATATCATAAAAATAACAATAAATATAAGCTTAACTATTAAAAGAAGAAACCAAAGAGATGTTGTAATACAAAAGACTTTTTGATCACAATAATCCCATTTTTAGACGTGTTATTTGTAAAACAAAGTAAGAACATTTCAAAGCAGTATTGGTTTTAAAATAACACAAGTGGAACTTTGGAGAATTAAAGGAAATAAATAATGTTCTCCTTTTAGCATAACCTTTTCTTATTTTTCTTCCCTTACATGCATTTTATTTGCCTATGAAATCAGAGACCCTTTTAGAGTTCCTAATGTGAATTGTCAGTAAATTAAAAACATACAGTTTCAGGCCTTAGTCACTAATATTCTTCACCTTCTTAAAAGAAAAGTAGTATATGTGCAATAAGATTATTATGGGGCAAACTCGCTTGAAAATTGCCAGAATAATATTTCCCGTTTTCCCACCACTGCCATTCCAGACTGCACAGAAATGGATAATATTATTCTACTGCCATCAGGAGAGGGATGAATAAAAAATAAAGTAGAAAGAGAACAAACATCCCAAATGTTCTGTTGGCTACAGCAAACTGCAGTTCTGCAACTCCAAAAGACATTGAATTTTCAATTAAAAACAATTTATAAAATAGAAATACACATTTGATTTCTGCCTGATGAATTTTTCAATTTATACATCATTTTTCGACATAGAGAGGTCTACATACTGATGAGAAAGAAATGTGAAAAACTATTCTCAAAGCCATTTATGTGTAAATAACAATTTACCGGGGTAAATTGACATGTCCTAAAACTTCCCACTTTAGAGTGGCTAAAAAGAATGCATGAGATTCACAGTGAGCGCAATTCCACAACAAGTACGTCCAGCCTATGGGCATGTACAAATGGAAGACGGGGGCGATTTAGACACAATTCTGCAACCGCAGATCTAGACATAGCTGATTCTGGAATCAGGGACATAGACGGACACACGCTCAGCGTATTCTACAAAGGTAGATGTAGCTAGTCTTTCCCATCTCTGAATGGCCACGCTTGTGCTGTGACAACATACACCCCCCATCTGCTGCACTCACTGACAGCGTTGTGAACATGGCACCCACATATTACCACTAATGGAACAGTAGTGCAGCTGCAATACAGACCAGTTTGTCCATTGCATGGGCTGTGCAACACTCAAACCACATACACACGTACACTTTCACTTGCACCACAGAAAACATAACTTGGTAAGATGATGCCCTGCATCTATATACAACAGCAGGTATAACAACATGGCATGGTGTCCCAGGAATATGACTTTGATCTGTGTTTCTTACCCATACAAGATGCCATCCTATAGTCACCTATATTCTATCCATACATCCACAGACCCAATATGCAGCACAGAGGACCTGTCATCATAGCCCGAAGAAACACTATTGCTCAAATACATAAGTCAGAAGTGTTTTTTAGTCATGTTCCATTCCCATCCCTCACCTCTGCATTCTGTTTCGTATGACTGTTTCTTGTGAGCCTCCAGATTGCAAACACATTGCCTCGATACATACTTGTCACAGCCAGTCAGCGCTATGGGACGAATTGAAGGTCAGAGCAAAAAATAATCAAAGTCCTACCCTTATTCCATGTTCCTGCAGGACTAACTTGCATGTCCAGGCGTACCACAGAGAACATACACAGGCCTTTCATGGATACTCTGTGTACATCCCAGCAGCTGAACATGCACATCTGCCATGTACATGTAGGGCCATGATGGTTGTAGAATAAGGTCATAGACTTTTTTGTTAGGAAAACATCTACACCGCACATGCAATATTATTGGCATTTCGGAATGACCTCCAAAGTGTCTACATGTGAAGTGGGATTTTTAGAAAGGATGTCCTGATACTTGGGGAATGTGCCTACCTGCCTGGCTGAGGATCTGCTAGACCCTTGCACATTAATCCAAAAATGAAAAGCACATAGGAATACCACCACCTCTAGTATGAAGATATGTGCAGAGGGATGAGGTCAGGGAGTGGGCAGGAGGACACATATAGGTAGGGATCAGGGAACTCAGAGGTGACAAGGAAAGTTGTAGTCACTGTAGTCACACAGTATTCAAAGTCAGAACACATAGCACAGTAGCTAAGTAGGGAAGGGGCAAGGTGGCAGAAGCCCCTCTGAACATTACAAAGGTATACGCTAGCTCTCTGGGAAAGAGGAAGCATATAAAGGTACAGATAATCTCAGAAACTGGGAAAATAGAAAGGGCCTTGTAATGATAAGGACACAACCGCAGGTTTAGACATTTGGAGGCTGTCCTGTGTGTCAGGAAGGAGCCTGTAGATTAATCCAACACAGAAAGAAACAGTATAGAGATGATTCAGGTAGAGACCAGTGAGGAGCAAGTTGCAATAGTTGAAAAGGGAGGTGACTAGAGAGTGGATAAGAGTCTTGGTATGGTGTTCAGAAAGGAAGCAATGAATTTTGCTGGTCTCATAGAAAAGGAAACAATGGGTTTTAGCTATATGAGGGACATGTGCAGAGAAAAAGAGAGAAAAGTCAAAAATGACCCCAATGTAGTGAACCAGGAAAACAGGAAGGATGATAGTGTCATCCATAGAAACCAAGAAAGAAAGAAAAGAGGAGGTAGGTATAGTGGGAAAGATAATGAGCACTGTTTTGGCCATGTTCAGTTTCAGATAGCAGCAAGGCATCCTGACAGCAACATTAAACAAACAGGTGGAGACATGGACCTGGATTCCTGGAGATAATTAAGGGGCAGAGGTAAATCTGAGTCATCAGGATAAAGCTGGTACTGACAACCATGGGAGGAGATTAGGGCACCAAGAATACAGAGAGAGAAAAGAAGAGATCCCAAGAAAGATCCTTGAGGTACTCCAACTGAAAGTGTGATAGCAGTGAAGGAAACTCCACTAGAACATACACTAAAAGTGTAATTAGAGAGATAATATGAAAACGAAGACAGAACAGAGCCCAGAAAGCCAAGCGAGAACAAGATATCAAGGAGGAAGTGGTGATCAATAGTGCAAAAAGCAGCAGATAAGTCAAGAAAGATGAGGATCAAGTAAAGGCTCTTGGATTTAGCCAAGAAGAGGTCACTGTAGTCTTTGGCAAGGACTGTTTCATTAAAATGTAAAGGATGAAATCCAGACTGCATGGGATTCAGAATGGCTTGAGAGGAAATGAAATCAAAACGTGGTGAACTGTATGTTGAGTAGTTTGGATACAAAAGGAAGGAGGGAGATGGCTGACAGAGGAAGGACAGGTATGGTATCGTGGAGATATTTTTAGGAGAGTTGTAAGCACAGAATGTTTGAAGGCTGCAGGAATAGTTGCTGTGGAAAGTGATCATTTCAAAATATTATCACCTGATGAACTCAACAACATAATCAGCAACATCAACACCACAACCTCTGCATGTGACCCATGTCTAGTTTCATGCCTAAAAATCACAAGAGATCAATTCCTACCAATCATATTTGAAATTGTATGCTCCATTTCTCAAGGACTCCTCCCTCCTTCTCTCAAACAAGCATCAATCAGGCCTCTCCTAAAGAAACCAAACCTCGACCCATACTCACCATCCTCCTACAGATCTATAAACTGTATATCATTCATCTCCAAAATCATTGAAAAAGCTGTACAAACCTTACTTAAAGATTACATAAATCACCATGCACCTCTAAACAACCAGCCCAACCATGGCACAGAAACCCTTCTGATTTCCCTCTTAAACTCACTCTTAACTGGCACTGAAATAATCACCCAAGCGGTCCAAGGCACCCTCCTCAAATGGTTCCATTCCTATCTCTCTAACCAAAATCAATGAATAAAAATTCAAACACAAATCTCAACTCCTTTCACCCTAACACAGGGAGTGCCACAGGGATCATCCCTCTCCTCCCTGCTGTTTAACATATACATTCAACCACTGTGTGCCATCCTCCAACAGTTCAGAATAGAATACTTGGTATACACCGATGGCATAATGATTTACGCACCATTTACCACTTTTGCTCCTGATTACTCCACATTCACAAGTCGCTTCATTGAAGTAATCAAATGGTTCAACCTTCAAAATCTATACATTAACCTCAATAAAAAAGAGCTCCTCCATGTCACAAAGGACCCCAATTTCACCCCCTCCCCCCTGCTTTTATCAGAATCGACAGCAATGGAATTTGGGTCAAGTCTCAGATAAAATACCTTGGAATCATACTTGACTAGCAACTGACATTCAAGGTCCAAATTCAAAGCACCACCAAAGCTGCATACTACAGTCTCAAAACTCTCCAAAACCCATGCCCTCTCTTATCCACTAAAACAATCCATTCAGTATACCAAGCCATCATCACACCTCTATTTGACTACTGCAATTCTATTTATCAAGGTGTACTTAAGCATGCACTCCTCCCATTATAGCTCACCCAGAATACTGTAGCTCGAACCATCTTCCAAGCCTCAAGGCAAACCCACATCACTCCCATCCTCAGACTCCTCCACTGGCTTCCCATCAGTTCAAGAATGCAATACAAAGTCCTAACCATCATCCACAAGACCCTAGGGGGGCTGTTCCAAATGATGAATAGTGGGGATGTATGTCTGATTTGGACATACATCCCCGTTATTCTCCTGGGCCCCTATTCCCTGCCAAAAGCTCCACACACGTACATAGGAGATATACAGGGAACTCTGGATGGGGGCGGGCAAGGGCTATGATGGGGAGGAGAGTGGGTGGGGTGCACAACCTGGATGTACAGGGCCAATTCTGGTCATGGCCCTGTACATACGGATTCACCAAGATAAATGGAAGACTTATTCCACCTCGGAGGTGGAATAAGTCCCCCTGGCTTTGGAGGATGGGACCGTCGGGCCCCTACAACTGCTGCTTGATCCCAGCCTCAGAAGGCCCAATTGAGGGTTGGGTGGTGGGGAACAGGGAATTTTGTGCAGTGTGGGTGACCCAGTTCAATATGGTGGAGGTTCCATAATATTGTGGGGCTGTTTTGCTGCCTCAGGAACTGGAGGCCTGGAATGAATTAAAGGAATGATGAAGTCACAGGACTACCAAGGTATTTTGGAGCAAAATGTGGTACCTAGTGTCAGAAAGCTAGGTCTGGGTCGAAGGTCATTGGTTCTCCAGTAGGACAATGATCCAAAATATACATCCAAAAGTACAAAAGAATGGTTAAAAAGGAACTAATGGACTCTTTTAAACTGGCCAGCAATGTATCCTGATCTCAATTCAATCGAAAACCTTTCGAAAGAGCTGAAATCAGCCTTTGGTCAAAGGAATTCTAGAAACATTCGTGAGCTGGAACAAACCACATTGGAAGCGTGGGACAAACTACCAGCAGTCAGGTGTATGAAACTTACAGATTACTACAAGAAATGTTTGAAGGCTATCATCACTGCCAAGGGTTGTGCAACCAAATATTAGTGAAGGGTGTTATTAATCATGTCTAGGTCATAGTTAATTTTTTTTCTCAGAAATTGCTGTCTAAGGTGCACAGTCATCTTTTTTGTTGTTGTATATCTTTGAACATACTATGAAAATATTATGATGACATACAGTTGGAATATTTCCAATTATTGTTCAAGATATTGTACACAACATACCTAAAATGCAAGGATGCCAATAATGTTGACCACAGTTGTATAAGAAAAGGGTTGAAGGAAGGATTTGCAAGCAAAGAGGGAGAGGAGGAGATGGAGGTGTAGGTGGTCCTGTGGAGAACTCAAGACTAATATTTTGAACCTTATCAAAGAAGTAATCAGCCAAAGTTTGGGCAGAGAGTGAAGGAGGGGTAGGAGAGTAGGAACTCTGAGGAGAAAGTGAGTGTTGCAAAGAGACAGTGAGGTTCAAAGGCAAGATAGTTGCTCAGATGGGCATTGTATTCTTTTCTGGCAACTGCTAGGTCAGACTGGAAGGAGGAAAGCATGAATTTGAAATGTAGGAAATCAGCATGGATATGGGATTTAAGCCAAAAGGTGCTCAGCAGAGTAGGCACATGAACACACGCACTGGATTTAAGAGGTGAGACAGTAATTTCTATGGGTCACTGCAGCACTTAACATGCATTAACCTTTTGCAAACATGCCCCAGTCAGTGAGAAAGGAAGAGGTGGACTTGTGAGGGGATCGATACCTGGAGAGACAGTGGAGTAAATAAGTGGATAGATTGGATTTCAAAGGAAGAAAAGGAGTGACACCGAGTTAGAAGGAAGGCTTGAAACTGTCAGGAAGGAGAGGTTAGTAACCCAACACCACCACCATGGCCAACAGGGTACAGTGTATCCTCCATGAGAGAGAGCAACAACTGAAGCAGTCAGAGATAAACCAAGTCTCTGCTAGAGCAAGAAGGATCTCTGAGGAAGAGGAAGGAATTTTAGAACTTAATAACTCTTATTGCTGGGCAGAGTGGATAGGCTTTATGGTCTTTATTTGCTGTCATTTTCTTTGTTTCTAGAAAAAGAGAAAATAAGAGCAGAATAGGGATTCCAAAGAGAGCAGAGCTGCAGCTCTGTCTGAGGGGTGGAACATTTATGGCAAAAGGTTACATCTTTACTGCATTGTTTTGGGACTTGCCTGCAATGGTTGGAGGTAGCTCTGGGAGGGACTGTTACCAGAGGCTGCTAAGGTGCTTGAAGGTGGGCAGGCTGCTTAATGTTTTGTTTGTTAGTACTTTTTATGCTTTATCTATCAATCACCAGTTGTTGAAAAGCAACAGTAGAACTTGAATTACGGAATAGGGGACTTGGGGCCCTCATGGATCCATAAATATAAACTGGACAGGCATTTTCAGCCATGGAATGTAACCAATTACTCCTGTGAGAGGAACTAAAAGATAGGAGACACTGGATAAAAGTTAGGCAAATATCCTAATAATGGGTGTGGAAACTTGTCTTTCTTTGAAGGTGAACCAAGTGAGGTCTGACTCACTAACTGCCTTGAGATCCCAGAAGGTAACCCATTTAATCCCTCCTGACTGAATCAAACATTTTTTAAAAACTTCTGTGCCCCAGGAAGTAGCGGTAACTTCCAATATAGACACTTTTGGTCATATATACTGTAGACATTCCCTGTATGAAATGGGGCATATACGTGTGGATATTTTACCAACCCAAACCTCAACCTAACCATGCTGCCACATATCTCCCTTCTAAAATTGCCATTTCCATGTGTAAATGAATAAGGCTTCTAAAATGACCCCTTAGTGTGTGTTAAAAATTTTGTAATGCACTAAATTAACATGAGAGCAAATGAAGCAAATATGTGCATCCCTAAATGTGAATCCTCAGGGTTTGAGTCCAGAGGTTTACTATCTATGTAGATCCAAAAACCATTGCCCAATGCAGTAATCAATTATGAACCTTTCCAGCAATCTAGAGACAGATGCTCAATGGAGAACAAGCCATGTAGTCGTTATATGAGAAATTCAGAAAAAGGCTTCATAATATTTTTTTCTTAGTGTTTGTTAGTTAGAAGCTCACGCTAAAAAGTGACCAAAAGAAAACATTAAGGCTACCTGCGTAGTGAAACATCATTCATGTCTCTCCTGAGCTTATCTTGAGATCTGTGGCTATACATCTCTATACACTGAAGCAGGGGGTTGCTAACAATCTTACACGGGGGCAGGAGATTACTTGAGTATTCTACATATTGAAATTGATGCTTGTCTATGGAATATTCAAATATTCAATAATCACCCTGTATGAAAAATCATTTAGAGGGGTTATTTTAAAATCTTTGTTTGCAATTTCCACATTAGATTCAGGCAATTACCTGTGAAAATGGCATCCATGTGTAAATAAGGATGTTAGAAAGAGCTGAATCTGCACATGGATGTCCTTACCATATAGAAATTTCAAGGGGGTATGTCAGGGCATGGTAGGAAGTGGCCTGGGTAGATCAAAAATCTGTACATGTGTTCCTTATTTCATAGAGAGGCCAATTCTGATCAGGGCACATCCAGTCCATTTGGACCTCTGAAAAATGGATGGGCCAAACTTGTACCTGATTCTGCAACCACAGGAGCTAGACATTCATGGGGTTGCAGAATAAGGAACTTAGATGGCCCAGACATGCCCCAATTCTACCGCAGGAGATGTCCTTTCCCTTGCCTAACCAGCCTGCCCCATGCTCCTGCTCGAGAGCCAGTGCCATGGCGTGCTGTCGCCATGGCACCGGGATGCACAGCAGGAGCGCAGAAGGCCCGGCATCGCAGACAGCTTCTTTTCCCCTCTGCCTGACCCTCTCTGGATGCAGCCAGGGATGGGATTGGACAGCAGGACCTTACCTTCAGCATTCCTGGGACTTTTGGAGGTCCACATGCCCAGATCTCTGCCGCCCCTGAGACTTATTCTAGCCTCCGGTGGACATGCAGGGCCGTGACCTGAATAGGACCTGTATGTCCGAGTTATGCGGACTGCCCCTGCTCCATCAACTCTCCGCCTATTTGCTTACCCCTTCCACCCCTGTCCAGAGCTCCCTGCACAAAAGCCCTGTGCATGCGAGAAAATCTTGAGTCAGAATATGGCCCCTGAGAATAGAGGGGTGTGGGGGGGGGGGAGGTTTGCACGTCCAAACCTGACATTCCTTCCCGGTATTCTCAGGTCAGAATGATCTCCATAGGGAATACATGTATGACTGCAATTGTCCATGTCACGAATTATAGCTGCTCCCTTGCATGTGTACAGGTTTTTAAAAAGTGTTCTTCTCACCCTGCCCTTTATAGGAGGAATTAAGTGAGTTATTCTCCATAATCCTCCATTGTTTATTTCCTCCTCCAAATTGAAATTAGATAAAGATAGCTGCAGGGCCGGCCCGTCCATTGAGCAAGAATGTTTTTTGCACAGGGCCCCGCGTTTCAGGGGGCCCCGCGCAAAGAACATTCTGCTTTTTTTTCAAAATTAAATAAAAAAAAAAAAAAGCTGGCTGCTACCACTGCCGCTGCCGCCGCAGCAGTGGCAGAATGGAGTGTCCCACAGGGCCCTCCCTTCCTCCCTCTGCAACGGCTGAGCCCCTCTGTGCCAGCTTTCAGATTCGCGAAGGGAGAGTGTCTCCTCGCGTCTCTGTTAAGCCTGCAGGGGCAGATGGGAAATTTCCCATCAGCCCCTGCGGGCTTAACAGAGAAATTTCCCATCAGCCCCTGCAGGCTTAACAGAGACGCGAGGGAGACACTCTTCCTTCGCGAATCTGAAAGCTGGCACAGAGGGGCTCAGCCATCGCAGAGGGAGGGACTCAGCCGGGCAGAGGGGGCCCTGCGGGACACTCCATTCTGCCGCTGCCGCGGCGGCAGCAGCAGTGGTAGTGTGGTAGGCGAAGGCCTATGATCCATGCTAATTGAACTAAACAGACAGGCCTAAGCAGCTTGACCTGAAGCCTGTAGTTAGGCCCAGAGGAATGAAAACCCCCCTGAATGATGACACCATAGAACTGAAACTTAACTCAGCTTAACTGAACATAGCTAAGCAGAAACGAAACTTAGAAAAGACAGAAAACAGCTCTAATTGGTACTGATAAGAGAGCACAGCTTCTATGGAATTAATTAACTCTGCAGAAAGCAAGGTTACAGTGCCCTGCTTTCCCACATATTCCAGCTGGATAGCGACCTTGGAGGAGAGAAGTATCAAAGTTAGTGAACTGACCATTGTAATTGGGACTGGAAGGGGGGCAACCAGGTGCTGAGCCCAGTCAAGGGTCCCCATTGGATAGCTACGTAGTGGTACCGGGACCAATAGATGGGTGAGAGGGGTTACTGGGACCAATGAAAAGTTTGCCTATGTCTAGAATGGAGAAGAACGGTATAAAAGTTGTTGTTTTGCTAGAAACCATTGCTCAGCCATTTTGAAATTGATTATTGCTTGAGCCTGTGCACATTAAACTGGCTTGGATCCTTGAAAAGACTCCTGGTTTTATTTATTGCATGCTTATCTGCTGCTACATTTCTTGGTGCGTTCGGCCTGGAAGTGCGAGTGGTGGATGGTGTTCAAGTGAATAAATCCACGTAATTCGCCTTGAGGTTTGGTCCAGTTGGAACCATGCCAATCCGACGCAGGGGAATTTCCCTGGGCCCACCGATCCTCTTGTATCGGAGGGGGTTCTGCCTGGCCTCGGCAGGCACTGGGTCCAGCTGGCCAACACCTCCGACCCGGGGGAGTCCAGGATCCAACTCAGAAGCTAGTGAAGTATCGGGGACCGGATCCGGTAAGTATAGTTTTGAAAACCTGTCTAGACAGATGAGTTAGAACTGCAGTTTGAAACTTGTGAAACTTTGGTAAGAATTTGAAACTTGTAACTTGTAATCTCGAGAACTTGGAACTTGGAATTTGGTAATGAGAGCACTGATCCCCTCTCAAGGACGGTCCTATTACCCTTGCATGAGTATGCGCAAGGCGAAGCCATCGTCCTTCTTGTTTGGTAAGACTTAAGTCAACCTCGTATGCGTATTCGCGAGGTCCCTACATGAGTATGCGTGGGGAAAAATTTGTTTGAAAATCCTTGCATGAGTATTCGCGAGGTACAGCTGTTATAGAGAATCATGATTCAGCCTAGTCAGAACAGACAGGACTGGGTTTTTTGGGATATGTTGCTAGCATGATTGTGAAGCGTTTGATGTGTATTGTCTGCCCTACTGTGTATCTGTTTTTTTTGTTCTCTGTTGAAACCACGAGTTTCCCTTCTGTTATAAATGTGAGATTATTCTGTTGAGTAATTTGTGACAGTTCACTGATTAAGAAATTGTATTAATCAAGCAGAACGAAGACCCAAAACACCTAGAGTCACTTTAGAAATAAAAAAGCTGGTCTCACCCAGTTCGCTGTCCTACTGCACAGTGAAAAACTGACAGGGGCGTGTCTGAAGGAAAGAATGTACAGTGTCTTTCTAACCCTGTGCAGGCTTAAATCTCAATGCTGTTAGTTTGTGCTTATTTCAGGACAATTGTACCTGTTTTATTCAATATGTTTTTAATAGTAATGTTCCTTCTGCTATGGTTATGTATTATATATCATTTATATATCATTTAATAAGAATGTTTAGTCAGGATTGTGGGTCCCGATAGTTTTTGGGCTTAGCCTGAAAAGGGTTAAGTTTGTATTAATCCCTTATGGGTTGCGGACCAAGTGAGAAGAATTTCTGTCGGCTGTATGTTCAAATTTTCAGTAAGCACTGTAATAGTTTAAATAGGAAATGATAGAGAAATGTTTTTGTTTTTCCTTTGATCTACAAAGTAATTATTAGATCACGACTTGACACTGATTTAAATTGTTTTTTCTGGCATCTCTCTGTGCGTGTGAATGAGAAGTCTCTTTTATGAGCACAGTTCATTTGTTTCCCAGCGAGCAGAGGGGTGTAGCTTGCAGAGAAGGAAAAAATGTGTTTTAAGAGACAGCAACTCTCGGTTGAGAGGTCTCCCGTTTATTTAAAATAAAGGACTCATTCAATCAAAGTTTTAAAAAAAAAGTTTATCTTGCGGAGTGTTTGCACCAACCTTTTTATGAACAAGTATAAGTCATTTGAATGCATGCTTCCCCAAACTGTACGATTTAAGGTAATTACTTTGAATTGTTAAACTCTGTACTAATTACTAATGAACAAATCAGTTAGCTACACTGACCTTTACAATATTGGCTTTTAAGATAAATTCATCTGTTTTTTCCGTATTTGAAAAAAGGGAAAGGTGTACTGTACTTTATGAAAAATATCCGGAATGTCTTTTGAATATTTGCTTTCTGAACTAAAAAAATAATAATTTCTTTTGCAGAGACATGCTGATTACGGCTGGCAGCTAGTTGCTAAGTATTTTTATTTTAGTCATACGTAACAGATAGCTATAGTTCTCTCTATAAGATATTTTAAGAACTGTATCTAAATTGTATGTCTGTGCTCAATTTAAGCTTATGTTTACGGTAACAAGGTTTTATTAGGAATGCTATGTGAAAGGGAGTGGTTTCTGCTGTTCACCATATTTTGCCCCAGAATCTCTAGATATCCTGTCCCATCAGTTTCTCTCTCTGTAAGTAGCTCCGTTCAGAGTGCTTAAGGGGGGGATGGGGCCCAGTCCACCGATGATGCCACCCCCCCGGTGGGCGTGAACTAATGTGCCCACAGCAGAGAAGTAGATCATTTAAAAAAAAAATCAACCTCCTGGATAGAGCGTTGCTAGGAGAAACAGAGCCCAGGAGAAGGGGGGGGGACTCCTCCCTGCAGATTCCCTAGTTTGCCAGCCACCTCCGCAGCAGGGGGATGTGCACCCCCTCTGGACCAGAAGTGAAAGTCAGCTGACCAGACTTGTTTAGAACTGAAAAAAACTGCATTATACACTGAGAAGTTTTAGGACTTGATTGAACTAATGAACAGAGATTACAGAAAACTGGATGAATTTGCGGGCATAATAGTTAAATGAAAGTTGATCAGAAAATATGTGGATTGTTGAAGAGGGACAGAGAAAGTAAAAATTGTAAGATGGAAAAAGAGAACAGATCTTTTTGCTGATATTTTAGTTGAATGATGTGGAGGAGGTTTTCCTAATCAAAGGAGCAGAGGAAGTGAAAAACTGGGTGTGAGTGCGCCCATTACAGAGGAGAAGGACATTAGAGAAGTGAATGCCCGTATCTTGACTCCTCCCCAGGAGGGGAGGAGGGAGTACTTGATTGCAGAGTCATAAAACAATAAACCAAGCACAATGTTTTAGTAGGAGAAGGAAGTAGCTATAGAGTAAGTGGCAGCTAAAGAGGGCTACAGCATGGATAAAGACTAGGCCAGATGCATCACCACTATCAGAGCTACTGGGGCTAAGTCCGCAAAGCCTTTCCTGCAGAACCGCATGTGTGAACTAGGGGGACAGAAAATAATGCACCAGTTCCTGTATATGCCTGAGTGCCTTATTCCACTTTTGGGGCCGAGATCTGCTTGCAAAGCTTCAGGCACAGATATCCTTTGCTGAAGAGGGAGAAATGCAAATGACTGTAAACCCAAAACCTGCTGGATTGATGGTGCTGACTGTTCCCCGAGAAGAGGAGTGGCGGTTCTATAGCACACCTCCAGTCAAGTCAACAAGTTCCTGTATACCTACCAACCTTATAGCCCCACCTGGAGTATGGGCAGAAGATAATCCACCTGGCCTAGCGAAGAACATAGCCCCTGTCATTGTCACCCTCAAGCCAGTCAAGAAGCCTGGGACAGGTGGCTACCGCCCAGTGCAGGATCTAAGAAGAATGAATGATGCAGCTGAAACTATACAACCAGTGGTACCAAAATCCTTATATTCTCTTGGAACTGATCTCTGCTGAAGCTATACATTTCATCATTCTGGACTTAAAAAGATGCCTTTTTCTGCATACGCTTAGCCCAAGACCCCACTACAAGGAGGCGGGGCCAACTCACCTGGACAAGATTACCTCAAGGATTCAAGAACTCGCCTCACTCAGCAAAAGATTTGACAAGTTATCCAGTAATTCCAGGAGAAAGAATTCTACTGCAATACGTGGACGATCTGCTGATAGCTGCTGTTTCAGAAAGTGAATGTCTACAAGCCACCAGTGAACTCTTGCACCTTCTTAATGAGGCTGGATACAAAGTCTCAAGAGCCAAGGTGCAATTATGTCCAACAAGTTAAACACCTAGGATTCCAGTTGTCCAGCGGAATTCGACGCCTGGGACCAGAATGCAAAGAAGCTGTATGCAGTATTCCTACTCCAACCACCAGGAGGCAAGTGAGAGCCTTCTTGGGTGCCACAGAGTATGTTGTATATGGATCCCCAATTTTGCGCTGCTAGCAAAACCGTTGTATCAAGCTATCAAAGGAATGGAAAAGTCTGCATTGGAATGGGGACTTGAACAGGATGCAGCCTTTTGATCTTTGAAAAAAAACACTCTGATGTTGTCACCAATTCTGGGTCTACCAGATGTCCAGAAAACCTTTCAGTCTCTATGTTCATGAGTCACAAGGAAATGTTCTAGGAGTGTTGACTCAATCTCTTGGACCTTATTTGAGAAGCTGTTACAGCTACAGCCTTCCTAGTAAGCAAAAACTAAAAGAAAAATCCCTTTGAGACAGAATCTTCAAGTTACTGTACCACACTCTGTTCTAACCAATATGAAATACAAAGGAAACTACTAGCTAACAAATCTATGAATGTTGAAGTATTAGAGTATGTTGTGTGAAAACCCCAGATACAACTGAAGGGTCAGTCAAGCTTTCAATCCTGCTATGTTGTTATCAGTTAGTCTTGATCCCCTGATCATGACTGTTTAGAAATTATGGACACTGTATTCTCAAACCGCCTGGATTTGACTGATGTCTCTCTGGAGAACCCTGAACAGACTTTCTTCATGGCTGAAGGCAGTTTCATCATCAATAGACATTGTTGTGCTGACCCCTGATTTGGTAGTTGAGTCCTCAGCTCTAGTCCCAGAAACTTGACCACAAAAAGCTGAACTGATAGTCCTCACTAGAGCACTAACAATAGGAAAAGAGCCCTGTCTAAATGTATACCCAGATTCCAAGTATGCCCTTACAACCTTGCATGCACATGGAGCCCTGTACAAAGAATGAGGGTGGATAACCTTAGGAAGCAAGTCCATTAAGTATAGCCCCAAGATATTGATATTAACAGATACATACTGCCTATAGATCTCAGAATTTAGGAAAAGTAGAATGTATGAATAGAACCCTGAAATCTCAGTTGTCCAAACTTTGCCAAGAGGTTTACCTGAAGTGGCCCCAGGTTCTTCCCATAGCCCTTCTTAGGATATACTTAGCCCCTGCTAAGTCTTTAGGAGTTTCCCCTTTTTGAGATTCTGTATGGGCAACCCCTGCCTATTGTATAGGAAATAAAAGGAGATATGAGACAGATAGGATCTGAAATTATTAGACATGAACTATTGGTTTTAAGTTCTGTTTTGCAGAGTCTTCATACCTGGGTACAAAATCGATTACTCATCAATTTGTCTGAACCCCTGCATCCTCTCAAGCCTGGAGTCTCGGTGTGGATCACAGAGTGGAGAAAGACACTGTTAGCCCCGCATTGGAGAGGACCCTATGTTGTCATCTTGTCAACTCCAACTGCAGTAAAAGTCACAGAATTTGAACCTTGGATCCATCATAATCAAGTGAAGCCAGCAGCTGCTCTTGAACCTGATCACTGGACTACTGTACAGCATCCTGAGACACCATTGCACCTCACCCTACGACAACAGCCACGGACCTAAGACTTATTGGTCCCTCAGAAACTGCACTGTTTCAAGACTGTTTGTTTATCTGAAAGTAAGCCTCGCATCTTAAAAAAAAAACAAAAATGAAGCTGCAATCATCAGAAATAGACTGTGTTGTGTTAAGAAACTGAAAAGACTATTTTGATTTTCTGAAGAAGTGAACTGCTCTAAGGAGGCAATAATAGCCTGAGAGACTGTACTATGATATTTCAAGAACCTGAGACATCCCAGAGGACAGTGATACTTTGGAATCTACAGCCCTACTTCTGCCAAAAAGCTGGTAGGTCTACGTACGGCAGAAGCTTGAGGATCTACAATCAACTCCACATCTGTCATCTGTTGTGAAATCCGACAGTTCCACCAATTTTCCAGAGACTATGCCCATTATGAATTCTATTATTGCTTTATTCTGGCAACAGTTTTGGGGTGCTTTGAAATGACTTTTGCCCTACCCCCTTGTGCAGCTTGCATACCACCACCAGAACAGGACAAAAGATCACTCTTTCTATGAAGCCATGAAATCAGACTTTGACGTTCCTCCTGCCACCAGAACTTATTTCTTGAATTAGCAGGAGCAGTGGCATTCGGTCTTCATGTTTCAGATTGCTTGTCTTGTGGAGGAACAACAATGGGAGACTAATGGCCTTGGGAGGCCCAAGAACTGAACTATTCTATCCTATACAATCAGACTGATTTACATAATACTACTAGTGAGTGGGTATTGGCCCACCCCATTGTTGACAGTTTGTGTTTTGTTCGGACCGGATCACAATTTGCTATGAAGATAGGACAGCTGGACTGTCTAAATCAGAAGATTTACAACAGCACAACAAAGAAGACATCTTGGTGGTCCGGCATAAATGCTCCTGAACCATCTAATCCTTTAGTTCTTTTTCCCACTCTTGCCAAACTATGGACTTTGACTATCTGCTTGTTCCTCCCTTGTTTCTTGCCACTTTGCTTGCGAATGATAACTTCAGTTATTAATAACACTGTAGAGCATAAGGCAGCTACAAAGATACTAGTTATGTGAACTTACTACCCTATACCACAGAGTGATATCTTTACCTAGTATTATGTGATTTGATTCTCACCCTTTCTCACTTGCGGTTGAGAATAATCAAAGGGGGGAATGTGGTAGGCGAAGGCCTATGATCCATGCTAATTGAACTAAACAGACAGGCCTAAGCAGCTTGACCTGAAGCCTGTAGTTAGGCCTAGAGGAATGAAAACCCCCCTGAATGATGACACCATAGAATTGAAACTTAACTCAGCTTAACTGAACATAGCTAAGCAGAAACGAAACTTAGAAAAGACAGAAAACAGCTCTAATTGGTACTGATAAGAGAGCACAGCTTCTATGGAATTAATTAACTCTGCAGAAAGCAAGGTTGCAGTGCCCTGCTTTCCCACATATTCCAGCTGGATAGCGACCTTGGAGGAGAGAAGTATCAAAGTTAGTGAACTGACCATTGTAATTGGGACTGGAAGGGGGGCAACCAGGTGCTGAGCCCAGTCAAGGGTCCCCATTGGATAGCTACGTAGTGGTACCGGGACCAATAGATGGGTGAGAGGGGTTACTGGGACCAATGAAAAGTTTGCCTATGTCTAGAATGGAGAAGAACGGTATAAAAGTTGTTGTTTTGCTAGAAACCATTGCTCAGCCATTTTGAAATTGATTATTGCTTGAGCCTGTGCACATTAAACTGGCTTGGATCCTTGAAAAGACTCCTGGTTTTATTTATTGCATGCTTATCTGCTGCTACAGTAGCAGCCAGCTTTAAAAAAAAAAAAAATTCCTTGAGCCGCTGGGGGGGGGGGGGGTAGGACTGTTAATGGGCTATGTAGGGGGTTAGGACTTGACTTGAGGTGGGCTGTGGGTTGATGGGGGGGGTTAGGACTGGTAATGGGCTATGGGGGGGGCTAGGACTGGAAATAGGCTGGGGGGGGTTAAGACTGGAGGTGGGCTGATGGGGTTAGGACTGGTAATGGGCTGTGGGCTGTGGACTGTTGGGGGGGGGTAGGACTGGTAATGGGCTATGGGGGGCTAGGACAGGAAATGGACTGATGGGGAGGGGTTAGGACTTGAGGTGGGCTGTTGGGGGGGGTTAGGACTGGTAATGGGCTGATGGGGGCTAGGACTGGAAATGGGCTGATGGGGGGGTTAAGACTGGAGGTGGGCA
Source organism: Ichthyophis bannanicus (assembly GCA_033557465.1). NCBI lineage: Eukaryota > Metazoa > Chordata > Amphibia > Gymnophiona > Ichthyophiidae > Ichthyophis > Ichthyophis bannanicus. Next base: position 430,530,769 of record CM066032.1, read on the forward strand.
GATGGGGTTAGGACTGGTAATGGGCTGTGGGCTGTTGGGGGGGTTAGGACTGGTAATGGTCTATGGGGGGTTAGGACTGATAATGGGCTATGGGGGGCTAGGACAGGAAATGGGCTGATGGGGAAGGGTTAGGACTTGAGGTGGGCTGATGGGGTTAGGACTGGTAATGGGCTGTGGGGGGGGGGTAGGAATGATAATGGGGTATGGGGGGGCTAGGACAGGAAATGGGCTGATGGGGTTAGGAATGGTAATGGGCTGTGGGCTGTTGGGGGGGTTAGAACTGGTAATGGGCTATGGGGGGGTTAAGACTGGTAATGGGCTGTGGGCTGATGGGGGCTGTCTGGTAATGGGATATGGGGGGTTAGGACTGATAATGGGCTATTGGGGGGCTAGGACAGGAAATGGGCTGATGGGGAGGGGTTAGGACTTGAGGTGGGCTAATGGGGTTAGGACTGGTAATGGGCTGCGGGCTGATGGGGGGGGGGTTAGGACTGGCAATGGGCTGATGGGGTTAGGACTGGAAGTAGGCTGATGGGGGTTAGGACTGGTAATGGGTTATAGGGGGAGCTTAAACTGAAAATGGGGTGATGGGGGGTTAGGACTGGAAATGGGCTGATGGGGGGCTAGGACTGAAAATGGGCTGATGCAGGGACTAGAAGGGAATGGATGCTGGGTGAGGCTGGAACTAGAACGGAGCTGATGTTGGGGGAGGATTAGATTGGGATGGGGCTGGGAGAGTAAAATGGAGAGGGGAAAAATATTTTGTGTGGGAGGGATGAAAAATCTACAATTGGCTGTTATTGGGAGAGTAAGTGGGGATTGAGGATGGAGGGGTAAAATTTGAGTGGATGAAATAGGAATGAGGAAAGAGCAAAAGGAGAAAGATTAGTATGTTAAAGCAGATGTAGAGAGAGAATGGAAAAAAACTAGGAGAGAAGAAAGGACCAATGGACAGCAGACGATGGACATTTAGCAGAAGACATGAAGAAACCAGAAGAAAGTGGCTGGAGCAATTGCAGCTGAAAAAAAATGCACAAAAGGTAGAAAAATATCTCTTTATTTTGAATTTATTAATTGGAATATGTCAGCTCTGGGAAATGTGCATCATTAACGTCTGCGCTTTGTTTAGTACAAGAGGAAATTAATTTATAGTTTTATTTCTACAGTGTTGTTGTACATTCCAAGTTTGGCTTTTGGGGTTCCCAGTTTAATTATTGTCTTCCTATTTCTAAATTGTGATTCCTTGTTTGGTGATGGTCTATGTTCTGCATGTGTAATTGAGCTGAGGTATTCTGTTTATGTAATTCCTATTTGACATTGCCACTTGTTCTTTCCCCAGTAGGTCATGTATTGTTGTTCTCTGAAATGTATTGGTTTAATATTTGCAGCGTTTCCTTTTGATAGTTTGGGTATGGTGCTTTATGAGTCCTGGTAATGCTGTCAGGATACGGCGGGTTTGCTATGGGTTCTAAATGGGCAGTGTTTGTAGTAGTTCCTTATGTGTCTGGCGGTTGGCACTGGATTATAGTAATGTAGAAATCTTTTAGTCTTTCTTTATCCATACACTCATTAAGAGGCATGTTTACTAAAAGTTAGTATATGGTAACATTATGCAAATGAGGCCTCTTATGCAAATGAGGCCCTGCACCGAGTCTCCGCACATGGCCCCGCACCCCCCTTGGGCCGCCCCTGGATAGCTGCATCTGTAGTTAACTGGTGGCAGGCTGACATAACACATGTAAATGCCGGAACTTAAACATGGAAGACAGTGTTTCCCCTATTTTTTCCTACATGTATATTTGCAAAATGGATCCTCCATCCTTACTTATCAGCAAATACATGTGCACTCTGGCACTGTGTTAAAACTGACTCCAAGTTTAACAGAGCCCTTTCTAAAATACTGCCAGAATTGTGTATGTCGCAACCTCAACATGTCAATTTCAAATCTCCACATACTATCTTTTCAAATCCAGTGTAAAAACCCACCTCTTTGAGGCTGCTTTTGGATCCTGACCCTTTATTTTCCCAGGTGTGTTAAAACTATCTCTTGTCACTTGTTATCCTTGTGTTGCATATATTTTGAGCCAGGGGCATTTCTATCATTAGGCGAACTGAGGCGGTCGCCTCAGGCAGCAGTTTCTTGGGGCGGCACTATTTGCCGCTCCCTAGAAACTGCCTATGATAGAACCGCCGATAACTTAAAATCAAATGAAAGCAGCTGCGGGAACATTTCTCCATTCCCGCGGCTCTGCTTTCAAACTGCTGGGTCGCTGCCTGCCTGCCTTCAATCTTCCTGGAGCCAGCAGGGGGCCCGAGGTCATCTTCTGCTGCCTTTCTGCTTCCATTGCTGCTGGCTGCTTCATCAACGGAAGCGGAAGGGCAGCAGAAGCGATGACCTCGGGCCCCTCCCACTCCACTGGCTCCAGGAAGATTGAAGGCAGGCAGGCAGCGACCCAGCAGTTTGAAAGCAGAGCCACGGGAACAGAGAAATGTTCCCGCGGTTGCTTTTATTTTAAGGATAAATCAGTGAGGTGAGGGGGGAGAAGGGAAGGGAGCAGACACAAAGGGGGGCCTGGAAGGGAGCAGACACAAGGGTGGGCCTGGAAGGGAACAGACATGGGGGGCCTGGAAGGGAAACAGACATGGGGGGAGCTGGAGGGGAGCAGACATGGGGGGGAGCTGGAAGGGAGCAGACAGGGGGGCCTGGAGGGGAGCAGATGGGGGGGAGCTGGAAAGGAGCAGAGCAGACATGGGGGGGGGGAGAGCTGGAAGGGAGCTGACACCCGGGGATGGCACTGGAAGGCGGATGGACAGGGGAGAGGGGGAGCTGGAAGGGAGCTGATATGGGAGGGGGCACTGGTACTGAAAGTTCGCTGATACCTGGGATGGTATTTTAACTAGAAGGGGCTGAACGATGGGGAAGGAGGGGAAGAGAATAGGCAGCAGTGGCGGTACTGGAAAGGCAAGGGGGTTGATACTGGGAGGGGAGGCTGTAAAGGGGGCTGATACTAGGGAGAGTTACTGGGACTGAAAAAATGCTGATGAAAGAAAATGAAGAAAGCAAAAGGAGAGACAAGAAATGGCAGATGGACTACTGACCATAGAAAAAGAGCTAAAAGAAGACAGAGGAAAATGGAAACCTCAGATCGGGACCAGCATGATAAAAAATCATCAGACAACAAAGGTAGAAAAAATAATTTTATTTTCAATTTAGTGACTGGACTTTGTGCTATCTATATTTCACACAGTATGGGGAACTGCATCTCTTATCTGGTGTGGCACTGCATGCAGAGTCTGGCTTCTTGGGGTTTCATTTTAATTTTTGTCTACATATTTTTATTTTTTCTTTAGGTTGTGGTCATTTATTCTGTACTTGATGAGGGTCTGTGTTATGAGTGTGCGACCAAGGCCAGGTGTTCTGTTAACATGGAGTTTGTACGTAAGGATCTGTACTGTAGTAATTTGACTTGTTCAGCTTTTCAAATAGGTGTATGGATGTTTTGGGGCCATTGCAGTGTTTATAGTGCTGCTTTTTTTTGGTAGGCCCCTTATTGTATGAGTTTTGGAAGTATATGCTGGTATGGTATGGTAGATTTGGCCTTGCAGATCTTAGTGACTTTAGTAGGGTTTTATATTAGTTCCCAATATGCCTGGTACTGGAGAATGTTTCTTGTCGGTGAGATGATCACAATCAGCTTTTTTTTAATATATATATATTGAGTTCTGTGGGTGAATGTCCTACATTTGATCTCCACCCATTGTTGAGGAGGGGGTTCTGTGAATGTAAAATGTATGTTCAAAAAGAAAAAGCAAGCACCATAATGCAGTTTATAACAAAATACAAATGAATTATAATTTGGAGTTCTAAACTGCTGTGGTTCTCGTTCTTTCTTTTAGTTCCTTGGTGTGTGAACATCTTGCATTTGCTCCACATTATCTAATTGACTTTTTGATTTGGTTTAGTCCCTGATTGGAGTTTTGAGAAAGATCCCCACCCGGGGGGGGGGGGGGCCCGTGCCGGGGGGGGAGGGGTGCGTGCCGGGGAGAGGGGCCCGTGCCGGGGGGGGGGCGCCATCTCATCCCTCGCCTCAGGCAGCAGATTGCCTTGAGCTGCCCCTGCTTTGAGCTCTAATAGGTAGGGACAGTCTCTTATGTGTATAGGTACAGCTTTGCCTATGCCTTGTACTCTATACAAATGATAAGTAGTATTAGTAGCAATAGTGATATACCTTTACGTCTCTTTACTGTCCTTTTAATTAATTTATTTATTTATTTAACGTTCTTATATACTGTACTCTTTCTCATCAGCGTGGTTTACAGTAAACATAAAGTGCTCACAGATAGCAACAGGCTGTCGTGAGTTTACATGTAACAGGAGATCTAACAGGATTCAACTTAGGAAAACCTTCTACATCTTAATTATTCAACTATATACAATGGTAACTTTCTTGTTATACAAGAAGAGATAGATCAGATCAATTTTGGATTATAATGGGAGCTTAGGGAAAGTTGAGGGGGTAGGTGATGGTAACTGGTATTGAGAGAAGTGTAAGAGAAACAGGTGGTGTTTTATAGCTTTTCTAAATTGCTTGAGGTCATTGATTGATCTTATGGAGGGTGGAAGATTGTTCCAGCATCTAGGAGCGAAGTATGAGAATGCTCTTTCCGTGGTTGCATTTGAACGCTTTATGGAGTCTGTTGGGATGATTAGGGTATTGGCTGCCACTGATCTCCTGGATCTGGTATTAGGGGTGTGGGTGAGGAGTATGCAGATTGCTGAGGGCGCTAAGTTATTGGTGGCCTTAAATGTCATAAGTAATGCTTTGTATGTAATTCTGCAAGGTATTGGTATTCCAAGGCAAGGTATTCATTGTAAATAATTACCCCGGTTACCCAAGTTTCTTTCCCTGTTCCATGTAAAAAACAGATAATATGTATCTTATCTGATGTTTTATTGTTCTATGTAAACCGCGCTGATTATAAATAGTGCGGTATATAAAAGATGTTAAATAAATAAATAATAAATAAATTGGAAGCCAGTGTAATTCTTTTAATATGGGGGTTATATGATCACTCCTTGAGGCCCCATGGAGGATGTGAGCAGCGGTGTTCATTGCTAATTGCAGCGTGTTTAGGGTGCTTTTTGAGAGGCCGTGGAGTACTATGTTTGCGTAGTCAAAGTGGGGAATGACTATCGCTTGAAAGATGGTACGTAAGTTGTCGGGATCGAGCATGTTTTTGAGGTGTCGGAGGGTCCTAATCTTGAAGTAGATGGTTTTCACTGTTCGGTTTATGTGCTCTTTGAAGTTTAGGCGATGATCCAGAGTTATACCCAGATATTTTATGGAGGTTTTGATTGGCAGTTCGGCGTCCCGCAAATTTTAGGGGAGGTGGGGGTGAAAATTCCTTATTCTTCGTGATGATTAAGACTTCAGGTTTTTTAAAGTTTATTCTCATGTTCTGTGTGAGAAGCCAGTCTGCTATTGCATCGAAACACTCTACTAGTACTGTATAATTTGGCAGAGTGATGTTGATTGGTGTGAAGATCAGCACATCGTCTGCATAGATTACATAAGATATGCCATACTGGGTCAGACCAAGGTCCATCAAGCCCAGTATTCTGTTTCTCCTAAGACCATCTGCAATATTTTTACTCTAGATGTTAGCTCTCATTTGCAATTGAGAACTCCTTGATTTCAAGTCTGGGTATTCAACCTCTTCTTTCTGAGTTGTTGCATGTCCTATGACTCGAGAAATAGACATGACAGGCCCGATATTGAGAGGCGGCGGCTAACGCTGCTGAAAAATATAGCCATCACTGCTGAATATTAGACCCGGATATTCAATGTGGGGCCATATCATCGCTGCCCTGATAGCGATGAAGCAAACTGGGCAGCGGCGATATTCAGCCACTGCCAGGTTAGCTTCAATAGCGAAAGTTAGGTCAGCCTTTGCTGAGAGGGACTTTCTTCGCTTTGCAGTAAACAGGTATTGCAGCATGCAACGGTGGCACCTGCATATATTTAGCGACTGCTCGCTGTATTAATCCCTTTGAATAATGAGCCCGACAATTTTAATCCCAGCAATTCCAATGCAGATCACTTGTGAGCTCACTATTCTACTAAAATATGCATGACACTGTCTAATATTTTTTTTATTTAAGAGGTTTTCTATACCACGTTATCACTTATTTAAAGTGGTTTACAGCAGAATTTAAACTAGATTAATTACATTGAACAAGAACATGGACAACTTGGATTATACAATTAACTTGTCGGATTACGGTTAATAGGTTATGTATGTATAGTTAATATGTATCCAGTGGGAAATGTATCTATAATAACAAATGAAACAAAAACCACAGAACTTTATTAAGATAATTTTTATTCCTTAATAAACAAATTAAATTATTTACAATGTGCATATTGTTTAATTACTGCCCTAAAGTGTTTGATCTCGCCAAGTTAAAAAAAAAAGTCTCATTTTCTTAAGGCTTCACACCTTACCTCTGAAATACATTAGTTCCTTGACTTTTATTGTTTGACTTTCACCAAGATTAAGCATTCCAAAATGAATCACTTCTGCTGCAGCATAAAGACACCATGGATAAGTGAGTAGCCACTTAGAATTTAAAGGAGCCCTTGAAATGTTTCTGTTCTGCACATAAGTATGTTTATTAAGATGAAGAATAGGTATTTCATCTCTCTACCCCTTAATGCTCAGCAGAAACCTCAAGAGAAAGTGCTATGTATTTAGAATACACTATGAATTCTAAGATACAGTACGAGAACAGCATAGAGGTTTTTTCTTTCTCTAAGCAGAATTTGTATAGAATTGCTATAATTTGCAGTCTTTACACCTTTTTGTTTGCTGGTTTTTTAATACAAATTACAATTGTATAAAGGGACCTTTTTACTAAAGTGTGCTATATGGGTTAGCATTGTTTTTTGTGCATGCTAACTGTGCACTGTGGCCCATGCAACCATGACATTAGCAGAAGCTGATTCACCCATGAGCTGTGTGTTGCACATTTGAGTGGGAAATGGGAGAGTCAGGGGAAGAGAGTGGGCGTGGTGAGTGCCATACTATCAGCATGCAGGTATATACCATATGCTAATGCAGCATCTTGCAATTAGCATGGGTGCAATTACCTCCATCTCAATAGGGGAAGCTGCCTGCACTGTAATAAGGTAGCATCCCACGTTACCACATGGTGCTGCGCGTTACCTATCAGGGAAATGCAGTTCATGCCTCTGACTTTGCACTTAAACATACCATGATTTTTCACATTATTGGTGCCTTAGATACAAAACCATAGCACATTTTAGTAAAATGGCTCCCTAGTGCACTATGGGTTTGCATCTGATATGTGAATAATATGCAAAACCTCTGCTAGCAGAAATCCCACGCCCTGCCGGCAGAACAAGATCCATGGGCTGTGAACGCCAGTGAGGACCGCATGCCTTAAAGATTGCTAAATAGAGGGAAACATGCCATTTTGTCACACTGTCATGTGTGCTGTTTTTAACTTGTTATGTATCCCTATGCCTTTGTCTTATCTGTCTACAGTATATGCCCCAACTGCACCTGTCCCCTCTGCTGCCTACAGGATGTTTCATTATATAATGCTAACATTGTGAGTATACTATCTATGTTTTAGGAATGTTTTACCATGTTGCCTTTTATGGTACATCATTTATACTGTGCTAACATTGTGAGTAGCTTGTCTCTGTTATTTGAGTGTTCTATTGTGTTGTCTGTTAAGGTATTTCATGTGTATTCTGCTGACACTGTATCATATTTCGGTTATTTGAATGTTCTACTATGCTGTTTTAAGCTATACATTACTGATATTGCATTTTACAGTTGCTATCTATTATTGACTATATCCCAAGTATATCTCAATGTGCTAATTGTCTATCAGGCTGAGAGGTGATCATTTTGCTATTGTTATGGTGCTACTACAATATTTATTTATTTATTTATTTAGCTGTATTTATATCCCGCTTTTCACCGGGTCAAAGCGGTCAATTGGGGGATACATTTAACACGAGGGGATATGAGACACATATGCTAATACTTACAGGGAACATGGGCAATGGAGGGTTAAGTGGCTTGCCCAAGACCACAAGGAGTGCTTACAGGACTAGAATTCCCAGTCCCTCCAGCCTGAGATTGCTGTCCCCAGGTGGGACTTGAACCCCCGACCCTCCGGCCTGAAGTACCTTGTCCTAACCACTAGACCACTCCTCCAATATAAGTTGTCTGTCTCAGGGGAGACCTTTTTTATAACGTCTCTGATGAATTTCTTCATGTTGTTGTTGTTGTTAAGTGCAGTTGAATCAGTTTTGACTCATTGCGACCCTCTGGATAGCTGTGCTAAATTGAGTTTGGTCTTGTCAGGTGGCTCATTGTTGACAGACTGGTACCCGCAGCTGCTGTTATTGTATCGATTCATCTCATTGCTGGCCTTCCTCTTCTGTGTTGACCTTCTGTCTTGCCAAGTATGATGTCTTTCTCTAATGATCTCTCTCTTCACATGATGGGTCCAAAGTATGAAAGTCAAAGTCTTGTCATCTGAGCTTCTAAAGAAATCTTAGGTTTGATCACCTCTAGTACTGCCTGGTTTGTTCTTCGGGCAGTCCATGGTATATGCAGTATTCGCCGCCAGCACCAGATTTCAAAGGCATCAATTTTCTTCCTGTCTATCTTTTTCACTGTCCAGCTTTCACATCCATATGATGTTATTGAAAATACCATGGCTTGAACAAGTCAAATCTTTGTATGGAGAGCGATATCTCTGCTCTTGAGAATCTTAACTAGGTCTTTCATAGCCATTCTGCCAAGAGCAATGCGTCATCAGATTTCTTGACTGCTTGTTGCTTCTTTATTGATAGTTGATCCTGGTAGGTTAAAGTTTTTCACAATTTCTTCTCCTTCAACGATGGACCTGTTGATTTTGCCAGTTGTCATGATCTTTGTCTTCTTTACATTAAGGTGCAGGCCCATTTTGAGACTGTTCTTTGATCGTGAGAAGCAAATGTTTCAGATCATCTTCACTTTCAGACAGTAATGTAGGTATCATCAGCATTTCTTCATAAAAGGTGGCTAATGAATCCAAATAAATAAATATGCACACAAAAAACATTTTTATAAAATTGCCCTTTTAAATTGCCTTGAGGTAATTTATAAAACAGGTGTGCATATTTTAATTTGGAAAATTTGCTAGTACCTGCACAGACTAAAGAATGCTCACACTATTTGTATGCCTGCGTGGTTATAAAATGACCATTTTAATCACTCTCTTTGAGTAACAATTTGGGGCATGTTTACTAAACGTTAATGCACGTTAAAGAAAGTTAATGAATGTTATGAATAAGCAGTGGCAACACTTAATGCGTGTTAATCTTTAGTAAACATGCCCTTATGTTTCAGATACAAGACAGAAAATCAAAGATGCACGAGTTTTCTAAGTTTGGGGACACACCTCTTCTAGGAGTAGAGGAATCTTTATACGGGAGAGGTATGCTTTGCAGTATTTTCCATATATCCATATCATAGAATCTCATGATTTTGAATAACATAGACATTGCATATAGCTCTGAATTTATCACTAAACTATTGTAAAACTGCTTTCCACAGGAAGTGATGTCAATGATACTGGTACATTTGCATTTGATACAGGTTGGTTTCTATGCTATATGCTTGTGCTTCTGAGATGTTGGTGCTAATACTGTAGCTTATTTGATCTTTTTTCTAAGATCGGTAGCAGTCACTTCCTTGCCTCCTTGCACATTTCACCCAGTCAAAGCACCAGTTGGTAAAAGCTTTATTTCAAACAGAAATAACATTTATTCCTTGTATAATAAAGCCATATAAATATGTTATATTAATATGGTATTGACACTGGATATTATCCATACTGGTAGAGGTCATTCCAACCTGTTGATCCATGATGGCATGAGGAACATGACCTGGCTAGTCATGCAGATGCTGGACATCCTATCTGGCTTTGACTCTGTGAAAGTCCTATAGTTTCAGGCTTGGCAGAGCCACCAACACATTAATCATGATAGGGAACTACAGGAGCTTACTTAGCTATCTATACTAGCTGTCTGAGATTAGCAATATTTATATGGTATGACTATATAAGGAATGAAAGTTTAGATTTCTGTTGAAATAGTTATGTTTTTTTACTGACTGATGCTTTTGCTAAATGAAATGTACCAGAAAGTAGAGAAGTAAGATGGGCAAATGATTAAATAAGCTAAGCACTGAGCTCTCAGAAGCACAAACATATGAAACTTGCCCTGAAATGAAAATTTATGAAAAAAAGTCAAAATGAAAAATTATAAAACCAAAATGAAACAAAATGAAAAAGAAATCCTGCAAACACAGGAAATTAAAGAAAAGATTTTTATTTTTTTCTGCACATCCCTAGAGATGAGAGGGAACAGGTTTGTTTATGCTATCATCCTCAGTAGTCTAGATACTTCTCAAATAGGGCTACCATCCTCCCATAGCATAGAGAAAGCCAGAGAAAAAAATGACACAGATCTGTGTCTGATATATTAAATTAAGTCTGGCTCAGTGGATCTTGTGGCGTCTCTATCCATTCCTGCAGTTTTGTGTATCTTCTCACTCCACAGCTTTCCTTCTACTCAGGCCCCTTGAACTGGTTTTTGTGGCTCTAAAGAAAGCTTGGTTTGCAGCCTGTCATGCTGTGAGACTTTGTGTGCATCAGTGATGTTGAGAGCTAAGTTATTTGTGGCTTAATTGCTGGCAGGATCTCCCAAGATGGATACCTGAGGTGCCAGACCACCCATCTGGTGGTAGAGGATCACCTTTCTTTGACAACTGCAACAACACTAGCATTATTTGCACAGAAGGAAGGCCTCAAATCTACTTCCATATCTTGCCATGAAAAGCCAATGAAAAAATAACAACAGAACAAATTATATTACAGTACTGGAAGATGAGACCCCCCATGTTGGAAGACACTAAACTGGCTACTGGGGATGAGCTGAAGACTTTTCAGAGTAAAGCCAGCATATATGATTTGGTTGGATCAAAGCTCTTGAGATGTCTGACTGCTGATGTAGCTGTGCATAGAGAGAAGCTGCAAACATGTATAAATGGTATAAGATTGGAATCTTCTTTTTAATACACTTCACATCCCTTAATGTTGATGGCAGTATTTAGTGTGACACTCTTCTTGTATGTTTATTTATTTATTTATTACTTTATGATATCTTATGGCTTATTTATTTATGTTTTGTTCCATTTAATTATTATTTGGTTACAAAATGAGTCATTTTATATATTCTTTAGTATTGTTTTAATATTTGTTTACATTAGTTTAACAATTTCTTTGACTATTGTTCATCAAATGTCGCTTGTCTTTACAATATGTTTTATTTCAACCCATTTACAGTAGCTTTTTTATATTATTATATATGAATCGTGTTTTAATTATCTTTTTATGGATTATGATTTTATGTTTGTATTTATGATTTTAGTATGCCAATGATCCCCTGAAGAAGATGTAGCCAAAACATGGCCTGTGTTGGGTTTGGCATTTTTATTCCCTTACGAGGATACACCCTTGGTGACTATTTGTCAAATAAAGCCTTTTCTATTTACCATGCATAGACTTGGTTTCCTGCTCACTATACATGGTATGTTGATCTTTGGTTGGACCTTAATGTAAAGAAGAAAAAAAAATCCTGACAACTGGAAAAAATCAATAAGCTCTTCGTTGATGGAGAAGAAATTGAATTGGATGACAACTTTAACCTGCTTGATCAATAAAGAAATGACACGCTGTCAAGAAATAGGATGATGCATTGTTCTTGGCAGAATGGCTATGATGGATCTAGACAAGATTCTCAAGAGTAGAGATGTCTCTCTCCATACAAAAATTGTATTTATCCAAGTCATGGTAGTTTCAATGACATCATATGGATGCAAAAGTTGGACAGTGAAAAAGATAGACAAGAAGAAAATCAATGCCTTTGAATTATGATGCTTGTGAAGAATACTGTGTATACCATGGACTGTTCGAAAAACAACTACTCAGTGCTAGAGGAGATAAAACCTAATCTTTCTTTAGAAGCTCAGATGACAAGACTTCATCTTTCATACTTTGGAAACATCATGTGATGAGACAGATGATTAGAGAAAGGCATCATGCTTGGCAAGGTTGAAGGTCAACGCAAAAGAGGAAAGCCAGCAATGTGATGAATCGATACAATATAGCTATGGATGCCACTCTATCAACAATGAGCTGACTGAAAACTGAACACAGTTTAGAACAACTATCCAGAGGGTTGCCATGAGTTGATACTGACTTAATGACACTTAACGACAACAACGACAATGAAAAGCTTACATTAGCTTAAGGGAACTGGCCCTCCTTCCTGCAATCCTGACTCCCTCTAGGTGTTTCTCAAAATTCCCAGCACACATATCTCTGGGCACTACACTGTTAGAATTTTTAAGGAAGCTAAAGGAGAAGGGCTTTCTTAAGGAGATACTCCCTTTTAAGTGTATTGCCATACTTAAGAGTAAATTTGTTTATTTCTAATTTCTCCATCTCTTTATCACTGTGGCCGGTGGTAACATGTTAAACGACCTGCGGGACTGTTTCTACTTCTGAAAAATCTAGATTGTTTTATTTTCAAGAGAGGGAAGGAGAAGAGTGGTGTATCTATATGATGTCTTTCATTCTAGTGATATAGCACCTTTAAATTCTTAGTCCTCTAGTTGTCTCCAGAAAATGGAAGAATTAAAACTGGGGAAGCAAGCACAGGATAGATGCAGAGGAAACACTTTGACAAGTCAATATTTAAACAGCAGACAGCAATTTTCTAACTTTTTATTTAGCTTTTCTAACTTTTTGGCTGTGTTTTATTACAGATTTTCCATTGCGTATGTATTACCTGTTTATACCTCTTATAATAGTAATTAGTCACTGTGGTGTGTTAGGGTAGCTGGAAAAAAAAAACTTTGATTTTCCTCTTTGTTCTTTCTGCAAAGGAGAAGGTTTTTCTTGCAAAGTTCTACCTGACCACAGCCTTCTTGAGCTACAATTTCATGACAAACAACCTAAATTTTGGTTGTAAGCGTAGGAAAATCTAGCTTGTCTGTATTCCTTACCTAGCCTTTATTAATCAGAAATTTGAGCGTACCATCAGTTCATATAGGGCCTGATATTCATCTGGGCAGGGCTAAGCTCCGTAGCCGCTTAGACCTGCCCGCCGACCCCTTAACCCTGGATATTCATTTCTGCGGTGATAGAAGTGAATATCTGGGTCTGGTCGCACTGCCCGGTAGCCGCCAAAGTTAACTGTGCAGCATCGATATTGGATGCTGCATGGTTAGCGCTCGGTGCCTATAAGATAGGCGAGGCTTTTCCTTGCCTATCTTATAGTCAGACAAGCACTAACCATGCAGCTTACAATATCGGTGATGCATGGATAGCGCTGCTCCCTGCCTCTGTTCTGCCTCTGAATGCCCCCGGCATGCCCCGATGCTAGCCGGCTAGCATCGGGGCATGTAGGGGACTTAGTTGAGGATATTCGACAGCACTATACATGTAAGTGCTGTTGAATATCCGGTTAGCAGGCATTTACATAGTTAACTGGCTATTAACCATGTAAATGCCTTTTAAATATTGGGCCCATAAGGTCTACTGGTTTGAGACACTGAATTCTATGTATTTACCTGCTTGGAATTGAAGTAAACATTTGTCGTTGAATTTGCACAAAACCTTTTTCCTCCTTGAATTTGTATAATTTTAAATTTCCATGGCCCTTTCCACAGTTGACTAATTTATACATATAAGTAGAAATAAAGTTGTCTTTGTTCTGTTGCAAGCCCGCCTCTCCCTAGGGTCATGGTTAATTCGCTCAGCAACTGTTGACAGAGCAGACAGAAAGCAATTTGATCTAGTATTTTCCAGCATAGGTGTGGAACTCATCATCATTGCTTCAGGAGAATCTGCACAGCTAAGCTTTTCTAATGTTTAACTTTTTGGCTGTTTTTTTAATATAGGTTTTCCATTGCCTATGTATTACCTGTATTAACCTCTTACAGTTCTACTTAGCCACTCTGGTGTGTAAAAGTAGATGCCAAAAAAAAAAAAAAAAAAAGGAAAAGAAAAAGACTTTGCTTTTCTTCTTTGTTCTTTCTGTAAAGAAGATGTTTTTTCTTGCAAATTTCTCCCTAACCACAGCCTTCTTGATCTACAATCTAGTAACAAACATCCTAAATTTTGGTTGTAAGCTTAGGAAAATGTTGTTTATCTGTATTCCTTGCCTAGCCTTTATTAATCAGAAATTTGAATGTACCCTCAGTTCATATAAAGTCTACTAGCCTGGGACACTTCAATGCCCATCCATCCCAGAGCTGCATTTGCCTAAGTATTCTTCATATCATAGATAGCCATCTGTCCTCCAATTAAGTGGAACACCCACCTTTTCTTCTTTTGCAAAAAACACTTTATAACCCTTTCAATCAACATGTTATGTATTCAATGCAATAACTTGGAGCTTTAATTCTTTTCTTGTTTATTTAATCTTTATGAAATTTACAATAATATTTCTCCAAACAGAATACAGGAAATAAAGAAAAACAATGAGAAGAAATAACAAATATTATCCAAAAAACAAAATCAATATTAATGTTAGACCACAATTAGAGGAGGCAAGTCTCAAAATAACAAAACAAAAGGAATCTAGAGACAGCACAGTCAGCCTCAGGGAGTACATTTTAACTAACAGAGGATTTCTCATGACCTATCAAGAAACTCAAAAGTTCTTTGGGGTAAAAGAAAGGAAATTTTTTACCATCAAGAAAAATAAAACATCTACAAGGAAACTTTAACAGAAAAGTGGCTCCAAGGGCAAAGACTCTAGGCTTCAGGGCTAAAATGTCCTAATGCCTCTTTTGGGTTGCCCTCAAAAAATCAGGAGATATTTGAATTTTGCTCCCAAAAACAACTCCTGCATGTGTCAAAAATAAAATCTCAAAACATTATTGTGGTCCATTTCAAGGGCAAAGCAAATAATCATAGTTGTTCTTTCAGTAACAATGTCCAGAGAATTCTCCAGAAAACCAAGAAGGTCAAAAGAACCCTGCTGGGTCTGGATTTGATCACTCTCAGTGGGCTTAGCTGCGGACCCTGAGGACAAATATTGCGCTCTAACAGTAGGCAGTAAATTGTCCACAGATATCTTCAGAATCTCCTGAAGATACTTGTTTCAGTTGAGTTGGCTAAAAATTAAGAGAGATTTAGGGGAATTTAAAAAAAACATAAATTATTCCATCTGGAAAAGTTCTCCAAATGCTCCATTTTACGAGACAGAATAGTGGAGTCTTTAACCTAGAAACATAGAAGCATAATGACAGAAAAAGTCCACATGACCTTTCTAGTCTGCCCTTCCATATCAACTACAATAGTTGCCTTTTTACCTTTAGAGATCCTCTGGGTTTGTCCCATGTTTTGTTTTTTGTTTTTTTTTTAATTCAGATGCTGTCCTCATGTACATCATCTCCACTGGGAGACTATTCCACACATCTACCACTCTTTCTGTAAAGAAATATTTCTGCATATTATTCCTATCCCCTTTCATTTTCATACTATCTCACCTTATAGCAGAGCTTGACTTCAATTGAAAGAGACCCTCCTGTGCATTTATACTAAGAGACTTATACAGAAGCATTGCCACCACCTTTGTTCTGCTGGCCATTCCTCTCCCTATACAACCAAGCATCCTTCTGGCTTTCACAGTCGCCTTTCATACCTGTTTAGCTACTTCAAGATCATCAGATACAATTACAACCTGGTCCCACTCTTCTTTTCTTGACAGAAGTACCTCATCCCCTATACTGTACAGCTCCTTTGGATTTTTGCAGCCTAAATGCATGACCCTGCATTTTTAGCATTAAATTTCAGTTGCCAAATTCTAGACCATTCATCAAGCTTAGCTAGATCTCTTCTCATGTTATCGACTCCTTCCTGTGTGTCTACTCTATTTCAGATTTTGGTATCATCCACAAACAAGCCAACCTTACCAGACATTCCTTCCCCAAAATCACTCCGTTCCACTGCATTCATTAATTTATAGACTTCTATCATATCTCCCCTCAGCCGCCTCTTCTCCAGGTAAAAGAACCATAACCTGTTTAGCCTTTCTTCATTGGGGTATCCTTCCATCCCTTTATTATTTTGG
This sequence comes from Ichthyophis bannanicus, assembly GCA_033557465.1. Lineage (NCBI taxonomy): Eukaryota > Metazoa > Chordata > Amphibia > Gymnophiona > Ichthyophiidae > Ichthyophis > Ichthyophis bannanicus. The sequence goes on from CM066032.1 coordinate 430,547,004, forward strand.
TGGCTCTTCTCTGAACCTTTTCTAATAACGCTATATCCTTTTTAAGATACGGCGACTAGAATTGCACACAATATTCAAGGTGTGGTGACACCGTGGAACAATACAGAGGCATTATAATATCCTTTGTTGTATTTTCCATTTCTTTCCTTATGATACCTAGCATTCTATTTGCTCTCTTGGCCGCCGCTGCACACTGGGCGGCGGGTTTTAACATGTTACCCACAATGACGCCTACATCTTTTTTCCTGGTTGGAGGTTCCTAATGTGGAACCTTGCATCGTGTAACCATAGTTTGGGTTGTTCTTCCCTAGGTGCATAACTTTGCACTCGTCCACATTAAATTTCAACTGTCATTTTGATGCCCAGTCTTCCATTTTATCAAGATCCTCTTACAATTTTCCACAATCCTCATGGGTTTTAACAACTTTAAATAGTTTTTTATCATCTGCAAATTTGATAACCTCAATTGTTATTCCTTTTCCAGGTCATTTATGAATATGTCAAAAAGCAGGGGACCCAACACAGATCCCTGAGGAACACCACTATTCACCTTTCTCCATTGGGAAAATTGGCCATTTAGCCCTACCCTCTGCTTTCTATCTTTTAACCAGTTCCTGATCCACAATAGTACACTACCTCCTATCCCATGACTCTTTAGTTTTGCCAAAAGTCTCTGATGAGGGACCTTGTCAAAGGCTTTCTGAAAGTCCAAATACACTGTATCAACTGACTCACATTTGTCTACCTGTTTATTCACACGTTCCAAAAAACATAACAGATTGGTAAGACAAGATCTTCCTTGTCTAAAGCCATGTTGGCTGTCTCTCATTAAGCCAGAGCTACTCAATTCCAGTCCTGGTGGCCCGCAACCCTGCAGGTTTTTGGGATATCCCTAATGATATGCATGAGATATATATGCATTAGAGATAGCCTGCCAACCTGACTGGTGTTTGGCCCTCCAGGGCTGGATTTGGAGACCCCTGCCTTACACCTCTGTCATTTAAGATTGTAAGTGGGCAAGGTGCAGATGTCCAAGACATCAAAGAGGTTAGAATTTGTCACATTCCTCCTTGCTTCTCACCACCACCAAAATATTGTCTATTAGACAACTTTTTGGTGGTGTTGAGAATCTAGGAGGAATGTGACACATTCTATCTACCCTTTTGATGTCTAGAACATCTGTACCTTGCCCACTCAAATCTTAAATGACAGAGGTGATTTTGAGAAAAGAGAAAAAAGTTTGTGGTGACATTAAAAGGTCCTTGATGCAAAAAGGGTGTATTGTGATTAGACATATTAAGACCTAACGCATAACCCGCTCTAGTCTGAGACCTTGTCACCTATAAACATCGTATTCTCACAGTTAAGTGTTGGGGCATTTTCTGACATGTGGCTAATATCTCATTAAACCATGACTATCTATATGTTCAGCAATTTTGTTCTTTGCGATGGTTTCTACCATTTTCCCCAGTACTGACGTCAGGCTCACTGGTCTGTAGTTTCCCAGATCACCCCTGGAACCTTTTTTAAAATTGGTGTTACGTTCACCATCCTCCAATCTTCAGGTATCACAGATGATTTTAATGATAGTTCACAGATTACTAATAGCAGGTCTGCAATCTCATATTTCAGTTCTTTCAACACCCTTGGATGTATATCATCCAGTCCAGGTAATTTGATACTCTTCAGTTTATCAAATAGTTGTAATACATTTTCCCGATGTATCAATATTTCCTTCAATTCTTCCGCACCTTTAAATACCTCTTCAGTAATGGGTAACATCCCTACATCTTCCTCAGTAAAGACTGAAGCAAAGAATTCATTCAGCCTCTCCGCTATCGCCTTGTCACCTCTTAGTGCCCCTTTAACCCCTCTATCATCTAATGGACCTACTGACTCTCTCACAGGTTTTTTGCTACAAATGCACTTTAAAAAGTCTTTATTATGCATTTTTGTTTCCACAGAAAGCTTCTTCTCAAATTCTCCCTTTGCCTGCCTTATCAATCCCTTGCATTTAACTTGCCAGTGCTTGTGCTATTTCCAATTTTCATCATTTGGCTCTTTTTTCCATTTCTTGAAAGATGCTTTTTTGGCAACAACAGCCTCTCTGACCTCACCTTTAAACCATGCTGTCAGTTCTTTGGACTTCCTTACGCTTTTCTTAAAGCGTGGAATACAGCTGGTCTGGGCATCCAAGATAGAATTTTTCAACAACTCCCAAGCTTGATGTAAGTCTTTAACCTTTGCAACTGCTCCTTTTAGTTTTTCTTAACTATTTTCCTCATTTTATCATTGAAAGGAAGCTTGTCTGTACAGGGCTGTGTACACAGTCAGGGTACTTAATTTTATTTTATTTATTTATTTTCTCTTATATACTGCGCTATTCTGCATCAGTGTGGTTTACATTGAACAAACTGAAATCACATTGAACAGGGCATTATAACTTGGAGATAACTATTTTACAGGGAACATGAGCTATGGAGGGTTAAGTGGCTTGCCCAAGACCACAAGGAGCACCTGTGGGACTAGAAACCCCAGTCCTTCCAGCCCAAGGTTGCTGTCCTCTAGTGGGATTTGAACCCCTGACCTTCTGGCCTGAAGTACCTGGCCCCAACCACTAGGCCACTCCTCCATCATATTATAACATCATATTACTAAAAGCCCTAAGAAAGAGTTAACACCACAGACATTCCAGAGCTTATTACTCAGCAACAACCTTGAAAGACTCTACTGAAATAACTAGGCTTTCCTAAAACAAAGGCACTAGGTTTGTTATGAAAAAGATAGTGCAAGGAGAAGTTGTTTCTCAGTCTCTCAGTCTCGATTCAGAGATATCAAAACTGCAAGTGTTAGAATTATTGTTTAAGAAGTTATATCTGGGAATACATGTATGTCTCCTCATGATGACCTATGCTAATAAGAACTGAAATATGACATAGAGATGCATGTTATGAATATACATGATGCTTGGCGTAGAACAATAAAGTGGAAATTATGCTGTGTAATGGAATATTTACCTATAAATAAAATGGCTGAAGGCTGTGATGGCAGAGTAAACAAGGTGCTAACTAGATTTGCTCTCCCAAAGCTTAGGTGATTTTTATAATACAAGTGTGTTGTGTAGTATTAACCGTGCTCGCTTCCTTCTCATTGCTTTGTGTGTGGATATCCGTTACCCAAGAGCCCTGGTGAGTTACTGGTGAGGGGAAGTACAGAGTACACTTTCAATCATAGTCTCCCTTTCGAAAGTTAAAGGTAGTACTGTGGATTTCCTTACCATCCCTCCTCCACTAATTAAATCAAACACAATCATGCTATGATCACTATTTCCAAGTTGCCCCAAGACCCTTATCTTTTGCACCAGATCTGGTGTTCCACTAAGGACTAGGTCCAATATGGTTTCCCCTCTTGTCGGTTCATGAACCAGCTGCTCCAAGAAGCAGTCATTTATTTCATCTAGCAACTTTATCTCCCTAGCATGTCCTGCCGTGACACTGACCCAGTCGATACTGGGGTAATTGAAATTACCCATTATTATTACTGTGCTGTAACCTTTGTTAGCTTCCTTGATTTCTTTGAGCATTTCTTCATCCATTTGTTCAATCTGGCCATGCGGGTGATAGTACACCCCCACTGCCATCGCCTTCCCCTTTTTACATGGAATTTCAATCCATAGAGATTCTACAGCAAATTTTGTTTCCTGCAAACCTTTAATCCTTTCTGACTCAATGGCCACTCTAACATAGAGCGCAACCCCTCCACAAATTTGATCAGCTCTATCATTACGATATAGTTTGTACCCAGGTATCAAGGTGTCCTACTGGTTGTCCTCCTTCCACCATGCCTCTGAGATTCAAATCATATCTAACCTCTCATTTAGTGCTATATATTCTAACTCTCCCATCTTATTTTTTAGACTTCTAGCATTTGCATACAAGCATTTTAGAGACTGTATTTTATACATATTAATTTGACTATTGGTAGGCATGGGTAATTTGGAATCTTTAAGCTCTGTCTGCCCCATATTCAAGGGCATTTGGGCTACTTTACTCTTTTTTTGGAACCTCTCTGATTTTGGTAGTATCCTTCAAGGATACATTCTTCCAAACCATGTGCTCTTGGGCGACTGTCAACTTTCCCCTATTATCTATTTCAAAAGCTGCTCTATCTCCTTTTTAAAGGTTAATACCAGCAGCCTGGTTCCATCCTGGTTAAAGTGAAGCCTATCCCTTCGGAAGAGCCGTTCCTTTCCCCAGAATGTTCCGCAGTTCCTAACAAATCCAAATCCCTCATCCTTGCACCATCGTCTCATCCACGCATGGAGACTCCAGAGCTCTTCCTGCCTTTTGGGTCCTGCGCGTGGAACGGGAAGCATTTTGGAGAACGTTACCCTGGAAGTTCTGGATTTCAACTTCCTACCTAAAATCCTAAATTTAGCCTCCAGAACCTCCCTACCACATTTTCCTATGCCATTGGTACCAACATGTACCAAGACAGCAGACTCCTCCCTAACACTAAGACCTTATCTAGGTGGCGTGTGAGGTTCAATACCTTTGCATCAGGCAGGCAGGCATGTTACCAGGTGATCCTCACATCCACCAGTCACCTAGCTATCTACGTGCCTAATGATCGAATCACCAACTATAATGGCTGTCCTAACCCTTCCCTCATGCACACATTGCCCTTAAGAAACTTCCTCGGTGTGAGAGGGTTTTACATCACCTGTAGGACAGGTCCTAGTTACAGGAGTACTTCCTGCCACACCAGGGTGATGCTCTCCTGTCATGTGACCTCTCTCCACCATGGCAACAGGAATGCTGCCAGACTGGAGGTGGGACTTCAGGACTATATCCCTGTAGGTCTCGTCTATGTACCTGTCTTTCTTATGTCTTCCAAGTCTGCTACTCTAGCCTCTACAGAACAGGCTCATTCCCTAAGAGCAAAGAGTTCCTGCATCTTTTGCACACATAAGACCTCTCACCAACTGGGAGAAAATCATACATGTGACACTCAATACAAAAGACTGGAAAGCCCCATCTCGCTGCTGGACTGCTGTCTGTATCTTAGTTTTAAGCTTGTGTTTAGATCTTTAAGTTCTTTACTTACTAAGGGTTGCTGTGGATACTTATACTAATAAAAGTGTACCTAATACATTTAATATACCTAATACGTTTAATATACCTTGTTCATTGGGGATGGGTGAATAAAGTCCTCATCTAAATGAAATGTTAAATACCTCTGTTGAAATGGGCAAAAGGGGCAACATCTGGAAAGTGGTATACATAAATGCCCATATTATGTGAAATAAGATCCCAGATGTTGAGGATTTAATGTAAGAGGCTGACATGGATTTAGTGGAGGTTATACAGACATGGATCATGGACAACTATGATTGGGATGTAATTATACCAGGCTATTTTATTCAGATAGGACAGGGGAGGAAGAAGGGGAGGAGGAGTGGCACTATATGTAAAAAATAATATTAAAGTTATAGAATTACAGGACTTAAAAATGTGTGAGGAGGCACTGTGAGTTAAATTAGAAAGAGGGAATGGGAATCCATTTGCATTGGTGTGATATACAGATCTCCTTCACAGGGAGAAAAAGTGGATACAGATTTAATAGAAGACATATGCAGTATTGGCATGAAAGGAGACGTGCTACTGATAGGTGATTTCAGTATGCCAGATGTTGATTGATGCATCCCTGCTGTGGTGTCATCTAGAAGTTTATGTTTATGTTTATGCTTATGTTTATTAAAAGGCTTTATATACTGCCCATTACAGTAAGTACCAGGGCAGTTTACAATCAAAATAAAATAAAAACGTTAAAAAAAAAATCATACATGTGACACGTGCGATATCTTGGCATAATAATAGATACAAACATCAACCTCCAGTCACACATAAACCTAAGGAGATCCTGGATTCTCTATAGGGAGAACAATTGGTAAGAGAACCCATTTGTGAAGGGGCTATACTGGACTTGGTGCTTACCAATGGGGAAAGTATTTCTGATGTTACAGTGGTGCATCAACTCGCATCCAGTGATCACCAGATCACTGGTGGTTCAGTGTTAGGACTAGGGCTATTAAAGTCCATTCAAAAGCGAGAGTCTTAGACCTTAGGAAAACTAACTTTGCCAAGATAGGACAATTCCTCAGGGAGTCATTAGTTGGATGGAAACAGCTGGAGGATGTAGAAAAGCAATGGGCAAAAATGAAGGGGATATTTAAAGGGCAACAAACCTTTTTCCTGACCACAGCCTTCCTGATCTACAATCTAGTAACAAACTAGTCTCGGCGTTGGGTCCCTTCTCTAGCCTTATTCAAATCCAGGCTAAAAACCCACCTCTTTGAAGACACTTTTGGATCCTGATGCTCCTCACACTCTTGTCCACTACTTATGTGTACCTTACTAAACTCTAGTCTCCAATTTCACTATAAGGTCTATTCTGTCCCAGTAATAGTGGGGATTAATGTCATGCTGGGATATCCAACCCAGGTATTCACCTCCCTGCCGGCCCAGTCAAAAGTCTCCCCATATGAAAAAGGAGTTTGTAAGGGGAGGCTTAGATGTGGGTGGGAGGGGCCATTGCAGAGGTAGAGATAGGGCTGATTTTGAAGTTGACCATGGATGTCAGAGGATGGCAGGCCCAGGCAGTGCAAGTAAGGTGAGGGGGTAAAGGGGGTCGCCGCAGCCCGACCATGGCCATGGAAGGCCAGATTGGGGGTCAGGCTGCAGGGAAAGAGCGGTCGTGGCCAGGGATCGCATCTCCTGAATGGAGCCACAGTGCCATGGCAACGGGATGCCATGGCACCGCAGCTCCATTCAGGAGCCTGACTGAGTTATCCAGGCATGGCTCTGTACATCCAGGCCAATCGAAATCAGGTCCCGGCCTGCATGTACAGACCCTAGACCTGATTCTGATCCTGTGGGGCACGTCTAGCCTCTGCAGGATCAGAAATGGATATCCTCTGTGTATACCGATTTTGATCGGGAACACAGGGGCCTAGATGCAAATGTTAGAATGTGCCTCCACGTGTTTTGTCTTGATTAGAATGTAAGCTCTGATGAGCAGGGACTGTGTCTTACATCTATATGTACAGCACTGCATATGCTCTGTAGCACTATACAAATGATTATGATTATTATTATTATTAGTAGTAGTAGCATATTTTGTTAGAAAGGTAAATAAATATAAAAGGAAAAGGAGGCCACTATGAATCCCAAATGCTGAAAAATACAGAAAATACAGAAGATCACAGAGAGAGGAAGACAAGCATCAATATTTGGAAAAAACTTACAGAAGCTAGGAAAGTAGTCAGGAACACAAAGATGTAAAAAGAAGAAGAAATAGCCAATGCAATAAAATGGGAGGACAAGACATTTTTCAGATACTACGTGTTAGTGAGAGGAAAAATGCAAAATTGGTATTGTCAGACTCAAGGGTGAAGAGGAGGAATATGTAGAAGCTGATGAGGATAAAGCAGAATTGCTTAACAAATATTTTTGTACTATGTTCACAGATGAAGGGCCCAAAGAAGGACTTCAGAAAACATCCACAAATAGGATCAGAAGTGAAAGGGATCTTGAAGAATTTTCAAAAGACTGTGTTCGTGAGAAACTAGCTAAACTTAAAGTAGACAAAGCAATGGGGACAGATGGGATACATCTGAGAATACTGAAGGAACTTCAGGATGTTTAGTAGCTTCATTGACCAACTTTTCATATGCTTCTTTAGAGTCAAGAGTGGTCCCAGAGGACTGGAGACAGACAAATGTGGAAGTAAGTAAGAACTTGAGAATAACGGGCCGGTTAGTCTGACCTCTGTGATGGAATAAATTAATGGAAACTGCTAACACAGAGGCTAGTGAGGTTCCAATGGATTGCAGGATCTGAGGCAGCATGGGTTTTTCAGAGACAGGTCTTGTCATACAGTTCTGATAGATTTCTTTGACTGGGTGATTGGGGAATTGAACCAAGGGAGAGCCTTAGATGTGGTGTACTTAGATTTCAGAAAAGCCTTTGACATTATTCCACATAGGCGACTTATAAATAAATTGAGCACCCTAGGGATGGACCCTAAAGTGAGTGACTGGGTTAGAAATTGGTTGAGTGGGAGTCGACAAAGTGCATAGGTAAATGGAGCTCACTCTGAGGAGAAGGATATTACTACTGGTGTGCCGCAGGGATCTGTCCTTGGTCCGATTCCAGTGGTAGACCAATCTCCAGTCTACCTTTCCTTGCTAAGATCATAGAAAAGACAGTACAATTACAACTCCAACAACATATAGACATCAACGCACCACTTAACCTGCAACAACATTGTTTCAAACCACGTCCACAATGTAGAGACTCTCCTAACATCACTCTTCAATAACATCATAAAAGGAATTGACAACAACAAAAAAATGGCTTTCTCCTCATCTTCATTAATATATCCTCTGCATTTGACTCTGTTTCATATCCCGTCCTAATCAGACGACTCCAAGAAATTGGCATTTGCAATACCACATTATAATGGTTCATTTCATACCTAACCAATAGAATACAACAAGTTAAATGTGGAACAAACTTCTCACAACCCTTCACTATACCACAAGGCATCCCACAAGTATCGGCACCAAACCTTACAACCATAACAAAATGCATAGAAGATGTAGCCCTCTGGCTCAACAAAAACAACTTATCACTGAAATATAAAAAAACCAGAAGCATTATACATCAGTGATAATGCAAACTTGAGCCCTCTTCAACAAATCCAATTACTATAATCAAACCATTCCTGTAAAAGAAGAGGTGCAATATCTTGGCATAATAATAGATAAAAACATCAACCTCCAGTCACACATAAACCTAACTGCAACAAAAGCATACCGCAAACTGAACCTTATAAGAAGACTCAAACCACTCCTACAACAAGGCCATTTCCGAACTGTTTGCCAAACCATCATCACACCGATTCTAGACTATGAAAATTCAATATACCAGGGTCTAACAAAACAAGTCATGCACCCACTGCAGATGGTTCAAAACACGACAGCACGAATCATCAGCGGAACCAGCAAAAGTGACCACATTACACCAATATTGCATCAACTACACTGGCGACCAATCCAATCATGTGCCAAATTTAAGACCATACTAAACACCTTCAAAATCATCCATCACCTCTCAGCAGATGTGCTCGACTCACTAATCATAAAAGAAGCTTCCCCCTGTCCTAGAAGAACCAGAAACAAACACATGATCAACATCCCTCTGGACTACAGAAGGAGCAAGCAAACACCTTCCAAAATAACATTCTCCCTAGCTGCACCACAACTCTGGAACTCCCTCCCAGAAGATATATGTGCAACTGGAGACATTAAAGACTTCCGTAGAAAACGTAAAACCTTCCTGTTCACAGAACACTATGGTCACCTCTTGGGTTGTCTTCCTTTTTGCCAATAGATTTACAATTTTAGTTCCCTCCTCCTTTCCAAATTGTTCTGCTCCCTTTCTTCTTATACTGCCTTTCAAGGCTCTTTTTAACAGTTTTCATTATGTTCTGTCTTTAGTGTTTTATTCTGCACTCTCAAGTATTATAGAGCATATGTCCATTTCAACTCATCTCTTTATAAGTTATTGTATCATTGTTTATCACTGCCACTATGGCAATAGGGAGGTGGCCAGGACTATCTTTCCTGCAATGGCCACTCCCCTTCTAGTCACTGGGGTCTCAGGGGTGCCAGCATATCTTGCTGGGAGATTCCCACCCATACCCATGATGCACTGCACATGCAGATCAGCAGTCTACAGCTGATCACAAGAAGGGATATGAGCCTCCACAGCACCTCGACCTGGTAGGGGGAACTGACCGTGTGTGTTACTGGCACAGAGTAGCTAGAGACTGTGACATTGTTCGGTTCCTGTGCTCACCCTGAGGGTGAGGTGGGGCGCCCAGTACCAGGTCCGCAGCACTTGGCTTGACTGAGATAGGCTGTGCTGCAGGTCCCCATCAGTGCCAGTGTGTGATAGTAGTCCCTGTAGACCAGAGCTACTCAATTTCAGTCCTGGTGGCCCACAACCCTGCAGGTTTTTGGGATATCCCTAATGATATGCATGAGATATATATGCATTAGAGATAGCCTGCCAACCTGACTGGTTTGTGGCCCTCCAGGGCTGGATTTGGAGACTCCTGCCTTACACCTCTGTCATTTAAGATTGTGAGTGGGCAAGGTACAGATGTTCTAGACATCAAAAGGGTAGATAGAATGTGTCACATTCCTCCTAGATTCTCAACACCACCAAAAAGTTGTCTAATAGACAATATTTTGGTGGTGGTGAGAAGCAAGGAGGAATGTGACAAATTCTAACCTCTTTGATGTCTTGGACATCTGCACCTTGCCCACTTACAATCTTAAATGACAGAGGTGTAAGGCAGGGGTCTCCAAATCCAGCCCTGGAGGGCCAAACACCAGTCAGGTTGGCAGGCTATCTCTAATGCATATATATCTCATGCATATCATTAGGGATATCCCAAAAACCTGCAGGGTTGCGGGCCATCAGGACTGGAATTGAGTAGCTCTGCTGTAGACACACTTAGGATACACCTGTGTCCATCTGTATTCCCCGGTCACGTCTAGCCCTTGTGGACTATAATGCACCCAGAATAGTTCATATCCTGTGTGGTTGCCATGGTCACTTATTAAAGAAGAAGGGTGGTGTTTGGACCCAAAAGCAGATAATATAGCACCACCCAACCCGCCCTCACTGGGTCAGGGTGGGGGACAGGATCTCCCACCAACACATCCATACTCTACATTAGAGGCAGTAGAGGGGACCACACCCCAGTCCTGCTGGGGAATAGGCACCCCCAAAGGCAGTCAATGCAGATCTGTACTTATCACTTAGGGCACTGGCAGACAGGCCATAGGCCTGGAAAAACACAGCTGCCCCACAACCACCACTACACAACATTCACCAGCAAAGGGTAAAGTCAGTCTCTACCCGCTGCACCCTGCAAGGTGTTCCAGCCATACACATGCTAACTGCAGACCGTTTGCTAGCTAGTACATAATGCACATTCCTGGAGGAACCATGTGCACCCAAAAATGGGATGTGAGCACACACACCAAACAAGTATGTCAGTGATTGGGCTACAAAAAAAGGAACTCATAGATATTACTTGAGAAAAACACTCCATAGAAATATGGGGGAACCTAACCATGTCATGATCACTGCTCAGTCAGGGTGAGAGTGACCTCCCAGCATGACATGCTGTGGCCACCCTGTCCGTGCAGGTGGTGGTCGGGCACTACAATTTCCCATCCATTGCCCTATACCCTGTGCAGATGCAACCTGCCCAGACCGCTGTGTCCAGGCTGTACCCACAATACCTTGCTCTTCATTATGCACCTTGGCAGGCTAACACTGGAGACAGCGCAAGCATTGGGGGCTCAGTAAGGTGTAGGCAGCCACAAAACACTGGGTAGACATACACACACTCCCACAACTATTTCAGCATTGTGCAAAGATAGAGGTGGTTGGCAGCCCTGGCCACCACACCAGTCCTGGGCACAGTGCAGGCCTTGCTAAGGTATGCAGGTGCTGGCACTTATCATTTAGGGAACTGGCAGACAGGCCATAGGCCTGGAAAAGCACAGCTGTCCCCTAACCACCACCACATGACATTCACCAGCAGAGGGCACAGTCAGTCTCCACCCACTGCACCCTACAAGGTGTTCCAACCATACACATGCTAACTGCAGACAGTCTGCTAACTAGTACATAGCGCATGTTCCTAGAACAACTGTGTGGACCCAAACGTGGGACGTAAGCACACACAGTATGTCAGTGATTGAGCCCCAGAAAAGAAAACCCATAGATATCACTTAAAAGAAACACTGCATAGCACTATGTGGGAGCCTAGATATGCCATGGTCACTGCTCAGTCAGGGTGAGACTGACCTCCCAGCATGACATGCTGTGGCCACCCTGTCCATGCAGGTGGTGGTCGGGTACTATAATATCCCAGCCATTGCCCTATGCAGATGCATACTGACCAGATTGCCCTGTCCGGGCCATACCCACAATACCTTGCTCCTCATTATGCACATTGGCAGGCTAATGCTGGGTGGCGTGCAGTGCAACAAACAAGGTCTGTCTGAAGAACAGTCATGGTATCCCCAGGTAATGACCAGCCTCTGTTCAACAGTTTGGTGCAGTACACACAGCCAGTGTGTTCAAGGGCAGAAGGTCACAGGTTCAAGTCCCAGCTGTGGCTTCTGCAGACCTTGTCCCTGTGTTTTACCCTAAGAACACATACACCATAAACATGTACACACCCTAGAGCAGCCGCAAACAGGGGCACAAACACCCACAGGCTTCCCTATCCAAAGCCTCATGTAGAGTCAGGGTGGGTGTGAAGTGGGCAGGGAGAGGCTCCAGGTACACTAACGCCAGGATTTTAAGACCAGAACATTACCGTGCATGAAAACCTAAACAGGGCTTGGCCTTGGTCTGCTATGGGCAGCTGCCACTGCCCCCTCAACCACCAGCATCCCTCCCCCACCATGCTGACATGCCCTTATGCCGGTGGTGCTGGAGGTGTGCAGTCCCAGGCCATCCAGTGTGCCAGTAGGTGGCTACCTATGGTGTGGGATCGGGGGTAGGGGTGCCTACATAGATATCCGTGCTTCCCCTCGGCACTGCCCGGTCGATGTTATGTGCCCTTTGGGGTATCTGCTGCATACTGTCCCCTGGGACACTGTGGGACACACACTCATGGGCATGTTTGACCTTGGTCAGTTGCTGACTTGCTGATTTGCAGTTTCTGCATTCCTATGTGCCACCTAGGCATCTGCCTAGTCCACCCTGTGCCCCAGCTTCCCCACTGCATGTCCCGCTTGCAGCCCCCTGTACCCCATTTGCAGCCTCACCGTAGTGCCCTTTCGTACTTGGACACTATGCTGTTGCTGCACATGTAGCACTACTATCACTTTTCTTGGTCTCCCTGCCTTTGCTGTACATTGCTGACTGAAATGGTTTCTCTTTCCTGCAATTGTGCCTCTAACGCCAGATTTTCATGCACGGTAATGTTCTGGTCTTAAAATCCTGGCGTTAGTGTACCTGGAGCCTCTCCCTGCCCACTTCACACCCATTGACCCCTTCTCTCTGACCTCTGGAGACACTCCACCCTCTGTGTGCCTTAACACTGCCGGGGACGTTATCGCGTGAAACCTCATGCTATCGCACGATAATGTTACTTTATCATGCAAAATCATTACGTATCGCATGATAACATTACATATCACATGCTAACTGCGTCGCTGTGATGTTAGCACTGATTAGTAAACATACCCCATAGACTGTATCCAATACCTGCTTGTAGTGATTGTAAACTGCTCTGTTGCCCTTCAGCCTGGGTCAGTGTAGAAATAAGCTTGAGTAAGAGTGGCCAAAGGAGCAATAAAAATGCTAAACAGAAATCCAGTGAGTAATGAACCCTGCAAGTTAAAGATAAAAATTAGAGTAAGGAAACAGTAAAAGAGCTATTTACTCAGGAAAGAGCATAATCAATCCAAATAAACACAACCACATGTTATTGTGTAAATATGTTGATCAAGTTGTAAATTGTTCTCCCCTGTTTACCCCACACTAATTATAATGTATCCTGTTCATGTTCTGAGTTTACTGTAAACCACTTTGATTTCAGGATAAGGCGGTATAACAAAAACAGGTTAAATAAATAAATAAATATCTTTGTTAGTGATATTGCAGAAGGACTGTCAGCTAAGGTTAGCCTCTTTGCCGATGATACCAAAATCTACAATAGAGTAGACACTCAGGAATGAATAGATAACATTAGGAGGGATCTAGCTAAACTTGAAGAATAGTCAAAAATTTGGCAGCTAAGATTTAATGCTAAAAAATGCAGGGTCATGCATTTGGGCTGTAAAAATCCAAGGGAGCAGTACAGTGTAAGGGGGAAAGTACTTCTGTCCATGACAGAAGAATGAGAATTGGGCATGATTGTTTCTGATGTTCCTAAAGTGGCTAAACAGGTAGAAAAGATGATGGCAAAAGTCAGGATGATTGGGTGCATAGGGAGAGGAATGGACAGCAGAAAAAAGGAGATGATAGTGTCTCTGTATAAGTCTCTGGTACAAACTCATTTGGAGTATTGTGTGCAGTTCTAGAGACCACGCCTTCAAAAGGATATAAACAGGATGGAGTTGGTGCAGAGGGTAGCTACTAAAATGGTCAGTGATCTTCTTTATAAACTATTGGGGTCATTCTGCACAGTGTTTAGTGGGGATGTTCCTCTGGTTTGGATGTACATGCTCCGCTAATCGCTTGGGGCCAATTTTGCCCCATGAGCTCCCCGCACGTACAGAGGAGATTTGTGGGGAACTCTGGATGGGGAGAGCCGGAGGTGGAGTATGGGCAGGGCAGATCATCTGAGAAGGCAGAGTTGGCTGGGGAACTTATTCCACCTCAGAGGTGGAATAGGTCTCCCCAAGGAAGGGGATTGGCACTGGAGGACCAACCCCCCCCCCCCAAAAAAAAAATAAAGAGGTGAGGAGCACCAGGAGGTTGGACAGTGGGGAACACTGTCTTTCAACTTCTTCAGGGGATTGAGGCTCCTGCATGGTGTCCTGGTGCCATGGCAATAGGATGCCATGGCACTGGGCTCCATGCATGAGCATTGGGAGGGTTAGACAGGGAGGCAGCCGTACATGCGGGGGGCCAGAATTGGGGCATCTCCAGCCTGTTTAAATGTCTGAGTCTGCACACGCGGGAACGTCTGGCTCCCATGGGTGAAGAATCAGATACAACTTCAGGCCATCCAGATTCTGGATGTCCAGACGGCCCGACTAGAATTGGCCTCCAAAGGGGACAGACTTAAAGATCTTAATATGTATACATTAGAGGAAAGAAAGGATAGAGTAGATATGATAGAGAAGTTTAAAAATACCTCCGTGGCATAAATGCATTGAAGGCAGAGATTCTTTCTTTCTATTGAAAATAAGCTCTTTAATGAGAGGGCATAGGATGAGGGTGAAAGGGGATAGACTCAAGTAATATTCAGAAATATTTCTTTACAGAAAGAGTAGTAGATGCATGGAATAGTCTCCCAGTGGAGGTAGTAGAGACAAGAACAGTATCTGAATTCAAGAAAGCATGGGACAAACACAGAAGATCTCTAAAGGAAATAAAGGGACTATAGTAGTTGATATGGAAGGGCAGACTTGATAAGCTATGTAGTCTTTTTCTGCTGACATGTGTCTATGTTTCTATGTTTCTAAGTAGAAATGGACTTCAGATTCTTGGAGAGAAACATAAACCCATTGTCAACATTATAGCATTCTCCGAAGTTCTACTGTTCATGAGAAGGGGGAAGAAAGAATGCATCACATAACCAACTTTAATATGTGGCTCCAAACTGGGGCAATAGATGGAGCAATGAGAGGCTTTATTATGTTGATGGACTGCATCTCTGTGGCAGGAAAAAGGATCATAAGTAAAAAATTCAGGCAATTCAGGCAATTTGAGCTAGAGAAAGGGGGTGACGGATGGAAAAGAACAAGTTCAGGATGCCACTCCCAGCAAAAACATAATAACATTGGAAATAGTCATCATATTAATCCACACATCAATGACAAGAGGCAAGGAGGAGTCTGAAATAAAATCCATGCAAATTTCAAGCAAGCCAACCAACAATTGCTGGAAGGCAATGAACACAAATGCTCAAAGTCTGACCAACAAAGTTTCTGACCTGGAAGCCCTAATGGTGAAAATGGCCTTAGAAATTGTGGACATTACAGAGGTGCATGAATAACAAGGTGCATGAATGGGATATAGCCATATCTGGCTATAATTTATTTAGAAGAGATAGAGAAAGTAGAAAAGGAGGAGGAGGAGCCCTATATGTCAAAAGCCATATTAAAGTCACTGAAATGTAAAAGATGTGGGGAAAAGAAGAAGCGCTGTGCATTGTTTTTGAAAGAGGTGATGGCAAAGTAGCCATCAGAGCTGGCTTAAGTGGTGAACCAGTGAGGCATCGGCTCAGGGTGCACCACAATAGGGGTGCAGGAAGCCTGCCTCACTGTCTCACTTTCTGCTTCCAGGGTTATGGTTGTTTTAAACACTAAACACATCCATGGTCAGCAGAATTGCAGAAATATTAATACTGCTGTAGAAGCAAAAGCAAAGGCTCCCTTGACTATATTAATGTTCAATACAGCAAGGGAAGCATTGACTTTTGTTCCTGCTGTTGTATTAATGTTCAGCGCAACTACGGGAGCCTTTACCTTTGCTTCTGTGGCTGTGCTATATTCCAGCCACTGACAATGGGCTGATATTGGGTCTGGGGGGACTGGATATGGGCTGATACAGGGAATGTGTGGCTGATTAATACTGGCAACTGGCAAATTCTGGGAATAGAGGAGGACTAGGACTGGAAATGGGGTGATATTGGGCCTGGGGGGACTGTAAATGTGCTGATACTAGATCTGGGAAGATGGGACTGGAAAAGGGCTGGAACTGGAAGGGAGCTAATTTTAGGGCTGAGGTCTTGGGATTGAAAGGGGGCTGATGCTGGCAAATGCTAGTGTTGGGATAGGGAAAAGAAGAAAATGCTAGGGGAGTGAGAAGGCAGAGGGGAACAGATATTGTGGGGAGTGGGGAAGGCAGCAAAACAAGGGAAGGTTGAGAGGGAGGGGTATAAGAATGCATGCTGGGGTAAGAAGGGGAAATATTGGAGAAGGAAGTAAATCAGTGGGTGTGGGAGAAGGGGAGTAGGAGGCAGGAGAGCAGGTACCAGGAACATGACTCTGTCAGGTGGAGATTCTAAGAATGAGTGAGAAAACAGAAGAAAGACTGTAAGATAGCCTGGGTATTGGGAGTTTCAAGGGAGGGGGGCATTTGAGGCTTGGGTGGGATTGTGAGTGGAAACTTGGAGTTGCTTGGGATAGTAGGGACTAAATAATTGATCAGAGATTGAGGACAGTGAGGACAAGGTGATTGGGTGAGGGGTATGAGTAGGACTGTGAGACCAAGTGCAGAAATATAGGGAGGGGAGAACGTTTGAAGGACCTGGAGGATTTGGAAGGAGTTTGAAAAGGACAACGTGCTATGGAGTGGATGAGAGCTACAGGAAGGGAAAAGTCTTCCTTGAAGCAGGTGAAAGAGGGTAAAAGTGGGGGGAAGTGAAAGGAGAAATGGAAGCCTGGTTGGGGGTAAGACACAAAAGGCCTGGAAGTAAAGAGAGATGAGTGCTTGAGAATGAGCTGGGGCTGATGAAAGGATGAGAATCAGAAGGTAGTAAATGAGACTGGGGAGGAGATGAGTACAGAGAGAAGAAATGAACTAGAAAGTGGGTGAAAGATGGGAGGGGGAGATAGGATGCAGGGAAAGAAATGAGACAGATGCTGAATGGAAGGACTAGGGACGTAAGATTAGGAAATGGAAAGCTGGTAAGTAGGTGCATGGTTAAAAGAGGAAGACTGAAGACTGTAGGAAGGAGAAAGAGGAATGTCATGAAGCTATAGTTAGGTAAAAGGTAAATGAATCAAGTTCAGAGAGAGATGTAGCAAAGAAAAGGATGAAGAAAATAGGCAGTGTGAAGAAACAGAAAATGGAAATGGGATCTTGAAAAAAGACTTAGAAGAAAACCAACCAGAAGAAGTAGAAAAAAGAGACTGGAACCAACCAACTGAAAAAATAGAATGATCAGACAAAGAAGGTACAAAAGAGTGTCCATTTTCAGAGAATGAAATATGTCAGCTTTGAAAATAAGCATGTCTTGTAGTTCATTGCAGGAAGAAATGCATTTCTTTTTCTCTTTCTTCCATGTTGCACAGCTCTGTGTCTGATTTGAGGGCTTTCCCATATCCTTTTTTTTCTTTTTGCAGTTTGTTAATCTTTATTTGGTGATGGTCTATGTTTTCCATATGCAGCCAAGATAAGGGATTCTGTTAACATGTAGTTCTCTCTAGGAACCTGTAGTAGTTCAGCTTGTTCTCTTTTCTAACTGGGGATTACTGGTGTTCTGGAATATTTGCAGTGCTGATTTTCCATACATAGGGTTGGTGCAATTTGAGTTCTTGGTGCTGGTGTCAAGTGGCCATTTGCAGGGTTTTGTGTTATGACATACAATATCTAGCTGTGGAGGGAGTTAATGGTGTTGTCACTAATGTGAGACTAGAATTTGAATAGATTTTTTTTGTATGTATATCAGACTATATCTAAACAGATAATACAAAGACTACATTATCACTCTGTATATTCAGTGTGCTATATATATGGATAGTGACACAGAATATGCAGATTAAGGGGTATGTTTACTAAACCGGGCTAACGGTTAACCCGAGCTATCTGCCACTAGGTCCCATATTATTCAATGGGACCTAGTTGCAGATAGCCCGGGTTAACCGTTAGCCTGGTTTAGTAAACATACCCCTAAGTTAAATGGGAGGGTGGTATTTAACAAACCAGTGGGCTGAAAATGTACCTCTGTCTGCACAGCTTGCCCTGCAAGATTGGACCCAAGGGAGGGGAGGGGGCAAAAGCAGAACTTGGCTCAGAGTGCTACAACCCCTTGAGTTGGCCCTGGTTGCCATTGGGAAGTAATTATATTGGGTGACTTTAATCTACCAGAGGTGGATTGGAGTATTCTTTCTGAAAATCTAGTAAGAGGTAAAAAGATTGTGGATGCCTTCCAAGAAACAATGCTCAGAAAATGGTGATGGGACCAACCTGGGAAAGTTTTACACTGGATCTAGTACTCACCAATGGAGATAAAGTATTGAATGTCCAGTTTGTTGCCCATCATTACATGGTGTGATTTGGAGTAAAGGCCAAGGCAGAGTCCCATCACAGCAAAAATGCAGACTTCTGTAAAATGGGAAAGCACTTGAACAAGGAGTTGGCAGAGTGGGAGGAGATAATGGAAGTAGAATTGCAGTGGGCTAAACTAAAAGAGGCAATAAAATGGGCAACAGATACAGATGTAAGTAAAGTAAATAAAGACAGAAAACACAGCATTCACAAAATTCAGATCACAGAGGAACACAGAAAATAATACAGGATAAAGCTAAAAGAGACAAAGAGAGAAATAAGGATAGCAAAGGTGGAAGAAAAGATGGCTAAAGACATGAAACATGGAAACAAAACTTTTTTTCAGGTATATTCGGGAGAAGAGGAAGATCAGAGGTGTAATTGTGAGATTCAAAAGTGCCGAGGATGGATTCATGGAAAGTGACATTGAAAAAGCAAAAACGCTAAACAAATACTTTTGTTCTGTGTTCACTAAAGAAAATCCTGGAGAAGGACCGTGTATGATTGACAAATATACAAATGGAAATGGAGTAGATACCACACCATTCACAGAAGATGATGTTTTTGAACAGCTTGAAAAACTGAAAGTGGACAAGATCATGGATACTGAAAGAGCTCAGAGAGGTTCTGGCAGTGTCTTTAAAGGGTGTTTTTAGTAGATCCTTGGAGCAGGAGAGGTTCCGCATGACTGGAGAAACACTGATGTGGTACCTCTTCACAAAAGTTGTAATAGAGAAGAGGTGATAAACTATTGGCCAGTAAGCCTTACCTCTGTGGTGCAGAAAGTAATAGAGGTGCTCCTGAAAGAAAGAATGGTGGACCTCCTAGAAACCAATGGGTTGCATGATCCGAGGCAACATGGTTTTACCAGAGGACGATCATGCCACACAAATTTGAATGAGTTTTTTGACTGGGTGACCAGAGAACTAGATCAAGGGCGTGCAGTGGATGTGATCTGCCTAGATTTCAGCAAAGCCTTTGATACTCTTCTTCATAGGAGGCTTATCAATAAACTGTGAAGCCTGGAGATGGGTCCCAAGGAGGTGAACTGTTCCTCAGATTTAGAGGAGAAGGTCTTCAAACATTTTCAAGGAACTCTGAAGAAAATTGGACAGATTTTATTTTATTTTTCTTTATTACAGATTCAACAATTGAAGAGAATCTGTAGGCATATTTGTTTGAAATTTGATACAGATTTGTCAGTTTGAGAAAACTGCATTGGATTTTTTTTTTAGAATAAATTTTACTGAAGTAATTTAATTTATTAACATTTAACTCATGCCTTTCCAGTCATAGCTCAAGGCAAGTTACATTCAGGTGCCTATGTCTTTCTCTGTTACCAGAGGGCTTACAATCTAAGTTTGTAACCTAGGCAATGGAAGGTTAAGTGGCTTGCCCAAGACCACAACGAGTGTCAATGGGATTTGAATGCTGGTTTTTCTGGTTCCAGGCTCCTACCCTAACCACTAGGCTACTTTTTGTGCCAGCCCTGATTGGCCTTTACTTCCATAAAAATTAAGGATTTTCATTTCAAAGTTTCCTCACATAATGACTGAAATTATGCATTGAAAACAATTATCTTCAAAATAGTTTCCAGTGCTAATATTCTGCTAGCCAGTTACATATCGGAAAACATAGGCCCAAAGGGACCCTGAATGTACATATACCAACTTTGGGAAACTGAGAATTTCTTTTGTGATATGTTATCTTACAATACACATTTATGCCACTTTCAGTGCCCTGCTCAAAGCTTCCTTGCAAGAAGCTTTTTACCTACAATAAAAAAGGACAAGGAAGACAAATCAGTGTTTTCCCCAATTGTTTCTTATCTTTTACTTCTTGTTGGGGGATGTGGTGTAAGTATGAGAACTGAATGAAACTAGGGTTGCCAACTTTTTCACCGCGAAAAACCCGACACCTGTGGCTCGCCATGCTCCACCCATTCTCCACCCACAGTCCCACCCCTGCCCCGCCCCCATCCCCACCCACAAAAATTACCGAGGATTCAGTCACACCCCCCCTCAGTGCTGGTTCACTCACCCCCCTCCCCTCAGTGCTGGTTCACTCACTCACCCCCCCTGCTGACTCACTCACTCACTCACTCACCCCCTCTCCCCTGCTGGTTCACTCACTCACCCCCCCTCCCCTGCTGGTTCACTCACACCACCCCTCCCCTCCCTGCTGGTTCACTCACCCACCCCCCTGTCACTCACTCACCCCCTCCCCTGCTGGTTCACTCACACCAACCCTCCTCCCCTGCTGGTTCACACCAACCCCCCTCCCCTGCTGGTTCACTCACACCACCCCCCCTCCACTGCTGGTTCACTCACCCACCCCCCTGTCACTTACTCACCCCTCCTGCTGGGTCACTCACTCACTCACCCCCCCTCCCCTGCTGGTGCACTCACACCATCACCCCCCCTCCACTGCTGGTTCACTCACACCACCCCCCCCCCCCTTGCTGGTTCACTCACTCACCCCCACCCCTGCTGGTTCACTCACACCCCCCCATGCTGGTTCACACACACCATCACCCCCCCTCCCCTGCTGGTTCACTCACACCCCCCCCTGCCCAAGCCGCTGCTTCTGCTTTGTACAGAGCAGCGGCTGCAATACACTTACTTTGAAAAGTAAAGACAAACTGTGTGAGGAGCCCTCCAGTCATCGCAGAGCCCGAGGAAGTGATGTCATGGGGGCGGGCTTCTCACAGGTTGTCTTTCCTTTTCAAATTAACTTTATTGCAGCTAAAGTTAATTTGAAAAGGAAAGACAACCTGTGAGGAGCCCGCCCCCATGACATCACTTCCTCGTGCTCTGCGATGACCGGAGGGCTCCTCACACAGTTTATCTTTAGTTTTCAATGTAAGTGTATTGCAGCCGCTGCTCTGTACAAAGCAGAAGCAGCGGCTGCACTGCTATGGGGAATCGCGTTCGCGTTCGCGCCGCAGACTTCGGCACAAAAGCCGGTTTTTTGCTCTGGCCGCTCCCGATCTTGCGGCCAGAGCAAAAAAACGGCTTTTCAATGGCCGGTTTTACATCTGTGCCGGCAGCCGGCCTGGCCATGGAAAAACCGTCCGGTTGGCAACCCTAAATGAAACTGGGCTTAGATACCAAAGGGCCTTTTTACTAAAGTGTGCTAAGTGGCTATCACATGTTTTTAGCACACAACAGCTATCCGTGCAGAGCTGCAGTAACTATTACCATGCAGGCATGACAATTACCATGCATTAATTCCCACTGTAACTGCATGCTGGGGCAGGGATTGTGCAGGTTAGGGGGTAGAGAGTTGAGAGCACATAGCATGCACTGTCAATGTTGCAAGTAGCGTGGGTGCACTCAGGGCCGGCCCAGCTTCTGCCAATTCTGCTGCTGCTTTTGGAATACTGCTGATGGCACTGCTGCTGCCCACCTCCCCCTCCCAAGACAGAATCGGCAGCAGCTGAATGGAGGGGGGGGGGGCAGCGAGGCTGCGGTTTCTGCCTAAGGTGCCAGAAACCCTTGGGCCGGCCCTGGGTGCATTTAATACCTCCTCAAAGGGTGGCTGACTTCACCGCCAACAGTTACCATGGAGATTTTGAACTTACCACATGTTAATTTTAGTGCTAAATGTGTGTTAATTGCAAAACCCTAACACACTCTAGTAAAAAAAACCTTTAAGTGTTGAATCGAGTGCTTTGATCAATTTTATTTAATGAAATTTAAAACATTCCTATACCATACCTTTCGCCTAGAAAGAGCATACAGGGCAAAGAGATGCTATATAGCTGACTTTTTGGTCTAGCGGTTAGTACCCTGAATTATCGAGCATGACGCCTCACTTTGGCTCTCAGTTCTGGTTTCTATTACATAAAGTAGGAGATAGTATGAGATGCGCTATATGCCAACTTGTTTGTGTTTACTATTACTTTCCCTGTACTGAGCTGTCAGAACAAAGATCAAACTGAGGTCTATTGCTTGGTATTTTAAAGTACTAACCATAAGACCAGAATGCTAGCTGTAACAACAGCTCTTTCACCACTGCGTACCCTCTCCAAACAGATATATGATGATTGCTTTTTCTGGAATGTTCAACTAATATCAGTGAATTTCTGCAAATCTCATACAATGTTGTTTGGTTTATTAATGTCATAATTTTTCTTTCAGTAAAACATTATATTTGTGATGACTTGACTCACAGCTTTGTAATCAATTTCTGCTAATTAAGTCTAAATAGACCATCCATCTGGTCTAGCTGGCTGAGGAAATATTTGCTTGAAATGTCATACAGTCTATCCATATAAACTAGCATTTGAGAAAGTATCCTTATAAGTGCATGATCTTTCTTATGTGCATTGTCTTTCCTTTTTAAATTATGCCTTACAAAATTGAATGTTCTGCACGCACTAAGTATCGGAGGAAACAAGACCGTCTCTTTGTTGAAACTTCTTGTGTGTCACCTCCAAACAGCAATTTCTTAATTACAAACAAAGGTAGATAAAATTTAAAACTATGGAGGTCATTTTGGAAAGGCTTGCATTGCATCTGTATTTGTAAATAGCGCTTTTCTTACAAACAGAAGGCCCTGTGTGTACAAGTAGCAAGTTTTGAAAAGTGCATGCCCAACAGAAAGCACATTTTTTTCAGGACACGTTCAGACCACAGTTTGGGTGGGCTAAAAACTACAGGGGTTATTTTAGAAGCCCTATTCATGTTTTAAACATGTCAGTGGTGCCAGAAAAACATGGGAGCCATAGAGACGTGCAGAACATGACTTTGGAAAGGCCCTGAGCTGCACATTTCTGCACCAGACATGTTGATCTTTGCATGTCTTCACCAGAAACATTTGGTGGCTTTTCCAGGCATGCTGCACATCTATGATGTATTTCTCAAATGCCCGGAGACTGGCATGTTTATAATTTCCACCCTGCACATCTCTACCTGCTATACATCACAAATAAGAAGGGCACTTTGCTGTCTTTTGGGACTGCCTGTGGGATTGGCAATTGAAGGAGTTTAGCTTGTGAGTTATTGGCTTCTACTTGTCATCTACTTGTAGATGACTTTGAGCTACCCTATCTGTCCCTGTTAGAAACAGCCCCACCCCATAAACTCCTATATGTTCAAACTCCCTGATCCTCTTCCCCCATGCTGTGTAAATTTCACACTGTGTTCATCACACCAAAGTCCTTGCTGTGTCAGTGGTTTTATTGCCTAGGTACTCATTAACTAGTGTTTGTATGTGCCTAGTGTCACATCCAGCTTCTACATCTCTGTACAATTCCCTGCTGACTGTGTGTGTGCCTGTCTGTGTGGTGTGGTGTGGTGTTTGCGTGTGCCTGTTTGTGTGGTGTGGTATGGTTTGGTGTGTGTGTGCGCGCATGTGTCTGGGGAGGGGGGTGTGTGGGAGTGTGAAGTGCATGTTCTGTGGGTATTAGTGGTAGGAGTCAGAAGGTGATGGGATGGAAGTAATTCGATGCAGATTATGAGACGTAGTTGCCATGGATGACAGTGCTGGCCTTGCTGCATGAGGACAACCAGATCAGGAGAGACACCAAGATCATAAGATCTACAGGTCCAGGACCCAATTTCTAGATGAGCACTGCCTCACTGTTAAGCTTCAATGAGGCAGCCATCTACCATCTCTGCCAGGAGCTAGATCCACTCCTCCACTTCATCATCCAGCCCATGCCTGTCCACCTCACGATCACCACAGCTCTTGTCTTTCTAGCCATTGGCAGTTTCTATCTCTGTTGGCTGCCACTGTAGGACTAAATCAGTCAGTTGTATCACAATGCATCTCCTAGTTCCTGAGGACCTTAAGAGCATAAAAAATACTATACTGGATCATACCAAGGTCAATCAAGCCCAGTATCCTGTTTCTAATAGTGGCCAATCCAGGTCTCAAGTATCTAGCAGGTTCCCTAAAAGGTACATAGGTTTCTCAATGCTTGTCCCAGGGTAAGCAATGGATTTCCCAGGTCCTCTTTAATAATGGTTTATGGACCTTTCCTCCAGGAACTTGTTCAAACCTTTTTAAACCCAGCCTTCTTAACCCATATAGCTGAATATGTAGTCTTCCTATCTCTGTGCACCAGGTGTCCTCCCTGGCCATTTTCAAGTCCAGACTAAAATCCCATCTCTTCACTATTGCTTTCCGTTCCTGTCTTACCCTATCTTGATCTCTCTATCAACATTTGAAATGCGGGGCCCTGTGCAAAAAACATTCTTGCTCAATGGACGGGCCGGCCCTGCCCAGCACATCACTGCAAAGGTTTCCATATCTGCAGCCGCGGTTATGGAAACCTTAGCTTTAGAAGCAGCGCCCCCTGCTAGACATCTGCAGACGTTGACTCGAGTATAAGCCGAGGGGGGCCGTTTTTCAGCACAAAAAATGTGCTGAAAAACTCGGCTTATACTCGAGTATATACGGTATCCTGTTTGCTTCTGTTTTGATTCATGAGCTCCCTGCTGACCATCTGACCCCTAATATAATGTTCCCTCCTCTCCTAATTGTACACATGGCCAGCAGCCTCAGTTGCAATTTTTACACACCTTTCTATGGCCTGAGTATGTGATGACCAGTCTGGAACCACCAGGGGCTTGCTCAGAAATGCCTTGATCTCTGCTGTTGTCATGGTACAGGTAAGAGGAGGCTCAGAGACTCCAGAGCTCCAGTCAACATAAGAACATAAGATATGCCATACTGGGTCAGACCAAGGTCCATCAAGCCCAGTATTCTGTTTCCAACAGTGGCCAATCTAGGTCATATGTACCTAACAGTTTCCCCAAGAGACACAAGTTCCACAATGCTTGTACTGGGTCAAGCATTGATATCTTCGGTCACTTCTTAATAATGGTTTATGGACCTTTCCTCCAGGAACTTGTCCAAACCTTTTTTAAACCCAGCTACACTAACAGCCTTTACTACATCCTCCGGTAACAAATTCCAGAGTTTGATTACACGTTGAGTGAAAAAATATTTTCTTTTATTAGTCTTAAATAGTTTACCCTGTAGCTTCATTGCATGTCCCCTAGTCTTTCTATATTCTGATAAGGTAAACAATCGATCTACGTTTACCCGTTCCACTCCGTTCATTAATTCATAGACTTCTATCATATTTCCCCTCAGCTGTCTCTTTTCCAGGTTAAAGAGCCCTAACCTTTTTAGCCTTTCTTCATAGGAGTATTTGGTGGCTCTTCTCTGTACCTTTTCTAAAATCGCTATATCCTTTTTAAGATACGGTGACCAGAATTGCACACAATATTCAAGGTGCGGTCTCACCATGGAACGATATAGAGGCATTATAATATCTTTTGTTTTATTTTCCATTCCTTTCCTTATCATACCTAGCATTCTATTTGCTCTCTTGGCCGCCGCTGCACACTGGGCCGAGGGTTTTAACATGGTATCCACAATGACGCCTAAATCTTTTTCCTGGGTGGTGGTTCCTAATGTGGAACCTTGCATCGTGTAACCATAGTTTGGGTTGTTCTTCCCTAGGTGCATAACCTTGCACTTGTCCACATTAAATTTCATCTGCCATTTTGATGCCCAGTCTTCCAATTTATCAAGATCCTCTTGCAATTTTTCACAATCCTCTTGGGTTTTAACAACTTTAAATAGTTTTGTGTCATCTGCAAATTTGATAACCTCACTCGTTATTCCATTTTCCAGGTCATTTATGAATATGTCAAAAAGCAGCGGACCCAGCACAGATCCCTGGGGTACACCACTATTCACTATTCAAGTAATTGGGTGAGTGCAGTTGCCTCAGTGTTGATGGATGCTGTTTTCCTGGATCTCACACTGCTGTCTCCAAAGTGAGTCCCCTCATCCCTTTCACCTCTTATCTTCAATATCTTCTCCGCTGCATCTCCTCTTTCCTTTTCCTCTTCACTGCACAACATAGCTTGCAGAACAGACTCACTGTAACAATACCAAACTGACCTTCTCACTGTAGGCATGACTATCTTCCTTATCTCTTCACACTGTTCTTTCAACAGTTGCAGCTGGAAAAGGAGATGCCTGGGACCTTGTGTATTTATTTTTATATTGAGGCAGTTCACCATGTAAACCCCAACACAGAATTCTACAATCATTTTGACAAAATCTACATTTGACAGAACTCTACAATCATTATGACAAAATCCACAAAATACCCTCCAATTCCCCACTTCCTCATCTACATCTCCCCCTACCCAATTCTCCCCCCTCATCCATACCTCCTCTTCTACCCTCTCCTCCTTCCCTACGATCTCCAAAGATGAAACAGCATTCCTTCTTTCCTCCTCCAAACCCACCAACTGTTCCTCTGACCCCATCTCCACCCATCTCCTACACCCCATCTCCTCTTCCATTGTCTTGTCCCCTCCATCTCTCATATTCTCAACCTTTCACTCTCCACTGCTACTGTCCCCGCCAACTTCAAACATGCTGTTGTTACACCTCTCCTCAAGAAACCCTCACTCGATCCCACCTGTCCCTCTAACTATCGACCCATCTCCCTCCTTCCCTTCATATCTAAACTACTAGAATGAGCAGTACACCGCCGCTGCCTCAACTTCCTCACCTCCCAGGCCCTCCTGGACCCACTACAATCCGGCTTCTGTCCCCTACACTCCACTGAAATGTCTCTTACAAAAGTCTCCAATGACTTGTTCCTGGCTAAATCTAAGGGTCTGTACTCTATCCTCATCCTTCTCGACCTCTCCGCTGCCTTTGACACTGTTGACCACAATCTTCTCCTCACCACCCTCTCCTCACTTGTTTTCAAGGGATCCGTATTATCCTAGTTCTCCTCCTACCTCTCCCATCGCTCCTTTAGCATATGCTCCGGTGGTTCCTCCTACTCCCCCACCCCGCTCCATGTCGGTGTACCCCAGGGATCCGTCTTAGGCCCCCTCCTTTTCTCCCTCTATACCCAATCCCTTGGCGCGCTTATCTCCTCCCATGGCTTTCAGTACCATCTCTATGCTGATGACTCCCAAATCTACCTGTCTACACCTAATATCTCTCCAGCAATCCAGACCAAGATCTCTGCCTGCCTTTCTGACATCGCTACCTGGAATTTTCACCACCGCTTAAAACTAAACATGGCCAAGACCAAACTCCTGGTCTTTCCCCCCAACTCCTCCCCTCCTCTTCCCCCTTTCTCAATCTCCGTGGCTGGATCTACGATCCTTCCTGTTCCCTCGGCCCGCAATGTAGGGGTTATCTTCGACACCTCTCTCTCCTTCTCAACACATAACCAGCTTGTAGCTAAGACCTGCCGCTTCTTTCTCTACAACATTAGCAAAATCCGCCACTTCCTTTCTGAACACACTACCAAAATGCTTATCCACTCCTTAATCTCCTCTCACCTTGACTACTGCAACTTACTCCTTGCTGGTCTCCCCGCGAGTCATCTCTTTCCCCTTCAATCTATACAAAACCATGCTGCTCAACTTATCTTCTGCCAGTCTCGCCATGCCCACACTACTCCCCTTCTCAAGTCGCTTCACTGGTTCCCTATCCAATTCCGCGTCCAATTCAAACTTCTCCTACTGACCTATAAGTGCATTCACTCTGCAGCCCCTCTGTACCTCTCATTTCTTATCTCTCCATACATCCCCTCTCGGCAACTTTGCTCCCCTAACAAATTACTTCTTTCTAGGCATTTCACTCGCACCACTAACTCCCGACTTCGCTCCTTTCACCTTGCTGCTCCTTACGCGTGAAACAGCCTACCTCTCCCCATACACCAGGTACCCTCTCTGGCTCTCTTCAAATCCAGGTTGAAAACCCACCTCTTCACAATTGCTTTCAGATCCTGACTTCCACCCCTTATCTTAACCTGACTCCGGTCAATTTTCATGACTGAGTTGTAAGACCACATTGTGCTTTGCACCGTATTGACTACTGCTCTGTATTGTCTTGTTTTTGACTAATGCTCTGTATTGTCTTGACTAGATTGTAAGTTCCAATGAGCATGACTCTGACGAGCAGGGACTGTCTCTTGTATGTTTATCTGTACAGTGCTGCGTGTGTGGTGCTATATAAGTGCTCAATAGTAGTAATAGTAGTAGCAGTAGTAATTTTTAAGTTTTTCAGATTCTTTCCTTTCAGATTATGCTTGGAAATCCATATACTCATGAACCTTAGAGCTGTTGTAAGTCATCTGCTATGTGACACAGGTCCTATTTCCAATAGTAATTTGCGTATTTTTGCGTAGTTTGTGTATAGGTAGGTAAACAACATATTACACAAAATTTAAAGCTAGTTGTTGATTTGCCACATGAAATTGTACCATTTTTTCACTAGTGCTTTTTAAATTATGACATCTTCAACATTGACACACCCTAATATGCAGCCTCCTCACAGACTGTGCAGCAGAGACAGTAAACCATGATATAATTTCATGAAGTGGATGGATTTACATCAGTGCTGGGTGTGATTGCACACTTGTGGCTCTCAGGCTCCCATGAGGGAGGGAGGCCCCTTAAAGGAACAAAAGTCATTCCATTCCCCCAACATGTAGGTCATATGTAATGAGCTGAGGGGAGATAACAGACATATTCCCTCAATTTTCAGGATCCTGCCATGATGCCTTCATCTTCACCCACTCTGGAACCTTTAAGATGTTTGAGAACAGAGAAATCACTGGTAAATGTCTGCTAGGTAAGCCTTGTACCAGCCCACTTCCCCACCCAGACATATGAATGCATGGAGGCACCCCTTTTCTTTGGGAGATGCAGAATCTGACAGACAGAGGCCAGGTCTGCACTGTGCGCATCTACATGAAGCATCCTAGTGCTGTAACCCAACATGTATCTATTCTCTCCCTTTAGGCTATCTACTGAGAAAGTGTCTCCTGACCTCCATCATGGTACCACAGACACAGGCAGAAGAGTACTACAACAAGGCAGATATGCACATGTGAGCAATCATTGAATGAGCCTTTGACCAACTCAAGAGTCATGTCCAGTGCCTTGACCAATCTAAGGTGAACTGCTCTACAGCCCAGCCAGGGTATGTGAGATCTTCATGACCTGCTACATGCTCCACAATCTGGCATTGAGGTGCCAACAATTCCTCCCTGAAGAACAGGACACCACAGACTAAGACCATGTTGCTGATGCAAAAGGGCTAAGGCATGAGGAGACTAGGCAACCATACCAATTAGGTGTAGCAGCAAGAGACAGCCTCATATATAAACATATCATTTGAAGGTTTGTGTTTTATTTATAAATGCAAAAAACTGAAAAGTAATGTGCTTATTTTCTACCATCCCTCTTCCAACCCAAAGCCCCTCCCAACCTGCACCCCACTCACCAGCACCAGCCATAAACACTCTCTTCCACCTTCAGTGCTCCCACCTACCCACCAGTGACATTCTTGTATACCACCTTTCCCCCAACATCCTATTCCCATCCCCTAACAGCAGCTCTGTGAAATCCCTCCCCTATAACAAGCACACTGGCAAGTCCAATAAACTCCCACTCACTCAGCTCCACTATCTATACCCCACAAGTCAGACCCCTGTCTCCTCCAAAACCCACCCTACAACAGACACCATTACCCCAAAAGGATGGCCATGGGAATATAGACCTATTTCTTCCCATATCCTCATTCCTGAACCCTGCCCTTCTGTATCTTACCTCTATGTTGGCATGTGGTTGTGCTGGCTGAGGACTCACTGGACTATGAGGAGCTGTCAGAGACAAAAGCTTGCATAACTGGCCATTGTAAGCCCTTATGGAATGGGAGAAAACACAAGTGGTCCCTCCTACCATGTGGCATTGATCCTAATAAGTTGGAAGATAGGGGAGGTGGCTGTGCAGATGGAGGCACTGGGATGGCAGAGTTGAAGGTGGGTTTGGAGTATTTAGAGCCCATGGAAATGTGGCCACAGATAGTACTATGGTGGTGGCAAGAGTAGGAGAGACCATGGCTTATAATGCCATGTATTACTGCAGGGACCTGTTCAGCTGCATGAAGGAATCATCTAAGTATTCTTTGTCCTGTAGCTGTCTCTCATGGAATTTGATGTGATGCTCCTGGAGGGTGATGGACCATCCCATCAATTGCAGTTTTTCAGCACACTGATCCTAGTGTTGCATATTTTGCTGCAGGAGTTGTTCAGTGCAGCACAGAAGTACTGAGACTGGCAGTGAATGCTTGGTTGGTTCTGGTTGTCATCTTCCCCTGCATCCTTTGCAGCTGCATTGTTATTGTCAAAGGGATAGTGAGGCAAACAATGAAGATTAGCCATCTCTATGATATTTCTTCCTCCACCACCTGGGCAGTGGCACTGGTAACATTCTTGACAAGCTGCTACTCCTAATCTCCCATGGATGGAGTCTAACTACCATGACCTTCAATGTCACATACTCTACAGGTCCAAGGCAAGGCACATATTCCACAGTGTACATTAGGAATGTGTATGATCCAGGGTTAGTATCTGAAGTGTTGACTGCACACATCCCATCATCACATCTACAGCAAAGCACATACACCAATATCCCAGAGATTTGTGCTGACCCCAACCTACAGCAGATGTTGCAATCTGAACAGTGACTAGTATGTAGAACAATGGTAGTTGGGAAAGAGAAAGGTGAAGAGCATGGTGCCATGCTAGATGACATGACTCAAAGGGATATGGCAGTGGCAGAAGCCACTTACACACCATCATAGCAGAGGATCCTGGATGTGGCCTATGTGTCCCTTGGAGACCCCTTTCAAATGCCCACATAGTCTATATGTAGTAATGTGGCACTGTGAGGTGTGGTGTCTGGCCACTGCAGACACTCTTTGTTTGTTATAATCTCTGCACACACAGTATACCCAAGTGACGAGGATATCAGAGCAGTGGGCTTCCAGTGCAGTTGACGAGTCAGGGGATGCAGGGACAATCATATGTGTCTGTCAAATACTTTTGGTGACTGACCAGATCTCCCCCATTGCATGCATTGAACCTCTGATAGATGCCCAGTCAGAGTTTGTTTTTAATGGGCACTCACACACACACACCATTATAGACCAGGAACACTCTCTAGTGTTTGGTCATTTCCCACAACAGGAGTTCCAGCTCCCCTGGCAGAAGTTCTTCTTCTTGGTGAAGAGTCTTTGCTTTGGAGCCATGGCAAGGCCTTCAACAGTAATGACCACAGCCTTGCATGTCTATCTTGCTATGATATGCGCATGCAAAAGAGTGGCACCTACACATATCAAATTTGAATGTGTATCTTTCTGAAATGGGCTGCAGCTGGGCATTTTTATAGGATATACATGTGTGCATAAGCCATTTTAGAAGCAGAAGAGACACTACTATAAACTGGTAGTTCAGAGCGCTAGCTCTCAGGTCATTGGCATTCAAAAGATTTGGGAACATGACACTGGGGAAGTTCCTTCTCCAGAAAATTGGATAAAATTCTGGAGTAAGATAAATAGGGTTTCTCAATCTTCCTCTTTCTCACAAGTCTTATACTTCTTTGCACACAGAGTGCACTTTACTCCGGTAAAGGTCACTAAATGGGATAAGGCAGCTGGGAATGAGTGTTGGTCTTATCGGGGAGATGTCGGCACTTTGAGACATGTGGTGTATGATTGCTCTAACATTCAGTCTTATTGGGTTTCAATATGGAATCACATTCGATACAGGGATTCCGGGCCACTCTCTCCTGGTCTGTGGTCGTTTTTAGATCAGCAATTGACATCTCGTCTTTACAGAGGGATTGTCAGTTTTTATTTGACTTCATGTTGGGAGTGGCCCTACATCTCATTATTTCTAACTGGAAACAGGCAGCAGAGCTTAGTTGGCATGAATGGTGGATCCGCTTATGCTTATGCTGAAAATATGAGCAAATGCCACAGTGTGGTAGACCCCTTGCACCATCCACTTTTCTCAAGTGGAAACCTATACAGAATTACATCTCTAAAACATGATATGAGATATAATAAGGGGTAATTAGTTAAATCTTTTCGCTTTTTAGGTAGTGGAGTATTTGCTATTGCATTGCCCTTGTAAGCTTTACAGACCCTCAGTTGTTTATTTTCTTTATATAGCCTTTGATGATCGCACGATGATGGGAGGAACAGGGTGGGGTGAGGTGTGAATAGCCTTTCCTTTTTTTTTTGTTACAGAGAAGTGTTATGTATTTTGATTTATAGTAATGTGGTTTTCTTTTCTTTTGTATTTTGTTGGGAAATATAAATAAAGAAGTTAAAAAAAAAGAAAAAAAGAAAGGGGTCACATAAGAGTTGGAGGATGAAGCTGAGAAACTCATGAAAATAGGAGACCCACCCTTATACAACTCTGCATCTAGCCACATATCCGCACCCCCTATAGCTTTATTTATTTAACAGTATTTCTATACCGCCTTATCCTACAATCAAGGCGGTATATCAAGGCCTCTAATCAGGGGCGGCCCAAGGGGGGTGCGGGGCCATGTGCGGAGACTCGGTGCGGGGCCTCATTTGCATAAGTGGCCTTATTTGCATAAATATTTGCATAATGTTACCATACACTAACTTTTAGTAAACATGTCTCTTAATGAGTGTATGGATAAAGAAAGACTAAAAGATTTCTACATTACTATAATCCAGTGCCAACCGCCAGGCACATTAGGAACTACTACAAACGCTGCCCATTTAGAACCCATAGCAAACCCGCTGTATCCTGACAGCATTACCAGGACTCACAAAGCACCAGTCCCTACCTATCAAAAGGAAACACTGCAAATATTAAACCAGTACATTTCAGAGAATACTGGGGAAAGAGAACAAGTGGCAATGTCAAATAGGAATTACATAAACAGAATACCTCAGCTCAGTTACACATGCAGAACATAGACCATCACCAAACAAGGAATCGCAATTTAGAAACAGGAAGGCAATAATTTAAACTGGGAACCCCAAAAGCCAAACTTGGAATGTACAACAACACTGTAGAAATAAAACTATAAATCAATTTCCTCTTGTACCAAACAAAGCGCAGACGTTAATGATGCACATTTCCCAGAACTTTCATATTCCAGTTAATAAATTCAAAATAAAGAGATATATTTCTACCTTTTGTGCATTTTTTTTCAGTTGCAATTGCTCCAGCCACTTTCTTCTGGTTTCTTCATGTTTTCTGCTAACTCTCCATCGTCTGCTGTCCATTTGTCCTTTCTTCTCTCTTCTAGTTTTCTTTCCATCCTCTCTCTCTACATCTGCTTTAACATACTAATCTTTATCCTTTTGCTCTTTCCTCATTCTTATTTCATCCACACAAATTTTACCCCTCCATCCTCAATCCCCACTTACTCTCCCAATACCCGGCCAATTGTAGATTTTTCATCCCTCCCACACAAAATATTTTTCCCCTCTCCATTTTACTCTCCCAGCCCCATCCCATTCTAATCCTCCCCCAACATCAGCTCCCTTCTAGTTCCAGTCTCACCCAGCATCCATTCCCTTCTAGTCCCTGCATCAGCCCATTTCCAGTCCTAGCCCCCCATCAACCCATTTCCAGTCCTAGCTCCCCCATCCATTTTCAGTCTGAGTCCCTTCATCAGCTCATTTCCAATCCTAGCCCCCCATCAGCCCATTTCTAGTCATTTCCTAGCCCCACCATCAGCCCATGTCAAATCCTAGCTCCCCTCCACTCAGCCCAATTCCAGTCCAAGCCCCCCCATGAGCCTACTTCCAGTCCTAGCCCCTCCATGAGTCCATTTCAATTCAAGCCCCCACCACAGCCCATTTCCAATCTTAGCTCCCCCCAACAGCCCATTTCCAGTCCTATCCTAGCTGCTCCATCAGCCCATTTTCAGTTCTAGCTCCCTTCCCTCACAGCCCATTTCCATTCCAAGCTCCCTCCCCATCAGCTATTTGCAGTTCAAGCCTCCCCGTCCACTCAGTCCATTTCCAGTCATAGCAATCCCCCAACCCATTACCAGTCCTAGACCCCATCAACCCATTTTCAGTTTAAGCCCCCCCCTATAACCCATTACCAGTCCTAACCCCCCATCAGCCCACTTCCAGTCTTAACCCCATCAGCCCATTTCCAGTCAGCCCCCCATAGCCCATTGCCAGTCCTAACCCCCCCCATCAGCCCACAGCCCATTACTAGTCCTAACCACATCAGCCCACCTCAAGTCCTAACCCCTCCCCATCAGCCCTTTTCCTGTCCTAGCGCCCCCATAGCCCATTAGCAGTCCTAACCCCCCCCATAGCCCATTAGCAATCCTAACCCCCATCACCCTATTTCCAGACAGCCCCCATCAGCCCACAGCCCATTACCAGTCTTAACCCCCCCCAGCCCATTTCCAGTCCTAACCCCCCATCACCCCATTTCCAGTCAGCCTCCATCAACCCCCAGCCCATTACCAGTCTTAACCCCCCCAGCCCATTACCAGTCTTAACCCCCCCAGCCCATTTCCAGTCAGCCTCCATCAGCCCCAGCCCATTAGCAGTCTTAACCCCCCCCAGCCCATTTCCAGTCCTAACCCCTCCCCAGCCCATTTCCAGTCAGCCTCCATCAGCCCCAGCCCATTTCCAGTCCTAGCCCCCCCTCCAGCCCATTTCCAGTCAGCCTCCATCAGTCCCAGCCCATTTGCAGACCTAACCCCCCCCCCCCTTGCACATTTCCAGTCCTAACCCCCCCCCTTGCACATTTCCAGTCCTAACCCCCCCCTTGCACATTTCCAGTCCTAACCCCCCATCACCCCATTTCCAGACAGCCTCCATCAGCCCCCCCCCCTTCCCTTCCCTTCCCTTCCCTTCCCTTCCGGCAAATTTAAAAACAAAAACCTGGCTCTAGCTTCTGCCGCGTCCGTCGCAGCAGCGGCAGAATGGCGTGTCCCGCGGGGCCCCCTCTCCACGTCGAGCCCTCTGCAAGGGCTTTCAGATTCGCGAAGGGAGAGTGCTCCCTCGCGTCTCTGTAAAGCCCGCAGGGGCTAATGGGAAATTTCCCATCAGCCCCTCGCGTCTAAAGGGGCTGATGGGAAATTTCCCATTAGCCCCTGCGGGCTTTACAGAGACGCGAGGGAGCACAACTCTCCCTTCGCGAATCTGAAAGCCCTTGCAGAGGGCTCGAAGAGGAGAAGGGGCCCCGCGGGACACGCCATTCTGCCGCTGCTGCGACGGACGCGGCAGCGGCAGCAGCTAGAGCCAGGTTTTTGTTTTTAAATGTAATAAAAAAAAAAGCAGAATGTTCTTTGCGCGGGGCCCCCTGAAACGCGGGGCCCTGTGCAAAAAACATTCTTGCTCAATGGACGGGCCGGCCCTGCCTCTAATGCCAGGTTCCCATAACAAAACTGGCCTTCAAAGCCACATATGTGCCCAAAGACTGAACCTACAAGGAGCAGAACCATCGGCCCATGAAGGTGTGTTCTGACAAAATAGTGAAAAGTAGTACAGCATAGGGTCAAAATATTGGCAGAGAGTGTACATGCCATGCAGCATTGACATCCACATTAGTATAGAGTAGTTGATGTACAGGTAGGAGTGCCATGTATGTTCTAGTTCCATGTAAGTTGCATCCCGTCATGGGCTCTTGATAGCACTACATTGTCGCCTTAACTGATTATGTTGAATAACTGGACATTAGCATCCCAGGTCCCAAAGCAGTGATCAGAAGACCTCAAACTTCCTGGTCAGTGTCCGTAGGGAAAAATAGCAGATTGACTAGATAGCCTAATGAGAAATTGTCATTTGTAGCTAGCTTGCTGTAAGCTATTGATGTGCATCATAGCACTAAACAGGGCCCATATGTTTTGCATCAGCAGTGGCAGCTGCACCATTTTCACCACTACCACCTCCTCCTCTACCTGTGGCCATTTCCAGGCCTGAGGCCACTGAGAAGGACACCATGACCACCACCAGCATCATGATGGAGGAAGAATGTTCTTTATTATGTTACCTGCAAAAAGTTTCAAATGTTCCATGTACTAAGACTAGACATGCATATTGGTCATGTCTTGTGCTCATTTGTTCATAGGAAAATGTGGTAGGGAAGTTCTGGAGGCTAAATTTAAGCTTTTAGGTAGGAAGTTGAAATCCAGAACTTCCAGGATAGCGTTCTCCGAAATGCTTCCTGTTCCACGTGCAGGACCCAAAAGACAGGCAGAGCTCCGGAGTCTCAATGCGTGGATGAGACAATGGTGCAAGGATGAGGGTTTTGGATTTGTTAGGAACTGGGGAACATTCTGGGGAAAGGGGGGGCTCTTCCGAAGGGATGGGCTTCACCTTAATCAGGATGGGACCAGACTGCTGGCATTAACCTTTAAAAAAGAGATAGAGAAGCTTTTAAACTAGAAAATAGGGGAAAGCCGACAGTCACCCAGGAGCGCATGGTTCGGACAAAGGTATCCTTGAAGGATACTACCAAAAACAGTGAGGTTCCAAAAGGGAGTATAGTAGCCCAAATGCCCTTGAGTAAGGAGCAGACAGAGCATAAAGATTCCCAATTACCCATGCCTACCAATAGCCAGATTAATATTAATAAAATTAATAAAATACAGTCACTAAAATGCTTGTATGCCAATGCTAGAAGTCTAAACAATAAGATGGGAGAATTAGAATATATAGCACTAAATGAGAGGTTAGATATGATTGCACTCTCAGAGACATGGTGGAAGGAGGATAACCAGTGGGACACTGTGATACCTGGATACAAACTATATCGTAATGATAGAGCTGAACAAATTGGTGGAGGGGTTGCACTCTATGTTAAAGAGGGCATTGAGTCAGAAAGGATTAAAGTTTTGCAGGGAACACAATTTGCTGTAGAATCTCTATGGATTGAAATTCCATTTATGAAAGGGAAGGTGATGGCAGTGGGAGTATACTATCGACCGCCTGGCCAGAATGAACAAATGGATGATGAAATGCTCAAAGAAATCAAGGAAGCTAACAAAAGCCACAACAGAGTAGTAATAATGGGTGATTTCAATTACCCCGGTATCGACTGGGACAGTCTCACAGCAGGACAAGCTAAAGAGATAAAGTTTCTAGATGAAATAAATGACTGCTTCTTGGAGCAGCTGATTCATGAACCGACCAGAGGGGAAGCCATACTGGACCTAGTCCTTAGTGGAACGCCAGATCTGGTGCAAGAAATAAGGGTGTTGGGACCACTTGGCAATAGTGATCATAGTATGATCATGTTTGATTTAATCAGTGGAGGACAGATAGTAAAGGAATCCACAGTACTACCTTTTAACTTTCAAAAGGGAGACTATGATAGAATGAGGAATATAGTTCGGAAAAAACTAAAAGGAGCGGTTCCAAAGGTTAAAGACTTACAGCAAGCTTGGGTGTTATTTAAAAATACTATCCTCGAAGCCCAGACCAGCTGTATTCCACGCATTAAGAAAAGTGGAAGAAAGTCCAAAAAACTGCCAGCATGGTTTAAAGGTGAGGTCAGAGAGGCTGTTGCTGCCAAAAGAGCAACCTTCAGGACATGGAAAAAAGAGCCAAATGATGAAAACTGGAAACAACACAAGCACTGGCAAGTTAAATGCAAAGCATTGATAAGGCAGGCAAAGCGGGAATTTGAGAAGAAACTTGCTACGGAAGCAAAAACACGAAATAAAGACTTTTTCAAGTACATTCGTAGCAAAAGGCCTGTGAGAGAGTCAATTGGACCATTAGATGATAGAGGGGTAAAAGGGGCAGTAAGAGGGGACAAGGCTATAGCAGAGAGACTGAATGAATTCTTTGCTTCGGTCTTTACTGAGGAAGATGTAGGGATGTTACCCAAGACTGAAGGGGTATTTAAAGGTGATACTGCAGAGGAATTGAGAGAAATATCGCTACACCGGGAAGATATATTACAACTATTTGATAAACTGAATAGTAACAAATCACCTGGACCGGATGGTATACATCCCAGAGTGTTGACAGAACTGAAATATGAGATTGCAGACCTGCTATTGGTAATCTGTGAACTTTCATTAAAATCATCTGTAATACCTGAAGATTGGAGGGTCGCCAACGTAACACCAATTTTTAAAAAGGGTTCCAGGGGTGACCCGGGAAATTACAGACCGGTGAGCCTGACGTCAGTACCAGGGAAAATGGTAGAAACCATCATAAAGAACAAAATTACACAGCATGTAGATAGCCATGGCCTAATGGGAGACAGCCAACATGGCTTTAGACAAGGAAGATCTTGTCTTACTAATCTGATCTGTTTTTTTGAAGGTGTGCATAAACAGGTAGACAAAGGTGAGTCGGTTGATATGGTGTATCTGGACTTTCAGAAAGCTTTTGACAAGGTCCCCCATCAGAGACTTTTGGCAAAGCTAAAAAGTCATGGGATAGGAGGCAGTGTACTATTGTGGATCGGGAACTGGTTAAAAGATAGAAAGCAGAGGGTAGGGCTAAATGGCCAATATTCCCAATGGAAAAAGGTGAATAGTGGAGTACCCCAGGGATCTGTACTGGGTCCCCTACTTTTTGACATATTCATAAATGACCTGGAAAAAGGAATAACTAGTGAGGTTATCAAATTTGCAGATGACACAAAACTGTTTAAAGTTGTTAAAACCCAAGAGGATTGTGGAAAACTGCAGGAGGATCTGGATAAATTGGAAGACTGGGCATCCAAATGGCAGATGAAATTTAATGTGGACAAGTGCAAAGTTATGCACCTAGGAAAGAACAACCCACACTATAGTTACACGATGCAAGGCTCCACATTAGAAACCACCACCCAGGAAAAAGATTTAGGAGTCATCGTGGATAACATGTTAAAACCCTCCGCCCAGTGTGCAGCGGCGGCCAAGAAAGCAAATAGAATGCTAGGTATCATAAGGAAAGGGATGGAGAATAAAACAAAGGATATTATAATGCCTCTGTATCGCTCCATGGTACGACCGCACCTTGAATATTGTGTGCAATTCTGGTCACCGTATCTTAAAAAGGACATAGAGTTATTAGAAAAAGTACAGAGAAGAGCCACCAAATTGGTGAAGGGGATGGAAGGCTACTCCTATGAAGAGAGGCTAAAAAGGTTAGGGCTCTTTAACCTGGAAAAGAGACGGCTGAGGGGAGATATGATAGAGGTCTATAAATTAATGAATGGAGTGGAACGGATAAACGTGGATCAATTGTTTACGCTATCAGAATATAGAAGGACTAGGGGACATGTAATGAAGCTACAGGGTAAACTATTTAAGACAAATAAGAGAAAATATTTCTTCACTCAACGTGTAATCAAACTCTGGAATCTGTTACCGGAGGATGTAGTAAGGGCTGTTAGTATAGCTGGGTTTAAAAAAGGTTTGGACAAGTTCCTGGAGGAAAGGTCCATAAACCACTATTAAAAAGGGACCCAGGATATCAATGCTTGACCTAGTACAAGCACTGCAGAACCTGTGTCTTTTGGGGAAACTGCTAGGTACGTATGACCTAGATTGGCCACTGTTGGAAACAGGATACTGGGCTTGATGGACCTCGGTCTGACCCAGTATGGCATTTCTTATGTTCTTATGTTCATTGTAAACCACATCCGATCCTTGGGAGGATGTGGTATAAAAGTGTTTGTTAAAATAAATAAGAAAGCATCAGCAACAGCAGTGCTTCGCCATTCGAGGGGTCTCCCAACTTGGAGGATAACAGAGGAGAGGATAAAGTCACCACCAATACGGGCCACAGCTCAAATGAGAAGGAAGAGGAAGTGAAGTCTCTGTCTCTTCACACTAATGCTGGAAAGACAGCAGGGACTATGGCAGGCCAGGGGCTTCCCAACTGCAGCCCAGTGAGTACAAAATTGTTGCTATCTCTGAGAGGCAGTGACACTTATGGATATGGAGGACATTGAGGGGAAGTTTCTGGCTGTAGAGAATGTAGAAGGGGAAGTTGTAATGTTGAAGGACATAGAGAGGGGAGTTAAACTAGTATGTGGGGAATGAGAAGAGGCAGATGGACAGGCTGGGGATCAACTAGAGTTTATGGTGACCCAACCAGTCCAGATGGGTTCCTATGAGGTCACCTGGGAGTTTGAGGACCCCAAATTCCTGCTGCATCTGACATCCCTGTGATCGGAGGTAGAGTATGTCAGTGCT
The DNA here is from genome assembly GCA_033557465.1 of Ichthyophis bannanicus. Taxonomy (NCBI): domain Eukaryota; kingdom Metazoa; phylum Chordata; class Amphibia; order Gymnophiona; family Ichthyophiidae; genus Ichthyophis; species Ichthyophis bannanicus. The sequence goes on from CM066032.1 coordinate 430,587,841, forward strand.
TAGTTATGGTCACAAGTTCCCAGGACTTCATAGTGATCCATGTGGAAGGGCTGAGAGCAGAGACACATGCCATTCAATAGGCTCTCAATCAACTGTTTGCACGTATCTCTGCTTCAGCTGCTCCAAACAAGGAGAGGGAGAGTGAGGAATAGCCAACAAAATTTGTTTTAGAGGGGTTGGGGTTTGCACATACTATAGGACTAACATTTGTTACTATTTTGTGATTCAGGTGGCCCAGGTTGTCCACAGAAATAAACATGATTATTTTTTCCTCTGTGCACTTTGTGGTGTTTGATGATGTGCATACTTAAATCTCTTTTGCTATGCTGCTATCCACTGCCTGTTGCCTAACTTGTGCCATTTGGCCCTGGCCAGGGGCATGTGAGTAGCTATATGCCCATTATGGGAGTCTATCTGCATGTGTCCACATGCCTATATGGAATGTGTAGTGCATTTGTGTAAGGAACACACAACTTCCATGTCTACTTTGACCCTGCAATGTGGACACTTTCAACAGCCACTTTCAGCAATGCAGCCCCAAATAGGATGTCTGTGTCACCTCCTGTAGACAATCCAAACATTACACATGGAGGTCATGTGATTCCACAGATGCCTTTTGGGAGGCCAGCATTCCCAGTGACTGGGTGGACATACCACCAACAGCACTAGCTTGTTACAGTTTTGCAGCCACACCATGGCAAAATGGGGATACCTAGCCAAAATTGTCTCCCCAACAAGGAGTAGAGATCCCCAATATAGTACCCATCTATCACAACTAGTTACCTGGCTGTTAAAAGTTGTATGGGTTCTTCAGTCATCCTCTCTCTCTAACATCAGGAATTGCCCAAAGCATGGGGCCAATATCATCTGCTGGATGATTCAGGGGATGTGTTGTCCCATGGGCACTGATATAGGTATGCAGACATAGATTCTATGGAAGCCTACCTAGACCAGCAGGCACAATATGTCTTGTATGGCACACCATATCCCAAGAACATAGGATAGTAAGTGTCTAGATAGGCCCTATATAGTGATGGTTCCAGTGCCAGGCATTAGCCATGCCTGAACATGACAGCATACAATCTGTTTGAATTTCCAAACCTTAATAATGGTTTATGAACCTTACCTCCAAAAACTTGGCCAAACCATTTTAAACCCAGCTACACTTACAACTTTAACTACATCCTCCAGTAATGAATTCCAGAGTTTGATTATGCATTGAGTGAAAAAATATTTTCTCTTAGTCTTAAACGGGTTACACTGTAGCTTCATTGCCTGTCCCCTAGTCTTTCTACTTTTTGATGGCACTAAACAATCAATCTATGTTTACCCGTTCCACTCCATTCATTAATTTATAGACCTCTATCATATTTCCCCTCAGCCGTCTTTTTTTCAGGTTGAAGAGCCTTAACCTTTTAAGCCTCTCCTCATAGGGGTTTTCCTCATAGTGGGTTTTTGATTGGGGTTTATTTCTGCTGAAGCATTCTACAGATAGCAATTATGTTATATTGGCAGACCAGATGGAGGCTTGGAGGTCACTTCTGTGTAGTGTCTCCTTGGATGCCCTTCTGGGTCTGGGACCAGCCTGGCTGGAGTCTTCTCAAGCTCAGGCTCTGTCGGTCCTTGTCAGTTTGGCACCTGATGCCTCCGCCTTGAGAGGCAAGGTGTTAGTGGGTAGGATTTCCCTCCTTTCACCCCAGCAAACTCTCTCAAAAAACACTGCTGTGAACAAGGCTGGCTTAAATACTAATAACAATTTATTTACAAGTACAAACAGCAAGTATTGGGTTGGTAATAATAGCAGTATAACAACCAATAGTGGGATATGTGATTCAAGCAAGTAGGGTGAAATAACAGCATTTCTCTTTGCCCACAGCCTCAAGTCTCACCTCCTGCTGGAGCTCTGGACCGATGACTGCTTGTGAAGAGAGAGGTTTTACAGTTCTGTCCAATTGCTGAGGCTGTAGCCTTGGCTTCACCTCCTACAAGCTCTCCTTCAATCAGGAGAAAGTTTTTGAACTTCTGTCTAATCAGGAACAACTGTTGCAGCTGATCTGCAACTGGACCACCTAGGTCTTGTGGCTCCTAATCCAGAATGGACTCTCTGCCACTGCAGCTGCTGCATGAGTTGAGCTACCGCTGCAGCTCGCAAGCCTGGATTAGGCTCTCCAGAGTTTCTCCACTGCCATCTCCACTCCCTGGGTTGGGAGGAAACCATCCACCCCATCTTCACTCCTACCCCCAATGGGGTCTGTAGGAGGCTCTCTGCTGGCATCTTCACTCTGAGCCTTTCTAGGCTCCCAAGAAACTTTCCAGCACCATCTTCAGGAAGGGACGATTTTGTAGATTAAGAAGTTTAACAGCCTCTAAATCCTAAACTCCTTCATCTCTCCTCATGCTCTTTCCATCTCTCCTCATGCTCTTTCCTCTTTTTTTTTCCTTTGCAAAATACCAGCACCTGTTTATCTGATAACATTGCTCTTAGGGTGTGCAATTTCCACTGGCCCCAGTATTTACTTCTCCATCTTCGGTCTGTGTTTTATTCCCCTACACTATTCCCTATAGATTTAAAAGTTAAATCTTTTTTTTTTAGTGCCATCAAGTCAGTGTTGACTCATAACAACCCAGCTACCTCTGGGTTTTCTTGGCAATGTATCACCAGAAGTAGATTGCCAGCCTTTTCTTCTGAGGCAATAGGAGGGTAAAGTGACTTGCCCAAAGTCACAAGGAGTGCCAGTGGGAATCAAGCCCTTGATCTTCTGGGAACTAGGCAGTTGCTCTAACCACTAGGCTACACCTCCACTCCACCAAATCTTACTAATAGATATAAATATGAACAAATATTACCCTTGTTCCTTCAGCACAGGCAGTGATTTGCATAACCTTCTAAATGCTTACTTTCCAGCTCTGCTATCACAGTGACCATTACTGCAGGCTGTTCCTTTAATGATGTCCCTCATCTGACCTCTTTAGCAGAATAAAGTGACCATTTACCTTTATCCCAGGTTACTTAACACACTTTCAAACACCTACCTGTAAGGGGGAGGGGGGTCATTTGTATAGCATGGTGGTGACTTCCTCTGTGACCATATGAGCCAGGTTTGACAGAACATTCCACTGCTATTAGTCTGTGCATCAGGCTGTGCAATTGATTACAAGATAAGAGACAAGAAGGAAAGGGTTGTCAGGCATGACTGCCTCCTGTCAATGCAGAATTCTTGGAACAGAGTAATTCAGCAAATTGTTGTCAGTTTGGGTGGGGGAACCTGACAGGATGATTCTTTACTTGCCATGAAATGCAGTGAGAATCTGTTCACTGACTTCTGAGCTGTAACTTGTCTGGCTATAGCAGGATATCAAGATGCATGGTTCAATTTAACTGGCTTCTCTTTCAGTGAGTTTTAGTTTACTGAACGGAAGTAGCAATAGAATATAAGGGAAGGTTTGTCAAGACTCATGTAAGGATCTCCATCATCCATTCTAACTTGGTATTTGAATTTTGATATTTAATTGCATTTGTTTTTCAAATGAAGGCCATTCTGTTCTGTGCCAAAAGAATGTATTATAAATCACAATGAGAACAATTCTGCAAATGTGAGAGAGAATATTGGACATTTTAACTGGTTGTTTTTCTTTTAAATCATATTCTAGTAACTAGTGAAATTTTGAACAAATGAAACAGGTGTATTTATTAGGTAATCACAGTCCGTTATATCTCAAGAAGAGTTATGTTTTGGTACAGTAGGTATTTTCTTCTCCATGAAGGTTTACAATTTAAGTTTGTACCTGAGGCAATGGAAAATTAAGGGCCTTGCCCAAGGTCACAAGAAGTGGCAATGAAATTTGAAACCTGGCCCTCACCCTTCTGTTCTAATCATTAGGCAATTTATCCATGCCAGAGAGCCTCTTGAGTTATCTTGAGGGGCATAGCTGCATCCCATGTTTCCTAGAATATTTCCTGATAAGGGAAAAATAAAGTTTTTCAAGGCCTTACACTTATGGAATGTCATCTTATGCCTTCTTCCAGTTGAAATGAATCAATTGCCACACTGAAAAATATTTTAAAATAAATACTTTTGTTGGTGTACTTGATGCAAGTGAATGATCTGGCATACAGTACCTTTAATTCTGCTGCAATTCATATAGTGGATTAAAAAGAAAACACTCAAAAATCTTCAAAAGAGTCACATCTAGGGGTAATTTCATGAAGCATTTTAGATGTGGCAGAGGCTTTAATGGAATTGCATGGGGCTATATGTATGACTACATGTTTAATTTATATGCAGAACAAATCAAACGAGAAGCAGGACTGCATGAAGATAACCGAGGTGTAAAGCTTGGTGGAAGACTTGTCAACAACCTTTGTTACGTTGATGATACCATACTACTGGCTGCAAGTGAAGATGATCTGAAACATTTGTTCCTTGATCTTGAGAAGCAGTTTTAAAATGGGCCTGACCTTAACGTAAAGAAGACAAAGATCCTCATATCTGGCAAAATCAATGTTCATCATTGATGAAATAGTTGGCAACTTTAACTTGCCTGGATCAACAAAGAAACAACAAGCAGTCAAGAAATCTGATGACACATTGCTCTCTATAGAATGGCAATGAAGGACCTAGATAAGATTCTCAAAAGAAGAGATGTCTCTCTCCATACAAAAATGTGGCTTGTCCAAGTCATGCTATTTTCAATAATGTCATATGGAAGCAAAAGTTGGACAGTGAACAAGATAGACAGGAAGAAAATTGATGCCTTTGAATTATGATGCTGGTGAACAATACTGTGTATATGATGACCTGCCTGAAGAACAAACTAGTCAGTACTAGAGGAGATAAAACCTAAGCTTTTGTTTAGAAGATTGGATGACAAGACTTCAACTTTCATACTTTGGACACATCATGCAAAGAGAGAGAGAGAGAGAGAGATCATTAGAGAAAGACATCATGCTTGGCAAGGTTGAAGGTCAACACAAAAGTGTAAGGCCAGCGATGAGATGGATCTATACAATACAGTAACAGCAGCTATGGATGCCACTCTATCAACAATGAGCCGTCTGACTGAAGACTGAACACAGTTTAGGACAACTATCCAGAGGGTTGCCATGAGTCGACACTGACTTGACAGCACTTAACAACAACAACATCAACAACATATTGTCGTGACCCTCGCCTGGGCCAAAGGCTTACAGGCATAGGGCTGCCAATGTTTGTCCTTAAATAAAGAGTTACTATCCTTGTCTCCAGCAGGGAACTCTGGGACTTATAGTTGATTCCTTTTTCTCAAAGACAAAGTAGTGTGAGACCATTGGCTTTAAGGCAAAACAAGAATTTTATTTAGGTTCCCATAAGCACTAAGGTTCAACGCAGACATAAGGATTATTCTCCAAGTAAATAATAACAGGAAGCATATGCAACTGAAACTGAAGAAACTGAAAGAACCTTTAAACATGTGCAGCCGTTTTCAGCAAAAAAACATTTCAGCAAGTAAATCACACCTTCCTTTGTTCATCCAGCACAGCTAAATTTCTTCATTTTATCCTGTGCTGCTTCAGTTATCAAACTCTAGGTTAAGCAAGGGTTATTTACCTTAGAAGAAGTTCCTGGTATTCACATGGCTAGGTAAAACCCTGCTTATCAAAAGCTTCTTCTGTTAACACTTTTTATTACCGTCTTTCAAACTTCCTTTTTACACAAAGAACAGTCCATAGGAGACTCCTCCATAACAGAATCCTGCCCAAAGGAGTCAATTTGCATTTCTTCCTGCGCTACGAAATGCTTGTCTGTCTCTGGGTTTTCATTAACTCCTTCAAGCTTACTGTTCTTTAGGAACTTCTGAATTTCCTTCCACAGCTGCTCTCCCTGATATGGAATATTTGTACCTTGAGAGTAGGGCTTCTTTCCCTGGATCAATTGCCTCAATGCTGCAATCGTGTTCAACTCTGGTTCTCTGCCCTCGGCTGGGTTCTGGTCACTTCCAGTTGTAACCATATTCACCCACCTTCTGGCAGCTTGAATTCTCTGAGCTGGCTCACGAACACTCTGTACTGCAATCGGTTCCTCGTTGTCAGCAACTCTCCCAGCCACCCATCTGCTGGTTTCTGAATTAAGAGTACCTCTCTTACAAGGACTGCTTCCTCTGTTGCTGCTTCCTTTCTTGCTGGAGCCATTCTCCAACTTGAAGTCAAACTTCCCACTTCTCCTTTTCCTCTCCTCTGAACAGGGCTTATAAAGCTGTTTCCTAACTAACACTCCCCTCTGCACAGGTGATTATCATTACCCTCCAAGCCTGCACTTACGTTTGAGCTTGGGTGTGGCTTGGCTTCAGCAACTACGTGCTTCTTTCCTTTGCCTGTAGTCTGAACCCTGTGAATACCTTGCCTGTCTCTCCCCTTAAAGGCATATTCACTGTTTTCTTCTGTTTCCATCGGCTCAGCACAGCTCTCATCATCACAATATATATATGAAAATTACCTGTTAAAAGATCACACATTCTTTTGCCCAGTCCAAACTTAGTTTGGGAGGAAAGAAACAGAGTTATAAAATACGTGGGTACACATATAGAATACACACAAATTTACAGCATCTTTTGAAAAAGGTATAAATTGGTGCATACACATTTCTGCACAATCTGGGCTGGTTCCGGGTGCCTAGTTTATAAAAAACGTATAGAGCTTGATCCCATAACATGCATATCTGGCCTGTGGACACATCTAAAATTAAAAATGGGCCTGGTTTGAACCTAATTCCGCATCTACGGGTCTGGATATGCCCGCAGGTCCAGAATTGGGGAAATAGATATGTTCGGCACTACACATGCAAACGCTATCCAGCTGGCCCATGCACTCATCCACAGCAGGGCCCATGCACAGGTGCAGGCATGGCCCATGCAATATAATGGAGAAAATGTCACCATCAATATTATCAGATGCCAATAAACATTGTGGATGTCCCCATACCTGCCGTATTCAGAAAAGTTACACATTTCGGATCCTCCCCATGCCCACGATGTACCAGTGGATTCCATGCCCCTCAGAAAAAAAAGTGGAACTCCTAAGCTGCTCATCATAGATAGTAGTTTGCTGATGCACACTAGTCATAAATACCAATGGGAAATCACAGCTTCTGTAACCTGTCCTCCTCGTGCCCTGAAAAGTGCTAGGTAATCCCAGTGCAGCCCAATATGGTATACAAGAATGTAAATATGAACATGTACAGTATATCAGGACATACCTTGCATCTAATGCTACGTGACATTAGGAACTGCCCCCTGTGATTCCTGCCCTGGTCATCTCTATAAATACGCTTTAAATTGCAAGGGGTGGACCCTTACCAAGTGCATAAAACCCAGAACTAACCTTGCAATTCCCCAAAGAATGCATAATATTGCTGAGCTACAAATATATGCCTTTTTCATGCCTATGGCCTATAAGTGCACTCATTCTGCTGATCCACACTACAATTTCCCTCTTATCTCTCCCTACACCCCTGCATGGGAACTTCGTTCTTCTATCTGTGCCTTCTCCTACTGCCAAATCTAGAGGCATTGTTCCTTTCACCTTGCTGCTCCTTATGCCTGGAAAAAACTACCTGAGTCTATATGTCAGGTTTCATCTCTGGCCCTTATCAAATCCAGACTGAGAGCTCACCTCTTCATTGCTGCTGTTTTATCTAATCTGCCTAAGCCCCCTTGTGTTTCCTGACCATGTTCCCTGGATGTATCCTGTCCACAGCTTTGTTGTCTGTTTGACTAGATTGCAAGCTCCACTGAGAAGGGACCTTCTTTTATGTGTGCCTGTGCAGCACTGCGTATGCTTTGTAGTGCTATACAAATGATCGGAAGTAGTATTAGTGGTAGTAGTAGGACCTTCTGGCTATAGCATCTGAGGCTCTTCTATCTGGGCACTGGAATTTCTCACAGCAGCTACAGCTGTCCCATCGTGGCATATGTCGGTCTGTATACATCCGCTATCTGTGGAGCAACCCATTTATCTTCCCACAGTCTGCTTTGTGGCACTGCTCCCCTGGTCAGGCATCTGTGGGCATGGGAGGGGAGATCCCTGTGCCATCACACCAAGTTGCCGGACTTCAAATATATCATCACTCTCACAGCTCTCATTGATCCAGGCCTGGGTAGGGATGTAGTCCACATGGTACAATCCAGGGAACATTGGCACAACATCAGTCATGTCTCCCAGTTCCTGGCGCAGTGGATATATGGCTGCCCTATCACACTGCCTACAATATCAGATCTTTTTAGAATACCCTCTCAAAAATACTCTAGAAGGAAACTGCATAGGTTCCCTATGGCTAAATGTCAAAACATATCCCTGTTAATAAGGAGTCCTCAGAATAAGAGCATTCAGCAGTGCAAACAGCACTAATACATGTTCAAAGGTAACACCATTTGTCCCACGAAATGTGCATTATGGGCATGCCTTTGTACTGTTTTCACTGTTGAATTCTATAAACGGGGGTGCTTGTTGTGAAAGTTCCACAATCTTGGCAAGGACATTAATTTACTTGACCTGCAAAGGATTGTGGGTCTTGTAGTACAATCACACAAACCTAGCCGTTTAACAAGAATAAAGAATTTTAGTTGCTCAAGTGTAAAGCAGAAAACAGATTTTATTTATGGGGTGTTATTCCCTTGCACAGATATGCTTGGTAACATCAACAGGATAATTTCTCCAAGAGTTTTACTCAGGAAACAAAACAAATAAGACAACTGACTTACTTATGCAACAACTTAGTAAAGACCTTGATGGAACAGAAAAGGTCTTTCTTCTAGCCCCTGCTAATAAACTTTCTTAGCAGTGCTGGAATGAAAAATAAACCCAAAAGGAAAATTCTCTTTATCAAAAAAAAAAAACAGCTTTCTTCTTTTCACACAGAGAAGAAGCTTTTTCCAAAAGTCCCACGTGCACTTGTGCCTTGCTTTAATCACAGGTGCTTAACCAGCTGCAAACCATTGCTGGTCCACTCTCCACGTGGCTCCAACTTTCCCCAAAGCTTTCTCTCAAAGAAACTTTTCTGGGAAGCTAAAAATCAGTACAGTTCCTTTGGGTGTTTGATCCTTATCTGAGGATTACTTTAGAACAGCAGCTTAGAAAGAGAACAATCCATACATTCAACTTCCTCATCTGATATTTCCCCTTGCTCTTGAAATATCATAGGATCACTTTCATACACTGGCTCAGAGGATTTCTCTAACTGATCTCTACCAGGATAGAAACTGTTTCGCGGCCGTCTTCCTTGTGCAAAGCTAGGGAACAGATCAGAGTTCATACCTGAGATCACATTGCCATTAGGCTTCCTCTCTGGGTATTTTGGCCAGTAGGTAGCAAAGCTTCTGTGCCCAGCTCTCCAGTCAGAATCCCTGGATTTCAGGTCTCTTTTCCCATACCTCCTTAAATAGGTATTAGAGCTCCTTCTTTCTTTAGATGCAGCCGTCTCCCTTACAGGTGCTGTCCGAGGGTTCCTGGCTGTATATCTCCAAGCCTCTGGCTTCTTCCAGTCCAATGAAGAATGCTTGCCCCAGGAATCTCTCCCAGCATACGTACTGCCTTGGGCTCCTTTCTTAGACCTTCTGGATGTCTTGCTGTTCTTCCTTCTGTTCACGATCAGTCTCTCCTTCTCCAGCTCCCGTTGCTGTCCTTGCTGTCTTTGCTCTCCTTGCTCTCCTTGCTGTTGCTGTCTGTCTGATAAATTTCTTCTAGCTTTAAAGTGCCTAGATGGCCGCTCCACCCTAGCACACTGCAGGTGTTCTGAATTAAGCCCTGCCCTAGAAGATGTGTGATTAGGGATTACATTATTGCTTCTCTGATTAGGCACACGTTTCCCTACTTCAGCTCTCCTAGAGGCTTTCTGTAAACCAGTGCATTCTGGGTCTGGTAGTCCTTTAGGTAAACACTCTGTTTTAGTGCTTTTACCAGCCATCACAGGTTGCTTATTCAGAGCCAATTCACCTCTTGTATTATTTCCTCCTGAACTATGATAAGCTTCCTTATCACAATGCCCTTATTCGGAGGGTCCCTTATTATCGATAGGGATTTTTTTTTTTTTTTGGCATTTAGCTATAATGAACCCTCTCTGATTTTAACTGCCTGATCACAGTGGCACCTGGTGACGCTGCGGTCAGCCAAATGGTCCAGGTTTTGGCCAGGTTTTCATGTCCCCCCTGAACTTCAGATGGGTACACCAGATCCCCACCATGCACTCCTCAAACCACACATACACACATACTCTCACTTTGTCACAAAAACATAATTCTGCCAAAAAGATTCCCTGAACTTACACATAACAAGTATGATATAACATAATAGCATGGGGTATCAGGACTAAATATATGATCTCTGTTTCTCACCCAAACAAGAATCCTTTCCCTGTTCATGACCATACTATCCCTACATCAGTAGTCCCATTTTCAGAACACGGGGATAGTTAGGGTCCCTTAGATTTGCTGCTTTAGGACAAACAGCACATTTACATTGAGCCAGAATAAATGCTTTTGCTCTTTTTAATATTTCTGTAAGGGTCTTTATTAATGTATCTATAATTTCTAATCTTCCCTCAGCTCTGCTCTCTGTACCTCAAAACTACATCTTGTGATTTTCCAGACTGCAGTCACACCAGTTCAAAACATACTTTCACTACCATTCTTCAATATGGGACACATTGCAGAGAAGAACATAATTTTTTTTAAGTCCTAGCCTTATTTCACATTTCAGGAATAACATGGACGTGTCTGGGGAAGACTTCATACATACATGGGCCTTTCCTGAATATGCTTTATATGTCTCCACAGGCATATTCTGAGATCCTTGTGCTAGCGCCATGGACGTGCATGACAGCAGTGATTCAGAATATGGTTGGGGATGTTTGCGGCAGAAACATCCCCGCTGCACATACATACCCTTTATTTGTGTTCTGTAATACCCCCCATAGGCACCTACTGTATGTTGCTTTTATAAAATAGACAAAATAGCAACTTTTGTCCTATATTCAGGGAAACATTTCAAAAACAAAAACGTATCCAAACTCCCTGATAGTCACAATTCATTTTACCTAAATTTTAAATTTTGATTAGTGGACAGAGTAATAGGCGTTCTTCTCACCATTATAACAACAAATCCATCATGGTTCACACTTTTAAAACTTTTTTTTGGCAAATAAGACAGTCCCATATAAAACCCATCAAATCATTATATATCTTGGTTGGAGAAACAGACAGCTAGCAAATACTTATCGGAAGTTTGTAATTCATCGCATTCATCTCCATTTTGTCTATCTTCCATATCTATCTTGAAAAGGATGCCGCCGGCGGGAAGAGATCACACACACAGCCATTGTAGAGCTCCCCGATCGGGGTCGAGTGCCTGAGTGGGATCCCTCCCACTCAGAGGCTCCAGCCCAATCGGGGCTGTGGGAGGCAGAGGAAGCATCTTCAAAAGGATGCCGCCGGCGGGAAGAGACCACACACGTAGCCATCGTAGAGCCCCCCGATCGGGGTCGAGCGCCTGAGCGGGACTCCTCCCGCTCAGAGGCTCCAGCCCAGTCGGGGCTGTGGGAGGCAGAGGAAGCATCTTCAAAAGGACGCCGCTGGCAGGTGTGACTGCGCCGGGCGAGCCCACGCCTGAGGGCATTGCCAGAGGGCCCTTTGGCGTGGCCCTTAGGCGCAGACCAAGTAGCGGCCAATGATCAGCGTTCCGGGCCACCTTACATGCATATTGCCTCTGCTGCCTGCTACATTACCCAGACAATCTATTGCTTGTAAGTTAATCCTGCTACCCTGCCTGGACAATCCATTGCTTGTAAGTTAATTCTGCTACCTTGCCTGGACAATCCATTGCTTGTAAGTTAATTCTGCTACCTTGCCTGGACAATTCATTGCTTGTAAGTTAATTCTGCTACCTTTTCTAGACAATCCATTGCCTGTAGATTAATTCTGCTACCTTGCCTGAACAACCCACTGCTGGTATATTAATTGCATAGAATTTGCTACCCACTGTTTGCATTGTTTGCATTACAAACAACTCATGCTGCATAACTTACTAACTCTATTAACTCCACTACTACCTCATAGCTAGACTGCTAACCAAGCACAAGTAACACAATACAACCACAAGCAACACAACACACAGAATAAAGACACCACTACCAATGCAGAACTGCACCTATATGACCCAACTCAAGTTGAACCCAGGTCAGCAAACCACAAACCTAATCCCAGGTCAGTAAAATACAAATTACAAAATGCACTACACTACTCACTACCTCATGGCCTACCTCACACTCATCCATATGTTCTCACCCTGCACACATAACATCAGACTCAACGAGCAAATCCCCTTGATCAACCTACATACCACCCAACCCAGATGCACACCAGCATCACACCTATCCAAAGAATGCCAACAACCAAAGCATACAGCCCACAAACTATACAATACTACATGTGATACACCCACACACCACACAAATAATGCACACAAACCCAATCATAACAACAAACATCAGGTATGCTCTTCTAAACGCCAGATCAATCAGGAACAAACCAAATACTATCCTTGACCTCATCCATGACAAGAAGCTGGATATAATATGCATCACTGAGACCTGACTAGACGACTCAGACCAGGTCATATTAAACCAAGTCACCCCAACAGGATACTCGGCATTTAACTGCATCAGAGCACAAAAGAGAAGAGGAGGAGTATTAATACTTACCAGAAAAGAATACAGATTCAAAACAATTGCCACGACTAACACAATCGAATCTAACGCACTCACTATAGCCAACAAGTACCTAAGCATCTCCCTCACATACAGACCACCTGGAACCACAACTGAACATCTATCCACAGTAATCAAAACAATATGCACACATAACAGAAGACACAAACCTCTCATTGCACTAGGAGACTACAACCTAACATCCGTACCCACCAGAGAAACCACAACGTTCTTAAAAGCCATGGAGTCATTAAAATACTGCCAGACAATCAATGCCCCAACGCACCAGCATGGTACAACTCCGGACATGGTCTTCATGCCAATGCAATTAGTGGAACAGAACAAGACCACAAAACCAACAATCAAGCCAGTCCCTTGGTCAGACCACCATGTGATTGAATTCACCATGACCCTGAACAACCCCGCCCAATGCAAAGAAGATGAAAGAACAACTAGACGGTTCAAAACATTTAACAGAGACTCATTCATAAACAAAATCACTCCACAACTTCAACAGAAACATGACACCCTTGACCTTAACATAAAAGAATGGAACACAATAATATCCAACACAACATCTGCCCCAGCTATCAAAAAAACACAAACACACAAGAGATCCAACGCCCCATGGTACTCACATGAAGTCAGAGTTGCAAAACGCACACTCAGATGACTGGAAAGAAAATGGAGACAGAACAAATCACACATCCTCCTAACCCAATACAGAGACAAACAACAGGAAATATAACAATCTAATAAATGAGCGTAAACAGCAACACCATACCAACCTAATCATGAAATCTACTAATAGACCAAGAGAACTCTTTAGCATTGTCCAAAACCTCACCAAAGATGACACGCAACAAGGCACCCACCATCTTGACCCACAAAAATATGCAGACTACATGAATTCAAAAAACACCAACCAAATATGCTCTACTACACCACAACCAAACGATCATACGATAAAAAAACAACATAAAAAATGGGAGCACTTCACCATACCAACAAAGCAGCAAGTAGAAGACATTATATCTGGACTAAACACAACAAATTCACCATTAGACCCATGCCCAGTGATGTGGCTCAAAGCTACAAAAAGCCAACTCTCTCATCACATTCAAAAAATTGTCAAAGATTCACTTCAACAAGGATACATACCGCAACCCCTAAAGCACGCAATGATATGACCAATACTTAAAAGTAGCAATCTGAGCCCCTCCAAACCAAAATCATACTGTCCCATCTCCAGCCTGCCATTCCTTGCTAAAATCGTGGAAAAGGCAGTAAAAGGGCAACTACAGGACCATATTGATATAAATACCCCACTAGAATACATCAGCATGGATTTAAGCCCCAACATGGCGTGGAAACACTACTAAACTCCCTCTTTGACAATCTCCTAAGAGGCATGGACAACATAAAAAACGGCTTCCTGCTAGTGTTCATGGACATCTCGGCGGCCTTCGACACTGTGTCCCACACCAAGCTATTGCAACACTTACAACAAATAGGACTATGCAAGAACACCCTGAAGTGATTTACATCATACTTGGAAGGACGAATGCAACAAGTCAAATGCGACCAAAAGAAATCACTGCAATTCCCCGTCACTCAGGGAATACCTCAGGGCTCAGCCCTATCATCAATGCTCTTTAACATCTACATACAGCCCATATGCAACATCAGGCACCACAATCTTCACTATCACATTTATGCTGACGACATCATGGTATACACTCCAATCAACCTACTAGCACTAAAAACCACAACAATAACCAAATGCCTCGAAGACATGAATGACTGGCTCATAGCCAACAACTTAACGGTCAACTACGATAAAACTGAGGCAATGTTCGTCACCAGGAACCCCACCTTCATACCTCCACAAACTATCAACATCCTAGACAAACACATAACAGTCAAAGAAGAAGTTAGGTATCTGGGTATCACACTAGACAGAGCTCTGAACCTGAAATCCCACATCACCAAAACCACAAACAAGTTCTATCAACAATTAAAAACAATCAGACAAATCAAACCAATGCTCCGTCAGGACCATTTCCGCATAGTGTGCCAAGCACTCATTACACCACTGCTTGATTATAGAAACTCACTATATCAAGGCCTTCCTTAGCAGACACTCCACCCACTACAGATGGTACAAAACACCACAGCACGCATCATTACAGACACACCAAGGATTGAGCACATCACCCCCGTCCTACAGCAACTGCACTGGCTCCCAATGCTGGCAAGAGCTAAATACAAAACAATCATGATCATCTTCAAAGTCATTCACCACCTCTCAGCAGACGTACTCCAAAACGTTATAACAAGGGATATCAGCAACAGACCAAGAAGAACCAATAATGACAACATGATCGGCACACCTGCAGGCTATACAAAACCAAACAAACAACTTCAAAAAGAGCACCATCACTACTGGCATCCACACTATGGAACTCCCTCCCAATGAACCTGAGGGCACTAGATGACCTCACAGACTTCCGCAAAGACCTCAAAACATTTTTATTCATAGAAACATATGAGCATCCAGGCAACATCCCATACCCAAACTGATATACTACTTCCGCCACCAACTAAGCATGCACCCATCCTATCCACACATGCAAGTTTATCATACCGCATTATTAAATACCCTCATGTTAAATGTTACCTTCATTTGTACTGTCTAAATGCTATTAAGTAACTGTACTGTCTAATTGTTTACACGTACCCTAATGTTAAATGTAACCCTCCAATTGTGATGTGACATGACCACCTTCATTGAAGGATAAGGTGGCATACAAACTGTCTAAATAAATAAATAAATCGTCCGACTTGGCACCTCAATTTTCATATGATATCTGCATCAGAGAAATACTCTCCTTTTTTTGTCCACTTCTTTTGACCCTCTCACATTGCAACAGCAAATTAAACATCATCTTTTCAATCTCCTAATTCAACCCCATGTGGGTATCTTCCAACCCGGAAATCCACTAAAAGTTCTTCAAAAACAAGTACTTTATCATATCTTATATCAGTATCACCTATTCAGTATCCTGATTCAAGCTATGTGGAGTTAACAACATCTAAATACCCATAACTGTTCTTTATAGATCAACATCTCTTAGTGATCATCAAGTCTCCTGTTAAGCTCAACCTTATCAATTATTCTCCAAAGAATATCATCAATTGCACTTCTTTAACCATCCAATATTTTATGAGTAGAGCAAGTTTATTTCTTATTTGAATCCTGTTTTTATGTTCATTGAGCCTAAACTGGATCTTCCTTATTGTATGGCCAAATATAGACAACACGGCAGGGGCACATAGTGGCATAAATTGCAGCGATTTGCAAGTTGTGCTATGGTAAGCCTTAAATGTCCTTTCATCCACAGGATGTTGCCAGCAAGGATGCTCGTAAATTGGCACCAATAACAGTGTCTACAAGCTGAATGGATTTTTTCTTGAGACTCTGATTCAAATCTGGGTATGTATATCTAGTCAACTACTTGCCGATGTTCCACCCTCTTTGATAAGCAATCAAGAGCTCTTTAAAAATACTATGTAATTCATTACATTCATATTTGAAGAGCATTGCATGTACTTCAGCGTATACCAGTGATTATGCATGAGCCTATCAATCTGATTAGATAATGAAACATATGGCATTACATAAATTCTTTCCAGAATTTTGCACGTTTTATATTCTAACAATAATTCTCTGTGTGCAAATTTAGGCCTCTTATAGACTTTATTTATTTGGATAGCCATCTGATTTAAAATGTTTTTTTATCAACTGAGACTCTTTTTTTAAAGTCAGATATAGAAAAGCAGAAATGACAAATCCTAAGAGACTGACTCGTTGTAAAACCTGCCTTCAATTTATAAGGATGACAGCTACAAACTGAAGGTAATTATTATGATCTACTGGTTTCCCATGTAGTGAGATGATCTTGTGTCATATAGATCTATATATCTAAAAATTCAGTTTCAATTTCATGGCAATCCATAATGAACTTTAAATGTCTTTCTAAAAAATTAGTCAGCCCAGTACATTAATCCAGTTCCAGTCTTGATCCAATACACAGCATAATCATATCATCTAAAAACCTCTTCTGAACATACTGAAAATTTTAGACTCAGTAAATATTTATCTTCCAAACAGGCTACTGATGGGTCAAGGGTGGCAAGGATAGATAGATAGAGCTCTCTGTAATTCCCTGAACCAACAGACAGGAATCCAGAAGTGAAGGGGCACACACTGTGTTTGCAGATATCTAGTTCCTGGTCTCTTCATAAAGCCTCAGCAGGAGGTTAGCCCCTTGCCCTGCAACATCAGCCTCTCTCAGCTAATAGTAGCACAGGCTGTTACATTTTATAGACAGATATGGTGTAATGGTCTGTGCTCTCTTTAGCTGAAGGAGGCTGTGTTGCATGTGGAGAGGTTAACTCCTTGCTGAGGCTTTGTGGAGTGACCAGGAACTAGATATTTGTAAGCACATGTGCTTGTCTCTTCCCTTTTGGGCTTTCCTCTGTTGATTAGAGGAACTACAGAGAGCTTTATAGCTCAGTATTTTGCTATACTTTTTAACTCTGTGTTCTCTGACATTTTAATTTATTGCTATTTATTTTATTGTGTGAGTTTGTGCATATTTGTATTTATTTATTTATTTATTTTCTGCTTTTTGAACTCTGGGCTACTGTCTACCTATTGCTTTCTGCATGCAATTGTACTCCCTTATTGTATCTGTTGGTTCTCTCTGTGTCTTTATTTTTCCTTTTACTCTTTAAGTAGAAAATTAACCCTTGCCACCATTACTAAACTTCCAGTTAAGCTTTAATGAATGGTGGAACAGAGCTTTAAGTGGCATTGAGTCATTTGTAGACTCGAAGCGTGCATGTCATGCAGCTCATCTGTTCTGGAGTCATTTGCTGACAAGTGGTTTTTGCTGCCACACTTGAGTTTCCAGATAAGTGCTGGCTTGTCCGACAATTAATTTGAGAGCCTTGCTGGTGTCACTTTGGTGATTTCCTTTTTTTTAGTTCTTTTGACCATTACTAAATTTGGCACATTCCTTCTCTTCTGCTGATGTTTTAAGCCCTTTCATATCTTCCCTCACCCACCCACCCCATGGTCTGAATTTCATAGATAGCCTTCTTCTGACTCATTAACACTATTATTCCCAGGTGCACACCAATTCACAGGGGCTTCCCTTCCTGCCTTATCATATCATATCATATCTGCTCAGATCTGTAGTTCTTCTTCCCCATCCAGTCCCATGACTCCACACTATTTGTTCCTGTTGATGCCAACTCCCCCTATTCTTTTCCCCTCATTCATACAATTTGAAACTATAAGTCCAAATCACCTATTGCCTGTTTTATTCACCTCTTCAGCTATTTTGTCCTCTTCCCTATCATTTGTTCTTGAGTTTCACCATTTTCTTCCTCTTATTCACCCATCTCCACACTGAGAGCACATCACCCTCGTAACCATCATGCATCCTCTTCTCTTCCCTGTACACTCCTTCTTCTTCTCTCATCTAGGGATATTAGTCCCAGTCCTGGCCTCCCTGCATATATCTCTCTCTGCACAGATCCAACTACGACCCCTCTAATCTTATTCATATCCCTCTCATTTCTCCTTCTATTCTTTTCTCATGTGACATGTGGAATGTTTGCTCTGCCTTCAACAAACTTACCCACATTAACAATTTATTTATCTCTAATGTTCTGCATCTTTTTGCTTTAACCAAGAATTGACTTCTCCCTAAAGACTCTGTTTCAGTTATTGCCCTATGTCATGGAAGCTACCTTTTCTCCTATACACTCCGTATTGTTGGCCATGGTGGGGATTTTGGATTGCTGCTCTCTACTTCCTGTAGATTTTGATCCTTTTCTTCCACCTTGGTATTGCTCCTTTTCTTCCTTTTAACTCCATATGATCTGCTTATTGGCCCTACTATCTCTCTAGGTAGTTATTGACCCCCTGGATAAGTCTTTCTCTTTCTTTCTCACTGACTTTGACTTCTGGCTTTCCTTCTTCCTTGAACTATCCTCCCCTTCCCTCATTCTTGAAAATTTTAGCATTCTTATTGATGACCCCTCTGACTATTATGCATTAAAACGTCTTGCCTTAACCTCATCTTTCAACCTCCAGCAGTGTTCTACTGCCCCTACTCAGCAGCATAGTCACTGCCTCAGCCTTGTCATTTTCTCCATCTGCTCGCCGTTAAGCTCCTCCATCTCACTTCTTTCCCTATCTGATCATCATCTGCTGACTTTCAGTCTTATCCATACCCCACCAGTCTCAACCAATTTCCACTAACTTATTTAAGAATATTGAGGCCATTGACCCTTTAGCTCTCTTTCCATGGCTATCTCATCTCCACTGTCAGCCAGTATGTCATCTGAGTCTGTCGATTAGGCAGTGTCTTCTTATAGCACTATACCCTCTTCTACCTTGGATGCTCTCACTTATCCTATTCCACACCCTGTGAGGTGCACTGTACCTCAGCCTTGGTTGACCTCCCGCTTCCCCCCCCCCCCACCACCAAGGCCCAGTCGGGAGGCCAGAAGGACACCTTAAATTACAACACATTGTAGGCTCAAGACCTCTTCCAGCGTCGGCCTCATCAGACCTCCGGGACCTGATTGCAGCATCAGGGGTGGAAGTGGGAGCTCCAGGCCCTTCCCGTTCCCCCCACCAAGGCGCAATCAGGAGGCCAGAAGGACAGTTTAAATTGCAGCATGTTACAGGTGCACCCACACCTGAGGGCCTCGCTAGAGGGCCTTTTGGCGAGGCCCTTAGGCGAGCAACTCTAGGCTGGAGAAAAATGTGATATTGATGACCCCTACTTCATATCAAGCATATTCCACAAATTGTAACCCAACCTTGTAACCAAAGTAATTTCCCCTCCTCTGGCAGCCTATTTGGAGATAGAGAGGTGAGCGTGAAGGACAGCCCCTCCCCGGTCGATTCTACTAGTTCTGATCCGGCTCACACCCTTAGCCACGGAGCCATAATAGCACCAATAGGACATGCTCATAAAAAAAGAAGCACCCAATAAACAACTGATAACGCAGAACATACAAACTGTAAGTAATAAAGCAAAATATCATATCTCCACCAAACATTTAATGTTTCATTATTGTTTAATTAAACTCTGATAGATGCTTTGGCAGTGTTACTACTAATTCATGGTGTTAGATTAGCCAAAAATACTGTAAAATTTTGACAATTCACTGGTCATGTGATAAGATTATACTGCTCCTTCTCTCCTTGTTAATACATTTTCAGACGGGTTGCACATTTCAAATTTTAAAGTATATTGCTTTTTGGCTTTTCAAGCTTTGTTAATTCCTAATCTGAGTCAGCTATTTTGATGACTAAATATTCCTCTTGAATACTTCTATGCTATATGATTCACATTTATTTTCTTTTAATCTAAGATGAAACTGATACTATAACCAATCTTCACTGTCATTTACATCAATGTAATACTCTACTTTCCCTCACTTGGTTTGCAGCTTGTTGTGCTGTGAGGACTTGTGTGCATCAGTGATACTGAGGGCTAAGCTATCGGCAGTTTAACTACTGGCAGGGTCTCCCAAGATGGACAGGTATCAGCTGAGGTGCCAGACCAAGACAAACCACCCATCTGGGCAGTAGCAGAATGGGACAGTGTTGGCAGCGGAGGATCACATTTCTGAGACAACGGCAACAACACTAAACTTAAACTGCATGGAGGAAAGGCCTGACAATCTACTTCTGTATCTTGCCATGAAAATCCATATGGGCAGCAGCAGAATAGGATGGTGCTGGCGGGGAGGATCACATTTCTGTGACAACGACAATAGCACTAAACTTAAACTGCGCGGAGGAAAGGCCTGGCAATCTACTTCTGTATCATGCCATGAAAACCCAATGGATAGTCAAAACAAAACAAATTGCACTAGTGCTGGAAGATGAGACCCCCAGGTCAGAAGATACTCAACTAGCTACTGGGGAAGAACTGAAGTCTTCTCAGAGGAAAGCCAGTATTTATGATGTGGTTGGATCAAAGCCCTCGGGACATCTGACTGCTGATGTAGCTGTGCATGAAATGAGAGTCAGAAGCTGTAAAGATGTCTTACATATTGGAACATGGAACATACAAAGCATGAACCAAGCGAAGTTGTAGGTTGTCAAGAATGAAATGGAACGTGTACAGCTTGATCTGTTGGGTGTCAGCGAATTGAAATGGACTGTCATCGGGTACTTTGCATCAGATGATCACATGGTCTACTATGCTGGAAATGAAAGACAAAGTAGAAATGGTGTTGCATTTATAATAAAGAAGAAACTTGCAAGAACTATAATGAAATACAATGCAGTCAGTGAACGCTTAATCTCTATTTGTCTATGAGGAATGCCTATCAGCACAACTATAATTCAAGTATATACCCCAAAAACAGCTGCAGAAGAGGATGGAATTGAGTTTTATGAACAAGTACAAGCTGAAATTGACAGAACATGCAAACAGGATATCCTGATAGTCATGGGTGACTGGAACGCAAAAGCTGGCAACAAAGAAGAAGGCAAAATGGTTGGAAAATATGGACTTGGCAACAAAAATGAAGCTGGAGAAAGACTGATAGAATTCTGCAAGACCAACGATCTATTCATCTCAAACACCTTCTTCCAGCAACACAAGCGGCAACTGTACACATGGATTTCACCCAATGGATTGTACAAAAATCAAATTGACTACATCTGTGGAAGTCAACGATGGAAAATCTCTATAACATAAACAAAGACAAAACCTGGAGCTGACTGTGGTACAGATCACCAACTACTTGGATACTTCAATCTGCCAGCGCTTCAAAGCACACATGCATCCCACTTCATAAATGCCACGTCAGACATAGGATTCCAGCAAGTAGTGCAGATACTAGCGCACAGAAAAGGAAATATATTAGATCTTATATTTCTGCAGAAAAATATCTTGCAGGACATGCTCTATTCCCCACCTAAATCACTCCCTCTACCATGGACAGACCATTTCTTAATAGAATGCATGCTACCTGCATCCTCCCCTTTGCCTGTGACTAATGATTCCAACTCATACCAAAGGAAATTTAAGACCTTTGATAAGGAAACTTTTTTGAATGAGTCCCTCCTGCAGATTGACCCGTCACTTACAGACCTAGATGAGATCCTAGATAATTGGAACATCACTATTTCTAAGGCTGCTCAAGCCCCACCCACACTCAACAAAACAAGACGGACAAACTCTAAAATATGGTACAAGATGGAATTAAGGAATTTAAAACAAAAACTGCAAATGGAGATGCACAAGATCAGAAAATGATAACAGACTATACATGTATACCTTAAAAACATATAAAGAAGCTATAAATAATAGGAAAAAAAGAGTATCACATTACACTGCTCACCAAATTGCTCAATAGACCGAGGGAACTATTCGCTATTGTCAAGTTCTTAACATGAACACCTAATCCGGATGAAGGTCAAATCATCATCTATCCACAATCATTAGCTAATCATTATATGGAAAAACTTAAACCCTCAATTAATGATGATAACTCCAACCCATCAACTGCAACCTCGATAGTCAGGACAAATGGACCAGCTTCCACTTTATAGACCTAAAACAACTCAAAAATATAATCACGAGTATTAATATGAACACTTCACCTACTGACCCTTTTCCAGTCAATTGGTTAAAATCAACAAAAGATGAGTTCTCCCCAACTATCTTAGAGATAGTAAACCACTCATTAAGACAAGGACATATGACCTCTGCATTAAAATAAACTATAATCGGGGGCGGAGCCTGATGCCGAGTGGGACAGATGGGTAGAGCGGAGCACCGGAGGGGCTGAGTTGAATCCTGAAAGATTCCTGCTGCTAGCTCCCATTAAGTTTGGCGGATTCTGTCAGAGTGAAAGGGGGAAAAGTCTGGACCTAAACCCACGCATTTAGAATTTACTGCGGCACCAAATAATAGCACTAAACGCTCTAAGACCGAGCCCCCTTCCCCGCACAAAATGGCGGCCACGTGTGAACAGCCGGAGGCCTTACAAAAAATCGTAGCTGAGATTAAGGGGACAAAGGAGATGGTGAGAGCAAATGGTGAGTCCATGGCCTCAATGCATGATGAGCTGGTGGCGTGGAGGGGGTCTGTTGAAAGGCTTTCCATGCGGAAAGAGCAGCTGGAGCAAACTCTGAAGGTGCATGATGAGCGGCTGCACGAGGTGGACAAGCAGGCCAGGCAAATTCGTATGTTGCAGAAGGAGTTAGAAGATGGGAATAATCGGGCCCGCAGGAACAACATCAGAATTGTGGGGGTTCCGGAGGGAGCAGAGGGGAAAGAGATGGCTGCCTTTTTGCATAAGATGATCCCAACAGCTCTTAATCTCAACTTTGAACTGCCCTTCAAGATTGATAGGGCGCACAGAGTACCCTTGCAGATACAACCTAATAATAAGAGGCCAAGGCCGATTATCCTGCAGATTTTGCAGTACCAGCAGGTTGCGTCAATTATGGATGCGGCATGCTCCCGGTCTCCGGTGGAGTTTGAGGGCCACAGGTTGTTCTTCTTTCCTGACCTGGCGAAATGTACGGTCGATCGCAGAAGAAGCTTCCTGGCATTAAAACCGCGGCTCCAGCATCTACAGGCAAGGTTTGGGCTGCTGTACATGGCCAGAATGCGTGTTACGCTTCAGAATCAGACTAGAACTTTTGAGGAGCCTGAAGCTTTGCGTTTATACCTGGAGGATAAGGAGGCGTCTCAGATGCGGTGAAACACTGTTGGTGAGGTGGTCGCTGTCCTTGTCGGTGGATGTGTCCAGAGTGGAGATACCTGCTAAAGGGACTTTTGTGAGGCCCAGAGGAACTGTTGTTTCACTGATATTGGGGCTGATGGCAGTGGTTGCTCTACATGAGAATTGTTAAAGAGTGTTTTGGTTGGGGATGAGGTGTAGTAGTAAAAGAGGTGTCTCAGATGGAGGGGGAAAGGGTGCTGTGGGTTCTAGAGATGGGGTTCAGGCAGAATTATGGTAAGAGGGATAATGGGGGGAGGAGTGGTCTAGTGGTTAGGACAAGGTACCTCAGGCTGGAGGGCCAGGGGTTCAAGTCCCACCTGGGGACAGCAATCTCAGGCCATAGGGACTGGGATTTCTAGTCCTATAGGCACTCCTTGTGGTCTTGGGCAAGCCACTTAACTCTCCATTGCCCATGTTCCCTGCAAGTATTAGCGTATGTGTCTCATATCCCCTCGTGTTAAATTTATCCCCCAATTGACCGCTTTGACCCGGTGAAAAGCAGGATATAAATACAGCTAAATAAATAAATAAATAAATGGGGTAGTGGGGTTGGCAGGGGTGGGTGAGTTATGGAGTCAGCCCCTCTGCATCTGCCCTGCTTGACGCGAGCTCACCAATTCAGTTTTATGCTCGGAGTTGCCCTCCAGAGTTCACTGGGATAATGTTGGGTTGGGGGTTCAGGTGGGGAATGTGGTTGTTGTTCAGGGAATGTATAAGATGGGGAAATGTGACTAGGCACGTGGGAGAGTTAGTCCTTCCAAAAGGCAATACCAACAGGCTGGAGCTGAGGAGAGTGATAAACAGATAGTATGGCCCCTATTAATGTCCTCTCCTTAAATGTGAAGGGTATAAAGAACCCCATAAAGAGAAAGAAGATAGTTTTGTATGGGAAGCAAGAAGGGGTGGACATTATGCTGCTACAGGAGACTCACTTGAGTGCAAAAGAATCGCTAAAGCTTAACATTAAGCCATTTATGGTGGTGGCCTTTTTGGCGGCAACTAACAAGCGTAATGGTGTTGCTATATTGGTCAAAAAGGCTTGGAACCCAAGTGTATTGCATTTTTGTGCTGATAGTGAGGGGAGGTGGGTTAAGGCAGTAGTTAAGCTGGGAGCCACGGAATTGGTCATTTTCAATGTATAATCCCCTAATGGGGATTGTCCAGAATTTTTCAACTTTTTGGTGAGGGAGGTCAATGTGGTTATGGGTGATCTGCTAACCTTAGGGAGGGATTTTAACCAAGTTATTGATCCACTTATTGACAGGAAGCCGCCCAGATCCGCTAGGCCTCCTAAGGGACAGATAATACTTAACTCACTGATTCAAGAGATGGACTTAGTGGATGTGTGGCGGCTGCAGCACCCCTCAGACATAGATTTTACGTTTTTCTCACCCCCACATCAGTCATTGTCGCGAATTGATTTTCTGTTAGTTTCTAAGAAGTTGATGCCTAGCATAGTTGCCTCCAGTATCAATGCGGCACATGTCTCGGACCATGCGGCGGTCTCAATTGTGTTGGAGGATAAGGAGTTAGCTCCCAACTCTTTCAGATGGGCCTTTGATAGATCCCTCTTAGAGAGGGCAGACGTTTGAGCGGAAATGCAGGCGCAACTGCGGAATATTTTGGTTATAACTCCATTCATGACACTACAGTGTGGGCCTGGTGGGAGGGGTTTAAAGCCACTATAAAAGCTAAAATTATCAGTTTTGGTATAGCACAAGCCAGGCAGTGCAAGGAGCAAGTTCGAGTCATCGATGAGCAGATCAAAGCAGGGGAGCAGATTTTAGTTCACCGGTCGGATCCATGTATATTGTTGCGGTTGCGGCGGCTTCGGTTTAAGTATAATGAGCTTTTGTCGGATGAGGCGGAGCGCAATATTAAATTGCAGAAAGGTGCTTACTATTGGGAAAGTAACAAGGCTGGGCGGATGCTGGCCAACGCACTTAAAACTCGGAGAGAGGCCGGCCGGGTTGCGGCGATACAGGATCCGGTTGGGCACGCGATTGTGGTGTCGGACGTAGAAATAGCAGAGGCCTTCTGAGATTTTTATGCCCAACTTTACACTTCAGAGACTAAATTTGATCAAGAAGAGTTTGATAGGTTGGTAGATGGGGTTCAGAGACCTACTCTGAAAGGGGAAGAGGCGATGTTGTTGGATAGGCTGATTGGTTTGGAAGAGATTTATCAGGCCATAGATACGCTGTCGGCGGGGAAAGCAGCGGGTACGGATGGACTGCCGGCTGAATTCTTTAAGACCTTTTCTAAAGATCTTGTTCCCTTTATGCAGCATTATTTTCAATCATTAGTGGAAGATGCTCCCGTTGTAGGGGTTTTTGCGGCAGCGAATGTGATAGTGTTGGAGAAAGGGGGCAGGGATCCTCAATTGGTTGGGAATTATCGTCCGATTTCCTTATTAAACGCGGATTATAAGATTTATGCCACAGTTTTGGCTCGGCGTTTGTCCAGGGTGATCCCTTTGGTGATTCACCCTGACCAGTGTGGCTTTGTGGAAGGTCGGTCAATGGCGGATAATGCAAGGCTATTCTGTCATGTACTGGCAGAAGCGGGAAATGTGGATAGTCCTTTGGTGGGTCTGTCCTTGGATGCTGAGAAAGAGTTTGATCGTTTAGAGTGGTCCTTTTTGTTCTCGGCCCTTAAATGGTTTGGGATTGGTGAGGGATTCCTTAAGCTGCTTTGAGTATTGTACTCAAGACCAGTAGCTAATATATGCGTTAATGCTATTCAGTCTCGGGAAATATTGTTGGGTTGAGGCACCCGTCAGGGATGCCCTCTCTCCCCATTGCTGTTCAACTTGGCTTTGGAGCCACTGGCGTTGCTATTGCGACAATGTTCAAAGATCCAAGGTGTTCGGTTGGCTACTAAGGAAGTTAAACTTTCGGCATATGCCGATGACCTCTTGTTATTTACTGTTCCAGAGTCTGTGCCGCAGATATTGACGCTAATAGATAAGTATTCGAGACTGTCTGGATATAAGATCAATTGGGAAAAACCGGTGGCTTTTCCGCTTAATTCGCGAGTGCATAGGGAAGATATGAGGGAGTTACCTTTTGTGTGGGAGACACAGATGGTTAAGTACTTGGGGGTGCATTATCGTTACCCGCTGGAGGCCACAATTGAGTATAATACGAATGTGTTGTTAACAAAGGTTCGCAATATGATTTCTGGGTGGTCCCCCTTAGTACTGTCATGGTGGGGTCGCTTAGAGACAATTAAAATGACGATAGCTCCACGGGTTAATTATGTTTTAGAAATGTTGCCTTGCTATCTGCTGAGGCATGTTTACCGGCAGATTGAGAGATTACTTGTGCAGTTCCTGTGGAATAATAAAGTGCCTAGAATAGCCCTTAGAAAGCTGAAATTGGGTAAGGAGCAGGGAGGGGTGAAATTTCCGGATTTTTACCTTTATCATACGGCGTTCCTTCTTAAGCAGGGTTCGTATTGGGCTGGGAGTGATGCAGAGCAGAGACCGGTTTGGCTGGAAATAGAAGAGGCCTTGTTGGAGCCATTCCCAATGCAGTTGTTAATGAGCATGTTGTTTCCGGAAGATAGGAGGTGCTCTAAAATAATAACCAATGCGCAAAGGGCCTTTGGTGTACTGATATCTGGGAGGGGGAAGGTGGAGATAACAGTTTCGGAGCTTCTCCCCTTGTGGTATAATCCTATTTTTAAGATACAAAAAAAAAGTGTTTGCATGGAGTCAGTGGTACTTTAGAAGAGTATGGTCGATTGGTCAATTGGTAGACAAGAGCAACTGGAAGCCGTTTAATAGGTTGCAGCAGGAATATGGTCTCCCGGCAACGCTGTATTTTCAATGGTTGCAACTTATGCATTGTATTAAAAGGACTAAGATAGATATTAAATCACTGTCAAAGGATGGAGGGATTTTTGGTATTGTGCAGGAGGCCAAGAAAAGGGCAGGAGGGCCTCTTATTTTTACAGTCTATTGGGCCAGGGCCCGAATCTTCAGAGGCTGAGTGTATGTCAGATTTGGGAGTTTGAAGTTGGAGTGGCCTTCCCTCCTCTGAAGTGGAATAAATTCTGGACTCGGCAAGTGTGGGTTGCCAAAGCTGCATCGATTACGCAAACCCTATACTTTTTTGCTCATAGGGTCTATTACACCCCAGCACAGCTTAATAGGTGGGACAAAGCTCTGAGTAGTCAATGTTGGTCTTGCCAAAGAGAGGTGGGGACTTTCGCTCATATAGTGCTGGAGTGTTCATGCATAGGAACTTTTTGGGTGGTGGTGTGGGAGCAGATACAAAGCATCCTTGGGGTTAGGACCCCTCTTACTTGGAAGATTCTTAGCTTCCGGTCAATGGCTGGCATCCCGTCTTTACGTAAAGAGTGTTACTTTCTGTAGGATTTTATGTTAGGCATTGCGATATACCTAATTATAGTCAATTGGAAGCATACATATGATGTTCACCCGCAGGCCTGGTGGAATCAGGTCTGTTTATATAGTAAGTATGAGCGGATGCCTAGAAAGGGATATTCCCCTGGTGGGTGCAGTGCCTTTAAGTGGGAGGCTTTGGATGCTTATGTAAGGGGGTCTGGCGATGGATAAGCTACTGCTCCCCTTTTTTGTGATACAAAGTGTGCATCCCTATCACTATGCCCTCGGTCGCTGTGGAGGGACTGAGGGTTGTAGTTTCTTTTCTTTTCTTTTGATATCCTGGTGAGCCTTGTAGGGTGGGGGAGGGGGGAGGAGGGGCTGGGGATGTTTTGTTTTGGTTGTGATATGTTTTATTATGTTTGTATGTATGTTTGGTTTGAAAAATTAAATAAAGATATTAAAAAAAAATAAACTATAATCCGCCCTCTTCTAAAATCAGCTATGGCCGACAAAGACAATCCTTTCTTACAGACCCATCTCAAGGCTGCCGTTTTTAGCTAAGGTTATTTAAAATGTTCTACAGCTCCAGCTGCAAGACTTTATTGAACTAAATGCTCCCTTTGATGAACAGCAACATGGGTTTAAACCTCATCACAGTGTAGAGATACTCATGTTAACCTTTTTGGACAGGCTTATATGTGGTTTGTACAGCACCAAACAAGCATTTATCTTAGTATTAGCCATAAAATTCTCATTACAAGGCTACAGCAAATTAGCATCCAAAATATGGTTATCCAATGGTTCAAGTCATACTGGCCAATTAGCTTCTGCAACTTTCAAACAAGAACAAGGCATTCCACAAGGTTCTTCCCTCTCTGCTCTCCTATTTAATTTTTGTATTCAACCTATATGCAACATCTTCAAAAAGCACAAAGTAAACTATTATTTCTGTGCCAATGATATAATGATGTGTCATCCCATATATACCTCAAATCCAGTTTGCTCTCAAATCCTATCCTGCTTAGATGACATAATTGAATGGCTAAAAGCACACAACCTAAAAATTAACATTAAAAAAAAACAGAAGTCCTCTACGTTTCTCGAAATCTAAATTTCAAACCCCCTAACTAAATTCAAAATACAAGGATTGAAGCTACAGTAGAGGTCAAAAAGGAAGTTAAATACCTCAGCATCATCCTAGACCAGACACTAAATATGGTATCTCACATAAAATTGATCTCTAAAGTCATATACTTCAAACTATGGATGGTGCAGCACCTCAGACCTCTTCTAGAAAGCGATGACTTCAGAACAGTACTTCAGTCTCCCCAAGAAAACCATTCATCAACACCAGTTAGCACAAAATCTTGCAGCACTCATATTACACAAGACACATTACTCTGATCATATTACCCCACTTCTCTATAATCTTCATTAGTTACCCATTGCTACAAGAATAAAATATAAATACATAATGACTGTATTTAAGTTTCACAATAAAATAGCCCCAGCATTCCTTTTCTCCCTCATCATTCCTCCCTCAAACACTAGAATGAGAAGAAACTGCTCCCAAAAACTTATACCATACCCAGTCACTTCCATAACACCAATCTACCAGCACTAGAGCTTTCACATATATTGCCCCAGATCCCTGCTTCAATCCCTGTTACCCTTTCTTCTTTCACTAAAATCACCGAGGACAAAACAGGGCTGGTCCTAGCACTAAGCAGACTGGGAATATGCCTAGAACAGCATGCTTCCAACGGTGGTGACACTGTGGTTGGAGAACACAAGCAGCACCAGGGAAGGCCATTAAAACTATGGTTGCCTGTGAGCACATAGGAATCTGTGTGTGTGCATGCTTATGTGCTCATGGCCTTACTGCATCTCGTCCACATGTCAGAGTGGTCAGAACACGGTAGGCCTTAAGTGTGAAACTATTGTCTCTTTAAAAAGTATTTTACTGTGATCATCCTTCTGTGGGGATATTGCTTATTAGCGTTCTACATCAGGCTTTGAGAGAAGAGTAACATATGCATCATTTGATTTTTTGGAGATTTTGTATATGACTTGGACTGATCGTATGATCATTCAGTAGTGCTTTTGAGTGATCAGCATTCATGTGAAGTACAGTGCATTGCAAAAGTATTCATCCCCTCTGTGTTTATCCTGTTTTGTCGCTTTACAACCTAGAATTAAAATGGAGTTTTAGGGGTTAGCACCATGTGATATATACAACATGCCTATGACTTTGAAGATGCAAAATATCCTTTATTGTGACACAAACAATAATTAAGGCAAAAAAACTATATATGTATTCATTCTCCAAAGTCAATACGTTGTAGAGCCACCTTTTCCTGCAATTACAGCTGCAAGTCTCTTGGGGTATGTCTCTAATAGCTTAGCACATCTAGCCACTGCGATTTTCACCCATTCCTTAAGGCAAAACTGCTCCAACTCCTTCAAGATAGATGAGTTGCATTGGTGTACAGCGATCTTCAGGTAATGCCACAGATTCTCAATTGGACTGAGGTCTGGGCTTTGACTAGGCCATTCCAAGACATTTAAATGTTTTCCTTTAAACCAGCTTTAGCTGTATGTTTTAGAGTCATTGTCTTGCTGGAAGGTGAACCTTTGTTCCAGTCTCAAATCTCTGACAGACTGAATGAAACAGGTTTTCCTCAAGAATTGCCCTGCATTTAGTGTCATCCATCGTTCCTTCAATCCTGACCAGTTTTCCTGACCCTGCAAGTGAAAAACATCCCAACAGCATGATGCTGCCACCATCATGTTTCACTGTGGGAATGGTATTCTTGGGGTAATGAGAAGTGTTGGGTTTGCGCTACACATGACGTTTCCCATGATGGCCAAAAAGTTCAATTTTCATCTCATCTGACCAGAGAACCTTCTTCCATGTGTTTGGGGGGTCCGCCACATGCTTTTGTGCAAACTTCAAACATGTTTTCTTATTTCTTTCTTTAAGCAATGGCCTTTTTTCTGGCCACTCTTCCATAAAGCCCCGTTCTGTGGAGTGTATGGCTTAAAGTGAACCTATGGACAGATATTCCCATCTCCACTGTGGATCTTTGCAGCTTCTTCAGTATTATACTTGGTGTCTTTGTAGCATCTCTGATTAATGCCCTCCTTGCCTGGTCTGTGAGTTTTGGTGGGCAGCCTTCTCTTGTCAGGTTGGTAGTGGTGCCATATTCTTTCTAGTTTGTTTTAATGGATTTAATGGTGCTCCGTGGGATATTCAGAATTCGGGATATTTTTTATAACACAATCCTGATCTATACTTCTCCACAACTTTGTCTCTGACATGTTTGGAGTGCTCCTTGGTCATCATGTTGCTTGCTTAGTAGTGTTGCAGAGTCAGGGGCCTTTCAGAACAGGTATATTAATACAGGCATCATGTGACAGATCATGTGACACTGATTGCACACAGGTGGACCCTAATCAACTAATGATGTGACTTCTGAAGTTTATTGGTTGGACCAGATCTTATTTAGGGGTTTCATAGCAAAAAGGATAAATACCTATGCATTCACAACATTTCAGTTTTTACTTTTTTTTAAATATGTATACAAGGTATTTTATTGTCATTTCACTTCACCAATTTGGACTATATTGTTAGGTCCATTACCTACTGTAACATCCAAATGAACCTCCATTTTCATTCCAAGTTGTATGTAATGTGACAAAACAGGACAAAAACCAAGGGGATGAATACTTTTGCAAGGACTGTATGCTGATTACGTGTTTGGGGAACAGCTGAAGCTTGGCTGAGTATATTTAAAACTGCCTGTGCGGTGTTATTTATAGAGCCTGCACCATTCCAATCAGAATGATAATGCTTCCGGGGAATGTGAGTTTGAGAAGTTAAGATTTTCTCTCTTTTTCAGTGAGTCTTCTGCCATTTTTCAATAGCTTTTTGAAGTCTTCAGAGTTATTAATGCCTGATATATTTATCTAAGATTGACAGATTATGATTGATGTGTGGAATAGAGTACCTAGAGAAGTGAGGAACATATTTTAAAACTGCTGAATGTTTGGAGAACATGTGGAGACCAATTCTGTTCTGGGCATTCCCCTCCAAAATCAGGACATGCTCCGGTTGCACCCGATTCTGGATCCTGTAGGGGCTAGAAGTGCCCGCGGGTTCAGAATTGGGTGCAACCGGTCTGGATGTGAATGTCCAACAAACTCCCTGGCAAGCTCAGCCAGGCTCGTGCATGGAGCTACAGTGCTGTAGTGTCCTGTTGCCATGACACCACGGCTCCATGTAGGAGTCATGATCTCTGGCAGACCCCAACAATTTTCTTTCCCCGCAGCCTGACCTCCAATCGGGCCTACCATGGGCTGTGGGACACCCCCTGAACCACCTTACCTCACTTTCCAAGCTTGGCTGCATTAACTCCCGCCATCCAGGGAGACTTATTCCACCTCCGAGGTAGAATAAGTCCCTTGTGCAAATGGCCAACCCCAGACATACAGGGCCAACCTCTTAATCAGCCCTGTACATATGGGGTCATGGTGCCGCCTACTGCCCACCCTCACTCCACTTCCAGCCTACCCCCTCCCACCTATGCACCACCTCCAGCCCACCCCCTCCCGCCCATGAAGAGAGCTCCATGCACAACTCTGATCTACACGCAGGGAACTCTGTTCTGTGAATTGCAAACCTAGATTTAGCAGGACTGGACATCCGGATCGGACATCCAGCCCCATTAAACACTGCACACAATTGATCCCATAGTATCTTCCTATGACACATGACTAGTTCAGTATGTTTCTTTTTCAAATGTAAACCACAATGAAGATATGCATGGAGACTATAAAACATCTTTCTGCTTATAGCACAGTTTATCTATGATCATCTGACAATTTCCCTGAAGCAGCCGCTGGCGAAACAGGACCTGTAGGAATGACTATTTAGACTGAATTCAACTAAGATTTAACCGTTGTGCACAACAATTTGCTGCAGGGTTGTCCTCATTTGGATTAAGATAAGTGTTTATTTAAAGATTTTTTTAAATGACTATAAGATATGCTTGCTAGACATTTGCTCATATTTGAGAGATGTATATGTCAGAGAAGATTTTTTATGACTTATGATGTTGTACTATTACAGTATAGCTGACTGAGTTTGGCATTTGGTACCAAAGGTTTTTTTTCCCTTCTCAATAAGATACTCTCCAGATTGTAATATATTGATGTCAATTTAACAGGGAGTAAATTTGTTGAGATTTTATATTAGATATTCTCCCTGGTGTTTTTTTTTTTTATAGTGGTATGCTAACTACTGGCAAACATTTGACAGTAACAAATCACCTGGACTGGATGGTATACATCCAAGCATGTTGAAAGAATTGAAATATAAGATTGCAAACCTACTATTAATAATCTATGAACTATCATCAAAATCATATGTAATACCTGAAGATTGAAGGATGGCCAATGTAACGCCAATTTTTAAAAAGGTTTCCAGGGGTGATCTGGGAAATTACAAACTGGTGACCCTGATGTTAGTACCCGGAAGAATGGTAGAAACCATTATAAAGAACAAAATTACTGAACATGTAGATAGTCATTGCATAAAGGGAGTCAACCAACATGGCTTTAGACAAGGAAGATCTTGTCTTACTAATCTGTTAAGCTTTTTTGAAGATGTAAATAAAGAGGTAGACAAAGGTAAGTCAGTTGATATAGTGTATCTGGATTTTCAGAAAGCCTTTGACAAGGTCTCTCATGAGAGACTTGGCAAAATTAAAATATCATGGGGTAGGAGGCAGTGTACTATTGTGGATCAGGAACTGGTTAAAAGATAGAAAGCAGGGGTTAGGGCTAAATGGCCAATTTTCCCAATGGAGAAAGGTGAATAGTGGAGTACCCCAGGGGTCTGTGCTGGGTCCACTGCTTTTTAACATATTCATAAATGACCTGGAAATAGGAATAATGAGTGAAGTTATCAAATTTGTTAAAACCCAAGAGGATTATGAAAAATTGCAAGAAGACCTTAGTAAATTGGAAGACTGGATGTGCAAATTTATTTATTTATTTGCTTTTCTTATATACCGCGCTATTAAGATCAGTGCGGTTTACATTACAACTGAACAATGCAACAATGTTTTTTACATAACACAATGTGCTTACATAGAACAAGGGTACAGTCATAATGGGAGAATAACGGGGGAAACTATTTACAAGATATATACACATAAATTTACATAGAGTTAAATACAACTGATATTTGGTTATAGCTAGATCGGATGGGGGACAGGATACAGCCATAGGGAGAGGGCGGCTAACAAATGGCAGATGAAATTTAATGTGGACAAGTGCAACGTTATGCACCTTGGAAAGAACAACCCAAACTATGGTTACACAATGCAAGGATCCATATTAGGAACCACCACCCAGGAAAAGATGTAGGTGTCATCGTGGACAACATGTTGAAACCCTCCTTCCAGTGTGCAGCGGAGGCCAAAAAAGCAAATAGAATGCTAGGAATCATAAGGAAAGGAATGGAGAATAAAACAAAGGATATTAAAATGCCTCTGTATCATTCCATGGTGCGATCGCAACTTGAATATTGTGTGAAAGTCTGGTCACCGTATCTTAAAAAGGATGTAGTGTCATTAGAAAAGCTACAGAGAATAGCCACCAAAATGGTAAACGGGATGGAAGGATACCCCTTTGATGAGAGGCTATAAAGGTTAGGACTCTTCAACCTGGAAAAGAGATGGCTGAGGGGAGATATAATAGAAGTCTATAAATTAATGAATGGAGTGGAACGGGTAAAAGTAGATTGATTGTTTATGCAAAATATAGAAAGACTAGGGGACATGCAATGAAGCTGCAGTATAACCTATTTAAGACTAATAAGAGAAAATATTTTTTTGCTCAACGTGTAATCAAACTCTGGAATTCATTACCAGAGGATGTAGTAAAGGCTGTTAGTGTAGCTGGGTTTAAAAAAGGTTTGGACAAGTTCCTGAAGGAAAGGTGCTTAAACAGTTATTAACCGGAAATCCACTGTTTGCCCGATACAAGCATTGTGAAACCTGTGTCCTTTGGGTAAACTGCTAGGTACTTGTGACCTAGATCGGCCACTGTTGGAAACAGGATACTGGGCTTGATGGACCTTGGTCTGACCTAGTATGGCATATCTTATGTTCTTATGACAGATAAAGTTGGGCTTCTAGAAAAATTTCAAGCAAGTAGCAACTCAAATGGTAGCATTCCAAAACTGACAGTCCTTCCACTGACTTCAGCAATAGCTTTACTTCTTCCACTAAATTGAGGCAATTTCTCAAAGTAGATCAAAAGTGTGAGATCAGTTCTCCTCTTTCCTAAAGAGCATCCTGTGTCATTCCATATCTCAGCAGTCTGCAGAAGATTCTAAAATGATTTCCTTATGATGAATATTTGGGAACGCTAATGTTTGATTCCAATCAGCATCTCAGGACAAGAGAGGAAAGCGAAAGGACTTGAGTTAACATGTGTCCATAAGTTTTGTTTATCATAACTTACTTAAAAAGATAGCTCCCAATAGTTAATGTCTAAGGCCCACCACCCTACTACTTTCTCGGGTTTCATTGCTTACGATCTTAAGGGACTCTGATGTTTAGTAGGGGACACAATGATGGCATGTGTGTGCCAAAGATTTTGTTCATCAGAATAAACTCATTTGGTTAGTCTTTGGGAACTGAACTATTCATATATTTGTTCCATTTGTAAATATTAAAGTTCATTGGGGAAGCTACTTTGCAATGAAACAGTCATGTTTACTATCTATTTTTAAATTTAAAAAACCTGCTTCAAACTTGATGGCAGGCATCTGTAAAAACACCACAAGCCTTCAAGAGTGTCACAGATGACCCAGAGGCACTACAAGGTTGACAAGAATACAAAGACATAAAAAGGCATGCCTGATCTTTGCCCAGATCTACCTTGAGAAACCAAAATCCTTCTGGGAAAATGTTCTGTAGACAGATGAAACCAAACTTGAGCTCTTTGGCAATGCAGACCAGTGATACATTTATAGGCAAAGAAATGAAGCTTATAAGGAAAAACACCCTTCCTACTATTAAATATGGTGGAGGTTCCATAATATTGTGGTACTGTTTTGCTACCTTAGGAATTGGAGGCATAGAACGTATTAAAGGAATCATGAAGTCAGAGGACTGCCAAGGTATTTTGGAGTGAAATGTGACATCTAGTGTCAGAAAGCTAGGTCTGGGTCGAAGGTCATGGGTCCTCCAGCAGGACAATGACTCAAAACAAACATCCAAAAGTTAAAAAGGAATGGTTAAAAAGGAACAAATGGACTGTTTAAAATTGGCCAGCAATGACTCCTGATTTCAATCTAATTGAGAAGCTTTGCAAAGAGCTGAAATCTGCCACTGGTAAAAGGAATCCTGGAAACATTCATGAGCTGGAACCAATCACAGTTGAAGAGTGGGAGAAACTACCAGCAGACAGATGTACAAAGCTTATAGATGACTACAAGAAACATTTGGAGGATGTCATCACTGCCAAGGGTTATGCAATCAAATATTAGTGAAGGGTGACATTAATCTTATCCAGGTCATATTTTGGGTTTTCCCCAGAAATTACTACCTCTAAGTTGCATGGACATCTTTTTTTTATTGTTGCATACCTTTGAACATACTATTAAAATATCATGATGACATACAGATGGAATATTTCCAATTATTTCTCAAGATATTGTATACAACGTACCTAAAATGCAAGTGTGCCAATAATGTTTGCCACAACTGTAATGTTTAAAAAATAATGCATTCGGTCTTCATGTGTCCTCAAGCAAACCACATAACTTGTTTTTTGTCAGAATAACTAGAACTTTCAATTGATATAAAATATTTTCAGATATCTGATCATGTTACCAATAATCCCTCTATTTCTCAATAATAATGTTGTAGATCAAAGAGAGTTAAGAGTGGAAAGCCTTTGTAGGGAAAAACAATCATCATATACTTTTGAAATCCTCATTTTGTCTAGTTTCAGAAAATATAAGCTGTGTAGAATGCCGTATTGCACATTGTTTTCATAGGAGAAATAAACAGTGGGTAACAGATGGTCTTGTTGCAACCTATTACCCATCGTCTCTTTATGAATTCAGTATATGAACATTAAGCTGTTTGAGCATATCCTATATTTTCTGAAACTAGACAAAATACAGATTTCAAAAACAGATGAAGCATTTTTCTTTTAAAGTCTCCTCATCAGTGATTCCTCTTAAACTGTAAAAAAAGTGTTGTACTATATTGTATAACGTTTCAGCAGTGATACACCACGCCAAATGTGCTGGTGTTAGAAAATTTGTCTTCATAGCAGGAAGAACTTGAATTCATTCCATAAATTCCAATTTAGTCTATTTTCAAAAAGTTTAATTTGTGGCAGGATTTCCCCCCCCCCCCCCTTCCCTTTGATATTGTTCTCAAAGGGAAAATCATAGGTGTTAGAAAGGCGTGGGCCACACGGGCCCTGGCACCGCCAAAACTCGCAATGGCAAGCAGCTGACTGCCTGTGGGTATCCTATCCCCTGCAGGCAGAAGAAACAGAGAAGGGTGGAGCTTGGGGCAGAGTTAGGGTGGAGCTTGGGGGGGAATCTCTCCCCCCCCCCCCCCCAAATAAAGGCCTTCCGCTGCCTCTGGAGAAAATTGTAACATATCCTGGGCTTTTTCAAGGCAGCCTTATTTCCACTCCTTTTCTCTCTGTAAACAGTGCCCGGCAGCTTTCTCTAAATTGGACACAATTATGCATACAGGTATTGGTAACACAATCTTTCCATATAATGCTGTGTTATCCATATCCTGCTTGAACAGAAATGATATCATGAAGTGTGGCAAATTACACACACATTTCAATTCAGTTCAGTTCAGGAGAATATGAGTCAAACAAAAGAAAATCATCTGTTCTATAATGTTTTGCCATACATAAATATTTAATCTAATTTCAGAATATAAATTATGGCTGGATTATTTATTGTTTCATTTACTGTTTTCATCGGAAAAAGCAGGGGGCGCGTGCTCTCTTTGCTTTGGAAATATCTATGATCTAGTTCCAGTTTTAAAACAATGAAAATGATTCCATATCCATGTTTCTCACTTCCTTTCCTGTTCATCCATAATCTAAAAAAAAAAATACTTACAAATATAGTACATGTGCATTAAAGAATGTACTATATCTTCCTCTGATCTTTTTTTCTGTCTCACACTTCCTAGCTCCCCTTTCTCTTCCTGGTACTTTCACTTCTTTGTTTATGCCTCTTTTCACAATAGTGGAATTGCCTGTTCTGGAGGTTATGTCCATCTGGCGGTCTGCATGCATGTCTGTCCATACCAATTTGGCGCACACCCATGTGCTCTTGCAAGAGGATATAAAATTCCCTTGAGCAATGCTTAGTGCATGATCTTTTCATGGATGTATTTATTTTGAATTTAGCTCATGCTTTTCCAGCAATAGTTCAAGGTGAGTTACAATCAGGCACAACTGTATCAAGCTACAAATGCCCCCTGTGCGACTAATGAATCTGGCACCCACCTCTGCCCCAGCCACATACAGTAACTCACACTTTTTGAGCTTCCTGGAAGCCCAATGATGATATTGGCGCTCTTTCTTTACTTGTACTCCGTGCGGCCACACCACTTGAACAGCCCTTGGTATTGGCCTGCATTCAGGCACAACAGGCATTTCCGTATCCTGAGAGGGCTTACAATCTTTGTACCTGAAGCAATGGAGGTTTAAGTGACTTGACCTAGGGCATAAGGATTATCAGTGAGATCTGAATCCTGGTCTCTTTGGTTCTCAGGCAACTCCTTCATTCTATAGCTGATCTCTCTCTCACAGAGTTTTCAGTACCTCCCTTTGCTTTTTCTTTCCCAGAGCTAGATCCCCCTCTCTTGACATCTCTAGCTTTCCCCAAGCCCACTCCCCATTATTGCAAACATGCCACATCCTTCCAGTAATCTGCCATTCTTGTCTCCTTCTCCAGAATCATACGTGACCTTTTCTTGTTTCTACTATTACTACTACTACCTCTTATTTATGTAGCACTACAAGGTATACAGGAGTAGCCTAGTGGTTAGAACACTGGCTTGGTAACCAAGCAACCAGGGTTTGATTCCCACTAGCACTCCTTGTGGCCTTGGGCAAGTCACTTAACCCTCCATTGCCTCGGAAGAAAGGCCTGGCAAATCTACTTCCGGTGACACTGCCAAGAAAACCCAGGAGCTTCTGGGTCGCCAGGAGTCAGGACTGACTCGAAGGCACACATTGCATTGCATTTTTTACAAGGTATACACAGCACTGTACAAAGACATATAAGAGACAGTCCCTGCTCATAAGAGCTTATAGCTTAGTCAACAAAACTGGGGACTAGGAAATATCTAGGGGAATGGCAAGGAAATCCATAGGAGGTGACAAGCAGAATTGGGGGATCAGGATCCAAAAGCAGTCTCAAAGAAGTGAGTTTTTAGCCTGGATTTGAACAGGGCCACAGATGGAGCCTGATGTACTGACTCAGGAGTTTGCAAGGTAAAAAGATCGAAGTCTGGAGTTGGCAGTGGAAGAGAAGGGTACAGGTAGAAGGAATCTGCCAGAAGAACCGAGCTCCTGAGGAGGGATATAGGGAGAGAGAAGAGAGGAAAGGTAGTAAGGAGCAGCTGAATGATGGCACTTAATAGGTCAGTAGTAGAAGATTGAACCAGAAATGGATAGGAAGCCAATGAAGTGAATTGAGAAGAGGGGTAACATGAGCACAGCAACTTTGGCAGAAGATTAGCCATGCAACTGAGTTTTGAACAGATTGAAGTAGGGAGAGATGATTCAGAGGAAGACCAGAGAAGAGGAGGTTGCAATTGTCTAGATGGAAGATGACTAGAGAATGCATAAGGATCTTAGTAGTATATTCAGAAAGGAAGTGATGAATTTTACCAATGCTGTAGAAAATGGCAGATTTTAGCTATCTGTTGGATGGTGTGTGGAAAAGGAGAGGGAAGAGTCAAAGATGATCCCAAGGTTGAGAGCCTAGGAAACAGGGAGGAGTAGAGTGTTATGCAAAATAGAGAAAGGACATCCAGACACTAATGTCAGATAAGCAAGCAGAGATCCGGGCCTGGATTCCCGGAGAGATTTCAGGTGCAGAGAGGTAGATCTGAGAGACATCAGCATAGAAATGGTGCTGAAAACCATGGGAGGAGATGACTCTTAATTCTGCTCCTGGAAGGCAAGGCTACAGAGTCGGCTGGCGCCATTAACAATGTTGTCCTGGAACGCAAACATTATGGTGGAACGCATCATGGAGCGCAGCTGAGCTCAGTTTCAAGGCAGGAAACTATACATCCAGGACCACGGGCCTTGCTGTTTGATAACATGTTGCGGAAATTTTGAAAGCTGGAAGTAAGTGAGCCTTTTGCTTCATTTTTCAAGTAATCTGCAGGGGTGACAAGATCTTCCTTAAGCTGGATGCTTCCCACATCAATGAGTGAAGGTAAATGGCTCTTCTCTGATGACTGCTTACCATTGATTTCGCTCC
Source organism: Ichthyophis bannanicus (assembly GCA_033557465.1). Classification (NCBI taxonomy): domain Eukaryota; kingdom Metazoa; phylum Chordata; class Amphibia; order Gymnophiona; family Ichthyophiidae; genus Ichthyophis; species Ichthyophis bannanicus. The sequence goes on from CM066032.1 coordinate 430,628,330, forward strand.
ATTCGTAAGAGTTACTAAGCCAATATAATATCAGAGCTCCACCTGGTGGCTACAAGTGGAAGTATGTACTACATTAAATCCCTCTTGAGATCTATCTTCTGGTGATTGAGAGTATAAGTAAGGCTGTCCAACTGTCTGTCAATCTCTGTCTCAGCAGAAAAAAAATTGAATATGGCTTCCAAGACCACTTATACCTCTACCCTCTCTAAGTTCTCACGGAAGACCCCTATGGACATTTTCTCATCCTAGTAGGCTTGATACAGGAGACTCAAATTACACTGATTAACCTTTATACACATCCGCAGGAAATTATACAAACATTTGTTGACTTACTGAAGATGATCAAATTGTATTCCCAGCGTAAACTCATTATAGGAGGTGACTTCAACTATGTCTTTTCAGAACTTGATAGAACAGGACGAGGAAGCTCTCAATCCCTGCGACAGTGATAAGAACATAAGAACATAAGAACATAAGACATGACATACTGGGTCAGACCGAGGTCCATCAAGCCCAGTATCCTGTTTCCAACAGTGGCCAATCTAGGTCATACGTACCTAGCAGTTTCCCCAAAAGACACAAGTTCCACAATGCTTGTACTGGGTCAAGCATTGATATCCTGGGTCCCTTTTTAATAGTGGTTTATGGACCTTTCCTCCAGGAACTTGTCCAAACCTTTTTTAAACCCAGCTATACTAACAGCCCTTACCACATCCTCCGGTAACAGATTCCAGAATTTGATTACACGTTGAGTGAAAAAATATTTTCTCTTATTTGTCTTAAATAGTTTACCCTGTAGCTTCATTACATGTCCCCTAGTCTTTCTATATTCTGATAGCGTAAACAATTGATCCACGTTTATCTGTTCCACTCCATTCATTAATTTATAGACCTCTATCATATCTCCCCTCAGCCGTCTCTTTTCCAGGCTAAAGAGCCCTAACCTTTTTAGCCTCTCTTCATAGGAGTAGCCTTCCATCCCCTTCACCAATTTGGTGGCTCTTCTCTGTACTTTTTCTAATAACGCTATGTCCTTTTTAAGATACGGTGACCAGAATTGCACACAATATTCAAGGTGCGGTCGTACCATGGAGCGATACAGAGGCATTATAATATCCTTTGTTTTATTCTCCATCCCTTTCCTTATGATACCTAGCATTCTGTTTGCTTTCTTGGCCGCCGTTGCACACTGGGCGGAGGGTTTTAACATGTTATCCACGATGACTCCTAAATCTTTTTCCTGGGTGGTGGCTTCTAATGTGGAGCCTTGCATCGAGTAACTATAGTGTGGGTTGTTCTTTCCTAGGTGCATGACTTTGCACTTGTCCACATTAAATTTCATTTGCCATTTGGATGCCCAGTCTTCCAATTTATCCAGGTCCTCCTGCAGTTTTCCACTTTCCTCTTGGGTTTTAACAGCTTTAAACAGTTTTGTGTCATCTGCAAATTTGATAACCTCACTCGTTATTCCCTTTTCCAGGTCATTTATGAATATGTCAAAAAGCAGCGGACCCAGTACAGATCCCTGGGGTACTCCACTATTCACCTTTTTCCATTGGGAATATTGGCCATTTAGCCCTACTCTCTGCTTTCTATC